>OX243864.1:24165950-25452200 GCA_945859645.1 Amphipoea oculea
GTTTATTTTTATGTTGTTTTGGTAATAGATAATTTTCTATGTAGTTTCGTTATGCATTCTTTTCTTTGTTATCCTTCTGTTTTTTGTACTATACTTTTGTATACAGCTAGTACAGTTAAACACAGAAGTGTTAGTATTTGATTTATTTTTATGTACCGAGTACCGAAGTGATATGCATGTGTAATAGATTAAGGGGGCGTATTGGAGGTCGTATATTTATATGTATATACTGGCCTGCGAGAAATAATCATATGTAACACATTGCTGTCATTGATTTAAATAAGCTTAGTTACGGGTTGTTTATATTCTATTGTACTTTGTAACTTGCTTGTAAAATATTAACCACGAATGAATATACTGTGCTGTCCCACTGCTGATCTCATCTTTATTTCAATTGGTTCCCGGCCTATGCGGCACAGGTACTTTCTAAAGCACCCATGTCCGGATAACACCTGTAACAGCCGGAAAGTAAGGGCGCCATGCCTTCTCTCCAGCCACTGCCTCACTACGGGTCTTACCGCCGCTATTGTGGCGTGGCCTGTGCAAGTCACCCCCTGCCATTGTATTCGTGTATATATAAAACATTGATCAGGCATAGTTCTTACAGTTCTTGGTAACCAATCCACTTTAGCCACCCAAACCCATAGTCCCACCTTTTTATTTTTCCATATCCTGCAATAGTCCTACACCAACCGGGGATTGTCCTTGGGTGCACTTGCATAGTGCATACAGGTATAGTCATAGAAATGTAAAAAATAGAGGATAATCGTCAGCTGATGCCGCATGCCATTAAAATTTCCTAAGAGGCTTATGCGAGTTGGCTTTGGCCCCTCATACGCCTTCCAAAAGATCTCCCGGTCTTTGGGAGTCCCCCCCATGGTCCCAAGATATATAAAAAGATAATAATATTAATATTTATTTATTTCTCACCACAATAATCCATACTAATACTAATATATATTATAAATGCGAAAGTGTGTCTGTCTCTCTGTTACCTCTTCACGCTTAAACCGCTGAACTGATTTAGACAAAATTTGGTATAGAGGTAGTTTGAGTCCCGGAAAAGGACATAGGATAGTTTTTATCCCGATATTCCCACGGGACTGAGACTTATGCGGGTGAAACCGCGGGGCACTGCTAGTATCCTTATAAAATAATAACAAAAAACAGTATTGTCCAGTCATGGGCTTAAAGATAAATATTGTGGAAGACTGGTGCCTAAGCTAAGCCTGTATTTCAGGCGACCATCTCTGCCCCAAGTACATAATTTTATTATGGTTTCCCGTATACTAAAACCAGACAATGATTTTAATTTCACTTAAGTATAGGAAGGAGTATTCGTATGGAGTGTGCAAGTGTGTGTAGGTATAATTTCATTGGCGGTGTTGTAAAGTGCTTTTCGCGAGTACGCCCAATCTCTCTTGATGGATACTCGTGAAAATTGACGGTGACGAGCTAATTCACTGTGAAACATTTACGAAATGTCAGTCATATAATAATAATATTCCACAAGTTCTATCACACAACGCTATCTAGTCCCAAGCTAAGCAGAGCTTGTGTTATGGGTACTAGACAACTGATAAACATACTTATATATTTCTAAATACATACATATTATAGATAAATTACACCCAGATACAGAACAAATGATCGTGCTCATCACACAAACGTTTGTCCTGGGTGGGAATCGAACCCACGACCTCCGGCATAGCAGTCAGGGTCACTAACCACTAGACCATCAGGCCTGTCAATACAATAGTTTGTTTTGGGTGAAGTCTCTGCGAAACGTTTTATCTACTGATGTCACATTTAGGCCATGCGATACTGTTGAGCTAATATATTATGTGGCAGCCAAACTAAAGTAGGAATATAACAGAACAGCACCCCCCTGTTCCCAAAGGGTTCGGCAGAGGTGTAGAGTACATCCAACACACACTTCACTAACTAGTGTTGCACTGATGAAACACATGTTCAAGGTCACCTTTCACCGACCAAATGAAGAGGAAAGAAGACCAGTATTCGATTCGAAAGGGTTTCGAAATAAGGAAACGATTGCGAAAAGAAAACTCAGTGATTTCCCAATTTGTTCATCTAAAATCTATACAGGGTGTTACAGAAAGGGTATATCAATACAAACGGGTTGAAGAGTGTACGAGTATCTGGTCTAGAATCTCTGTACAAAATTTCAGCTCAAAAGAATTAACTTTGAAAATAGTTAATATTTTTTTATTTCGACATCACGGTGCTGCACTGGCGCGCGGTGGCGTGATGTTGCCGTACGAGGCGCACAGACACACTACAGATAATGGATAATGACCCTCGTAGTGCGGTGACACGTTTTTTATGATTTGAATTTAATAAACTATCGAAATAAAAAAATATTAAGCATTTTCAAAGTTACTGCTTTTGAGCTGAAATATTGTACAGAGATTCTAGACCAGATACACTCTTCACCCCGTTTGTATTAATATACCCTTTCCGTAACACCCTGTATTGTTATTAGTGGTGCCATTTGAGCTTTATTTATACCTCTCGTCAATAGCTTGTGGTGGATCTTCAAACTGTATTGAATCAGGAGACTTCTCACAGACGAACATAGCTCTGGAAGTAGGAGTGTTGTCATCCAAAGTGCCTGCTCTGAGAAAAGCAGCATGATCCTGATTGCCGTTATAATTGTCGGGCTGGCCCGGGTTCCAATCGTGGAACACATCTTCTATTCTTTCACCTGCAAAAGGTAACGAATCTAATTATTAACCAGTGCCCGGTTTGTCCCATTACTGGACAAAGGCCTGTCTGCTATTCTCCTTCTACAGTATCTGGTGCTATATTATTAAAGTCATCATCGTTCCGTTGTAAAAAGAGCTAGTCCTATACGGGCTGTATAGCTCCATCTTTCTCTTGTTCTGGAACAATGTTGGCTCTAACACGTCACAATACGGCCGCTGTATTGGTTCATTGATATCCACACTCACATTGCGTTATGTCGAAATGTTACCGTGTATGTTACGTAACAAACAAACATAAACTCACGCCACTTTCCCATGGGGGTGAGCAGAAACGTCATGATCCTTACATACTCCCTTTGCTTCGTTTACGTTCATACATCTGGTCTAACACACACGTTTTGCAAGAGTTACACACCATCCGTTACATATAAGAAACGTTTTTAAACTAGCAGCGCTAAAGCATTCCCTCTTACTCACACATTTAACGCAGTACGAGTAATGTAGTACAAGTGAGAAAACAAAAACATCGCCTTTTTTTAGTTTCTTACTCTACTGAAAATACACGATGTAAATTGCCTCAACTTATGGTATGCCTCAGGCAATTATTCCTTCTGTGTTTAGATAAATTTCACGCGGACGAAGTCGCGGGCTGAAACTATAAGTCCAGCGGGGTCATTGCGTAACACACGATCAGTAGCAATGGGTTTCATTTTGATAGTTCAATAACATTTATTGCGTTATTTACGTTGTTGAGTAGACAAATTTTTCGAACATATGAAGCAATGGATTAGCATTATCCTTCAAATTGATTCAGATTGAGATTGATTGTGCGTTACGCAATTAGGGTGCCGGTTTCCTCACGATGTCTTTTTTTTTATGGATGGGAAATCATCAAATGACCCCTCCCACTCTGGGTGGAGCGGAAGAGAGTGTCAGACTCTTACTGACTAAAACCCATCCGTGTTCCTTCCTTAGCCCTTTATGTTCCGGGGTAGCGGTAACCCTTTCGGACAATCCCGCACCCCCGGCAGGCTTCGGCCCTGGCAGGCCCCTTCCTTTTTGCTGACATCTCTTTGAGGCGCGCGTGGAACACGTACGCGCCGTCCGGCACGGGCCTGCTCCTGATCGGATTGTGAGTTACCCATTACTCTCCGTTCCTCACGATGTCTGCTCACCAATGTCCGTAGTGTGCAAGATATACTCAGACAGTACATATAAATCGAAACAGTCACATTTGTGCTTGCCCGTTTAAATGTATAGTACCATCTGTCAAGTAATATAAAAAAAAACAGGACCAAGTCTTTTATAGAATAAAATAATTTCAGCATATACAATTAAGCAAATAACAAAATGTTTTAATTTAATTGAATATTTATAAAACACTTACCCGTCACTATCAACAAGTATGATAAAGCCAAATATATTTTTTTATCATGTTTGTGTGCTGTATCGTCTCACTGCCGAAGTAGTAATGTGTTGAACAAAGTTAGCTGTACCTACTCGTGCTACTGACGTCACGTTAGTAGACTGTCTAAGAGTGACCTTCCAGTTGCCGTAAGGTCACACTTGTACCACAAATCACTAAACGTATTTATCTCTATCATGATTATTTTATTCTTTTGTTTATCCTTTACTGTCCCAAAGCTGGAAAAAAGCCTCCCCAATAATCTATACATATAATAAAACAGTAAAAAAACTGTGTCTGTACATTCAATATATTAAAAAAAAAATTATTGAGGGGGGTTTAGAAACAGTAATAGGGCACGAATCTAAAAAAAAAAAATTGTCTGTGTGTCTGTTTGTTTGTACACGCTAATCTTCGGAACTACTGGACGGATTTGAATGATTTTTTTTATGTTGTATAGGTATTATGTCTGGGCAACATATAGACTATAATTTTTCTTGGAAACTTGAACACCTGATGCAGAACCGCAACAGACCAGCTAAACTATAAGAGATATATAAATGGTACTATAGCATTAATTGTTCCACGTAATGAGCATTTTCTGCTGAGAGAATAAATTTGAAGATCTGGAACACCTGATGTGGAACTCCAAGAGCCCAGCTACACTATAACACATATAGGAATGACGTCTTAGCAAAAGTTGTTCGGTCTGATGGGCATTTCCTGTTGACTTATAAAAATCGAAGATCAGAAACATCTGATGTGGAAATCAAAGCTATCACTAATTTCACTGTATAATTATAAAATAAAATAAGCTGGGAGTACCTCCACGCGGTGAAGGCGGTAACAGTTTAGGACTGAGTTTCGATGACGATGGTATATCATTGAAAATTTGACTCTACTGGCCAAAACTCCCATTTATTTTTTTATTTTATCGAATAAATATGCCTTCGGGCTTATGTTATTTGAGTGTTTAATTTCCTTTTCCATTTATCTTCGTGACACGGTACCCTACCCGGTAACGCAGAAGAACAGTTACTTAGATTTTAATTGATCAGGTATCTTCATAATAAAACTATAAACATGCCTAGAAAGAGGTCAAATCTTTCCCAATGTTCCAAAGGAGCTAAAAGATTGAGGTTCATAAGATCCCAAGAATCTACCGAAGAGCGTCAAGAGAGCCTTGATACTGTTCAACATCAGGCTGCAACTCGCTCCGTGGAAACCTCTTCGGATCGCGAAGCACGCCTGCGTTCTCAGCGTATTTACGCATCTATATCCAGGTCTCTAGAGACCAGTGAAGAATATGATGCGCGACTGACCGCTGATCGTGAACGTCATGCATTGTCTCGCGAGTCGGAGACGTTCACGGATAGAGACTTGCGCTTGAGTTCCAAGCGTATCTACGCATCGACTTCTAGGTCTCTAGAGACAAGTGGGGAACGCGATGCGCGATTGACCGCTGATCGTGAACGTCACGCATTGTCTCTCGAGTCGGAGACGTTCACGGAAAGAGAATTGCGCTTGAGTTCTCAGCGTATCTACACATCTGCTTCTAGGTCTCTAGAGACAAGTGCGGAACGTGATGCGCGACTGTCCGCTGATCGTAAGCTACATGCATTTTCTCGCGAATCGGAAACGCTTACCGATACAGAATCACGCTTGAGTTCTCAGCGTATTCGCACATCTACTAACAGGTCTTTTGAAACAAGTGATGAACGTGATGCGCGACTAACTGCTGATCGAGATTATCATACATTGTCCCGAACACGCACACAACAAAACATTCATAATCAGTTAGAAAGTGAGTGAGAAAGAATTGCTGGAGTACGGCATGAAGAGACAGAAGAAGAGCGCAACGAACGTTTGAATTCTGATCGACTTCGACATTCTCTGAACAGAATGTCGATATCATCTGAAGAATCGGATGTGTCTCAAGATATAGCCGTAGGGCATGGCGACCTTCCTTGGGTTGATAAGGAACGGTGTGCATTTACGTATACTCTTATGATTGACTACGCCACATATTCCGCCATCGGAGGTATGGTTCAAAATTGTACTATTTGTGAAGCTGGAAACAAACGGTATGTGTTGCTCAGGTGGGAAAGTAGGTACATATTGAAATATTACAAAATCCTCCAAAAATATTAAGATCACTGCTAATCGGTGACCATCCACAGTCAAAACATTTCTTGGACAACATCCGTTCGTACAATACCTAATGCCTTTCAAATGACATATTTGGGTGCGAAACAGATTTCAGAAGGCCCATTTATGCCAACATTCAAAGTGCAAGGCCAAGTTTACCACCTCATTGGTTCATTATTGCCAGTAAATGACCCCAAGTTTCTCCAAATATATTTCGTATCCAATTATCAAGAAAATATAGTTTATAAAGAATTTTTTTTTTAAAGTTATTTGCAATTAATTCAGTGTACCCTTGAGATCCGCTGCGGAATTACGGGAAGAAAAGTTTTTTTTATTGTATAGGTATTAAGTCTGGGTAAAAGCTATAATTTATTTTGGAAAATTACTGTGAGAATAAATTTGAAGATCTGGAACACCTCTTCTGGAACTCCGAAGACCAGCGACACCATAACATATATAGGAATGACGTCTTAACAAAAGTTGTTTAGTCTAATGGGCATTTCCTGTTGACTTACAAAAATTAAAAAAAGATCTGGAACGTCTCGAATCGTCTCGCGCATCCCGTTGTTTTCCAGTCCCCGGGCTCTTAGAATTCGACATCAGACGTTTCAGATCTTCGATTTTGACGACCCCGTTTTCGCTGGCATAAGGAACAGGATCCACGTACGAAGTCGTGGGCAGCAGCTAGTGATTAAATATATCTTCAACAAAGTTAAAGTTAAATGTATATTCATGATTTTTTTCTATCGTATCAAATTAGTTGTATTATGTTTTCAACACACTGTCTACCTAGCATATATCCTGAAGAATACGAGTATCATATATATTTTCTGATTTTGTTTACTGTAGTCGATCATATACTTTTATTGTTTCTAAAACTTGGGTTTTGTGCGTTTAGGTCCTGTAAGCCCCAGGAAAGGGATGACATACGTTCGCGTAGGCAAGCGATTTGGCAACGTCATCGTCAATGTCACCGCTAGTTCAACTTGTTACACACTTGCTTCATGTTGTGAACTCTGCGATGAATAGATTGCTTAACGGGCGCACGCTAAAATTGTTATTACTTATTTGTACTAACAATTTAATTTTTGTTTTTTTTTAGAACTTTGACAATTCTTGTCTACTTGAAGGCAATAACATAATTTGCACTGTCTAAGGCAATAATTACACTTTTTTTTTAAGAATTTAAATTCGGTAAATGAGGATTTATAATGATTATGTCACAGTTACTGCTCCACCTATTTCGATTTATCGCAAGTTTCCAATTTCATCCTGTATAATGAAATAAAGGAAATAATAAATTATATTTATTTGCAAAAACACGGTTTAAAAAAACATGGTAAAAGAACAATTAAAAATGCATTTTTTTTTCAGAAGGCAACTGACTTTAACACAATTTTATTTTATTTTATTATTATGAGCCTGTTATATCCCACTGCAGGGCAAAGGCCTCCCTTCCGTCTTTCCATATTCTCCTGTTTATTGCTACATATGGCCAATCCTTTAGATAGGCGTCTAATTCGTCACGCCATCTCTTCCTGGGCCTACCGCGTCGCCGATTCCTGTCATTCGGAAATTTTATTTTATGTACTAGCTGCTGCCCACGACTTCGTACGTGGATCCTGTTCCTTATGCCAGCGAAAACGGGGTCGTCAAAATCGAAGATCTGAAACGTCTGATGTCGAATTCTAAGAGCCCGGGGACTGGAAAACAACGGGATGCGCGAGACGATTCGAGACGTTCCAGATCTTTTTTTAATTTTTGTAAGTCAACAGGAAATGCCCATTAGACTAAACAACTTTTGTTAAGACGTCATTCCTATATATGTTATGGTGTCGCTGGTCTTCGGAGTTCCAGAAGAGGTGTTCCAGATCTTCAAATTTATTCTCACAGTAATTTTCCAAAATAAATTATAGCTTTTACCCAGACTTAATACCTATACAATAAAAAAAACTTTTCTTCCCGTAATTCCGCAGCGGATCTCAAGGGTACACTGAATTAATTGCAAATAACTTTAAAAAAAAAATTCTTTATAAACTATATTTTCTTGATAATTGGATACGAAATATATTTGGAGAAACTTGGGGTCATTTACTGGCAATAATGAACCAATGAGGTGGTAAACTTGGCCTTGCACTTTGAATGTTGGCATAAATGGGCCTTCTGAAATCTGTTTCGCACCCAAATATGTCATTTGAAAGGCATTAGGTATTGTACGAACGGATGTTGTCCAAGAAATGTTTTGACTGTGGATGGTCACCGATTAGCAGTGATCTTAATATTTTTGGAGGATTTTGTAATATTTCAATATGTACCTACTTTCCCACCTGAGCAACACATACCGTTTGTTTCCAGCTTCACAAATAGTACAATTTTGAACCATACCTCCGATGGCGGAATATGTGGCGTAGTCAATCATAAGAGTATACGTAAATGCACACCGTTCCTTATCAACCCAAGGAAGGTCGCCATGCCCTACGGCTATATCTTGAGACACATCCGATTCTTCAGATGATATCGACATTCTGTTCAGAGAATGTCGAAGTCGATCAGAATTCAAACGTTCGTTGCGCTCTTCTTCTGTCTCTTCATGCCGTACTCCAGCAATTCTTTCTCACTCACTTTCTAACTGATTATGAATGTTTTGTTGTGTGCGTGTTCGGGACAATGTATGATAATCTCGATCAGCAGTTAGTCGCGCATCACGTTCATCACTTGTTTCAAAAGACCTGTTAGTAGATGTGCGAATACGCTGAGAACTCAAGCGTGATTCTGTATCGGTAAGCGTTTCCGATTCGCGAGAAAATGCATGTAGCTTACGATCAGCGGACAGTCGCGCATCACGTTCCGCACTTGTCTCTAGAGACCTAGAAGCAGATGTGTAGATACGCTGAGAACTCAAGCGCAATTCTCTTTCCGTGAACGTCTCCGACTCGAGAGACAATGCGTGACGTTCACGATCAGCGGTCAATCGCGCATCGCGTTCCCCACTTGTCTCTAGAGACCTAGAAGTCGATGCGTAGATACGCTTGGAACTCAAGCGCAAGTCTCTATCCGTGAACGTCTCCGACTCGCGAGACAATGCATGACGTTCACGATCAGCGGTCAGTCGCGCATCATATTCTTCACTGGTCTCTAGAGACCTGGATATAGATGCGTAAATACGCTGAGAACGCAGGCGTGCTTCGCGATCCGAAGAGGTTTCCACGGAGCGAGTTGCAGCCTGATGTTGAACAGTATCAAGGCTCTCTTGACGCTCTTCGGTAGATTCTTGGGATCTTATGAACCTCAATCTTTTAGCTCCTTTGGAACATTGGGAAAGATTTGACCTCTTTCTAGGCATGTTTATAGTTTTATTATGAAGATACCTGATCAATTAAAATCTAAGTAACTGTTCTTCTGCGTTACCGGGTAGGGTACCGTGTCACGAAGATAAATGGAAAAGGAAATTAAACACTCAAATAACATAAGCCCGAAGGCATATTTATTCGATAAAATAAAAAAATAAATGGGAGTTTTGGCCAGTAGAGTCAAATTTTCAATGATATACCATCGTCATCGAAACTCAGTCCTAAACTGTTACCGCCTTCACCGCGTGGAGGTACTCCCAGCTTATTTTATTTTATAATTATACAGTGAAATTAGTGATAGCTTTGATTTCCACATCAGATGTTTCTGATCTTCGATTTTTATAAGTCAACAGGAAATGCCCATCAGACCGAACAACTTTTGCTAAGACGTCATTCCTATATGTGTTATAGTGTAGCTGGGCTCTTGGAGTTCCACATCAGGTGTTCCAGATCTTCAAATTTATTCTCTCAGCAGAAAATGCTCATTACGTGGAACAATTAATGCTATAGTACCATTTATATATCTCTTATAGTTTAGCTGGTCTGTTGCGGTTCTGCATCAGGTGTTCAAGTTTCCAAGAAAAATTATAGTCTATATGTTGCCCAGACATAATACCTATACAACATAAAAAAAATCATTCAAATCCGTCCAGTAGTTCCGAAGATTAGCGTGTACAAACAAACAGACACACGGACAATTTTTTTTTTTTAGATTCGTGCCCTATTACTGTTTCTAAACCCCCCTCAATAATTTTTTTTTTAATATATTGAATGTACAGACACAGTTTTTTTACTGTTTTATTATATGTATAGATTACTATAAAAAACTAACAACAAATAAAGTATAACAGACAGTTTTATCTACATTATAACATAAACATGATTCCAGTAGGGTTATTAGGAAGATTTTTAGTACAACCCAATTCAATCTCCTTAGACTGGTGGCGCGGCTTCGAACTGTATTGATTGCGGAGATTTCTCGCAGACGAACATAGCTTTCAACTCAGGATCGACGTCGTTCAAACGGCCGTCTCTGTCAAGAGTTGCACGGTCCTGGATGCCATTTATATTGTCAGGCTGGCCGCCACTCCAACTGTTGAACACGTCTTCTAGTCTCTGACCTGGAAGAGATTAGAAGACTTTAGCTCCCTTCAAAATGGTTGAGCTGAATGGTGCTAATACATGGGTCATGTTCGTGAACGGGCGCCGTCAGTAGGGACTGGTCATCTCTTTGCTGCCATGGCTTATTTTAATTTATTATTTGAATTGTTGTTTTTTCTCATCTTTTCATTATGGACGCTTTTAACGTTCTCACATGTATAGGTAAATTTTAACATTAATGATGTAACCAAGACTTTGTAACCATATTATTTTGATTTAAAAGAGTGTCCATGGAGTTTCTTGCCCGTTCTTCTCCATAAGTACCTACGCTTTGGAATGGGCAACTAGCTTCATCTTTCTGACTGACCGACCCCTTGAGAATTCAAAAGTGCCTGTAATTGGTTTAATTGAAATAAATGCTTTGAGTTTGAAGTCGGAATTTTATTTAATTTCACTACTTTTTGAGTTAAGGTGCTCTGAAAGAGGTTCTAGGGATTTTATTTAGATAGACAAGACAGAGAGAGAGCTAGCTTCTTTTTTAGGGTTCCGTAGTCAACAAGGAACCCTTACAGTTTCATCATATCCGTCCGTCCGCAGCTTAGCTCAGAGACTCTTAGTACTAGAAAGCTATAATTTGGCATAGATATACATATGAATTATGCGGACAAAGTGGTAAAATAAAATCATGAAAAAAAATATGTTTTACGGTACCTCCTGTACTTACACGTAAAGTGGGGATGTTTTTATTTTCTCGTCTACCCCATGTTGTAGGGTATCGTTGAATCTTTCAAAAATATTGCGTGTTTGTAAAAGCCATTTTTCGATTCAGGGATCCGCTTGTATAATGTTAAACTTTTAGGCGGAGATTAAGGTAAAGTGGTAGACCACGAAATTTAAATTTTTGGTAGAAATCTAACTTAAAGAAGTTAGATTTCTACCATAAACACTTTTCCATACGAGATTTGTTCTTAATGGTAGAAATCTAACTTAGAAAGATGTATTAATGATTCTAATTATTATAATTCGGGCTAGATTTTTGTGAGCGTCAAGTGTCCCCCCCTGCCAGCTAAATGGTTGTTGTTGGAAATGTGAAAAAATTCACGGTAGTAAATAGTGTATATTATAACGAAGTTAAAAGGAAAACTATCACAGCAAAGTAGGCTTTACAAGCTTACGAGTAACAGTCGACCAACTTAAATTTGCAGTTGCAGTGTATGAGAACAAACGTAAGTTTGTTCTTGGGATAAATTCATTCCACTACGGAACCCTTCATTGTGCGTGGTCCGACACGCACTTGGCTGGTTTTTGTGTTATAGATCGTTTTCATCATAAGTCTCTCTCGCTTTAAATTCGGTCCCTCAGAGCTATGAATAGACTATTCTTTTTTTTTCTTGTTCTTGTTACATTGGTAGGCAAGTACTTAATATAAATACTGGTTCGCCGTTGTAAGACTATGTAAATGGCACGGTGTATGCATAATTAAATAATCTAATACCGTCAATGGTGGTCCAGGTGCGCTCCTCGCCCCAGGCTCGCAGACCTACGTGAAAACGATCCCACAGCTCATCCGTAGGACTACCAGGGAACATGTTCTTGATGATGCGAGCCTCTTCACTGTTGTTCAGGATGACCAGGTGCCCCCCTTCAGCAGCACATATCCCGTAAGCACGCGGCCAGGTCTGTGTCTGTCGATGGACCTTGTAACAGCTGCCTGTATACCGCTTAAAGTGATATTCTGAAATCAAACCAAGATAACATATTCAAGCTACATACATAATCAGCCTATAATGTTCCCACTGCTGGGACATAGGCCTCCTCTCAGAGAGAGGGAGTGAGCCGTAATCCACCACGCGGGCCCAGTGCGGGTTGGCAGATGTCACATGTCTTCGAATTTTTGGTTCTAGGATACGCCGGTTTCCTTACGATGTTTTCCTTCACCGTTTTGAGAGCAGTGGTGATGAAATAATTTACACTAATTAAAGCGCCTATTTGGATTCGAACCTACGACCTACAATTCGTAAGTCGCAGCCGTTACCACTTGGCCACCACTGCCCACATTCAAGATATAAATTGGCCAAATACGACTGGAAATCGTATTGAAGGAAGGAATTGTAAGTTTTGTTTGGGACAGTATAACAGATTACTTTTAGTTGCAAAGGATATTTGCTATTTTTTTTTAAACTGTGCTAATAACAGACTAAATCTATACAAGGTGAAATTTAATTAATGGGCATCCTTTTAAGGGGTCATTGTAATCATCATTATGAACAACTTTTACTATGGGACCAAACCTGAAATCGCATCAGCTCTTCCCTATATTTTGACGAGTTATGTGAACATAAATGCAAGGAAGCGCTGATTTTTTTTTTGCGATTTTGTGTTTAGTCCCATAGTAAAAGTAGTTCATAATGATGAGTACAATGACCCCTTAAAAGGATGCCCATGAATTTAATTTCACCTTGTATAAATAAAAAGTTTTACCATAAACCTTTACCAATTCCGAATTGAAGAAAGACATTTTACTAGGTTTTGTCTGAGACGTCACAAGCGCGGAAATCGGAAAACAATTTTTTTTTATTATAAATTTTCAAGAATATTATGGTAAATGTTTGAGTAGCAGCTAGATGATTCACTCACCATTATCAAAGGTACCACATTCGTTCCTCGTCAGATTGTTGAGTTTCCTGAAGCATATGAAGGGCAGTGGTTCCTCGCATGACGAGGTAGACATGTAATACCTGTTAGTGTTGTACAACGTGAGGCAGTCACCGGTACCAGCTCCTTGTAAACCCCATTGTATTTCCATGTCAGACAGTGGCACTCCTGGAACATTGACGTCAAAATTACGAAAAATAAGCGCTCTATCGATGTGTAGGCTTGCGTTAATTTAATTGCAAATTGTTGCAAGACTGCGTGTTTTCTATAATCTATTCTTTTCCGTGATTCACAGAGCAGCGTCGAGAGACGCCTCCTTTAAAGCCGTCATTTGTGTCGTAGTGCGAGTAATCGGCAAACTTGCTTGGTTTGAATGGAAAGTGTTGACAACGGTGGGTCAATGAGTCGTCTTAGGGGCGGATTTTACATCATCGGCCGGGAAACACATGTGGGTATCGATGTCCGTGACTACCGCCGCCCTACCTACGTCAATCGCTTCCATATTTGATAAATTATTAGTATTCAATAGGTACTAATTAGTACTCGAACAACAAAAATGGTACTTTAGTAGTTTTCGAGAAAATCTACTTTGAAGGTGATCCGGCGGTAGTCACGCTCCCTTCAGCAGGACCACCATGAGCGCCGAAAAAGGGGGCTTGCTATAGCTATTCTAAGTATACAAATAATTTGTATCTACCCTTAAATGTGATTCATTTCGTAAAAAAAAACAGAACTGAAACATTTTTTTTCTGGAAAACTACTAAGGTACCAAGTTTGTTGTTAGATAGTACTAATTAGTACCATTTGAATACTAATTATTTAAACATGCAGACACACCTTACGCACTAGATTGACTTGTGCCAGATGTTTACGCGTAAGACGTTTAATCAGTGTGCCAAGGAACTCCGCTTAAATCATTTCTTTGAAGTAACACACTTATGAACACAACTGTACCCTATCAAAGTATTTAACAAAAGTCAGACTGACCTTCTACAGAGGCGAAGTGTCCTTTAGAGTATAAATCATGAGTTCCCAGGAAAATTTCACGTTTCGAACTAGACCGTGTATGAAGAGCTTCAACTAGCGCTTTGTTGAGCGGCGACGCCAACACCGCGCCTGTAACATGAGATTAAGTGTAATCTTCATTAATTTCAATGACTGTATACTTATTATACCAATGAGTACATTGATATAATATACACTCATGAAAATTAATTATTTTATCTACAACACCCATGCTGTAAATCCTCTATAAAAGTTTCTGAAACAGCTTATTGCCAACATTAAAACAACCAGTGTCATAGTAACCATAATATCATCCAAACGAGTGTTATAATGTTGTACTAAATTTCATTATGCAACTCGTTTTCAAAAGAACACTGTCGCAAAGCTTAAGAATTAATTATCCCAGACTTTACATTTGATTTCGATGGTTCAGATTGACCCAGTGCGGGGCATGCATGGCAGCTAGCTCACGCGCCGCGCGCCTGGGCACGCGTCATTTAGGTTTAAATAATTAATTTTTTAAAAAGACAAAAGAGCTACTTAGATTTACATCTCATCTCTCTATCTTATAATCTCATGTAAAAACCACAGTGCCTATCGGACCACGCACAGTGAAGGGTTCCGTAGTCAGGATGAATTTATCCCAAGAACAAACTTAACTTTGTGGTTATTTTTTTTCTCTCTCATACATCGATGTACGTCACAGTCAATTCTTCAGCTGCAAATATATTAAAATATGTTGCATAAATGGCCGTATTTTTCATTGTGTTGACAAAAGATGTTTTTAGAGCTCCAAGGAACCGTAGACCTACGTATTTGACATGAATTTTAACTTGATGCCTCCACGCGTTCCTTGAGAAAAAAGGTCTTGACAAACAGACAGACGAATGAACGGACGGACAACGAAGTGAACCTATAAGATTTCCATTTTCTCCTTCTGAGGCATAGATATATGAAATATGGAAACAACTTAACGTGAAGGAATAGAAATGTTGCAAAAAAAAAATTAAAATGTAAATGGTATTGTTGTTGTATATGGTGACTCAAAACCATTAATATAAAGACCCTGCCGAATCAAACGAAGCACAATAGAGCAAACACGTGTTATGTACCTACCAATTATCCACTACTCAAGCAAACCATCGGCAGGGACCTAACTCCACACAGCTATTGCATCAGCCTGTCGACAAGAATGTAAGTGCTGAGTCAGCGCAACGTTACGTACAATGGCGACCGGACGGCGGCGTCGCGCTCTAGGAAGGCACCGCACTTTTGTTTCACACATCGAACGATTGTCACCATCGTAGATATTAAGAACATAATATCGTAATAACAGTAATTTTGGGTTTTCGTGCACCTACCTGCTGGACCGACATACATAATTCACGCACACTTACACACACACACACCACACCAATATACTCGTACCGTACCATACATGACATGCACCTCTAAACTGTAGGTGATGCATTTTAAGCTACTTACTTTATCTCAACTTGCTTACTGTATTACCTTTTTTTTTTCTCGCTGCTGCTCGGCTTCTAAGCGCACTAGCGTGATGTTAAGTAGCCTATAGCCTTCCTCAAGAATTGGGCTATCTTGGCGCAAGTTTTCAATTACATTGAGGACGGTGATGTGAATACTGTCTCGATTTATTATAAAAGCTATGTGAACCACCCCCTAACGTAACTTAGATAATATTATGAACTTCTACTGTCCCCTTTGGGTGCACTAGCCAAACCCGTAAACCCGCGATAGCAGTTCCAAACAGCCTGAATCAGAGGAACAGTGGAACTTACCTTCATGGTGACATCTGAGGAAGGCTTCCTGCCACGTAGCGGGGATCTGGTGCAGTTTGAGCCAGCCGCCCGCCTCATGGCTGAACAAGTATTCGGGTTTGCAGCGCACGACTACTGGATAACAAAGATATTAAAATAACCATCTACTTTATTTATATATTTACCTAATTTAAAAAGCTACTTAACAATCTTAAAATAATAATATGTAGAAGTATATAAAAAGGGAGGGAAAAGAATCAAAGGGCATCAAAAAATTCGTCCGCAACACTGTCAACAGGAAACGTGCCCAAAAGGCTGGCAGCATTGCCACGTTGTATGGCAATGCTGATTTTTTGGCCAAAAAATAGGCCAGCCCTCTGGTCACGCGAAGAGTCGACCAACCGCTTGGCGATGTCTCGGAATACTAAGTGGGCACTCGGGCCCCATGGCCCTAGTGTTTCAACCCCAAACGGCTCAAATATAACATCTACTTAATATTCAATTAATTATACAACATATCAGAAAGCTGTGGTCAAGTGAAAGGGTGTGGTACAGACCATCAAACAGAACAACTTTCTCCATGGGACCAACATCGTAATCGCAAAAAAAATTTCAGCCGTCACATACCTACTCGACCCAAATGTATGTGACGGCTGAAATTTTTTTTGCGATTACGATGTTGGTCCCATGGAGAAAGTTGTTCAGTTTGATGTTTTTTTTTTTTATTATTAGGTCAATTTTTATTGATAAAACAAAAGTGATTACCTACATAATTAACAAAAATAACAAAATTAAAACCTAACTTAACTAAAACTATACAAAAACTAAAATATAGCGTCGAAAAATTCATCCGCATCGCTGTCGACTGGTAATGTACCCAAGAGACTGGCGGCATTGCCACGTTGTATGGCATTGCCACGTTGTATGGCAATGCTTAGCCTTTGGCCAAGGTAAAAGCCAGCCCTTGGGTCACGGGAAGTGTCAACCAGCCGTTTTGAAATTTCTTTAAAAAGACCATGAGCACTCGGACCCCACGGCCCGAGGGTTTCAACCCCAAACGGCTCGAAAATATAATTTCCGATAAGGTTATTATATATTCGCCGCTTGAGGTTTTCCGCAGCCGCAGCAGCAGCGCCAGCACAGCATGCCGATCCAGGAAGGTGGGATGGCGCAAGAGTATCGACACAAGTTGCGTCCCACTGGTCTATACTACATCATTAAAGACCACATTTTTCTGAAACACGTTGTATAATTATACAGCGTGTTTCAGAAAAATGTGGGGGAATGTGGGTGTCTGCCTCTGGAGTGACTCTAGAGGCAGACACTGGAATTATGCTTGTATTGATTATCATCGTTTGTGAAACATATAGTTTTACCTACCAATCACTACATATTACACAACTAAGCGGCTTATTATACATTTGGCACAAAATTACTCGCCCGAAACGGTCACATTGAAATAATAATATAATTTTTTCTACAGGCGAATCCCACGAATTAGCACATTTTGAATTTTATGCAATAGAAAAATATACTAGCGCACAGAAGCAATAAGAGTGTGTCTTTTTTATTTTTATTATTCATTTGTACATATATAGTATACAGGTTGCTACGGAAAGGGTATATGAATACAAACGGGTTGAAGAGTGTATCTGGTCTAGAATCTCTGTACAAAATTTCAGCTCAAAAACATTAACTTTGAAAATGCTTAATATTTTTTTTATTTCGACATCACGGCGCTGCACTGGCACGCGGCGGCGTGATGTGCGTGTACTAGGCGCACAGACACACTACAGATAATGGATAATGACCCTCGTAGTGCGGTGACACGTTCGTTATGATTTCAATTTAATAAACTATCGAAATAAAAAAATATTAAGCATTTTCAAAGTTACTGCTTTTGTGCTGAAATTTTGCACAGAGATTCTAGACCGGATACACTCTTCAACCCGTTTGTATTGATATACCCTTTCCGTAACTGAAATTGAAAACATGCTACAAATCGAAATGGGAGATTGTACTCATCATTATGAACAACTTTTATTATGGGACCAAACCTGAAATCGCGAATAAAAATCAGCTGTTCCCTATATTTATGTTCGCATAACTCGTAAAAATGTAGGGAACAGTTGATTTTTTTTTTCGCGATTTCAGGTTTGGTCCCATGATAAAAGTTGTTCATAATGATGAGTACAATGACCCCTTAAAAGGATGCCCATGAAGTTAATTTCACCCTGTATATTTTAGTTTGTGAATACTCATGATCATGAAAGCAATAATAGTTATAAAAAGTGCACTTATGTAGAATTTAACATACACTCGTAGAGTAAGCCAACAAGTTTGTAACACACGGCTGAACTTGGAATTGACTTTAAGCTTTTAAAAGTGACGATTCGCCCAATTCGGGCGAGTAAGTTCGTGCGAATTGACTAATAAGCCAATTAAGCCATTAACGAATGTTTTATTATTTTAAGAATCATTCTGTATTTAAGTATTTGGAAGTATATTGAACAATTTATTTACCTATTCTAAAAACTAACGACATGGTTTTATCTAAAATGAAACAAAAGTATGGGTACTTACCCGTCACTATCATCAAAAATGTTATGCAAACAAAAAATATCTTAAACATTTTTGTGAACTGTATCGTTGCACTATCCAAGTTGTAATGTATTAAACTAAAGATATATTTTATTTACTTGAAGCTATCAGACTGTCGTCAATGTTACATACTAGCTGTGCCCGCGGCTTCGATCACATGACTGTGTATTCTATTAGCATTATAAGTTAATCGGAACGGGAAGCCACATCCTCTACAACATAGGTTGATTTTGTTATTTAAACTACATACATCGTACATCTTTGGCTTAAAACTATATGAACGAAATAAAATAGTTGTAATTCCTGGTTCAACCGCGAGGCGCCGCTAGTGTACTATAAAACAGCCCGCACTCCTCTTTGGGAATTACAAGTGTGTAGCAAAATTGTGGTCTCATTCGACTATTTCATTTATTTATTACTCGTTTTTCTCAAACCAATAAGAGCATTACATTATAATTGTTTGTATTATATATAGTTACATTGTGGCATCTATCTGTCTTGGCTGACCTTTGCAACTCTTCCAAAATAAACGATAAACTTTGCACCTGCAAAGATACATCTTGTAATCGGAGCAAGTACAGTCACCTGACCCCGCCACATTATAACCTAATTAAGAGCCTATACTACCTCAGCTAAAATTCACTCTTTATCTCGCTCATACGATACTGCTCGCTGACTGAGTGAGAGCGAGACAGAGTGCGGTGCTGGGCGGCAGGCAGCGCCAATAGTTTAGGTATTTGCTTTTTACAGTGAAAATAATGGTAATTATAAAAAAGTAAATAACATAAGACCTGCTTTAAAGTAAGTTCCGTTAGTATGCAAAGTTTCATGATCTAATTTGAAGTATTTTTTTTAATACCAGCGGTTTATTGTTCGGGTTAGAGGTAACTTTGGATTTATTTTCTATCGAGAAAATTTTATGGAATTGTGTTTTCGTCTAACATAAGACTTAGCATTAATCCTCAACTTTACCATATATTTATTTCAAAACTAATGGTGCAGTATTTTCGACATAACGGAGGATCACGCTAAGCCATTTGAGGTAGTATAGGCTCTTAATGGAGCATATTTAAATAGTTTACAGAACAATGAGAACGACAAGGTAAGATCGATGTGACAAATGTTATTTAGGTACGAGTAGGTTCTTCATTTTTTGTGGAATGGCTGCAATAGGTACAATAGTTATTAAGAGGGGCCCGTGTCTAAGTAATAACAGCCGCACAGGCCGATCGATCAAGTTAAGCTACGCTTGTCGCGATTGGTCCGTGGATTTGTGACCATCTTTACAAACCGAGAACCCTCCGTGCCTCGGAAAGCACGTTAAGCCGTTGGTCTCGGCTGTCATTCGTGGATCTTTGACAGTCGTTACGAGTCGTCAGAAGCCCGAAAGTCTGATAATCAGCCTTACCAAGGGGTATCGTATTACTCAGTAACTGGGTTGTAAAGTGCAGATAGGCTGATAGACTCCATGTATTATGCCATCTTCATGTATTGTATTATGTCATGAAGGTATCAGATATTCAGCTGCATCCGGTTAGACTGGAAGCCGACCCCAACATAGTTGGGAAAATTCTAGGCAGATGATGATGGCTGTAATAGGTAGTTATCTTGTTTCACCGCTCCGAAGTGCCACTGAAAACCTGCCTTCAAGGCTTCGCTCACAAGCCACATTACTTTTGATATAGCCAACTGAACTGGATGTGAACGCTAGCAGCTGATTACAAGCATAATATTGATGTGTTTTATTCGGGGTAGGATATACACTGCGCTCTTCACGATATCCATAAACTTTGTCAAACGCTTCTATAGCTTTTACAAATTAAATCTTACAAAGGAATAAGTACTTAACCTTTTAAACGCCATTGTCACATATATGTGACAAACGAAATCTTACCCTGAACGCCAACGTCACAAATATATGACAAAATACACGTCGCACCATATTATGAAATAAACAATTTGATCATTACTTTTGTGTTTTTATTTATATAATTTAAAAGTTTAAGCTTCCGTCTATATTGTATTGCGTGAAACTAATATAAATAAACCACCAATGTCGAGAAATTTGTTGTTTTAAGTGTGTGTGTGTTGTTGTGTTGTTAAAGTGGCCTGGCGTCAGGGGTACGGCGATACGTTTATACTCTGCTTCTCTCCACTGTCAGTGATACTGGTTTCTTATCCTCGACAAAAAGAAAGAAAAGGACCACGCACAATGAAAGGTCCCGCAGTTGAGATGAATTTATCCCAAGAACAAACTTAACTTTGTAGTTGAAAAAATGTTCTCCCATACATTGATATACGTTTCGGTCAATTTTCCAACTGCAAATTTAAGTTTGTACGTACAATAAAATAAAATTTAGCTTTTTCTAGGTTTTCTTGTAATTTATAAGTAATAAACTATTTACCGTATTATTTTCAACATTTTAAGCTCAGTAGTTTCAGAGATAAGGGGGAGGGGGGCGGGGTATTTTATAAATTAAAAAACACACTCTTAATGTATGATTCCGATTTCGGCAGCACGCAGCAGTGCTGCCGCGGCAGTGCGGTCGCAGGACTACTGGTCCCCATACATACTCTATAGGTTTATATGGGCAGCACTGCTGCGGCAGCACTGCCGCGTGTAGCGTTGTTCGGAATCATACCTTGACATAAAACTAGCTTTTGACTGCGGCTCTGCTCGCGTGGGGTCGAAAATTGTCCCACCGCGCACCGGAACGTACGACAGAAATAAAAGTATCCTCTTTTCTAAGCAAGGTCCATCCCCGGGCCAAATTTCATCAAAATCCTTTTAGACTTTAAGGCCGGAAAAGGTAACAGACAGACAATACTTTCGCATTTATAATATAGTATGGGTTCAACAAAAAGATATCAGTTTTTCCAATCACAATGAACAAATACGATCGATTGATGTTACTGTTATTGTATTGCACTGTATCGGTTTTTCAAAGATTGAGCACGTTTTGTTGTATATACTCGTACCTAACAATAATGAATTATGCTATTCTAGAAAAGATAGCTGCTGTTAACTTTCTATTTTCATTAGCCGCCCCCCGACGTGAGGACGCTTGGAGCAAAATATTACCTACTTAAATTAACTTATATTAAACTTAAAGGGCCAATTATTATTTATTATTATTATTAGCCTGTGACGTCCCACTGCAGGGCAAAGGCCTCCCTACTCTCTTTCCACCTCTCTCTGTTCAAAGCTGCTAAGGACCAGTTCTTGTTGTAAAGTAAAGGGCCAATACATATTTTATTTTTAGAGGTTTGTTGGTGTCGGGGTTTTTTTAAATTTTTAATTTATATTTTACCAACCATATTTTTTAATTGCACCGTGTAGGATCAGTATTGCGCAGTATTTGTTGAAAACATTGCTTTAGGTAGGCTTTGCTCACACATTAAAATATGGACGCTTTATGGGCGTTCGATGGTTTGATTGCAAGAACTGCAACAGGTCGGCCCACGTCTGTTAAGGCTCAGCGCAGTGTAGTTTTTACTGAAAATTGAAATAAAGCTGATAATAAATTAAACTCCTTGTCCTAGAACTCCGAGAGCGTAACAAAATGGACAGAGGTGCGTTTCTCTGGTTTCAAAGTTCTCAGGATTTCGAAATTTGTAGCGACAATAATATTTAGCACATTATAAAAACGTTAAAGGAGGGTGGACAAAAATATAAATGTAATGGGGACGCGTCCCCGGCAACCAATAATAACCAGACATACTTTATGTTGTTGAAAAGCTCTTTTCATATCTGTTACTTACCTACTACTAGGGTGGGGGTCAGTTAATTGTGGGTTAATTGCTCTCAATTAATTGTGGGGATAAAGTTACAGCTGCGTTTATTAGAGTAAAACATCGCCAATCAATCGTATTGTTGGAAACAAAAGTGAATTAACTCGACTTAAGTAAACAATAACATCACGCACACACACACACACACATGCGCACACGCTGCTGGACTGAACGTTTCATGCCTTATCAAACCATGTACCTACCATATTACAGAAGTTATATGTAAACAGCTTCCCTCTATCCGTCATCGCCCACTTAAACAAATGCAATAATAATGTATTTATCCCGATCTGATCTCCCTCCGTCAGTAAAAATATAACAGTAATGTTTTACCGCAACCGCCTGACTCTTATCGCGGTTAACCTCGATGCTTCATTTCCGCAACCAAGTGCCTACGACGTTTTGCGGAGGTTTGGTGACTGCGAGCAAAAGAGTCCTGACAGTGACCAGCGTAGTAAGTGGCCGCGTAGTCGGCGAATAAAGCCTTTTTACTCTTGAAAATGACGCTGGTGAACAGCGAGAAGATGAGGGGAGATAGCGTGGAGCCCTGAGGAACTCCCGCGCGAATGGGGTGAGGGGAGGAAAGTGAACCCTCGATGCGATCCGACAAAATGTCTCGTAAGATGAGCACGAGACGGTCTAGCACTCAAAGTTAGTAAAGCTATAGGTATACCGTGTTATTGAATTAACGCAAAACCTTCTTAAGGGGTCATTGTACTCATCATTGTGAACAAATTTTACTATGGGAACAATCCTGAAACCGCAAAAAAAAAATGATCCCTACATTTTGACAAGTTATGCAAACATAGGGAACAGCTGATTTTTTTTCGCAATAACACCCTGTATAATAAGCCCTAACACACCCGTCTTCGCTGTTACATCGTGGTACTCTGGAAACCAGTGTTAAGTTCTGTAGGTACCTGCTCGTTAGGAATGAGGCTCGTTGCTTCGGCATAGTATTTCTAAAAAACCTATATATAAAAAAACTTTTTTACAAAAAAAACAACCGACTTCAAAAAAAAACACTACAAAGTGAAAAATAACTTTAATTTCGGAAGTCGGTGTCGTTGGTTCCGGGTTTTTCGTTTTTTGACACCGACTTCCGAAATTAAAGTTATTTTTCACTTTGTAGTGTTTTTTTTTGAAGTCGGTTGTTTTTTTTGTAAAAAAGTTTTTATTTTTCACTTTTTAGTTGTACCTACCCCACACAAATTCAATTAACACTAGTGCATTGAAGAATTGAAGACACGACTCGAAGAATCATCAAAATTCCCATAGAAATGCCGGAGATGCAGTACATTTATGCATATAACTTCGTACATAAGAATATATACCCAATGGATTATATACTAAAACCTTCCTGAAAGTATGTAGATCACACTAATGAAAGAATTATCAAAATCGGTTCAGTAGTTTTTGAGATAATCGCGGACATACAAACATACATACATACATACATACATACATACATACATACATACGGGTCGAATACAGAACCTCCTTTTTTAAAGTCGGTTAAAAATAGTAGGTATTTCTAAAAAACCTATTCAAATAGATACCACATAGTATTAGTTGTTATATTCGCACATTTAGTTTTTGTCAACATGTTATTTCACCAAACCCACTTAATCTATGATAGAAAATAATTGTTTGCTAAGTTTGCTTGGAACTAATTGTACAGTTGTATTAATTTGTGGATAACGATGCTGGTTGCGTGATTATTTTTTTTTTCTTTTATAAAATACCTGTACCTAAATATTAAGCATTGCGCAATTGTTTGTTATCCTGAAGAAATAAAATAAAATAAAATAAAAATAGTCTTTGAGACGTTTAAAAATAAGCCTCTCCTAGATTTTGCCGCGAACATTAAACAGACTGATGGGACGGTAACTCGTAGGCTGAGACTTGGATCTCCCAAAAGCTACCTATTTTGTACGGAGCCCTCGATGCGCGATTCCGACTCGCACTTGACTGGTTTTTTAATATGTTTTACTGTAACGAATGATTTTTTTGCCACAACGGCTAAGGTTTTTGATACTTTAACTTTTTTCCAATGATTTGAGGCTAATTTTTTATTTTTTTTATTTATTTATTTATTAATAACCAACTTATATTGACAGTTTGCACCACACATACAAGTTATACTACTAATCGCGATAGTAACAAATGGTAGCCATGAAAAGAGCTTTCAAACGACATACGTCCGGTCGTTACCTATTGGTTATTGGAGACATCCTGCAGTCGCACAATTTTTTTTACATTAAACATTTGAAAAAATTAACTAACTAGGTACTACTTATTACTACTTATTTTTATTAAATTGGATGCTGAAACAGTATCCTATTTAGGGACAAATCTTATCGATCGCTCAAGAAAATATATACCGAGAAAACCTTTATATGTACCTATGTAAGTATGACAATCAAGATTGGCGATACGACACAGTATATAACCGCATGTTATCTTCAGCTCAAACATTACAGCCGCAACAGCGAAACGATAGCTACCTACAGTGGGTCCCTACGTAACAATGTTGAACATATATTTTGTTTGCTTATCATACTTGTTGATTGTTACTGGTGAGTACTTTATTAAAACTAATACGAGTATCATACACATAAATTACACCATGTATCCTGTTTTTGAGAAAAGTTATTTGAAATAAACAAAGATTTGTTATGCTATAATTTAAAAAAAAAGTTCATTGTAAAGTCAGTGAAATTAATTGACACAATACCCAAATTGTCTGACGCTAATTTGGGTATTGTGTCAATTTGCTTCACAATTCTTTTCCCTGGCGGTAAACAAATGAAATATATTAAACTTAACTAGGTTTTTCCAAATAAAAAACTTATACTTATACGTGCACAGAATATATTCGTTTCGCTTTTGCCTTGTGCAGACTTTGTAAAATAGCCAACCTCAAAACTGTATCATGGTTAAGTAGCTTCTAACATTAGATACGGCATTATGCTATTAGGTAATTCTGTTCTTATAGATACGGTACTTATAGCCCAAAAACAATGTCTGTGTTCTATCTGTGATGTGCCACCATTGACTTCATGTAAACCTCTTTATCAAGATTTAAAAATATTAACTGTTCCCATTATGTCTATACATACCTAATTAAGTCGGATTGTATTATTAAATACAATCTGACTTAATTCAACTTCTTAGAGACACTTACCTTTAACACAAGATATCCTGATAGACTAATCATTCTTCCAATGAAAACTTATTTATATCACAGAAGTTAAGCTCCCATTAAAATAGATGGACAAACATTTAGAAATCATTCAGACCACCAAAATAAGGACGATGGAAAAAAAATATAACAAAAACGCATTAGATACTTACTAAGAAAAATAATCAGCTAACGAAATACACTAATGTGCCGGCAATTTATGCTTGGATATCTTTGGTTAGACGTACAGAGCGCTGAGTTAAAATATGTCCATCTATTTTAATGGGACCCTGTATAAACTACCAAAGTCGTATGGGGAACTGCTTCTTCTTCATAGGGAACTGCTAATCAATCGTTTTAATCCGGCAAGCTCCACTAATGTGACACAATTGATTTTCTATTGTTTCGTCGCCAATGGGCGACGCGCGCCGCTTGACCGGTTAAAACAGCGTTATTCACATGGCATAAAAAAATAATTCCTTAAATGAGTATTCAGACTTTAAAGATTCACACTGACATCTTACTATTATAATTTGACACATATTTAACATTTTTTAATTAATAACGATGATTTATGTAACAATTCTACTAGCTTCATCTATTTAATTAATGTAATTTATAACTTTGCATGCAAGTTTTAGCGAATTGTTTTAGAAAATGTTAAAAAACACGACCATCTGTAATGTATGTACAGACTCCAGCACATTAAGCTACCCGAAACTGTCAAAGGAGACTGTTAAAAAGTGGTCTATGAACCAATAGCGATACTGTTACGATATTTCTGTGGGGATACCTCAACTATACCCTTGTGCAAAGTGGCATCAAAATCTGACCTGGCAGTTTTGAGAAATATAATATTTTAGAATAAATAATTTCATGATAACATTAAAAAGTGGTCTATGAACCAATAGCGATACTGTTACGATATTTCTGTGGGAATACCTCAACTATACCCTTTTGCAAAGTAGCATCAAAATCTGACCCGGCAGTTTTGAGAAATATAATATTTTAGAATAAATAATTTCATGATAACATTAAAAAGTGGTCTAGGAACCAATAGCGATACTGTTACGATATTTCTGTGGGGATACCTCAACTATACCCTTGTGCAAAGTGGCATCAAAATCTGACCCGGCAGTTTTGAGAAACATAATATTTTAGAATAAATAATTTCTTGATAACATTAAAAAGTGGTCTATGAACCAATAGCGATACTGTTACGATATTTCTGTGGGGATACCTCAACTATACCCTTGTGCAAAGTGGCATCAAAATCTGACCCGGCAGTTTTGAGAAACATAATATTTTAGAAAAATATTTAATGAATAATTATTTTAAATATTTACATAATATAAGCTAAAATATAAACTATAATAATATGTACAATTATATGAAAAAATACACAATCATTATAGGGCATCAAAGAATTCATCCGCATCGCTGTCAACAGGAACAGTGCCCAAAAGGCTGGCAGCATATTTTAGAATAAATAATTTCATGATAACATTAAAAAGTGGTCTATGAACCAATAGCGATACTGTTACGATATTTCTGTAGGGATACCTCAACTATACCCTTGTGCAAAGTGGCATCAAAATTTGACTCGGCAGTTTTGAGAAATATAATATTTTAGAATAAATAAATTCATGATAACATTTTTATTTTAAAAACGTTTTAAAGGGTATTTCTGACTTTATAAAACTTAATTAATGTGTTTCTTTCCTAGATTTTAGTATTTGTTTCGATTTTAACCGACTTCAAAAAAGGAGGAGGTTCTCAGTTCGTGGGAATTACATTTTTTAAATATTTTTATGTTCACCGATTACACGAAGATGGCTAGACCGATTTAAAAAACTATTTTTTCTATTTTTTTTTTTTTTTGGTAGAAAGGGTATAGGTACTTCCCTAATGTTCTCAATGTCACCAGGTCAGGATCTGGTGATTGGATTCTGGAGAAATCTAGGGAACTCTTCAAACATTATAGGCACAGCTATAACAATTTGTCTATTCTTTAAAGTAACTCGTGTATTTGCTCTCGGAAAGCACCATTTGGTGAAGTGGTACTAATGATGAAGACCTCAGATGACCACCGGAACAACTCATTAATAAGTATTTCACGGGTTGCGATTCGATATGGTTGCTAAGCAATTTATGTTATAAATAAATCGTCAAAATAAAATGAAAAAATATTGATTGATGAAATCATGTTTCGACCCAGAGGTGATGTTATTTGTTTGATCTGCAACCATTCTGTGCTATGTTTTCGAAAAAAAAAATCCTGAAATTCAGCACTGTCGAGGTGGTAAGTGTCTTTGTTTAGCAGAAAACCATATTAATTAAGTAGTATAAAGTCAGAAATAAGTAGTATAAAGTCAGAAATACCCGTTAAAACGTTTTTAAAATATACAAATGTAGCAAAAAAAGTGAATTTTAAAGTATTATTTTTCTCAAAACTGCCGGGTTAGATTTTGATGCCCCTTTGCACAAGCGTATAGTTGAGGTATTCCCATAGATACCTCTACAGTATCGCTATTGGATCATAGACCACTTCCCATACAAATTTTAACAGTCTCCTTTTCCCAATCAACCTTGAACCTTATGTTTTAGCGATAAAGTTCAAAATCTATTAAATAAATTTGACAGATAGTGGTAGCTTGATGTGCTGGCGTCTCTACTACAATTCTTGCAAATACATATTAATTTCATTTCATTTCCAGATATTGTGCGATGCAAGCCTGATTACTTGTTCAACTCTGAAGCAGATGGCTGGCTCAAGCTGCACACGACGCCTGAAACTTGGGAGGAAGCGTTCGTTAGATGTCATGATGAAGGTAAACTCTGCTGTTTCTCTTATGTTTCGACAACTCGAGGCAACAAGGTGATAAAAATCTATCCTAAAAACTTGCTTCCGTGCCAACTCGACCTGACTGGTAATTTTAACCACTACCACAGAATACTTAAAGTACTACGTACAGAAAGGACACTCCCTTCCCCGCACTAACATCAGTTACCGCACCTCACCCCGCACTTCGGCATGTTCGTCGCCCGTTCTTTAACAAGAGCGCTCGCTAACACAAGTACCTCACGCACACATTCATACGTATACAAACGTCATTTTTTAATGTAGTAGTAGTAGGTAATTATTTTGCGAGCGTTGTATGGAGTGTCCGGCGTGTGCCACTACTAACACAGTTCCCAAGAAAGTATTAACCACTCACGTCTCCCGCTCCCCGCGTATGTGAGGCGTATACATCAAATCATTTATTTTTTTCAATATTTTTAATGGTTGTCGTACGTACTTTATGCACCTACCCAAATGTCCATTCTTTGGTATTATTCGTCAAGTGGTTTAGCTCCTCAAATTCTGAGTTGATCTACACGATTACTGACGAATGCGTGCATTGACTGGGCAGATCCGCTCAAATCTGTGTGGTTCTTTCCTCAAAACACCATTTCTCTCTACTGCATGGCCCTAATCTGACTAAGATTGTGTTTGGACTTTAAAAGTGACTGTGACCTCTAACTTTGTTTTTGAGTAGTCGGATAGGAAACATCAATCCCAGCTAGATGGCTCAAGGATAACTTACTGACTTTTAACACAGCTAAAACAAATTACATCTAACAACATTAGACAAGGTAACACAAACAAAATATCTAGGTGTTGTGGTCGACCAAAACCTATCCTGGTATCCTCACCTTGAACAGGTCAATAACAGGATAAGAAAATTAAGCTGGATTTTTAAGACCCTAAGGCATATTGTTCCAAAAGTTGTACCTACTAGAATGAATAAACCGAGACACCTCCTTAATGAAATCTACATAGCTTTGGTGCAATCTGTTTTGACGTACTGCATCCCCATTTGGGGTGGTGCAGCAAAAACTAAATTCATTGATCTTGAAAGGGGTCAATGTGCTCTAATTAAGATGATGTATTTTAAAACATGAGATTTTCTACCCAACACCTCTACCAAATTAGCAACTTATTATCGGTGAGAAAACTATACATTATTAGAACTATAATTAAAAAACACAAATCCCTTTCTTATGACCCTAACTTAAATTTAAAAAGAAGTAAAGACTTAGTAGCAGATGTTCCCCAAACCAAAACTAAATTTGCTAGCAACCAATTTAAAAAACGGTCTGCTCAGTTTTATAACAAATGTAATAGGAAAACTTACGTATACAATAAAAAACTAAATGAATGTAAAAAAAATTTTGCTCAATGGATAAAACCGCTTAATTATGAAGAAACAGGGGCATTATTGTTATAAATATAATATGCTAACAGTATCCTAAGGCTCAATCTCATTCGCTCATGATATAGGTACTCCCACCCACACACATAATGACATAACATACACATACCACACATTAAAACACAACACTGAATACAACAACCCAATCACAATTACACACAATCACACTATTTCACACAACTACACTATTACAAACAATTTGAATTCTGAAAGCACTTATTAGCCTAACTAAATTATCCATAGTTTTCGTAGATTAGATTCCTTTATTATATATTTTTTTTTATTATTGTTTTAAATAAACAAGTTTATAGTTAATACCAACAATGTATGGAAGAGCGGAGTCTCCTAATACAGCCTTTATTAGCTTAAAAGGAGGCTCCAATCACTACCTAGTTATGTAAGGAAACTTGTTAAAACTAATAAACATTTTTTTATTTTTCATTCAGTTTTTTTTTAAATTGTTTTCTACGTGTAAAAGTGTTTATATTAAATTACTTACAAGAAATAAATAAAAATATGAATCATACCGACAAATGGCGGTATAACCAAGTAATTTCGCAGCTAAATGGCGCAGATTAGTGACGGGCATCCATAGCAGAAGCTGCGACCTGCGATCGCCAACCCGCATGCCCAGCGTGGCGATTATGGGCAAACCCTCCAATGGCAAGCCAGAATCAACCACGGCCCCCAGTCCCCGGCCGCCTTGCGGTCATGGTAATGGCTGCGAAAAATCCCCGGGTTACGAATGGTCCCCAAACCTGTGCCCAAACCCAACTGACCTTGGGGACGTATAACGGATGCACATTACGGCTCGACAAACACCTAGTGCAGAAGAACTCGGGAAAATAAGGTGGCATATTCTTGGGTTGAGTGAAGTCCAAAGAGGGGGTATCTGGTCTGTTTTGGAGTCCCTGCAGCGATGCCAAGTAAACTGGCGACACATCCAAGTGCTGTGATGTTTTTATGAAAACGCGACAGTGACCGTCCAAACTTAGGACCAGCGAACTGAATATATACCCCAGCATTGAGGGGATGTAATTTCCCCAAAATTGTTCTCTAGCTATAGCCCAGTCAAAATAGACATTCAAGGTTACATTAATTCGCATAAAGCTGAAAATTGGTATGAATGTTAGGAACACCATTACAAATAAATTGTCAAAAGTCCCCATCGACACGACGTGTGCAAAAAAAATAATTCAAGGTTAAATGTTGCAAAAATCGGTTTTTTACATTTTTTAGCTAAGCGAAAAGTTTTATCATAAAAATATGTGAGACGAAAGTGTTCATCATGCAATTATCTACAAAAATCGTAATTACACTTTTTTCCTAAGAATCACCATTTCGGAGATATAGCGATGCAAAAAGTTGAAAAAGTTGTGTTCTTCATACCTTGAATTTTTTTTTTTGCACACGTCGGATCGATGGGGACTTTTGACAATTTATTTGTAATGGTGTTCCTAACATTTATACCAATTTTCAGCTTTATGCAAATTAATGTAAGCTTACCCCCATTTTTGAAGCTAACTTGACCGGACTACTAACGCATTGGAAGACATGTTTAAGACGCTGAACAGGGAAGGACGCGGCATTAACATCAACGGCGAGTAAATTTCACACATGAGATTTGCAGACGACATCGTCATACTGGCTGAATCGCTGCAAGACCTGCAGCAGATGCAGCATATGCTCGACGGCCTAGTTGATTCTTCTGTACGCATTGGTCTGCGGATGAACTTGGACAAAACCAAGGTTATGTTCAACGAACACGTTACCCCGGGACCGATTGCTGTCAATGGCGGTGCACTCAAGGCTTTTTAAAAATACGTTTACCTCGGGCAAAGTCTGCAGTTTGGTAAGAACAACTTTGAGAGGGAGGCTAACAGAAGTGTTCAGCTGGGCTGGGCAGCACTTTGGAAGCTTCGTTGAGTCTTCTCGTCGCGTATTCCACAGAGCCTAAAGACTAAGCTCTTCAATCAGTGCGTCCTGCCTGTTATGACTTACGGAGCCAAAACGTGGACACTCACGGTAGGGCTGGTCCATAAATTCAAGGTCGCCCAGCGAGCTATGGAACGGGCTATTCTTGGAGTCTCGCTAAGGGATTGAATCCGCAACGAGGTGATCCGGCAGAGAACCAAAGTTGTCGACATAGCCCACAGAATAAGCAAGCTGAAGCTGCTGGGCTGGTCATATTAGCCGTAGAACCGATGTCCGTTGGGGTAGACGTGTTCTTGAGTGGAGACCGCGAATCAGTATTTATTCCTCAATTTTCATGATTGTATCTACCACTGTTTGTCTCTGCACCACCCAAAGGTTGACTAGTGTAAATTGCCTATGGCATTAAGTCCGTCTCTGTACATTTATGTGCTTGAAGTATTATAAATATATAAATAAATCGGAAAACATAAGGTCGGGTGCCCTCAGGCTAAGTGGAGCGACGATCTTCGCAGGATGGCTGGTAGCAGCTGGATGAGAGTTGCCGAAAATCTAGTCGAAAGGCGTTCAATATAGGAGAGGCCTATGTCCAGCAGTGTACTGTTATAGGATGATGATAATGGTGATAACAGAAATAAATAAATTTATCAAGACTGCTCTTCGGCCACCGCTACTGCTCCAATCACTCCGCTCGCACAGTTCGCGTTTGTCGCAGCCGTGCGACCAACTTGTTTCGAGGGTGTGGCGCCGCTCGCTTCGCTCGATCATGTTGTGTAATGTACAGATCTCATTGTGTCATGTTACAGGCGCGGTGTTGGCGTCGCCGCTCAACAAAGAGCTACTTAATGCCCTTCACTCACAGATGACACAGTTTGGTGTGAATGGTCACATTTTCCTGGGAACCCATGATTTTTACTCTAAAGGAGACTATGTATCTGTAGAAGGTTTGTCAAAGTTTTGTTAATTATCTTCAAGTGGACTTTCAGTAAGATTAATGTTATCTTGAACGACTCAATAATAAAAATCATACATTTAGCGCGTTACCTACTAAAAACACCTTTAATAAGTATACTTTATAGATAAAGCGTACAATGGGTTATAGCAATTAGCTGACCCCCCTAAAAATTACTCGATTTTGCACCCTCCTCTCATAACATTAAAGGTTATTCAATATGTATGAGTTAATCGGACTAACACTACTCGATGAACAGAAACAATAAATAATTTTGATACGCAAATTTGAGCTTTAAGATGTTGGTGTTAGGTCATTTACTATGTATGGGTATTTGTTACGCAATTTTCATTTCTAATCAGCAAGACTTAAAGGTTAGGTTAATGTTGTGATAATTTGTGTCATTGCTACTAATACCTTATTTCATCTATCTTACTCAAGTTAATCTGGTGTCGTGGTTCATGCGTAAGGCTGAGACGTGCAAGATGCGAGTTCAAATCTAGTCTCATGTTTAATTTTGTTTTCAATATATAAATTGTTCGTTAAGTATTTCTTGCATTATTGTAAAGAACAAGCATATCAATTAAGTTGATAAACGATAAACGTTTCACCTTTTTCAATAAGTGGGTAGTTCGACGTCAATATGCGTATTCAACAAAAACTGCTATTGAAATGATTTTAGGAATATGGGGTAGAAGAATAAATTGAACAAGACATTCTATGCACAAATAGCAGTGAATACGCACGAACATTTTTATATTGCCTTATTAAGTTGCGAAAATCCACGCCTTTTTATTAATTATTATTATCGGTTTTGATAGTTTAATCGTCATGTCTCAGTTGAGTGATTATTAATTAAAATACAAAATATTGTATTTGCATAAGGAGAATGTTGGTATTAAAGCGATTGCTAGGAAACTTAATATAGCGGTAAGTGTATTCTTTTTTATACTTCCTTAATTCGTTAGTTGGCTTAAAAACGTCTGTATAGAATAATAGAAAATTAACTGTTTCATTATGAGATCATTTATAGGTCTAATGTGGTTTATCTAAAGGTATTTTTGCAAACTTATTCGAAAAATTATGATTACCGGGTTATTAAAATTATGCTTATTGTGTTGTTTCAGAGAAATACAGTCAGACTGTGGCTAAGACGTTTTGAAGAGACAGGGAATATTCAAAAGGATCGTCCTGAACCAAAACCTGCAATGTTACTCCTGTGTCAGAACATCATCAAGCAATTGTTAGAAGGCATACTGAACACCCATTTTTGCCTACTCAATGCAGTATAATGTTTCTGTTCAGACGGTCAGAAAACATTTGCATGTTGCTGGACTGAAACAATACAAGCCAGCACGTAAAATTTAACTGACTGCTGCACATCGCCAAGCAAGGGTCCGCTTTGCCCAAGAATATCTCAATTTTAATTGGGAAGATTATGTTGTCATATTTACCGACGAGAAGTCTTTGTCAAAACCTTATTTATAACTAAACATAACTACATACAAAACAAATTGATATATAGTATACCTAGTAGGTAAAACATCAACGTATAATGCTATTTTATTTAGTTCAACGATATTTAATGTGGTGATGTTATTGTTATGAAATAGAAATACATACCTATATATTTCTAAATATTATAACATGTTGATTCACTACATTAAACTCTGTGAAGTATGTAACAACGTTATTAGTAACTGTTATATCATTTACGTTATTCTTATAATATTTTTTTTTATAAAATAAAATCTTTTTTACCATCATTATCGTTTTTTTTATTTTCGTTCAGCTTTTTTTTTTGTTGCTAAAGTTATAATTTATTATTTATAACTTAAAAAAAAAATATTATAAAACAAAATGCGCAGCAGAAAATATGTTGGTTTCGAACTCGCAACCACGCTCTTGTCAGCTCACTGCAGCTACCACTAGACCACACGAACATGGTGATTGTCGTTGAAATTAGCAATAATATATTACAAGTTAGAACAATATTCAAGTTCATACCTGCCTTAACACTGCGTGTTAAATATCGAATTCGAATAACTGTTTTATTAATCGTAGACGTTGAACTGTTCTAGTTCGATAAGCTTACTGCTAACAAGCAGAAGGTTCAAATTTGTTTAATTTTTAAGGGGTCAGCTAATTGCTATAACAGACCGTCGTGTCAAAATATTGTAACTATTGATGCAGAATAAACTTTCTTTTTTCTTTTCTTTTGAACATTTCTGCACAAGCCAATGTAGTCCGCAAGGTGAGCACACACATCAACGCTGCAACTAGTTTTCATTAATTTAATGTTTCTGGCGCGTATGTTCCAGGAGTGCCACTGTCCGACATGGAAATAAGATGGGGTTCACGTGGTGACAGAGCCGATACTGGAGACTGCCTCACTATGACCGTCGATGGACGCGCGTATTACTCGTCATGCAAGGAGCCGCTACCTTTCATATGCTACAGGAAACTCGACAATCACACGATGAACGAATGCGGCACCTTTGATGATGGTAAGTGCATTATCAAGCAGCAAGTTGCACTACAATTCAGCCATACAATAATATTCAAAACAGAATTCTAGGTTCTTACTTTATTCGATGTGACCAAGTAGATAAGGAAAGCGAAGCCGTTGCCACAATAGAGCAACGTACAGTAGGGCAGGTCTATTTTATGGTAGCGATGTTAATTTGTCTATATAGAATGTCACTTTTTGATTTAGTAGTAAAATACTAAACGAGTTCGCATTCTTTACCTCTGTATGTGACTTATTATATTTGTGCACTCCCGCCAAAATAATTGTTTTTTCACCATTGACTGTTCGTACTCGTGGTAAATGTGATACATTCTCACATTTAGGATCGACTTTAGTGTTTCTAATAATTTGCTCTAGTTTTTCTAAAAGTTGTGGATGCTTCCATAGATGGGAGGAGCGAAAGCTATATGCAAATTGTGGTCTAAATCAACAGCATCGAACGAGTGAAAATTAAAATAGTTTAATAAACCTAATATTAGATTTAGGGACTAATCACACTTATTCAGCTCCGTTCAGCTTTTGTCTATAGAAAACAACGATTTTGTATGGAGTCCGTTCAGCTCTCCGCGGCTGAACGGATGCGTACGCATCTCATACAAAATCGTTGTTTTCTATGGACAAAAGCTGAACGGAGCTGAATAAGTGTGGTTAGTCCCTTATACTATTAGGTCCTTACCAATGAAATTGCCGTTTCACAAAGAAAAGATTTAATTTTTTTTAAGAAAATCTTATACTTTATTAATCGAATTATATTTCGACGTTTCATTCTTCAGATATATAATAACAACAATGTAGTAATTTTTACCCTACTGGCAACTTCGCTATGGTCAAGAGTTATTTCGTTACTTTTTTTTCCAATACCTCCGGGTAGGCGCTATGTCGGCTCGTCATTATTTTTTCGTGCGTGACAAGAAGCACACTAATCTCCGGAATAAAATCAGATTTGCAAAGTAAAAATAAAATAAATATGGCCCAAACGTAGTGCTGACGAAACAATACAATAATATAATAATGCAAAAATGAAAAAGCAAGGCAATGATAAAAGGCGCTAATAGCTTAATAGTGTACTCTTCATCATCTGATTCCGAGAAAATACAAGGTGAGTTTAATTTTTCCATTACAAAGTGAAGTGATAAAATTGTTGTTTAGTACTCGTACCTAAGTGGAATTAATTTAGGCGTTCGGCGTCTATAAGCTTCCCTGGAGGTTCAACTGCAGAACAAAAAAGGGTACCATTTGGCCCCTAGGGTCAAGGATCCCTATAGAAATCTACGACTAAACATTGCAATATTTCTATTTTTTTAAATACAATCTAAGAATCTTCTTAGCATTTTTCTCGTTAGCAAAAGATTCTAAAAAAAAAACATTTCAGATCACGGAACGCAAAACGTTGAGGAAGGCATTGATGTCGATGAAACACCACCAGATATGCCATCAACCTCCAAGTCACCCGATCATCAGCCACCAGCCTCGGAAGAAGTAAACACTGAGCCTGAACTCGACCCTGACCTACTAGAAGCTTCGGGCGATGCTGTTGTCGATATTTTAATTTACGGCCCGGACATACACGAAAAGCTGGCTCAACGTAGGATACCGATTCTTAAAATAGGTATACAAAGCGAAGCTAAAGGAACGCTTTTGAAAGGATATATGATCCCTAACAACTGCAAGCTACTCAAAACACCTGCTTTGAACGTAAAAATATCGGCTGCTCTCACTGATTTAGTAAGAAACAGAGACAAAAAGCTTCAAACCAAACAGGACCAACTCGGCCGGGGCATTTCGGGCATCAACAAGGCAATAACCCGGCTGTTGACCGGTGATGACAAGGTACAAGCCTTAAAATCTTTGTCAGACAGCTGCCGAATACTTCCTGATCTCCACTTTACCCAGACGAAAAAAAGAAAAAAACTTATGACGCAAGGTTTGGACAAGTCGTTACAGGATCAAGACAGAGATGAAACCCTCATCGGAAGAAAATTACCGGATAAAATCAAGGCCTCAAAAGCGATCGAGAAACAAGGTCTGCAAATAAAAATAGTACCTATTCCGAAGCCGTCAACATCAAACATTACAAAGTCGAGTGCTCGTTATCAGAACCAGGGAAACTGGTCAGGGCCTCCTCGCTTCTCGTCATCGAGAAGGCGGGGGCGGACATCCTCGTACCGGGCACCAGCACACCAACCTTACCGCCGGGCGCCGCCGGTGCCGCCGACGTCGACGTCAGCGCGAGCGAGTGCGGCTGCAAGCTCCAACGAGCGCGCCCCTATGAGGCAATAACTCAGGTACCTATATGCTGGTAGACTACAATTTTACTATGACTGTTGATGAACACGCTTAATATGACTTGGATTTATCATGGTTACCACATACCCTTTTCGCGTAAAGTTGTACTGTACAGAGTACTGTTCCCAGAAATGTATTTTCCGTCAAGAAAAAACGGGAAATGAAAGTAGCTATTCGTAACTTAATAGATTTAGGCGCAATCACGGAACGATAACCTAGATTTTATCAATTTGTATCTAACATTTTTTTGACACCAAAATCGAATTGTAGCTATTGATTTATACTAAATCCTAATCGATTAAATAAGTTCGTTTCAAATGAGTATTTTAAGATGGAAGACCATAGAACTGTGTAATAAATAAATCTCTTTGCTTCTCGCAGTAGTTCAAAATGCAAAACGTATGCCTCATGAAAACCGGACCCTGACGCCATGACAGTAGATGCATTTACAATAAATGTGGAACACACAGGGTACGCATTTCCACCCTGCTCTTTGGTTTTGAAATGCATACAGAAAAAAATTATCAAAGACGAAGAAATAGGTATCATTATTTTCCCATATTAGCCGTCACAGCCATGGTTTCCGGTGCGGGATTGTCCGAAAGGGTTATCGCTACCCCGGAACATAAAGGGCTAAGGAAGGAACACGGGTGGGTTTTAGTCAGTAAGAGTCTCACACTCCTTTCCGCTCCACCCAGAGCGAGAGGGGTCATTTGATGATTTCCCATCCACAAAAAAAAGCCATGGTTTCCATTGCTTAATAAAATACGACAGTCTGATATTGTATACTTAACGCCTGATCCAAATATTTCCTTGTCCTCTTTCAGGACTCCCCAACTGCCTCTAAGACAGTTTGCCCTGGCTACAGCGGTGCTCTCAGGTCTGCCTTCGAGTCCAGAGGAACACCTTGCGCTCGACCTAATGATGGCTTCGTTATCCCCGAATGCAATGTTCCAGTAAAACGGTACCTATAAACTATGGTGGCAGTTCTGTGAAACAAACAGTCATAACCCTTACACTGGTTCACCATCAGATATAGTGTTATTTTTAACTAAACTATTTAGAAATGTGCCACTTACGGATCTTTGAATTCTCATCGCTCATCTCTTCCCATACTGTTAGGCAGTATCGTAACTTCTCACGGCCAAGTTAACAGGCTTCTAAAAGGTGTTTATGAATTAAAACCTGCCACTCCGAAATACACTTGTACCTGGGATCCACAAGTAGAATTTTGTCGCAGAATGGATACCCAACAGAAGTCTGTCAATTGAAAGAGTCACCAATAATCTAGTGGTTCTCCTAGCATTATGTACAGCGCATAGAGTACAGACGTTTTCTATACTTATAATAAATCTGTAGAAGTGAAAATTCTGTACATTGAAAATATCAAAAAAATAAATGGCAGGGGTGTTACTAGACCGACACCGAACCCAAAAATGTGATTAAAAAAATGTTTGTCTGTCTGTCGGTCTGTCTGTCTGTCTGTCTGTCTGTTTGTTCAGGCATCACGCAAAAACTACCGGTTCGATTACGATGAAACTTGGTATGATTATTCTTTAATATCCTGGGCACCACACTGGGTACTTTTTATCCCGGAAAAGTATATAGGTACAATAAAAAACAAACTTAATTTTGCGGTTCGATCCCTAGACCCGATTACTGTACCAACCGCAAATAATAAGTTTTGTTGTAGGTTACGTGGAGGGTGTGTTCTTTGTGAAGAGTAGGTATCCACTAAGAAAGTGTTTTACGAAATTCCAACCCTAAGAGGGTGAATGGAGGAAGGGTGAAATTTCACGCGGACGAAGTCGCGGGCAGAAGCTAGTCTCTAATAAAATTAGAAAATACCTATTGTGGTAGGTCTATCGGGTATTCAGATAGGTATTTCTGATGTCATCAAATCGTCCGCGGCTGGACGCGAACAACCTGTACTGATATTACCGTACTTTAATGAGGATAGGCCAGTCTGCCCCGCCACCATAATAGAAGAATATATACATGTTTGCCACAAAAGATATAAGATCTGAAGCGACAAACGGCCATATATTAACGTATAAGCGTCCGCACAAACCAGCAACTGCTCAAACCATCAGAAGATGGATCAAGCAGATGCTGTGTGCGAGCGGCGTGGACGTGTCTGCGTTCAGCGCGCACATTACGCGGCACGCAGCCACGTCCGAGGCGTCCGACTCTGGGCTCTCGTTAGATGCTATTAGGAAAGCAGCTGGCTGGACCAGTACTACTCAAACGTTTGCAAAGTTCTATCACCGCCAGGTAGTGGACAAAGGTAACTTTGCTCGGTCAGTATTACAGACAAACGGTACTTTGTGATTTTATTAGCAACAATTAATTAACTTAGAACAGAATTGTGTTATAATTATGTACATATAAAAATAATATAATATTTAAGAAGTTTTTTTTTATTATATAGATTAATATTTGGAGTACTAATTACCCACAGAAAATAAACGACGATCTTTTTCTTTTCGTAAATATGTTTATTTTATTTCACGATCATCTCTGAATATCTACTCGTACATTGTTGTTATTTTATAAGTATCTGAAGAATGAAACGTCCAAATATAATATATGATCAAAAGTGAAGTTTGATCGATATTATATGAATACGTTTCATTCGAAGATGAAACGTATACCCAAAAAATTAAATTATGAAAAATATCTCTAAAACTAATGATGAGCCGATATAGTGCTTACCCGGAGCTTAACGCACTCATGTAATATCAAACGAACTTGCAAAAGTGAAGTTCGATTGATATTACATGAGTACGTTTCATTCGAAGATATAATAACAACAATATAGTAAGTTTTATTCTACTGGCAACTTCGCACTGGTCAAGAGTAATTTTGTTACATTTTTTTCTTTTTTTTTCCCTACCTCCGGGTAAGCACTATATCGGCTCATGGTAAAAATGCATGTTCACTAATGGCCAATGATGATATGATCATTGGCCATTAGTGAACATGCATTTTTACCATTAATAGTGGAAGTTCGTTGATGGCTCTGCTATAAAAATCGAATAAGAACCGAGACCGTGCTATGAAATACTTTGACTTTGAGAATCGATGAACTTTTAAGAGGCGTTTTTCACCGCCGTTGTATTTGATTTTTTTCCCCTGTAAAAAGTGATCATATCATAATCACACCATCACACTAATTCACACTATTATTATAAAGGCGAAAGTTTGTGAGTGTGGGTGTGTATGTGTGTGTGTTTATATGTTTGTTACTTCTTACTTCTTCACGCTCATACGGCTAGACCAATTTTGATAAAATTTTGTATGGAGGTAGCTGACACCCTGGATTAACATAAAGGCTACTTTTTATCCCGATATTCCCACGGGATCGAAACTTATGCGGGTGAAACCGTGGGGCGCAGCTAGTTCCAAATAAAAATGGAAATTAGTTGGAGCAAGGTCTCGTGAGTATGGTGGATGACAGAGAGTTTCCAGTCGTAACTCTTATAGTCTTGTGACGGTCCGTTGTGCGGTGCTTCGACGCAATTTTGTTGTTATTGTTCTGTGAGTTCATACGGTAGCCACTTTCCGAGCTGTAGAAATATAAATGGACCTAATAGAAACATTTTATCTTTTAAATATTTCAGAATATCACCTCAATCATCAAACAGGCTGCTGTTACAAGGTCCATCTTGAGAAACAGACCTGGACCCGTGCGTACAGGATATGTGCATCTGAGGGGGGTCACCTGGTCATCCTGGATGACGAAGAAGAGGCTGGCATCGTTAAGGACATGTTCCCTGCTAACTCCGAACAGGGGGAAAGATTTCACATAGGTCTAAGCGCCTGGGGTAAGGAGCGCATCTGGACCACCATTCACGGTATGGCTCCGTAGCTTTAACGCTTTCCCTTTCAGTACAGAATTTACTTATTATATTTGTTGCATACAGTAAATAACATGATTAATATGTTTGTCGCTTTCAGGTGAGAGAATAGAACGCGTGTTCAACAAGTGGAGTCCCGGACAGCCTGACAATGACAAGGGCGTCCAGAACCGAGGGGGTCTGATTGGGGACGGGAAGTTGGATGACGTCAGTTCAGCAGGATGGAAACTTATGTTCGTCTGTGAAAAATCTCCGAATTCGAAAAAGTTTGAAGTTCCCACCGTGCACGGAGAAATTAATGAGATTGTGTAATGTTTGCAATGAATCACAGTTAAGCGGGAACTGAAGCTCCTTGTGTCAGTTAGATGTTATTTTGTCTCCTTCATGATCATTAAAAGCCGAGTAAAAACAAATCTGGGACTTCAAGCACCCCTCCGCAGAATCATAGATGAATACCACACCCTAGCGACACAAATACCGGATTTGGACGTGTTCCATGGTAAACTGCATAAATTCAAAAATAAAATAAACGGTCTTTATTGAGCGTTGCTTCTAGTATATTATTATTTTCTTTTTTAGATAATAACACTAATGTCATGATTTTAAGCAAATATACAATTTAATTGTTCTTTTTTTTATCGCGTAGCCAATTAATTGCAAGTGTTATGTACGCCGTTATTGTCATATACATCAGAGAAAATGCTCCTAACTCTTTACCAAGTTTGTTAAATGTATGTGATGTGGCAGTACTTAATTTAATTAATTAATTAAAATACATACTATACTTATTAAGGTAGACTGGTAGAAAATGCCCAAGGCATTAAGTCCGCCTTTGTACAGTTTTTACTTGTGCATAAAGTTTTGATAAATAAATAAAATAACCTGAATACAAATGCAAACTTGTTTTCTTTTCTCTGCGTCTATAACCTTCATTGTTATCATATATGTTCTAAAACATTGTATAGCCTGGAATACACATACTATGTATTAGCACAAAAACGTGCTCAATTTGAGCGAATGCTACCTTGTAGCACACAATTAGCATGAGTACCTATACGAAAAAAGTATGATCATTTTTGCCTCGCGGAGAGCATAATGTAAATGAGCATACTACTTACTAGCTAACAAGCATGCTTTTTAATAGCATGTGCATTTCATTGTGATTCTTTCGACAGTTCTGATTGTCTTTGGATACGATACAATAAGTTATCTGCAGCCGGCACTGACGATGAAGGTTGTAACAATGTGCTGTTGCAGCAAAACAAAATGACTCACTTTTAAGCCGCGCTGACACCGGACACTTTGGCGATTTGTGACTTTTCTAGTAGCTCAGTCGAACCTCGGTTGGTCCTGGAAAGATTTTTAATCTATGAAACTGAATCGGTTGGCATCGTACCATTTTTCCAAAATCTGTGAATGCAGTTAGCAATTACTCAAATAGTTGAGGCCCGTCTCCTGAGAATATTTTCCCGTAGCTAGAATGGGTCTTGTACCTGCCTTTACTGGCCCGTCACAAAAATTCACCCTGTGAATGTAGTGTTGTCATCTGACATAATCATTCCTTTTTCAACGAAATACGATTAATATGATGGCGCGCGGCGTAAGCCAATAAGGCCGCTTGTATACGTTCGTTTTTTTCACCGGACAACGAACCGTTTGCTTTCGCCGGACTCGCGGTGGTGTATGGTTTATAATGAATATGTGCACATGCATCGAACACAGGTCCGGCGAACAAATTACGCCGGATGCACCACCGCTTACCCTCGGCGCATCGGATTCCGGACGAAAAACAGACGTATACAAGCGGCCTAACTCGGTCTACACCGACCGATCCAGTGTGCGCCGTTTGGACGCGGCAAGAGGGCAATCCAAATGCGCAGTCGGTATGAATGAGCCGCGCGCGATACGAGCACACGAGGTGGTACACTCCGTAGAGCGGCCGATCCGAGCGGGCTCCGTCGCAAAATGACTACTTCGCAAGTCTACCGGACGCAAAATGTCAATTTCTCAGAATCTCTCTTTCGCAAAATAACCACTTTGCAAAATGTACATTCAATTCTTTTTATCAGTACAAATTCGGTCAAGTGCGAGTCGGATTCGCGCACAGAGTGTTACATAATAATCTTTTATTCATATAGGAAGGTAGGTACATTTGTTTAGTCACACAAATAAAAATAAAGGACAGAAAATGAATTGTTTGCGAGTTTTTTTTATTTTGGTGATGGTCAACATACATAAACATTACAAAAAAGTGATGGTTTTATTTTATAAATAAGAAATAACAATTATATAAACAACTAGCTTCAGCCCGCGACTTCGTTCGCGTGAAACTTCTTGTTTCACCCGAGCCAACCTGTCGTATCGCATCACCCGCCCGCGCTATCACTTAACGTTCTTTTTGTCTTTTTGCTCGGCTCCTAATGGTCATAGCGTGATGTTAAATAGCCTATAGCATTCCTCAAGAATTGGGCTATCAAATGCAAGAAGAATTTTTTAAATCCGACTGGTAGTTCCAGAGATTACCCCCTACATACAAACTTACAAACTTTTACCTCTTTATAATATTAGTATAGATTACACGGTTAGGCATGCTTTCCACCAGATTTCTGAGCTGATGCTGAGAATATTATAATATTCTCCCATTCCTCTACCAGTCTTTCTTTCAGTTCACGAAGCGTGATTAGAAGAGAATTTCGCTGGCGTACACATCGTCCCAGTACATCCCAGGCATGCTCGATGGGGTTCAAGTCTGGTCTGCGTGCTGGCCACTCCATGCGTGTGCGACATCTTCAAGGTAGACATACACTTTCCGAGCTGTATGGAAACGAGCGTTTTCTTGCATAAAGATGGCGTTCTCGCCCATGTTTACTAAAAATGGGCCAACATACTTTCACATATATTTCTATAGTGAATGTGCCATTTTGTATTACCACTGGCACGGTGCGGCTTTCGGAAGAAATTCCAGCCCACACGTGTATGGGGCCTCCACCGTATGACACTTTCTCTTCAATGCAAACTTGGTTATAGCGCTCTCTTGGTCTTCTGTAGACTCTTTGCCTCCCATCGTGCGTGTATAGCATGAACCAAGATGAAATCCAAGATGGCAGCTGCAAAATTTTGGAAATATTCGCAGCCGCCATCTTTGATTTTTATTTTGACCTCACTATCGGCTTCATCATAATAGCTTTTTTTATAACCGACCCGCTTTCTTCGGTGCAAGATGAGAGGTGTTTTAGAACATAAAATATGCACAAAGATTAGAGAAAAGAAAACAAGTTTCCATTTGTATTCAGTGTTATTTTAATGATTTTGAAGAAGGAGCTAAAATAACATCTCAGTGACGTGATTCATCGCAAACATTACACAACCTCATTAATTTCTCCGTACACGGCGGTGAGGCTTCAAATGTTTTCAATTTCGGAGATTTTTCACAGACGAACATAAGTTTTCCTCCTGCTGGACTGACGTCGTCCAACTTCCCGTTCCTAAAGAGACCCCCTCGGTTCTGGACGCCCTTGTCATTGTCAGGCTGTCCGGGATTCCACTTGTTGTACACGTGTTCTATTCTCTCACCTGAAAGCGACAAATATATTAATTAGGTTATTTACTGTAAGAAACAAATAGTTGTGTACTGAAAGGGAAAAGGGTTAAAGCTAGGGAGCCTAAGAGTATGAATAATTAAAAGGTAGTAACCGCCTTGTCTCATACCGTGAATGGTGGTCCAGACGCGCTCCTTGCCCCAGGTGCTTAGACCTATGTGAAACCTTTCCCACTGTTCGGAGTTAGCAGGGAACATGTCCTTGATGATGCCAGCCTCTTCTTCGTCATCCAGGATGACCAGGTGACCCCCCTCAGATGCACATATCCTATACGCACGAGTCCAGGTTTGTTTCACGAGGTGGACCTTGTAACAGCTGCCTGTTTGCTGATTGAGGTGATATTCTGAAATATTAAAAAAAAAAGTTTTTAGTATGCATCTAATATTAGGTTTACTAAGTCACTTTGTTCTACAAATGAAAATGGTAACTTTATTTACATATTTACATTTACTGTACTTCACAAAAATACATAACAAAAAAAAATACATCAAACACTAAAAATATTAGTGATCGCCCGAAGGTTCCTTTTCGGCCAGTTTCGGCCAAAAAATCAATTTTCCCCCGCAATTTCAGTTTCGGCCAAAAAGTGGCCGAATCTGTCGTATGCCGTTTATGAGCTGTTGGTTTTGATAGAATACGAATGACCAACAGATAGAAAGACAGCGTAGACTTATTAATGAGGTCCAGTTTTCACCGTTTTACTTTGCACAAGATTCAAAGAGGTAAGTGTTTACTATAATAGAACTCATTTAGGTTCTTAGCAAACATGCTGCTTTTAATATCAGCGACTGGGGGTTTGTTTGCTTTATGGAAGATTTATACAAGCTCTAAGAGCAACAGCAGATGCATCTGTATAGTGACTGTGCGTGTGGTCACTTTAGCAAAATCACACGTTTCAACGAATATGTCGACGCTGCATTGCGTTTTGGCGGCGACTCGTTCCGCCTAAGGTTTAAAAAATGTGTTTCTAACAATATTGAATTGTTTAATGGAGAGATAAAGCATTGCATATTTATTTATTTACTGTCGCTAGGTACTTTTTTCGAGATTCAGAAAAACGATTAAATCGCAGATTTCTAAAGTTAAAATTTTGCGGTGGTAAGAGTAGAATTTAGCATCGGATAAACTACTAAATCGCTATTCGGAAATGCTATCATCAACCAATATCTTTGTTTTCTTACATACAATAAATGCTATTAAGACTAGTTACGTTATCACCAAACCCAAAAAAAAAGTAACTCATTATAAATTCGAAAGTAACTCTGTCTGTCTGTCTGTCTGTGTGTTACCTTTTCACGCCTAAACCACTGAACCGATTTAAATGAAATTTGGTATAGAGATAATTTGAGCCCCGGGGAAGGACATAGGATAGTTTTTATCCCGATATTCCCACGGGATCGACACTTATGCGGGTGAAACCGCATAAGTGCCGATGTTTTCAATATTGTTGTATGGCTGACTTGTAGTGCAACTTGCTGCTAGATAATGCACTTACCATCATCAAAGGTGCCGCATTCGTTCATCGTGTGGTTGTCGAGTTTCCTGTAGCATATGAAAGGTAGCGGCTCCTTGCATGACGAGTAATACGCGCGTCCATCGACGGTCATAGTGAGGCAGTCTCCAGTATCGGCTCCGACACCACGTGAACCCCATCTTATTTCCATGTCGGACAGTGGCACTCCTGGAACATACGCGCCAAAAACATTAATTTAATGAAAACTAGTCGTAACCTTGATGTGTGTACTCACCTTGTGGACTACATTGGCTTGAACAAGGAAAAAAGAAAGTTTATTCTGCACCAATAGTTACAATATTTGGACACGACGAACGTTTTATCTATAAAGTATACTTACTAGAGGTGTCTTTAGTAGGTAACGCGCTAAATGTATGATTTTTATTATTGAGTCATTCAAGATAACATTAATCTTACTGAAAGTCAATTTGAAGATAATTAACAAAACTTTACCAAACCTTCTACAGATACATAGTCTCCTTTAGAGTAAAAATCATGGGTTCCCAGGAAAATGTGACCATTCACACCAAACTGTGTCATCTGTGAGTGAAGGGCATTAACTAGCTCTTTGTTGAGCGGCGACGCCAACACCGCGCCTGTAACATGACACAATGAGATCTGTACATTACACATGATCGAGCGAAGCGAGCGGCGCCACACCTTCGAGCCGAGTAGGTCACACGGCTGCAACAAACGCGAACTGTGCGAGTAAAGTGAGCGGGGCAGTAACAGTGGTCGACAAGCGGTCTTGATAAATTTATTTATTTCTGTAAGTAGGTTTATCACTTTCACACGTCAATAATAATTATTGTAAAAACTAGATGAAGTCGGTGTGTACTCAGAACTTAGGGAGCTAAACGATTTGACGAATAATAGCAAAGAAAGGACGTCTGGGTAGGCGGGGCCGCATGAAGTCCCATAGTGGCAAGACCATCATTAAAACTAACTAAAATAAATGCTCCACATACGCCTCACATTCACTATTAATACTGGACATCTTTCTTGGGAACTGTCTTAGTAGTGGTTAAAATTACCAGTCAGGTCGAGTTGGCACGGAGGCAAGTTTGAAGGATAGTTTTTTATCACCTTGTTGCCTCGAGTTGTCGAAACATATGAGAAACAGCAGAGTTTACCTTCATCATGACATCTAACGAACGCTTCCTCCCAAGTTTCGGGCATCGTGTGCAGCTTGAGCCAGCCATCTGCTTCATAGTTGAACAAGTAATCAGGCTTGCATCGCACAACGTCTGGAAAAGAAAGAAAGAATGGAACCAATAAGGATAAGATTGTTTAATTTGGAAAAACCTTGTAATATTAATATCCTAAAATTCCTAAGTACCTACGGTCAGGGAAGTACATTGTAAATGTACCCAATGCGCCATAATGACGCAACATGGCTTATCACTGATGACCTTCAGAATGCCGTTGACACTCCCACGCACTCTGCGCATCATGGACGCAATCCTTTTTACCCGACTACGGCGAAGCAAAAAGTAGAGTTATGATTTTGACCGGTATGTAGGTATGTAAGTATGTATGTTCATCTGTTCCCTCATAACTTCTAAACTGCTTGTCATTTGGACAAATGAGGTACCTATCGTTGGAAGCGTCTTGATCGTCCGCTGGTTATAGGCTATGTGACGTGACAATAAATGGAATATGGCGCTCTCGAGCGGACATAAAGTCATGACCTAAAAGAATTTTGTTTTTAATCATGCCGTGTTGTGTGTCAAATGAAAGGGCTTAATTAGCACATTTCAAAAATATTACTGAAATAAGCCCCAAAATAATTAAATAAAAAAATAAGTTTAAAAACTAAAACCCGACTACAGAAAAGGATGAAACAAGAAAATACCTTCCCGTGGTCGCATGCCGCTGTACTAACATACAAAGCTATGGTAGCATGCATGGTATTTTCTTGTTTCATCCTTTTCAGTAATCGGGTTTTAGTTTTTATCATTTCAGCCGAAAGACGTCCACCGCTGGACATAGGCCTCCCCCAAGCAACTCCACTTCGACCGGTTTTGTGCTTCTCGCATCCAACGAGTTCCTGCGGCCTTCACAAGGTCGTCGGTCCACCTTGTGGGAGGCCTTCCAACGCTACGTCTTCCGGTACGCGGTCGCCACTCCAGAACCTTTCGGCCCCATCGGCCATCTGTTCTGCGAGCAATGTGCCCTGCCCACTGCCACTTAAGTTTGGCAATTCTTCGGGCTATGTCGGTTACCTTTGTTCTCCTGCGGATCTCTTCATTTCTGATTCGATCCCGCGGGGGAACTTCAAGCATAGCCCTCTACATTGCCCTTTGGGTGACTTTTAGCCTTCTAATAAGGCCCATTGTGAGCGACCACAGTTTAAGTAGCCATAAGCCTCCTCAATGTTATGAGTCAATACTCGTAACTAATGTTATTGAGAACTGCAGTGAACATTAGCGTCATAAACTAATACGTTTACATGGTACTTGCAGGTCTGATATCTCCATAACCCGGTATTTCACAGCCTTCTGCTCATAATGAAAATTGATGCTTATGATATAAACTTTCATTTGATGTATATTGTGTGGTTTTGGAACCCCTCGCTGCGCTCGGGATTCTACTCTAGAATCCTTCGCTCCGCTTTGGATAGGAACACTCTCGCCTTCAAAATAGTTGTTTCCTCCCTTGGCAAACAATCTACTACTTAAAACCGGTCTTCTCAAGTCTCCAAGCAATTAAGATCAACAAACTGATAATAATTCATCAATAATCCGGAAGATTCGTCAAAAAGTTATCCAAACATGATTGCGCGTTATTTCGTCTATACATCACTTCGTTAATAATTAATTGGTCAAAAATTATAAGATGTCAGTACAATGAATGTAATGTCAAAAAATGTAAGTCAATGTGTCAATGCTGAAATCTTCGCAAATAATGCATTTTGTACTGAAGAGATGATTCCATAATTGCTCTAACGCAGATAAGAATTTTTTATAGTTCTGATCAACCGAATTTCTGTAACAGCAGAATACAAACGCTGTGTATCCCTCCTAAAACAACAGCTGCGACCTTAGCGTACTAATATATTATACTGTGGTCCCGGCCTCCACGCGCTCTATCCTTGTCTCACCCAACCAGTTCCGTCGGGCCGTCGGGCGCCCGCGTCTCCGATAAGGATTGCACGAGTGCTCGAGTGAGACAGTGTTACGATGCTGTGGTGTAGGTCTGTGCGAAACAGATGTATTTGTGTATCGAGGTACTTGCGAGTAATTATCTGTTATTTCAAAAAACTCATCTAGCGTTTACGGTAATCCAATAGGCCCACTTTCACAATCAAAACTATCCATAAGTCCTGCTCCTCTGCGCTTGTTTGTTTAGTAAATCTTTCATCTCAGGAGATGAGAGTTTCAACATATCATTAGTCACATATATTTCTTTTATGACAGTTGTATCATACCGCAACTTTATACTTTATTTTTTATCTTTTAGCAGCCTCGTAGCAAATGGTCAAAAGTGACCGATGGTAGACCCCGAAGTTCCCTTGCAACGAAGAATGGCAAGCACTCAGGGTCAATCTCCTTTATGATACATAGGATGTCCTCCATGTCGCGTTTTTCTTATCCATCTCCTTTGCGGTTTATGTTGCGACTAATGGGTTGCACGGATTCAAAAAGTAACTTTATAGCCGTTACCGTATTCTCACTCTCGAACGCCGTATTAAACAAACGTATTATATGTACTGTCTTCGTCCATCAAATCCTCCTTGCTTTTTTTATTTGAAATGGGCTTGCTCTTGACTCTAGTCTAGGTCAAAGGTGACAGAGACAAAGTCGACGATGGAGCGAGCTTACCCAGAAGAAGTTCACCCTCACTTTGAAGAGATTCGGGTTATATGAGCTTATAAGTTGTTTTACCTACACGAAGGCAAGCAGCTCCGATTTAACAATATTGCAATTGCTATATTTAACAGTATATTAGGCCTTTGCCCAGCAGTGGGACAGTATAGGCTATCATAAAAAAAAAAACAGTATTTAAAACCACTAACACCAAAACCCGCGTCTTTTTACGTTCTCGCTTACATGTAGGAACTTAATTTCTATACAGGATGAAATTAAAAGCATGCGACAAATCGAAATGGGAGATTGTACTCATCATTATGAACAACTTTTATTGTGGGACCAAACCTGGAAAACAAAATCAGCTGTTCCCTACGTTTATGTTCGCATAACTCGTCAAAGTGTAGGGAACAGCTGAATTTTTTGCTGGCTTGATTCAGAGAGCTGTACTTCTGGACACGACACGTATAGTGAGGAGGTTCCTCTCTCTAGAGCCCTGACCACCGGCAGTTTGGACCCTGTTCCTGATGACGATGGGCTACTATTTTTTATATTTTTAAATTTTTTTTTTTTTTTTTTTACTAAAAATATTTAAAAATTTAACCAATATGTATGCAAACGAAATAAATAAAATAAAAATTATATTAAAGTACTCACCAGTTACAATCAACAAGTATGATAAGCAAACAAAATATATGTTCGACATTTTTATGTAGGGACCCACAACTGTAGGTAGCTATCGTTTCGCTGTTGCAGCTGTAATGTTTGAGCTGAAGATAACATGCGGTTATATACTGTGTGGTATCGTGAATATTGATTTTCATACTTACATGCATATAAAGCTCTACTCTGTGTATATTTTCTTGAGCGATCGATGAGAATTGTTCCCAAATTGAGTCCTTTTTGTGCCCTGGATTAACCTTTGTATAATGTGCTAATATTTTCGCCACAAATTTCGAAATACTAAGAACTCTGAAACCAGAGACACGCGCCTCTGTCCGCTTACTCTCGGAGTTCGTGGACAGAGGAGTTTATTTTATTTTCAGTTTTATTAAAATTATCAGGGTATACCACACTACGCTGAGCCTCGATAGACGTGGTCCGACCTATTGCACTCAAACGACGAGTTCTTGCACTCAAACCATCAATCGCATCTTTAAATATTAGAGTGTTTATAATAAATACTGCGCAAATACAGTTATTGATCTTAAACGGTGCAATAAAAAATATAGTTGGTATCTACAATAAAACGAGCTCAAACTTTAAAAAACGATACAGTGCCACACAATAACATGGCACATCAATGTCAAGGATATGCCTAATTTGTTTGATTGTGATATATAATATTATGCATTTCAAGTTAACTGAGACTGGTAAAACTGGTATTTTTTTGTTGATTACAAACTTGTTGTCTACAGTATACATACAAGACAGCTAGATTCGACAAAGGCTGATTCGGTGATGTTATGCACACACTTTCCTTGATGTAAATTACTATCCCGTCGTTCTGATTTAATAAAGTATTTGTCTGATTCGATGTGTAACCCGTTGCATTGGGGATGGATGTGGCTTTTCTGAGCCATAACTCAGTTAGAATAAGAATATCACACTTTGTCATAATAGCGACTAGCACACATACAAATTCATTGAAATTTTTATTAATTTACTAGGGGTATACTAATCTGTCTAAAAAGTACCGGGAAAAGATCAATATTACACAAAATGTTAGTTATTCATCCAAATTTATTTTATCGCCTACAAAGTATGCTCCTTCAGAAACGATACACTTACGCCAACGAATATTTCAATCATCAAAACATTTTTAAACGCTTTTTCCGGAATTGAGTTTAGTTCTCGCTACGAATTCTCCTTTATGTCTTCTACCGAATGAAAACAGGTGCCACGAAGTGGTAATTTGAGTTTAGGAAAAAGAAAGAAGTCGGCTGAAGCCATATCTGGTGAGTAAGGTGGTTGCTCGATGGTAATTGTTGAGTTTTTGGTTAAAAATTCGTTCACAATGACGGCCTTGTGCGAAGGCGCATTATCGTGGTGCAAAATCCAACAATTTTATTTCCACAAATCTGGCCTTTTTCTTCGAATTTGCTCTCTTAAAAGCCACATAACGCTCAAATAATATACTTTGGCGTGGTTTTTCGGTTTCGGTTCAGTTGGAAGGCGCCACTCCAAAGCTTTTTGACTAGTTTGCATGTCAAACTCGTAAAAAATAGTAGGTACTTTGGTTAAAATTTTATAAAATAATCACGAAAAACCTATGAAAATGCGACGTCGCCAACCCGCGCGGGATGAACGCTCTTGTTTTTAGTGATTTGTGGTACAAGTGTGAACTTACGGCAACTGGAAGGTCACTCTTGCACAGTCTACTAACTTCACGTCAGTAGCACGAGTAGGTACAGCTAACTTTGTTCAACTCATTACTACTTCGGCAGTGAGACGATACAGCACACAAACATGATAAAAAAAATATATTTGGCTTTATCATACTTGTTGATAGTGACGGGTAAGTGTTTTATAAATATTCAATTAAATTTAAAAAAATTGTTATTTGCTTAATTGTATATGCTCAAATTATTTTATTCTATAAAAGACTTGGTCCTGTTTTTTTTTAACCGACATCAAAAAAGGAGTTTCTTTATGCGATCTCTTCAATTCTTCAGTGCACTAATGTTAATTGAATTTGTGTGGGGGGTCGGTACAACTAAAAAGTGAAAAATAAAAACTTTTTAACAAAAAAAAAACAACCGACTTCAAAAAAAAAACACTACAAAGTGATAAATAACTTTAATTTCGAAAGTCGGTGTCAAAAAACGAAAATGCGGAACCAACGACACCGACTTCCGAAATTAAAGTTATTTATCACTTTGTAGTGTTTTTTTTATTAAGTCGGTTATTTTTTTTTTTTTTTAAATTACTTGACAGATATTATAATAATATGTACTGACGCCAGCACATCAAGCTACTACAATCTGTCAAATTTATTTAGTAGATTGTCAACTTTATCGCTAAAGCATTAGGTTCAAAGTTGATTGGGAAAATTTGACAGTATCGGGTAGCTTGATGTGCTGGCGTCTGTACATGTATGTACCAATGTGACTTTTTCGATTCATATGTACTTACGAGTATTATTGTCTTGGATATTACTGAAGGGAAGACATCGTGAGGAAACCTGGACTTATAAAGTCTTAAGTCACTATAAATCTGAAATCGCCAACCCATCTTGAGCAAGCGTGGTGATCAATGGGTCAATGCTCGTGCCTTCTCTTTATGAGGAGAGGCTTTTGCCCAGCAGTGGGGCAATTGTACGCTGGCATTATTATTAGGTATATAAATTCTGTCCTAGTCCTAAAGATATTTTCAGACATTGTTAAACTGGCCCAGCTTCTAAGCTTGTGATTACTGGCACGCCTTGATATCTGCTTCTGGAGTTTTAAAATGTGTATAGAAGACGTTTACAATTACTGACAGTCAATTAATCCCTACGTTCGCTAATATCCTTGCTATCCAGACGTTGTGCGATGCAAGCCAGATTACTTGTTCAGCAATCTGGCGGGGGGCTGGCTCAAACTGCACACAATCCCCGCTACGTGGCAGGAAGCCTTCCTAAGATGTCACTATGAAGGTAAGTTCCGCTGTTCCTCTCATCATCAGGCTGTCTTGAACTGTTACCGCGCGTTTACGAGAACTTCTACCCATTCAGTACATACTAGGACCCGTTAAGTCGTTGGTCGAGTAGTCAGAAGTTCGAAAGTTGACAACCAGTCTTACCAAAGGGTGTCGTATTATCAAGTTAGTGGGTTGTGGAGATCAGATAGGCAAGAAGGTCAGATCGCTTCATGTAAAATACTGGTATTCTGCTGCATCCGATTAGACTGGAGAGCCAACTAACATAACCGGGAAAAGGCTAAGCAGATGAACTATAGGAATAATAATGAATGCGATAATCTTTTATTTTCCTGTTAATAATCTTGTGTAACTGGTTTGTGGGCATCCCCGCTTTATTATCGGAAGACGGGTTGAAAATAAACAACGAAATCGTCAGAGGTAGGTGACCTACACATACACGATACTAATGACCTCAGATATCGAAGGTCAACCACTATCGGATGGGAATTTAAGCTTTATGTATTGTAGGTATTATTATGTAGGAGATAAATAATGTGCAAAAAACTTGAAACCAAATATACGATAATAGATGTACATAATTATTATGTGGTGGATTTGGTTTTTAACTAAATAGATTTTTTAGAAATAATTTAATTAGAACTAAGGTATTTTTCTCATCTATTTATAAATGGTTCAATAAATAAATAGATTACGGTCGATCGACGTTGAACAGTTAATGTCGATGCCCTCAAAACTTAATCGATCGTCCATATCCACATGACATGGACTCGCTCGGCAGACAGATCTATCGATGTCGAATCAAAATTGTCGTCGTCGATCTACCGTAATCATTGGGCCTAGTGCGAGTTCTTACACCTATTCGATATCGCCATAACGTTCACTTACGTCACACAATACAATTCATACTATTAATATTATAAATTCGAAAGTAACTCTGTCTGTCTGCCTGTATCTATGTTACCTTTTCACGCCTAAGCCGCTGAACCGATTTAGATGAAATTTGGTATAGAGATAGCTTGAGTCACGGGAAAGGACATAGGAAACTTTTTATCCTGATATTCCCACGGGATCGAGACTTATGCGGGTGAAACCGCGGGGCGCAGCTAGTATTATAAACTCTGTTGCTAACTGTGGAGGCTTGTAAATGGCTTGTCGTCAATTATCTCACTACTACCTCTGTATTTGTTAGCTGTAAGCCACCCAAATACAATAAAATAATATATAATATATCATATACAACTATCTTTCCCGGCGAACTTCGTACCTCTTCAGAATCAGTAAGCAGTTTCATACAAAATGTATCAGAAAATTAATTAACTTCATTATTTTTTATATCGTGAATTTTTCCAAGGTTAGGTTTAATAGCTATTCTGCTATTCGTAACGAAGACAAATCCAAAAAATCATAAAAATCGGTCCAGCCGTTCTTGAGTTATAAATGGTGTAACTAACCCGACTTTGTTTTATTTATAGATTTTTATACATATAGAAGATATAAGATAGATCTACAAAGGAAACACAAGTACTCCATTTGTGTATCCCAATATTGTCACTAGACGACGCCGCTTCAGATTCAGTACAAATTGAAAAGTAAACTCGTACGGGGCCTTCTGGCTACCATTCAGCACAAAGGTTCGAACTGATGGCGCGAGATCATATGCAGTGTACTGTATGTGTGGCATGTTACAGGCGCGGTGTTAGCGTCCCCACTAGACAAACAGCTAGCTGATGCTCTTCACACACTGTTGACAAAATCTGAAATGTATGATCACATATTCCTGGGAACCCATGAATTGTTCTCTAAAGGTGACTTCGTTTCTGTTGAAGGTTAGTCCAACTTTTATAAAATATTTTCATATTGTAGATTTGTCCATTATTACTATTAGGGTTCACCCGAACATAAATATGGCACACCGAGCGTAGGGCAAAGTTTGGTACTGGATCGTCGCCTCTGTCTCTGTGTAGATAGTAAATACTAATTCCATAGTAACTTTAAGACATGCTTTATGACATCTGTCTTTCCCAAGCTCCGATATGTCATATCTACATCATCTAATTAGTACACCGTGGCTGCAGAGTGCTACAAGCGTAGGCTACAACGATCATTTGGCGTCTGAATGACATTGACAGAGAGGCGTTGCCGCGTTGTTGGTAAACATTTGTGACATTGTCACTGTCATTGTGTATTGACAAAACAAGATGGCGACGCTAGTTCCTATTTTGGCCACGCGCCAAAGTAATGTTGTAGCGTTCAGCCAACAGGCCAGATGAAATGACCATAATCAATGATATTATAAGTAAAAACTACTTATAATATCATTGACCATAATGCCTTGGAACTAGCGTAGGCCTTTAGTGTGGGATGCAACCTGTGTCAACACACTCGCGCCATCCCATCTTCCTAGCACGGTGGGCTGTGCTGGGGCAGCTGCAGGAGCAGAAAACCTCAAACGGCGCAAATATAACAACCTTATTGGGAGCTATATACATACGTATTTGAGCCGTTTGGGGTTGAATCACTAGAGCCTTGGGATCCGAGTGCTCATCGAATATTTCGGAAAATCGCCAAGCGGTTGGTAGACTCTTCACGTGACCAGAGGGCTGGCCTATTTTTAGCCCAAAGAATCAGCATTGCCATCCAACGTAGTAATGCTGCCAGGCTTTTAGGCACTTATTCCATTGACAGCGATGCGGACGAATTGTTTTATGCCCAATGACATCAAAAAATTTGTCCACATAATTATATGTGTATATAATATATATTTTAGTGTTAACTTTGAAGGTAATAAAAGATACTGAAGTCAAAAAAAAGAGTTTAGGTATGTTAAAGAAGAATAAGTATGTAGAAAGTAAATAAACATTGTAATTTGGGAGGACAATTATGAGATCTTGAATCGGCCCTACGTGTACCACGGCTGTGATTATTTTTCATTGTAAATGTTCTTCGTGTATGTTCCAGGAGTGCCACTGTCTGAGATGCAAATAACATGGGATCCAAGTGGTGACGCACCCCGTGACGCAGACTGCCTCGCTATGACCGCCGGTGGAAGCGTGAATCAGATGTATTTCTCATCCTGCACAATCTCACGACCCTACATATGCTACAGAAAACTCGACAATCACACGATGAACGAATGCGGTACCTTTGATGATGGTAAGCAGTCGATACTAGTGCTGTCAATGCCGATCTATCAGAGAGTTCATTGGTATAAAAACAGCCGTGACCCACACCATGTCTGCCCTTTAAAGGAGACTGTGACATCTGAGTTTGTTTCGGTATTTCTGCTCAGAGTAGTCGGTGTATTTTACTTTTCATGTCTTTGACATGAAAAGTGTTTATAAAACCATTTTAAAGAAATAGATATCATTTAGACTGATGCTACATGGACCGGTGCCCTTGAAAAGGTGTCTGTAACAGACTGTACGCGGAAGGCGGAGGACAGGATGTTGTCGCGCAGCCTGGGAGAGGCTTATGTCCAGCAGTGGACTGCGATAATCTGAGTTCATTGACTGAAATATCATTTTTCATAATTCTTGATATAATTATGTATTTCAGAATATCACCTCAATCAACGTACAGGGAGCTGTTACAAGGTCCATGAGGAGAAACAGACCTGGTCCAGCGCGTACAGGATATGTGCATCTGAGGGGGGGTACCTGGTCATCCTGAACGACAGAGAAGAGGCTCGCATTGTCAAGGACATGTTCCCCGTTCGAGCTGGTGAAGTTAACCCGTGGGAACACTTCCACATAGGTCTACTTGCCTGGGGCGACGACCGCACTTGGACTACTATTCATGGTAAAAGACTATTTTTGTATAAAAATCGCTGAAGAGTTTGTTTGTTTGAACACGCTAATCTCTGGAACTATAACCGGTCGGATTTAAAAAAATATTTTTGGATTTGATAGCCCAATTCTCGAGGAAGGCTACAACACGCTATGACCCTTAGGATCCGAGCAAAAAGAAAAAAAGTCAGGAAGAATGCTAAGCGAAAGCGAAGTAATAGCGCGGGCGATGCGATGCGACGCGTTGGAGCGGGGGGATGAGAAATTTCACGCGGAAGAAGTCGTGGGCAGAAGCTAGTCATGAATATTCCGGATTGAAGTTTTTGCTTATTATTTTCTTGTCAGACGGTTGAATGGCCCTTATGCTACACAGTGCGATCTAATTATCTGTGGCATTAAGCAACAATGAAGTTATTTGTTGCATCAATTGTATTGTATACCACTTGGCAAGGACCACGCATCGTGTGTCGTCAGCAGAACAAGGCTTTTATAACTCAGTTAATTATTGAAACGTTTTGAAAATAGCGGTGTTTTACGTATTTTCACTTGTATAACATTACCTACTGTATTAAATGTATGTTTAAAAAAAAAAAACCTGTGGAACTCGGGGATTGCCGCGGTAAAGCTATTGCATAGCATTTTTATCAACTTATGCAATTATAACATTTATGCAATACTTTTTTTCTTTAATATTAAGTCAAGTTTTTTCTTTGATATTAATTCAAGTTACAGTAAGCAGCTCGTCTCGATCCGTGCGAGCTTCGTACAGTCTACACGACGGCTATTCGCACGCAAACACCGTGCCGAAGTCTGCCAAACTGAAGCGACGTTAGACGATGCACGGCTTTCAACGCCGCACCGCTGTGCCGGTCGGAGTGGGGGGTGTTAGGTTTATTTTCGTTACGGAATTTCTTGATTCGGTCGCCGCGCTCAAAGCCCGCGATAAAAGCTATGCAATAGCTTAAAACCGTTTCTTATATGTAACGGGTGGTGTGTCACTCTTGCAAGGCATGTGTGTTACACCAGATGTATGAACATAAACGAAGCAAAGGGAGTATGTAAGGATCATGGCAAGTGGCGTTCTATAGTTTCTGCTCACCCCCATGGGAAAGCGGCGTGAGTTTATGTTTGTTTGTTACGTAACATACACGGTAACATTCCGACATAACGCAATGTGAGTGTGGATATCAATGAAGCAATACAGCGGCCGTCAGTGGCGTGCATTGCATATAGGCACATAAGCAGTGCCTACCTCGATATATCAACATAAGCCTGTCAATTACATTTTAGTGTGTGTGTCACACAATTAAGAGACTCACTAAATTATCATACCTAACAAAAAACAAAATCACACAAACACGCGCGGCACTAGGCAGTCGCCGGACGGCCTATTCGGATCCCGTACTATTCGCACATTGTCATTGGTCATTACTCGTTCAAGTTAATACGACAAAATTAAAAATACGTACGTCTCACGCATAATACCATGATGGTCGACCTTCGCAATTCATCACCCTTAAGTAGGCATGCCTACTCAAATGACCATACTTTAGACCTCACTTTTTTTCTGATTAGTGACCGCGCTTGCCTGGACTAAACCCGGCCTAGTGCCTATCTATTCTGAAAACCAATGCACGCCACTGGCGGCCGTATTGTGACGTGTCAGAGCCAACATTGTTCCAGAACAAGAGAAAGATGGAGCTATACAGCGCGTATAGGACTATCTCTTTTTACAACAGAACGATAATGACTTTAATAATACGGCACCAGATACTGTAGAAGGAGAATAGTAGACAGGTCTTTGTCCAGTAATGGGACAAACCGGGCACTGGTTACTAATTAGATTCGTTACCTTTTGCAGGTGAAAGAATAGAAGATGTGTTCCACGATTGGAACCCGGGCCAGCCCGACAATTATAACGGCAATCAAGATCATGCTACTTTTCTCAGAGCAGGCACTTTGGATGACAACACTCCTACTTCCAAAGCTATGTTCGTCTGTGAGAAGTCTCCTGATTCCATACGGTTTGAAGATTCACCGCTGGCCATTGACGAGAGGTTGCAATAAACCTCAGAACCACTAATAACTATATAGATTTCAGATAAACGTAGGGATGATAGGGAGGGGTATAGGTTTCTATATTTATGTCCGTAATTTATATGGTGTACATTAAAAAGAGTATTCTATGAAAATCACTGAGTTTTCTTTCCGCAATCGTTTCCTTATTTCGAAACTCTTACGAATCGAATGCTAGTCTCCTTTCCTCCTCATTTGGTCGGTGAAAGGTGACCTTGAAAATGTGTTTCATCAGTGCAACACTAGTTAGTGAAGTGTGTGTTGGATGTACTCTACACCTCTGCCGAACCCTTTGGGAACAGCAGGGTGCTGTTCTGTTATGTTCCTACTTTAGTGTAGCTGCTACAGAATATACAGGGTGTTACAGAAAGGGTATATCAATACAAACGGGTTGAAGAGTGTATCTGGTCTAGAATCTCTGTACAAAATTTCAGCTCAAAAGCAGTAATTTTGAAAATGCTAAATATTTTTTTATTTCGATAGATTATTAAATTGAAATCATAACAAACGTGTCACCGCACTACGAGGGTCATTATCCATCATCTGTAGTGTGTCTGTGCGCCTAGTACACGCACATCACGCCGCCGCGCGCCAGTGCAGCGCCGTGATGTCAAAAAAAAAAATATTAAGCATTCTAAAAGTTAATGCTTTTGAGCTGAAATTTTGTACAGAGATTCTAGACCAGATAAACTTCAACCCGTTTGTATTGATATACCCTTTCCGTAACACCCTGTATTAGCTCAACAGTATAGCTTGGCCTAAAGGTGACGTCAGTAGATAAAACGTTTCGCAGAGACTTTACCCAAAACAAACTATTGTATATTTGTAAAGGTTTCACAGTGAATGAGCCCGGCACCGTCAACTTTCGCGAGTATCCATCAAGAGAGATTGGGCGTACTCGCGAAAAGCACTTTACGTCACCGTAAATGAAATTGTACCTTATGACGGTAAGAAGAAAGTTTATTTTGTATTGTAGAAGTTTGGTCCTATTTTGAATCCTCCAGCCTGAGCAAGTTTAATATTTTTTTGGAGCACATACTTAATTATTATGATCTAGTGAATTTGATCTAGTGGGAATTGCTTATCATGTGAATGTCAAGTCACATTCAACTTGATTTAAGTATCGGTTTTCAACACTGAGCCTGTGCGCAATGGATGTGGGTTTACGGTTGTCTTATAAGAAAGAAAATACGTTTAAATAAAATAAAAAGGCAGGGGGAAACATGTGTCACATCCACGCAAAACGGCTATCGCTCAGCATTATGCTGCGACCCTATGCAGGACAGAGCCCCAGCGTTTTCAGCGACAGCCGGCGCTGAAAACCAGCGCGTATTACCCCTCTTGGCATAAAATTTTAAGGCATAATATAGTTTGGCATAACGTTTTCGCACTACTTTTATTTGCATAATATTACTGCTGCATAATTATGCTTTGTCATAATGTAAAGGTTAGCATAACTATCAGTTAATCTAATATGTTTTGGCATAAGTTGGAGTGGCATAAATTTTAAAGGCATAATATTATTCGTCTAATAATGTTTCGGTTAGGTTCGGTTAAAAGTGTGACCCCCTACGCACGAGCCGAGCGAGCGAAGCGAGCGGTGCCACGGCAGCGGCCGGCGAGTGCCAGAAACGACTAGATTATATAGAAAAAAATACTATTTATTCCAAAGAACATTATTTGTAAATATCATTATACGTTTATAATATTATGCTTTATAAAATTATGCTACATTATTATTATGTCAACAGTATTTATGGCAATAAAAATTATGGCAATATATTTTATGCTTATCATTAGTAAACCGTCTTGTCGTACCCAAGATGGACTGATGTTGTGACTTTGGGTAGGTGTAAATATTACACAAAGTGGCAGTTGCTTAGCAATTGCTGGAGCACTGGAGGCTTCTGCGACAGTTCTATCCGCATGAATGCGCTCCGTCAATACTGTGAATACATATTAATAATATAAATATGACATTAACTCTGTGTGTTTGCGAAATCCGGGTGAAGCCGCTGGCAAAAGCTAGTAGTATATTATTGAGCCTAGTGGCGTGTATGTAGGACGTTCCCTCTAGCTCTGCCCGACTCTGTAGGACACAGGGCACGCTTCACTCTATCGTATAGACTAGTAGTGTCATGGCGCCCTAGTTTGCCAGTTATCAAGAGTCTCGCTTCCGCCCTCAACCATTGCATCACTCGCTATTGACGAGAGAAGTCTTGGACTTGTTGCGGGTGGATAAGACTTCATTTTCACGTAGATAGATGTAAGTATATTTTATTGCAGTTTTTTGAGGTCGCGCAATAGCGGTCTTATCCATAGAATTAAATTTATTTAAATGGCACGTCAACAACATTTAACACAAAAAAGGACATGTTCACCGCAAATAAACGTATTTTCTTTCTTTCTTTTCTTTATGTAGCAATTCAGTGGGCTAGGACTAATGTTTACGTCAATATTAGTAGGTACCGTAAACCGGGGTTACTTTGAATCACGGGGTTAATTTGATAGAAACTTCTTATCGACATAAAATTGCAAATTGCGTAAAACGGAACAACTTTTGGTAGATTTTTTTTTCGGATGACTACACTGGTAAACTGTCACAATCCTTTTTGCGGGTGCGCTGGTGATGACACGTTGTTTCATGCAAAAAAAGGTAAGTTTTTTATCAATACCGATTTTTACCAGATAAAATGATTTATTGGGGCTACTTTCAGATTCGATGTTAAAAACGGGGGGTTCCAAAGTAACCCCAGAATCATTTTAACTTTTATCACTTTGTTTTATTTTTTTTAATGAAAAACTAATCGATTTTTTTGATTTTTTTTTGCTTTTACAGAGAGAACTATAAAAACCGATACTTACATTTTTTTATAATTTTTTTAGAACCACACATTCAAAAATTACAGTCAATTAAAGTTCAAAATTGATCAACGTAACCCCAGTTTACCGGTACATGCACAACGTTTGCGTATTACATCAGAGATTATGATAGTGATCTGATACATATAAATGAGTATAAATTATAAGTAAAGGTGATAAAATTTATGCAACTTATAGTTCATGAGTTAAAACTGTAGATAAATATTTAAAAAAACTTTTAAGGAAAAATCACACACATTCACATAACAAAGAAAATTGTTCACCTAGTCCAGGTTAAAACATTAAAAATAATAATTTTTACAACACTTTCATAAAACCCTGTCATGCCAATAAAATGTTCGTACATTCGTAGAATAGAATAGAATATTCATCCGTGTTGGATTAGAATTAGAATCCAAGAGATCATTAAGAGGGGTAACTCAGCAAAGGCTATCTTCAATTAGATTTTTCATGAGATTGATAAAACTTAGGTATAAATTAAATAACTACATGATAAAGCCCAGAAAGAGATAGCGGGATGAGCTGGACTCCTTCTTAAAGGATTGGCCCACAATCGCGGTAGACCGGGAAAAGTGGAAAGAGGGAAGGGAGGCCTTTGCCCTGCAGTGGGACAATACAAGCTTATAATGAAATAATAATGAAATTATATTTTCAAACTTTTTGTGGAACAGAAATACAAAATACCTACTTTTCTCGATAAACAAACCACGCAATTTTCACGTATTGTCGATTTGTACTTAATAAATATGCTGGATAAAAATATGATTAGGTATTTGCATTAATACATTGCGAAAAAAATAAAAAAAAAATATCCAAAACACGTTTTTAATTTTATTTTTAAATCTTGAAGTAACATTTTGTCTTTATTTCATTCAAGTCGGTTTACTCTCCAATCTAACAAAATATATTTTTAATGCGTAGTTATGTTTGCGCTTCCCTTGAGTGAAGCCGTCAGTTTAGTTTTTTCCAAGTAAATTAGTTTTAAAGCCACAGGAAAACTGTGAAAAACAGACAGGTATTTTTTAAGACACCATTTTCAGTTGAGACGCCACGATATACCCCCCGGTTGTTAAAAACAAAGGATCCTGCGAAGATCGTCGCCCCACCTAGCCGAGGGCGTCCTACCTTACGTTTGCTAATTAGCGGTCTCCACTCAAGAACACGTCTACCCCAACGGTCATCGGTTTTACGGCTAATATGGCCGGCCCATTGCTACTTCAGATTGCTTATTCTGTGAGCTATGTCGACAACTTTGGTTCTTTGCCGGATCACCTCGCTGCGGATTCGATCCCGCAGAGAGACTCCAAGCATAGCCCGTTCCATAGCTCGCTGAGCGACCTTGAATTCATGGACCACCCGTACTATAAGTGTCCGCGTTTCGGCTGTTGTTTAAGTCTGATAGAAAACTCAAAATAAATTTTCAACCTGCTTAATAAAATCTTTTCTTAAAGGATTACTATCCAGTATTCTGAATTCTAAGTCCCCGGACGCAGTATGCAGTCACCAAGAGGGGCCATGCATATTTTAAACACTATTAACCCTTGCTGTTCACTGAAGCTGTGACTGAAGACCTATTTCTAAGCCGACTCAGAGCACAAGTTATAATGAACCTTATTACGCTACCGTTAAAGAGTCGAAAATCCTTAAATTTATAATCGGTTGTTTGGATGTTCTCAAAATTAAAGCTACGACGTACTCAAATCACGTCACATGCATCGAGCTTCGAGATTTTTATTGATTTTGCATACATGAACGGATCAGTACAACATGGTCGGATTCTAAAGCTTTGTACAGCCGACAATGTATGTATGTGACTTCATCTAATTAGGTCGTATGCGCCTGTCGTTTCAATTGAGTTAGCTATTATGCTGTATGTGTTTGTTTGGTTGCTTGTTTGTTGCGAATCGAAAAAAGGAACCTTTGATTGATTGAGGAACAAGACTTCTCCCGGGAGATAGGCTCCGTGGGGTCGCTACTGCCCAACAGCTCGCCACATGCTGCCCTGCGGGTCTCTGTATCTCTCTTGGTCTGGCTCCTCACCCTAGACATGTTCCGGCAAAGTAAACTCTTCCGGCACAGGCCTAGAGTTTGGAGCGCGCAAGCCCCACTATGATCTCAACGTAGAGATACGATGGATTATTATTATAGTGCATACAGGGAGAATCGTCGGTTGGTGCCGCATTTCATAAAAAATTCCTAAGGGGCCTCTGCGAGTTGACTTCGGCCCGTCGTACGCCTTCCAAAGGACCGGGACCCAATGGTCCCGAGATATGTAAAACCACAACATAAATAATAATAACCTTTAATACTTATCCCATTATTATTTTAACCCGTTTTGGATCTTTGACAGTCGTTACAGGTCGTCAGAAGCCTGAAAGTCTGACAACCAGTCTTACCAAGGGGTATCGTATCAGGGTGGAGTGAGGTTGAGTAGGGGTTGTTTGAGCTAGGTTGTAAAGGTGAGATAGGCAGTGGCTCCATGTAAAATACTGGTACTCAGCTGCATTCAATTAGACTGTAAGTCGACCCCAACATAGTTGGGAAAAGGCTAGGCAGATGATGGTAGAATAGAATAGAATAGAGACGAGAGAGACGTTGATAATTTTTTTTTATTGCTAAATGGGCGCGCTCTTGACCCCGATCATGCCTGATGGAAAGCGATAGATGAGGTCTATGATGGAACGAGCGTGCCCAGAAGATGCCTGTTCACTCTTGATTTGAAGGCAGACGGGTTAAATGGTTTTTTTTTTAATTGAGTATTCCAATGGGTTAAAGTGTAAGCGAGAGCGAGTATATTAAAGAGGATTACTAGAAGTACAACCTTCCTCTCGTTTGCACCTACGTTTACACTGGCAGAAAATGACTGTCATTTGACAGAAAACCGAATAATATTCATAAACTCAACGTCATTCACAGCTTTGCAAAAGTTACCATTCTATATTATAAAAGTCCTCTATGATTTTTACGACTACTAAAGAATTTGATTGTCTAAGATATTGATGATATCGATTAAGACCCTAGGAAACTCGATAAGAAATAATACTTTATATAAGCCCAGCCAGCTTTAAGCTATTTGGTGTTTGTTTTAATTTCCAAATGTCGTCCAGCAAGACTTTGAAAAGCCCTAGCGAGCAAACACAGCTTACTGAGAGAATCGGTGACTCTGACCCTCAGAAACCCAGAGTCGAGTTCAGTGACTTTGGTGATGGAGCCTGTGGAGAGCCAGCGTTTGAACAGCATATCGTGCTGGACTTCACTCCTGATGCGGTGATAGATAACGAAATTTCTCAACAGAAGATTTCCGATTTTTGGGAATTCATCAACAATACGCCTCATGTTAAGAATTTGATGGTGAAGCCGGTATGTCTAGTTGAGTTTAAAACAGCACTCATTTATTTTTTTATTATTTACTAGCTGTTCGTGCCTGGCGTCGCCCGTGTGAATTTCATGTCTCTATCTCCAGGGGTTTCTTATACTGGTATTCAGCTGTATCCGGTTAGACTGGAAGCCGACCCCAACATATTTGGGTAAAGGTTATGCAGATGATGATCTTCAGGGGTTTCTTATTTTTATTCAGATTTTCATACTAAAATACCATCCTAATTTCCGATTTTAAAAGTGAATTTTCAAAAAAAAATTAGTTTTTATGTTAAGTAACGTAAATTTCTATGTTTGAGCTAATGTGCTTGTTGTGGTTTTAACTAGAGCAATGAAACACCAAGCGTAGTTACTAAACATAATATAACCTCACGCCTGTAATCCCCTAAGGGTTCCGCAGAGGTAGCTATAGGACCTCTACCTCCACGCACATTTCGCCAGTTATGAAGTCCCATGTAATAAGAAGGTGAGCTTATTGCCATCAACCGGGCATGAATCCTGACCCCATCTTAATTTTTTGAATATCTGTTTTATTTTACTAAACTAGGAAAAATGCGCCGTAACAAAGCCGTCAGCAGCTACTGAGGTCTCAGATGTCGTCAAAGAGGAGCCAGAAGAGAATGTTGCAAGCATGGCCAAGACAGCCTGTTCCATGCTGGAGATAGTCGAGGAAAAAAGTATGACTTCAAGTTCTGACTGATTCAATGTTGAAATGAGTAGCATATAATAATACATCTTTATTTATCTCAACATTTTATTACAAACTGGTGAATCCAGGGCGGCAAGGAGATCGACGCGCAATCTGTAACCATGGATTCGGCCATGATGACACGTAGAGTAGATATATTTTGGCGGTTATCAAAAAAAAAATCAGCTGCATTGAAAAGTACAATACCTGTCAAAATACGCGTTTAAAAATATATGGGACAGCTTATTTTTCTTTAATAACCGACAAGGATCGGTCCTGGGGCCACATCTATGTGATATCGGGTACGACTGGGTGCTGCGCGCCGACCTCCCTAGCGGCGTCAGCGTGGTTTGCTGCGTTGACGCTCTGGTCGCGCTGGTCTTGGCGCAGGGAAGGTCGCACCAGGCGTCGGCTGAATTAGCGACACGCGGGGTTGCGACAGTCGTTGAAAAGATCCGGCAACTGGGACTCGAGGTGGCCCTGCACAAGTCCGAGGCCATGTGTTTTCATGGTCCTCGGAACGCGCCACAGTCGGGTTCACAAATAACGGTAGGAGGGGTTCACATCGGCGTCGAGTCGACGATGAAGTACCTGTGACTTGTCCTCGACAGCCGGTGGAACTTCGTGGAGCATTTCCGACGTTTGGCTCCCAGACTGGAGCGGGCCGGGGCTGCCTTGAAGCGGCTCCTGCCCAATCTAGGGGTTTCAAACGCCTCCTGCCGGAGGCTCTACGCGGAGGTCGTACAGTCCATGGCCCTTCACGGAGCACCGATGTGAGCTCGTTCATTGAGGCGGCGACCAGCCCGTTGAACGCGTCCCAGAGGGTCATGACCGTCCGGCTAGTCCGGGGATACCGCACAGTCTCCAGGGGGGTGGCGAGCCTCCTTGCCGGATTGCCGCCATGGGATCTGGAGGCTAAAGTCCTAGCCCACATATAGGAGTGGCGAGAGGAGGCAAAACGCTAGGCCGTGACTCCGCTGCTGCGAGAAATCGCAGCACAACGGACAGAGCTCCGGCGGGATCTCATGGCGACATAGAGAGTGCGGCTGTCGCAACCCAGTGCTGGGCATGCCACAATTGCAGCGATAAGTTCCATCTTTGAGGTGTGGCTGGAGAGGCGCCACGGCGTCGTCACCTTCCGCCTAACGCAGGTCCTCACTCGACACGGCTGCTTCGGGTGGCTCTGGTGGAGGTCTGCCCAGCTTGGGCAGAGCACCGCTGTGTCCTCACGGCGGCGATCGGCGGCGGCGATCTCTCACGTCCGGCCCTAGTCCAGGCCATGGTACGGAGCGAGAGTGCATGGGAAGCCGTTGCCTCCTTCTGCGAAGCAGCAATGCTCGCAAAGGAGGAGGCGGAGCACGTGAGGGAGAGGCAATCGTTGCGCCCTCGCGCCCCTAGTCGCCGCAGGTTTAGCATGTGTCTCATCTTTATTACATTACACCTGTGTTTTGAAATAATGCGTCTCTGTTTATGGTCTTTCCAAAAATAATTCACAAACAATATCGTTTAGGTCCCAACTAAGCAAGCCTGTATCTTGGATGCATAATTAGTGTTGCATTACATAATTCTTGTTTTCTCTTTATAGTCGCTCCATGGACAATACTAGTATTCAGCTAGCCTAGTTGGGAAAAGGCTAGGCCGATGATTGATCTTTCGCGTGTTTTCAGATCTGATAGCCCCGGCGTTTGAAAATAAGATTCCTCAAAGCCACTGCTCCTTGGGCTCACGAGAGTATAAGGAAAATGAGGACATTCGGCAAAAGAAGACAGAGAATTGTAAGTTGTATTTTGGGTTGATTCCTTTGCAGATAACAATCGGAACGTGCGTAACTAAATTGCAGTGCCTTTCATTTTGACAATTCGACAACATTCACTGTGTTATTTACGTCGTCGAGCAGACGAATTTTTCAAACAAATGAAGCAATGGATTAGGAATTTCTTTCAAAATCCGTCAAAAAGCGAAATAAAGTGTGTTACGCAATTGGGGGGCTGTTGAATGAAGTCCATAGCTGATGTGATTTCTTATAGATAAGCAGGTTGTTTTTTTTTGTCAAAATAAAATTAATCCTGACATTGGCTGGCTCAAGTCTCCGGAAAACTTGAGATTACTGGTCAAAGCATCGTTCAGACCCAGGCGGTGACAGTCGTAATGTACTACTCAAATTACTATTTTCAAATAATTAAATACACCTTCACAAGGAGGACTGATGACCTTGTGAAGGCTGCAAGAATCCACGAGATACAACAACCACAGAACCGACAGAACCGGTCGAAGTGGCGGTACTTGGGGGCGCCCTATGTCCAGCAGTGGACGTATTTCGGCTCAAATGATGATGATGAATATAAATATGCCTTTCATCTTTCCAGGTGTTCCTATAATCTGTAGATGTATAAAAATTTGCAAGTCGTGCCCTGTTAAAAAGCCACCAGGAGCGGGCCTCTCGACAGCAAAGCAATTGTGTATGAAATTACAGGAATGGGACGATAAGCATCCAAAGTAAGGCATTACTGTTTCATACCCGGCTACTCAAAAGGGTGTATGATCGTGTGTAGGGAGACTCGACAATGTTGGCGGTTAACCAGTTCTCACCCTTATGACCTTAGTAATAAGGTTGAAAGTGGTCAACCCCGAACATTGCCGATTGTATCTACAGACATTCTGAGCCGATTTCAACTAATGAAGTCGTGTCTGGATTATTCTTGATCAAGACCATCCAAACTGATTTAGACCGTGTGACGTAACAGAAAATGCAATATGGCAACCATTTGTCATAAGCTTTTGCCGCGCAAAACTTTGCTCAACATGTCATTGTTTATCAACTTTGGTTTACAAACATTTATGAATTAGCCAGTCACCATACTAGTATTTCCAGATGCGGACAAGAATCATTGTCACACCTTGATCTCGCCAGTTATGATGTAACTTCCATGTGCAGAGTACAAATCCAGACTTCAGACTGCCACTAAGACTTTCCCTAATGCCCAAACAACAGCACTACCCGACCCTGGGAATCATATATGAATGAAAATTGGAAGTTAACAGCAGCTATGTTTTCTACAATAGCATACATTCATTATAATTGCTGGGTTTAAGCCTCATCTGTTTGGCGTTTTCATTAGCTGTCCCCCGACCTGAGGACGCTTATAAGGTAGGTAAATAAAAGTAGCTTCAAAAAGAAGGCTTCGGTGTCACTCACCAATTTATATCCATTGGGTAATCCCAGTGCGGGAAAGGTGTTAAAATATTCTTCGAATGAAAGTGTCACGAGTAGTTTATTTCGTAGGTCTAAAGTAGCTTTCCATTTTTCAACCACCACCTCGGGCGGAGAAGAAGAACTTTGTAGCCAAGTTAGTTGCTCGTCTAAAGATGAATTCTCAGTGGAAGAGGTGATTTTAAAACCGTCAGGAAGAGGTCAAACTCTTTTATTTCCACAATTACTAGCTTGCCCTGAGGTGTGACCACTGTCGCATTCACTGCTACCGGTGCTGCCTTTTCTTTTACAGCCTTCAGGAGCCAATGATCTTCTGTGCGTAATAAGTCGGTTATGTATTAGGCCACTCGCTTGAATCACTTTTCCTGCGATGACTTTGTATGGCACGTAGTATAACTCAGTTTTTTCACCATTAAATTCTTGACTTATCTCATGAGCCCATGGCATCCATACATCTTTTCGAATAGTAGAATTCAATTTCTCCAATTTTTTAAGTTCTGATTGGACAATGCGTTTAACAATGTAAGCCCGATCACGAGAGTTCAAGCCGCCGCCCTTTTCTGATGTTTCTAACAATTTTTTGTCTGTTGTTTCTGCATTTAGCAGACGTCGTAGGATTTTGTTTGTGTCTTGAATAGGGTCTATATTTTAAAAAAAATCTGCGTTGTCAAAGAATCCTGCTTCAGGCTCCAGTGAAAATGAAATATCCTGAAATAGATAAAATCATTATTATATATATATATATAATATATTACCAACAATTTAATATAATTTTAAAACTAAGCACCCGTTTACCTGACCCAAAGTTACGAAGCTTAGGTCATGAGTCTCTGGGGTTTCTTTTTCGTTTGTTAGCACTGGGTTAGTGGAGGTGGATGGGACGTCCTGGAAATGCCATGAAAACTTAAGTTAATTAAACTTGCTAAATTTAGTTTCATATAACAATTAATAAATTGTGCAATGGCCATTTTCTAGTGACTAAAAATTAATCAATTCACTTTAGTTGTCTTATATTATGTAACAGTTTAGTTGACCATACATGACTAATTGAATTGCAAGTAAATAAGAACATTGTGTTTTAAAGTTTAGGTAGGTACCTGAAGTGTTATATTTTCTTTCTCCTTTTTGGGTACAATAACAGTGTTTTGCCAATGAGGTATAGTGACACTTGTGATGGAACTTCCAGAAGCTGATGCCAATATTATTGGGTTCGCAATGTGTAGCAAACTTGTCTAAAAACAAGAGAGTATGGAAATAAAAGACTAACCCCCTTATTCATAATCCTATTTTATCTCTATTTTAGCTAAAATAGGTTTATAGAACGTTTGTCTTTATCTGTCACGTTGTCATTTCTGTGTGTAAGAAAGAGACAAACCCCATTTTAACTAAAATAGGTTTGATAAGTTTTATGAATAAGGGGGTTAATATAATATAATAAAACAAAAAAAACAAAAAAAAACAACCTAATGACGTGTGACTGTACATTAGTTAAGTTAGGTACAGTTTAAACATGTTGGGGGGCTTAATTTTACGTTTAACATACATGACTAAAAAATGCAAATAAATACGAACATTACTGTTTTGTACTTTACCTGAAGTGATACATTTTCTTTCTCCTTTATGGGTACAATAACAGCGCTTTGTCTATGAGGTAATGCGACACTTGTTGAATTTTCAGAAGGTGATGCCAATATTATTGGATTCGCAATTTCTTTCAAATTAGTCTGAAAACAAGAGAGTATGTGAATAATAGTTATTTATGCAACTGTCGTATTATAAGGGGTATTAAAAGTGTCACATGAGTGTTTTAATACCTTATTATGTACAGTTGCATACAAGACTTGTATCTACATCCATGTTATGAATCCTCTATAAAAGTTTCTGAAACAGTTTTTTGCAATATATACTAATATCGAACAAATATGGCGGCCGGCGGCATACGCCGTGAATTCGAATAACCTATGTTCTTTTTTTTTAATTACGGCGCTGTGGTAGTGAAACGCGCGTGCATGACAATGTTCTTTTTCGAAAACGAGTTGCATAATGAAATTTAGTACAATATTATAACTAATAACACTCGTTTGGATGATATTATGGTTACTATGACATAGGTGTAGATAAAAGCCTAATAAATAACACCTAACTTTGAAATCGTGAGTTTACATTAGATAAGTTACAATTTGACCGTATTATGGAGAAAGCAGTAATGTCGGGAAAGTATAAATAGAGTTATAAGCATTTTTCTGTGGATAGTTGCACTTCGGTTGTATATTAATTATACATACTACTACTTACTTATTATTTATTGTACATTATTACAGAAAAGTGCAACCATCGACAGAAAAATGCTTATAACTCTGTTTGTACTCACCCCAATTGCGTAACACACTATCAATCGGAATCAGAATCATTTCGAAGCCAATTGCTAATCCATTGCTTCATAAGTTCGAAAAATTTGTCTGCTCAACGCGTAAACAACGCAATGAATGTTGTTGAACTGTCAAAATGAAACCGATTCCGATTGATAAAGTGTTACGCAATTGCCCCATCAAGAAAAATAAAAGGATACTTACCGATCATATGATCAATGCACTTTTCAGTAACACCAATTTTCACTAAAAAGTCCCTTAATCTACACTAATATTATAAAGAGGAAAACTTTGTTTGTATGTTTGTTTGTTTGTACTGAATAGGCTCAAAAACTACTGGACCGATTTTAAAAATTCTTTCACCATTCGAAAGCTACATTATCCACGAGTAACATAGGCTATATTTTATTTTGGAAAAAAATAGGGTTCCGTAAGATATTTGGGTTTTTCGGACAGAAGGTGTAAAAAATCAACCAGAAAAGTTACTTATTTTGCGTACGCTGCCTAAACTATAAAAGATAGAACCATAAAATGTTCTAATTAATTGTAGATCTTATAAATATCTACAAAAAAGTCCGCGACACACTATACACATCTATGTCGAGTGAGGCACAGCAACCATTTTTTTATTTAAAAATCTTGAATTTTTTTTGGACTACATTTAAACGCGTTTATTTTACTCATGCTATTAATCCTTATCAAAATAAATGATGTCATCACTAAGAACAGTTTATGGAGATAATATTTGGTCTTTGAATGATTAAAATTGGACGTTTGGTTTTGAAGTTATGGCGAAATTAAAATATTACGATTTCTGCTGCACGGCCCGTTGCGAAGTGGGCGTCACCAAGGCGGGGGTGCGCGTGCGGGAGGGGAGTTTAGATCTATGAGTAAGGTACCCGCGCGGCTCAGTCGCGAGGTCGGCTCCCTACGCAGCGGTCGTGCGCGAAGTCTAATAATTTTCGTGCGATTTTTTTTAGATTTCGTTCTTAAAACTACACCTACGCAAAAGTTCTTCTCAGAGCTAAACAAAAGTTCTTTTCAGGGCTAACCAACAGTTCTTTTCAGGGCTAACCAACAGTTCTTTTCAGGGCTAAACAACAGTTCTTTTCAGAGCTAGACTATTACACGCTATTAACATTTTCTTAAACATTTGAAAATGCCTAAGAGAGCCAGGTCTCAACTTTCTAAACATAGTTCTCAAGCACGGGCAGCAAGAATACGTCGTATGGGAGAATCTTCACCTGAACGTTCACAACGCCTTGCTGAACAAAATCAGAGAAACTCTCAGGTACGCGCACGAGAGTCGAGTGTCGAACGTTCGCAACGCCTTGCACAACAAAATCTGAGAACCTCTGAGTTACGTGCACGAGAGTCGAGGCTGGAGCGTTCCCAACGTCTTCATGAACAAAATGTAAGGACCTCTGACTTACGCGAACGAGAGTCAAGTGTCGAGCGTTCGCAACGCCTTGCCGAACAAAGTCTGAGAACCTCCGAGCTACGCGCTCAAGAGTCGAGGCTGGAGCGTTCCCAACGTCTTCATGAACAAAATATAAGGACCTCTCAATTGCGCGAAAGAGAGTCGAGTGTCGAGCGTTTGCAGCGACTTAGAGCTCAAGCAGAGAGACAGCAGTTGTCCACAAACACAGTTCGCAATCGAATTTTAGCTAACAGCAACAGACTGGCTTTCAGATATGATCCGCAGGTTGATTATGCACAACAAGCGTCCGTCCAAATCGGAGTCATGAATAAGATCTGCTCTAACTGCTCTGCCAAGCCAACATGTGTAATGGCACGAGACTTCTTATAAAGGAGCTAAAAGATAATTTAATAGTAGCGAAGATTATCACCGGCCCTGCAGCTGGTGAATTAGCTCATATACCAAGAATACCCATGATCCCTACTGATTTGCCTATACCCTTCAAAAGGCTCCAATTTCCAGTAAAAATTTCTTTCGCACTAACGATAAACAAATCCCAGGGCCAAACATTCAAATTAGTAGGAATTGATTTACGAAAAGAATGTTTTACGCATGGGCAACTTTACGTTGCCCTATCACGGGTCGGGGCTCCCGACCATCAGTATATTTTGTTACCTGAAAATAATTTAACGTCAAATGTTGTTTATGGAGAAGCTCTACAATAATCGCTTTAGTTATCTATCCTTAAACAACGGGTTGCGCTCCGGGACTGCCGGCAGAAGTGAAAACTTAGTATTAATTACATTTAAATATTTTCATCATTAACAACTTAACATACACAGAAAGACAATCTGTGCAGCCTGCGGATAATGACTGCGTCGTCAATGTTACTGTCGGTGTCTGTGAATTGACCTGGGAATCATTTTGCTGACCGTGTCTTTCCTGGGTAGGCTTTTTGCAGCGGTAACCGACATCCACGCGGGCGGAGCCGCGGGCGACCGCTAGTTCTTCATATAAACAGTCTACACTAATTTTTCCGTGCGTATTCATGAGCACCCGTAAAACAAATGAATGCCAAATAGATATTGTTGCGTACAGCACGCAGGTACGCGATTAGTCGGGGTAAATGAGAAACAGTTGAGTTAAATGTTGAAAAGTGTGAGGCCTCGCTACGGCGAGATCGCGTCGGGTGCAGCCAGGTGCAGCGTGCAAGCTATACGAGATCTGAAGACGAACTAACTGCGCGTGACGCGCGCGCGCGTGCGATGTTCGTTCGCGACTGACTAGTTTAAACTAGTTTTCTAAGCACACACAGATATTATAACAAAGTTTTCCATTCCCCGCTACTACCCGCATGCCGTCAAATATTTTTATCACAACAACGTTTATATTGTACGTTGTTAGATTGACAGCTTACGTTTGAACTCCATAACAAACGCTTTCGATGTATTGACTTTGTTACCGTATTTACTTCACATTTATTTAACTTCACAAGATAATCCTGTCATCACAACAAAATAACTTGAACTTTTTGGCAGAGACTAATTGTTTATTGTTCGTGCTACAAAGACAACTTAACAAATTAACTTTGTTGCACACTTGTAATAAATTTACGGCTCAACCAAGTTAGTTAATGTAGTTAAAATAACAATGCACATATTATTATTATAACAGTATTTATTTTGTTAGATTAGACTTCAATATTACATCAAAATATAATTTCTTAAAAAAACAACGTACTATTGTTATCTATAAGAACTTTTTTATGTTAGCAAATTGCGCGCTGTTCCTATCACAACAAACCCAGAACAATAAAAAAGTTGATATGTAAACTAAATGAGCCTGGATGTTGTAACAGAGGTTTTAGTTTCTACAACAGGAAAAATTTAGCAAAGCTTTTATTGTGACTTTGTTAGCCATTATTTTTCTCAGTGTTGGATCAAAATATTTCCTGCAACTTATATTAAACTTAAAGGGCTAATATATATTATTATTTTAGTTTTTAGAGGTTTTTGTTTGAGTCGGGGGTTTTTTAAATTTTTAGTAGTTTAAAATCACGCGGACTAAGCGGCAAGTGAACAGTGATTAGCTTATCGACTGCTAGCTACTCAAAAGTAGCGTCTCAACATGCAAACTGGTCGCGAAGACCTGGCAACATAACGTAGGATGTGCTTAATTGTTGCAAATGGGTCACACTATCACGTCCTGAAAGGAATACGTCAAATTACAAGTCACCCTGTATAACGAAAGCGAGCACCAAGGAAGGGTTTTTGAAAATTCTTCCCCAAAAGGGATTAAATTTCGGATGAATGTTTGTATGGAAGTTGTATGTTTTGCCGATGAGAAGTCCCACCGGGCCATGGGTTGTTACGATATAAATCTCTTCAATTCCCCAGGTCCATGGAACCACCAGGTCACGCACCGACACTGCAGCACTGCATCATACAAAGACAAGTGTTCGACTCATAAGAATCTTCAATTATTTTTATTAACATTATTACTTTGTTTAACTTTAAAAAACGACTTGTACGTAATTTTATTTTAACTACACGCGTTTATATTCTTAGCTAGAATTTAATTTAATTACATTATCTAATAAATATTATTATGAATATACATTATGATTATTTTTAAAAATAACAATGGTCTGTCCTACGGAGATAGTCTTTCGGGCACAAAATCATAGTCAGCATCATACTATCAATCAAAATCTGAATTGAATTTGAGGGATATTGCCAATTCATTGCTTCATATGATCGAAAAGTCTGCTCAATAACGTAAAAAAACTTAAAAACAAACCATGGGAATAATATCATGCCCTGCATGTCCTGTCAGCTGAACGTTACAGGAACTGTAGGGCGCTAGTGATGGCGCCAAACAAGTGGACGAATTCTGGGCCGAGTCCATTTAGATCTTTGCTATCGACACGCAAAAAACGCAGTGAATGTTGTTGAACTGTCAGAGTGGAAGTCATTGCTTCTGTCATATTACTGTGTTGTGTCTTCTGACGCCTTCTGACGCAGAGTTAGCCAATTAAAACTCGTTGTGATTTGACGTAATGTAACCGAGTCATAACAACACGACACAGTAATGTGTCCGCGGCTTTCGTGTGTTACGCAATTAATCCGCAGTTCGGCAATAATTATAATGAAATAATAATTTCTTAAGAAATAAGCAGTACCTTTGTACTCAAATTATAACTATGTCGTATCCCTATGTAGTTTACGTGTACATAAATAATAATATAAATACAAAAATCGAAAGATTAAAAAAAGTCACCAAATCTAGCTGATCGCGACGACAGGTCGTGCTGGAGCCAAAGACATTAAACATGTAATGCAAACACTGACCTCTATTATTACCACTGGACAGGTTGTTTCAAGCGTTTGACAGCAATTTTTTTGTGTCTTTTTGAAGCGCCACTAGCGAGTGTCCAGAGAACTAATTTTGACATATATTACATTTTGGTAGGGCTGTTCCAAACAATATAAACGAAACATCGAAGCAATGTGTGGGATACATAGCAGGTTTTGATGCCATATCTGATCGACGAAACGGTATCGCACTAATTATTCAAAAAAATAGAGGTGGACTAACTAGCGTCGTTTCTATATGTTTGTTAGTGGAATCACTTTTTCGACAAGCATGCAAAAAGACCAATGGGAAGCCGCCGGTGGAAAAAATATTTCCGGCAGTTCTCACAGCAAAAGTTATAGAAGAATTGCTACCAAAATCAAATACTTTGTTTCCAGAACTACGCGTTCATTTTTGGAAACAATGATGTTTGAAACTTTAAATAGTCATTATGATGTATTAATTAAACAAATTATATTTAAGTATATCGATGTTAGAATTTTTGCAACAACGAAAAATTACTCTTTGTCAATTACAGATCAAAGTATACGAAATTTCTTAACCCGTCAAATAATTTGGGCACGTCAGTAATTAAAATCGCTTATGCTGTTAGGAAGATAAGGCAGTTAACAGATGTAGAAACCGCGCGTTTAGTCTATTTTAGCTACTTTCACAGCATTATGTCGTACGGCATTTTACTATGGGGTCGAGCTGCTGACATTGAATCCATCTTTATTTTGCAAAAGAGAGCTTGTAAACAAGCATACTATAAATTAGAAGATTATTGTAAACAAGCATACTATAAATTAGAAGATTATATGCAAGATAAGAACGCTTGGAAACATGCTGGTCCTGCTAAATAGGACAATCTAGAGTCTAGACAAAATCAAACTGGTTGCTAATTTAGTTGTAAAATTTTTTATTCTTTTTTTTACATTCATTACTCACACCCTGAATTATTACTAGTATTTTTTTTTTAATTAAAATTGTTTTGCTTGTACCATGTTTGTAAATATGTGAGCACCATGTATCTATCAGATAATTAATTCATATGTCATTTCGTTTTTAATTCTTTTACCTATTGTGGTATACTAATTTTATTTTAGGTGCATATGTTATTATATAATTAATGTACCCTTGCAAAATATTGTACCTAAAACATTTTAAAAGAGTAACGGTGGAGTTTCTTGCCCATTCTTCTCCATACGAAAACTACCTTTTGGAATGGGCGACTAGAATCAATTCTATTTTAAGATAATTTTTGACGTTCAAAAGTGCCTTTTATGTGCCTATTTGAAATAAATGCTTTGACTTTGAAAAATATAAATTAAATATATAAAACGTGTTTTATTTTACCTTTTCGACTGTTACTTAATACATTCATTACTCCATTATTATTATTCATTATTCCCTGTAAATTGTTAATATAAGTAGTAATTATGATGATACGTTTATTAATGTAAAAATATTATCAAAAGTTATCGATATTTGCTCGCTGATATCGACATCACTAGTTTTAGTACCACAGACACTCGCTACGGCTAACAGCGCCAAAATGGCGATTATCAATTAGGCACAAAAGCACTTTGACAGCCGCCAGTCCAGTGGTAATAATAGAGGTCAGTGAATGCAAATAAATGAAAAGACAACGTCTGTGTGTCTTTTAAATGAAATCAGTAAAATATGAAATACCTATTCCAAGAGATGAGACCACTGATGAGGCTGGATGAGACACACAGGAGACGGTTGAGTCAGAATAATAGTAGATATCTATTAGTAGAACCTTCGAACCTTCAAACTCATCTGTAACTTGTATAAATAATGAAATAAAGGAAATACTTTTTTTCGGCAAGCTGACACTGGCAACTATAAAAACCATTACAAAATCAAACAACTATTTTTTTTAACTGTCATCATAAATTTGCTATTCTCATTGACCACTCATTGACGAGCAGCGTACTTTTGATAGACTGTTCTGTCATTGTCAATATAAACAATTTTCATAATACTGAATTTACTTTATTTTTAGATGAAACTTGATGATCGCAGACTATAATAAAATGCAGACTGATGATACTACTTCCCGTTTGTACCGGCACAGTGATTCTACCTCTCATCCGCCGTCATATGGGACCAGTAACCCGAGGCCTCTGGAGACACTGAGCGACTTCAAGGACGGATCCTGTGGAGAACCCTTGTTTGCCCAGCAAGTGGTCATTGATTTCACTCCGAATGAAGCAGATAACGATAACTATATCCAGAAAAAAGTCTGCTCCTTCTGGCAGTTTATCAACAATAGTCCGGAGATACAGAATCTGAAAGTGAAGGCGGTACGTTTTAACTAAACTCCTGAGTCATCATAGTCACCTGCCTTTTTCCAAATACTAATTACATATCAAATGCTCGTCTTCTTTGGATGATAACAAACTATACGGCAAGGGTTTTAAATTCTATATGTACATGTTAGGAACATACGAGACATTTCAGTACATGGAACCAACCGCTCGCGCTTCTCCACGGTGTCGGCTCGTTTGATCCTTAATATTAGCAAGGGATGTGAAAAGATACCCTCATAATGCGGTGACACGTTTATTAGATTTGAATTCAATAAACTTTAGCAACCAAAAAGGAGCACCGGAAAAAACGACCAATAACATTCAAACATATGCCATTAGATAGGCATTTTAATATATGTAGAGCAATAACTATTATGTTCATTTTAAATCGCTGTCAAAAAGATATGGTGACGTATCATAGGGTCCTGGACGCCAGATAACGGAACACTTGCACTGGTAGTGTTAAAGATTGAATATTATGATAATACAACCAGGTACCATGTTATTGTACTATCATCAGAATTCATGCATTTGCAAATATTCAAACTAAGACCAGTATAAGTAATCCATACTAAAATAATAATATTATAAATTCGTAAGTAACCCTGCCTGTCTGTCTATCTGTCTGTCTGTATGTTACCTTTTCACGTCTAATCCACTGAACCGATTTAGATGAAATTTGGTATAGAGATAGTTTGAGTCCCGGGGAAGGACATAGGATAGTTTTTATCCCAATATTCCCACGGGATCGACACTTATGCGGGTGAAACCGCGGGGCGCAACTAGTTAACTATAAAGGTGTGTCGTTATCTAGCGTCCACATCAGTCTTACGGAACATCGCCATAACTTTTTTCACACAGCGATTTGAAATGAGCCGCCATAGCAGTATTTAAGGTATAATAAAATACATAATATCTAATGACATATATGTTTGGTTGTTTTTGGTGCTTAGACTAGCTTTCGCTGATTCTCCTTTGGTACGAATTCTTTGAGTAATTTACTAGTAGCTGAACTTTACCTAGAGATTCTATTCCTAATGTTATCTTCACCCTCTTTTGGATAGATATACCCTTACCGGTACACGTTGCATATTTAATGCTCATTTGCACATAACCCTTACACGCTGGTCTCCAATGTTGACAGGAAAAGGAACTTTTCACTGGGAATTCGATGACTGAAATCGCCACGGAGTCGATCAACTCTGAAATAGAAGTCGACAATGTAGTGAAAGCCCCCGACAGAGATGCTGTGGACATACTGGACTTTGCCGAGGAGAAAAGTAACATTTAAAGCTTCTTCTTCTTCATAGTATCGATGATTCCCTTTTATTAATTTTATATAAACTTCGAGCAGAATAGCGTTGTAATTTAAAGCTATTTCAATATCGTATTAATAATAAGTGTTCTTGAATTATATGTGTGTGTTCAATATAGTCTTATTTCATTTTCTTCAGATCTGATAGACACCGTATTCAAGGCCAAGATGCCGCAGCCGCTGAGCTCGTCTGGCTCACGCGAGTACAAGGAAACCGATGTCGCAACACAGCGGATGAAGAAGAAACATGGTAAAATACTGGCAAGCTTCTTAATTCTGCAAGTTCTAACATTAAAAGAATTGGCGACCTGCGTAGGACTTTCCGCTCGACTAGAGAAGCAGGCATAGCCATGATGTCGCTACGTCTTTTTTTTTTGTGGATGGGAAATCATCAAATGACCCGCTCTGGGTGGAGCGGAAGGGAGTGTCAGACTCTTACTGACTAAAACCTACCCGTGTTCCTTCCTTAGTCCTTTGTGTTCTGGGGTAGCGGTAAACTTTTCGGACAATCCCGCTACCCCGGCAGGCTTCGGCCCTAACAGGCCCCTTCCTTTATGCTGACATCTCTTTGAGGTGCGCGTGGAACACATACGCGACGTCCAGCACGGGCTTGGTACTGATCGGACGGTGAGCTACCCATTACTCTCCGTCCGCAGGCCCGCGCCTACGGTGGCCGGGAGTCGTCGCGTGGCTCCCGACGCCCGGAGCGTCTCCCGCGGCGGCTGAGACCATTTATTTTTTTTGTCAGAGCGGGACGTGAGAGCCTCACGTCCCGCTCTGACAAAAAAAATAAATGGTCACGTTAGGTACGGTGGCGGTCTGTTCATCTCTACAAAGATTTAATCGTTTCCATTTTAAACCCTCCTTGTATTCCTGTACCGACCAATTAACTATTTCGGGCTTTTCCATTACAGTTTGTGCTGCTAACCACCATGCTTCTTGCCAAATTTCATGATTTTTGGTCAACGGGAAGTACCCTATAGGTTTTGATTGATTTGCAAGTATCAAAATATGTCGCATATATGACCGTATTTTTTATTGTTGCTTTGATTTAGATACTTGAGCCCCAAGGGACCGTAAACCTGCGTGTTTGATATTAATTTCAACTTGATACCTCCACGCGTTCCTGAGAAAAAGGGTCTTGGTAGACTGCCAGACAGACGAACGGGCGAACAACGAAGTGAACCTCCGTTTTTTCCTTTTGAGGTATGAAACCCAAAAATGTTTTTTTTTTTTTTCAGTTTGCAAGTGCACACCTTGTTTGCATCCAAAGTGCCGTAGTAAACAAAAGACCTCCAGTGATGAGCTGTCTTCAGTCAGGCTACTCAGCAGGGAGATGAACGATTGGGACGCTAAACACCCCAAGTAAGAGTATATCAACAAAGGTGTAGGTCATTTGAACCCAGGCAGACATGCACCGATTATGACGAACGATGCCGAAACGTGGACATTGACAGTCGGACTGGTCCACAAATTCAAGGTCGCTCAGCGCGCTATGGAGCGAGCCATGCTCGGAGATTCTTTGAAAGATACAATAAAAATAAAATTATCCGCTAAAGAACCGGAGTTATCGACATAGCTTGCAGAGTACGCAAGCTCAATTGACAGTGGTCTACCCATGTTTGTCAAAAGACCGATGGCCGGTAGAGCAGATGCATCCTGGAGTGGAGACCGCGCATCGGCAAGCCTATCGTGGGACGCCCCCAGCTAGCTGGCTGGCTGGTGGCTGGGACAGACTGGATTCGGAAGGCGGAGGACAGGGTGTGGTGGCGCAGCCTGGGATAAGCCTATGTCCAGCAGTGGACTGTCATAGCCTGCGTTGATTGATTAAGACATGCACTTATTTCATCACCACCTGCTCTCAAAACAGTGAAGGAAAACGTCGCGAGGTAACCTGCACGTCCTTGAACCAAAAATTCGAAGACATGTGACATACACCAACCCGCACTGGGTCCGCGTGGTGGGACACGGCGCACTGTTTTTTAAAGAGAGGTGACCTGTGGCCTGCAGTAGGAACACCTACGCGCCAGGCTCCTGTGCATGGGACACGGGATCCCCGCGGGTGACTTCTGCATACTAATTCAATAAAAACGCTTTTCCGCGCAGGGTATTTGGCTCTGTTTCCCACGCCCCGTCACGTGGCGCGTCACGAAACGCACACAGTTATGGTGTACTTGAACTAATAAATATACATTATAAGCTATTATGTGTACAGGATGAAATTGAATTCATGGGCATCCTTTTGAGGGGTCATTGTACTCATACTATGGGACCAAACCTGAAATCGCGAAAAAAAATCAGCTCTTCCCTATATTTTGACGAGTTATGTGAACATAAATGCAAGGAACAGCTGATTTTTTTCACGATTTTAGGTGTAGTCCCACAGTAAAAGTTGTTCATAATGATGAGTACAATGACCCCTTAAAAGGATGCCCATGAATTTAATTTCACCCTGATATATGATAAAAATGGGTCCATATTGGCTCAACTAAAGTTCTTTACCCGAAATTGTTCTTCCTAACGATTTGTAATCCGAATGATCACTCTTCCTAAAATTTTTCATCCTAAAGTTTTCATTCATACTATTTGTAGTGCTACCGGCGATGTTCATAACACTCATGTTTCCGAAAATTGTATTCAATAATATCATTAATGTAAATATTTTAAACTCCTACTGTTTTTTATCATAACGCTTTTATCCCTAAACATAACTACTAATGTAACTAATTTCTATAAGAATAACAGACAATATAAAATCGTTTGATATACCACTCAATAGACATAAAACCTATTTAGTCTAATATGATAAACACTTTTTTTTTTCATCCTATGTCATCCAATGTCGAAGGAGCCCCGCTTCGCGGGGTTTTTTTATTTCTGTGTAAAGGGTTTAAAGTAACCTAACCAAACCGAACCTCGGGGTGCCCTTCGCTCGCCCTTGCATCCTATGTCGAAGGAGCCCCGCTTCGCGGGGCCCCTATTTTTGTGTAAAGGGTTTAAAGTAACCTAACCAAACCGAACCTCGGGGTGCCCTTCGCTCGCCCTTGCATCCTATGTCGACGGAGCCCCGCTTCGCGGGGCCCCTATTTCTGTGTAAAGGGTTTAAAGTAACCTAACCAAACCGAACCTCGGGGTGCCCTTCGCTCGCCCTTGCATCCTATGTCGACGGAGCCCCGCTTCACGGGGCCCCTATTTCTGTGTAAAGGGTTTAAAGTAACCTCACCAAACCGAACCTCGGGGTGCCCTTCGCTCGTTTTTGCATCCTATGTCGACGATCTAAACAAAAAATATATGACTTTGAATAATAGTGTAAAAGATGGTTATGTTGAGAAAATATAGGAAAACAAATAAAAGTATAATAGATGTTTATTGCTACTGACATTATGAAGTTGATGAATGATTCGGAATTATGAACATTAGAGACAGAGTAGTTAGGAATTGTGATTGTTAGGATGAAAAATGTTAGGAAGAACATTTTCGGATTTCCAATTATCGGACTTGAAAATTTAGGTGAACTTTGGCGCACCCGATAAAAATAACATTGTAAAACATTTTAAAAGAATAACTATGGAGCTTCTTATCCATTCTTCTCCATACAAAACTAGACCTTTTGGAAAAAGCAATAAGAATGAATTCTAAATGTGTAGGCATGTGCTTATTTAACTAACTAGCCTGCACTGTCCCACTACAGGGCAAAGGCCTCCCTCTCCCTTTTCCACACAATTCGGCCTGTGCAATGTGCCTAATTGAAATACATTATTTGACTTTGAATCTTTTGCTCTACTCCTCAGGTCCATGAAACCGCCTGGTCATCCTCCTCCCCTGCACCACTGCATGATTCAACGACAAATATCCCCGAGACCATTATAGTCGATTACTTTGAAACGTTTATTTATAATTACTTGCGATTCGTATGGTTATATTAGTTTGTAGAAACTAACTTCGTCTTAGATGTTTATTATTCATTAATTTTATTGTATTGTCATATTAAACTCAAACCAAACTTAAACGCATTTATTTCAATTAAACCATGTACAGTCACGTCTAAAAGTATGTATACACTTGGCAATTTTCAATTGCGATTTTTTCGTGAAATAACGAATGCAACGTTGAAATAAGACACTTAACATAAACCCATGGGTTCGAAAATACTATTTTCGTAATAACATAAAATTTTCCATTAAAAAATAAAGGAGAAAATCGCCTTTGAATAAAGCCAAATGTATACATACTTTTAGACGTGACTGTACAGGCACTTTTGAATTGTAAAATGAAATATCCGGTCAGTTAGTGAGAAAGTTGAAGCTATTTGCCCATTCCAAAACGTAGATCTCTATGGAGAAGAACGGGCAAGAAACTCCATGGACACTCTTTTAAATCAAGATATTACAAAATCCTGGGTACATTATTCTTGTTGCTTCTATATGTGAGAACAATGTAAAAAACCCTTCCTTCCTCGTGATCAAACTTAATGGTTAAACTGATTTGACCACGAGGAATTCTGTTCCGGAAAGTCAAGTTTAACGAAAAATATCCACCCTTTGTTCGTAAATATACTTGTACAGTCATTAACAAAAATAATTATCTTAGTTTATTTAAAAAGTACCCAACACTTATATCGCCATGCATTAATTGCAGCTGGCACTTCATTACGAAATCATCTCGACCACTGACCTCTATTATTACCACTAATAGAGGTCAGTGATCTCGACATATTTGGTCTTGGCGGCAGAAAGATACTTTTTCATTAGAGGATTTTCCTTTTTGTATTAAGGTTTCAAGTAAACAAGCAACTGTAATTGGATTATGACGTTTCATGGATTTGTTTAGTTGGCCGTTCCAAATTTCGACCACATTGTTGGTGCGATGTCTCTGGCCATAAACAGACCATTGTTTTCGGAATAATTTATTCTTAAGCCACGTTGTTTCATAATATTTAAGAAATTTTTGAGTTTTGGTAGTATTGGGAGTATCGGTATTTATATACTCCCATCCTTCTTCAATGTTATTTTCGGGTAATTAAGCGAGTGCTGCACACAATCCGTGTGTGCAGCACTCGCTTAATTACACTACTCTCCTGTCATCTTTAGATTTAATTTTCATTTGTTTTGCCTTTCGCCATTGGTTTTACAATCTAGATGTCCGGAAAAATTGTTATTAGTGCATTGCTTGCAGCTAATTCAAAATCTAAATGGAAAATTGGTGACCAATCCTTCAATCTTGACTTTATCATTGAAAATAAAATAAAATATGATTCTTCTTTTTGCAGCTAACCTTTGCAGCAATTATTCTGTTACTTAAAAATGAAGCATAGAAATAACTGGGAGTGATTCGATATTTTTCTCTTTTAAGTAATTAATTAATCTCAACGGTTATAACGATCGATAAAGTTCATAAAAGTATTTTTTTATTGAAGGATATGTCCCATCTCTAATATTAGTTCCACGGAACCTCACGTTGCTATCAGCGCCAAAATGGCGAAAACCAAATATCTTCATTTTGTCATCGACAGTATGAAGTCCAGCGTAGGTACTTGTTGCTTCATAGAGGTCATTTAAATAAATAAATAAACTTCCCTTTTTAGTCAACTAACAATTTTTATAGTTGATTTTTTTACCATAGACTAACAATTTTTATAGTTGATTTTTTTATTTCTGTCCACTTGTCCACAGAGTACTGCAATTGTCTGTCATGATCATCTTTAATTGTCAACGTCACTTGCTATCCTAAGAACCAGTTATTATTATTAATTTTTCCAAATTCTGTCGCCCGTTCCAACCAGGGACCTCCAAATCTTCTCTCTAACTGCTTAATCCCCGGCCGCTTCTGAATGCCGTCTATATGTTCACGGTGAGCTGCTACGCGTTCCACCCTCTGGTTCTGAGGTTCGTGAGGATCTGGAGGTATGTCCAGGTGGTGTCGGACGTGATTACCTACATGCTGTCCATGATCTGCTGCCAGTGCAATGACGCGTTGCCTCTGTCCAATTCTGCGTCGTCGGTGCCATCTGTGCAGATTTTTGAGGTAATTTCGTTGTTTATTGTAAAAAAAACATGGTTTTTCTTCGGATATCAACGTTTTACTAGAATCCGATGCCGGGGTTAAAATCAACTGTCCGTAAAAGATTTTGAATTATGAAGAATAATATTGTTAAGATATAGACATACCTACACAGGGTGAAATTAAATTCATGGGCATCCTTTTAAGGGATCATTGTACTCATCATTACGAACAACTTTTACTATGGGACTAAACTTAAAATCGCGAAAAAAATCAGCTGTTCCTTGCATTTATGATCACATAACCCATCAAAATGTAGGGAAGAGCTGATTTTTTTTTTCGCGATTTCAGGTTTGGTCCCATAGTAAAAGTTGTTCATAATGATGACTACAATGACCCCTTAAAAGGATGCCCATGAATTCAATTTCACCCTGTATAGCACATAGCAGTACTTAAAACTAGTTTCAACCAATCAAATAGCTTAAAACTAGTTTTAATAAGTGAGGCTTGAGTCTTAAGCGAGGTTTTGTATTACGGGCCTATGTCTAGGTATACCTCAAGCTTAGCCTTGACACTAGGCTAACATATAGAATAAAATAAATATAGAGTTAAACCACACTGCTTACTATTGAGATAAGTGCTAATTAAAGCCAAAACTGTATTCCTAACTAGTTTCTGCCCGCGACTTCGTCCGCGTCAAATTTCTTGTTCACCCGACCCACCCCGTCGCATCGCATCGCCTTTTTTTTTCTCGCGATTGAAGTCCTCATGAACTTCTTCTATGGTGGGGGTGACAGAGGGGCATGCCGGACTCTTACCGGCTAAAACCACCGCGGTGTTCCACCTCTACCTATGGCCGGGGGTGCGGGATTCGCATAAGCATTCACCGCTCCCCCGACAGGCCTCGACCCGCTCTTCCTCAGCGGGTCCCACCTCCCCGTATGCCCATTCCTATAATCGCCGCTCCCACTCTCGAGTGGCGCGCGTGGAATAGTCCAGCGCCAACTCAGGCCTGTGCAACGCCTGACCGCGTTATTAGGTACTTCGTTTTCGCCTAGCGTTCTTTCTGACTTTTTTTGTTTTTGATCGGCTTCTCAGGGTCCTAGCGTGATGTTAGGTAGCCGACAGCCTTCCTCAAAACTTGGGCTAACAAATGCAAAAGTTTTTTTTTAAATCCGACTGGTAGTCCCAGAGATTACCCCCTACATACAAACTTACAAACAAAGGAGAACGAGTAAGACCGTACCCAGAGACAAAGTTAATTGTAGCATTATGGACTATGTCGGTATTTGTTGACCTCATGGAGTAGTTTAATTAATCCTAAGACAGCATGTCTGAATTCACTTGGAGAAAAAAGATATTTAAGGAAGTTAATTTGGTTTGAGAAGACGGTACCCAGAGACAAGGTTAATTGTAGCATTATGAACTATGTCGGTATTTGTTGACCTCATGGAGTAGTTTAATTAATCCTAAGACAGCATGTCTGAATTCACTTGGAGAAAAAAGATATTTAAGGAAGTTAAATTGGTTTTGAGAAGACCGTACCCAGAGACAAGGTTAATTGTAGCATTATGAACTATGTCGGTATTTGTTGACCTCATGGAGTAGTTTAATTAATTCTAAGACAGCATGTCTGAATTCACTTGGAGAAAAAAGATATTTAAGGAAGTTAATTTGGTTTGAGAAGACGGTACCCAGAGACAAGGTTAATTGTAGCATTATGAACTATATCGGTATTTGTTGACCTCATGGAGTAGTTCAATTAATTCTAAGACAGCATGCCTGAATTCACTTGGAGAAAAAACATATTTAAGGAAATTAATTTGGTTTGAGAAGACCGTACCCAGAGACAAGGTTAATTGTAGCATTATGAACTATGTCGGTATTTGTTGACCTCATGGAGTAGTTTAATTAATTCTAAGACAGCATGTCTGAATTCACTTGGAGAAAAAACATATTTAAGGAAGTTAAATTGTTTTATTAAATAGAATAAAATAAAAGAATAGAACGTTATTTATTCTCATTAATTATTATTTTAACTCCTTTATTTCATTATACATGTTTATACAAATTATATTTTTAAATATTAGAACATAAAAGCATTTAAAAATATAAAAAAGTTGTAGCCCACCGGTATCGGGAACAGGTCCAAGCTATCGGCAATCAGGGCTCCAGAGAGAAGAACCTCCTAATAATGTGGGTCGTGTCGAGAAGTTCCGCTTTCTGAATCAAGTCCTTGATCCAGCTGCCCAACGAGAGCCTCCTCAGGTGCTAGTCGACGTTTTTGGCTATTAAGCCATAGGCTGTCACGACTATCGGCACAATGATCGCTGAGTCCACATTCCACGTTTAACAACCTCGTTGTTAATATGTTTATCTTTCCCGGCACACAAGAGGGTCGCAATCATGCAGTGGCGTGCACAGAGATTGCAGACAGGGTATGCACAAAAAAAAAACTACATCAATCAACCGTTTGAAAATGTTTCTATTTAAACATACTTCACCAGCAGGTCTTACAGGTATAATTTTCCATTTTTACAATAATCTTACTAAATAATAATTACTCGACAGTCAATCACTTGCGCCATATCTCGTATTAGGACTTGGTTCTACGCATACCTCTATAGAGTACCTACATGCCTCTTTGCAAATGCTCGGACACGTATGATTTTGCGAGTTTTAATTGGTATGTGCCTAAACTAAACAAGATAAGTTCCTCCTCGTTGAGGTTAGGAAATGGTACATCGCTTTCTTCCATCGCTGTGAAACGTACCCTTTGGCGGTTGATATTACAGTCCACAACATATTAGTCACCAAACCTGTTGGAAACGTTAATTCTGTCTTTTATTATTTCGACAATGTTGTTAGCGTGTGGATTATTCTACAATGGATCACGGAACGTGTTCAATAAGGCTCCAGCGATTTAGAAAATTAACAGAACTTGATTAAAAATTAATTAAAATTGATTTAGAACTTGTATTGTGTTTTGTTTTTATTTCTTTTTTGTATCTCATTTTATGCTGCATTGTCGGTTCCCAGCAGACATGCTGACTAAGGTTTAATTAAACTACTCCATGAGGGCAACGAATACCGACATAGCTCATAATCTCTGCCCCGAATAGCAGAATAGCTATTAAAACATGGGTAAAATTAACAAAAAAAAAATTAAAGGGGGTACGAACTTCGCCGGGTCAGCTAGTATTGAATAAGAACCAATATCTATGTATGGTAATTACAATAATGAAAGATAATGAACTTTCCTATTATTTTATTAAAACAATTTAACTTCCTTAAATATCTTTTTTCTCCAAGTGAATTCAGACATGCTGTCTTAGGATTAATTAAACTACTCCATGAGGTCAACAAATTCTGACATAGTTCATAATGCTACAATTAACCTTGTCTCTGGGTAGGTACCGTCTTCTCAAAACCAATTTAACTTCCTTAAATATCTTTTTTCTCCAATTGAATTTAGACATGCTGTCTTAGGATTAATTAAACTACTCCATGAGGTCAACAAATACCGACATAGTTCATAATGCTACAATTAACCTTGTCTCTGGGTACCGTCTTCTCAAACCAATTTAACTTCCTTAAATACCTTTTTTCTCCAAGTGAATTCAGACATGCTGTCTTAGGATTAATTAAACTACTCCATGAGGGCAACGAATACCGATATAGCTCATAATGCTACAGTCATCTTTTTTTTTGGGTACGGGGCCCATACAACTTTACCCATTGTTCTTTTACCTCTTTATAATATTACTAGCTGCGCCCCGCGGTTTTACCCGCATAAGTCTCGATCCCGTGGGAATATCGGGATAAAAAGTACCCTATGTCCTTTTCCGGGTCTCAAGCTATCTCTATACCAAATTTCATTAAAATCGGTTCAGCGGTTTGAGCGTGAAGAAGTAACAAACATATAAACACACACACTCACAAACTTTCGCATTTATAATATTAGTGTGATAGTCTAGATGAATATAGATAACTTATTCAGCAGAGCAATTCATTGAATCGAAGAATAGCCGGGGTAGACCTTGGTCGGTGCAGTGGTGAACCGATGAAGGCGGAGCACCTGGTCATTAAATTCACTCCTGGCAGAGAAGACACGCCAGAGACAGCGACGAGGTGCCAACAGTTCAGGAAATTTGCTAACAACCGGACAGAGCTTGAAGGCAGAAGGACGGTGCAGCCAGTGAGTATACCTCCCGCATGATAAAGGACCAGATGAATTTTTTTCTTTATTAAAAAACGGTCGGCATATCTCTTTTCTCATTTATTTATTTCGAGATTTCAGACCATTGTTGGACCCGTACGAAGCTCTCATTCGCGGTATGGTCACTATAGTTATTATGAGCTGACTCATGAATAGTAGCAACGTTTGAATTCAACTATAGTCGAGTCAAAAAGAACACGTCATCTTAACGTAAACAATAACAAACAAAAATAACAGAATGATTAATCAAACAATCAACTCTGTCCACTGCTGGACATAGGACTCTCCGAAGCTGCGCCACAACACCCGCACCTTAACTGCGTAATGCACCAGCAATCACAATCTGAATCATTTTGAAAGATATTGCTATTTCATTGCTTCATATGTTCAAAAAATTTTACTGCTCAACAAAGTAGATAACGCAATGAATGTTGTTGAACTGTCAACAATTACCCCGCCACCGGTCCCCAATCTTCCGCATCCAGGCTAACCCAGCCACCTTATTAAAGTTGTTCTCATCGGTGCATATAGCTGGAGTCGTCATAAATTGCTATTTTTTTTGTATATCTTTCTAGTCACCAATACCAGAACCAACGGAGCGACAGTTGCAAGTCCTAATAGAACAAAGTAACAGTAATTTACCAGCGATACACATGGTCAGAAATATTAAAAATAAAGGTAAGTGGCACTGCGTACATACGACTGCACGTGTGTGGTAACACATTGACATTGAGCTGGCCTAGCGTAATACGGAGATCTATCGAATAAAGGCCAGATTAGTATGGTATTGATACCACAGACGTTCGGCCTTCTTTACCTTCCTTTCATGTAGGGTTGCCAGGCGTCCGGATTAAGCCGGACACAGTCAGGTTTTTGGTTGCGTGTCCGGCCAAATCAGACGGTGTCCAGCCTGTCCGGCTTTTAAATTTGACCAAAGCGTGCGCGGCGCGCCCCCGCCTCCCCGTCACTCTTCATCACCACCCCACTCTAGTCTATAGTAAATGATAAAAAAGCCTAGTTTCACTTTGTCGTGTTATACTAAGACTAAAAAATTAAGGACGTCCTGCTTTTTTACCCAAATGTCCGGCTAAACTGGCTGGTCTGTCCGGTTTTTTGGTTTTAAGACCTGGCAACCCTACTTTCATGTGACTATTGAACGTCTACGACAGACAATGTCTTACCTGATCACCTCCCACCTAGCATGTGAGGATCTAATGGCTGCAGCAGCGAACGGTATTCACGTTACTGAATTTTATGCCAACCAAAAAAAAAACTGTACATAATTTTTTTCGTGTTATTTTTGCCATCGACACGCTAAGATGAAGATGTAACTATTGACTAGAAAATACATTCTTACTCTTTGATAGGCAAATTCACTAACATAAACACAATTAACATGTATTGCACATAAGTTCAATAAAGCAAGGTTTTTCACAGGCAAATGGTAATTTTGCTAACATTATGTAACCATTGCTACTCGTATTGCAAAGCTACGTAAGCTAATCTGAGCTAATTATGCTCGCAGTATGACTTGCGCTTGCACAACACACAACAAGCCCGCCTGGCCTGGTTCACACAGACACAGTCTTTATTTTCTTCTTCGTGTCGCTGGCACGACAATGATTCTCATTTGGTTGCCAAAAACTTCGCCACTTCCACGGCGTTGTTGGAGGCAGCGCACAGGTTACTTTGACTGCAAGTTTTGGGGCTCAAGGAGATGAGATAATAGGAGATGAGACATAGGGACATAAGCCCGTATTGACAGTGGCGGATTTACACATTTGCCGCCAGTAGGCTATTCAAATTTCGCCGTCCCTACCGACCTCTACAATAATGTCCCATGTCTTTTGTATACTGCTTCGCCTTTTCTTCAAAATACTTCAAATGTTTTCGCTCATCAGCTACGAAAAACTTGCAAAGAGATTTGTAAAGATCGGCAACTGTGATAAAATCTACGGTAGAAGCCTGAATTTGAGCATTCACTTTGTTTATTCTTTCCAAAAAAACATGGTAGGTTTATAAATATTAATCTTTTCAATTTCAGTAAGACATTTAAAAAAAAATGTTAGTCCCAAATTTGCCGCCCCTAAAATCTGTCGCCCTAGGCTCCAGCCTACTCAGCCTATCGGTAAATCCGTCACTGCGTATTTATAAACGTTCCTCAACGACGTACTCAAGTGCGTAATCATTTGATACGCCATTATTACGATATCGGCATCTCAAGATCATTGCTAATTAATAAGCACATGAAAACAATATCTCAGTTACCAAGATCAGCTTTTCAAGATGCTTTACTTGAGGGCTTGATCTCGTGAACGATTACGTCACATTGACCGAAGTTTAGAATAACATTCATCACGTTTCCTTATTGCTATGTCGTAAGATTTATTGACTTACTTGTATTTTGTTAAAACTTTGATGAATAGCGATGTATCACTTTGTAAAGTTGTTTTCCACCCCAGAAAGCCTTAAATTCTTAAAAATGTTGTGTGCAGAAGCTTACTCAATTCAATAGGTACAGCGCCAGCTTATCAAGCTACCCGAAACTGTCAAATTTTCCCAATCAACTTTGAACCTTATTCTTTAGCAATAAAGTTGAAGATCTATTAAAGAGATTTGACAGATTGTAGTAGCTTGATGTGCTGGTGTCTGTACAAATAACAACGCAATATAGCGTCCGAATGGAGCGTCTGCGTCAAGTGCCAAATAATAAAAAAGGACGCCAAACAACAATCTACATCATTCTGTATGTTTACTCTCGCGAACATCTCGCGTTTTTAATTTGTTAAAAAGTGGTTATAAACGAAAATGGAAAACAGGAAGCACTCCAATGGAGTAGAAATACTTTATCGAAATTGTAAAAAAAAAATATAGTACTATACTAGAAAATAAGGATTCGAGGCATCCCTTATTGATTTTAGGTAAATGATAATATTTTAAAACTCCATGTTTCGCGCTAGATACTGACCACGACCTCATGTCACGCGGACTGCCTAAACGCATCTTGAGTACACATACCTATTGTATACTTAAGTGTAGAGTTTCGTTAATTAATGAGTCCATCACTCGGCTGAAAATGTAAACCCAAGCCGTAACTTGAGTACGTAAATTATTAAGTTTATTAATACTGTCATGATCTCAAGATTGATGTCAAGTGCGAGCTCTTGGGATGAGGAACGTTTATTAATACGGGCCATAGTTTGTGACACACAGATACAGTACGGATACTGTATCTAGATTTTAGAAAAAAATATACACAGGTATGAGCGAAAGATACGACGCTCTACAAAACGGATTCTTTTGTAAAACTCAATGTTCTACAGGGTTATTTAATATTGGCTAGCTAAACTCAAACGCGATGTGTATCTAAATCTAAACGTGATAAAATAAAATAAAAATACGTGTGGCACTCGGGAACTGCCGCGGTATAGCTATTGCATAGCATTTTTTATCAACTTATGCGAGCTTCGTACAGTCCACTCGCATACGTCTAGTCGCACGCACACAAACACCGTGCCGAAGTCTGCCGAACTGAAACGACGTTAGACGATGCACGGCTTTCAACGCCGCACCACTGTGCCGGTCGGAGTGGGGGGTGTTAGGTTTATTTTCGTTACGGAATTTTTTGATTCGGTCGCCGCGCTCAAAGCCCGCGATAAAAGCTATGCAATAGCTTAAAAATATTTGGTTTTTAGATCAAATAGTTAAAAAGATAAAAAAAAAAATCCGTGTCTTTTTCTGTGGCGAATATTGCTCTTTTCTTTACTCTATATGGATTTTATTTTCCAGGCCTTATGAAAAACGCATTACAAACCGGTGAAATCAACAAAGGTTGTACTTGAAGCAATGTGATTTTTTAAATTACTTTTTAATGTTTACTGTACCTATATATTTTATTTCTATTATAGTTTTTTGCTTTCACGGTTGTTTTTTTTTTTTTGTTACTTTGTGAAATAATTACAATAGCCGTGTCTCAGTAATACTCAGTATCAGCCCGTAGTCTGAAGGCCCGATTAGACGTACCACGACCACAACGACACCACGTGGATAGGCGCTAATTTGTATAAAAATGTAGTATATTCACACAGGCCACACGTGGCTGTCAAAATCAACCGTGTGGGCGGTACCGACCACATCCAGGCGACGTCGCAGCCACAACGCAACCACAACGTTGCGTCGACGCGAAGACACTGTTGCAGCCGGACTTGATCTGTCAGCAAACACTAGCCAGAACGTAACCACATCGCAACTACTAGCGACTACGCAACCACAACGCAACTGCAAGAAGTTACCTACAAACGGGGTGAATAGGGATGCAGGGATGAATCGGGACGAAACTTTAAGATGAACGTTGAAATAATATAGTATGTTGTCAATAAGGGCACGTAATCGTTAATTAAATTACAGTAAACACATTAGGGTCCTTTTTGGCCACAAAATATATTATTTTAATGTTAAAATCCCTTTTAAAGTTTTGTCCCGATTGACCCCTGCATCCCTATTCACCCCGTTTGACGGTACAGCGACACTACACGTATTAGTAGTTCTTTTGCTGTGCCCGATAGGGTCCATGGTTGTTTCTTTTGGCAAATATTTACCACCTAAGCCTACATTGTGGAATGCAATAAAGTATTGAGTATTGTACACCTGCTAGGACGTAGCAGACGTAGAGACATCACAGCTACGCCTGCTACCCTAGTCCGCGGCAGGTTCTACGCATGTAGACGCCAGCACATCAACCTACTACAATCTGTTAAATTTCTTTAATAGATTTTCAACTTTATCACTAAAGCATAAGGTTCAAAGTTGATTGGGTATATTTGACAGTTTCGGGTAGGTTGATGTGCTGGCGTCTGTACTACGCGCCAATTATTGTAATGTCTGAACTTGAAGAGTGAAGAAGATTGCCAGTATTTTAACATGCTTCTTCTTTTCTTTATTCTTAACTAGCTGCGCCTCGCGGTTTCACCCGCATAAGTTTCTATCCCGCGGGAATATCGGGATAAAAACTATCCTATGTCCTTTTCCGGGACTCAAACTATCTCTATACAAAATTTCATCTAAATAGGTTCAGTGGTTTAGGCGTGAAGAGCTAACAAACATATAAACACACACACACACACACTCACAAACTTTCGTCTTTATAATATTAGTGTGAAGTGTGATATCAATACGGTGTCTATCAGATCTGAAGAAAATAATAAGACTATATTGAACACACACACACACAATTCAAGAAACAGACCTTCTTCGTGTGGTTATGGTGTGAGCATAAGAGGCCGTCTCCACGAGCGAGAAAATCCCGGCGATAGTCTCGCCGTGCCATCATATTTTCGCCGCGATGATATCGCCGTGTGGAGACACGTTCTAAGAGAGTGTATAGAAATACGTGGCACGACGATAATATCGCCGCGATTCTCTCGCTCGTGGATACGGCCCCAAGTCTACTCAGGCTCGTCTCTTGTAACATAGGTCTTAACCTGAACTTAAAGATTACTTTTAAAGAAGAAGAGGTGGAGGTGGAGGTCTCTTAGAAGAGGTGTCTAGTAACCCACATTTCGCTACGAGTAACACTCCAGGGCATATTAGTGAGAAGTTCAAGACTTTGCAAACATTTAGTCAATGCTGATAACAAAATGCTCAAAACAGGTAAAATAAAGGGGTATGCAAACTATTGGCATGTTTTACTTTCTTTCTTTGGCCAGAAATGAAACCTTGGTTATATTATAAAGGACAATACGAGAAATCAATAGCAAAAAGAACCAGGTCCATAAACCCTAACCGAACGAAGATACTATATTGAAGTATTGCTAGTATATTTTTGTCAGGCGTTGATCTATTTTTCCAAGAAAATACAATCATACGTGATATTTTGATATTTCCATTGATAAAATAGATTCAAGTTGGTTGTTACTGCCATATTTTTTTCTCTTTGGCAGTTTGTTATCACTAAAACGAAAAAAAAAATGATAATTCAATCGAATAGATACGCGTTAGTGGGTACGCGTGTATTGCGATGATCGCTATTGAAACACTATTTAACGCGTATCCATTATAATATAGGTCTGGGTTACTTTTGTAAATTGTACTATGGAATATTCTTACAAAAAAAGAAATGAAACAACCATAAAAACCGAAACTATTTATTAAATAACTATTACTTCTGGTTTTACAAAAACCTTTGTTTATCTTATCAATCATCACAGAACAATAATAATATCACTTTCTTTCACTGCCCACTAAGCAGACACAATAATTAAACAATCACATGAACCTTATGGGTTTATTACACAGTGAAAACGTTTACCTACTAATTAAATATAGATATATGTATAATAGATAGACTTAATTAATTATCGTCATCACTCGTCTCTCTTCCCTCATCCTGTCTTAATATAAAATCCAGAAATTGAGCTGGAGGACTTAAGTTTGGTTGATGTCTGCCCCACGCCATGAACCATAATACAGACATGACGTGACTACAACAACCAAGTGTTCTCTTGCCAGAAATACACGAACAGTAATGCCCTTTTATTGCTGCTACGCCATCATTAATCCCTTCAATCAAAAGATAGACGAAGTATATGCACTGTCGTCTATGTCGCGATTGAATACGGCTACGCAGCAGCCACGGATTGATGACGTTGATGTTGAATATTTCCAAAACCGAAATATCTAACCTGTCCTCCCTGTACAGTTCAATATGGTACGAACCATCGCCCCTCACATGTTCGCCATAATAACTTCTGGCCTGACTTATTTGGTACGTCCCCAGAGCATATATTATAAGGTCGTTCATGTCGAGTACGGGAAAGTTGTCCAGGCCGGGAACATTTGCAGTCATTGGCACAAAATCAGCTCTGATTTGATTAAGATTCCTGTGGATAACATAATCGCTGAAAAAGTTTTGATTGGGGGTTTCGTTTATTCTGGTTATTATTGACTCCACTAAATGATGGTCAGTGAGTCGTTTACCAAAAGCATTTAGTAATGCACCGGCCATTTTTACTTCGTCGAACAAGTGACTCGCTGCTCTATTAAAAAAGGTAGATCTAAGTTGACGGAACTGATTTTTTAACCGTCCGTTTATAGTTTCTACGACCCATCTACATAGTGTTACTTTTCGGGTTTGATTCGCCTGTTGCGTTGTCAGCTGTGCCGCACCAGCATTTTTTGTCACCGGCGTATAAGCGCGATAGTTCATGGCCCTGAGATCGTCAATTGCATCGCGAAAATAAAGAAAAAATAATAAATAAATAAATCTAATATAAAGACATCGTCACTTTTAAAAAAGAAATGAAACGGGTTTTCTACATCATGAACATTCGCGATTTCTTTCAAAACACTCTCTAACTTGGTACGAAGCGGGGGACGCGGAATGATTCATTAGAGTTGCGGAGTAGTATTTAACAATGGGAAACTTAAAATATTACACACGGAGTATTTTTAATTATGAAAAGTACCGCCTGATAAAAAAACAATAGCAATCTACTAAACACTCTCTAACTTGGTACGGTTGTGGTTGGTAGACCTAGTTCTTTTTGCTATTGATTTCTCATACAATCCTCTAACATATGGCCTAGGTTTCACTTTTGGCTAAAAGAAAAAAAAAAACATGCCAGCAATGTATGGCAAAAGTTGCATTGCCCTTTATTGTTGCTTATTTGTATATGTATAAAATACATATAATAAAAACAAATATAACACACGAAACGACGCGAGATATATTTGCCGGTTACCTCATAGCCGCAAGTATGTAATATCTTCTATTACTGTTTTTTTTTTTGGGAATTATGTTATTATTTTATATAGGTTTTATTACTTGAAAATAGATCTGTTTATTATTTTTTTCCTTTTATTGTACAATGCCCATACAACGTGCCAACACAATGGCGACATTGGTTTAACAGACGGGTAGGGTTAGTGGCCAGTATTCATACAAAAAATAACAACAAAAAGTAATTTAAAAAAAATTAGATCGACTTCAAAAATAACTCAAAATTATGAAACAACTTTAATTTCGGAAGTCGGTGTCTTGAGATTTGTATTTTAGTTTTATTTTTTTGCCACCGACTTCCGAAATTAAAGTTATTTCATAATTTTGAGTTATTTTTGAAGTCGATTAAACTTTTTTTTTTCCTCATTTTTAGTTTTCAGTAAAAACTGGAATATTTGTTTGTAATAAGTAGATACTTAATAGTTTTGTTATAAATATTGCAATAGAATTTGACCAAGATTTTGAGATGTTTTCCTTTGACACTATAGGTACCCGTAGCTCGTATCAATAAGCCAAGCCGTCACACTTACACGTATTAGTCCATAATTATCTTGAAAATTACTGAATCGATTTTATTGAAACTTGTACTGTTCCCTAAGTTGAAGTAAATGTAAGCCAATAAAAAAAATGGTCACGATCCGATTAATAGTTGCGGAGAAATGCGTGGACAAACATACATACATACATCTATAAAGGGGTTTGAAGATTTTTGTATGGAGGGTGGCCCTAAGGTCGGCCGCCATTTTGATTTTTTTTTCAGAATCGCGGTGCACAACAAAAGTTATATATTTAAATAGAAGACACTTATACAAACAAAAAATGTTTTATAACATAATATCCTAAAGCGTCAGGTTTCGGAGTTATTCACCGAAACATAAGTCGAAAACAACAAGGATTTTTTTGTTTTTTTCCCTACAGGTAAGCATATTGAACTATTGAGGTAATAGAAACGTTATGAAACCATTATGGAGAAGAAACAAATGAAGAATAGATATTTTTTAAATAAATAATTAAACACGGCAATTTATTGTTCCTTTTTTTAATCCCAGAGACTAATCTGACATTTAAGTCTTTTGTGTTTTCGTTTTTTTTTTAGTATAGAAGTTTGACATTACACTTTATAAATAATAATATAACTGCCTTTGAATTATAAGTTGAGAACATATCGTAACATTCCACCCATTTGCTATACGCGTCTACAATAACTAAAAACATGTAATCGTGTAACGGGCCCAAGAAATTTATGTAAACTCGGTAAAAAGGATGCGGCGGATTGCCGCCCCTCTCGCGCCTTGGCCATTGGGCCAAGGCGCGAGAGGGGCGTGCGGGGGCGCGGGGCGCAGCGCACAGCACACGCCACAAGCACCCGCTAGCCGCTCTAGCGTCGCGTCCACGCCAGAGAGGGAGGGATGCGTGCGGTCAGTGACAAACGGCGGCGTTGCGTTGTCGTGCTAATAAGTTTTTAATATAATTGCAAAAATGGGGGTCCCCGCAGAAGTGCAAACTGAAGCTATTTCAATAGTTCATCAATTTCTACAAAGTATTGACAAATCGCTAGCTCAAGACTTTTTGAAGAAAACGAAAGCGAAACCTCGTGTTAAGGGACTGCCTTCACTTACAGAAATAATACAGGAATATAATAAAGTCAAGAAGCCACAAAAACCAGCAGCTGAAAGTTCTGATGATGACTCCAGTGAAGATGAGAAGCCACAAAAACAAGCAGTTGCACAAGTTAACGGCAAGGCTGCCTCCACAAAAAAAAACACAGGAATCTTCAGACTCAGATAGCTCTGAGGATGAAAAACCTAAAATAATAATAATAACAACACCAACGTCAACAAGTCAATTTCATTCTTATAATATAATTTTCAGATTAATTAAATTTTAGAAGCAGTTTTATTCTGAAATTTTACAAGCAAAGCCCAGAAACTCAATTTTTAATATGTCCAATAGAAAAAGTACATATAATGAACCCAAAGACATTAAAATTTTATATGTACAATAGACGGGACATTGCGAACAAAATCGTGATCCGATACTTTGTACCTAGTGGTCTCAAGTCTCTCAGTCTAGTGACGTACGCCTGCGCGTCAAGTCGCATCGACGCAATCGTGTCCACCAAAAAAAATTTATTTAAAAAGAAATATGCCGAGTTGCGCATTGCGTTATTGCAAGTCTCGCTATGGTAGAACGACTGGATCTAGCTTCAGTTTATTTTCGTATGCATTATTTATATTTACTGAGTAATTTGAATCAAATAATTTTCATAATAGATCTAGAAAATTTCCTAATTTTGTAATAAACGCCATCTATTGCTGAATAGCCTTATTATTGCTGCAGTAAAATGAAAGTATAAGTGTTACCACTTTTCAACGAAATTTTTAACCAAATAATCGATTAATTTTAGTAACATTCAGTTCAAAATCGATCATGATTGTTAAATTGATTTTATAAAAGAGGATAATTATTATTAGAAAATGATATTTATAATGAAATACAGGATAATATAAGTTTACAACAAAAACATTGAGCAATGACTAATTACTGTTTTGTCAACACATCAGTGATCGGGTTAGATTTATAAAAGGCGTTCATTCTAATCACAAACATAATATCTTCTAAATATTCTTATTTTTGAGGTTTTTGGTGTTTTGTAAATAATCCTATAAAGTTAGTAATCCTTTAATTTATTTAAAAAATTGATTTCTTAGATCGGAGTTTTAGAGCAAAAATTGAAACAAAATTATCTTTGGTAGACTATGTATTTACGCTGATTTGAAACTACAACATATATTTTATCCGATCAATACAAATAATATTTTTTTGTTTACGGTTAAATCAACACTGCTCAATTTCGAATGCCTGTCTAAATTAAAACGATGTTTCATTGCATTTTAATATCATCACGAGTCGGGACACATTGATCGACGGCGTTCGACGGTTTGTCCATACAAAAAGAGAGCATGTGTGCTCCTTTTCAATCGGCAAAGTACGAAAGGCCGTCGAACAATGTGTCCAGATCCTTAGTGTGGCAAATTTTTTTAACAAAATTATAGTAAGAAGTGTCATTTTACTGCAGCTATTTAAAAGTCGGACTATACTGCCTTACAGAGATGTGATTCTGTTATCGATAATATTTATTGGTAAATAATAAATAACTTGTAAACAAAAGAGTAATAAAAATAATTTTGCTAAAAACGAAACGCAACCGACAATTGCAAACAACTATGCCCATTGTGACATAATAGGTCTACTTACACAAAAAGCAAATATAAAACACAAAAAACATAATAATTCGGCGGCAAAGCAGGCAAATTTAAATTTATTTTATTTTAACATGTACATTATCTACTTACATAAAAACACACACTGAAACTGATACCCTATCATAGATGGTGACACGGACAATGAATAGTAGCGAATAAAATATTTTTTGTTTTCTGAGACAAGTTTTCGATATTTTTTTATTTACCTTAATCCATGGATTGAAAATCGGATCTGGCAACACTAGCCACACTGGCCACCTACCGAGCGATAGCTGAATATATTTTGACAAATTTAATTCATGTTTGCTATTTTTGTTTGCATTATGCCGCTCAAATTCTGCTATATTATGCTAGATGGCGTCAGTGAGACATGGGATCACAGTTTTTGTATGACATTTCTTTGCATAGCCTCTCTATTGTACCTATCTTAAATCTCTTTGAATGAACCATAATATTCGAATCTTTCACCAAAAACTACCGAACCGGAGGTGACATCTGTCATGTCACCTCCGGTAAAACCAGAGAAATAAAACAACAAAAATGTTGACAAGATCAGCCGCAAGACGCGCACGCCTACCACCTCCGGACTCTTCGCTCAGCTCCGCCACGCCGCCCGCGCCGCCGGTACCCAGCGCCACTGTGAGCGCTGTGACGACGCCGGCCGCGGCAGTTGCGTCGAGCTCGAGCGACGAGTATTTCTCTCCGCCCACGACGCCACCACCTGTTCGTCGACGGGGAGGACGCCGGCCGCCGGACGGCTTAGGACCTCGAGGCCCATCGGCCTCTGATAGGGTCCCAGCTCCCGGCGGAAGTGTGCAGCGCATGAGATGGACACGATCCATCAATGAAAATATCATGCGCTCATACTATGGGGCTACAGAGGGGGGAAACAATCTGACCGCGTATCGTGTTCGGATGCTCTCTCTTTTTCAGGTGCTTGAACCAGCTGTCAACGTTTCGGCACAACGACTGTCGGATCAGGTGCGGGTCATCCAACGTAATCATATGTTGGATGACACTGTACTTGATCGCCTGCGAAATGAAACACAGAGTAGCCATGTCATCGCTCCCCAGTCGCAGACTGCTGTAATACTACCGCAGTATAATACAAGTCATGCTGACGAGGGGAGTAATGATAGGGCTACAAACGTAAGTACCCAGTGCAATGAGGAATTGAGGAGTGCTTTGGAGGATGCGATTCAGGAATATCGCTTCATGTCGCCCGAACTTAGGCCACGCTTGCCTCGTTTGCCCATGCATAACAAAAATAGGGCGCTGGTGGCGGTCTGGATTCGCAGTTGTCAAAATATTTTGATACCTGCGAAGACCTCACCGATACTCATTCGATTCTGTACTGCGCGGCTGTAGCGGCATGTCGTGTAGCTCACGTTAAATTTACCAATGACTCTACAGCTACACGTCCGAAACCAGCCGTACCAGCTTGGCAGTGCAGAATTGAACGTCGTATTGTTGGGGCCAGAACGCTCATCGGCAAACTAATCTGCTTCAGGGAGGGCAATGCTCGCCCTAGAGTGATGCGCTTTGTGAGGCGGGCATTCTCGGGGACTGATATCAGTCCTCAAGACTATATGTCCTGTGTCACAGAGCGCATCGACTTCCTGAAGCAGAAAGTGTGTGCATGGGCGAACCGTATCCGTCGGTATAAGCGGCGAGTAGAGCGATACACTCAGAATCGCACTTTCCAGAGTGATGAAAGGTGGGTTTATAGGGGTTGGGAACGACCGGACCAAGGTGTGGCTGACACGCACCTGCCGGATGATGATGCCATGTGTTCCTTCTGGCGCAGTATCTGGTCGGTGCCTGTCAGTCACACCGAAGGTGATTGGGCTCGAGAGGTCGAGCGAGCCTGCGATCCAATACCAGAAATGGGGGCTATAACCATCTGCCCCCAAGATGTAGCTCGTGCAGTCAATTTATGTATTACATATAATTTTTCAAATTTCTTATTATGCTATCCTCTTACCGTCGGTTTTAATGTAAAATTGTGTGTTGTAAATTATTGTGTTAAATTGTTGTCGACTTTGATTGACGAGTGTCGTCCTTCCGCAAATACTTACCACGTGGCGACGAGCGGACTCACTTTTTATAAGTAAAGTAGGTAGTAGTTTTAAAGTAAGATGTCTACGGGGGCGGCTTATGGCGTTCTTACCACATTTGACCACCAGTCGCTAGCCTGTTTCACACTGGTTTATTGTCATAAATGTCTCCCCGGCGCGGGGAGGGGCGGGGCGCAGCCCGCTCACCTAGCGCAGCGCACGCACACATACAAAACCTTCAAATCCCTTTTGTATATGTTACCGGCCAAACCCGATTTCAGGACAAACTAGTTTAGCCTAGGCTAAACTAGTTCTTCCTATACGCGATAGGGGGTGCCCTTCGCTCGCCCTTGGATCTTATGTCGACGGAGCCCCGCTTCGCGGGGCCCCTATTTCTGTGTAAAGGGTTTAAAGTAACCTAACCAAACCGAACCTCGGGGTGCCATTCGCTCGCCCTTGCATCCTATGTCGACGGAACTAGTTTAGCCTAGGCTAAACTAGTTTGTCCTGAAATCGGGTTTGGCCGGTAACATATATTTGTTTGGAAGGCCTAATAGATTGTCATATTATTATGTGAATGTAATGCAGTTTCAATAAAATTACATACATACGTGTCGAATTTATAATCTCCTTTTTTTGAAGTCGGTAATAAAATAAAAAAATAATTCGTAATTTGAAAACTACCTACCGTCTGCACCACTCGCGCCGCAAAGGGCTCTCTTTCCTTCAATTTGCCTGCTCTTTATACGGTATTCATTTTTAATTTCATTGATGCGATGTTATGATCCGTGACCCCGGCAAATGACCTCTGCGCTACAGTTTTTTAAGTACAGATTGCTTCAAGATGCTATTTTATAAAATTGTAAATAAATAATAACGTTTAATGAAATTAATTTATAATTCATAAAACGAAAACGCGAAGCCGTATACGTTTGTTAAGAGGCTTACTAGACCTAAGTGTCCTTGAAAAACGCATGCACACATATGCAGAATCGACGCAAACGCCATCTAACGACGACGCCCATCACAATTATGACATAAAGCATACATGAGATTTAGAAGTAACGGTTTTGTGAGATTACGCCCTAGTATTCTAATAGATGGCGCGGAAACGATGTGCAAATAAGTTAAAGATCTAACAAACAAATTATGTGGTTATGTGTGACAACATAATAAATTTTATTCGTTTTGAGTGTGACTTGAAAAACTTAAGGATGTGGGTGATTTTGAAATAAAACTGATTCAATGAAATTTAAAACATTTTTAACCGACTTCAAAAAAGGAGGTTGTGTATTCGACCCGTATGTATGTATGTAATGTATGTATGTGTGTATGTTTGTATATATATTTGTAGATTTTCTAAAAAACTGATGAACCAATTTTGATCATTCTTTCACTAATGTGATCTACATACTTCCAGGAAGGTTTTAGTATATAATACATTAGGTAATTATTCTTATGTAGTATGTCCGAAGTTAATATGCATAAATGCACTGCATCTCCGGCATTTCTATGCGAATTTTGATGATTCTTCAATGCACTAGTGTTAATTGAATTTTTGTGGGGTAGGTACAATTAGAAAGAAAAAAAAAAAACAACCGACTTCAAAAAAAGCACTACAGCGTGATAAATAACTATAATTTCGGAAGTCGGTGTCAAAAAACGAAAATGCGGAACCAGCGACACCGACTTCCGAAATAAAAGTTATCACTTTGCAGTGTTTTTTTCTAAAACTATGAATTTTGGAAACATCTAAGAAAGTGCAGTCGGTATTTTCGACTTCACGTACAACTGTCACAGTGACGTGTGTGGACGACGTGTAGATTAGTATTCGAGAGTCCCCGGGTTCGATTCCCAAGGTTACGAAATCAAATTTTCTATTTAAATGTTATTTTGAATTTTTAAATATATCTATTAAATATTTTTATAAATAACTAAAAAAAGTCTGCAGGAGAAAGAAAGTCGAAAATATCAACACGGAAGTTAGGTATTTCTAATGCGCAAGTACCTACACGTTATCTAAGCTATTACAAAAATAAAAAAAATTCTGACCTAATGTTTTTATTAACAGACCGCGACTTATTGATAATGGGCATAATGAAATAGGTAACAGATTCATCTGAAAATTGCGATGAAAATGATTAAAAGCAAGAAATTAGATTTAAAATTGATTTTGTTTATAATAAATAGGAATCATAGTTATATATGAATGTTAGGTACCTAATCTTTGAGGCCGTTTACACATTATGCCGCAGCTGCAGCGGCACCGCCGTCGCGTCATCGCTGCATCAGTCACCCTTGGATTTGTATGAACACACGGCGCCGCGGCGGCGCGCCGTAAGGGCTCATACAAATCCAAGAGAAACCAATACAGCGGCATCGCCACAGAATATAATAGTATGGCACCGCGGGCGGCGCACAGTGGTCTGAAAATCGAGCTCCATACTCATAGAAACTTAAAGTTCGGAAATAAAAAAACAAAAATTGTAATGGGTCTAGTATACCTCCTGTGAATGTCTGTCACTTAGACCTATTTAATAACAAAATATTATATTTATTTTAAAACCGGCACATGGCTCTTGGAACACATTAATATTTTATGGGCTAACAGCTTGACAAGTTACCCTGATCAATAACAAAATATTCTATTTCTTTAAAATTGTAAAACAATAGTGAACCTTTTGGAGACTCATTCCATTTATATTTTATGAGCAATTTACGTCACTTAAGATGCAGTATTTTGTACGAATTCTAAGGACGACCCAAACCCATCACCAACATCTGGTTATCGTAAATATGGCCCTGAGCCGATGTTCCAAGAAACGAGGGAAAGCGGCTCTGGGAATGGTGAGATGGGATGTGAGAAATTATAACGAGGACGGAGAGGCAGTCGGGGATAGACTACACTATGGGCAGTCGGGGTTGACCCGCTTTAGAGTACGGACTTGCGAGTCCAGGCTAGTTAAGTTAGGAGATTGAGTGAACACTAGGAGACCACGAGAGTGAGTGGTTGAACTTAGGCAATAGCAATGAAACTGTATGGCTGATTAAGAGAACGTGAGGGCGAGAGTATTATTTAATACGTTAAATAATAAGTGTTGCTTTAGACTAGGTTATATTAGTCTGCTATAATGTGAGTAGCGTGTAAGGCGTGAATCTCAGTGTGTGTGTGAGAACGACTGGATTGGGTGAGTGTTGAATATTTATCCCTCCTTGTTCCTAAATGACTAAATTGAGATATCCTACACATGCGTTTGGTTCTAGGGACTCGGAGAAAGCCCTCTATGGTGTGTTACACCTGACACCAGACTGTACACAAATACTCTACCAACAGACTATAGATAACCACAGCCAAGACATGACACTTGGGCAAGCACACCGTTTATGGAGGGCTGAACCGAACTCGCACTTGGTTAGGGCCAATATGAATTATAGTGCTACATTGTAGTCTGCTGTTCTTATTTATGAACAAAAACCAACCAAACGTTAGTGATGGCTATCTTTCTCCTATGGACTGACTAACTGCAGGATACTTTGCATTGCACTTGATCTGCGCACACTTCCCGGGAGCGGGGGTAGGCTTCACCAAGTTCCCTAAACTGGTTGATAGTTCGTTCTAAGGAACGCTAGTAATCATGTCTCGCTAAACCACATCCGGCTTTCGGGCCTCTCACAAATTATATTAGCGAGACATGCAATTTGGATGCCCAGATAGAAACGCCCCGTTGCTGACAAGGACGGTCCCACGGCTGCCGATTACATTGAAAGCATCCTCTCCATGGGGAAGATTAAGGAAGTGAGAAGTGACGATTCAAGATAACCACTTCGGCGTATAGCAGGAGCAATCGTAAAGAATTCTGCAACCGACTGACGATGCGGTACGCTTGTGCTAGTTTTGTATTGTCTTAGTAAAGGGAGAGTAGGCCGCTGTAAGGGGTTCATTACAATAGTCCGCGTCCAGTAATACTGGGACGTGCCTCGCTCAATGGCAGTTGAACTTCGCAGTACTCTGTCTTAGGATTGAGTAAGACATGCTTGTAAGAGTTTAGGGACGTGTATTGTTAGAATCGTAGCAGTGTCCTTAGTGGTCCTATGCGTTCAGGTCTAGCAATACACGTACGACGCTGTCAGCTGCTGTAAGCAGCCCCACGTCGCTTGGGGTGGGTTTGTAGTTTATTGTAAGAAAATGAATTAACGTAACTTTAAATAATGTATTTCCCAACACAAGCGTTACGTGTCATTTACCCTTTTGTATTCCTCTCACATCTTATAACTTTCGTAACCAAAAGAAAAGTAGAGTTCCTTTCCTTAATCACCTTATCAATGAATTCCCAACCCTATTTTATATTGAAACTGCTTTCTTGTATCCCCCCTTGTTCCCAGCTTTCTAACTCGGAACAAGGCGAAACACTTCTTGGGAATTCATTACAATCGGTGGGAGAGTGTCCAGTCTGGAGACGAGCTCTACAGAGTCGTACGGTGGCGGGGTGCGACTCTTCCCCATTAGGGGGAACCGACCCAAACACTAATATTTAACACATTTAGGAAAATCGAAAATTTTATCAGCCTAGGGTCAATTTAGGAACAGTCACACTCCCTTTACGTAATATTAACGTATGGATGGTATCAGTCGCTCCACGCGTGAGAAAAAAAAGTTTTTTATTTTTTTTGTATGGGAGAAAACACTTAATGTACATTTTTTTGAAACTGAATGGAACTGATAGGCTGGAGCTCACACGAGCTATTGTACGATACACGGCCATCAAGATGACATACAATTCATGCACCGTTCGGCGCCGCTTTGCACGTAGCAAATTTTTGAAATTTTGAATTTTCGATACGTGATTTTTCAAATCTTTGACGAGGTTAAATTAACTTGCCGATCGATTTACTTATACTATCGTTAGTTTTAGCCTGCTTATGACCTTTGTGATGACAACAATTAAAAATTATATTGATTATATACGTTTTTTTTTTATTTCATTCCAAGAACTAACTCATTTAATCACCGTGATTATGGTTGAGTTATAATTATATACTAATGACATGAGCATCAACCAGCTCTAGCAGGGCCAAATGGGCCCTAGTCACAATAAAATTCTATTGTCTGTAATATTAAAGTCTGTAAAACCTAATTAAAGAATAGCGAACGATAATGAGGGTAGTTGTATAAAAATAGGACGTTTGAGCTTACTTTTATCAGTAGCTCTCAGTACTTGTGCGCGCTAACTTATTACGTTATTTTTTTTATTGTGCTGTGATGGAAGGTTGTGATACCAATTTGGACATTGTCATGTTTGTGACAAACAACAATTGTTTTTCACAGCCCAATGTTTTATTTGAAGTTTTTGAGAATACTATTGATTTGTCAGAAAATGAAAAGAGGGTATTGAAACAATTCTGTCAGACTTATGTTTGTTCGTTGAGGAACAAATGGATCTCGTGTAATCGTACGAGACGTACATACATAACAAAGTATGAGACATGGCTGCAAGAGAACATAAAAAGGCCTGAGATCATGAAAGGAAAGATGACCCCTTATTTAGTGTCAGTAGAGCAGCAAACCCGTTCCAGTTCTGACTTTGTTTTAAATGAGGGTGCATCAACATCCTACACACCGGAGACGTGCAGTGTTGGAACATCAACATCAGTTGTGAGGCCGAGAAAACCATTTAAAGAGCTAAGCCCGCTACAGAAGAGAAGGAGAGCGGAAGACCTCCTAACGTATAGCACTGAAAGCCTTGCTCATGCAACCGGTTTGAAAGCACATGACAAGAATATAGCAGATATCGTCAAACTAGTCTCGGAGCAAAGAGGCTACAAGGATAAATAAATTGTTAAAGCCCAAGGAAACTGTGCCTATATATTCCGCTGATAAAGCTTTATTTATTTTGACCTCATTGAAGCTTTCGAAGTGGCAGTATATAACATTAAGATCTTGTGCAAAAGAAGAAGGAGTACCACTGTGTCCTTCTTATACTGCCATCCTTGAGGCGAAGAAGGACTGCTGCCCTCCAAAAGTTACCATTGTACATCACGGAAGGAGAGGTAAAAGTAAAGCTAAATTTTGGATAAAACTGTGCAAAGCTTGGAAAATTCCTACGTGTGGAACCTTCGCTGGATGGCAAAGAGTTAACAATTATATGCAAGTATGGCTTTGATGGTGCTTCAGGGCAAAGTTTGTATAAGCAAACTATGGCAGACGAAGACGATTCCAGTATGTTTATGTGTTCTTTTGTGCCTCTGCGCTTAGTTTGTGGCGAAGAAAAGGTATGGGAGAATCCAAAGCCATCTTCCACAATGTTCTGCTGACCAATTTATTTTAAGTTTTCAAACGAAAACAAGTTGAACATCGTGGAAGAACAGGCTCTGATTGAGGCTCAGATTGAAGCAGTATCTAATTACAACTCAACCATAATCACGGTTGTAGAATCCTGTTGATTCCGTACTTATGTTGAACATATCACTTCACTGGCTCACTACCACACCAAGCGCCATCGTATATAGCCTGCTTCACTTTGTCTGTTTCCCGCCATTCCTCGTAACTGACAGATGACATAACATAACTGACAGCAGCTACCCCGCTTGTGTGAATGAGACAGTGTTTACATATCTATTTAATAGATACACTACAACGGTGATTAAATGAGTTAAGTAGTTCTAAAAAAAAACGTATAGGTACTTATAATCAACATAATTTTTAATTGTTGCCATCATAAAGGTCATAAGCAGGCTAAAAGTAACGATAGTATAAGTAAATCGATCGGCATGTTCGTTTATTCACGTCAAAGATTTGAAAAATCACATATCGAAAACACAAAATTTCAAAAATTTGCTACGTGCAAAGCGGCGCCCAACGGTGCATGAATTGTATGTCATCTTGATGGCCGTGTATGGTACAATAGCTCGTGTGAGCTCCAGCCTATCAGTTCCATTCAGTTTCAAAAAAATGTACATTAAGTGTTTTCTCCCATACAAAAAAAAACAAAAAACATTTTTTTCTCACGCGTGGAGCGACTGATACCATCCATACGTTAATATTACGTAAAGGGAGGTATACTAGACCCATTACAATTTTTGTTTTTTTATTTTCGTACTTTAAGTTTCTATGAGTATGGAGCTCGATTTTCAAACCACTGTGCGGCGGCGAGTTTTGATAGATCTTATCATAACTCGTCGCCGCGCCGCACCGCCGCACAGTGGGCCCATACTGAAAATTTGTGGACTTAGGCAACAAAGTTCCAATATCGATGCGATTTTTTTTTATATGACGTGTTATGATATTCCTAACAACTTTTATTCTTATAAAATTTCGTCTAAAGTTGATAGTTTGTCTTGAAAAAAATTTATTAGTTTTTTTTGTATGGAGCGAATCACGTTTCATTTTTTTTCTTCAATTGTACTAATATGTTGAGTGTGTGGCGGTGAGTATATGATAGCTAGGGTCATTCTCTATCCATGAAAAAAAAATCAGCGCCGGCTATCTGCGGCATCGCGAGTAATCATTCGGTAAAAAAAAAATATTTTGTATGAAATTTTTTGCCATTTAAAATAAATTCAAAGTATATTTTTTGTCTCATTTGGCTGTTTTGACCTTCTATTTAGTTAAATATATAGTTTTAATAGCGCATAGTTACATATAACTAGTAATTCTGGTAGAGATTTAGTTATTATTGCATGTTATCGGTAGCACCTGCATTGTGATTGATGACTCATTTGTTTGTGCGCTCGGCTAAGCGCATAACTAATGAGTTTTCAAAAATGCTCGTCTCTGATTGGCTGTGTTATTTTTTTAACTACACGTTATCTATTGTTGAATAAATATCGTAATAAGTTTCAGGTTATACTAATTTTGTTAATGATAGGTGAAATAATTTAAATCTGTACGGGCAAGTCATTGATAATTACCTACATAATCAAGCGTATGTATATTATAGTATAAGTTATCGTACGTATGACCAATATGAAACTGTGAAGTCATTGTAGCCCTGAAAAGGGCTGTTTGTCATATTCCTAGCCCTGATGGGCTTTTGTGGGAATAATCTAGAGCCGGATCACATTATTTCTTGTTCCAGAAGTGCTAGTGGGTCTGGCAAATTTTCGGACTCTGCTATGAGGCATTCTTCTTCCTCCATAATCTCACTGCCACAGGAAGGCTCAGTAGTCTGTAACAACTGAATTGCTTCAGGCAACAACTCATTATGAACCTTCTTCGTTATTTTAGGCCTTATGTAGGATATGTGGGGATCAGAGCTTATTAGAAGTCTATGAAGGATGTCTTCGTTTGTTGCTATTCTCCCTGTTTTCCGAGTGTGCCTCTCCCTGACGTTTCTGAAGTCCTTATTACGGGCTTCCGAAGCTTCTTCAGTTAAGGTACCTAAAACGAATAAGTTATGTACATTTTAATTTCAAAACGCAATCGAGTCAAATAATACATCATACTATATTTATTTTTTACTTACCGATTGGCAAAACACCAAAGTGGTTACAGATGTCTGCACCGTGCATTAGAAGTTTATGTACACTAACTGGCATGTAGTACCACGAATAGTGTTGCACGTACACATCAGCTGTTTCTCTACAGTACCTTCTAAATTTTTCACAGTCAATGTTTTTGCCTGATGATATGGCTTGTAGAATAACGGAAAATCTGAAAATCAGATTTTCGTCAATTCCCGTTATTCTGGAAGATCTTTTGTAATCTTGGAAAAAGCGCCTCGCAGTATTCCCGTCATTTGTAGTTCCAAAACCCTAAAATGGGAAAACAATACTGTAATATACAATATATAGAGATATAATACACAAACAACATAAAAAGAGCGAAAATTAAATACATACCTGTTTGACTATATCAATCAGCATTCCAGTTTGCTCACGAAATTCTTGTTGCGTGGTATTTTTTTAGCTTGTTTCAAAGCCTTATGTTCGCCTCGAGCAGTCCATCGCTGAAAATCCAGATTATAAGATATATGGAGAAGACATTCCATACACCGAATCTTCATATGCAGTGAAGAAATTCCTTGTTTGTAAATTTCTTCACGAAGTGGTTTGGAAGCCAAAGCGTCTAAATTATTCATTTCGCTCGGTTTTGCCAAGCAAATGGGACACGTTGCAAATGATGGTACTTCAGCAATAATATTGGCCACTTTTCCATCAATCATGGTCATATGCAATTCATGTGATACAATAATATTTCCAAACTGTGTAGATATTCGTTCATCAATTTGTTTTTTCATCTCAGACTCTTCAGACTTTATAAAATCAGCTGTCTCTGAAGTGAAAGTAAACTTCACTGGTCGACAGTAAAGAGTTGAGCAAGGTGTGGGGTTCTCCCAAACTATATTTTCATTCCCAGATGATGGGCTAGTAGACACTAGCCGAAGAGGGACGATACTTATCATGACTACTGATGAATCATCGAACTCTGTAGCAGTGTTTGACGTTTTCTGTTTATAATTACTCTGCGACGAAGAACCATCAAGTCCCCATTTCCAGGTTAATTTGAGTTCTTCATTTTGAGACCTATCAGCAGAATTCATATCTAGTAAAATCCTCTTCACAGTGTGGTCCAATAGCGCTTGCAATTTAATGTGAGCTCCTTTTTCAGTAATCTCCATACTCTCTTGTGGTGGGTAACATCTTTTCTTGGCATTTACAAGATTCGGATAAGATGGAAAGGCAGCACAGTTTTCTTCTTTCAGAAATTGTCGAAGAGCTAAGTATTTCCATTTCGAGAGCGCAAGTGATGTATAAAGAGCTAAATACTTATCTTCAGAGACAGTACTTAAGCTCTGCTTCTTGAATAGTCGCTCATCTACTTCGGATAGCGCATCTGGATTACTGGAAAGGTATTCGACCACTTTTGTCAGATTCGTTTTGCCGTTGTCTTTCAATTTTGTTATGTACCAGTGTTGCAACTCTTCCTCGGAATTTTCTTCTACTATGGAAGTAGAACGTCTTTTTTTTGGCTTATTACTTAAGTCTTCGAACGGTTTTCTGTGCTCCTTTTCTGTAGATGTTCCCGCTTTCTCAGTACATACTGCAAGAGTAGGAACATGGGAATCTATATCCACAGGCTCAGATAAGGCTGCGTCTGAAAAGTCCATCTCACTTCTCAGGTCAACAGTGTCACAAACAGGCCATTTGATGTTTTTTTCCAACCACTTGCGATTACTTTCACGGTTCATAAAAGTTTTTTGATGTCTACATGACTCTATCCACTTTTTATTTAGATTTACACAAAAAAGTCGACAGAACTCCTTGATTCGGTTCTTGTCTCCTTCAGAAACTTCGGTAGTCAAGACAGAAATGATACTTTCATATAGAAACATATGATTTTTCAGATCACCGCCACTTCTTAATTTCACAAAAAGATCTAGGTTGGTACAAAATCCAGCCATAGTTCTAATGTAAATATAAAAATAAAAGTATTTCACTGTGTTCACAAATAAGCGACAAGAGCGAAACTAGATGGACTTAATGAATGTCTTTATATTTATAGTCAGTGTTAATTACTCAAGTAGTGGACATAACAGTGAGTGAAAATTATTCAGCCAATCAGAGACGAGCATTTTTGAAAACTCATTAGTTATGCGCTTAGCCGAGCGCACAAACAAATGAGTCATCAATCACAATGCAGGTGCTACCGATAACATGCAATAATAACTAAATCTCTACCAGAATTACTAGTTATATGTAACTATGCGCTATTAAAACTATATATTTAACTAAAAAGAAGGTCAAAACAGCCAAATGAGACAAAAAATATACTTTGAATTTATTTTAAATGGCAAAAAATTTCATACAAAATATTTTTTTTTTACCGAATGATTACTCGCGATGCCGCAGATAGCCGGCGCTGATTTTTTTTTCATGGATAGAGAATGACCCTAGCTATCATATACTCACCGCCACACACTCAACATATTAGTACAATTGAAGAAAAAAAATGAAACGTGATTCGCTCCATACAAAAAAAACTAATAAATTTTTTTCAAGACAAACTATCAACTTTAGACGAAATTTTATAAGAATAAAAGTTGTTAGGAATATCATAACACGTCATATAAAAAAAAATCGCATCGATATTGGAACTTTGTTGCCTAAGTCCACAAATTTTCAGTATGGGCCCACTGTGCGCCGGCGGCGCGGCGGCGCGGCGCGGCGGCGCCGTGTGTTCATACAAATCCAAGGGTGATGCCGCTGCAGCTGCGGCATGATGTGTAAACGGCCTCAAGGATTAGGTACTCGTACCTAACATTCATACATAATTATTATGATTTCTATTTACTTATTATAAACACAATCAATAAAAATTAAACTCTTGCTTGTGATCATTTTTTCGCAATTTTCGGATGAATCTGTGATTTCTTTATGCACATTATCAATAAGTCGCGGTCTGTTAATAAATTTAGGTTTTTTTTATTGTTACAATGGCTTAGAAAACGTGTAGGTACTTACGCATTAGAAGTAACTTCCGTGTTGATATTTTCGACTTTCTTTCTCCTGTGAAAGATAATTACATTGTAGACGTTTTTTTAGTTATAAAATATATTTAAAAATTCAAAATACATTTAAATAAAATTAAATCGATTCCGTATTACTGGGAATCGAACCCGGGGACCCTCGAACACAAACCTGCGCGTCGTCTACATGAGCCAATGTAACGATTGCGTAGCTCGTCGAAAAAACTGAGCTTATGCGTAATAAGTGCATTTTCTTAAACTACCAAAATATTCAGTAATAATAAAATGCTCTTACTTTTTAATTTCGTTCATATATTCGGCGTTTGTTTTATATGAACGTTTTGTAGTCCTCCTAAGGGAATGTTTCACTTTATTTCCCATATTTACAAAATTGATAGCAAATTATTACGCTATTTTAACTTAAAAGTATTTTATATTTACATGAAATAAAAATATTTACAGAATGAAGATATGCAAATAGTAATAATAAACAATGAATGTATGTACAAATAAATAATGCGGCGAAAAGAGCGACATGTCCGTATAGTTATAGTATCAGGCCTCGGCCGGCATTATTGCTACACGGGGGTTTACCGTTTACGTACACATGCGCACTTATTATGTTCGGAACTATGAATATGCTATTTACAATAAAACTATTGTTTGAACTAAAAAAATAAAACACTATTATTTTAGTATGTTGCTTGTAAAATGATCTGACAAAAAATCAGAATGATTGTATGTATATTAGTATGGTGTCTATTGTAAAAAGAAAGTTTTTAGAGGTATCTTCATGATTTTTTTCTATCGTACAAAATTAGTTGTATTATGTTTTCAAAACACTATCTATCTAAAAATTCAAAAATTTAAAAAGAAAGTACGATTTCGTAACCTTGGGAATCGAACCCGGGGACTCTCGAATACAAATCTACACGTCGTCCACATGCGCCGGTGTGACAGATGTACGCGGAGTCGAAAATACTTACCTTATGCATTTTATTGCAAAAATAAAAATATTCAGTTAAAAATAAAATGCTCATACTTTTTACTTTCGTTCATATTATGTTCGGCTTTTGTTTTATATGAACGTTTTGTAGTCCTCCTAACGGAATGTTTCACTATATTTCCCATTTATTTACAAATTATTACCCTATTTTAACTTTGTTAGGTTACGCGGACCACTGCCGGGAGACACAAGTGAAACGCCCGGGAGTTGGGACTCGCCGTACAATAGATGGCGCGCGCCTTGCACCCCATACATTACAAACTTAAAAGTATTTTATATTTACACGAAATAAAAATATTTACGGAAAGAAGATATGCAAATAATAATAAACAATGAATTTACAAATAAAACTTAACAAAAACATAACAATCTTGACGGAAATAGTGCGGCGAAAAGAGCGACACGTCCGTATAGCATCAGGCCTCGGCCGGCAGTGTCGCTACACGGGCGTTCACGCACACATGCGCAATTTTTATGTTCGGAACTATGAATATTCGATTTACAAAAAAACTATTGTTTTAAATAAAAAAATAAAACACTATCATTTTAGTATGTTACTTGTAGAATAATCTGACAAAAAATCAGAATGATTGTATGTATATTAGTATGGTTTTTATTGTAATAAGAATGTTTTTTAGAGGTATGTTCATGATTTTTTTCTATCGTACCAAATTAGTTGTATTGTGTTTTCAAAACACTATCTATCTAGCATATATCCTGAAGAATATCATATATTTTTCTGATTTTGTTTACTGTAGGCCATCATATACTTTTATTGTTTCGAAAACTACCGTTTTTTTGCGTTTAGCTCGTGTAAGCCCCTTAAGTTAATGTCGCCGTTCAAGCGGCGCGTTGGATACCTGCCCTGAAGGTATGCTGAAGTTAGTAGTTCAGTTTATAGTTCAGCGTATACCCCTGACACTAAATTTAAATGGAATACGCTAAGGTAGCTACCTCGAAATTGAAATTGTGTTAATTTTTTTTACAATTTGCAGGTCACTGTCAGGTTGTAGGTACAAATATGTATTTACCAACAGGATTATGATCATTTAAATCATCAAAAGTTCAAATTGCCATAATGAATGACTATTTCATGAAATTGAGACCAATTCTTAACTGAGTGAGAGTGATTCTCATTATTATAATGTTGTGAATAGGTACTTATTTTCGTCGGTCGCAAATCATGTTTTGAACAACATACGTAATCAAAAAACGTAAGATATTTTTTATTTCGCGGGCTACTTTAGCGCAACTTCCTTAGGACGCAACGTTCCCGTCCAACTTAGTCGTTCTATGACGCCATCACATCTTGTCATACATGATGCGCATGATCTGATGGTCGGTCTTTACGCGCTTGTCGAAGCTGTGCATGTCGCTCCGCCGCCGCGCCGCGCGCTCCGCGTCGTGCAGCACGTAGTCGCGGATGCCGCACGGACAGCACGCACCGCACTCGCAGAAGGCGCAGCAAGCGCGCACGGCACCCCAGGCTCCTGAAACACAAATACGATTATTCTGGACTGGAGAAATAAATATAATTTATACATAACTGTGAATCGAATATTATTTATTATTCCTCAAAACTTCCTACACACTTTCATATATTCGACCAGGGTTGATTGCATTTCGGCACAGGTTATCAAAAATACAGGGGCATATCAACGCCTCTTCATCATCTGCCTAGCCTTTTTCCAACTATGTTGGGATCGGCTTCCAGTCTAACCGGATGCAGCTGAATACTATTTTTTTATTCGGAGCGACTGCCTTTTTTTTTTGCGCAGCGAGATATAGCATAGGCAGCACAACTTTTTCAACTTTTTGCATCGCTATATCTCCGAAATGGTGATTCTTAGGAAAAAAGTGATAAAACAATTTTTGTAGCTAATTGCATGATGAACAATTTTGTCTTACATATTTTTATGATAAAACTTACCGCTTAGCTGAAAAATGCAAAAAACCCTTTTTTGCAACATTTGACCTTAATTTTTTTTTTTGCACACGTCGGATCGATGGGGACTTTTGACAATTTATTTGTAATGGTGTTCCCAACATTCATATCAATTTTCAGCTTTATGCGAATTAATGTAACCTTGAATGTCTATTTTGACTGGGCTGGGCTATACACAAGTATAGCCCAAAAAATCAATCACGAACATTGTATGAACAATCATACAATGTTCGTGATTGATCTCTTTGGTGATTGGAACTTTTACTAACAACATCCACATTCCAAATTCAACTGACTTTTAGTCCCTAGGGATTAAAGAGCTATTTTAGTTCCTGTTTACGAAGAATACACTATAGCTCTTTTTGAATAGATGTGATAATAATTTCTTTGTTTACTTACCAATATCCTGAGCAATGCGCGCGTACCGCAGATAGGGGGTGTCTACGGTGTCATCGATGGGTGCCTGGCAGATCCTGACCACCTTCGGTTTGTGTATCTTGTAGCGCTCGTTAACGGTAATGCGGCGCGTTCTACCGAACAGAGGGCACGGACTGTTGGGGTATATTTTCTAAAACAAAGTAAGGAAGTTTTGAAATCAGAGAACTTACCTAAGCAATAGGAACCTTATGGTTGGACCATTAGGTATTTTTATAGGAAACTATCTTTTGAAATGGGCCACCAATCCACCATAAGTAGTCTAAAAAAACAGTGGCACTCCGGGAGTACCGACAGAAGTGAAAACTTGAACAATTACGTGTGTATTTTTTGAATCGTCATTTAAACAAAACACAATCAGAATACTTTGCCATCACTCACTGACATATCGGAAGTACTTTAAAACCGAGTACATCCCGAGGACAGCCGAACACATCCGAATCTAGCACGGTGTCAGTTACGGTGTCGCGAGTTCAATGGTTTTTCCCATCTCAAAAAATGCGCAACGCGTCTAAAGAAGTTTTCACTTCAACATATATTTAGGTGCTTTTCATGGTTGTCTTTGTTTGCACTCAGTTATTCTTAATTACCCAATGGAGTTTCATGCGGTTTTCTCCATAATGTAATGAATTTATTCCGGAAGTTTTATGTAATACTTTCATATTAAACTTAAATACTCGTATATAGATCTCGATGTTTTGTCAAGTCGCAGAAACCGTGTGAAGCAGGGGCGGATCGCTAGTATTCATACATTTGATGTTACATGTTTTTTGTTTATTAAATCTAGGTTTAGGAAGCTGTAAGCATTTCCCATCTTATTCGGGATGCATGAAGAAGCCTCCTCGTGTAGCGCAGTTTGTTCCGCCAGTTACTCAACTGAACCGAGCGCTCGGCGCATCCTGGACAGTCACACCCAACACCTTATTTGACTGACCAATTCTTCCCTTGCGGTGGTAGGACTGACGCCCGCCTGGTTTGCGACCACCTTCTCACCGGAGTACGGCGTCAAACAGCCTGCTGTGTTTCGTCGATGCGCGGGAGTTCCAGTGCCTTAGGCATCTTCTGGGCACGCTCGTTCCATCATAGACCTCATCCATCACTTTCCATCAGGCGTAATCGAGGTCAAGAGCGGGCCCATTCAGAAATATAAAAAAAACCGTGTGTGCTTATGACCACACGACTGAGGTGAAAGAAACTTCAAACGTATTTGGCTATGAGAGGACGAGAGAAAGAAAATGTGCGCGCGCACTGCTTTCTCTTGCTTATATCCCCCACTCAACTCCCGTTCGCTTCGCCCGATCACACTTTTCGTAACGCTTACGTCACGCGTTCGCCAGCTTACTCCCCAAGTCAAGCGTGCGTAAAGAAGTGTCACTTCAATAAAAAATCTACGGCCATAGATTTCTTTCCCAACATTTCACTGAAAGTATTTTGTAATGATGCTTAATTAGTTTACCGTCGGCCATCTCCTAAAGCAGATAGGGAGTGGTTTCCTCTCGAGCAGCAGTTCCGTTGACGTGTTCTGGATCTGCCCCTTCCATTCGCGTCTCCGACTCTTGCATACTGGACGACATCTGCAAGACAATGATGTGGCTATAATGGAAGGTAGCGTTAGGCGACGGCAGATTGATGGGTGGAAGATAATACCCTAAAGATGTTGGTATAAGAGCAGGAATCCACTAAATCACACTAATATTATAAAGGCGAAAGTTTGTGAGTGTGTGGGTGTGTGTGTTTATATGGTTGTTACTTCATCACGCTCAAACGGCTGGACTAATTACGTATTCCGTATTCTAAAAAAAACATATACAGGGTCCCATTAAAATAGATGGACAAATAACACGGCGCTCAGTACGTCTAACCAAAGATATCCAAGCAAGAAAAACACTGATTAAATTGATTTTATTTTGACTTAAAATAATAAATTGCCCGCACATTAGTGTATTTTCGTTAGCTGATTATTTTTCTTGTAAGTATCTAATGCGTTTTTCTCATATATTTTTTTACCATCGTCCTTATTTTGGTGGTCTGAATGATTTCTAAAAGTTTGTCCATCTATTTTAAGGTGCCACTATTCGATATTTTTTCCATACAAATTTCGGGAGAGTATTACTCCACTGTTTGACATTGTAGGTACATCCAAAGTTAAACATTGTATCGTTTTGTCTAATTATTAATTGTGTCTGTACGGAAGCAGAATTGTAAAATAACAAGCCATTAAAAAGTTATGAGCCAACAAAGATTCGTTTTTCTTGCTATTTTTAACATAACTTTGGTGTAAATAAGTAATAAAAGAACTGAAAAATATTAAAAATTAAATCCGTACCGACAAAGCTCAGTTATCGAAGAGTTCAAAAAACTTTATTTGTGATTGATTTATGTAGTGGATTTTTCATAGAACTCGATTTTCCAAAGCACTTTTCAAATATTTTTATGCGCCTATCAGTTCGGAACGGTGTTTCTGTGCGTGAGAACTAGATGTTGTGCGTGTAGATTAGCGTCTAAGTGCTCATCACTGATACTAGCTCCGTCAGACACGAAGCCAAGTTAGACAGCGTGATTTTGGCCATGACCACCAGTGAGTTCGAGCTCGCGTTTAGTTTACTCTTAATGGGACCTTATAAAGCTGAAGAGTTTGTTTGGATGCGCTAATCTCTGAAAGTACCAGTCGGATTTCAAAAATTATTTTTGCATTCATTAGGCCAATTCTTCAGGAAGGCTACTTAACATCGCGCTAGGACCTTTAGGTACCGAGCAAAAACAAAAAAGAAAGAACACTAAGCGAAACCTAAGTCCCGTATTACAAAAGCTCACTCAAGCCTCAACCATTACCTACTTAAAACTAGTTTCAACCAATGTGTAGCGGTATCTACAACGCCTCATGCGAACAATGAGTCATACTGACGTCACGCAAATCCTGCATCTCGCAAGCAGAGTTTACCGCGCAACTAGCATAGATACAACAGCCCGACATGAATCATTGAGCAGTTGCCCGCCAGACACAACACACCCGTCTGGTCGGAGGATCCTCCCTTTTCTATAGAGTATGAGTGAACTTTACACCCTGTTCCTCATATCTCTATAAATGAAATGGCTCTAAACTAGTCTAGTCTTGAGTGACATTCTGTAATACGGGCCAGGGTGGGTTAGGGAACAAGAATACTGCACTACATGTGTTTGCTTCTAACAACATAAACACCATTGATGTAGGTATATGTGTGTCGGTTGTGGATATGTGTAGATGTGTATGTACAGACGCCAGAACATCAAACTACCCGAAACTGCCAAATTTTCGCAATCAACTTTGAACCTTATGCTTTAAAAAAATGCAGCGATAAAGTTGAAAATCTATTAAAGAAAGGGGTTTGAAGGTTTTGGCCCTAAAATCAGCCGCCGTTTTGATTTTTTTTCAGAATCGCGTTGCACAACAAAAGTTATATATTTAGATAGAGGACACTTATACAAACAAAAAATGTTATGTAACATAATATCCTAAAGCGTCAGGTTTCGGAGTTATTCACCGAAACATAAGTCGAAAACAACTAGGATTTTTTTGCTTTTTTTCCCTCCAGGTAAGCATATTGAATAGTTGCTATAATGCTTACCTGTACGGAAAATAAAACAAAAAAATCCATGTTTCTTTAAGGTTTTTTCGACTTAGGTATATTTCGATGAGTAACTCCGAAACCTGACGCTTTAGGATATTATGTTATATAACATTTTTTGTTTGTATGAGTGTCCTCTATCTAAATATATAACTTTTGTTGCGCACCGCGATTCTGAAAAAAAATCAAAATGGCGACCGACCTTAGGGCCACCCTCCATACAAAAATATTCAAACCCCTTTGACAGATAATAGTAGCTTGATGTGTTGGCGTCTGTACATCAAAGACATTTAAATATACTAGTTACTAGGTAAAATAAAGATGAACCACTATTTCAAAATGACTTGAATAAAAACTCACTTGCACAGGTGCTCAGTTTCTTTAGGATCCCGTTTAGTTTTTGGTAACTGCAGCATTTCTAATATGTTTTTATGAAGTCCAAAGCGAAGCTAAATTGAATTAAAATCATAGAGAAAAAAATAATTATGAAGAATTAAGATTAAGACATTTATTTTGACATTTTGTTTGGTTGTGGTCATAGACTACTATTTATAAACTGGAGAGTGTGTTGTGTTTGTATTACAAAGTCACTGACCCATAGATGAAAAATTTTAATCTGACCTCTATTAAACAGAAGTCCATGGTTGTGGTTGTTTATGTTTTTAAAATGGGTAGCGAAGTAGAGAATCAGTTGAAATGAAATGCAAACTCTTTTCACTGCCACTATTTTGGACTGCCTGAAGAGGCAAGGAAGAGGCTTATGAAAGAGAGAGTTTCTTGCCCGTTTTTCTCCATAGGTACCTACTACGCTTTGGAACGCGCAACTATGTAGTTTTATCTTTCTAACTGACTGACCCACAGATATAGATCTACATCTGTGGACCGACCCCTTGACAATTCAAAAGTGAAAATTTAATTTAATTGATTGATTGATTCAATCAATTAAATTAAAGATTGAATTAAAGATTGATTGAAGGTCATGTCTAAGGCCCATGTAACACCCACTCTCATGAAGATCGGAGACGCTACACTCGAAGTCGTGGACGAGTATATTTACCTAGGACAAACTGTCCAGTTAGGTAGGTCCAACTTCGAGAAAGAGGTCAATCGTCGAATCCGACTCGGATGGGCAGCGTTCGGGAAGCTACGCAATATCTTCTCATCCCACATACCGCATTGTCTCAAGACGAAAGTCTTTGACCAGTGCGTGTTGCCAGTGATGACATATGGCACTGAAACGTGGTCGCTCACAATGGGCCTTATTAGAAGGCTGAAAGTCACCCAAAGAGCAATGGAGAGGGTTATGCTTGGAGTTTCCCTGCGAGATCGAATCAGAAATGAAGAGATCCGCAGGAGAACCAAGGTAACCGACATAGCCCGAAGAATTGCCAAACTTAAGTGGCAGTGGGCAGGGCACATTGCTCGCAGAACAGATGACCGATGGGGCCGAAAGGTTCTGGAGTGGCGACCGCGTACCGGAAGACGTAGCGTCGGATGGCCTCCCACAAGGTGGACCGACGACCTTGTGAAGGCCGCAGGAACTCGTTGGATGCGAGAAGCACAAAACCGGTCGAAGTGGAGTTGCTTGGGGGAGGCCTATGTCTAGCAGTGGACGTCTTTCGGCTGAAATGGTGATGATGATGATGATGATTAATTGATTTGATTGTGTTTGAATTGATTGTTGAGTTATCCATACTTAATTGACCTCTCTTTGTATCTTACTTTCGTAAAATTAGCCCTAAGGGCTGATTTTTCAATCGAAAGATAATTTTTATTCGTGGAATAAAACTGACGTCTGACAGGTTTTGTATAAAAGAACTGTCAAAAATTCAAAATTATTCCTCCGATAAAATTATGTCAATTGGAAAAACAGCCCTAAATGTAATAGGCATCGCCGTATCCAATCTAATCGAGGAGTGCCCTACGAGACAGTAACGCGACGAATTCCAAACGATTTTATTTTATTTTCAAGTGCAAGATTCCAACGATATCAGTTACAACAATACAACTTCAAAATTATCCTGTTCCGTCCTAAACTTCAACTAATTAAAAAGGACTTTGTAATAAATGCTTCCTTTTTAAATGTACACAAAGAGGCATTTGTTATACTATTTAGCACAAAGTCAAGACTTCCCTTTAATAAGAAAAGTGTTGTTCAAAGCAACACCGAATTCGTAATTAAAAAGTTTAAATCCTCCTCCGTTTTAAATTATTGCTACTAAGGCGTATTACAGAGTTTAAAAACTCCGTTTTCAGTTTCACAATTTCATCGGAAAAGTGGATGGTGTTCAATCGACGCGGACTTTTAATTTTTTCAATGGAACGGCTTAAGTGAAATGAGTTTTCCGATTCTCGGCCCTCGATAAAAATAATCCAAAGTGCTTTCAACATTAATTATTTCGAACAAGGAAAAATGGACGACTATTTCTCTACAGAAAGCATAAATCTTATATAACTGGTTGACACCCGCGGCTTCGCTTTCCTCATCCCGTAGATTTTCGAAAAAAAAAATATCATAGAAACCTTACAACAAAAAAATACCTACACCTAAATCGGTCGAGCCGTTCTCAAGTGATATCTTTCATACATGCGGCAGTTGGTTTTTTAACCGACTTCAAAAAAAGAGGAAGTTCTCAAATCGGTTGTATTTTTTTTTTATTCATTTATAAACGGATTTAAAAAAATTTGGTCAAGTTCCGATGAGTTAGCTTCAATAATACGTATTTTTCCGCTTAGTGTATGTTGATGATGATATAATAACTTCAGGTACTGTTATTTACTTACCAAGTGAAGGTATACGAATTTGTGTTTGGTAGGTAGACTCTGACCAACAAAACGACGCTTCGAAATGTTGCCACTTCATAAAGTGTAAAACGTTTATTGAGGATGATATTCTCATAGTATGTACTGTACCTATGTCTATTTCCTGTTTAGTATAATATTCTATCACTTTTAAATTCAATTATTTTTCTTTAAATACAAAGTATTTTAATAATTGATTGCTGCACCGGACGACGTCATTACGTCAGCGCCGGCTGTCGCTGAAAACCAGCGCTGGGGCTCTGTCCTGCATAGGGTCGCAACATAATGCTGAGCGATAGCCGTTTTGCTTGGATGTGACGCATGTTTCCCCCTACCTTTTTATTTTATTTTTTGTGTTTATGTTCTTTTTGCGTCATTTTCACCGCAAATAAACGTATTTTCTTTCTTTCAAAAAGCTGTCCTAGAAAAAGGCGGCGATTTAAAAAAATCAAGAGCTTTTAACCCTGGCTATACACTGCTTAAACGAAGTTGATACTATTTATTATTCAAGAATTTTATATATAGATGTTACTCTTTTACCTACAAAATACCTACGTGTACGTGCACGTGTAATATAATCGATTTCATAAACTCGACACTCGTGCATAGCTCGTATAAAAGCAGCATAACAACGTCGAAACAATTTGCAATAGGTAGGTATCCTTTTTACACACACATGAAGCTGCATTGTCATCATACCCTCATAGACTCTCCTGTTAATGAAATTTAATCTCTCATAATTACATGCGGTACTGGAAGCCGGTCTGCGGCGTTCCCGCCAATTTCCTATAAATTATCGGGCGGGAACGCGGGAAATCAGGTTTGCGGTGGCCTCCGCCGGCGCCACGGTCGCAGGAATCTCATTTGCGCGCGAGATTCCGAGGAGGACGCACGCGTTCGAACTATCTTGATTGCATTAGTTTTTAATGTATTGTGTTTATGAAAATGGTTGAATTCGTAGTTTACCGTACTCTGGTCATACCAAATATACCTAAGTTTAAACTTTCGTTGATATATCTTTTTATGTTTTTTGGACACTGTACCTTAGCTAGGCTTATTAGAATTAACAGCCAACAATGTAAATAGAAAAAGACTTTTCGACTCTTTTTGTGTAAACACGATTGACCCATAAACACCCAAGACCAAGACAAGAAAATCGCCTATCATCAAGGTTGGTCTTTGTATGCATCACTCTCGTATGCTACATTTATGAATAAAACTCGTTTTAACGCCTACTGACATCAAAAACAAGTCACGTCTTATAACAAAATAAAAGCACAACACCTGTATTAACTTCACAAATTATACGACCACAGCAAACACGCCACAATGCACAAAAGATTCCATTTCAAATCACGGTTAATAAATACACGGTTTTGAACCCCGGGTGGTACAAAATTTGGTAATTCACGGCTCACGCCACCGAGTCCCTGGGGCTGACTTGAGGTACTGGGGATACCGCACATCAATTTGCGTTCAAACAGATCAAACGCTCTTCCAAACTGTGTATTCTCCGGGAACTTTCGAAGTTTGTATGCTTACTTACTTTTACCGCGAATCTCGCTGTGGCTTTGGATTCAGCCAATAGTTGTTGAATTCGTTGAGTAACTTTGGAGGTATTGCATAACTACTTTGGTAATAAATAAACTGAAAGTTTCGGTAAACGTTTGTTTAAAATAATACAGTCAAGATGTCGCATTCAATTTCTTGTCTCACACCCCCCATGCATGAATAGAAGACAGGAGGGGACACGGCATAACACAAAAAACTAATTAATTAAACCAATAAACCTATCAAACAATAACATACTCGTAGGTAATGAAACATTCGACGACACAATACCTACTCATTGAAAATACGTAAATTAAATCTTCCTGGAAGGTACCAAACGTGCCAGACGACAATGAAACCGTTGACAAAGACTATTGTCCCACCCTCCAGTCCCTATGAAATAACTAACAAAAGAGATTCAATCAATAATCTTATTTAGGCATTCGTTTTCAGCAGCGTCTGATTGTTGCGAATTGAACTTCTATTTGATATAATTAGGTACTGGAATTCTGGGATGCTGTTCATAGGTGGGTAATGAGCTAATGAATTATTGTAATAAATTAAAAATTCATCCATGCGTCATGTTCGTGAAAGGGCGCCGTCAATAGCACAGAATACTTTTACTATGATTACTAGGGACTGGTCATCTCTTAGCTGCCACGGCTTATTTTAATTTAATTTAATATTTGAATTTTTTATCTTTTTATTACGGACGCTTTTAACGTTCTGCATCGTTCTCACATGTATAATTTCATCATGAATGATGTAGGTAACCAATATTTTGTAACTATATTTTGATTTAAAAGAGTGTCCGTGGAGTTTCTTGCCCGTATTTCTCCATAGGTACCTAAGCACTACGCTTTGAAATTGGCAACCAACTTCATCTTTCTGACAATTCTAAAGACAGATAGTAATATTAATATGTAATTAATAATTATAGAAGCCCGAAGCTACTAATAATATCTTATGTCCAAAATAACCACTCCAATGACTAATGTGCCTAAAGTCAAGTCTTTAACCCTTGGAAAAATTACCTCCTTTAGCCTGCAATGCCTTTTTTTTTATTTACCCGAATACGGGGAAGCAAAAAGGAGGGTTATGATTTTGACCGGTATGTATGTATGCGTGTTCATCTGTTCCCTCGTAACTTAAAAAGTACTTATGATAATTTAACAAATGAGGTATCGTTAGAAGCGTTTTGACCGTCCACTGGTTATTGGCTATGTCACGTCACATTAAATTCAATATGGCGCCCTCTAGAGGACATACAGTAATGAATTTAAAAATAAATATTTTGGGATGGTGCCTTGTGGGGTATCAAATGAAAGGGCTTAATTAGCAAATTTCAAAAATATAAGTATTACTGAAATAAGCCCCAAAATAATTAAATAAAAAAAAAGTTTAAAAACTAAAACCCGACTAGGTACTGAAAAGGATGAAACAAGAAAGTACCTTCCCGTGGTCGCATGCCGCTGTACTAAATAAGCTATGGTAGCATGCGACCACGGGAAGGTACTTTCTTGTTTCATCCTTTTCTGTAGTCGGGTTTTAGTTTTTATTCTTAGTCTATGATAAGTTTTCTAGTCAACACTTGTCAAAATAAAATGTCTGACGAGAAATGTATGTGTATTCTTTTGCGTACATCTATCTAGTTATATTTGCAGCCATAATACATACAATCCTAGCCCATATTACAGTGTTAGACCAAGGTATAATTCCTTTAGAACCAGGCGCAGTCGGAATACAATTTTTTATTGACATTGAAAACAGTCATCATCTGAGCACATGCAGTGTAATTTCGAGGCCAAAAATGTGTTGTTATGCTGACGAAAAACACAACGATTGTAGTATTGATACTATTAATGGTGACGACGTGGAACTGATTAAGCCTAAAAACAGAGAAACAATAATTCATGTTTATCCTACTTTATATCAATACGATCAAGTAGGTTACTGTGATTTTGTCATCGACTTCAAATGTAGCCACATGAGACGGCCGAGACACTTGCCTGTTAGTATACCTTTCGATACACGATTAGCAAATAAAAAGGAAACGCAGTTTCATAAGGCGTATGTTGCTCTGAAAGATAGCGACTGTGACTCTCTAGATGAGGATGCTCTTCGTGAGTGTGAACCAGTCAATTGTGACTTAAAATACTCTGGACGAAAACCGTACTTTGATGGAAATCGTAGTAAGTGCGTGAGTGCACCAGCATGTGAAACAGATATTGAAAAGTATCTCCCAGACATAGTATATGTACCTATAAGTAATATTTGTAGAGACCTCGATCAACCTATTAGTATTGTTGATATTTACTCAATTAGCAGTGGCGTAGGTGTTGTTACTGAGTCATCAAAATCACCTCCTTATGATTTTAAGGTTATATTAAAATCAAACTGCTCAACTATATCTGAAAATACGAAAATGCTTAAGGATATGTTGTATGGAAGGCTGTCTGTGCTCAATGGAGACACGTCAGGCTATGAAACATGTTGTATAAATGCTATACTCTCAATTTTAGCCTACATAATCGCTATAAGTGGCTTAGTGCTGTCGCTAATCTGCTGCCTTCAGACCACGGTGTGGTGTAATATGAAAGTGTCAACAAGACTAAAATATGCTTTAAAGCGTTGGAGATCAAGAAATAATATAAATTTACTGGCACGGGACAGGAGTTCACGTGTGGACAGACAAGTAGCGGACAATTTGTTGAAAGAAGTGATTGTGCGGGACCTGCCGATAGAGATGAGAGCGAGTGTAGTCGATATCTGCCAGAGAATCGATCGAGAAATAAAGCAGAAGAAGAGATATAGAGTGATGGATCTCGGTAGTCAGGTCAATCTACGAAAAAGCGAAAGTCAGTCATCTGAAACATCTTCCGACATATCTTTGCCTTACGGTGCTGATAGAGTAAAACTGATGAAGAAAAGTTAAGCAGAAATATTTGCTTCTGTAAATATTAATAATAAAAAATATTAACTTCATAGGATTTTTTTAAAAAGGCGTTTCAATAAATATGCATAAATAGAGGATTTTTTTTTATTAAATATAAAAAAATGTGTTTGTACAAACATTTAGCTTTAATCACGCAACTGATTATACAAACCGTTGCGTTAGCATGACTCGGAATTGACTAGCATAGCATTAAGCTATTATTAATATAAATTAGAACCCAACAAATCTACAACTCGTCTTTTTTAGTGTTAACTTTTAGATAATCTTCTTTAATGAAGTCTGCTGCCCTTTCCGCGACCATCATAGTTGCTGCGTTAGTGTTCACACTAGGTATGGTGGGCATCACACTTGCGTCGACCACCCTCAGATTCTTGACTCCATACACTCTGAGTCTACTATCAACTACTGCCTCAGAATCTTTGACCTTCCCCATCTTAGCTGTACCTACGGGATGGTACACGTGGAACGTTACAGTTCTAGCCATACATTCCCAATAGTTTTCACTTTCAAACTCGAAGTCATCACAGCCTTCGAAATGAATCCTTTTAATTTCAGCTTTCATATCTTTAAACGTCGGAGTATTGACAATCTCTGTTACTTTCTTAACACCTTTGACAAAAGTGTCCATGTCGCGTTTGTCATTAAAATACTTTGAGAAGATCTTGGGGTGTTCCATGGCATTCTTGCCGCGTATCTCGATATAGCCTCTCGAGTGTGGCCGGCAGAGGGCGATGAAGAATATAAACATTTCCTTCTCTTTATTAAACTCGGCATACTGCTTACAGATGCTGTCTTTAAATGACCAGGAATCTTTGCAAACGGAATATACATATGAAGTGTTTGGTAAAAAGTAGTTGTGATCTATTTGTACATCGGGGAGTGATGTGTCACCTGATACCGATAGGAAAGCGTTTACATTAGGCTGATCATAGTTTGTAGTGAGTGGTCCCGTTTGATCTACTAAGTATTCTGCAGCAGCTTTCTGCCAAAATTCCTCTCCTCTTCTTTCAGCTCCTGTGTCTACTGTCACTGGAATAGGTATACGTACATGATCTTGGAGATTCTTTCCAACATCTAAGTTACTGATTACTTTAATATCCTTCTCTTTAAGAAGTGCTCGAGGCCCGATGCCTGATAACATAAGCAGTTTAGGAGTATTCACTGTTCCAGCACTTACTATGACTTCTTTATTTGCAAAGTACGATTCTACGTCACCATATAAAAGTGAAAGTGTGACTCCAATAACTGTTTTGTTCTGTTCATCAATTTCCAATTTGTTAACGTAAGCGTACTTCATGACTTTCAAGTTTTTGCGTTCCCTAACAGGATTCAGGAAAGCTGTAGTGGTGCTTACTCTGCGGCCCTTATGGATTCCACCTCTGAGTTTTCCGACACCCAACTGCGTGGGACCATTTAAGTCATCTAGGTATTTTAGTCCCAATTCTTTATAAGCATCGGTCAATTTCTCAGCTATGCCTGCGTGGGTGAAATTCAGTTGATCCACAACAAACTCACCTTCTGTTCCGTGTTCCTTTCTTAGTTCTGGGTTGTTTAGAATAAACGGGTCTACCATTTTCTCACTCTTTTTGAAGTATTCTTTCAATGTAGGCCAGTCCCAGCCATCATTTTCTTTGAGATGCCATGGCTCATAGTCTCCAGCACTGCCCCGCATGTGGAGGTGGCCGTTGATGGAGCCGGTACCTCCGAGGACCTTGCCGCGTGGCCAGAAGGATCGGTCGTCAACACTGCCTCTGTTGGAATTTTCATCATACTCGGTGTAATATTGGAATGCGTTTCGAGTCTTCTGCGTAGAGCCTGAGTAGTTAGGAATCTGGAAGTAAATGAAAATATTGCTCAAGTATGTTTGATATAGTGTTTTGAAAATTTATTTGAGTAAGACACCACATCATGACATTTCACGGGAGGTAAATGATGTTCAGAGTTTCCTGTGACGTGTTGACGACTAATTAATGCTGCTGCCCTGCTTTGTTAATTCATATAATTTTGCAAGTAATTTCTATCCTCATCTTTAGAGCGTCATCCCTAGCGTTTTGTAAATTACTGTAAGCAGACTACTCACAACGCTCTCCATAGGAGGGTCTCCTCCAGCTTCAATCAGCAGCACCTTCCATTCCGGAACCTCAGACAGCCTGCTTGCTAGCAAGGACCCTGCCGTGCCACCGCCGACGATGATGAAGTCAAACCTGTCACCACCTGGTTAAAAAATGGATTCGTCATTATACCAAAATCTTCAACTCTCGTGGGTCTACAATCATGTTTTGATTTAATGGTAACAGTTTTCGCGTCGAAATCCCTTACACCGTTCATTTTTCTTATTCTAAGAAAATTCAGAAATACGTCTCTCCTACTATCAAGTACCTGTGTTTCACTTACTTGTGAGTCCGTAAGAGTAGTCCATAGGCCATGGCTCCGTGATGAGGCACTGTGCAGCAAGGAACTGCGTCACCAGATTGGTGAAGGCAGTTCCTGCTGAACCCAGGCTGTAAGTATGGCACCCCACTGGTAGACACTTCATGATTACTGAAACTGTTGAAAAACAATTAGTCTTGCTCTCGCTGGCACGACTGTTATTAAAAAAGTGAACAGCCGATTCATATACTCATGGCCACAGTCTTCCATTCACATTAACCTGAAAACATCCATTACTGAAGACAGCAATGAAGAATGCAGCACAACGTCATTAAAAAAAAAAAACGAGTGTGCTTATGACCACACGACTGAAGTGAAACTTCAAACGTATTTGGCTATGAGAGGAAGAGAGAAAGAAAATGTGCGCGCGCACTGATTTCTCTTGCTTATATCCCCAACTCAACTCCCGTTCGCCTCGCCCGTAGCCCGTAGACATGGGTCGTACTTGCAAAATCGAGTACCAGGGCTTCCAAGTACGTCCACCTTAAGAAACCAGGGCCTAAAACCAGGGCTCAAGATACTTTCAAGTATTTTCTATCTGCATCGAAAATTGATCCATAATTTCATACAAATAAGAAGTACAATCGCGTAATCAAACAAAAGCCCTGTTGGAAGTAAAAAGTACTTGCATAGGAAATTGACCCGTGAATTCCTATAAATAAGGAGCACAATCGCGTTTACAAATAAATACTTTTACAAACCATTAAAGTAAAAATACTTGCATACAAAATTGTTCCGTAGACTCTTACGGAGTTGTATGGAGTGTCCGAGGTGTTAAGAGTCTTACCACACCTCGGATACTCCATACAATGCTCGCAAAATAATTACCTAGTACTACTACATAAACAAATGACGTTTGACGCAATTTGTGTCGGGGAACCGAACGCCGACGGCGGCGGCGGCGGCGCTGCCCGAACGTGTGCATTATTATGAACTGACCATGTAGTTCAATTGTTTATTTTTATTTATATAGTCGGGTTCGTAATGAAATAAAAACACTAAAATAGTTTAGTTTAAATGACTTATCTGTAAATAATCGGTTATCAAATCGCATGTTATTAAAAATGCGAAATCTTACAAACAGTTTATGTAAATACGAATTCGGAAAAGCATCACAGTATTCAACCATCGTGATTAAAACTCAAATAAAACTTTTAAATCGCATAATTGTGTGTTCGTGTCAGCAATACAGCGCTGCGGTTAGCGAGCGCCCTTGCTAAAGAGTCGGCGACGAATACCTCGAAGTGCGGGGTGAGGTGCTGTATCTGATATGAGGGCGAGGAAGGGAGTGTCCTTTCTGTACGTAGTACTATTAAGTATTCTGTGCTCTTACTGATAAGGAGCATGATCGCATTTGCGAAAACAAACGCGGTTGTTGAACTATTTGAGTACCTACGTACTCGAGCGTCGAGGCACGACGGAGCGAGATACTTTCAAGTATTTTCTATCTGCATAGAAAATCGATCCATAACTTCATACAGATAAGAAGTACAATCGCGTATTCAAAAGCCCCGTTGGAAGTAAAACTACTTGCATAGGAAATTGATCAATGACTTCCTATAAATAAGGAGCAAAATCGCGTTTACAAATAAATACTTGCCAACCATTAAAGTAAAAAATACTTGCATGCGAAATTGTTCCGTAGGCTCTTACTGATAAGGAGCATGATCGCATTTGCGAAAACTAACGCGGTTGAGTACCTACGTATTTGAGCGAGTAGCCGTATAAGGTACTTTATAGTCTCGCAAGTATTTTGAGTCGGTACCTGGTGTGTGTACTTGGAAGCAAAAACCTGGTCGAGTAAATACGTACCTTCCCTACTCGCCCGATCACACTTTTCGTAACGCTTACGTCACGCGTTCGCCAGCTTACTCTCCAAGTCAAGTGTGCAAGAAGTTTCACGTAAATAATTTTGACACAACAAAAATCGAATTTGACAATCGCGACTCGTCGACACGTGGTACTTATTTGCCCTAACCCCGTGTATTGTTTTTTAGAGCCGCAGGCGCGGACGGGGCGACCTTGGCGTGTTTTTTAAGGAATTTTTCACTTTTAGTATGGAAAATATGAATAATTATTACCTGGGCCATTCCGCTCAATTAGGCCGACTTTTATTTGCAAATGGTAATGCCATTTGGTGCGTGTTGATTGCAATAATAAATTAAATAAAGGTGTTATACTTTTTTAGATAGCGGCGCCATACGTAAAAACATGTAAGAAATGTCATACAAAGTAAAAAAAGAATGCAGCTATGAAATTTAATTTATTATTAGCATATATTCGCCGTTAGTGGATTTCCGCGGATTGACCCACCTACATGTTGAGTTTTAGGAGTTTATGGGTTTTATAAAGGGGGTCGAAATTTTCATTATTTTTGCGATGGGACGCACCATTTTCGAGATATAAGCAAAAGAAAAAAAAAACTTCATACGTATTTGGCTATGAGAGGAAGAGAGAAAGAAATCGTGTGCGCGGACTGCTTTGTCTTGCTTATATCTTCCACTCAACTCCCGTTCACCTCGCCCGATCACACTTTTCGTAACGCGTTCGCCAGTTTACTCCCCAAGTCAAGCGCGCGTAAAGAAGTTTCCCTTCAAAAATACTTGCATACGAAATTGTTCCGTAGACTCTTACTGATAAGGAGCATGACCGCATTTGCGAAAACTAACGCGGTTGAGTACCTACGTATTTGAGCGAGTAGCCGTATAAGATACTGTATAGTCTTGCAAGTATTTTGAGTCGGTACCTGGTGTGCGTACTTGGAAGCAAATACCTGGTGTAAAAACCCGGTCGCATAAATACGTACCTTCCCTACTCGCCCGATCACACGTTTTCGTAACGCATTCGCCAGTTTACTCCCCAAGTCAGGCGCGCCGCGGCCTAAAGAAGTTTCACTTCAAAAAACATACAAACAGCCGAACATAGTACCTCCTCCTTTTTGTGAAGTCGGTAAAAAATACTTGCATACGAAATTGTTCCGTAGACATTTACTGATAAGGAGCATGATCGCATTTGCGAAAACTAACGCGGTTGAGTACCTACGTATTTGAGCGAGTAGCCGTATAAGATACTTAATAGTCTTGCAAGTATTTTGAGTTGGTACCTGGTGTGCGTACTTGGAAGCAAATACCTGGTGTAAAAACCCGGTCGCATATTTATGCGACCGGGACCGGGTTTTTACACCAGGTATTTCCAGCAATTTTTTACGTACCTTCCCTACTCGCGATCACACGTTTTCGTAACGCATTCGCCAGTTTACTCCCCAAGTCAAGCGCGCCTAAAGAAGTTTCACTTCAAAAACTTCTGACCAACTTTCCAAATAATACCAGAAGGCCGTAGCATGTAATGTATATCGAGAGGGTTGAAAACTTTAACAATATTAGCAAGTTCCAACCGTTTGCCGACTACTAGGAAACGTTCGCGATGAATATTTAAGGGTTTTGCTTCAAAGGGACTCTGTTTCAACTAAGTGGGAAGCAAAACAATTAAACTTTAATTACGAGGGAATTAGCCCTATGTAACTTAATTATTAATTGTAGAGCACGTCCACATAGAAAGCCCTACATATACGATGCAAGTATCTTGCTCGTGGCATACCTATAATAAAATTGGAGCAACAGTTGGCTTGCACCGTCTGTCTAAACCATAGATATTACATTAAGAAAGTCGTCATTGGAGGCCGGTGCAACTTTCGTTGCTTCAACTTACATTATAGGATGATCGCAAATCTGACGGAAGACGGAAAATACGTCGGGCGTTTAGGACCGTTTAGAACGCTGGACGTACTGATGCATCATCGATTGAGTGTGGAAGGTAGAATATTTTATTATCTTAAAACATTCAACCTAACACACTCACACTTGTCTGTTCGCGTTACGCGACCGACGATACACAACGCATCTTCCGTCAGATGTGCGACCACCCATAGTCCAGCCAGTCACCAAAAATTTTGTTAGAAATGTCTCATTTCTGCTTTATTAAACGGCACTCACATACACACCTTTTAAACTTAAGCTTCAAACCAGAACCATTCTTGTCGAATTACTTGTAGATGAGTTCTTCCGTAAGTGAAACAAAGTGTTAATTGTGAACTGTGGGCTAAATTCGTAATATATCAGTAGCAATGGGTTTAATTTTGACAGTTCAACAACATTCATTACGTTATTTACGTTATTGAGCGGACAACTTTTTCGAACATATGAAGCAATGGATTAGCAATATCCTTCAAAATGATTCAGATTGAGATTGATGGTGTGTTACGGTCCTGAAGTCTGAAAGAGACACAGGTCATCGGTTTCGTTAAAAATTGTGTGGAAATCGATTGTAACGGTATGCAAAGGAATGAGGAAAGTGTCAAGAGGAAAGCTTTGAGTATGAATGTGGATTGCTATAAGAGTAGGGGAGACCAAAGAAATTATGAACACAATATGACATGGCTAGAAATGGGGCGACTACCGAGATGACGCCTAATAGATAGTATGGATGAAAAAGACATGTTGCGCTTGCGCCGGCCCTACATAAATTGGGATAAGAATAATGAATAGAATAGAATATAGTTATTTGCTTTAAAACATGGTACATTAAGGTCTTATAGATAAAGTGTTGATCTTACATGTTTGACTTTGTTTATAAGACGGTAAGGGCAAGAAGCGTCTCCGCTTTGATAAATAAACGTGGTCAGTCTTCGCCAGCTTTTAAAAATGGTCTTTTAGACCCTTTTGTGCTTAGTGTTACTGCAGTTTGGTAAAACCCATCACTAAGCGATACACAGACACAAACGAAAGATTAGAAATAAATCACTATGAATGATAGCTTATCAAGTTCATTGATAGATAAATCGCACACCTCCTGCTTATCGTTGTAAATACCCATGTAATCACACACCTTGAAATACCTAGGAGGGATTTTGGAGACGATTGGGGTTTCAAAAATTATAAAAAACAAGGCTCCTTGATTCGATAGCAATATGAATATAATTGATAGAGCCATCAACACCACCTGCAACATCATCATTCTCCGGCCCTCATCACAATTGATTTGGAGTTGAAGCAACATACTTTCTTCCATACTTCTCTATTATAATAGTCGATATCTCAGTCAATCAACTCAGCCTATCGCAGTCCACTGCTGGACATAGGCCTCTCCCAGGCTACGCCACAACACCCTTTTCTTCGCATTCCGCATCCAGTCTGTCCCAGCCACCTTCTTTAGGTCGTCCATCCATCTGGCTGGGGGGCGTCTCACACTAAGCTTTCCGATACGCGGTCTCCACTCCAGTAATCCTCTGCTCCACCGGCCATCGGTCCTTTGACAAACATGGCCAGCTCACTGCCACTTCAGTTTGCTTACTTTGCAAGCTATGTCGGTGACTCCGGTTCTTTTCCGGATAATTTCATTCCTGATTTTATCCTTCAAAGAGACACAGCTCGCTCCATAGCGCGCTGACGCTGAGCGACCTTGACTTTGTGGAGCAGCCCGACCGTCAGTGCCAACGTTGCGGCACCGTATATCAAAACGGGCAGGACGCACTGGTTGAAGACCTTAGTCTTCAAACACTGCGGGATAGGCGACGAGAAGACTTGACGGAGTTTTCCAAATGCTGCCCAACACAACTGGATTACTTGCCCTAGGTAGACATAATTCTTCACAACTTTGAGAAGCGGCCCTTCAATGTAGATTGGACTTGACAAGACGTGCGAATTGTACATGAATTTCGTCTTGTCTGAATTCATGCCGAGGCCAACCTGCCGAGAAGCTCCATTTAGGCAGTATGATATCTTAGTGGTCACCTCTTTTCGAGCCATTTTATCATTCACAGTCTATCCATCGTTTTCTCTACTTTCATACTCAAAACTTTCTTCACAGCATTTTTGTCTACCCTCGAAGGCATGAGAACCATGTACAATAGTAGATACGTATAGACCACAATACCTATTGTCAATACAAAAATTAACAGTACTTTACTTACATTTAAAACCCCAACACAGTAAATAAAATAATTAAATCAGATGAGAATCTTATTGTATCACAGTTGCCGACCGACTGACCGGTAGGCAATATTATCAATCTGTGAATACATCTTTATCAGTCGCTAATGTATCCGATATCAGTGTTTTCCCAAAACCTTATTAATGATATTAAGTGCAAACTTATGTAGTTTGTATGTTTGTTTGCGTTGCATTTAATGGATGCGGACTTGACATATAATTATGTCAAGTCCGCATCCATTAAATGCAACGCAAACAAACAAACAAACTTGTAACATGTTTGTTTGCGTTGCATTTAATGGATGCGGACTTGACATATAATTATGTCAAGTCCGCATCCATTAAATGCAACGCAAACAAACAAACAAACTTATTACTCACTTATTATAATTTATTTGGATAAATCATTATTGGACAGGAGTGTCGAATTTAATAGTATCATGTTCTTTCGAAAACACAAACGTGGCACAATTCATTTATATTTTTGTAGTACAGACGCCAGCACATCAACCTACTACAATCTGTCAAATTTCTTTAATAGATTTTCAACTTTATCACCAAACCATAAGGTTCAAAGTTGATTGGGAAAATCTGACAGTTTCGGGTAGGTTGATGTGCTGGCGTCTGTACATTTTGAACTTGCGACCATTTCAGGCACTAATCTACATTGTCTTCACATGATCTGACCAAGATTATGTCTGGATTTTAAAAGAGACTTTGCCCCTTGAGTTTTTTACGCCATTTCTTTTTAAGGAAAGTCAGATAAGAAATGTCGAATCCATCTACTCGTATCTTATTTTTTATAATATTACACGTAAATGTGGTTCCGATATCCTGGTTACAGAATAAACAACTTCATTTATTTTCATTTCCCGGCAAAAATAGCCCGGTTTTTGTGGATGTAGGTACCTAAAATCCTCGATTGAATATCAAACAGCTGGTGTAGTGTCTTCATATCTGCTAAAAACATATAATATTGCGATAACGGTATATTTAAGCGACCATATCCAACAATTGAAGTATTAAACTAATAGAATAGGACATTTATAAGGGTTTATAATATATGTACCTACTTACAAAGATATACACGTGTCGCCGACACACCGGGAAACTTTACACTTGCAGTTTTCTCCCACTATACAGATAAATACTTAGGAAAACTGCTAAAGTAAACCCGCACGTGGCAGACTGACAACCTTTCACTCCATACTGCGACTTTATCCACTTTTAATCCACTTTACATTCCTGATGGAAACAAATATTTGCTGGCTTTTACCTTAATTTGTAACTCACGTTAACAAGTGAACGCCTACGTGTACGTCAGCATATAAGTTATTGTGGTCTACATGGTGTATGATATGTGGCACCACGGAAGTAGGAAGGCAAAACGACGGAATAACGGCGATGGGCGACCTCAATATCCATCAATTTAACGTTTCTGTATGTTCAGCAGATATTTGTGGGTTCAAAATTCATTTCTGAACCAACACTTTTTAAAAAGCTAACAGTCTTAAAATAATAATATGTACAAGTATATAAAAAGGGAGGGATTTTTTTTTAATTATGTAAATATACAAAGAATAAGCAAATAAATAAATTTATTTATTTTCTCCCACACTTTTTGAACGTCAAAAATGATAAAAGACAGTCCACCAACAAAATGATTCTTCTTCAATAGTTGAAAACGCTAGACTAGGATAAGATTGTGAGTAGTTTTTCAGTTTCTTCGTAATCAAGTTCTAAAAGCCACTGTGTAAGCTTCTTTTTACATTCTATCTTAGACAAATCAACAATAATTGCAAGAATTTTGTTAATTTTATTATATAATCTGCTTGCTCTAAAATTGAAAAAAAAAATAGTGTGTCTGGGTCGGTGTCGAGCCCTATTAGAATAACAGCGCTCGGGCTTTTGGTTTGTTAAATATCACAGCATTATGCTGAGATAGGAGCCGTTTTGGTCTCGCACAGGTCTTTTTTTTGTTTATTTACTTTTTTTTTTGTTGTTTGTAATGTAACTTTGTTTGTTTCAAATGCTTCTTTTTACTATTTTTTGTATTTCCTGTTGGTATGCCCCAAATAAAATATTTTTCGTTTTTCTTTTTTCCTTATTTTCTGTAATCGATGGTTAGAATAGAATAGAATACTCTACACTCTCCTTCTGTCTCTTTCTCTCTCATTCTCTCTCTCTCTCCTCTCTCTTTCCTCTCTCTCTCCTCTCTCTCTCTCTCTCTCTGGTTATTGTCTGATTATACATATTGAGTGTCTCTTGAAGAAAATAAATATAAGTACCTTAATAAAGAGTATTCTATTCTATTCTACACCTTACCTTACCTAGATTCTAAAAAAGTTACAAGTGAAGACAAATCATTTAACATAACGCTTCGATAATTCTGTTATCTAAAACCGCGTTATCTTAGGACACGTCGGTTAAACCAACTAATTACATAAAATATATCTTTAACGTATACTTACGATAGGTAGATAATGCAATTACTTTTAGATTAAACGGTTACTCTGAACAAATTGAGTCAATATTAATTATTCGAGTAATTATATGCTAAGTTATGGTCCGTTGACCTTACAAAGATTAAAAATAGCATATCATAACATCACGCCTTGTTCCCCAAAGGATTAGGCAGAGGTGTAGGTACCCATGGTAGGTTTCACACCCACATTTCGCCAGTTATTTTTATGTCCCACGTAATAGGGGAGGGCAGGGGAGCCTATTGTCGCCAACCGGGTACAAATCCAGACTCTGGGCTGCTATGCTCCTGAGAAAAACCCAATAACACAGTCAAAATACCACTAAATATATTGGTTATCGGTTACGTTGTAGATGTAGATAAGTGAGGTGCTAGACGTCATTCTGACAGATTCCCGAGTTCAAGCTGACGTAATTAATTCACTTGTTTACACAAATAATTGAACAGAATAAAAATGAATAATTAACGCAATACAAAATACATTCAGTAACAATCCGGACATACCCAATGTGCGGTCCCCATTAATTAAACATGTTACTTTAACTCAAAGTAGAGGGGCCCGTGGCTAAATAACAGCCGCACAGGTCGATCGATCGATTTAGACGCAGAATGCCCACTTCTCAACATGGCAACTGAGTCTTTAATGGACTAATTCTCGAAATGGTTAATTTATATCAATGCCTAATTCTATAAAGGACTAATTCGCAAAACGGCTAGGTATTTTTATAAATACCTAATTCTAATATAATAATTCTAATTCTCGAATAGGACAATTATTGAAAAAAAATAAAAAAGAGAATTTAATCGTAATAATATATTAATTATACAATTTCCAAATCAAATAAATCAAGAACAAAAGCATAACATAACAACTTTCACACATTTGATACGTAAAGTTGATTTCTTAAAGAAAATATTGAGGCAAACTAGCTTCATCCTTCTGATCGATAATTTCAAGATGAAAATAATAATTTTTCTAACATCCTTGCCTACGAAAAATAGCAAACTGTTAGGTATATTGCCGGACTAGATTCTGGGCTTCCCAGGTCAGAAAATTCTAGTCGACTGCACTACTACCTATGTTATTAAAAAAACACTCGACCGTTTCTAACAGATGATGATAAGAAATAACTACATAGAAGTATTTCAGTATCTGAAGGCTCATAGGAAGAGCTTAGGTACACATCATTGCGGGTGGGTACATGGGGCAATCGACAGTAGGTAGGTACAGGTCTGTCTAGAATTCCAGATCAATCTGTCGATTGGCTGGATATTAAGCAATTAGCCTCAGGACGAAACAGTTCGTTTCTGATAGCTCGGGCACTGATTGCTACCTCTTTGATCACACGCTACGGGGTTTAACGATAGGGACTGGTATAGAACCGTAATTAGTAGGCCCATGTCGGGCGCCATTAATTAAGAAAGTATATTTTACATAGATTGAGCCCATGATTACTTACTTCTAAAGGGTAGACTGTAATAGATAAATAACATGAAATGACAAACTGTTCTGTCTGAAATCACCAACCCGTCTTGAGCAAGCGTGGTGATCAATTATGCTCGTGAGAGACCTTGCACAATGGTCCATTTGAAGGACTAAGTGCGGAAACCAAACCCATAACATAGAACATAGACCTTAGCCCTGCAGCGGTACAATAATAGGCAATTTTAATTCAACCTGTTGTTTAACTGATGGAAAATGGTCTCCGCCATGTAAGCCTGGTATTATTGTTATTAACCTGCATTTTGTGTTTATGTTTATACACTAGCTTCTGCCCACGACTTCGTTCGCGTAATTTCTTTTTTTAATATTTGTTACCAGCAGCGCCCCGCGGTTTCACCCGCATAAGTTTCGATCCCATGGAAATATCGGGATAAAAAGTATCCTATGTGTTATTCTGATGTATAAGCTATATTACTATAAAGTTTCATCAAAATCCGTTCGGTAGTTTTTGCGTGAAAGAGTAACAAACATCCACCCATCCATCTATCCATCCTCACAAACTTTCGCCTTTATAATATTAGTGTGATTATACATATATTATATTATAAGTAGGAAGTAGGATTGTGGAATGGGCCCGCTCTTGACCCCGATCACGCCTGATGGAAAGCGATGGATGAGGTCTATGATGGAACGAGCGTGCCCAGAAGATGCCTAAGGCACTGGAACTCCCACGCATCGACGAAACACAGCTGGTTGCTTGACGCCGGAATCCGGTGGGAAGATTTTTGGGCCCCTACCCACCGCGTTATTATTCCGTTTTCCAACTATTTTCTTTTTGCTCGGCTCCTAAGAATCGCAGAGTGATGTTAAATAAGAATAGAATCAAGAATTGGAATATCAAATTCAAAAATAATTTTTCAAATCCGTCTGATACGTTGTTCTGGAGATTCGCGCGTTCAAACAAATTCTTCAGCTTTATTATTACCGACTTCAAAAAAAGGAAGTTGTCAATTCGACACGTATGTACTTATGTAATATTATTAGAACTGCAATATATTCACATAATGACAATTTTTTAGAGCTTCCAAACAAATATACAAAATTTTATAGATATGTATGTTTGTCCACGCATTTCTCCGCAACTATTAATCGGATCGTGACCATTTTTTGTATTGGCTTACATTTGTTTCAACTTAGGGAACAGTGCAAGTTTCATCAAAATCGATTCAGTAATTTTCAAGACATGGACTAATACGTTTAGGTAAGTGTGACGGCCTGGCTTATTGATACGAGCTAGCGGATGTAGTGTCAAAGGAAAAACAATTCAAAACCTTGGTCAAATTCTAGTGCAATATTTACACCAAAACATTAACTACATAATACAAACAAATATTCCAGTTTTTATTTAAAACTAAAAATTACGAAATAAAAACAAATTTTAAAAAAATAATTTTACTTCAAAAGGAAATTCACTCAAAATTATGAAATAACTTTAATTCCGGAAGTCGGTGGTAAAAAACGAAAATACAGATAATTCAGAATCGGAATCAGGAATTAAAGTTATTTAAGAATTTTGAGTGAATTTAATTTTGAAGTCGATTTAATTCGTATATAGATTCCTTCATACGGTGGGATACTAATATCGAAACTACTAAAGATAATCAAAGATTTTCGAATAATCATTCGACACATGAAGTTGTTCGAATCATTTCCGAATACACTCTATTACTCGTGATCGAGATGTGCTGCCTCCATTCAATCTAATACGGCATGAAGGTAATTACGATATCGTAGCTACAATTAGCCCGCAGCATGGCTATAATTACTAGCTAGGTATATTGACTTGTGAGGTCAGCACAAATTGGACCGTTCCTGTCTGATAGCTTTGCTAACTGCATTCTGTAGGTATACGGAACAGCCCGCGAAATGTTCCTTTAAATAATAATGTATTAAGCAATTAATTCCGAGATCCGTTTATTGCTACCTTTTAATTTTTGAAGGGAAATCTTCTTTAGGTACACTTTGCGCTCTTTCTGAACAGTGAACAAAACTGAACCATCACGTTTGAGTCGGTTACGCTGAATCGGATACACTCGGCTCCAGTCGGTCGGTGAGGCTAAATGGCATACTCGTGCATCGGCTCCAGTCGTAAGTTTTTACTTGGGTGCCCCAATTCGAAAAATCGCTAACTCCTAGTTAGGGATTTTTTACACTATTAACACAGGTTGATCGGCCGTTTTTTGTCCATCGATACGTCCAACAATTTTTTTGTTTGATATCCCTAAGTGGGTTTTTGAAAACTATAAAAATTAAAATTGAAAATTTTTATTTTTATTACACACATCAAAAGTGTCTAGGGATCAAGCATTTTTATGCGGATTTCTTGAGATTGAGATGTGGCTTTGTAATAAATTTATGATTTTATAAATTTATATGGATCCTTTTTGGTGCATTTCATAATTTGAATCAGGAACTGTGAATCAAATTCGAGTAAAAGATGAAAATCAGCTGTCAATATTTTCCCTATAAAAACATACAACGCATTGAAGACATTATTAGTGCTACTGTTTCCCTACTACTGATTAAAACCAACGTTATTATGGAGCGGCGACGTCATTTAAGCAGGGAAGAAATGCTCAGAGCCGTGGGAATGATAGAAGCTGGTTCCCGGCAACGTACTGTGGCTTTAGCTCTGAATACAAGTCAGAGTGTTATCAGTCGACTTTGGACACGTTACCGAAGCACTGGTACCGTGGCTGAGCGCCATGGAGGACGGTATCGCTGCACCACACGGAGACAAGACCGATACATTCAAATCTTAACTCGAAGAGCTCCAACAATAACCGCCATGATGTTAGCCGTGAGGCTTCATCACTCTTCAGGGAACTTAATTAGCGACCAAACAGTCAGAAACCGCTTGCATGAAGTGAACCTTCATTCCCGAAGACCGCTACGGGTACCACCTATAGCAATGCACAATCGTAGAATTCGATATCAATGGGCTCTTGAACACAGAAATTGGGCAGAAGAACAATGGCGTTTCGTGTGCTTTTCTGATGAGTCTCGTTTTGGTATGAGACCGGATACAAGACGTATACGACACTGGAGAACCCCTGGACGCCAACAGCGATTAAAATCCTGCCAGGAAGTCCATCCTTATAGTGGTGGAACCATCATGGTATGGGCGGGTATTTGGATCGGCGGAAGAACTGAGTTGATTTGGATCAGAGGCAACCTCAACGCTCAAATTTATGCTGAGACGATTGTATCAGACGTCATCGTTCCTCTCTCTACAAGTGCAAATCGGTCCCTTATTTCAGTTAATGCATGATAATGCACGACCGCACACCGCAAGAGTTGTAAGACAGACTCTCGCCGCAGCTAACATCAATGTCCTGCCCTGGCCTGCTCAGTCGCCAGACTTGAACCCGATTGAGCATGCATGGGATATGCTACAGAGAAGAGCTCTGCCGAATATGGAGGGTATCCAGTCGCAAGAAGACCTTTTTTTGTTGTTGCAACTATTGGAGGTCGTATATTTATATGTATATACTGGCCTGCGAGAAATAATCATATGTAACACATTGCTGTCATTGATTTAAATAAGCTTAGTTACGGGTTGTTTATATTCTATTGTACTTTGTAACTTGCTTGTAAAATATTAACCACGAATGAATATACTGTGCTGTGTGGGCGATGAGTAGTTAAATGTTTATTTTTATGTTGTTTTGGTAATAGATAATTTTCTATGTAGTTTCGTTATGCATTCTTTTCTTTGTTATTCTTCTGTTTTTTGTACTATACTTTTGTATACAGCTAGTACAGTTAAACACAGAAGTGTTAGTATTTGAATTATTTTTATGTACCGAGTACAGAAGTGATATGCATGTGTAATAGATTAAGGGGGCGTATTGGAGGTCGTATATTTATATGTATATACTGGCCTGCGAGAAATAATCATATGTAACACATTGCTGTCATTGATTTAAATAAGCTTAGTTACGGGTTGTTTATATTCTATTACTCTTTGTAACTTGCTTGTAAAATATTAACCACGAATGAATATACTGTGCTGTCCCACTGCTGATCTCATCTTTATTTCAATTGCAACGAACATGGGCGGCCATTCCACAGCGTGATTTGGATGAACTCATTTTGAGTATGCCAAACCGATGTTCTTGTGTTGTTAGTGTTCGCGGTAGAAACACGGATTATTAATTGTTTAAGTTACCCAATAAAATTTTAAAGAAAACTGTTATTTCAGTCTTTTTTTCGAACTTTTGTGTTAGTGGTTCAAATGTCAAAAATCCCTTTATTAGGAAAATGGCAAATTTCTTTATTAATGCAAAGGTGACTTGGTTTATCGTTACTGTGACAAACGAAAACACTTTATTTGATGAATCCTTAAAGAAAATTTTAATTAATATCAATCAGGAGAAAAGTTATTGCAAAAATATATGTTGATCCCTAGACACTTTTGATGTGTGTATTTTATTATTATTAAATAATAATAATAATAAAATAATAAAAATTAAAATTGACAATACTTTCAGTTCCAAAAATCCCCAAGTCCTAAAATCCCTTAGTCCGTAAGTTTTTGCCAAAAAAGGACTAAATTAAAAGCAAAATTTTGTTTCAGTCAAAATAAAAACAGATTTAATTTTACGTATTTCGATCAGTTGTGTGCGAATGGCTTGTTTGAAGCAATTTCTCTACATTATCCAATTCCTGGGCATTAAATAATGCCCATTGATAGAGATTTTGCTCTCATAGAAAGACAAAAATTAAAACATGAAAAAATATATGAACCTGAAAGTTATGTCAATTTTGTAGTAAACAGTAGAAATGCCAAGAAAGGGGTTTGAAGATTTTTGTATGGAGGGTGGCCCTAAGGTCGGCCGCCATTTTGATTTTTTTTTCAGAATCGCGGTGCACAACAAAAGTTATATATTTAGATAGAGGACACATATACGAACAAAAAATGTTACATAACATAATATCCTAAAGCGTCAGGTTTCGGAGTTATTCACCGAAATATAAGTCGAAAACAACAAGGATTTTTTTTGTTTTTTTGCCCTACAGGTAAGCATATTGAACTATTAAGGTAATAGAAACGTTATAAAACCTTTATGAAGAAGAAACAAATGAAGAATAGATATGTTTTAAATAAATAATTAAACACGGCAATTTATTGTTCCTTTTTTTAATCCCAGAGACTAATCTGACATTTAAGTCTTTTGTGTTTTCGTGTTTTTTAGTACAGAAGTTTGACATTACACTTGTCAGATTAGTCTCAGGGATTAAAAAAACGAACTATAAATTGCCGTGTTTAATTATTTATTTAAAAAATGTCTATTCTTCATTTGTTTCTTCTCCATAAAGGTTTCATAACGTTTCTATTACCTCAATAGTTCAATATGCTTACCTGGAAGGAAAAAAAACAAAAAAATCCTAGTTGTTTTCGACTTATATTTCGGTGAATAACTCCGAAACCTGACGCTTTAGGATATTATGTTATATGACATTTTTTGTTTGTATAAGTGTCCTCTATCTAAATATATAACTTTTGTTGTGCACCGCGATTCTGAAAAAAAATCAAAATGGCAGCTGATTTTAGAGCCAAAACCTTCAAACCCCTTTGAAGTTGTATTTTTAGAAAAGAACTTGATAGAACGAGGGCAACTAGATAGGAGAGGAGGAGAGCGAGAAGAACAACGAGGTAACGAAAGATTATTAAAAGTTAAAGATTATAAAACTTACTATAATGATAAGATTAAAGAAACAATACCGGGAATTTCAGGTTGTCGTCGAGTTTTATTAAAAGACATGCAAAGCCAGCCTTTTCTGATTCAATGACTGGCGCGATATAAACTGATTTTTTTTATATCGAGTAAGTATATTTAGGTATCTTCGAGATGTTCCTCAAGATGCTATTAAAATTAAAGAAGCTAAAGTTAATGACATTAAAATACTTATTCGATTTGTACCACTAGAAAAAAGAAAATTCTATGAAACTTTGATTATGGAACAGGCTAAATTAAATGAAAGTCAAATTGTTGAGGAATTGGATGACGAAATAGAGTAACTATCCTAGTTATTTTTAAAGGCTAATAGGTATCTATTACTTATTTTTGATTAATACAATACTGTTAAAGAAGCTAATTTTGTGTTGTTAAATTCCTTAGTCCTTAAAAAGAGAGAAAGATAACCCTAAGTCCTGTTGATTTATGAGAAGTCCAATTTTTTTTTTTAATTAACTTTATTATAAATGCTTTTTATGTTTTGTTTTATATACTTAAATAAAGAGTATATTGTGTATTATAACTGGATGGTATTTTAATTTCAACATGTCCTTTGGTTTGTTTTCAAAAAAATTGAATATGTTTATTTTTTGTATTAAAAAAAACTGAAAAAGTGGACTTAGCCATTTCTCGATTTGGAGCACCCACTTCTATCGTGACGCCAAAAGCACACACCTTTCACCTTTGTTCGACGCCACTTATTATTCTAATAAAACTACAGTTGCTAGAAATAAGAATTTGCTTGCACCAGTTCCGCGTAGTCTCATGTGTGTGTAATGCATAAATCAGGGCTCGATATGTGCTCGATGTTGTGCAGGTGCCCGTAACTTAGGCATCGGGATAGTGAGCACATATAACAGCTGTTAGAGCGGTCATACACGAGACACGAGCCATGGATGGAATGGATTAGTTTTCGCTGTAAGTATGAAGTTGAGCGATTGATGAATAGACCGGATGAATTAGGCTTTGCCGTAAAAAAAATGGGCTTCATCACAGTCCAATAAAGTGAAGCAAATGTGGATTTTAGCTGTTTAGCCTGTTTATCGCATTTCACAATTCAGCACCCTACACTATCTATCTCAATCCGAATCGTTTTGAAGGATATTGCTAATCCATTGCTTCATAATTATGTTTGAAAAATACGTCTGCTCAACAACGTAAACAACGCAATGAATGTTTTTGAACTGTCAAAATGAAACCCATTGCTACCGAGTGTGTAAAAAATTACCCCGCAGAAAATATTTTCCCTCAAATAATTTCTCCTCCTTAGGTCTTACAAACAGCAGATTATTTTTATTATTAGCCTGTGATGTCCCACTGCAGGGCAAAGGCTTCCCTACTCTCTCATGAGAGAGTAGGGGTTTAGACAAATTCACCCACCGCGCTTGTCTAGTGCGAGTTGGTGGGTGTACAGTGGACCGCCTGACTGGGTCTGTGGGCGCCGCCTTTGACGTGCTAGATGTTTATCAGCCGCCGCCCTGAGTTGATATCCTGCACTAATATCGACTGTTCCATCCGAGCATATTTGGGTGTATTTATCCCATAGCCTACAGGTGACGTTCTACATTTAGTTCAATACTAAATGCACGACAGTTTAAAGTCATATCGAGGACTAACAGCAGATGAAACATAAACTTTAACTGCAATCGATGTAACCCCAACAACATGCTACAACCGTGTGCCCAGCACTAACGACGCTGCGATGTATCGCTGAGTACATATAAAAGCAAATGCATAAAGCATCACGTTGCGCGGCGCAGGACACGGTCTAGGCTACCCTTATATTTATGAGATTGCAACACGTATTGATGGGAAGTTTCTTTTATGAAATTGTTGCTCCCTTGGGGGCTAAGATTGTGGAAATAGGATGCTGTAGTGGGGTGACTTTGATCAATTATTGGATAGTAGGTACCATGTAGGTACCCCCGTGCCTCGGAAAGCACGTTAAGCCGTTGGTCCCGGCTTTCATTCGTCGATCTTTGACAGTCGTTACGGGTAGTCAGAAGCCCGAAAGTATGATAACCAGTCTTACCCAGGGGTATCGTATTACCCAGTAACTGGATTGTGGAGGCAGATAGGCAGTCGCTTCATGTAAAATACTGGTATTCTGCTGCATCCGGTTAGACTGAAAGCCGACCCCAACATAGTTGGGATAAGGCAAGGCAGATGATGAGGTACCTACCTAAGTGAAACAAAAACCCTATGATAATTTATGTCGCTGTTAATTTGATGACCAATCTCTTAGAAAGAAAGAAAGAAAGAAAAAATGTTTATTTGGACACAGTTCGTGAAACACAAAATACAAAATTAATAAAAAAAAATAATGTTTCTAACAACAATAGTGTGTGCCTCACGGCTGCGCCAAAAAGGTTCATTTCAGCATTAATGCCAGACAGATGCTGCCTGACGCTGGTTTTCTAATGAACCCTTAGGGAAAAGTGACGGGGAGTACACACAGTCTTACCAAAAGGTATTCATTAAAAACAACTAGGTAGGTAAGGTACCACCGATTAACAATTGTTCTAGATCGGTACCTACCTAGCTACTTCCATCACCCGCTGTGATCATAATTATTTAAATGAACTGATGCACGTACAGTAGAGATACACACACCCTTGACACCCTTCTTGTAGGTAAAAAGGTGGTTTACCACCACCAGTCCCACCACTTCACCCCCTCAGTACTACGGTCTTGCCAACAACGACCGACAACCGATACGACCGTTGCCCCGTTCACACCCCTTGTGGTCACATAAGTACCCACAAACAAGATACAAACTGTAGAAGACAGAAACTGATATAATTATACAGATTAACCACAAAGAAAACTAATACGCAATTTCTTAAACGTATTATTACCTACGGTCGAATAAATTATAATATCAGAACTTTAAAACTAAGTTCACCACCACGGATGGGTAAGCTTCCCCTTAAAGGTTACTAACTCTATAATTTAATTTCTAATAACTTTAGTTTGCAAACTTACATAAGTAGTTTACGGCGCAGATCCTTTGTGAGATCCTTTGAGATGAAACCATTTGATTTATTTTATAAAAGTGGATCCAATGACCTAAATAGCAATAACTACACGTCTGCAATGTTTGAGTGAGTTTTATAAAATAGCCAAAAAATATTTTTACGTGATATAAAAAAGACCGAAAACGTACGTGATTAGAAAAGTTAATTTAGTCTATTAATTATGCTTTCACCGAACATTTTAAATCTTTATTTTGCACTAGCGGCAAAAAATTATGAAAGTTGATGTATGAAAGCGATGAAAAACTAAACGCGTTGACAATCAGGTGACAGTAGTGAATGAATGACAGTCAATGTCAACCGGCCCGGCCGGTTGTTTTGCTCTTGTTGTTGAATTGAAACGTGCGCTGCGTGAACGGTCAAGTGTATTATAATTGAAATAAAAGAGATTTCTGTAATAAAACCAGTATAGTTTCCTCATCTAGCCATGCTGGCGAAAAAGTTGTTCACTCTTGTCTTCATACAGAAAGAAGACCAAATATTATTAGGTCTCAAAAAGCGTGGATTCGGTGTAAACAAATGGAATGGTTTCGGCGGGAAAGTAGAACCCAATGAAACAATATTAGTTGCTGCAGCTAGGGAATTAAAAGAAGAATGTTGTCTGAGTGTTAAACCTAGTGATTTGAAGAATATTGCTCATCTAGAGTTCACATTTGAAGGGCAGCCGGTGCTGATGGACGTTCGAGTTTTTTCAACAAATATCTTCAATGGAACTCCGAAGGAAACTGAAGAAATGAGACCAAAATGGTTCAAGAACGACGGTGTTCCCTTTGATGACATGTGGCTTGATGATAAACTGTGGTTTCCGTTTATGCTGCAAGGCAAAAAGTTCTATGGAAGCTTCCACTATGAAGGGTATGACAAGATATTGAATTATAAAATCGAGGAGCAGGAGTCTATGGAAGCTTTTTATGCAAATAGGAAGTCAACATAAAATTGTTATTTGGTTTCTATAATTTCTACTAATTTGTAAAGCAATCACCTAGTTGAAGCTGTTTCCTCATAAGTGTTAAACAATCTTTGTAGTTATATTTGTGAGTGTTTCAAATGTAATTTTTGTATGGAACTGTGTGAGTTCGCAGGACATTTGGCAGGTTGTGTTTCACAATTCTTGTGATTTGTTCTATGGTGTGCCACTTGTGTTGTTATGTCTTTGTTATTATTATCATGTTAAAGTATTATTACTTGTGATTATTAGATAGATAGGAGTACAATTCAAATAGCATTGATTATCTTCCTTTTGATGTTAAGATATTTTAATTAATCAACCTATATGATCTTAATTTTATATGTGATAGAACTATGCATACTTACTCTTTAGTTATGGACAATGCCATTTTATGCACAAAACAGTTACTTAGTATGAATACTTCATAGAAGTTATTCAAACACAATTCTAGAATCATTACAATGTTGCATTTTAACAGAGGTAGTACTGTATGGTTCCAAGTATCCTTTAGTAAGACTTATTATATTGTTTAAACATCCTCCAACACTAACAAAATACTGCATGCCAAGCTAATATTGTAGCTTATTAAGCATCACATGTCTGAAATTAGGTATCATACCATCAGCTAAGTATTCTAAGCTGCTAACTCCATTTTTGGCTTAACTATTTAGTATCAAATGAAAGAGAAAATTCTATTTTTATTCTAAAGATACAGTTTAGCAATGTTATGCAATATTTTTGGGACATATACCTACCCTTCCAGGTGACAGAAATAGGTGAGGTTTCTCTTTCATTTGATACTAAATAGTCAGTTAGGCCAAAAATGGAGTTAGCGGCTTAGAATATTTAGCCGACGATACATAAAGTAAATTAGCATATACATATCTAGAACGTCAAGTTCTTACTAGAAACAAATGGTACTTCGATAATTAGGACAATACTTGTAATAACCTCATAGTTTGTTAAGGGGGATGCATGTAGCCCAGGGTTTTTTTTACGATTTTTGCAATTTGCAGGTGTCATGTTGTAATTAAGATATGATTTGCAGCCATAACAAATATGACTTAACAGGATTATAATTATTCAAATTAGCAATACCTACAACTTATTGAGATAGAATTGGCTCCAAATGTCATGATTTCACGAAATAGTCACTCAATAGAGTAATTATGGACTATATTGATGATTTTTCACAACATAAAACCTAATACTGACAAATTGCAAAAAACTAAGAAAATTTTAATTTTGCGGGCTACCCTGATGAGAAAAGTATTATGAATACTCAGTGTAATGTTACCAAAATGTAGAAGATAAGAAATAAAAATCAAGTTTGAGAAAATAATTATTGTTTTTTTTATTATTAGTTTATAATTATTACAAAAAATTATGATAACAAACACACATACATTACCTCCATACTCCATTATCAAGTGGTCTAAACTTGCAAAAATCTTGTTATATACAAATTGAAATTTCTAAAATGGTTGAAGAAAATACAAAATAATTTTTGGTTAAATTTTAATTACAAATAACATTGTTTAGTCCACTTGTATTTATGTAGTAATTTTCTTGACATTTTATACTCGGTCTTATATTTTATGAGGTTATATTTTGGCTAGGCACTAAAGCAGACTTTATTTAAAAGAGGCAGCCCATGCAAGATCAGACCTGGCACTGACATTATTATAGGTGCAATGAATTTTAAAAGATGAAAGTATATTCAACTTCGACAAAGACATCAATCGTCGAATCGGTCGGCTGGGCAGCATTCGGGAAGCTACGTAATAAATCTTCTCGTCTCATATACGAGACGAGAAGATTTATTACGTAGCTTCCCGATCACATAGTGTTTCAAGACGAAAGTCTTTGACCAGCCCCCTAATTGCATAACATACTCATTCTCAATTTTGAAGGATATTGCTAATCCATTGCTAAAAATGTTCGAAAAATTTGTCTGCTCAAAAACGTAAATAACGCAATGAATGTTGTTGGACTGTCAAAATCAAAGCCATTCGTACTGTTAGTGTGTTACGCAATTACTCCGTAGTATGTGGTACCAGTGATGACCTATGGCACTGAAACATGGTCGCTCACAAAGGGCCTCATTAGTCGGCAGAAAGACACCCAAAAGACAATGGAGAGGGCTATGCTTGGAGTTTTGGGAAACTCGAAGCATGATTAAATCAGAAGTGAAGGGATCCACAGAAGAACCAAGGTAACTGAAATAGCCTGAAGAATTGCCAATTTTAAGTGGCAGCGGGTTAAGGTGCCCTAGCAGTGCTGACAGAACAGATGGCCGGGCCAGAAGGTTCCGGAGTGGAGACCGCGTACCGGAAGACGTACCGTTAGGAGTCCCACAAGGTCAACCTTGTGAAGGCTGCAGGAATCCGCTGGATACGAGAATCACAAAACAGGTCGAAGTGGCGATGCATGCGGGAGGTCCATGTCCAGCATTGGACGTCTTTCGGCCGAAATGATGATCATGAATGAATTAAAATTAATCCATCATCATTTATGTAATTTAATTTGTCGGCAGATTGTCATCCTATTTAATACTATGTCAGTGATCAGGCACTGGGCTGGGATTTTTCCTAGTTCTGATTCTTATTACAATAATACTTAAGTTCCTTATAGACCTGACTGATATTACATAGGAACTGTAGGCAGTGAGTTAGTGAATATGTTACATTGATAATAATTAATGAGGAGAATGGTTAAACCTCTTCAATTATAATAATTAGTGTTTATGTTAGACAATTATGATTCCTTCATTCAGTGCTCAAACTCAAATAGTAATAACGGAATTTGTATAAAAATGGAAATTACTTACCTAAGACCAGTTATAATATTATCAATATTAGCTACAGCAAAATGCAAATTTTCATGATGACTCTACTTCGATACTTCACGTCCTGCCTACCCTAGGAAAATCCGTGACAAACGCTCATACAATTTACAATTACGCATAAAACATGGAAAATATTCAAGAAACTTTATAAAAGTTTATCATTACAAGTCACAAGTTTTTTCCTTTTGGGTAAACAGGATGCTGAACACAATATTATTTTACTTAGCAACTAACATTTTTTTATTTCATAAAAATAACAGTTTATCACCATTAGAAAATATTAGAAAAATGGTTTTCTTACTGAGGAGTGATCAATGGTGAATGGACATAATAATTGTTTACTGATTTCGCCAATCATTTATTTTTAGCCCAATAAAAGTATAAGGCCCCCAAATGTATGCTCATTTCTGAATGTACTGCTGGCGAGTTTGTTGCGCCACTTCTTCTTTCCAGCTAAAACACTAGAAAGTGGTGAAGGGCGGGCGTTTTTGGGGGACTGTCTAATGTAAGTTTGACATCCAATAAGTGCCGATTCTCAGCCTAGTCTAAACTAGGCTGAGAATCGGGAAAATCAAAGGTCATTTATCTAAATAAATGACCTTTGATTTTGATTTAGAAATAGATCATGATAATGCCAGACATGGTTAGACAGATATCACATTGTCTGGTCATCAATAGCTAAGCCTTTATCCCAGTAGCTGGTTGGATGTTCCAATCCCACACTACTTCCATCGTAAACCAACCAATTTACCTCACTAATGAAAATACGTGTGGCACTCGTGGACTGCCGCGGTAAAGCTATTGCATAGCATTTTTTATCAACTTTATATGCAATTTTTTTTTTTCTTTGATATTAATTCAAGTTACACTTTTTGAGCGTGGTGACCACCACATCTACACGCATAAGTCTAGTCGCACGCACACAAACACCGTGCCGAAATCTGCCGAACTGAAACGACGTTAGACGATGCACGGCTTTCAACGCCGCACCGCTGTGCCGGTTAGAGTGGGGGGTGTTAGGTTTATTTTCGTTACGGAATTTCTTGATTCGGTCGCCGCGCTCAAAGTCCGCGATAAAAGCTATGCAATAGCTTAAAAAATCACTTCACTTCACATTTAGTCCATCTTGATCACGTCCCACACAATTTGACTATCCTTGTGCCTAAGCACTGAGTTCCAAGACCGAAAGCTAATGAACAATCATTGAGCTTCATCCACTCCGTCTCCTTCTGCCAGGGCAGTTCTGGCGAGGTTGCGGGCTAATGCCAGGCGGAGGAGGTCACTCTTCTCTCCGTCCAGGGTGGAGGAACGAAGCTCGAGACACAACATGATCTCGTATGTGTCGTTTGAGGTGAAGACGGGCTCGTCCGATTCGAGGAGGGGTAGAGTGTCCAGGAGAAGGGTTTCCCAGAAGCTGGAAAATGTTTATGGTTGATTGTTGTGCAATAAGTTTAAGGATTGTATTGTATAAGGTTGTGTATAGGTATTTATAAAGCAATAAGAAAGATATACTTACTATTCAGGTGCAATTTTCGATGTTATCAATGAGACTAGTAACTGAGCAGCTTTCTTGAATTCTCTCGTTTTATACAGTCTGTGGAAATCACAGTATTTACCTGAAAAAGAAACAGCTTGTTAAAATACGAATACATAAGGCTGCAGCCGTTTTAACAGAGCAAGAAATAACTTCAAACTTGTGGCTTTTTCAAATTATGTTATGACAAAATTTCTTCTTGATTTTAAGCCTATTGCAATCAAAGGACACCAGCATATCTATTCACAACCATGCGACAGGTTGTCGTATCAAAAATTAATAATTTTCCATTACTGATTTGCCACAATTGCCACAGCAAATAGCTGTCGAAAGAATAGCGCTGGTGTTTTTATTTAAAGTGACAACATTTTCGTGTTTTGGATTTGTGAACAGCCGTTAGAGGACTCTCTTGATAACATTGATTCATGGTCGATTCGTTGCGGAAACGTATCAAACGTTTGTGAATAGCTATGCAGGAGGTTTTAACCATTCTTGTTATACGGACAGTTAGCATGTATGCACCAATGAAAATCATACCTAAAAACAGCAGTGTATCAGACAGCAACATAGCCGAGCCAGCAGTCAGCAACAAATCCTGCGCCGGCAACGTGGCGTGCGTGGTGTAGTGCGTGAGAGCGGCGTGCGCGGCGCGAGTGGCCGCGGCGCCGCTGCGGCCGCGCGTGGCCCAGCACAGCGCGCCGCCCGCGCGGCCCGCCGACAGGTGCCGCGCGCACATGCAGCTGCAAACTGACTGGGCTGGAACGGAATAGGGTGTTATTTGGAGACTACAAAGAGAATGGGCTTAGGAAGTAAAGAGAGGAAAATAACTCTGATCTGTCCTACTTCAGAAACATATTTAGGCCTTAAGTGGCATATGAAACCTCAGCAAGCACAGATACACACTGACGTTATTTTAACGCGACGATTTCTTAAGGCACACTGGAATTTCAACCCTTAGTGTTGAGCCTAGCTTTAGGGCGCTTTCAATTTAGACATTTCGTGTCGGACCGCTGCGGTGCCGAAGCGGTGCGTTTGTCGTATTGCGCACGGACGGTCGTTTGTTTTCATACAAAGCGCGCGGTGCGGCAACAGTCCGACGTCGGTACCGCGAACGCTCCACAACCCGCACCGCGTGCTTTGTATGAAAACAAACGACCGTCCGTGCGCAATACTACAAACGCACCGCAGCGGTCCGACACGAAACGTCTGAATTGAAAGCGCCCTTAGATTCCAACAGGATGCATCTAGCACGTAAAAATAATACATTGTTGGATTTTCATCTCTCGGCGCTGAGCAGTACATTCAAAATCCGGCGCGAAATACAAAATGCCGCGTTAAAAGGAGCTTAAGATACCATTTGTGGGCGTTTCGCTTCTTTACAAAGTAAACATAAGCAAGTTAAGGACAAAAGTAAACAAGTCCAAGTGCACCTTCTATGCCCTTTTTGTCACAAAACTACCTCGGTACTAATTCTTCTACATCTTCTTTTTAATGTGTCGATGGCAAAAATAACACGAAAATATATCGTTTTTTAAATTTGTTTGGCCCAAAATTCAGCTTCGCGAATACCGTTCGCTGACGCGGGTCTTAGGTAGCCTCACATGTGCAGATGACAGGGCATTATTAATTACTCCTGACTTACCAACACCCATCAGCCCATGCTTCTTGGCTTCAGAAATAATTCTCATAGCTTTTGCCTCAGTCTCAACGGGCATCCTCTCCAGAATGAGCTCAGCTCTCCGTAGCCCCTCCGGTGGACAAGAGGCTAGGTAAGAGAGCCCGACTGACCAGAGGGACTTGTGCTCCATTAAAAGACAACCATATTCTAGGATTAGGCTGTCACGTAGGTGAGATGTTACACTGGAAAAGAAAAGAAGTCAAGTTACGAAAATGTAATGTAAATAATACATTTTATTCATGAATATATTCCAAGTACTTAGTGTTTTCTCAAGAGAATTATGGGCTTTATGTAGTGTTTTCTAGCTCAGAAGATGATTTTTTTTGCAATTTTATTCTCTTCCAAATACATAGGTTTCAAATTTTAAGGCGCCTAGTAATCTAAGTGTATGCCAAAAGTACAACCCGCAGTTACCCGCAAGAGTTAACTTGACCCCTGAACGGCCCCTCCCGACCCCTGCGCTGTTACCGCCCTCGCCATCGACGCCTCAGTACTGCACTTACGTCCTCCGAGCGAAGTCTCAAGTTAACTCTTGCGTGTTACAATAACACTAGTAACTCACTTTGTCTGGTGCTTATCCATGATGTTAAGTTTGCCGCAGTGGAACAGTATATCTGTGAGATGCGTCGCGAACCAGCCGTTGTCAGATATCTGTTGTATTTCGTGGATTACCTGCAAAGCCACAATTTATATTTAAAATTATTTGTTTTAAATATCTGTATTAGCGGACATCTCAATTTTCACCCCTTTTTCTAGTTTTTTTAGCCTATACTGTCCCACTGCTGGGCAAAGGCCTCCCCCAAATCCTTCCAGGAACTCTTTTCCCGCGCTTTTCTAGTTATTAGGTAAATCATTTTACACACAACCCATCCATGGTGTCCTTGGTCTTCTACTATTATTATAACCATTCTCCTTCTTCATTATGTTGTAGATTTGAATAAAACTTTGTTTCAACCAGTATATAGCCACTTGGACAGTTCTATCATTGGGTTCATTTAAATCCTGAAAGGTTGGTTATAGCCATTGATTAACAGACAAACAGCACGTCAGTACACTTACCCGATGCAGGTCGCCCTCCAGCAGCGCGCGCACCATGAGGTCGAGGTGCGAGCGCGGCGCGGGCGCGAGGCCGGCACAGGCGGCCGCGGCCGCGCCGAGCTCGTGGCGCCGCGCCCACGGCGCCGTGAACATCACCCAGCCGCCCAGGATGTCGAACCACGACGAGTACTTGCTGCGTATTGACTCGAAGGCGGTGTAGTCGCCGATTATTATCTGCGAATTAGTTGAAAGTTTAAAGATTTGATTTTAAGTTACTATGGTAAAATATAATTGGCCCTATGGCACCAGTAACATGTTAATAACAGGCATAAGTATAGGTAGTAATCAATGGGTGTTTTTTTTTAAGATTTAAAACAGTTTAAGATTTTAGTCAAATCATCTCAAGGGTCCAAAGCTTTGTTCTTGCATGATTATTTTCCAAATTGAATTGAAATTTAGGCTTTCTTATTTTTAAATTCATTGTGACTTATGGAACACATATTATTACACTGAATATACTCATTTCTACAAATAGCGTGATAAAGTGATAGTCAATTGATACCCTCATGATAAGCTCCAGGTTTGGTTGTGAAGCCAGCACCCTGCTGCTGAGTTTAGACCTACACTCAGCCTGCCAGTGCTTCCAGGATATTGTGAACTCCCCTGTGGATATGCCTCCATACACCTGCAATCAAAAACATAAATAGTAATACCTCACATGTCATAAAAAAACGGAGATGAGTTTTATATGACATGGACTTGCACCACATTATAAAATCAAGTTGATTAGTTAACAAAATAAGTTACTAGATTTAAAAAAACTTACACTATAAACTGGCATACTCCTCAAAGAGTTGTCAACCAACTTAAACTCGTTACTATCTGTAGCAGAATGTAGTTTCAGCAGAGCTCTAGCCACATCCACTCGGCCTTGCACCACCATGCCTACAACAGTGTCCCAATAATCTTCATGTAGCTCTGAATCCCTCTCACATGCATCCAACAGCCCGGCAGCAGTCTGCTCATGACATGGAAAGTGGAACCGCACCCATTCCAACAAATATGGTAGAACTATGTCTCCTGGAACATTGTCTATGTACAGAATCTCGCATAAGTGCCAAATACATTCTATAGAGTAGAATATTGTAATGTAGGATTGTAAGTTGTTCTTTTCAATGCCATTCTCTTCTTTTGAGGCAGCTTCTTGAAGGTTTTCAATGCACACTCGGAGGATTGAGCGAAACTGGCGGGATAGTTTGAGAAATTCAACGTGGTTGTCTGAAATTTTTGCGGCTTCAGCAGCTTTTTGCAGTGATAAGTATGTTCCATTGGACTCGTTGACGAGTTTCCTGAGGATTGGGGTGAAGAGGAGAATATCTTGGCGGATGTTGAGGAGCTTGTTATCTGCTGTGTTTGTTGGTGTTTTGTTTACAGTTTGACTTCGCGGATATATGGTAAACTTGTTTCCTCGTCCCCATGCACATCCGACATGTTTTTGAAAGCATTTGTCTGGTAGGATCTGTAAATAATATTTTTTTTAGAACCATGCTACACAGGTTATGTCAACTGCAGTAAATATGATATTGAACATACTAATGCTTATAAAGGGCAGTAACATGTTGATTGGACAAGGTTCCCACTTTTTTTCTGTTTGAACATGAGCAGAACTTGGGCGGCATCGAATATAAAGTGGTTAAAAACTGAGGAAGACTATAACCACAATAGAAACCTTGTAAACGGGCTGACGAAGTAACACAACGACCACGGGCTGTATGGTCGTTGAAGTAACAGATCAACCAGGTGAAGTACAAACAACGAGAATCTCCACATAGTTTATGTGTTTATAATCTAATTCAAGAACAAACATAACCTACAAGTTTATGTTTTAAGAGAATTCTACTCACGAATGTTTTTGCTGTGTCTGCTGCTTTCCCATGTGAAGAATCTGCAGAGAAACTTGCGGTATTCATGTTTTTAATAACAGTTATCCTTTTATTGTTTGAAATTCGTTTATAATATAACAGAAAGACCGTTTCATTTCGTCCCTTCAGTTTCAGTTCAGTTCAGTCAGAATTATTTTTTATCTGCGCTCTGGCTCGTCGACAGACGAACGGTGTTGCCACTAGCTAGCCACTAGTGAATGAAAATTGAACTCTTTCCCGCATTATCTAAACTCTGCCTTATGTCTTGATCAAGTGTTCTTGAAGGTAGTTCTTTATCAAACTTGTTTAGAGTATAACAGAACTATGCTCTGTTCACTGTATTTATTCGAGGAGCTGAGCCCTGATGATAATAAAAACGTATAACGTAACTCAAAGTATCTAACACGATAATTTCTCTCCTTAGATAACGACCCAAAACAGAAGCAGTTGTAAAAAATGTAGATATGACCCCGCACTCGTTATAAATGCTGGCCTGCTAATATGACGTCATAGTACAAAAAAGCAATGCAGTTCAACTTCTGCCCTGCTATAAGAGCTGGTGGTAAGCCCCCAGATTGCGTCTCATGGTGTGTTGTAAGTCTGTTATTACTTTACGCACTACTTTGCCAGTGTGGTAAGTTTCGTATGTTACTAACTAAAAAAACATTCTATTATAAAAATAGTTTACGCTAATCTATAGTTGTTAATTGAGAAACTTTCAATGATGTGTTTGTAACTTTAAACATAATAGTACTGAAGATTTATCTTGTGCTACCAATAAAAACGGAAAACTTTTAAAGGTAATTTTTGTTGCTATATATATGTTAATTTCGCATTAATCAAATCAAATTATGACCGGATGACCTGTTGGAGGACATGTTGATTTTGTCACGAATAAAAACGATAATTGTCAATTCGTCAAAAACTGTTTTGTTTAGACGAAAAATTAACAAAATTCTACAGTAAATCGTGTGATACCGTGTTGTGTAACGTGATAACAGTATAATGTGTGATATATATTTACGTAAATAAGTCTGACTGAGGGATAAACATTATTACAACGTCAATCCTTGTTATTTGGTAAGTTTTTGATATTGCACCAATGTTTGCCCGTCACTAACTTTCTATGTAGCGAATGCTGACTGTGTGACTGTGCAAGTTAGACCTTCACCCGCTGGATCTGCCGTAGCCCGTAGTTAGTAATTGTAGCGCGCCTGGGCTGACGTAGCGCGCCGCGTAGTTATCGTTTATAGGCCGCGATTAGCAACTTTATCGGATGTCTGTGTTGTGTATTTGCGAATTGGGTGGTTGTTTTGTGACGTCACGTGTATGCAAGTTGGATAAATTCTTCGTGGTAACGTTGCCTTTGATATGATAAACATTATCTACACATGATAGTAGTATCGAGTAGTCTCCAGTTGATTCCGTTATTCGTGTGCACACCGTACGTTTCGTACGGAAAAAGTGATAATTTTAAGTGTCTAGTGTAGTTGCTAGCCCCTCTTTCAGTATTGTGTAAGTTTTTTTATGTTTTACTTCATATAACCTTAGTTTTTACTGTTTCTTGTTGGAGACCTTGCTAATAACCTTGTCCCGGCCGCTATTTACTTTGTATTTATGTTATATTCCACTCCTCATTAATGCCTGGTCATATGATTTGCTCAAGTCCTTAGTTATACAAGTTTGTAACCACAAATATTTACAAACATCTTACTGACAACCCTAATTACTATAGTTCTCATGTCTAAACTTACTTATTAATTTACCAAACAAACCTGTAATAAAAAAAAATTGAGAGCTAGAATTCAAAAACCTTATCCAAGAATATAAAAAAAAAACTCTTAAAAACTATTTTCTATGAAACTCAAAAGTTCTCATGATAATGAAAAAAGGAAGTAAATAATTACTTAACTATTGGACAAACAGCTGACGCTAATTTTGTCATCATATATTATTCAAAACTCATAAAAAAATAGAAAACAAACTTTTTTTTAATTTCACTCATTCATACTTATTCAAAACTTCTACAGCGAATACTAATTTTATCTATATTGAAATCTATAATGTAGCTCCTATTGAAACAAACTTTCTAATAAAAGAAAACAAATTGGTTGTATAGAATGTTGTTCTAGCCACCATCAAATAAACTACTTTCAAAGTTTCCATACACTGTAAAAATAAATTGATTTCTTTACTTTGAATAAATAAACAAACTACAAAGTCTAGTTAATATCGCAGATCTATTAATTATACAAGGAGAATAAATATGACAGCTTCACATATTTTTTGTACAAAAGCTCTCCAAAGGGCAATATTTATTCCTCAGTTTAAAGTTATTGTTAAATCAGCCCTAAATAAACTTATTGTAGATTGAAATTGGTGATCCATTATGACTTTTACAGGTGTAACATGATAATCAGATAATGTTATCCTTATCAAAATTTTATCTTGAGAAATTATTTTCTTCAAAAGGTACACAAAAATGTCTAGAGAGATGAAAATACTAATAATAACAAATAAAATTGCATGTATCTGGTACACTTCTGGGTCGAAGCAGGTTGCATTATCACAAGAAGGCATGAGTTCATGTGTATGTATGGTACATTTATTTAATATGACTTTAGCACTTGCACTAAATTAAATACGTAGGCAACCTTGATTCAACAGCACAGCACACAGATTGCAATCCCCTATGTTTATCACAATGAGATGGCTACTGATAATTTATTTGTATAGTCATTTGTTTCTGACGTCATTGTTTAAGCTCTGTTGACCTTTACCTGTTTATTTATAACTAAATATAAGTATTTAATTGTTAACAGCAAGGTACAAGTTTTTTCGATTTCTAAGAATCATTATCATGACTAATCCTGAGATAAGATCATTGATTTTTAAATTATATTTTCACATAAACAAGATAATATTTACATGCTTAATATATAAGCTAACAGTCCTTAAATAATATGTACATGTATTATATACATATAAAAATGGGGAGAGAGAATCATAGGGCATCAAAAAATTTGTCAGTATCGCTATGTTGAATGGAAAAGCTGCTTTAGCAATTACATATTATATTCAAACTGTATTCCTATAATAATACTAGCCATCTTTTCAGTCACAAAAAGATGGTGGTACATGCTTCTGATACATTATTTTAATTAATCTTAAACATTATTGTCTGTTTAGGTATGGGATTCCCACTGACACTCATTCTATTGATATAGTAATTATTATTAAGTATATCTTTTTTTTATAATCACAACTTGCTAATTAATACCCACTTATAAAATATTAAATATCTACACTATATAGGTAACAACAACAAAGAAATATTAGTATACAATATTTCATTTATAGGCCTGCAAATGACTATAGTGTCTGATAAATTCATTCAACATATCGAGAAACTCAAAGAGATTAAAATGATTTATTCAAGTTTTAAATTGTGTAGATGTGTCAGATTAGATTGGAGAAAAAAAATGGGGAAGATAGGCTCGAAATTATGAAAATCCATGTAATACGTCACCTTGGAAAATATCTTAAAAGGTTTACAATAACAAACTCAATAAAAAAGTTTCGCGCATTGGCCATTGACCAACAACGTCATGACAGGTATAAAGATTGTTTCCTCCTGTAGGCATATCGCTCGCGATTAGTTGATATACGATACCATATCAGGGACCAGTTACTATTTTTTGTGACGGAACTAAAACCATAGCATAAGCATAATTAGCCCATTATGTTCCCACTGCTGGGACACAAGCCTCCTCTCTGTAAGAGGAAATGGGTCGTAGTCCACCACGAGGGCCCAGTCTTCCACCGTTTTGGGAGCAGTGGTGGTGAAATAAATTACGCAAAGTAAAGCGCCTGCTTGGGTTCGAACACTTCGAACCCACGACCCATGCCACGAAGTTACCACTGCTCCATCAGTTATCCTACGTGCACAGAAGAAAACAACATTCGGTGGTAAAGTCTTAATGAAAAAGATCAGAAAAAAAAAATAGGATGAGTAATTTGATAAAACATCTCCTCATTAAAAGAATTCCCACAGTTCATTCATTAATTACGACAGAGCAGATAATTGTTTTATTTACTTTTCATTTATCAATTGGCCTTCCGAATACAAGCAACGTTATTTTTACAGCATTTATTTTTGTAGCCATTCTTACTGATTTTGTCAAACAATCGTGTTTCAGCGCTAAAGCGTGCTTGATAGCAATCCTGCGCAACCTAACCCCGCCTCCTTGCGCATTCGCAGATGTTAAAATATTTGCATCCATCCCCGATCATGCAAATGTCAGTTAATATGACATCAATTTCCTCCTGGTATCGTAAACAAGGTTGCGGTCAATGTCGATCTTTGTCGCTGGGACAATGTCGCTTCCTTAAGGTGATTGGATACTGACACTTTTTCATACATTCTTTCGGGGTACAAATCTCGAAATATAAACGATTTTTGCAGAATAAAAGCACGTATATTAAGTTGTTATGACTTATTATTGACGCATATCGACAAAAACCTATAAAAAAAACACTATTTACAGGATATCTAGGCCTGATAAAATCGATAAATTTTTCTATGTGTGCGCGGCCGGAACACGCCCTCTGCAGGATATTTCAAAGAACCATCGAGAAGCAGAACATACATTTTTGCTATGGTTATCAACAACAGTTGATCTTGATCGTTAGATGGCGTTGTAGTCAACCGTCGCACTAGTGATGGGTAATTTTCCGAAAAATTTCAAAACTCGGAAATTTTTCAATTTATTTTTCTGAAAAATTGAAAAATTGGAAAAATAATGGAAATATATCTTTTTATCGAAATTATTAGTTTATAAAATATGTATAGTTCATAATAAGTTGAAATTCAAAGGATTTAATGGCTTTACATGTTGTTTTAAAAAAAAAACAAATGTGCAAAGTTATATTTTAATACAGATTCATGGTCAATGGTTTATTTTACACATAAACATATATAATTACGTCACTCATGATTAATCTGAATCCAAATCTGAATCATGATCATCATAAAAGAATTCGTCATCAACATTTTGTACATTATCTGCATCTACAAACAGTAAATCTTCCGCATCACAAAACTGTTTTTCTGAATTTGGGATTTATTTTTGGGATTCTTTAACTGTATAATCTGGACTAGACCAACGTTGAGCGTACTGGCTGTACTCATCTGGTTCTGATATGTACGTATCACTTCTAGGTAAGCTGCAATTTGGAGTATCGTCTTTTCCGGCGACTTCTGAAAGCTTATTTTTTTTTCTTGGAATGTAATCAGCATTTTCAGTGAATAAATTTTCTGATTCATTACGCATATTGTCAAAATTACAGTTCATTTCAGTATCTGATTCACTATCTGAAGCTAGTATAATCTTTTCTGAAAAACATATAAACATACATAAACTCACGCGAAGGCAAAGCCACCGAGTCTAAATTATATTATAATGCTACGTGTACGAGTAGTTAAACGAACGTGCGATATTAAGTAGATAGGTACCTACTAGTTTGTTGGTATTTCTGTTTAATAGTAAAATATTAGTCGGTAGGTGCTTACCTTTGGACATCGCTGTCTACTAACAATGGCAGTTTTGTGAATCAGATCAGTCAAAAACACTCATAAAATTGTATAAGTGTTTACACTTATACATTTATACAGTCAAAAACACTCATAAAATTGTATAAGTGTAAACACTTATACAATTTTATGAGTGTTTTTGACTGATCTGATTCACAAAACTGCCATTGTTAGTAGACAGCGATCAAAAACACACATAAAATTGTATAAGTGTTTGCACTTATACAATTTTATGAGTGTTTTTGACTGATCTGACCCACAAAACTGCCATTGTTAGTAGACAGCGATGTCCAAAGGTAAGCACCTACCGACTAATATTTTACTATTAAACAGAAATACCAACAAACTAGTAGGTACCTATCTACTTAATATCGCACGTTCGTTTAACTACTCGTACACGTAGCATTATAATATAATTTAGACTCGGTGGCTTTGCCTTCGCGTGAGTTTATGTATGTTTATTTGTTTTTCAAAAAAGATTATACTAGCTTCAGATAGTGAATCAGATACTGAAATGAACTATAATTTTGACAATATGCGTAATGAATCAGAAAATTTATTCACTGAAAATGCTGATTACATTCCAAGAAAAAAAAATAAGCTTTCAGAAGTCGCCGGAAAAGACGATACTCCAAATTGCAGCTTACCTAGAAGTGATACGTACATATCAGAACCAGATGAGTACAGCCAGTACGCTCAACGTTGGTCTAGTCCAGATTATACAGTTAAAGAATCCCAAAAACAAATCCCAAATTCAGAAAAACAGTTTTGTGATGCGGCAGTGATGACAGAACCAGAGTACCAAAGCGGAAGAAAATGAGAACATTACAATTTCAAATTTAATGTTTTGTAAATTTATCTCGCATGAACTTGACCGGTATACCGGTGATGAACGGTATAATCTTATGCAAGAAATCATAAAAGTCTTTAAGAAAAATAATAAGTAACAGTCTTAGTAATAGGGTACGGAATCCTAAAAATGAGAAATTTTAGTATTTTGATAAAAAGTAACAAATAATTGGCTCCACTGTACTTCCTCACCCGTTTATTCGAAGCTTCACAATTTTAATAGTTCTACATTTCGTTATGTTAAACACTTTCGCATAATCCCGCATTGTGAAAACTTATAGTTTTTGAGAAAAAAAATCTTAAAGTTACGGAAAATGTATCATGTGTACATAAATGTAACATGTTTATGTTTTTTTTGTGTTCCCGATTACACTACACACTAAACCAACATAATATACAAAAATAACACATTTGTAATGACAACTTAGGATGCAAGAGCGAGCGAAGCGAGCTCGGGACTTGGGGCACCCCGACTCGGACAGGTTAGGTTAGAAGGGGATGGCGGGGTCTAGTGAGCGAGCGCAGCGAGCGAACAGACCCCGCCATCCCCTTCGTGGTTATTTTTTTTTAGACCACAGAGCCCCACGAAGCGGGGCTCCTACTACGCCTTTTAAGCAACTTTTAAGTGTTTTGAGGTTAGGTTACAAAAATCATTGGAAATTTTTTTCTCGGCCACTATAGTTTTGCGAACTTTTCGGTTTTCAAATTTACACTAAAAAGGGTCTATTCTATCTAAAAAAAAAATAGTTACTCTAAAAATCGCAGGTTTTCAGAAAAAAAAAAAACTTCGGGAATTTTTTTCTCGGCCCCTATGGTTTTTCACAATTTGCGGTTTTCAAATTACACTAAAAAGGGTCTATTCTATCCAAAAAAACTACCTACTATCAAAATGCGCCGGGTGAGGAAGTACAGTGGTTCCAAATAATTTGTTATCTTGTTTTATTTTCTGATCTTGGTCGACTTCCCATTTTTTTCCAATATTTGAAAAATTGGAAAAATATTGGAAATTTTTCATTTTTTCTTTTCTTTTCATTCCGAAATTTTTCCATTACCCATCATTACGTCGCACAGGCATTATTATGCGTGATTTTGTTGACAAGTTTAGTTGCGAACATCGATCACTATTGATCGATGGTTGCGAAGCGTAGGTATGCAATTTTTAACCGACTTCAAAAAAAGGAGGAGGTTCTCAGTTTGTCGGAATCTTTTTTATTTTTTTTTATGCATGTTACCCGACCCGATTACTCGAAGACGGCTAGACCGATTTGAAAAATTATTTTTTTGTTTGAAAGGGTATACTTTCCAGGTGGTCCCATTGTCATCAAGTCAGGATCTGATGATGGGATCCTGGAGAAATTGAAGGAACTCTTAAAATATTATAAGCACACCTATAGCGATTTGGGTACCTATTTTTTATAGTACCTAACTCGTGCATTTGCTTTCGGAAAGCGCCATTTGGTGAAGTGGAACTGATGATGAAGACCACATGACTGATGGCCACTGGAACTACTCAATAATAAGTATTTCACGGGTTGCGATTCGAGTACTTTAATGTGCTTGCTAAGCAATTAATTATTATGCTCGTCACAATGCGTATGGTGAAATGGAGCTGATGGTGAAATACCAGAAGAACTCCTCAACAGTTAACGTCCCTGCATCGGGAAAAGCAATATTTTGTAAAAGGCGATAAGCAAGTTGACATTAGGCTATTGAAACTTAGATAAATTATAAACAGACCCACTAAAAAGCGAGATTTATTTAATAAAAAAAAAATACCGACTGAAAAAAAACACTAGGTACTAGGCGAAAAAACCTTTATTTTCGGAAGTCGGAGGCAAAAACTAAAGTAGGTACTAAAGACATCGAAGTTCTTTTCGACTTAGTAGTTGTTTTTTTGGAAGGCGGTTTTTTTTTGTTAATTTTTTTTCTTACAAGGCTGGCGCGGTGGCTCTGCCCGCGCAGTTAGATTTTATCAATTTAATCATGAAGTGAGAAAAAATGCTTTACTTTGTGATAGAATTATCTGTGATCTACCCTGGGTTCGATATTACTGTAATAATGAACGTACTTATCATCTATAAAGTTTATGAGCACACTAGCCGAAATATTTCCATACTTACTTACAAATTTCAGGAATTTATTAGGTACTCCACCGTTTGACATAGCACAGACGCCAGCACATCAAGCTACCCGAAACTGTAAAATTTTCCCAATCAACCTTGAACCTTATACTTTAGCGATAAAGTTGAAAATCCATTAATGAAATTTGACAGATTGTAGTAAGTACCTAGTTTGATTTGCTGGCGTCTGTACATCCAAAGTGAAACATTATATCGTTTTTTCTTATTTAGTTTTATTCATTTTGTTTGCGCGGAAGCAAAATAGTAAAATGAAAAGCATTAAAAAGTTATGAGCTAAGAAAGATTCGTTTTTTTTAGGGTTCCGTAGTCAACATGGAACCCTTATAGTTTCGCCATGACCGTCAGACAATCCGTCCGTCCGCCCGCAGCTTAGCTCAGAGACTCTTAGTACTAGAAAGCTATAATTTGGCAAGGATATACCTACATATTAATCACGCCGACAAAGTGGTAAAATACAATCTTGAAAAACAATTATTTTTAGGGTACCTCCTGTACACGTAAAGTGGGAATGTTTTTTTTTCTCTCGTCTACCCCATGGTGTGGGGTATCACTGGATAGGTCTTTCAAAAATATTGCGGGTTTGTGATAATCATTTTTCGATTCAGGGATCCGTTTGTGAAATACTAGAAGAAATACTAAAATTCACGGCAGTAGTATATGTCACGAAATCAAAATCACAGCTGAGTAGACTTTACGAGTAATAGTCGACCAACTTTTAGTTGCAATGTATGGGAGAACATGATTTTCAACTACAATGTTAAGCTTGTTCTTGGGATAAATTCATTTCAACTACGGAACTCTTCATTGTGGTCCGACATGGACTTGGCCGGTTTTTCCTTGCTAATTTTAATGTAACTTAGGGTGTAAATAAGTAATAAAAGATGTATAGAATCTTCAAAACAAAGTCGGTACCAACAAAGCTCAATTATCGAAGAGAGAGAAGAGTTCAATAAACTTTATTTGCAACTAGCTGCGCCCAGCGGTTTCACCCGCATAAGTTTCGATCCCGTGGGAATATCGGGGTAAAAACTATCCTATGTCCTTCCCCGGGACTCAAACTATCTCTATACCTACCAAATTTCTTCTAAATTGGTTCAGTAGTTTAGGCGTGAATAGGTAACATACAGACAGACAGGCAGAGTTACTTTCGAATTTATAATATTAGTATGGATATAATATAGTATAAGTATATACAGGGTTATTGGAACAACACTAACATGGTCATTGTACTCATCATTATGAACAATTTTTTTTACTATGGGACCAAACCTGAAATCGCGAAAAAAATCAGCTGTTCCCTACATTTATGTTCGTAGGTATAGGTAACTCGTCAAAATGTAGGGAACAGCTGATTTTTTTTCATTTTCTCATTTGAAATTGGAATTGTTGGTTCGAGTGGACGCTGGTGTATGTGAAGTTGTTGGTTTTTAGGCTAAACATACAAACACACGTAAATAGTAAACACATAATACATATTACACATAACACTTATATACATATACATACACACAACAGTAATAAAATTACACTAATAATTAAATACCCACAACCGTGTGTACACGGCCTAATAATTTCACGCGTCTGTACACTGCCTGTGGCGGCGGCGGGCACGCTGGGCTGGGCTGCGGTTGAATGATACATTATTATACCTACGCTACGACCGAAATTCGCGGAATTGATACGATGATCGTTGCCGCACCCCCGCCGCGCCTCGCGTCGCCCGCGCCGCGCGTTGCGCCGCTGCATCTCTCGCACACGACTCAAATAAACATTTTATATATTTTGTTTTATAGTAGCGTTTAATTATACAACAAATCTTAACTGTCCCGTTGGTTTCGTGGTCACAAGTGCATCTGCCGTGCAAGGGGTCCTGGGTTCGATTCTCAGGTCGGACAGTGTTATTTAAATTGGGTTTTTCCCGTTAGGAGTTTCTTTACTCTTTTTCTTTTTTTTTTTGCCCGGAGTTTGGAAATTGGTGGCGTAATACCCCCGTGCCTCGGAAAGCACCTAAAGCCGTTGGTCCTGCGCCTGTTCTCTCTCCGGTCGTGTCGGATTGCCGTCCCATCGAACTATGAGAGTAAAGGAACAAAGAGTGCACCTGTATTTGCGCACACACTTGTGCACTATAATATCTCCTGCAAACCTGGCTAATCTTCTTTGAAATTGGCCACCGTGACCGAAATCGGTCAGGGGATTTATTATTATTTTATTACCTATTTTTAAACCTAAACCTACCCTAACACACTACAAAAGCACCCTTAGAATAATTGAATAAGCAACTGACAACCCTTGTAGCAATCAAGTATTCTTTTCTTCGGTTTTTACTATAAAAAGTACGCTTTTCTTTAGAGAATGATGGACAGTCATAAAAATATTTTCGTAAAAATATTTTATTTTAATTAACGCCACCTCTGGAAAACAAGTTCACAAACCATGTTTATGAATACAACGCCATCTAGTTCCATCGCAAGTAAAACTATACACGTAGTGTGTAACTGTACATGTGTGTGTAAAGACATAGTAAAGATATAAAGTGAAACGGCTAAATGTTTAGGTATGTGTGTATCTTTGTATGAGACGAGTTAACAAGCAAAGTGAATATCTAAAAAGATTATGTTAATGCGTTAGTTGACGCATATAATAAAGTTGTTTCGCAAAGCTTTCTGAGTTAGGCGTAAAAATTGAAAATGTTCGAAGTGCGAATGTGCCGCCATCTAGCGATAAAGTGGCTGGGAGATCATGTATCGAATATCCTTAATATGAATGTCAAATAAGTTTATCACCTTAGTGACGTAGTTTTCTTTGAGAGGTTAGGTTAGGCAGAATTACTTGCAGTAGATGCACTGTTTCATGACTGGGCTGGGCTTTAATGTTTATTAAAAATCAATAGAACTGCTTACGGTAGAATGACGATGATACACCGTTTGGAGCACTTCGATAATTTACTGTTTCTAATTTCGGTCCCAAAATTGTTTGCAACAAAAGTGTACTTTACTGTCTACCTCGCTCTTTGCTAAACTTTTGGCGGTTGTTGCCAGATATCGCGAATAGGTTCTGCGTAACACACTTCAATCATAATCTGAATTTTTAAGGATTATTGCTAATCCATTGCTTTTATATGTTCAAAAAATTTTCTGCTTAACTAATGTTGTTGAACTGTCAAAATTAAAGGCATCGCTACTTTTAGTGTGTTACGCAGTCACCCCGCTGGTTTCAACCATTTGTAGACTTCGGGGTTTTTCATATACAGGCTGAAATTGAACACATGCGACAAATCGAAATGGGAGATTGTACTCGTCATTATGAACAACTTTTACTATGGGACCAAACCTGAAATCGCGAAAAAAAAATCAGCTGTTCCCTACATTTTGGCGAGTTATGCGAACATAAATGTAGGGAACAGCTGATTTTTTTTCACCCTGTATATCTCAATCAATTAGGTGACTTTTATCCGCAATTAAAACAGCCGGTATCCCCCATAAACTCGAATATTTCCGGGATATAAGGCATAGTTCTTCCGTTGCAAGGGTCATACGTGTCCAAACTCTAACCACTACCGGTAGTGATCTAACGTGAATTATAATGTCTAAAGTTGTTTTCAAATAGCGGCCGAAGTCCTTGACAATGAACTATGTAAGTCGATTTAGAAGTTACTACTTGTACGTTTTATGTGTATAGCTTTTAAACCGGCTCCGCAAATGTGTGTCAGCTGTGCCCCGAAGTAACCACGTGGTTGGGTTTCATTGAGGTGCATTAAATATTGAATCTCGGACTCAATTTTGTTCCGAAAAAGTTTGTTTCTGGATAACATTCTAGATTGTTAAGTGCTTGTCAGTCGTGAGTTCGTATTCGTACCCAGGCAGGCACTTTACTTTTGTAATTTCATCATCACTGCTCTCAAAACGGTGACGGAAAACATCGTGAGGAAACCGTCATGTCATAGAACCAAAAAATTCAAAGACATGTGACATCCACCAACCCGCCCTGGGCCCGCGTGCTGGATTATGGCCCACTCCCCCTTACAGAGAGGAGGCATATGTCTTAGCAGTGAGAACATTATAGGCTGATTATGAGTTGAGTGTCTGCCTGGATCGTCATTTCAGTGGCCCAAGTTTCAATAAGGTTGATAGACCCCGGAAAAGACCAGAAATACCATCAATGTTTGCAATACGGCCTACGGAATTTTTGTCATACAATCTTCGGAAATGCGTCCACCTTCTTTCTCTTTGCTTGTATCGATCGTTATCTTCTAAGCTGATGTGATCTATTTGGAACACTTTACTTACTGCAGAACCTTGTAAAAATACGAAGTCCTTTGTTTACTATTAGCTGCTTAATGAAACAATAAACATACAGTGATAGTGAGACTAAAATTAGGGAGGGAAAATATTATCAAACACATTGACCTCTGATAAGAGCAGACACTACGTTCTTTAGGTATTATCTGAAGTATCATAAGCAGGCTAGACGGCATTTCTTGACGCATACTAAAAGTGTAAATCTTTGGAGTTTTCTTTGTGATCTTGACAGGAAATCTTTGTTTGGAGGAGAAAGAGAAATACATTTGCGAGCTCTCTTGCTATTTTTCCAGAGAAAACTGCTTTGAGTCAAAATATTGACTGACTAGCTTCTGCCCGCGACTTCGTCCGCGCGAAATTTCACCCTCCCCCCATTCATCTTCTTAGGGGTGGAATTTTGATAAACCCGTTCTCAGTGGATACTTACTCTTCACAAAGAACAAACCCTCCAATTATCATGTCTCTAGGACGAGCGGTTTAGGCTGTGCGTTGATATATCAGTCAGTCAGGAGTTCACGACTTTGAATTTTATATATATAAGTATATAGATTTGGAAGCAGTGTCTACACTATACAGACAACGACTGCCGATAGATTATTACCAAATACTAGGCGAAGATCTGCCGCTACTGTTGAGGTTTCAAACAAAATAACAGTTCGAAGTTCATGAGTGGTTCTCAGATTTTCTCTGGAACATCGTGGGGTTTCCTCAATCCATTTTCTAAAACCAGTGCCATGAGACATGAGTCAGTCTGTACAGATTCTAGTTCATCGCCTACACACACTTTCTCTCATTTCTAACTTAGAAACTTCGCTATTTCATAGAAACAAATCCTTCTTAGTGAAATCGACAAAATAATTATGTTATTCACCTTTTATCGGCAAAGGTGATATCAACGTCCTTCCTCCGATAAAACTCAATATACCTCGAATTAGTCACAGATTTGACGTTTTTGTAGCGTTTGTTAAGGGGCTTACACGAGCTAAACGCAAAAAAACGGTAGTTTTCGAAACAATAAAAGTATATGATCGCCTACAGTAAACAAAATCAGAAAAATATATGATATTCTTCAGGATATTTGCTAGATAGATAGTGTTTTGAAAACACAATACAACTAATTTGGTACGATAGAAAAAAATCATGAACATACCTCTAAAAAACTTTCTTTTTACAATAAAAACCATACTAATATACATACAATCATTCTGATTTTTTGTCAGATTATTCTACAAGTAACATACTAAAATGATAGTGTTTTATTTTTTTATTTAAAACAATAGTTTTTTTGTAAATCGAATATTCATAGTTCCGAACATAAAAAGTGCGCATGTGTGCGTGAACGCCCGCGTAGCGACACTGCCGGCCGAGGCCTGATGCTATACGGACGTGTCGCTCTTTTCGCCGCACTATTTCCGTCAAGATTGTTATGTTTTTGTTAAGTTTTATTTGTAAATTCATTGGTTATTATTATTTGCATATCTTCTTTCCGTAAATATTTTTATTTCGTGTAAATATAAAATACTTTTAAGTTTGTTATGTATGGGTGCAAGGCGCGCGCCATCTATTGTACGGCGAGTCCCAACTCCCGGGCGTTTCACTTGTGTCTCCCGGCAGTGGTCCGCGTAACATAACAAAGTTAAAATAAGGTAATAATTTGTAAATAAATGGGAAATATAGTGAAACATTCCGTTAGGAGGACTACAAAACGTTCATATAAAACAAAAGCCGAACATAATATGAACGAAAGTAAAAAGTATGAGCATTTTATTTTTAACTGAATATTTTTATTTTTGCAATAAAACTATGAATTTTGGTAACATCTAAGAAAGTGCAGTCATTTTGCATAAGGTAAGTATTTTCGACTCCGCGTACATCTGTCACACCGGCGCATGTGGACGACGTGTAGATTTGTATTCGAGAGTCCCCGGGTTCGATTCCCAAGGTTACGAAATCGTACTTTCTTTTAAATTTTATTTAAATGTATTTTGAATTTTTAGATAAATAGTGTTTTGAAAACATGATACAACTAATTTGGCACGATAGAAAAAAATCATGAAGATACCTCTAAAAACTTTCTTTTTACAATAGAAACCATACTAATATACATACAATCATTCTGATTTTTTGTCAGATCATTCTACAAGCAACATACCAAAATAATAGTGTTTTATTTTTTTAGTTCAAACAATAGTTTTATTGTAAATAGCATATTCATAGTTCCGAACATAATAAGTGCGCATGTGTACGTAAACGGTAAACCCCCGTGTAGGAATAATGCCGGCCGAGGCCTGATACTATACGGGCGTGTCGCTCTTTTCGCCGCATTATTTATATGTACATACATTCATTGTTTATTATTACTATTTGCATATCTTCTTTCTGTAAATATTTTTATTTCATGTAAATATAAAATACTTTTAAGTTAAAATAGCGTAATAATTTGCTATCAATTATATCATTTGTAAATATGGGAAATAAAGTGAAACATTCCCTTAGGAGGACTACAAAACGTTCATATAAAACAAACGCCGAACAAAGTAAGAGAATTTTATTATTACTGAATATTTTTTTTCACTATGAATTTTGGTAGTTTAAGAAAATGCACTTATTACGCATAAGCTCAGTTTTTTCGACAACATACGTAATCGTTACATTGGCTTATGTAGACGACGCGCAGGTTTGTGTTCGAGGGTCCCCGGGTTCGATTCCCAGTGATACGAAATCGATTTAATTTTATTTAAATGTATTTTGAATTTTTAAATATGTTTTTATAAATAACTAAAAAAACGTCTACAATGTAATTATCTTTCACAGGAGAAAGAAAGTCGAAAATATCAACACAGAAGTTACTTCTAAATCTAATGCGTAAGTACCTACACGTTTTCTAAGCCATTGTAACAATAAAAAAAACCTAAATTTATTAACAGACCGCGACTTATTGATAATGTGCATAAAGAAATCACAGATTCATCCGAAAATTGCGATGAAAATTATCACAAGCAAGAGTTTAATTTTTATTGATTGTGTTTATAATAAATAGAAATCATAATAATTATGTATGAATGTTAGGTACGAGTAGGTACCTAATCCTTGAGGCCGTTTACACATCGTGCCGCAGCGGCAGCGGCATCGCCGCCGCCGCGGTGCCGCTGCATCAGTCACCCTTGGATTTGTATGAACATACGGCGCCGCACAGTGGTCTGAAAATCGAGCTCCATACTCATAGAAACTTAAAGTACGGAAATAAAAAAACAAAAATTGTAATGGGTCTAGTATACCTCCCTTTACGTAATATTAACGTATGGATGGTATCAGTCGCTCCACGCGTGAGAAAAAAAAGTTTTTTGTTTTTTTTTGTATGGGAGAAAAGAAAACACTTAATGTACATTTTTTTGAAACTGAATGGAACTGATAGGCTGGAGCTCACACGAGCTATTGTACCATACACGGCCATCAAGATGACATACAATTCATGCACCGTTGGGCGCTGCTTTGCACGTAGCAAATTTTTGAAATTTTGTGTTTTCGATATGTGATTTTTCAAATCTTTGACGTGAATAAATGAACTTGCCGATCGATTTACTTATACTATCGTTACTTTTAGCCTGCTTATGACCTTTATGATGACAACAATTAAAAATTATGTTGATTATAAGTACCTATACGTTTTTTTTTTAATTTCATTCCAAGAACTACTTAACTCATTTAATCACCGTTGTAGTGTATCTATTAAATAGATATGTAAACACTGTCTCATTCACACAAGCGGGGTAGCTGCTGTCAGTTATGTTATGTCATCTGTCAGTTACGAGGAATGGCGGGAAACAGACAAAGTGAAGCAGGCTATATACGATGGCGCTTGGTGTGGTAGTGAGCCAGTGAAGTGATATGTTTAACATAAGTACGGAATCAACAGGATTCTACAACCGTGATTATGGTTGAGTTATAATTAGATACTGCTTCAATCTGAGCCTCAATCAGAGCCTGTTCTTCCACGATGTTCAACTTGTTTTCGTTTGAAAACTTAAAATAAATTGGTCAGCAGAACATTGTGGAAGATGGCTTTGGATTCTCCCATACCTTTTCTTCGCCACAAACTAAGCGCAGAGGCACAAAAGAACACATAAACATACTGGAATCGTCTTCGTCTGCCATAGTTTGCTTATACAAACTTTGCCCTGAAGCACCATCAAAGCCATACTTGCATATAATTGTTAACTCTTTGCCATCCAGCGAAGGTTCCACACGTAGGAATTTTCCAAGCTTTGCACAGTTTTATCCAAAATTTAGCTTTACTTTTACCTCTCCTTCCGTGATGTACAATGGTAACTTTTGGAGGGCAGCAGTCCTTCTTCGCCTCAAGGATGGCAGTATAAGAAGGACACAGTGGTACTCCTTCTTCTTTTGCACAAGATCTTAATGTTATATACTGCCACTTCGAAAGCTTCAATGAGGTCAAAATAAATAAAGCTTTATCAGCGGAATATATAGGCACAGTTTCCTTGGGCTTTAACAATTTATTTATCCTTGTAGCCTCTTTGCTCCGAGACTTACTAGTACCGTTAGCGGGCGAGCGTAACCATTTGTCACCGACCGGCGCGCACCCTTCAGGGGCGAGCGTAACCATTTGTCACCACCCGATTCACGCGGCTTCAACCTCTATTATTACTGTTAAATACGGTCTAATATCCTGTGCAACAGTTTGAGTCTATGGTCCGGTAGATAAACTAATCGACTAAATGATTCAAAACGAAAAATATGGGTTGGCAATATTTGAAAAAAAAAGTTAAAAATAGACTTTACGATTCTTAATGGCAGCTGCAGTGCGTGATGTTTTGTTATGATGCTATGTTGTTTATTTTAATAGTTTTTGTGTAAAATCGACGTTAAGTGGATGAATATTCGTTTATAACATATTATACGTCCTTGTAGATAATATTGTAGATAATATTTGCACGAAATAACATCACAATCAATCAATAATCTTTTTTTTTGGTCAAACAAAATTTTACGTAAGTACTTCAAGAAAATCTTATGATTTTATAATTATAGTGGTATATTTTTACAAGATATAGGTAGTTATCAGTTAATAAAGGTTTGTGTAGTATCCTAGTAACACTTTTTTAATTAGAAACAACTCAATATGACTAGGATTGGGCGATTACAGTCATAGCGTTGTAATAAGAATTGAACGGCTCGGCGCACTGAAATTTGAGTTTCAATATTATTAAAATGTAAGGTAGGACTTTCAAAAAAACGCTGTTGTTAGATTACTTGTCTATTCATAATGTAACTTGCAAAGTTTCGTGTAAATTCATATAGTAGTTTTATCAGAAATCGACATAACACGGAAACGAACACACTTTCAACCTATTTTCTGATGACGTCATTTGTTTATAAATACAATACTCGTAATACGAGTATTGTTTGCATTTTATATTATGGTCTGTTTATTCAAGAACCCAAAACAGTTTACATTAAGTGGCTTGAGCCCATATAAGCATCAGTAGACCATTTTTTGTGAGCAGGGTAATAAATCACGCGCTGAGCGGGTGACATCTGGTATTTGACAGGTCTTTTTTTGATATTACGTCACATGACGTCTCGCCCATGACCGGTTAACGATATCTGCTATATTCTTGTCATGTGCTTTCAAACCGGTTGCATGAGCAAGGCTTTCAGTGCTATACGTTAGGAGGTCTTCCGCTCTCCTTCTCTTCTGTAGCGGGCTTAGCTCTTTAAATGGTTTTCTCGGCCTCACAACTGATGTTGATGTTCCAACACTGCACGTCTCCGGTGTGTAAGATGTTGATGCACCCTCATTTAAAACAAAGTCAGAACTGGAACGGGTTTGCTGCTCTACTGACACTAAATAAGGGGTCATCTTTCCTTTCATGATCTCAGGCCATTTTATGTTCTCTTGCAGCCATGTCTCATACTTTGTTATGTATGTACGTCTCGTGCGATTACACGAGATCCATTTGTTCCTCAACGAACAAACATAAGTCTGACAGAATTGTTTCAATACCCTCTTTTCATTTTCTGACAAATCAATAGTATTCTCAAAAACTTCAAATAAAACATTGGGCTGTAAAAAACAATTGTTGTTTGTCACAAACATGACAATGTCCAAATTGGTATCACAACCTTCCATCACAGCACAATAAAAAAAATAACGTAATAAGTTAGCGCGCACAAGTACTGAGAGCTACTGATAAAAGTAAGCTCAAACGTCCTATTTTTATACAACTACCCTCATTATCGTTCGCTATTCTTTAATTAGGTTTTACAGACTTTAATATTACAGACAATAGAATTTTATTGTGACTAGGGCCCATTTGGCCCTGCTAGAGCTGGTTGATGCTCATGTCATTGGTATATAATTATAACTCAACCATAATCACGGTGATTAAATGAGTTAGTTCTTGGAATGAAATAAAAAAAAACGTATATAATCAATATAATTTTTAATTGTTGTCATCACAAAGGTCATAAGCAGGCTAAAACTAACGATAGTATAAGTAAATCGATCGGCAAGTTCATTTAACCTCGTCAAAGATTTGAAAAATCACGTATCGAAAATTCAAAATTTCAAAAATTTGCTACGTGCAAAGCGGCGCCGAACAGTGCATGAATTGTATGTCATCTTGATGACCGTGTATGGTACAATAGCTCGTGTGAGCTCCAGCCTATCAGTTCCATTCAGTTTCAAAAAAATGTACATTAAGTGTTTTCTCCCATACAAAAAAAATAAAAAACTTTTTTTTCTCACGCGTGGAGCGACTGATACCATCCATACGTTAATATTACGTAAAGGGAGGTATACTAGACCCATTACAATTTTTGTTTTTTTATTTCCGAACTTTAAGTTTCTATGAGTATGGAGCTCGATTTTCAGACCACTGTGCGCCGCCCGCGGTGCCATACTATTATATTCTGTGGCGATGCCGCTGTATTGGCTTCTCTTGGATTTGTATGAGCCCTTGCGGCGCGCCGCCGCGGCGCCGTGTGTTCATACAAATCCAAGGGTGACTGATGCAGCGACGACGCGACGGCGGTGCCGCTGCAGCTGCGGCATAATGTGTAAACCGCCTCAAAGATTAGGTACCTTTGGCAAAAAAGTCGTGAAAATAATGGTGGCGCCACTATCGTGCATGTTGTAACCCTATATAGTACGACGAAAACGGTTTTGATACATAGATTTTTTTTTACAATTAATGTGAATATTGGCGGGTTTTATGAAAAAAAGAAAAGCTCTGAAACGCCTGTTCAGTCACTGCCTATAACGATAACATTTGCGGTTATTTATTTTAATTAATTAAAAATAAAATTATTAGGTACTTCAAAATGCCTTGATGTCAACTAATCCTACATTATGTGAGACAATTTTATGTTTTAAAAGACCCCAGATCTATTTAATAGGAAATGGTGTTCTAAACAAAAACTAAAAAAATAATTAAAATCAAATTTTTTAATCACAATCAAAAATGTTTTCCTCTAAGTATTCCACTCCCGAAAAGTCTTCATCCATGTCTTGGTGTGAGCTTTCACTAAAAAACTCTGCTGGCTGTCTTCAGATGTCACTACTGCTGCTTTCATCTTGTAGGTTTATGATAACTTTTTCAACGTCACTATACAGAGTTTGCCCCCTTCGAAAATAACCTTTTTCTATTTTCTTGACATGTTGACGTGAATTTTTGCAGTCGGTAACTGAAATGCTCTGAAACGCTTGTTCAGCCACTACCTAGAACAATAAAGTAAAAATAACTGAACATGAAATAATTATCAAACGAAAAGTATCAAAATTATACGAACGCGCTGCATTCCGAATGTGTTTTGTAAACATAACCTCAACTTTGTGGATGTACATTTTAGTAATTGTATGAAAGGTTTATGATAGATATTGCACCTTGAAATACACACATTGCATCTGATTACATGTATAAAATATAATTTTACCTGTCATTTCACCGGTTCTTTTAAACACATCGTTGAGATCGGTTAAAATTTGTCCGGCCTCGAGTTCCGCCAAACATTTCACGTACACTTTATAAATTATCGCTCTTGCGGAGCTGCGAATAACAGATCTGTTCATTATGAACACAATGGGTCACCAGTATCACCACAATAACGCAAATAAATAAAAATAAACACGATAAACAGTCACCGATTACGAGAAATGACAGATTATGTACCTTACTCGACGAGGCAGAGCGAGTGTTGCCAATGATTAAATATTTTAGTTCCGTTTCAAGACTTTCTTGCCAAACTGTAACTATGATTCCTATTTATTATAAACAAAATCAATTTTAAATCTAATTTCTTGCTTTTGATCATTTTCATCGCAATTTTCAGATGAATCTGTTACCTATTTCATTATGCCCATTATCAATAAGTCGCGGTCTGTTAATAAAAACATTAGGTCAGAATTTTTTTTATTTTTGTAATAGCTTAGATAACGTGTAGGTACTTGCGCATTAGAAATACCTAACTTCCGTGTTAATATTTTCGACTTTCTTTCTCCTGCAGACTTTTTTTAGTTATTTATAAAAATATTTAATAGATATATTTAAAAATTCAAAATGACATTTAAATAGAAAATTCGATTTCGTAACCTTAGGAATCGAACCCGAGGACTCTCGAATACAAATCTACACGTCGTCCACATACGTCACTGTGACAGTTGTACGTGAAGTCGAAAATACGTACCTTAAGCGTAATGACTGCACTTTCTTAGATGTTTCCAAAATTCATAGTTTTAGAAAAAAAACACTGCAAAGTGATAACTTTTATTTCGGAAGTCGGTGTCGCTGGTTTCGCATTTTCGTTTTTTGACACCGACTTCCAAAATTATAGTTATTTATCACGCTGTAGTGCTTTTTTTGAAGTCGGTTGTTTTTTTTTTCTTTCTAATTGTACCTACCCCACAAAAATTCAATTAACACTAGTGCATTGAAGAATCATCAAAATTCGCATAGAAATGCCGGAGATGCAGTACATTTATGCATATTAACTTCGGACATACTACATAAGAATAATTACCTAATGAATATAGAATAACTACCTAATGAATATACTAAAACCTTCCTGGAAGTATGTAGATCACATTAGTGAAAGAATGATCAAAATTGGTTCATCAGTTTTTTAGAAAATCTACAAATATATATACAAACATACACACATACATACATTACATACATACATACGGGTCGAATACACAACCTCCTTTTTTGAAGTCGGTTAAAAATGTTTTAAATTTCATTGAATCAGTTTTATTTCAAAATCACCCACATCCTTAAGTTTTTCAAGTCACACTCAAAACGAATAAAATTTATTATGTTGTCACACATAACTACATAATTTGTTTGTTAGATCTTTAACTTATTTGCACATCGTTTCCGCGCCATCTATTAGAATACTAGGGCGTAATCTCACAAAACCGTTACTTCTAAATCTCATGTATGCTTTATGTCATAATTGTGATGGGCGTCGTCGTTAGATGGCGTTTGCGTCGATTTTGCATATGTGTGCATGCGTTTTTCAAGGACACTTAGCTCTAGTAAGCCTCTTAATGAAGTAAATAAAAGATTATGATTTTACGGCAGTTCTTTCAAGAACTTGTTCACATTCCTGGAACTTTTGAGGGGAATACAAGTGGTTAAATCCTAGTGCTCTTAACATAATGAATCATAAACTCAGCGTCTGTGAATCTACAACCAGATATTCCCAAACATGGCTTCTTCCTAACTCCATAAATGGCATCACTATTTGATCATTATTTCCGCGGGACGACAGTTCCTTACTTTCCAAAACCATGACATTATATCTGAAATACTTACGTGTTTCGTAGAAAACAGCGTTGTTGTCGAAGTGAACAGTGGCATGCAGTAATGTGTTTTCAAACAATTGTATCTTCGAACATACCACTGATTCGTCACGAGGTTCAAACGGAACACGAATTTCGTGAGCAAATCCACACATTGGCTATAAATTTCTAGCCGAGGTAAAGTTATTTCCCATGTCGAATTGCTGATAATTATGTAGCTATTTCTTTCTATAAAGAACTGGTGTATTTTAGAATTTGAACGTTCTGTTCTTGTGTTTACTCAATAATTACATTTTGCTCTGTTACCATCTTTATGGATTCCACTTTCATAGCTGTTCTAAATATTGTCAAAAATCCTTCAGGCCCTTTGGTCTTTACTCTTTTTGGGTTCTTATGACACCCACAAAATCCTTGAGGAACTCCCGTACCATCTTCTCTGCTCATCTCAACATCAGCCGAAACCTAATAACTAATTAGCTGTCCCTACTGACACTGGCGTGATATCTCGCACGTAATTAGCATCAATACAATAACATAGGATGCATGACACACAAGGCCGTCTGGTTAGCAACACCGGTCTATGCAGACCTCGTTCAATAAGGCTTTAACTGATTATATCAGCTGATGTGCGTTCCATATCTAGGTACAGACGTCAGCACATCAACCTACACCAAACTGTCATATTTTCCCAATCAACTTTGAACCTTAGGCTTTAGTGATAAAGTTGAAAATCTATTAAAGAAATTTGACAGATTGTAGTAGGTTGATGTGCTGGCGTTTGTACTAGGATCCGTAAGGACTCAAAATCATTATTCAAATTATCCTGAGAATCAGACTACAGCACCCAAAAACGCCCGCCCCTGACGGAAGGACGTGAAGAAGTGGTACAACAAACTCCCCAGATTCAAAGATCATTATAATTTTTCCAATAGTGCAACTGCTTCTGCCAGACGATAGAGTAGTTCAGTTGATAGTGTGTACACTTTTGCAGCCGCTAAGTTTTTGCCGCTACAATCTGCTAGACTGGTCTAAGGCCCGTGCCCGTTAGACTTAACCGGTCGTGTATCTAAACAGAATTTTTTTTTTCCTTTATTTAGCTGACCTAGTGTCTGAGCAGGGAAGTTTTTTTAGACTCTTTTTTCATATTGGCTGGTACCTTGATGGGTGTGAAGATCGCCTTAAGTGAATCAAAATTAGACGTTAAGCTTTTTGGAGATATGTCCTCATTTTCGTTAGGAAACTTATTATTATTATGCTTAGTCCAGTGTTGTCATAACATTTCGAATATAGTCTCACTTAATAAATTAAAACAGAAGTAGACACAAGACGTTCCGGCCAAGGTCGATGGCTACACCATAGCCTTGCGTTGCTGATTGTGTATGCTTTTACGTGCTGTATCGATCTGTAAGTTATCGAGGCTATTCATAGATGATGGCGGTCGTAGGGGTTCTATGTGAAACCTATTATTATGTGAGGTTAAGTCAAAATTGACGTCTTCATTGCATTGAGAGAGTGAGTTGAGAATTTTATCGCATACTTTCTCAAAGTGAACCTGCAACTATGCCTGTAGTATGGTAATTTCACCAGTGCGATATTCGCTTAGAAGTTTTTCATATTTTCGAAACTGTAACGAACTGGTATTTATATTGACTAGCGTTAAATTAGGAATAGGTACTTACGTTGAATTGAAACCGTTATTTGTAATGAAACAGTCTAAATTTATAAAAAGGAGACTTTTTTATTAAAATTGTTTCATTGGCTGGTCGGTACGGTGATGTATGCGTATCAACAGACTCTTAGTTTTTTTCGTTAATTCGTTCAAATTGTTCTTACCCGTTTATCCTTTATTCATATTCCCGCCACGCAGCTTAACTGTTGCATTTAAAAGGTACAGGTGTCAATGATATGATAGGCACTCGTGACTTTTCATCTTTGGCCTCGGTAACGAGAACAATACAATTACTTGTGAGGTGGGAATAACTTTCAAAGTACTGCAGTTTTAAAACCAGAGGTTACCTTTCACCAGAAAATGGGCCATACTGCCAGTCATCACCATCCACAGCCTGAATTCACACGCTGCTAGATATAGGTGTCTATTTTCTTGTGCCAATCTTCACGGTCCTGCGCCAGCCTCGTCCCGGTTTTGCCCACGATAGCAACAATGTCGTCCGCCCATTTAGCCGCCGGACGACCCACACGTCGTCTTCCCGTCCTTGGATGCCACTCGGTCATAGCCTTACTGCCAGTACCATGACCTAATCTCATAAAAAATTCACCTATATCTCTAATATTACCTTCTTATGCAACGAAGCCGCTTGCTCCACATTGTATGCCCTTAATCTTGACACCCTTGGCCGCTGACCAACCCCATGCGACCTGATTCATAATAATTGTGGGTAGTCCGACATTCTGCCAAAAAACATGGCGGCGTGGGACGTGTGACGTCCTCAACATTAAACTTTCATAGAATGGGCCTCATAAGTTCAGCCATTTTTAACGCCACTCGTGTTTTGCTGAAGTTTATGGGCTTTTTATGAGGTTTGCTGCTGCACCGGCGTTTTAGGAAGTCATTTTTGTATAGTGGACTTAGCTATAAGGTCACGTATGCTTAGAAGCTATTCTTCTTAGCGTGTCGATGGCTAATTAAGTAACTGGAAGGTGAATATTTTTTCAAAACGGTGTTTTGGTACTTACAACTTTGTGGCCTTTTTTATCACGAACTGGTTTTGTCACTTACATGATCTATATCAAAATTAATTAAGCAATAATGCTTGATGAAATTCGTATTTTTTATCTATAGTAACATCCGTCTTCTCCAGCAATATGTAATCGACAGGATTCATACATTTTTCAAAGAAATATGACGCATGGTTTATGTGTTGGAGATATAAGTCCGATCCAAACGCACAGTCATGGTCAAGCGTGGTCCCTTACTCATAAAAACTTGTTTTACATAACTAGGTAGTAAACGATAACCGTCATATCTTACACCTGATCTAGTATTTGATAGATTGTTACAGTTATTACTTTTCTCATAATATAGATTTAGCTAAGCTAAACAGAATAATATAATAGAATACTCTTTATTATGTACACCATATAAATTACAGATATAATATTTATGTAAAAATCTTACAAAGGGTGACACAATGGGCGTTCTTATCGCTAAGAGCGATCTTTTAAAGACAACCTTTGGATGGATTGAAAAAGGGGAAGGAGAGGCAATTCCCAATTTCCTCATTAAGTTTCTCCTATTCTCATTTTTTGGACTAAAGGACCACTTTACATGAATTTTCCAATCCTCTGAGTCTTTCTTTGTCTCCTGCTGGACATTGTACTCCCGTCTTATAAGGCAAACGTATTTAATCCATGTCAGGGGAATATTTCTCTGGTCCTGTTCTCCATAGTCCATTAGGACCAATTTTTTGGAACCGCACAACAAACGTAACAAAACTAAATCGATCTCTAGCACACCTATCATCAGACAGCGCGCCCGCGCCGTTTCAGACTAGGATGATTTCACGTATCTACATAGTTTAAACGAGTAGTTGGTGTTGTACCAGTTCAACATTGTGAAAGTGAATTAATTTAGCCTGAGCTCAGTGATGTAACCGCAAAAATATGTAAATGCTGATGCAACTACTCCAACGATGTTAATCTTGGAAAGAAAACAAAGCGTTGAGTTTGTAGGAAAGCTACAGACACCATAAACCAAGGCGTTATACGTCAGTGCGCCTGCGGTCGAAGATACTGAGATAGTGAAATTAGTGAATTGTATATGTTACTTTTTATGTGTAGTTTGGGGTTTTTCTGCTAGTTTTAAATGAAAGTGAAACTATTATTATACATTACTAGCTGCGCCCTGCGGTTTCACCCGCATTAATGTCGATCCCGTGGAAATATCGGGATAAAAAGTAGCCTATATGTTAATCCAGAGTGTCAGCTACCTCCATACAAAATTTTATCAAAATTGGTCCAGTCGTTTGAGCGTAAAGAGGTAACAAACATTTAAAAACACACTCACAAACTTTCGCCTTTATAATATTAGTGTGATTTCAACCGAAAGACGTCCACTGCTGGACATGGCTTCCCCCAAGCATCGGCGTCGATAGGCCTTAGGTATTGAGGAACTAACTCAAATATATGCCTAAATAGTTGTAATCATATCAGTTTGTTCTCTGGCCATGTTCTACAGTCTGCCAATTCTGATCAGCTGATTTATACGTGTGTGGGTTGATAAACGCCGAACAAACTAATGTTTTCCTTCTTCACCGGCACTAAACAAAACAAGACTAAAAATAGTACCGTCAAAACATGTTTACGTAAACATTCTAACGCCGAATTTTTTGTGATTGTTTGCCCAACATTTTTAAAGCTTTTTAGACTTGGTGCGTCACTTCCGACTAGTAGTCTATGGCTAAAATTTAGTAATTTTAGGGAACCATAAATTCATACATGTCAGCCAATCATCAAGTTCATCATCTCGTTGAAGATTTTACTGATGCTTTATACTAATACTAGCTATCCTAATTATTATTATTATCACACTATCACACTAATATTATAAAGGCGAAAGTTTGTGAATGTGTATGTGTGTGTTTATATGTTTGTTACTTCTTCACGCCTAAACCACTGAACCGATTTAGATGGAATTTGGTATAGAGATAGTTTGAGTCCCGGAAAAGGACATAGGATAGTTTTTATTCCGATATTCCCACGGGATCGACATTTACGCGGGTAAAACCGCGGGGCGCAGCTAGTATTATTATAAATGAGAAAGTAAGTTTGTTTGTTACCTTTTCACGCCTAAACCACTGAACCGATCGTTCTGAAATTTTGCATATTGTTGTCAGGTGTACAGAAACGGACACAGGGTACCTTTCATCCTGAAAAAAAGTGCTGTTCCTGAGGAAAACAACAATACACGTGGCGCCATCTATTATCACAATAACGTTATTGTTGTTTTTCCTCGGGAACCGCATTTTCTTCGGGATGAAACGTACCCTATGTCCGTTTCTGTACTCCTGACAATGTATTAACAAATTTTCAGGATGACCGGTTCAGTGGTTTAGGAGTGAGAAGGTAACAAACAAACAAACTTACTTTCGCATTTATAATACTAGCTACGCCCCGCGGTTTCACCCTCATAAGTGTCGATCCCGTGGGAATATCGGGATAAAAACTATCCTATGTCCTTCTCCGGGACTAAAACTATACCAAATTTCATCTAAATCGGTTCAGTGGTTTAGGCGTGAAAAGTTAACATACAGACAGACAGACAGAGTTACTTTCGAATTTATAATATTAGTATGGATTAGTTAGGATTAGGATTATAATAGTATTATGACTATTATAAGCCTGTGAACACTTACTGTGCTGTGAGATCTGTGCCTGCGGTATAGCACGAAAAAATCAGACCAATTTGTTTTCTTGAAACGATGATATTTTTGTTATCTATATAATCTATTGTCCTACTGCTCAAGTGTTGAGGTCTAAGGTCTCCCATAGTTTTCCAATGTTCTTGGTGTTTTGCCTTCTCCGGCCAATCGGTCAGCAACGAACCATGAGTAAAGTTGAATAATTTCTTCAAAATTTTGTAAAAATTCGGTACCTATCACACCAAAAGGTATAATAGATAACTAGCCTAAAGACAGAAAATTGTGATAACACAATCAACACACCATTCATTATGAAAAGTCGGAAACAATCCCGCGCCGATAGGATGCGCCGGTCAGCGACCTCGACCGGCGCAAGAGTTCCACCTGTAATACACAAATACACATAGAAGTCCCACAGCGCACGCGTAAACAAGCCAACAAGGTCACCCATACATTGACACGGAATTAAATAAAAATCGCGATTCAAGATAGCGGTGGTTTTGTATTATATAGTGCATACGAGGTCGTGCGGATTTCCGGGATAGCTAAAAGGGTATTGACTGTTGCCCTATTGCTGATCCTACGAATTCTGTCTCTCTGCATGCCTATAAAGTCTCTGTGAACTCATCGTTGGTCTCTGCCGGTGGTAAACTAGAATCTGATGATGTGAAATCGCGAAAAAACCGTCAATATTACCAGCCCATTGCTAGAGTGATAAATATCTAACCAGTGCTAAAAAGCTGTCTCATCGATATGGGCAGTATTTCCTGTATTAAAAAAGTATTTAGGTGAACTCATTCCAATTTCACTGACGCAAGGCGGTAGGGAAGGAGTAAGCTCCGCACCTTTTTACTGTGTTCAAGTTTATTGGTCCTTGCATCCGGAAATGCTCGTGAATTGCACTTCTGTAATCTATTTGTTTTAGACCATAAAACTAGCGTCACAATGACACCACTACGTCATTTCGACGTCTCTCAACTTGTCATTCCGGTCACTATTTCGGCTAATATTTGACTATTAAGTTTTTCTAAAATAGGATTCAAGTATATATGCAAATATATTGGCATCCTAATAACTAACTGTATAATATTTAATGGGGTTTTCTCGTAAATAATTTTGTTAATTTTACGTAGGTACGGGACATTTTCTAGATAGAATAATATATGGATCAGCTGATTTATTTCAAGCGTTAGAGTATTTGGTATTCTGTAGTAAGAGATTGGTTCAAGGTTTTCGTTCTTATGGGTCTTCAGCAGGTGTCGTCTGTCAGTCATCATTTAGTCACTTCTATGTAGGATATAGCGGCTTCTCTTAATCCACTTCGTGACAAATTAAAGCCACGCTGAAGCTCGTCACCGCATAAATTAAACGACAGTAAACTTCCATCAATAATGCATTTGTAAGTCAATTAATGATCGCAGCACGTGGTACACGTTTCCTTCTCCGCTTCCTCTGTGTTATAGGAACTGGTTTTACACTGATTGTCAATGGCGAGACTAGTTCCTTTGTTTATTTCTGACTATAGAAGGATGAGTTTCCCTTACCACTAAATCCGTAGTTTCAAAGTTACGGGAGATTACAAGTCCGTATTACCTACGGACTTGGAGAGTAGGCCCCTCAGAAGCGAATATTTTCTTCAATGTCAGTAGCTCTCATAGACAAAAAATCTGTAGCAGTAAGTATCAGGGTCCGCTGATATATTATATCAGTGGATATGTATCATGATAGATATCACGATATATGTATATCAATTGATATTTATTTGGAAATATATCAATTGATATTTACTGTCAAAACTAGAAATTTTGCTGATTTACAGTTTACCCTAGCAAACACTTTAACCTGACATACTGAAATAAAAACATATGGCCAGCCACTAAAAAGAATGTTATAATTATAATTTTGGCAAGGGTTGATTAATTAAGACTGATTATAAATATTCATAAGACTCATTTTATTTGTTACTCTATATAATAACAACGTCAAATAATAATCAGGCACAAACATTTTATTCTCCAACTAAAACACATATAAATCCCTTACAGAATAAAATCGAATATTTTTTATACACGATAAATATCCGATATTATATACATAATATCAAATATCGGATATTTTGATACTGGGTGTCCCTTAAATCGACTTCAAGCCGGAATCGGGTAATAGGTCAAGTCATAATAGTAATAGTTATCAGAAAAATATTAAAAATTGTGATTTGTCTCGGCCCCGAATAGCAGAATAACTATTAAAACACGGGAAAAATTCACGAAAAAAAAAAAGTGAAGATAATTCATTTTCTCATACATTTTGTGTTTTGATTCTGAGGCAGTACGAAGTTCGCCGGGTCAGCTAGTTTATTATAAATATCGGATTTTTAAGAACCGTGAGCAATACTTACTTACTTAGCAATTATATAAATTCAAACATTTACTAGCAGAAACCCCTAACTAATGAAATCATAGATCATGCTACAAACAAGTCATCAGATCTCCCTTCGAAGCTTAGCATCGAAACAGAGCGAGTCATTGTAAATCACACATGCAAAATTCTAAACCATGGCTAAATCATAAGTTCAATGAACGACTCGGTCCACGGCCAGGCGTGTACTATCATTACTATCTAAACATCTTTTACGACCAAAAACGTACAAAACTCTGCCTTATGGCCATCAATATAGGAGTTAGTGGGGAGTTGAGTACAGGAACATTCTGCGTTGTCAAAAATACAGTTAGGAGCGTGCAGAGCGAATTTTATTCATATTTTGGTACAGATTTTTGGTTGGAATTTGGGTTTTCGATAAGGTTGGTAGTTTTATTATGTTTATGCTTTTCATCTGTGGCGTAAGCAGGCTTAACCATATCACCATAGTCTTCGTAATCTATGTATACGAAGCAGAAAGCCCGCTTTTTGGAGGAACCCTTTCTTTAATCATTAGATATCCCAAGATCGCAGGACTCAAGACCAAAATTGGTAATTGATTCTAATACATTCCTAGGAGTCGCAGTAACAGCAGTAAACATTTGCTGCTGAACAAGGGTTTCCTATACCTACCTTAAACCATTCTAACTCTGCAAATATTACCAATACCATACCGCTATGATATTGGCAATATTGGCCCAGAGAGGCAGGTAATATTAGCCAACGTATTGCCTCTGCACGTGACGATGACCAGTGACTACAGTCAACCGTAAATAAGTAATTTGTTATTTCGCCCTCCAAACTCGACTTACTGTTAAATCTTTAGCATTACTAAGGCTTGATGCCAAAGTGCTCTTGTGTTGTGGATACGCAAACAAAGTTTGTGAAACAAAAAGGAATCTGGCATGCAATTTTGCAAACCCAAGAAATCATACATATTGTTTGACATACGATAAAGAGCAGACAGAAGCCTGAAAACTGATCTAACCTTTGGATCTCAGTATCCTCTAGTAATATGATTACGGAGTGGAAAATAATGACGGTAATATGAATATTATAGTCAGGCACATCGCACCTGGCCTTATTGGGAAATGGTAGCCACTCACAGTAGAATCTAATAATAGTTTCAAAAAGTGACATTAGCTGACAGAAATTGACAATAGATCCAAATCTACTGCTCCATTCCAATGAAGTCTAGGATACCTATGTTACTTCTCAGACAAAGCCCTTTAACTCAATTATATAATATTTGCACCTGCACCTAGAACATTCTATGCAACAATAAAATACTCCTTAGAAGCCACTATCAGATAACGAATGACGTCAGCCCCTGAAAGCGTAGCTGTAAACATTCATTGTCTTTATGTACAAATAGAGGGTTACGTGCGTACCCGACTGAAAGAAAGGCGACCTTTATGTATGGACTATTTTAATAACAACCTTAGTATCTTAGGCTTCAATGTTTATTATGCCTTCAAGATTTGCACCTGTTTTTTTTCCTTCTTGATCCTTCGGACCCGCGCCAATTTTTTTTTCTTGGTCCTTCGATCCGCGCCAGATTTTCTAAGCGTAGGAAGTGGAGTGTCTCGTTCCTGGGGGCTTACTCTCTAAGTCCATCAACGAAGATACGGGCCCACCTGACAATAGTTGGGTAATTCGAAATTAACCCTACTTCTGATCAATTAACTTTTTCGAACGGGTAATAATAAAAATACAAGGGGAGTAAGGACAACTGTCAAATCGTAGTGCCCCGACCGAACTAATCTTATGTCCGTAGGTGATACGGAATTACGGAGTAGGAAGTGCTTGTAATTTCGGCTAAAACTACCGATTTCTTAGAGAGTAGACCCCCTGTAGCCAAACCCTTGTTTACCTCTAGTCGTTGACTTATTGTTATTTGTCATTTGTAGAATTTAATTAGAGTGTCAATAGCCCGTAGTTCAATATTTAGCAAACAAATAAAAACCACTTCCTTGTGCTGCAACCTATCACCTCAGCTTAATTTTGCTGACCCCAAGTTGCACTAAAATGCTATGATCTATTTGGTTTATATCACTATCCATTTGGTTTAAATCTAATATATCCGATATCATGACTCAGAGAAGTCCTGAAATTATAATAATCTTTTCAATAGTGTACATGCAAACGAATAAATTTCACAGTCTTCCCAATACAACACATAACATTTCATATAGCCCGTGTTTTAGCCGCGCGTAGTGCTTCCTCCCACCTTGTTACTCAACCTACCCTCTTTGTTAGTGCCCCGGTAGACGAACCAACACGCACATAACAACTGCCTGTTGACATTGCTATCTAATCGCAATCTTTAAGGTGACAAAGTGCGATGACACAAATTAAATAAGTCATGACATGAGTTTGCTGTATGAGTTGGAATTAGCGTTGCTTGTTTTTGTTTTGTCTATTTGTAGAACGATTCTGTTGTTTGTAATTAAGACAATCTAGAACTGACGTAAATCGGTCGTCACTACAAACTCCTTGGCAACACATCCACGTAGCTTCCCGTTAATGCTGAATATATGACTTGGAAAACATTTGAAGATACGTCACAAAAATGCCTTAATAGGCATTCGTGACATTCGTTTTTATTTTCCTTTACACAATTCCAAATGTTTTAGCAAGCTGTATATTTCGCCACAAAAATATCAAGAATGTCTCAGTGCGATCTTTCCTCGTAATTATTCACATGTTGAGTCATGTGCGGGCACACTAACGTGCACATTACTTGCTCGCCTAGACAATGCCGAGCCGTGCGCGCCGCGTGACGCGTCTGTCGCGTCTCCTCTAATATCCTACTCTTTGTCGTTATTACTCTTTGATGTATAGCCGTAGTGTAGTGTAGCCGTTTAAGTAATTAATGAAATAAATGTGATAGCGTAGTTAGAATTAAAACTCCATAACGTAGTTGAGTTTTAAATGTGATTTTCAAGTGTTTAGACTAGATTTGTAATGGTAATTGAAAGTTGAAACGTAGTTTGTATGTGTTTTATTCGCTTACTAATTGACTGTGCGATAAACTTGAAAGTGCAATATCGTGTTTATGTTGTGGTGAATAGAATCTGATTTTGATTGAAGAAGTGCCATTTTGTAGTGGAAGTGATCTCATAGCCACGGTGGGTATTTCTGATCATGATGTTTTTTGTCTAATTGATGAAATAGTAAACTAATGAGCTTTATTAAAACTGCTCTGATAATTAAATTCTATAAGTGTGTATTGTATATACGATATTGCACTGAAATCATTTTTTTTTTCTTTATGCATGCAAATATTTTTAGGAAATAAGTAGTAAAATTATTAGAAATCTAGTAGCTTGATTTTTGATTTATTAATTGTCTGTATTTATAAATTAAGACACTAAGTATTACTATACTTAAATTATATTTTTCTGATGAGTACATTTCATATTTCAAAGCTGCGTATTGAAAGTAGTGATTGTTAAAAACAATTCAATCGTGTTTGAACAAAATTGAATGGACAATAAGATCAGTAATCAGACATGCATAGTACTTTTATTTACACGATATATTGTTAGACCATGGTTTTAAATATCAAAATGCAATTTGAAATAGAAAATAATCAATATTTATTTAACAATCACTCAAAATGCACACAGTTTCGGCAAAAAAAAATTGTTTACCAACAATGCATGTACTAACATAATAAGTTTGTATGTATATCTTTATGTATTTATTGTCGGCAGAAAAGGCGACTAACCACGCAATCTCGGCTGTTTTTGTCTAAAATTTAAACAAAAAACAACACTATTGCACATCAAAGTAAGTTATAGTAGATAAAAGTAATTTTTTTGGTTTTTTTTGCTTGCCACATTACACCCCAGTGCTGCCCCCTGATTCTGAAAGCGATATTAATTCACTCGGTTGTCAAATGTCATGAAAAGTTTTGTGATTGATAGCTGTTGATTTGATCAACCAGTCACCATTAAGGCTCCCGCAGATAGGCGCGACGCGACTCCGTTAGAATAATTTCCATGAAGTTTTCTTTTCAATGTTCCACCAGAGTCGCGTCTCGCATTTCTGTGGGAGCCTTTACAGCTGACATGATATCTGTCAACAGATTTATTGAACAGTTTTCCTGAAAACGGGGACGAGTTTTGTAAGTCTTGACGCTACCTCTTGTACTTTCTTGTACATTACGCCAATTTAACTGACAGCATAGTGAATTGGTAACGCCAACATTGAAAGCTGACACTCTGGGTACCTACATTTTTTGCCTCGCTTGGTTTGACAATTCACGAATTCTTTTGGTACCTACATGTCGTCATTCAGTTATCCTGGGCACCGTCCACATGACAATGATGAACCGGATACGCCTCATTTTGACTTTGACACCGTTTTATTTTATATTCCATAGTTGCTCGGACTTATGTAACACATCATGTTTTATTTACGTGACATGCTAGTGGTCCTTTACTCGGTCCTGCGGGGTAACTGCGTAACACTTATAGTAGCAATGGCTTCCATTTTGACAGTTCAATAACATTCATTGCGTTATACAGGAAGATTTTTTATCACTATCCAAATTTTTACAGGTTATTCTACCCATGAATATGAACAACTTTCACTATGGGACCAACTCTGAACAAGTAGGTATTGAACTTTTGTATTAAACAGCTGATTTTTTTTTTCTCGATTTCAGAGTACTTGACCAAAATGTATGAAACAGCAGATTTTTTTTTTCGTGATTTCAGAGTTGGTCCCATAGTGAAAGTTGTTCATATTCATGGTTAGAACAGCCTGTAAAAATTTGGATGGTGATAAAAAAATCTTCCTATATAGGTACGTTGTTGAGCAGCCACATTTTTCGAACATATTATGAAGGAATTGATTGGCAATATCCTTTATAATGATACAGATTGTGATTGAGTGTGTTACGCAATTAGGATGCTGGTCCTGACATCCGCATGTTTTAAACCATCTTAATTGAGGAACATTATAAATAATTGGAGTGACCAGCGCCAGCATCAGGAAAGGGGTAACGACAAGTAAAAAATAAAATGTGATCTTGAATAATAAAATATGGAAATAATATAAACGTTCATGTTTGGAATGAAAACACGCGAAAGTCGATAAAATGTAAATTAATCACGTTCCACATAATCTTGTTGGTACATCACGCCTTCCGCCCATCACTTTTCCGGCCCATTTCAAGGTAGGTAGAAGAATTTGATGGAACAATACCTTCTTGGATGAGTTATTGGTATTTACAAGTGACGACCCTTAAGGAAACAGCGGTTAAAAATACGTAAAAAAAACCGTAACTTAATGCCAATAGCAATACATTTCCAGGGAAACTTTGCAGTTGTAGAGGTAATTCCCATGTCTTTTTTTAAACAAATTATTTCTGAGATACACGAAAAAGTTATCAGAACTCGATGACTAATGCCACAAACACATACCGTAATATATGTCCTAATATAGTGTTATCACCAGATAAACCGTCATTGATTTACGTCGCAAACTAGCAGGTCTTGATAACAGATAACAAGACTCAACAAAATTGCTACACTTTTGTGTTGTATATTCTTGTATCTTGTGTCTTTGTAACACTTATTGTGATAATAATATTAGATAGATCGTTTCAAAAATCCCCTTTCCTATTTGAAAGAAACAGAAAGAAAATTAGTTTTTTTTTTGTCAAAGAAACGGCAAAAGATAATTATAACTCCAATACCTATTAAGGAAAAATATAAACAAAATGGATTATAATCACAAGCACAAAACAGAAATAGTCGACGTCTGCACGTCATGACTGTGGCAACAAGGCTTTCACTCAGCATGATGCTGTGCTATGGACCCACAGCACAGCGCTGATTTTCAGTGGTTACCCGATAAGGACGTACGGAAGCAAGTAATGTGTGGTACTATAGGTAACAAAATTTATTACAAAGACATCTTAAAAACAGGCCTGGCATCATAGAGCAACAAGATAAAGTCATAAACTTATTTTAGTTCACCATCAGCCTACAGCAGTCCACTGCGGGACATAGGCCTCTCCAATCACACGCCATTTGGCTCGATTCTCTGCAACTCTCATCAAGTCTCTTCTTAGTTATGCGCAATCTAAATACCATCCCTCCTCGTCCTCTGCAGAATTTCTTCTAAGGTAGCCGCAAACGGCTCCGAAGAAATATTGCTGTGTGACAAGCCATGGGATTTCCCATCGGCAAAAATGACAAACTTCCGAACAAATTTTTATCCCCTATGTAACCTCTTTAGGGGATGAATTATCAAGAATGCTTCCATAGTGCTCACCTTCGTTATACAGGGAACTGTTTTGCAAAATTTCATCGAGCTGTTTGGGCTGTGCGTCTTCTGTCAGTGAATGAATGAATTTCAGATTTGTATTAACCTCTCATACGTTTGCCCGTCTACCTGTCGAAACACCCCACGCGTCGGAGTAGTTGAATGGGCGCAGTTAAGTCATTGTTTTAACAATGACATTGACAATAGAACAATGACACTGTTGTGTACCGTTGACGTGTCGAGCACTTTCTCTTATGTACACTTGGTGTACACTTGACGCTTGAGCGATTAAGTAGATAGGTCCTAAAGACACTATTCCCAAAACCGCCTGACTGTGATGTATTTCATGGCATAGGTGCACTCCTGGGGCACTAATGTACATATCAAGAAATTATCGCCGTAATTCAAACAAATCTTCAAAACAAACATTAACCAAATGTCTTTGTGCGTCGGGTCAACCGCCGCAGATAAAAATATATTGTACCAAAGCGTCACATGTTTACGAGGCATAGCGTCCAAAATAACAGCCATTGTAGCGAATAAAGACCAATGTTGGTCCTCTGACGCTCAGGAACAATGGCGCACGGGAACAAGGACCAATGTCCTGCCAAGTTTAGGCGCTTTTTAAATAATGTTCCTTGTCACTTTTAAGTACCATTACTTAGCAGGAGTGAGAGTGTTATTCTTTGTTAGTACACTTTCTTAATTAATGTTAACCTTCTTGACATTTATGTTTGAAGAAGTACCCTTGCAACGTCATCAAGGACATTGGAAACCTTTTGTTTTAACCAAATATGCTGACTTTTGACGAACCTCGTAAAAAGTGGCCGGGAATATGACAATAGTCAGCATCCCTCTGTGCTAATAAAATCCTTTATCGATCAGTTCATTGCATTTATTACCTTCCGACTTCCAACTTATCGATCAGGATGTTCAAAGTTTAATAGTAGACGTTTCGTTACGATAAAGACGACGTTTCATTAGCAATATCCATTAGCACAATCAAATTACTGATCATTCAAGTGCGATCACGAGACCATACGCCACATAGGTATGACTAGTACACGACATGTTGTATGTTTGTACAGTTTGTGCAGGCAGAGAACTTGCTACAGTTGCTACTACTTATAACGTAAGTGTGCGGAGTCTAGTCAATCATTCACAAATGATGTATGGAAACGAGGCCAAAGGAAAGAATCGTAGCACTAGGCGTTCTGTAATTTCTGTCTACCCCCATGGGACGAAGGCGAAGTTTATGTATGTAAAAAAAGAAATTGGATAGTTTTACTTTTCAATATTTGCAGTTCATACATCTGGTCATACACGCACGCCAGTTGCGAGTACTTAATGCACCTGACCATTCTGAAGAAAATCTCCAATAAGGTCACTTTAATGTGGCCTCCTAGCTAGGGCGGCGCCTCCACTATCCGGGCGACCATCTAGGCATAATTATTATTCCTTTCAATTGTCACTATATCTTGTTTTAAACCACGACCAAAGCAACGGTTGCTTTATCACATCACGTCATAGCACCATAGGTGAATATTTTTACCTGTACATCAAATAACTTGTTCGACTGTAAGTTTGTTTGAAATAGTCGCGGTGTCACGCCGGTTTACATCCAATTAGTGCGCGCCCGTAAATAGTTGAAAGTCAATTAGATGGCTGCCGTGTCACTGTCCCCGGTGTATTTTCTGAAAACATACATGTGTTATGTAGATTTGTAGCTTGTTCGTTTACAGAGATTGGAGGTGAAATGCTTTGTCATTTGAAATACAGTGGGACAAACCGCTTTGACATAGGTGAGGCCGGTTTTTGTTAAAAAACACATTAAGGTTGCACTTGTTGATGGCTCGAGCTCGTTGGTGGGCGTGGCTATATGCATGCTATTTTTTTTTTTCTTTTGTCAGCCTATTTTGTGTCCCACTGCTTGGCAAAGGCCTCCCCTTTTTTCTTCCAAACCTCACTGTCTTGTGCGATCTCTGGCCATGTTGGCCCTGCGAATGATATTAGATCGTCACGCCACCTTCTTCTTGGTCTACCTCGACGGCGATGTCCTGCCTCAGGCGTCCAGTGAGTGACGATCTTTGCCCATCTTTCCGGGTGCATTCGTGAGACGTGTCCGGCCCATTCCCACTTCAGCCTGGCTGTTTTTTCTCCAAAATCTGCTACTTGAGTTATGGAGCGCAGTGTGGTGTTTCTAACTCGGTCTGTATATCTATAATAATATAAAATAGCTCGGACCGAGTTAGACCGAGCTATTTATTTAATATTTATTTATTTAGTGAAATCGACGATGATTTATAATAATAATAATAAATAATAATAAAAAGTACTTAATAGTCTTCTATCAGGCGGAAACAAGGTGCGCGCCTTCAACGGTTGGGTCATGCCGGTTTTGATGTACTCTTTTGGCATACTCAAATGGACTCAAACCGAACTCGACGCCCTGGATAGGAGGGTCCGTACACTGTTGACTGCAAATCGAATGCATCACCCACGGTCATCGGTAATGAGGTTGTATATCCCGCGAAAGTGTGGAGGTCGAGGGTTTTTAAACGCTAAGACCCTCCACAATCGCGAGATATGCAATCTCAGGGAATACTTCCAAGAAACCGACGTGGGGATGCATCGAGATGTAGTCATAGTGGACAAGGGCCTCACCCCGCTCTCCTTGGCTAAAGAGAACTGGCGCAAACCAGTAGTGCTTGACACTAATGATCGCATGGAGGTATGGCAGAGTAAGGAGCTTCACGGACGCTTTTTCCGGGCCCTTCATGGACCCGATGTAGACCTACTAGCGTCCGTAGCCTGGCTACGTTGCGGTGATCTCTTTGGAGAAACCGAAGGTTTTGTCTGTGCAATTATGGACGAAGTTGTGATGACGAACAATTACCGGAGATTTATTGTGAAAGACGGCACGGTTGACATTTGTCGGGCATGCCACCGGCCGGGAGAATCAATCAGGCATATTATCTCCGGGTGTTCTCGTCTAGCTAACGGAGAGTACTTGCATAGACACAACCTTGTAGCCAGGATAATCCATCAGCAACTTGCTCTGAAATACAGCCTTGTGGAATCGGAGGTGCCGTACTACAGGTATGTGCCCGACCCAGTTCTCGAAAATGGAAATATCACATTGTACTGGGATCGATCCATCATCACTGACAGGACTATTGTTGCCAATAAGCCTGATATAGTGGTGATGGATCGATTAGAGCGGCGCGCAATGATTGTTGACATAACCGTCCCGCATGATGAGAACCTCGTGAAAGCTGAGAAAGATAAACAAATCAAGTATCTTGACTTGGCTCGCGAGGTTGTCGACATGTGGGATGTTGACTCAGCAATCATTGTGCCGATAGTCGTCACAGCCAATGGGTTGATTGCCAAGAGCCTCGACCAACACCTGAGGAGGCTCACGTTGGGCAGATGGATCAAGGGCTTGATTCAGAAAGCGGTACTTCTGGACACGGCTCGCATTGTCAGGAGGTTCCTCTCTCTGGAGCCCTGACCGCCGGTAGCTTGGACCCTGTTCCCGATACCGGTGGGCTACTATTTTTTATATTTTTAAATGTTTTTATATATTTTTTATACTAATATTTAAAAATATAATTTATATGTACATAATGAAATAAAGGAAATAATAATAATAATATTCCACAACTATCACACAACGCCATCTAGTCCCAAGCTAAGCAGAGCTTGTGTTATGGGTACTAGACAACTGATAAACATACTTATATATTTCTAAATACATACATATTATAGATAAATTACACCCAGACACAGAACAAATGATCGTGCTCATCACACAAACATTTGTCCTGGGTGGGAATCGAACCCACGACCTCCGGCATAGCAGTCAGGGTCACTAACCACTAGACCATCAGGCCTGTCGAACGAAACGAAAACAACGAAAATTTATAACGAAAACAGAGCGCGTAGAATTTCAAGAACAGACCTTTGGGCATATAGATATTATAAAAAAACTACTAAATGTATGTATTTAAAATATAGTTATTTGAATTCTTGAACAAATGCCATTTTCATACTGAGTTATTTCCGGGAGTTATTACGCCCAAAGATGCGTTAAAATGAGTGTTGAAATATGGAAGTTCGACGCTCATAACCTTCAAACTAATATATTGTTTTTTAGATTCTGTGTCCGTACAGGGATAATGACGACACAAGTAGATATCTTTTAATGTTCAATGTACATTTTCAAATTGTGGAGTAAACTCCATGCGACCGATGCGACGTTAGTATGGAAGAATGACTGTTAATGTAACCTTAAAAAGTAAAATGATGATAACACCGCAACACTGGGGTGACTTCTGAAATGACGTCTAATAGAGAAGTAAAGAAGACAAAGAAATGCTGCGCCGACCTCAAATAAATTGGGCTAAGGACGAAAAAATGAAAGTCAAAGTCAAATCATTTATCAAGTATGCACATAAAAGGCTCTTTTCACCGTCAACAATGATAATGATGTCCTTATCGTAGACATATTTAATTAATCATTGACACGATAAGAAGGGAGTCGAAGGGACAGCTGGTTTGCAAACAAGAATGCACTAAAGATGTTTCTGAGCATACGGCCTGAACAAAAAACTAACAGCTGTTGAACCGGACATAGTCCTAGTACACTAATTGCAATTTAATTTCAATTTCAAAAGTGTGATATATGTATACGGTAAAAAAAAAACGTGAATTCCAGAACCATATGGGTTATTTCTCATAACACGATACAACAAACAGTTTTCCTTGAATTACCACAATAATATCAAGTTTTCCTGCTGACCGTGTAAATAAATACGAAATGCAGATCTTTATGTGGAAGCCTGTGGCCTTTATCTCGGTTGAATCAATGATAGCAAGTCAAGTGCTGCAGGTTTTATTGTGTTGATAATAAGGACGAAAATTGTTAAAGTACTTGTCAACAGATCTAAACAGGAAACGCGGTGACATGGTCGTTGGCGTCATTACATACATACTAACGTTTTGCTCTGTTTTCACCCTGGTTAATGATACAAGTCCAAATATTTTTATACGATATAATGTATATCTATCACTGACCATGTATATCCATATGTTTAGTTTCTTGGCGTATTTTTTGTTTACTAAAATTTACAAAAATTACGCGAGGAATCCAATATACCATGTTTTTTTACTAAGAACTAAAGGGTTTCACCATATTCCTGTATTTTTATAAAATTATGTAAGTCAATTATGCAAAAAATAAAAATGGTTTTATAATTTTGAATAAGCAACAAAATAATTAAATTTAATAACATGGACCCAAGATTAGGCCTTCAGGAACAGGGGAAGACAATACAAAAGATGGAAAGACGAATTAGAGCTCACAGCGGGTCCAAATTGGAGAAGAGTTGTGACTTTGCGAGAGAAAAGAATCAGTGAAAGTTGTTAGAGGAGGCCTTTGTACTTGTTGACGGGCCTACACTGTCCTCCCATACCTGTTAACACTGTAATTTGAAAACATAAGCCAATAGCAATAAACTACACGGTTACTCTTTTAAAAAGTCTTCTCCATAGGAAACGATCAGTGGTGCAGAGTGGTGAGAGCAGTGGTGGCCCAGTGGTAACGGCCACGATTTACGAGTTGCAGGTCGTGGGTTCGTACCCAGGCAGGCGCTATACTTTGTGTAAATTATTTCATCACCACTGCTCTCAAAACTGTGAAGGAAAACATCGTGAGGAAACCGGCATGTCCTAGAACCAAAAATTCAAGGATATGTGACATCTACCAACCCGCACTGGGCCCGCGTGGTGGATATCAGCCCACTCCCTCTCGAAGAGAGGAGGCCTGTGTCCCAGCAGTGGGAACATTAAAGGCTCATTATGTATAGGAAACGATCAATTGGAACCGTGCACCTAGCTTCTGACGTTTCATAAGTGCCCATGTAGGTTCATGTCAAGTTTTTTTTTTTAACTGATTGATTTGCCAAGATGCATTTTCAGGATTATGTTATGATTAGCGGGGCAATAGCTTTCATTTTGACAGTTCAACAACATCAATTTTTTCGAACATATGAAGCAATGGATAAGCAATATCCTTCAAAACTATTCAGATTGTGATTGAAAGTGTTTTACGCAATTAGGTGCTGATTAAGTTAAAATCGATAGGTATTCTTTAAACAGATGGAACTGTAACCGAAGGGGAAAAGAGTTATTGTATTATTACGTTTACACCATTGTGGTCCCAATGACCAATGCGTTACTGCATGCGTTTGCAGCCGGTACCGTTGCTACGTAACCAAGCTTGATAACAATTTCTTTAACTATAGAATTCCATGTTCTGTTATTATAATCGGTATACTTAAATAGCTTTAGTATCGATTATAACAAGCACATAGTTGCATTCTATTTCTAGATTCGATAGACGATCATTTTAACGGAATATTGCATTTGAGGATTACATGAATGCTTATTTTTAACCGACTTCAAAAAAGAAGGTTTTGTATTCGACCCGTATGTATGATTGTATATCTGCGATTTTTTCAAAAACTAATGAAGCAATTTTGACAATTCTTTCAATAATGTGATCTACATACTTTCAGAAAGGTTTTAGTATACAGGGTGTCCCAAAACTCAACGTCAAGCCGAAACGGGGTGACAGGATTGATCATAACCATCACGAGAAAAATCTGAAAAAAAATCTATCCCATGCAGTTTAAAAATTATGGGCATTTTAAGAAAAACCTAGAAATTTGATCAAACTGTACCATTTTTCGGTTATTGTGGTTATTCTTTTTTATTTTTGTTCATTTGAACTTTGGAAACGTAATCCTAAATAACATTTCTAGAATCCCAATAAAAAATAATGACACAATTGCCTCAAGTTTCTGAGAATTGAGACTATTTGTTAAACTACGAATTTAAAATTTTCAAGATTCGTCGACTTTGACAGGCCCTCCTATAAAAAAAATGTACTAGAGTGCCTTGGCAAGTGGCATTAAAAGTTGGCGCATTTAATCAGAATTCTAAAATGGTACAATACTTGTTAGTTCCATACAATAGAAAAGAGTAAAAAAATTAAAACCTCAAGTAACCCGATTTTTGCTATCTCATTTTACTCAGTTAAAATGTTTTTAATTCACACAAGCTCTAGGTAGGTTCTTAATTTTAAGACAAAATGATGAGAGAGATGGATAATGGGTATGTTCGCCATGAGTGAGCGAGACAGATAGTGACGCCACTTTTACCAAAGTGAAAAAAAGTTAGTAAAATTAGTAAAATAATTAGGTTTGTTGGAATAAAAGTCTGATGATAGAGAAATAACGTTTTTTATTACAATAAATGTTCAAATTGTTTACCATCAGCCTCAATACAAGCCCTACATCTTCTTAAAAAAGATCTACTTATTAGTCGGGCATATCTTCGAGAGTTGATCGCCTCAGCTGCTTGAGAAATGCGTTCACGCAGGTCGGCTACGTTCTCAATGGGCTTTGAGTAAACTTTTTCTTTGAGAACTCCCCAATAGAAAAAATCCAGGGGATTTAAATCTGGTGAACGGGCGGGCCACGAGATAGTGCCCGAACGTCCAATCCACCTTCCCGGATATTCCTGGTCAAGGAAATCTCTTACTTGCACTGCGAAATGCGCTGGGCAGCCATCTTGTTGAAACCACATGTCGCGAAGATCTGCTAGTGGTACGTCCTCTAACAGGGTTGGTAAATCTTCTCTTAAAAAATGTAGGTAATTAGTTCCATTCAAGTTCTCAGGCAGTTCAATAGGCCCAATAATTTTACCGTTTAAAATTCCGGTCCACAGGTTTACTTTAAAACGATACTGGGATCTATCTTCTCGCATTAAATGTGGATTCTCCACATGCCACTCGTGATAATTGTGCAAGTTCATGTAACCATCTTTTTTCAATGTCGATTCATCTGACCAGAGAATTTTTTGGATGAATTGGGGATTCTCATTATGCCTCTGTAGCATTGTTCTACAAAAAGAAATCCTTTCCTGATAATCTCGAGGTAGAAGACTTTGAACTCGTTGTACGTGAAACGGATGCATTTCGGCTCTTTGTAAAATACGATGAGCAGTGCTTTTCGGTATTCCCGTTCTTTCTTCAATTCCACGTACGGAAATACTTCGGTCACGTGCGACCTCTTGCAATACTTCTTCCTGGAAAGGAAACACAGGTCTACCTCCAGCCTGTATTTGATTCGGGAAATGGCCGCCCTCTGTGAGTGAACGGTGCACATTAACAAACACGCGGTGATCCGGGTAGCGCTCTAAATTTGGATATCTTTCACGATAAAGTCTAGCGGCAGCACTTGCGTTGCATCTGCATTCCCCATAAATGAGGTGCATGTTCGCATATTCTTGTGAAGTGTAGCGCGTAGGCATGGTAGATAAAAAGGATGCCAACACAAAAGTCCAGAGAGAAGCCAAAGTTGCCGGTATGTTATCAACAAGTCCAATTCACAAAGATTCAAGTCCAAAAAGAGAAGCCAAAGTTGTCAGTACTAAATCAACACAAGCGAATACGAACGTGCGCAGTAGACGAATGAGCGAAACGTACTAACTGGTTGGTGTCGGACTGGTAGCGTAGCCATTTGCTTGGCTGAAACTAGTGCGAATGAAACAGATAGATGCCATAGCATCTATCTGTTTCATTCGCACTCGTTTAAACGACGCATCTCCGTCTCAATGCGTGGCGTCACTATCTGTCTCGCTCACTCATGGCAAACATACCCATTATTCATCTCTCTCATCATTTTGCCTTAAAATTAAGAACCTACCTAGAGCTTGTGCGAATTAAAAACATTTTAACTGAGTAAAATCTGATAGCAAAAATCGGGTTACTTGAGGTTTTAATTTTTTTACTCTTTTCTATTGTATGGAACTAACAAGTATTGTACCATTTTAGAATTCTGATTAAATGCGCCAACTTTTAATGCTACTTGCCAAGGCACTCTAGTACATTTTTTTTATAGGAGGGCCTGTCAAAGTCGACGAATCTTGAAAATTTTAAATTCGTAGTTTAACAAATAGTCTCAATTCTCGGGAACTTAAGGCAATTGTGTCATTATTTTTTATTGGGATTCTAGAAATGTTATTTAGGATTACGTTTCTAAAGTTCAAATGAACAAAAATAAAAAATAATAACCACAATAACCGAAAAATGGTACAGTTTGATCAAATTTCTAGGTTTTTCTTAAAATGCCCATAATTTTCAAACTGCATGGGATAGATTTTTTTTCAGATTTTTCTCGTGATGGTTATGATCAATCCTGTCACCCCGTTTCGGCTTGACGTTGAGTTTTGGGACACCCTGTATAATACATTAGGTAACTTTTCTTATATACGAAGTTCTCCTGTATTTTTCTGCGGATTTTGATGATTCTTCTAGTCGGTGTCTTCAATTCTTCAATGCACTAGTGTTAATTAAATTGGTGTGGGGCAGGTACAACTAAAAAATAAAAACGAAAATGCGGAACCAACGACACCGACTTCCGAAATTAAAGTTATTTATCACTTTATAGTGATTTTTTTAAGTCGGTTATTTTTTTATTTTTTTTATGTAAAAATGTTTTTTAACAATACATTTTCTCGAACTCTTACGTACTTATTAGATAGTTTTTATTACAAAAAAAGTCTTGATGCGCTTTATTCGCATCGTTCTATTTTCATGTCTAGATTTTTCTTCCTTTTTCCCTACCAGCCAGTTATTCACGATTGCATTCTTGACCTTATACTGAGGTTGTACAATAAATAGATCGGCTCATTACCTAAATAATAACAGCCGCACGGGTAGATCGGTTAAACTACGCTTGCCGCGGTCGGTTCGTGGATGGGTGGCCATCCATTACATATCGAGACCCCTCCGTGCCTCGGAAAGCACGTTAAGCCGCTGGTCCCGGCTGTCATGCGTAGATCTTTGACAGTCGTTACGGATAGTCAGAACCCCAAAAGTCTGACAACCAGTCTTGCTAAGGGGTATCGTCTTACCCAGTTACTGGATTTTGGAGGTCAGATAGGCAGTCGCTCCATGTAAAATAATGGTATTCAGCTGCATCCGGTTAGACTGAAAACCGACTCAAACATATTTGGAAAAAGGTTAAGTAGGTTGATTTGACACTGAAATTAAAGACTTTTTGTTTTTGTAAAGTTATTAATAAAGATTATGGAGATTACCATTATTGATGTGTTGTTTATTGTTTACGAAATATCGTTCACGAACAACTTTTATCTGCGCCACAAATATTTTGCACGATAAACTCTTATCAGTCTTTGATAAACAATTTCTTTGTTTATAAGATCAACATTAAAAATTCACAAAATATCTTAGACAATGTCTTCGCTGTTATCTAAAAGTTTTAGTGCCTCATAATCAGCCTATAATGTTCCCACTGCTGGGACACAGGCCTCCTCTCGGTGAGAGAGAGTGAGCCGTAATCCACCACGCGCACCCAGTACGGGTTAGTAGATGTCACATGTCCGAATTTTTGGTTCTAGGACAAGTCGGTTTCCTTACGAGTTTTCCTTCACCGTTTCAAACCTACGACATACAACTCGCAGCCGCTACCACTGGGCCACCACAGCACACAGTGCCTCGATATGAACAATTAGAGAAAAAAAAGTAGAATTATTACCAATAAAAATTAATAAAATAAATAGGTAACCAATGAAACCACTAAAGTCCTAAGTAATAAACATAACCTTTCTTAACTTAAGTTGATGCCACATAAATAAATTATTATACATAACATTATAAACCGCATTTTATAAGTAAATAAATGGCGCATTTTTCACTAAGCCTGGAATGACATTATATCATATTATACAGGGTCCAATTAAATTAGCCAGCAAAACTCTTTAGACGTGATGGGAATCGATTTTATAAACACAATAAAAAAAATACGTGTGGCACTCGGGGACTGCCGCGGTAAAGCTATTGCATAGCATTTTTTATCAACTTATGCAATTATAATATTTATGCAATATTTTTTTTTCTTTGATATTAATTCAAGTTACAGTAAGCAGCTCGTCTGGATCCGTGCGAGCTTCGTACAGTCTACACGCATACGTCTAGTCGCACGCACACAAACACCGTGCCGAAGTCTGCCGAACTGAAACGACGTTAGACGATGCACGGCTTTCAACGCCGCACCGCTGTGCCGGTCGGAGTGGAGGGTTTTAGGTTTATTTTCGTTACGGAATTTCTTGATTCGGTCGCCGCGCTCAAAGCCCGCGATAAAAGCTATGCAATAGCTTAAAAACGATTTTTAAACTGATAATTCAAGTAATTACAATAACAGCGGTCGATGACTCCACAACAAAAGTCATCATATTAATTTATTTTATCATGTTTAGTAATAGACACCCATCATGTCTGCGAAGTTTCCGCTAGCTAATTTAATTTTACCCGTATACTACGTGAATTTTCACTCCTGGTATTTACTTATAAAAAAATCCATTTTGCATTTTTCATCATTTTATTTTAGTTACGAATGAGCATTTTTCTGTTTGCAGTTTTTTCATAATGCTTTGTATTTACGTTATTAATTAGTTATGTTTGTGTTCCAGATGCCCCGCGGCCGGGACGAAATGCAAGTAAACGTGGCAGGGCTACGGAGAAATATTAAAAACCTCGCGCACAACTATTCCGATGCCCAGGTATGGTCTACTTATACTCCTTACAACTGTGGTAGTTACCCCACAAGACCTACTGTATCATCGAAGATTTTTATCGTCCTACTTATATATTTTACTAGCTTCTGCCCGCGACTTCGTCCGCGTGAAATTTCACCCTCCCCCCATTCACCCTCGACCAGCGGTTTAGGTTGTGCGTTGATGTATCAGTCATTAAGGACTGTTTTGTAAAACAGCGGATTCTAAAATCCATCTGCGATATACAGGGTGTCCCTGGAAGTATGGATCAAATAGAAAAGGGGCGTGGGCAAGGTCATTTCCAAACTTTTTAACCTTGAGAATGTCGGTGAATTTTTTTACGGTTCAAAAGTTATGACCAATTTTTATTTTATTTTCAATCACCTAAAAAAAAAAACTAAAATAATCATAAAAAAATACTATCAGGGCTATCTAAAAAAATTTAATTGATAGCCCCGATAGTTTTTTGTTACGATTTTTTAAAAACGATTCGGTTTCTCTTCTCTCTTTTTTTTTTAACGTTTGGAAATGAACTTGCCCACGCCCCTATTCGATTTGATCCATACTTCCAGGGACACCCTGTATAAAGCTGAACAGTATGTTTATTTAAACGTGCTAGTATCTAAAACTACCAGCCAGATTTGAAACATTATTTTTGCATTTGATAGCCCAATTCTTGAGTAAGGCTAGTTTAGTTTGTGACTTTCCTGTGTGATTCACAATAAATACTTTTTCTTTCTTCTTTTCGTATGACAATTATTGGATACAAGGACCAATTTTCCTCACAATCTCACATAATTAATATACATTTTCCAGGTAAAAGTGCGCGAGGCAACATCAAACGATCCATGGGGCCCTTCCAGCACATTGATGGCGGAGATCGCCGACCTCACGTACAACGTGATGGCCTTCACAGAGATCATGCAGATGATCTGGAAGCGGCTCAACGACCACGGCAAGAACTGGCGACACGTGTACAAAGCGCTGGTCCTTATGGAGTACCTCATAAAGACCGGCAGTGAGAAGGTCGCCATGCAGTGCAAAGAGAATATCTTTGCGATACACACGTTAAAGGACTTTCAGTATATGGAGGAAGGGAAGGATCAGGGTGAGTTCTTTGGTCTTTTAAAAAGTGAAATAAATATTTCTTTAGCGATAGGTTTTTTATAGATATGCTACATGTTAGGACTGAGGACGAATGGATTTTCCAGTGTTAGGAATCAGACCTCGTGTTTTAGTGCGTACAGGCAAATGGAGGTCAAGCCGGTTTCACCAAGTTTTTTTCCTTCACTGGGATAAAACTCAACTGAACTCTCAATCAAAATGATATCTATACTTACATACATATTTATACAAATAAATAAAATTGAAGTGTCTGTTTGCAATGTCAAAATAACAGCATTTTACTAATTGCATATGAAACATATAACAAAAAAACAATTTTTTTTATGTCTGTTTGTTGCTCCGGTTAATATCCGAAACGGTTGGACCGATTTTTACGGGACTTTCACAAATAGCTGATGTTATAAGGAGTAACTATGCTACTTTTATTTTAGAAAAAGAATTAGGGTTTCGCGCAAAAAAATGAAAACTCATGAAGTCCAATTTGTTTTCCGACATGCACGCGAACAAAGTCACGGGCACAGCTAGTTAAATACAAAACTCATTCCTCGACCTTAGCCAGGTGTTGTTTCAGGAGTAAAGTACATATTCTTCCTACTCCCAAATCAGTTTGGCTTCAATTCAGGACACCACAGCCTTGTTCGAAGCAACTTTGCCTCATCTATAGCTAGCGGCCCCGAAGCCATGCTAATTAGTCTAATGACTGACGAAATGCAACGACAGCGATGTAGCAACGTGGCAACTTATTAATAAACAATCTAGTACTACGTGCAGAATGTTAATGATATGTAGGACTAGCTTCTGCCGCGGCTTCGCACGCGCGGATGTCGGAGATTATCCCACGGGAACGTGCTGCCGGGACAAAAAGTAGCCTATGTCCTTCCCTGGGATCACCATATGCCATCTATCTCCTTGCCAAGTTTCATCGAAATCAGTTCAGTGGTTTAGGCATGAAAACGTAACATGCATACAGTTTTTTCGAATTTATAATATTAATATGGATATTATAATATTAGTATGGATTGTAGGCGTTGCGTTATCTGTCGATGTGATAACGACAGGGGCTGTAAACCTGTGGTTGGCGGTAGAATTGATTAATTGGCTCATTGTATTGTCATCATCATTAATTTTATTGCTAATAATAGATATACACCGTGTTCTTCACTTTATCCATAAACTTTGTCAAACGCTTCTATAGCTTTTACATAATAAATCTAACAAAGGAAGTAGTATTTAAAAAGGCTTCGTCACAAAGATATTTGTAATTTCATTTAATGAATTGAGCTATGCCTATGCAGTAAGAAAGGGTCTTAACTTAGTTTTCACAAGTTTCAGCCCGCCAAATCTTATGAATGAATAAATACGTCGTTGCCAATTCGGATAAAGATGCATGCATATCGGGTGATTTACGTCATAGTATTTAGTTTGTATGAAAATTACCAAAAAATTAAAAAAAAAAATCATTAATGTGTCCATAATGAAAAATGCTGAGTTCCATGGTCTGAACATGGTCGAAGTTTATGTATATCGTCCGGAACACGGTGTATATTTATTTATTAAGGCACATCAACAACTTCTGTGTATAATATAACAATTAATGAAAAAAAAATGAATAAATGATGATGAATGTGTATGTAATGAGAGTTAAACTATTCTCAAAGATAGGCTATATATCAGTGGCTAAAATACTGAAATAGTCAGTTAGTCATGGTCAAAACACAAATCAAAGGTTCGCTATCCCTGAAACGGATTATGCAGCTATGGGATGTTTCAGGTCTGCTCAGATTATGTACCAGTTTGGCAGTGACATTCATTCCATTCGGACTTAAATTGTTTTTGAGTGAGTTGGTCTGTGCTATACGAAGTAAGCGAAGTGCCCGTATGTCGTAGAAGGTGGTTATGTGGCATACACAACAGTTCATTGCTCTTTATAAAAATTCTGTCCCACACCGTGCTTAGGATCCATCTTTCCGTAAATCGCGAAACGCAAACCTTCAAGAAATTTAAACGTTCTGCCCACAAAACGCCCCCTTTTTGCATACACCACCACCCACTTTTCTACGTAAATCAAGTCCTGATGGTTTGCTTATCCTGCAATTTCCCAGTTTATTAAGCAAAACTCCTCCTGCCATTGAAGCTTATAACGCGAAAGTATTTCCAACCGCTACTGCCATAATCTACGCTTTTCTGACGGAAACGCCTCTCGTTCCCGCTCGGCCAAGAGGGCGAGTCGAAGCTTCTAGAATATTCTAGAAGCTTCCTTTCAAAACATACGACGCGCCCTTTTTTTGACATCAGCCGTGTGTCGTCCTTCAACTGGGCTGCGCACCGAAAAGCGACTCTGATATTTTACAAAACTATCTTCGCATATACAAGGTGAAATTGAATTCAAGGGCATCCTTTTAAGGGGTCATTGTAATCATCATTATGAAGAATTTTTACTATGGGACCAAGACTGAAATCGCGAAAAAAAAATCAGCTCTTCCATACATTTTGACGAGTTATGTGAACATAAATGCAAGGAACAGCTGATTTTTTTTTCGCGATTTTAGGCTTAGTCCCATAGTAAAAGTTGTTCATAATGATGAGTACAACGACCCCTTAAAAGGGTGCCCAAGAATTTAATTTCACCCTGTATTTTTGTTACTGGGAATGAAGCATTTCGATACCTTAATCCGCAAACCAGCCAACTCCATTTTTGTCAAAAAAAAATATTATGATGTCGTTTTTTAGTCAAAATAAAAACTAGAAAGTTTTAAGTGTCTCCTGTAAACTATAGCAAAATGGAGTTGGCTGGTTTGCGGATTAAGGTATCGATTTATAGTATGTGTATTTGTGTATGTTAAAAGCTGTATTTTAATACAATTTTTTTTACAGGTCTCAACGTCCGTGAAAAGGCGAAAGCACTAGTAAACCTGTTGAAAGACGACGAGAGGCTAAAGAACGAGCGAGCGCGAGCATTGAAGGCGAAACAACGGTTCGCGCAGAGTGCGAGCGCGTTCGGCAGCGACGGCGCCTTGGACACGCCCAGCAGTCCTAGCTACCCCGCCGTGAGTGCAACTAATATATTTTGAGGGCGGAAGGCGTAATGTAGAAATGGTCTAAAAATGATTTTGTTTGGCCGGTTATATTTTTTTGAAGTGTAACTTCTTTACGCACGCTTGACTTGGGGAGTAAGCTGGCGAACGCGTGACGTAAGCGTTACGAAAAGTGTGATCGGGCGAGGCGAACGGGAGTTGAGTGGGGGATATAAGCAAGAGAAAGCAGTGCGCGCGCACATTTTCTTTCTCTCTTCCTCTCATAGCCAACTACGTTTGAATTTTCACTTCAGTCGTGTGGTCATAAGCACACTAGGTTTTTTTTTTTCGTTTGGGGGCGTTCTCATTGCGTTTAGTCTCGATATTTTTTTTCTCCTTCTCGCTTTTAGTTTAAAATTGCAAATAATATTAATAATTTTGTCTGCTTTTTTTTTTCTAACCGACACCTTTTTGGGATGTATCTAATTTACTGCTTCTATTCTCGTTAGTTTTACATATTAATTTTTTCCCGTAGATATGTGTTGTGCTTAAAATTGCAAGTAGTATTAATAATATATTAACTTTTCTTTCTAACCGACACCTAGTTCATCTCGTTTATTATCATTCAATTTTGTTAAATAAAGTTATAATAATATCGTCATTCTCATCAACCACATGTCACTTCATCTCTCATCTGTCAATGTGTTAACTTTCAATATCTTCTGTTCCCTAACCTACCGTTGTGTCCCTTTCAGTTCGGCAGTGACGGCGCACTCGACGCCACGTCCAGTCCCACCTACCCTGCGGTGAGCACTTTGTACTATTATTCACTTCTATGTATAGCGCTACAAGGTTCGTTTGCCGGGTGGCCAAAATCGGAACTAACGACGCCATCTTGTTTTTTCATCAATACATTTCACAAAACATTGCACAAATGTTTAGTGATGGTGGCCGTGTCAACGTCATTGCAGCGCTGAAAGATCCTTGTAACAGTAAAACCTTGTTGTCTCTGGCGTCTTGGGCAATGCCTAAAGCACAATCTAGAACCATACAGTCGATCATTGACGCTGTATAGTGTCTACATAGAGCAAGCGTGCGGGCGGTGTGGGGTACGGCGCGGGAGGAGCGCCATACTGTGAAGTTCCCTAGAACTATCATCATCATCATCATCATCTGGGACATAGGCCTCTCCAATTGCACGCTATTCAGCTCGATCCTTGGCAACTCTCATCCAGGTACTAGCAGCCACCCTGCGAAGATCGTCGCTTCGCCTTACCTGAGGGCGTCTTACCTTACGTTTGCCGATTCGCGGTCTCCACTCAAGAACACGTCTACCCCAACGATCATCGGTTCATCGGCTAATATGGCCGACCACATAACTACAGCTTACTTATTCTGTGAGCTATGTCGACTATTTTGGCTCTCTGACGGATCACCACGTTCCGGATCCTATCCCTCAGAGAGACTCCTAGCATAGCTCGTTGAAACTATGGACCAGCCGTACCGTGAGCCCACGTTTCGGCTCCAGAAGACTTTAGTCTTTAGGCTCTGCGGAATACGCGGCGAAACTTCCCAATCGCTGCCCAGCCCAGCTAAATTCTTCTGTTACCCTCCTTCTCAAAGTTGCAGTTTGCCCGAGGTAAACGTATTCTCGAACAACCTCGAGAGCACCGCCATTGACAGCAATCGATCCCGGAGTAACGTGTTCGTTGAACATAACCTGGGTTTTGTCCAAGTTCATCCGGAGACCAATGCGTACAGAAGAATCAAATAGGCCGTCCAGAATTTGCTGCAAGTCCTGCAGCGATTCAGCCAGTATGACGATGTTATCTGCAAATCTCTAGTGTGAGATACACGGCGTTAGTGTTAAAGCCGCGTCCTTCCCAGTCCAGCTCCTTAAACACACTCTCCAATGAGTTAGAGAACAATTTCCTGACGCAGGGCGATATGTTCAGTTCGCTGGTACTGAGTTTGGACGGACATTGTCGCGTTTTAATAAAGACATCTTAGCACTTGGATGTATGGCTCCAAAACAGACCGGGTTCGGGAGCTATGACCGACTGTATCTTTCTTGGTCTGGCAAATTCCAGTTGGCATTTTTTTTTAATATTTTCTCGTTCAATTCCAGCTAAGCGGAGATTCAGCGGAGTGGTCGGGTGGCGGTCGGGAAGCCGAACTAGCGCGACCACTAACAGCCGGCGAAGAAGAACTGCAGCTGCAGCTTGCGCTCGCCATGTCGCGCGAGGAGGCCGAGCGGGAGGAGAGGCGGCGGCGCTCTGACGACGTGCGGCTCCAGCTCGCCATCAGCCAGTCGCAGCAGGACTTCCAGTGAGTAGCGCTCAGTACTACTAGCGAGCATGAGGGAGCTAATAAACTTAACTCTCTCTCGAACGATCTACAATAATCGCCGTCCGCTGCGTTTGCGGAACGTCCGCGACGTATGCGCGGAAATATCAAAGAGCTCCGCTTCATGGCGCGGACCATCCGTCGCGGACAATCACCTAGCGCTGACGGACGGCCAATTCTAATCCCTTTACCAAACTCCCGACCTATTACAGTCCTTCCTAGTTCCTACCTCATCTTAATCCCATCCCCTCCAGACTAGAAGCCTACCTCTGCGAAGAAGCAGTCCGTCTGCACACATACAAGCGCCGCGCGCCATCCGCACCAGAATGGACCATTGTGAACACGACCAGACCTCCAACATGGTCCACCGTGGCCCCGACCACCGGCACGATCTGGTCGGGAGGAGACACGAATAGCCCGAACTCGCTGACTGCGGTCCCGAGCGCTGGCCCGAACTGGTCGACGATGGTCCCAAGCAATGGCCCGAATTGGTCGGCCCCTACAGACTCGTCGCCGCGGTGTTGGTTCTATGGGTGCATGGAGTGCCTCAGACCGAATGTAATACAGTCAGTGCCGAACACGTCACTAGTAGTAGTTGATGAGTAGTAGCACGACCCCGAAACCTCGAAAGTTCTAGATTTCTACCTAGAATTTTCGAGGATTCGGGGTCGCAAAGAGGATGTAATTTAGACTAGTAACTAGCTATGTAATGAAGAAGATAGAAAATTATAATTCATGAGAAAATTTCTAAGCAATGTCCACAAAGAATCGACCTTTTTTAATTGTTATTTTTGTGGCAACCAGATTTTGAGGCTCAATTTCTCCTCCATTCATAGACCGCATGTATTTCTCTTTCTCTGTGATTGGAAACTGTCAACGTCTTTTGTTTTATTCTCTAGTGCCAATTTGCAAGTTTACCTAACTTCACAGAGAATGTATCCACATTGAAGTTAATCGACAAATGAATACTGTTATCAAAACCTACAATAGGCAACAAGTAATGATGTTCAACTTGTACAGGACGACGGACGGTCTACCGCCACCTAAGAAGGGCCAGTCGTCGCAGCAACAGTCGCACTTGCTCGACCTGTTAGACGTGAACCTCAGCAGTCCGGTCGCCGGCTCCGCACCTCCCCAGGTAGACGCCTGGGCCGAACAACCACGACCGGTAAATATCATACTTACATTTATTTTGATTAATTATGTAGATACTGAAACACAAGAAAGAAAGAAAAGAAAACTCAAGTGCAACTCTATTAGCATTTTGACAACCCATACCATTCCAGGAAACAACATAAGTCTAGAACTAATAAGACCAATAAATCTTTGCATTGACATAAAATAAATCATTGCAATTACATAAAATAAATCATTGCATTTACATAAAATAAGTCATTGCATTGATATAAAATGAAACATTGCATTGACATAAAATAAGTCATTGCATTGACATAAAATAAATTATTGCATTGACATAAAATAAGTCATTGCATTGAAATAAAATAAAACGTTGCATTGAGATAAAATAAATCATTGCATTGACATAAAATAAATCATTGCATTGACATAAAATAATTCATTGCATTGACATAAAATAAATCATTGCATTGACATAAAATAAATAATTGCATTGACATAAAATAAGTCATTGCATTGAAATAAAATAAAACGTTGCATTGAGATAAAATAAATCATTGCATTGACATAAAATAAATCATTGCATTGACATAAAATAAATCATTGCATTGACATAAAATAAATCATTGCATTGACATAAAATAAGTCATTGCATTGACATAAAATAAATCATTGCATTGACATAAAATAAGTCATTGCATTGACATGAAATAAATAATTGCATTGACATAAAATAAATCATTGCATTGACATGAAATAAATAATTGCATTGACATAAAATAAATCATCGCATTGACATAAAATAAGTCATTGCATTGAAATAAAATAAATTGTTGCATTGACATAAAATAAATCATTGCATTGACATAATAATCACGCATGTATACTTCGAAGGGTTAGGCAGAGGTAGGTGTACGTACAGTAAACTCACAAAAATATGACGAAATATTAAAACATGCCCCATATATTAGGTCCTTACATATGAAATTGGCGTTTTTCGTACTGGCCACTTTAATCACGAATTTCTCCTCTTTGGTAAGGAATTCCAAATTCAAATTTGTACAGCTATTTACTCATGTATTTGTGCTTCGATGACCGTCATTCATTTGTTTTTTTTTCTTCTGTTTTTTCTGTTTGCGTCACTCATTTTACAAAATGGAAAATTTAAAATATCGCATTATTTACGAGTACGAGTTCCGCCGTGGCACTAGTGCTGCGGAAACGACTCGAAGGGTGAATGATGTGTATGGCGGTCATGTTGCAAAAGAAAACACAGTTCGTTTTTGGTTCCAACGTTTTCGTTCTGGAAATTTCGACCTGCAGAACAAGCCCCGTGGACGGCCTGAGACCCAAGTTGATAATGGAGAATTGAAGGCTATTGTGGAAGCGGACCCATCGCAAACCACGTCCGAGTTAGCTGCAGGCTTCGATGTTAGTGATAAAACTGTTTTAATTCACTTGAAGCAAATTGGGAAGATTAAAAAGCTTGAAAGCACGACAACGCCAGACCACACACTGCGCAACAGACGGCTACCAAATTAGAAGAGCTTGAATTGGAATGTCTTAGACATCCTCCGTACTCCCCGGACCTTGCTCCAACAGAATACCATTTTTTTCGCAATTTGGATAACTTTTTGCAAGGGAAAAAATTCAACTCCGATGGGGCAGTCCAAATCGCCTTCAAAGATTTTATTGATTCCCGTCCGACTGGTTTTTTTAGTAAAGGGATCAATGAACTACCTATAAGATGGCAAAAGTGCATTGAAAACAATGGTTCATACTTTGATTAATTAAATATATTATATTAAAAAATATTCGACTTTTTGTTCCTTCCATACAAAACGCCAATTTCATATGTAAGGACCTAATATAACCAAAGCTCTTTGAAACAAATATTTCTTAAATCCGTAATAGAAACATTATTTTGTAGAACTTTATTTATGTTGTTGTTTTTTTTTCTACCACTGTATGCAGTTGGAATTTGGCATATTTGCCGACGCGATGGTAAGATGTTCAAGTAAAGCTAGAACTGTTTGTAAAGCTATGTTGGACATATTATGTATATTTTTGTTTTACGACTTAGTTAAGTCAAAAATTTAATTTTGTTCCGATACTACTTCTTCCTTGCACACAATAATTATATAATATTATTAACCAATTTCGCGTAAAACCCCTGTACGCTAATTCCTCAAAAATAATGAAATGCTACAACAAAAACCAGTATCTAAATCCATAATAAAGTGAACTAATTGTTCATAAAAATAATTGAATGAATATCTAATGCAGGAAACATCATCAGACGCGTGGTCAGCTGTGGGTAGTCCAGCGAAAGACCCCTGGGCCCCTGCGGCCGCGCCTCCCGACCCCTGGGCCCCTGTCGCAGGAATGCATGTAAGTACTTGTCTCTAAATGAACCATAATTTCAATTGATTTTACACTAAATTGAACATTATTTTGTTATATTAGTCTTCGCAGTTGGATTTTGGTATATTTGAGGATGCAATGGTAAGATATAGAAAAAAAAATTGTAAAAGTAAAACTATACCGTATGTAATGCTATGATTGTAACTTTAATAATATTGTTTTTCTTCACTTACAACATGACTCGTAGACACTGAGATTTGCTCACATTTTTATTTATTTTGTTAAGAGGTACTAATAGTAGATTGTGCAACTAAGGCATAAAAGAAGCTATTTTACCCCGAGACGTTTATATCCACGCGAGCCGCAGGCGAGGGTGGATAGTTAAGTCGAGGGGTAAAATGGCTCGTTTATGCCTGAGTTATACACTCTGCTTTTCACTTCGATTGCGAGAAAATGAAACAGGCATAAAGTATACAGTACATAATTAATAAAAAATGTTGCATCCATAGCTAATTCCCGCCACCACAGATAATACCGCCATGAAACTTTTACAAAGTTTTTTTTTTAATTTTCAACATTTGTCATTCGACTTGGGTACTTCATACTGCCAAAAAATGAAAACGTTTCTTTGCCTTTTTAATAATAAATGACAACTATTTTACCTGATTTTATTAAATTAACGATAGAAAACACGGAAGTGGTATAAATTAAAGAAAATTAAATAAATCACGACTTTAATCTGCGAAGTTTTATTGTGCGTGTGGCTGTTGGGCCTGATTACTTTAGTCTTAGAAAAAAATTTTACTTTATGCACTAGAACATAAAAAGCGATTTTATGTCGCCTAAGCACAACATAAAGACGGACTTTTAGAGCATGAGAAGTGAAAAATTATTTTTTGTATTTGCAAAACTATAATCCCTGGAAATACCGATCTGATTACAAAAAACTTTTCACTGCTAGAAAGCTAGACTACTTCCGTGTGACATAGGCTCCTTCTTATGCCAGAAGAATGCACAGTTGCAGCTAGATTACAAGATGTTGACATCATATTATTGTGTTTTCAGGCCAAATCTCCTGTCTCCGTGCTATCGTCTCCGTCCTCGTCAGAACTGGAGCAGTTCGACGCGTTGTCGCAGCGGCCGCGCACCAACCACAACAACAACGCTGAGTCAGATCCCTTCGACCTGACCGCATTAGGTAAGGAATCGGTTTTTTACGAGAGTTATTGAAGGACGTAGGGAATGTGCTGTATTTGTGCAATGTTTTAAGGGTCTCATCACCGAGTTCTCTAATTACTTTCATCGTTTAAAAGATATTTAGAGATGGCATGAGACTTCGTAGCGATTTAAAATTGAGTTTTATTTGAGAATTCGTATATCTATAGTTCATTGTTCCGCGTAGGCTCGTCATTGCTTGGCTATGTATTGATAATCTGAGGAGTAATTTTCGTAATTTTATGAACGTGCACAATCTGATATCAGTCGCAGTCTGTCAAAAAAACCTCGAATTTCCTTACATTTTGACAAGTTTTTGACATTTGTTTGTCGCCGAGATGAGACTGCGACTAGATTTTGGACGTTTTAAATTACGAGAATTGGCCTTCTGCTAACTGTCCTTAAAACCTTGTCCAAAAATTTGTATCCTATGAGTATTTGTAATCCCCTTATTTTAGTTTTGATTTATTCGGTTTGTTTATCCATCCAGAAATGTTTTGAGTGATCATGAATCACGACAATATTACCGTTCTTCCAGGCGACAACCTAACCCCCAAGCCTGTGTCCCCGCCCGTGGGCAGCCTGGGCGCCAGCAAGAAGTCCCCGTCGGCCTTCCTCGGCGAGAACTCGGCGCTCGTGAACCTCGAGCGGCTCCTGCAGCCCGCGCCCGGCGCCGCGGCCGCGCCGCCCAACCCCTTCGCGGCCGACCCGCCGCCGCCGCCGCGCCCGCAGCACATGTTCGCGCAGCCGCAGCCGGTGAGCGCGCCACACGGCCATGTTGCATTACCGAACGACAAAAATTTTAATTTTAGGGAAATTAGAATTCAAAAAATCATTTCTTTGTGCTCACAAGAATGTCTTGTGCAATATTTCAAGCTTCTAGACAATGGTTTAGGTTGTACGTTGTCTGTCAGTGAATGAATGAATGTATTTACAATTTTGCTATTAATTGTTGACCCACATCCTATATAGAATGATAGTTTATTTAAGTTTATTATATCATATTCATTACAGAGTTTTTTGAATTTATATAATGGAGAGTAGTACGGAAGGTGACATAGTCGTATTCAAAATTAAGCTGTGTAGTGTAGGTTATTATGAATAACTTACGCAAAACATTAATGCTTAAAAACAAGTGATTTTGTAAAAGTTTTGATAATATTTTCCATTCCTTATGGATCTGGAAAGAACCTTGGGTATAATTATCTGGGTGAATATCATAAGCTTTTGTATGAATTTGGTAAATCGGTATAGAGGAAATATGACAACTATACATAACGATTCCTAAATATCGTTAATACACTAACAAACTTACGTTCGAGTGCTTAAGGCTATTCGATACATGATCTCCCAGCCACTTTATCGCTAGATGGCGGCACATTCGCACTTCGAACATTTTCAATTTTTACGCCTAACTCAGAAAGCTTTGCGAAACAACTTTATTATATGCGTCAACTAACGCATTAACATAATCTTTTTAGATATTCACTTTGCTTGTTAACTCGTCTCATACAAAGATTTGTACCCCTAAACATTTAGCCGTTTCACTTTATATCTTTACTATGTCTTTACACACACATGTACAGTTACACACTACGTGTATAGTTTTACTTGCTATAGAACTAGATGGCGTTGTATTCATAAACTTGGTTTGTGAACTTGTTTTCCAGAGGTGGCGTTAATTAAAATAAAATATTTTTACGAAAATATTTTTATGACTGTCCTTCATTCTCTAAAGAAAAGCGTACTTTTTATAGTAAAAACCAAAGAAAAGAATACTTGATTGCTACAAGGGTTGTCAGTTGCTTATTCAATTATTCTAAGGGTGCTTTTGTAGTGTGTTAGGGTAGGATTAGGTTTAAAAATCATAAAATAATAATAAATCCCCTGACCGATTTCGGTCACGGTGGCCAATTTCAAAGAAGATTAGCCAGGTTTGCAGGAGATATTATAGTGCACAAGTGTGTGCGCAAATACAGGTGCTCCTCTGTTCCTTTACTCTCATAGTTCGATGGGACGGCAATCCGACATGACCAGAGAGAGATCAGGCGCAGGACCAACGGCTTTACGTGGTTTCCGGAGCACGGGGGTATCACGCTACCAATTTCCAAACTTCGGACAAAAAAAAATAAAAAGAGTAAAGAAATTCCTAATGGGAAAAATCCAAATTAAATATTACTTGGTCCGACCTGGGAATCGAACCCAGGACCCCTTGCGCGGCAGACGCACTTGTGACCACGAAACCAACGAGACAGTCGAGTTTAATTCTATAACTAAACGCTACTATAAAACAAAATATATAAAATGTTTATTTGAGTCCGCGAGAGACGCAGCGGCGCGCGGCGCGGGCGGCGCGGGGGGTATTCCCCGAATTCAACTCGGTGGTAGGTATCATTCAACCGCAGCTTTCAGCGTACCCGCCGCGCGCCGCCACAGCACATGAGTAGACAATTCCGTTTGTCTAATCATGTGGCCACAGGCCGCAGGCAGTAAGGCAGTGTACAGACACGTGAAATTATTAGGCCGTGTATACACGGTTGTGGGTATTTAATTATTAGTGTAATTTTATTACTGTTGTGTATATGTATATGTATGTATATAAGTGTTATGTGTAATATGTATTATGGGTTTACTATTTATGTGTGTTTGTATGACAACTTCACATACACCAGCGTCCACTCAAACCAACAATTCCAATTTCAAATGAAAAAATGAAAAAAAAAACAGCTGTTCCCTACATTTTGACGAGTTATAAATGTAGGCAACAGCTGATTTTTTTTTTTGCGATTTCAGGTTTGGTCCCATAGTAAAAAAAATTGTTCATAATGATGAGTACTATGACCATGTTAGTCTTGTTCCAATAACCCTGTATATACTAATACTATATTATATCCATACTGATATATAAATTCGAAAGTAACTCTGTCTGTCTGAATGTTACCTTTTCACGCCTAAACCACTGAACCGATTTATATGAAATTTGGTAAGTATAGAGATAGTTTGAGTCCCGGGGAAGGATATAGGATAGTTTTTATCCCGATATTCCCACGGGATCGACACTTATGCGGGTGAAACCGCTGGGCGCAGCTAGTTGCAAATAAAGTTTATTGAACTCTTCTCTCTCTTCGATAATTGAGCTTTGTTGGTACCGACTTTGTTTTGAAGATTCTATACATCTTTTATTGCTTATTTACACCCTAAGTTACATTAAAATTAGCAAGGAAAAACCGGCCAAGTGCGAGTCGGACTCGCCCATGAAGGGTTCCGTAGCAGCAAGTAACATAATATAAAAGTTCTTGTAGTTCGTTGTAACTTTGTGAAAGGTAAATTGCGGTTTTCGATTTATGACGTATTAAAAAAAAAACTACTTACTAGATCTCGTTCAAACCAATTTTCGGTGGAAGTTTATATGGTAAGTAATGTACATTATATATATATGTTTAATTTTATCATTCTCTTATTTTAGAAGTTAGAGGGGGGGGGGGACACATTTTACCACTTTGGAAGTGTCTCTCGCGCAAACTATTCAGTTCAGAAAAAAATGATATTAGAAATCTCAATATAATTTTTGAAGACCTATCCATAGATACCCCACACGTACAGGTTTGATGAAAAAAAATTTTTGGAGTTTCAGTTGTAAGTATGGGGAACCCCAAAATTTATTGTTTTTTTTTCTAGTTTTGTGTGAAAATCTTACTGCGGTTCACATAATACATCTACTTACCAAGTTTCAACAGTATAGTTCTTATAGTTTCGGAAAAAAGTGGCTGTGACATACGGACGGACGGACAGACAGACAGACAGACATGACGAATCCATAAGGGTTCCGTTTTTTGCCATTTGGCTACGGAACCCTAAAAACCGGCCAAGTCCGTGTCGGACCACGCACAATGAAGAGTTCCGGAGTTGAAATCAATTTATCCCAATTCAAGATTGTATTTTACCACTTTGTCGGCGTGATTAATATGTATATCCTTGCCAAATTATAGCTTTCTAGTACTAAGAGTCTCTGAGCTAAGCTGCGGGAGGACGGACGGATTGTCTGACGGTCATGGCGAAGCTATAAGGGTTCCTTGTTGACTACGGAACCCTAAAAAAACGAATCTTTCTTAGCTCATAACTTTTTAATGGCTTTTCATTTTACTATTTTGTTCCCGCGCATACAAAATTAATAAAACTAAATAAGAAAAAACGATATAATGTTTAACTTTGGATGTACAGACGCCAGCAAATCAAACTAGGTACTTACTGCAATCTGTCAAATTTCATTAATAGATTTTCAACTTTATCGCTAAAGTATTAGGTTCAAAGTTGATTGGGAAAATTTTACAGTTTCGGGTAGCTTGATGTGCTGGCGTCTGTGCTATGTCAAACAGTCCACTGTTATTAGGTACTCCAGTACCTAATAAATTCCTGAAATTTGTAAGTATGGAAAAATTTCGGCTAGTGTGCTCATCAACTTTGTAGATGATACGTTCATTATTACAGTAATGTCGAACCCAGGGTAGATCGCAGATAATTCTATCACAAAGTAAGAGCCACCGCGCCAGCCTTGTAAGAAAAAAAATTAAAAAAAAAACCGTCTTCCAAAAAAAAAAACTACTAAGTAAGTCGAAAATAACTTCGGTGTCTTCAGTACCTACTTTAGTTTTTGCCTCCGACTTCCGAAAATAAAGGTTTTTTTGCCTAGTAGTTTTTTTTTAAGTCGGTATTTTTTTTTTAAATTAAATATATCTCGCTTTTTAGTGGGTCTGTTTATAATTTATCTAAGTTTCAATAGCCTAATGTCAACTTGCTTATCGCCTTTACAAAATATTGCTTTTCCCGATGCAGGGACGTTAACTGTTGAGGAGTTCTCCTGGTATTTCACCATCAGCTCCATTTCACCATTCGCATTGTGACGAGCATAATAATTAATTGCTTAGCAAGCACATTAAAGTAATCGAATCGCAACCCGTGAAATACTTATTATTGAGTAGTTCCAGTGGCCATCAGTCATGTGGTCTTCATCATCAGTTCCACTTCACCAAATGGCGCTTTCCGAAAGCAAATGCACGAGTTACTATAAAAAATAGGTACCCAAATCGCTATAGGTGTGCTTATAATATTTTAAGAGTTCCTTCAATTTCTCCAGGATTCCATCATCAGATCCTGACTTGATGACAATGGGACCACCTGGAAAGTATACCCTTTCAAACAAAAAAAGAATTTTTCAAATCGGTCTAGCCGTCTTCGAGTAATCGGGTCGGGTAACATGCATAAAAAAAATTAAAAAAGATTCCGACAAACTGAGAACCTCCTCCTTTTTTTGAAGTCGGTTAAAAATTGCATACCTACGCTTCGCAACCATCGATCAATAGTGATCGATGTTCGCAACTAAACTTGTCAACAAAATCACGCATAATAATGCCTGTGCGACGGTTGACTACAACGCCATCTAACGATCAAGATCAACTGTTGTTGATAACCATAGCAAAAATGTATGTTCTGCTTCTCGATGGTTCTTTGAAATATCCTGCAGAGGGCGTGTTCCGGCCGCGCACACATAGAAAAATTTATCGATTTTATCAGGCCTAGATATCCTGTAAATAGTGTTTTTTTATAGGTTTTTGTCGATATGCGTCAATAATAAGTCATAACAACTTAATATACGTGCTTTTATTCTGCAAAAATCGTTTATATTTCGAGATTTGTACCCCGAAAGAATGTATGAAAAAGTGTCAGTATCCAATCACCTTAAACAATTCTAATATCCATGTTTCAGGCACGGCTAACAATGAACGAGCTAAAACAACAACAGATGGGTCTAACCGGCCTTAACTTCGGCACGGCATCCCCTTCGTTCGGCGCGCCCTCCGCCGCGCCGCTGGGCCTGGCCCCGAGCGGCCTCGCTCCGGGCGGCCTGGCCCCGCTGGGCAACGGCGCGGACCCGTGGGCCCCCGTAGCCCCGGTGGCAGCACCGCGCTCCACGTCGCCGTGGTCCCCGCCGCACACGCGACACACACCCAACCCCTTCCTCTCCTAGCCGCTCACCACACAGGTAATTATTCTAGCTGATCAGACAGCTGTGTTACCGGGGAGTTTGTTGCGCCACTTCATCCCAGCTAAAGTACTAGGAAGTAGTGTGAAGGACGGCCCTTGGGGTCTCTTTTATCTAATTTTGACGTGAATGTTCAGCCAAATTTGAATAAATGATTTTTGATTTTAGTACTCTGCCGTTCTTCATTTTCAATCTGAAGATATGCTCGTTTAGACCTTGTATTGAGCTTCAAATTAACAGACAGTCACCACCACAGGCACTTCAATCAGTATGCAAACTAATCCATAAACTCCTGATTGTAATAGCAGTTGTTTTGTTCACAGGGTACAAGGTAACGTGGCGCATGGCGGGAGAGCGGCGCCCGGCCCACCCCGTACTCGCGGCCCGGGCCCCCGGCCGCCGGGCCCCCGGCCGCCGGGCCCCAGGCCGCCGGGCCCCAGGCCGCCGGGCCGCACGCCGCCGGCCGGGCCGCACGCGCGCCCGCCCGCGCACACAAACTGTTCTACTATCACGACTACGTGTACTTGACCAAATCATAAACTGTACGCGCGCGTGAGGTCGCGCCGCTCGTGTCGTGTGAACCCGTGACGTCATCGCCCCACAGTGCGTCGTCTAGTTGTAACGAACGATAGTTTATTCCTCAGTCTGCGCTTGTTTGTACGGAATTAGTATTTTTGTTTCTTTTATATGTCCTATTATACAATCACCAATTTTGATTACCAATAAAATGTATGTATATTAATTGTATTTGTTGTAATAACTAATTTACGCAAACGGTGTGTGGTATAATCTTGAGAAATTATGTTTTAATATAATGTGGACTCAATATGGTGGTAGGTAGAAGATTCGGGTGTCGACGCGCTTGGCGTAATTTTATTGACAAAAAATTATACAGAGGATTTTGTTTAAAAAAAAAATGTATAAAATGAATGACGACTTTTAAAAAAAATATATAATATAATGAATATAAAATGTATTAGGAAAATGATACGTCACGAATATTTTTGCTTTTTTATGCAAAAGAAATGTTTTGTTAGTGTCGATGTGTCGACACCCAATAACTATAGACGCAGTATACATAATGTAAAATGAAATGTTTTTTATTAATAGACTGGATAATGCTGTGAGCTGTCGTGTTTATATGTAGCTGACGATTCTGTGTGTTTGTGCGTGCAAATATCGTAAATAGATTAGATGTAAACTATAAGAAATTATTCGTAATTTTATATTGTACAAATGTCTGATTAATTCCTATTTCGATATTGTACAGATTCCAATTGAATAAAAATATAATTTAATAAAATGATAGTGTTTTTGTGCTTTCATGTATTATTATAAGAACTGAGTGCCAGAAATCTATCGAAATGAGATGTTGATATGTTATGAACCCATAAACAAGCAATAAAATATAATTGTAATCTATAATTAATTATCTACATCTACTTAATATTCTGGCGATTCTGGTTAGATCAGAGTCGTGCGCTAGGCTGTATGGCTATGTAATAGAGTGCACACACAAACATACAGAAGAATAGACCGTAGCCTAGAGAAGTAGCACCAATAGTCTTAGAGTACTCTACAGAGTTTGGGGCCGGCTTCGAAAACTGCCCGTATTCGCGGTCACTACAACATCCTCGACTACTTGTGTACCGGTGAATCTAAGTTTGACGTGAACTGTGATGATGTTTGTAGCTAAAAACTGTCATCATGTGTGCCTAACATAAAAATCAATTTCAAAATCTCTAAATTATTCAACAAAATTGTAAAAATAAATTTAAAAAAAAAATACTTAAAGCTACAATAAGGCAATAAATTGAATAAAAAATTATATAAAAGAATTAAAAAAAATAGGAAATTTAAATTAAGTGTTAGCTATGTGCATCGTCACTGATCAGGCCCCAAACTAATTCGGGTGTTAAGGGTTTTGGTAAGGTTCTCGTTGAGTTTCACAGAGTGATTGAAATGGATCGTACTGAACATGTATCAGCCGTTTCTATTGATGCAAACGTTATGTTATCACACATTGTGGTGTTATCAAGAGAATGCTTTTGGTCACATTCCCACTGAAGCGTTCTTTTTGGGCTCAAAATCATTCTTTGCAACTACACAAGCAAAATATAGAAAATCTCATTCTGTGAAACTCAGGCGAGACATTGTCGCGACGACTAAGGTGACAAGTTGTTATTCGTGCCTTAGTAAAGTTTTGTATTACAGTAATTGTATTGTACGTCGCCCTCCACTTCTGTCCCCCCTTCTCTTGTATTCACGGTCATGGGGGTAACCAGCTGGCTTCTCGTAGTCATTAAAATAAGGGACCGGGTGGGAGTTATTCGGGATAGTATTGAGAAGCTGGGTGGGGAAACCTGGACAGTGGACACCCTACTACATAAGTCATCCTTAGTATTATAAATTTGCCCAACATTCTAACATAAACTAATGATTCCTGAGCCTCTAGGTGATAAGCCCCTTCCTAGTTACACCCATGATCAACGATATCTGTCCATACTTTTAATTTAAATGATTTAAAGTCACAACATTAGCTTCAAGAGTTAACTCTTGAGCTCTGCTTGCCTCGAAAGAGGATCAAGCGTAAATTTATACTATGTCAAATGGAAATACAAAGGTTATTTTGTCATACAAAATACGTTGACTACTAATTTTGCATTTTGTTTACAAAATTTACATTTTTTTTTAATATTTTACACTATAAGACTCTGCTTTTCGAAACGACATTTAAGTAGTAAGTAATACATTTATGTGTGTTATTCGGAATGGGAGCTAAGAATTGTCCTATGGCAGCGTTCACACCAAACGTCCGGCCTTCGACAGTGAAAATGTACGCTAACGACCAACTGACTAGTACCTACCTGTTTGGTGTGAATACGACCTTAATGTTCGATGTTACTTCGATAAATATGTTGTTTACAAAAAACACTAAGTTGAAAGCACAGTAAGTCTTTTTTTTGCAATACTGTAGCAGCTTGTTAATATTGTGAGTTTCAATTCTTATTGGGTTCATATGAACTACGCTGCGTCCAATCAGAATGCGTTTGTAACATACAAATAATTCTAGTTTATATTACTGAGCTGAACTATCAATAGGTATGTATGTTATAATTTGCTATCCTCATTATTTTAGTATTCAACGTATTAGATGAATTATATACGATTAGTTTACACGCTAACTGTGTTGCCATACGCGACGCAAAAACGATACCTTGCCTGATAAGTAATCGCATTTATATTAAATAATAATTACGATAATATCCATTTGATAATACTGCAGTTTTTCCAACTGTTCTTCGCACTGGCAACATATTTAGCGTTTGTTTTTTTTTCGCTTATTAACTATCAGGTTGATGTGGTTGTTGTTTATCCCTTATTTAGATAAAATTATTATTTTTTTAATATTATTTCCTGACCATTAAATGCATCGATGCTAATTCAACGTGTCACTAGCTAGGGAGAAACTGTAAAGATTAATGTAACTATTTAATTAAAATATATAAGTTTTTCAATACATCTAAGTGTATTATTTAACAACACTAATTCTTCACCAAAACTTTCAATCTCAAAAACTAGACGTCCTAGGTCAAAAATAATAAAAGGATGATACCTCCTCTAATAGCCATGTGTTATGCACCGTACAACCGAATAGTAGTTACTGGTGTCGATTCTGTCAAACTAAACTAAAAGTTCAGTGCATCTTTTTCTTTCTGTTTCATTAAGAAAAGGACAGAAGATACATTTTAGTGTCCTGTCAAATTAATCGGCGCAAATAACTGATTATCCGACTTAGGCTTCTAACTAAGAAGCCCAAAAGTCTGATAGCCATTACCAATGGGTTAAGTGTTACCCACTGCCTGGGTTGTAGTGGCGGGATAGGCAATCGCTCCATGCAACATACTGATATTCAACTGTATCCAGTTAGATTGGAAGATGACCCTATACATAGTTATAAAAAACAACCGACTTCAAAAAAAAAACACTACAAAGTGAAAAATAACTTCAATTTCGGAAGTAGGTGTCTTTGGTTCCGCATTTTCGTTTTTTGACACCGACTTTCGAAATTGAAGTTATTTTTCACTTTGTAGTGTTTTTTTTTTGAAGTCGGTTGTTTTTTTTTGTAAAAAAGGTTTTATTTTTCACTTTTTAGTTGTACCTACCCTACATAAATTCAATTAACACTAGTGCATTGAAGAATTGAAGACACAACTCGAAGAATCGTCAAAATTCGCATAGAAATGCCGGAGATGCAGTACATTTATGCATATAACTTCGTACATAAGAATAATTACCTAATGTATTATATACTAAAACCTTCCTGAAAGTATGTAGATCACACTAATGAAAGAATGATCAAAATCGGTTCAGTAGTTTTTGAGATAATCGCGGACATACAAACATACATACATACGGGTCGAATACAGAACCTCCTTTTTTAAAGTCGGTTAAAAAGGCTAGGCAGATGATAAATGAATACATTATCTACGTGCATAACATGACGCCTTTCTTATAATAATTAATAGTAAACGTCCTAAAAGATCGTGGATGAGATGATTGATTGAATTGACGTGGTTTCTAAGTAAGGAATCATCGAGTGGTCATAGTGTCATCGGACAAGGGTCATTGGAATTCTTTCACTAAATCTCAATACCTTTCTAATGATAAAAGTATATCATTCATTTCTATTGGAGCGGATACCAGCCTCCATACATTTCCTGGCATCATCTTTTTTATCCCCCGCTTTTACCATAGGTATAGGTTTCCCAATTTAATAAAGGCGAAAGTTTGTGAGTGTGTTGGTATGTCTGTTAGGTACTTCTTCACACACAAACGGCTGGAGCAATTTTGATAAATTTGGTAGGTATGGAGGTAGCTGACACAATAGATTAACACGCAGGATATTTTTATCCCGATATTTTCACGAGATCGAGATTTATGCGGGTGAAACCGCGGGCGGGCGCAGCTAGTATTTTATATATCCCCATTTTGATAATATAAAACAAGTCAAAAGTGATAATAACCTTGTTTTGTTTTAACAAACGTGTACTGTGGATGGGTGTGGGGTGCACGTTCTTAAAACAAAAGAAGGTCAGTCGGTTCAAAAGTCTCAAAACTCAATTCAGAGGCACTTGAACTCTCAAGGAGTCGATCAGTCACAAATTTGAATCTAGTTGTCCATTCCAAAGCACAGTAGGTACCTATGGAAGTGTGGAGAAGAATGGGCAAGAAACTCCAAGGACACATTGATTTACGCAATGTGAACACGGTTCAGAGCCCTGATTCACAACCATACGACAGGCTATCGTATCGAAAACCTGACATTTCGATAACCTGATTTGACTTCCCCTCAACAGCAAATAGCTGTTGGAAGAATAGCGGGCGTCTATTTGATTTAAACTGACAAAATTTCGGGTTTTGGAATTGTGAACAGCATTGAGAAGACTCCTACGATAACAATGATTAATGTTCGATACGATACGGAAGCATATCGAGTGTTTGTGAATAAGGGGGCTGGTGGGCATTTACCGCGCTACAAAAGCGTGGTGATTCTACGCAACCGCTGTGATTGAACACGAAAAGGGCAATAATACGCATTCCTCAATCCTCCTAACATCTCGCTCATGATTCCTTTGACCGACGAGCTCGTTTATAATTTAGATTCTGTTTTCACCCTCAATTGTACCTTGTGTTCGATTGAGCAGTAGGATTTATGAGAAATAAGTCATGTACACAACCAAATGTAAATAAAACACTGTCTTACAATATGATTATAATTTATTCATTAATAGTTTACAAAGACGTTATCGTACAAATATTTCAGAATCAGCATTGCATACAAAATACCCTCGATAAAAAAATCATATTTCTCGTTTTGTTCATTATAAAAGGAGTCAACGCTTCCCAAACGTTGTCGTAAGTACAGACTTATACGCAAATTGGAAACCGTTTATATACAAGACTATGCACCAGTTACAAAAATCTCCGTTTTTATGTAAAAAAAAATATAAAAAAATGGTTTTTAATCCCATGTCGTAATTCTAAAAGCATGGAATGGACGATTATATAGTTGGGAGCGGATCAAGCTTACCCTAACGTGATAACTTACAATAACTTACCTACCTTACATGATCATTAATTAGAAGCCAGACTCGGTGCGAAGTACACCTCCTACACACCGGCGACTTGTCGCGACGGCTCACGACTAAAAGTCGCAAGTTTACGATCTAATTCAGTTGGTTTGCGCAAAGATCGCCTTTGTGTAGAAAATATTTGCGTCTGTCAAATTAACTATGCACAACGTTTTACGGCTGAGATAATCAACTTATTTGCGAGTTTATTATGATTACTACTTAATTAGTGAATTGCACTCGTGTATTGGAGCACAGACCATCATGATATTTGATTTATGATTTGTTGTCATGCAAAGTTAATGTTGTCAGACTATTACATTGAGCAATGTACCGGTACATTGTGAGGCGAGGGCAGCGCCTCGGGCACTCGTCTGGTATTGCGTCAATCCCTGTTTTAACTTAAATTAATTACGGTACAGTGTTACTGCAGTTATGTGCTGTTTGTAGGCATCAGTCTCACGATGTTAACATTTCACTAACCTACAGGAAACGACGGTAGTACAGTACTGGGGGCTGATAAAAAATTGTATAAAAACCATCGACTAGACACTACAATATCCAATAAATATTTTTCGAAAAATTTCAGAATAATGTCTTCCATACTAATTTAAATACCATACAATCTAGAATAAATAATTCAAGCGATACGAATGACGGTCACAAATATTTTAATACAAAAATAATTCGACATAAGCAACGTGACGGCAGATCTACCAGTTATAAGAAAAATATTCTATGATTACAATAATAAGGTGAAGCGATATTTTCATTACGATCACATTCGCGCTACGTCGCACGACACTATCATTTTAATCGTACTAAATGCAAAACAGGGCGGCGCCTTGCGAGTGACGCATTTTAAATGTTTTTTTTTTTTAGTACGAAATGTGTATCATCAATGCAGGGGCATTGACTAACATTCCCATTTTATAATAATTTAATATAAACCATTGGCAGCGGATTCCGTCTCAGAATTGGCTGATTGGGTCGTTCGTCGCCGCCACGCTTCAACAAGATGGCGGCTAAAGGAAAACTAAAATGGCGTCAGTAAAAGCGCGCACCCTCAGAGTTGACATTCTCGATATGAAGTTAAGTCCCACGCCAATCTGCAGCGAGCGCTGCGTCGTGAACAAGACGTGCATGATAATGGAAGAGTATTGCGAATAGGATTTGTATGAGAGATCCTTTTGAACACGATTGTGGATGAACTGATGAGATGATGATGAATGACTGCCTCGAACTAAAGGCTTGTAAATGAGCCAGCGTAGGCCAGCCCGTAGTCACAGAACCATAACTTACAACAGTTTAGGACGAATTGGCAGTGTTACAAAACCGAACATTTTAGACTCTGCTGAGCTAGTCAGCAGTATGACGATGATGTTGTCAAAAGGATCTCGCAGTAGGTGTGGGTGCGGGCGCCTAGTACTCCCAGTGCGTGGCGCTGCTGAGGTCGGGCCCGGCGAGGCGGAAGTTCCCGTTCTTGGCGGCGGCGAGGTAGTGCCCCCCCTGCGCGGCGCGGATGGCGAGACGCGTCGGCTCGCGCAGCTCGAGGTGGAACCCTTGCGGCGAGTCCGCGTCGCACTGCACCGACTCGCTGTCTGCGTGCCAGTATTTGCCGTTTTGTCCTGGAATTAGGAGTTTAAGATGTAGATCGTGGTTAGACTAAGCCAGACGTATAGGTAACTCTGGCAGGCTCGGTCGTAGTTTAACGAGCGACTAAGTGTTCAAAAACAAAGAAGCCACGTAGTATAATGCAGTTCCTTGATAAGCAGCAATATTTGACCCGGCGAGTCTTCTTTGGGGTACTAAAACAATTGCTGGGAATATGTTAGTTCAGCCAACACAAGGAGGATTTTATTAAGTTTTGTAATGTACGCTTACCCTTAAAGTAAACAGCGCCCTTGGGGCCGCGGATGACCTGGATGGTCTCGTAGTTAGCCTTGTTGCACTCCAGCCGCACGCCCTTAGGCCCTACGAAGCCCTGCTCGCACTTCAGCACCAGGATGGGCCTGCAACACGGTATTTTACTTAGCAACTGATCAAATACACAAATATGCATGCTCAAAATTTAAATTTTTAGATTTAGCGCCAAAAGATCCTTGTGCTTGGAATCGGTACCAAAAGTACGTTCTGTACCGGTACTTCTTGACATTTCGGCACCTAGATACGGATTCCAGACGGGTACCGACACCAAATTCAGGTACTCTGCGCATACCACCATATCTCATATTTGTACGAGGAACCTCGTACGGTTGGCAACCTTCGAGTTATTTTTCTAATGCCTTTAAACTATCCTTACTATATGTGTTTCCTCATTCTAACTTACGGAAATATTTGTTTGGTGCCGGTTTTGGTATCGGTACAGTACCGATACTGATTAGAAATACCTATAGTACAGGTACTACTCTGGTACCAGTATCACACCAAGGCCAAAGGTACCAGTTTCCAAAAATACCGGTATTTCAAGCCCTGCTTGTAGAAGCGTAATTAAAGTTTTACTTTTAGCACTATACTTGAACTGTAGGTATATTATTATAATTATAAGCTAAATGTTAAGTTGTAAGTATGATTAGAACGTCACAATTGTGGTAGGTAGTCTTTATTGTAAATAATTGGTTTTTAGCGATGCGACACAACATTATAACACACTAGCTTCTGCCCGCGGCTTCGCCTGCGTAGATGTCGGAGATTATCCCACGGGAACGTGCTACCGGGACAATGAGTAGCCTACGTCCTTCCCCAGGACGTCATCTATCTCCTTGCTAAATTTTATCAAAATCCGTTCAGTGGTTTAGGCGTGAAAAGGTAACATACAGAGTTACTTTCGAATTTATAACATTAGTAAGTATGGATTGTAACTCACCTGTTGATGAGATAGAAGTAATATTTGCAGTTCTCCTCGATAGCGTCTGCATTGGCGTACAGGTGTCCGGAGCGCTTGGTCATCAGGTACTTGCCGTTGTTGGCGCGGAAGGCCACGGCGCCGTCGCCCTGCCACTCCAGCTCGAAGAGGGCGTTTGATGACCTGGGGACGAGAAGTGGTATGTCAGGATATATTTATATTATGAAAAAGATGTTAAGATTAAGGTTTGTAGTTTCAGGGACATCACACTATCCTAAACTAGAATGGAAGCAAAGATGCTATGAATTAAACAGTGAGTAACGTGATTGGTGGACCTCTGCGGCGAAGCTCCTTGCTATGACTGAATTAGAATATTATTTTTATAGAGATATGAGGAAGAGGGTGTAAAGTTCACTCATACTCTATAGAAAAGGGAGGATCCTCCGACCAGACGGGTGTTGTGTCTGGCGGGCAACTGCCCGGTGATTCATGTCGGGTTGTTGTATCTATGCTAGCTGCGCGGTAAACTATGCTAGCTGCGCGGTAAACTCTGCTTGCGAGATGCAGGATTTGCGTGACGTCAGTATGACGCGTTGTTCGCATATGGCGTTGTAGATAACCGCTACATTTTCATAATTTTGTGGGCAATGACAATGAACTGCTTAGTCAGTCAGACCAATGCAATGATGAAGAATCAGGATTTTCCTTTTGTCGTTTGATGTTTAGCAAGTCTTGTCGTGGAATTTGGCAGACAAATGCTCATTATCTTTATCTATAAAACTTCAGATTTGTGATGGAACATACTTGTTGTCACCGGAGGCCTGTATGCCGCCGCCGGTCTCGAGCGTCCAGTAGCGGTCCTGCATGGTGCGGATGTACCAGCGCTTCGTGCCCCAGTCGAACTCCAGCTGGAACGTCTCGTGGGAAGAGATCTCGTCCTGGTTGGCTGTCACATCAACACCTGGAAACAATGAAAAAAAAAACTGTCAGGTTCTGACTTTGTCTAGGATATCAGAAGTGTTTTTAATGGTAATTAAGAGTTTTTCTTTTTAAAATAGTATTATAGATTATAAGTTGGCTTGATTGGATTGTCATATGCTAGCGTTTTTGTAAAGTTTCAAGTTCACCAATGATGTACCAAAATCTGTAACATCCGTTCTAAAATACTACATCCTAGTTCTACTACACACACATTGTATACGCCTACGTGCCACATTATAGACGTAGAAATAAATAGTACGTGTTGTTTTTCTGGTATAGGTAAGTAATAGTTGTGTGTATGTAAATAATGGACTTTGCAGCCTCTTGTGTGTTGTTACCAGACTAACAACATATTCTTATTACGATAAATACAAACGAAACTATTAAATCAGGAAAACTCCTCTTCGTTTTTAACCAAACAAATCGACTCGACCTTTCTGGGCCACTCTCTACAGTCAAGTGGTCCCGAACTCCGGACAGCTGACCGCCTGTTGGTCTGTTTGTCAGGCACTCGAGATCGTATGGAGCAGAGTCCGTCAGTAAACACTACAGAAGCTCAAGGTATAAGGCACAAGGGGGAGAGGACTTAGAAGTCATGTCGAGTGCCTTTAATCTGGTTTGGTTTGGATTTATCCAATTTGCTGCAATCACCAAAGATAGTTCTACAGCTAGCAGTTACAGCTACCTTCTAAGACCTGAGAATTATACTTGTTTACGCAACTCCTAATTAGGGAATGTTTAAGTCAAGCCCATAGGTAGCTCATAGGTTGAACTGCGAGATTCCATCCAAAAAAAAAGGAATGTTTAAGTAGACATAAACGGCAACCTAATTTGGTGGAAAGGGTACTTACAAATATGGGACTTGGGACTAACCAAAAATTCGAAGACTAACTACCAACCCATACCCATACACCCATACCATACCCATACCCATATACCCATACTATGTTATCAACCCATACTGGTAGATTACAGCAGCCCTACTCTCTCTCTCTCTCGAGGAGAGGAGGCCTGTGTCCCAGCAGTGGGAGCATTATAGTCTGATTATGCTTATGTTAGATATAGATATTTTAATATTTACATATCATATCAAACTCATCAGTAAACACAGCAGTGCAGTGGACAGTCTCCTGGGACATAACCGAAGTAAAGTATCGTTTAACTTCAGTCCCCTTGACACAGGACTCATGTAAGTATAATCACGCTTCACATGTGCCCCGAGGGGTGAGTAGAGATCGTAATTGAGCGGTGCATAGTAATGAATTGGTTGGCGGCTTGTTATGCTACCGTAGACGGTTGGAAATTAGATTAGTTTGGCTAAATCAGAATATAATATAACTATAGGTGACAGTTTCAATCTAAAATAGACTTGTGTGTTGCTTTTATTTACATATTCAATACAAAGTTATAGCATTACTTCAAGGTCCGCTGAATTTCGGCTTCCACGTATCAATGGTAGTTATAGTAATTTTATTGTAGGTGGTTGGCTGTACAAAATATTGAAAAACATTTAAAAAAAAGTAACGGTGGAGTATCTTGGCCATTCTTCTCCATCCATACGAAATCTTTTGAAAGGGGTAACATTTTTTTTACTTTTTTAACGTCTTTGACAATCATAAGTGCCTTTTATGTGCTTATTATTAGACTGACAAGAAATGGCTCATATTAGCTTTGCACCAATATTACGGTAAAAGACAGCAATTTCTGAATCCTCTATCTCCCGGAAGCTTAGCGTTAGAACATAAAGTTCAAAGTAATGTACAAGTTGAAGCCAGGAAGCGGCGCGAGCGCATCAGTCTGCCGGTGTGAGTTAAAGATTTGCCGCGCGGCTGACAGGCGATCGTGCGCAACGACGACTGAGAATAGGGGTGGCAGAATTGCATGTTGTTTGATAAAATATTTGTCCAAATTTACTAGAAAACATAATAATTATAGGTAACAGACGTGCAGGCGAAACAGCCTGTGGTTTTAATAGCAAGCGCCTGATTTAATTATTAATTTTATTTATTTATTTCCTTTCTATTTATAGAATGCGTGATGGACTTCCGACCCGTGGTCAAAGGTGATGAGGAAATTATATTATTTTTTGTAAGCATTTAAAAATCTAGATGAAGTCGGTGTTTCTTGTCCGACTACTCTAAGAAACACCGAAATACATTGGTCACAAACTCAAGTCCAGACGCAGTTCCACATAAAAGAAATGTCTGGCTATAAAACTAGTTTAAAATTACATGGAAGTAATGGTACAAAAAAAATCATTTTGTTGAAAGTATGGACGCCTGCACTTCTTAAACATGCAACCAGTCACGAAGCTGCGTTGTGTCAAAATGTTTTTTTATCTGTCATCTCGCTTGTGCTAACATTATCCGGTATATTTAAAATAGTCTTTCGAGTTGAACTGCCCTTGTTAATATTTCTTCACATTTTTTTAGGTTGCAACTGTTCCATGTGGAACTAGCTACATGGAACTACTGGGAATAAAGGACATAATCTTGGTCAGCTCATGTAGATTAGTATCTGAAACGGTATTTGGAGGGAAACATACATACATACACACACACACACACACACACACACAGTGAAGCTTTAGTCAGTCAAGACTGTCAGACCATACTGAGGATCTCCACGCGTAAAAAGTGGAAGAATTCATAACAAAAATTCACAATAGTAAGAAATGAATGGAAATAATCCCTTTTTGACTCAAAAAAACAAACAAACCATTTTTACAGAAGCATTACGGTATGTGATCGATTGAGTCATATGTTATGTATGTAGATCAATACCCATGTATTAATGACATTCGTTACGGGAATAGTACAGTGGGAATCAAAGCATTTATTGTATAACTGCATCTCTACAAGCGAACCAATGAACCACAACTAATAACCGTTGTTGTTGAACCGCTATTATTAGTAAACAACAAGTCACTGCCATAATTAGCAGTAATTCGTGTTTATTATCTATTGTAACAAGACTTTATAGCTTCTATAATTCTCTTTTGCAGTTTTTGTTGTCCCTATTAGATATTTTCATATCTTAATTGGGCCATAATTAGCTATCTAGCAGTCGTTATCTCTCTTATTTTGACAGTTCAATAATTAATTTGGAAAGAAAGAAAATACATTTATTTAGCACAGACTAAAAGACACACAATACACCAAATACATACATCAGATAAAAACAAAAATAAAAAATAAAGGTCAAATAAAAAGTGTAAAGTACGATGTAAAAAGAAAAAAAAAAATAGCAGGAGTGTGCCTCACGGCTGCGCTAAAAAGGCCCATTTCAGCAAAAATGACAGACAACTAGTGCCTGGCGCTGGTTTTCAACTGGACCTGGACCATTTTCATACTGGGTAGATACGTTTAGGAGTAACAAACGTATGAACACCATCAGTTGAACTGGCAAAAATGAATGGCTAAGCGTTGCAAAATATACTACTAACCCCCAACCTCTCAAGAGTTCTGTTAATTACCTACGTCAAACTAATTTAATAATCTTAATAAGGTATACTACTACCTATAAATCAGTTCAATTGTCCAATTAACAACAACAAATTTTTGCTTAGATTAGAGCTTTTACAATCCAAAATCATTAGAATCACTGAAGAAAATGGCAGAAAAAAATATGTTTTGACATAATTGGGTCCTCTGGCCCTCTGGGTCCTCCAGAGACAGAATACAATTTTAATAAATGCAGTTCGATTGGCAGCCCTGCTAGCATCGTGCGCTATCATCGGGCTATGACCGGCGCACGCGCACGGTACCGCTAGCGGCTCTCGGCGCAGATGCATTGCCAGCCATTATTTGTTGTGTAACGGACAGGCTCAGGCGATATTCTACTAAATTCGATTTATCTGATGGAAGTATTGTTTGAGAAAATATCGTAGTTAAGAACAGATCTGATATTTGCGCATAGCTAGCTAGGGTGCTGTTGGCTATCTTGATAAGTCCTACCTCTTAGTTCCAACACACAGGCTTCAAAGTTAGGGGCTTTTGTGAAAGGTATAAATACCCAAGCCACTGCTAAGGACAACTTGACAATTTTGTGACATCTCCATCTCTCATACAATTCCTGACCGCAACCATAATTATAGAAGACTAACGCACCCTTTGCGATCCCGCTGCCAACTTTGCAGACTGGTTAAATTAATAAATTCACCACAAAATATGGTTTCTCGTATAGCTTGGGCACTTGCCCGAGATACGAGAGGACGAAAGGGGTTACTAAGAAGAACGAAGCAATGGAGGATTTGAAAGGAGTTGGTAGAAGTGTTCCCTTTGACCCACCGGGACAGCCACTTCTATCAAGAACAAGGCTTTAATGCTTATCCGTCTTCATCAAAGGTATTGACAGACGAGGTGGTGGAGCGTGTAACAGAGTTGCGCCCGCGCCACAGCCGCACATTACCTACGCGGGCGCATAATTACAGATGTTATACGCGGCGCCGCTCCGCTGCCTGACTGGCGGTGATGGGAGTGGCGACAAATCATCACTAACACTCACTCAGTGTCATGCACAACTGTACACTCGACAAAACTACTACTCCTCCAAGAAACCTTTAGACAACTGTCAGTTTTTTTCAATACTGACTACTGAGTTGTCTAGGTTTTTTGGAGAAATGTAACGCCAAACTAATATGGCAGATCTGGCGGAACATGGGTTGTTTCTTGCACACATGGACTCATGGAGTATTAAACTTCAGGTAGCGCTAAATATGCGGAAAACTGGACAACTAATTGACGATTCTATTTAGTCTTTGGCAATTGGTATTTGCATCGTCGTCGTCTGAGTAGGTACCAATACCGAGTGGTAAATTCTCGGACAACCCTTCTCTTGCGTTCTTATTACAAATTTATTGGTAATGGGAGCGTTCAAGTATTACGTAACGCAATTTGGGGGGGCGGGGGGGTCTCGTAAAACGTTACGATGCGTTACACGGGCGGGAGGGGGTCCTTCTTACAACACGTTACGTAACATTATTTCTTTTTTTATATAAAAAAATAGGGAAATAAAACTCCCAAATTGGCAACCCTTTTCGTTTACGTTTTACGGGGAATCTCTCGATTGTATTAGTCTGGTCGCCATTTTTAATTTGTTCTCGCATGTTGGTAAACCTTTTCGTTTATATTTCACGGGGAATCCCTAGATTGTATTGTACGTCATTTAATGTTGTTTTTGTTGTCAGTATTCGTTAGTGTTTATGCAGAAGCAAATTGCTGTAGTCGCTGTTATTAAAGTGAGTTCATAGTGTTCATACTGTAATGTCCTCAAAAGAAGGAGATTTGTATCATCAGCTGTTCTTGGCCTATAAAGGCTCTCATGCTGACTTGCCAGCGCAAGTATGTCAAAAAAATGCCAATGAAATTTGGAAAACGGCTAAAGAAAAACTAAAAAACAAAGAAAAGTTTATAGAACATATAAATGATGTTATACGAGAGTTGAAGGTGAAGGCCACGAAGAAGAAAGCAACAATGCTTAGTTATTTTACACAAGTAAGTTTACTACTAAAATGTAATAATGACATAAGTATTATATTTAGTCCAAACCTTGATTTTTCATAAAAGAACTGGTCATAAGTATTTTATATTATGGATAAAAACTATAACAACTTTTTGCGACTTCAGGGTAAAAATGATGACTTGAGTGTTACGTAACCTTTAGAGAGGGGGGTGGGGGGGTACAGAAAAACGTTACGGAGCGTTACAGTGGGGGGAGGGGGGGTCAAAAATCTTCAAAAATTGCGTTACGTAATACTTGAACGCTCCCAATCTGTGGACTGCAGTTTCATTTCTTGCCGACAAACCAATCTCTTTTGTATACCGTACTGAACTGTGTGTAGTGTGTAATGAACGATGTGTGAGAGCTGCATGCCACACAACGTCGCTAGACTTAAATTAGACGCGAGGTGCTCGGTTTATAGGCTGGGAATGTTAAGGATCTTACTATCTAAGAATACTTCCAGGCAGTTCCGGAGACGTTAACAACAATGTACCTACCACACAAAGTTCTTGTTTTTCTAGAACCTTGAACAAGCTTGAACTGAAATTAATTTTATCTTCATATTGTTACGGCAGTTAAAAGAGAATAACTCGAATTGCTTTTAATTTTGAAATAGGTACGAAACTGGTTTTTTATACAGTCAAATTATGGTTATTTTCCAATTCCATCTTTTCCATACGCTACTGCCACTAGCATAGCTAATTAATCACCTCTAAATTAAGCGGAATAGCCAAACTACCGACCAATTATTTTTAAATTAAACAAATATGACCATTTTACGTCGAAACCCGTTACAGCGAGCTACTTGGAGCATAAATTTAATTAAAACTATAAAGTTTAGTGATGTGGCGAGATCACACGACACTGTGCAGGCATCCGTGCAGTAGAAACGTTAGAAAGCATAGCGCGCGTTTTTTGCGCGGCATAGCTGCGCGCGCGCACTATCAGCCAATTCCGTTGACAATTTGACGTTGCTGAATACTTCTTAATTGCCTGCTCTGCTTTTGAATGGAAGTTATCATGCATATCCGATTATAATATGCATTTTTCTTTGTGTAATAGATATCGGTACGGACGGTTAAGCCGACAGGCGTGCGATCAATAACAAAGACGCCTCTGGCTGCTACACTACACGTTTCAAGCTAATTCGTTTGAGATTTAAATAATAACGAAGTTTAGAGATACAAGAAAGAGTGGTGGAAAGTTTTGAGCAGGATTATATCTAGCGCTACATATTATGTAGATTTATGTAATCTGCATGCGTGCACTTGAGCATATATTTTTAATTCTCAACAATAAAATAGAGAAGATGCTACGCCCAATATAGCACGCGACGGTTAACGAGAAAATTATTATAATTTAGCATCTTAAGAACGAATTACGCGGTCTTTGCACCTTCGGAGAGGCGATCTTTATTGCGCGATGTGTGTGTTGGCGATGTTTGATGTAATTAGTACGGCGGCCGGGCTCACCACTCATCTGTCACTGCACTGTACCGTTCCGCATAATAACTCCAGATTTGAAAACTGTAGGTAATTTATATATATACTGGTACAAGTTAAACGAAACTTAATTATAAATACAGATCAAAACCTGATATTTTAATTTTATTGAAGAAATTCGAGCGAGGCTTGTTTCATGGCAATAATAAACCTTTCATTAGGAAATGTTTTAAAAACATTCTGCCTGCATTTGTCAATACATATTCAATTTTGCAAGACGAAAGGAGAAACAGTGATTTTAAACATGTTGCGCTTACGCTTGAAAGCCTATTTTATCACAATACCCAGCAAGATGATATAACTGTACTAACACGAGTTACTGGACAAGTAAATATGTCTACTGCTGTCGGTAACTCGATCGCCGTAGCTCGTGACTGCGGGATACGTACGCCGATAACAAGGTCTAGATCGTGACGAGAACTATACATAAAACCACAACGTACTCAGTTAAGTATGCAGGAATTGACTATACAAAGTAAGCTGGTAAGTAGTTGGCTTGGATGTAAAATAAAAACTTTTTAACAAAAAAAAAGACGGGTTGCGCTCCGGGAGTGCCGGCAGAAGTGAAAACTTGAATATTAACGTTGAAATAAATCAATTATTGAATTAATATAACTCTATTTTTTCACTATTTCTGCGTCCCTTTTTTCATTAATAGATGCACTTTGTTCAATTTCCATATTTTAAACACTTTATATACACGAATGTTAAGTACGAATACACAGCAGTGTGTCCACGTCCACGTCCACTTCCACTTCGACTTCCACTTCCACTTCGACTTCCACTTCCACTTCGACTTCGACTTCCACTTCGACTTCAACTCGACTTCCACTTCGACTTCCACTTCGACTTCCACTTTGACTTCCACTTCGACTTCCACTTCGACTTCCACTTCGACTTCCACTTCGAATTCAACTTCGACTTCCACTTCGACTTCCACTTCGACTTCCACTTCGACTTCCACTTCGACTTCCACTTCGACTTCCACTTCGACTTCCACTTCGAATTCAACTTCGGCTTCCACTTCGAATTCCACTTCTACTTCCACTTCGAATTCCACTTCGACTTCCACTTCGACTTCCACATCGACTTCTACTTCGACTTCCACGTCGACTTCCACTTCGACTTCCATTTCGACTTCCACTTCGACTTCCACTTCGACTTCCACTTCGACTTCCACTTCCACTTCCACTTTGACTTCGACTTCCATTTCCACTTCCACTTCCATCTATCCATCCGTCCATTGTGTGTCAATAAACTTTGTTCATTTCGGTTTGCGCCGCCGTAGAAAGAGGGGGGGGGGGGCAATGATTTCAAAAGGAGTAATATATATGTCAATGGGGGGGGGAAATCTCTCCTGACGGTCACGTGTCCTGACGCGAGTTTAACATTTTTTACCCATTACAAAAAATGTGCAACGCCGCTAAAGAAGTTTTCACTTCAAAAAAAAAATGACTTCCAAAAAAACACTACAAAGTGAAAAATATCTTTAATTTCGGAAGTCGGTGTCTTTGGATCTGTATTTTAGTTTTTTGCCACCGACTTCCGAAATTGAAGTTATTTTTCACTTTGTAAGTGTTTTTTTGGAAGTCGGTTTTTTTTGTTAAAAAGTTTTTATTTCACGCTTTTTAGTGGGTCTGCTTATAATTTATCTAAGTTACAATAGTATAGTGTCAACTTGCTCATCGCCTTTTACAAAATATTGCTTTTTGAAGTTAATTGTTGAGGAGTTCTCTTGTTCCACCATCAGCTCCATATCACCATTTACATCGTGACGAGCATATATTGCTTAGCAACCATATTAAAGTAATCGAATCGCAACAATGTGAAATACTTAGATAGTATTAAGTACTTCCGCGGGCCATCTGTGGTCTGCATCATCAGTTCCACTTCACCAAATAGTGCTTTCCGAGAGCAAATGCACGAGTTACTATAAAAATACCCAAATCACTATAGGTGTGCCTTTAATATTTGAAGAGTTCCTTCGATTGAACCAGGATCCCATCATCAAATCCTGACCTGATGACAATGGGACCAATCTGAAAGCATATCCTTTCAAATAAAAAAAGAATTTTCCAATTCGGTTTATAAAAATGACGGCGTACCGAGGTAACATACAAAAAAGAAGAAAAAAATACAACCGAATTGAGAACCTCCTCCTTTTTTGACGTCGGTTAAAAAAAAATCGGTAATCCATATTATAAATGCGAAAGTCTGTCTGTTACCTCTTCACGCTTAAACCGCTGAACAGATTTAAATGAAATTTGGTATAGAGATAGTTTGAGTCCCGATAAAGGACATAGGATAGTTTTTATCCCGATATTCCTACGGCAAACTTATGTGGGAGAAACCGCGGGGCGCTGCTAGTGGAGTAATAAAAGAACATCTATGTGAAGGTGTTATGCCATGTCAGTCAGCCCTGTTATATACTTTGCTGACTGACTCATTTTGTCACCAGATAAAATCATTATGGAAGAAAGTTTTATAATACCTACAGCTAAAAAATAGTGGCATGAAGAAGTAAAATTCATCTTCTTAGTTGGGCTATTTAGCAAACCAAGCTATTATGATCATGCAAAACGCTATGCATAAAAAGTTCCCATCAGAGGTATCTTCAATTATTCTGAGGAGCACATAAGTTCACTAAAAACTGTTTACTAGCAAGCACGTAGGTACTGTTATTGACTTCTATTTTTTGTGACTGGACAATTCAATATCTGCCATCTTGGACTTCAATATTGAGATTGTCGTGATTCAGCTCGACATAAAAACTGTGCTACTTACACGAATGAATCTGTTCACAATTACTTAGCCGTTATTTGCCGAAAATAGCAGTTATTTTACAATAAAAGTAACTTTGATTTGAATGCCCCGGTTTCGAAGATTGAGTTGTCGAAGTTACTAAAATAAACAGTTTTATGTCTGCAAGAAACCTGTTTTATTTAGAATTTCACCCGTTTTTTCTGCGTTTTATAACCCTGTTTTACCCCTCTCCATAATTAGGGTATTGTTTCTGAAGGTATACAATGCAGAACTTATATAATACTAGCTGCGCCCCGCGGTTTCACCCGCGCAAATGTCGATCCCGTGGGAATATCGGGATAAAAAGTAGCCTATGTCCTTTCCCGGGACTCAAACTATCTCTATACCAAATTTCATCTAAATCGGTTCAGCAGTTTGAGCGTGAAGAAGTAACAAACATATAATCACACACACACACACACTCACAAACTTTCGCCTTTATAATATTAGTGTGATTCAAAAATTTATAATTTTAATTATTTGTTTCTTAAAACCGCAGTATCTTCTCCAAATCAAGTTCCCCTCACTATCTATCCAGACCCGCGGCCGCACGGTTACCGTGACTCTGCATATAGCGACAGCGTTCTCTTCATTAACACACACTAGGTCTCTTATTACTACACATGTACAGCTATGCCTGACAGTGTACCTTCCGTACACTGTCGTTCATAATAAGTGCACAGTTAGCGTGACTCTGCATAGTCTGGGGTCTTTATTAACGGGTTGTGCTGCCTTCCTTTGAGATTTAGGTTCATGTCAGAGGTCGTGATACTTATGTGCTTGCAAAACTAAAAGTCATTCTAAAATCATCCATCTTTCTGTGAAGACTATAGTCCCAGTCACTGACTTATCTGTGAAAAGGCAGCGTTTAGAACTATCATTTTGTCTGGGACAACAATTCTTGTGTAACCTCCGGTATCTACAAGTTGCCCGAGCATTCTTCCTAACCTAAACCCACTTAGGTAGGTATATTGCAGCTACATACCAGAGGAAATCTAAGCGTGCCATGGATCGTATAATACCTATACGTGAGGTGATTGCGGGTCGACTCACCGTTTTAGTTAGTTTCTCAATGATCCTGACCGCCTGGTACTCGCTGACGAGATCTGAGCAATATAGCTTCCTTATAGCCCGGCATTTCAACGACTGCAATATAACATGATGGAAGGAAATGTTTGTTAAAAGATAAAAGCTTTCTAGCCAGTATCAGCGGTACCTACACAAATTATACTTCTGGAAAATTGATCTTTGACAACATGTTTAGGAGTTTCGCGTGTGCCAAAAACGCACATAGTTACCTAAAAGTATTCATTTTATCTGTCGACTACCTTCTTTCTTCCTAAAACAATATACTTTATGTCACAACACATTCTTTTCTCCTCTTGAACTCGATGTGAGCGTAATGTTCTAGATGACGCCATGCTGAATTGCTGACAAGTCAGTAAGTATGCAAACACAGCAACTCTAAACAATACAGGTCAACAGTCTCCACTTCTCGAGTATTGGCACACCTCTCACAAAAGAGCGCTTCTGGGAACGACGGAAGAATCTGTGCGCGTCATCGTGAGGCTGAGGTGGCGAGGAGATGCGATGCCACGTTACTGAGATAAATACACTGGCGGTGTTTATTTCGTGTGGTTCTTATGGATAACGTCAGTCTAAAACGGCGCAGCAAGTCATGGCACAGGAAAGTTACAAGATGTCCGGTGTGGCGGGTAATGGCTACTAGTGAAAATACTTCCCTATATTCCGAGGGAATTCTTCCCTTTTTGCAAGTTTAGATTATTATATTATTTCTTTTTTCTGTTTTTCTTTTTTAATCATGATCTGGCAGTTTGAGTAATTTACGCGGCCTACCCAAATGTCCTGTCTTTGGTATTGTTCGTCGAATCGTTGAGCTCCTCAAGTTCTGAGTTGAGCTGCACGATTATTGACAAATGCGTGCACTGACTGGACAGGTCCGCTCAATCTGTGTGGTTCTTTCCTCAAAATACCATTTCAGACACCAATCTACATGGTCTTTACATGATCTGACCAAGATTTTGTCTGGACTTTAAAAGAGACTGTGACCTCTGAGTTTGTTTCGGCCTTTCTTCTCAGAGTAGTCAGATAGGAAACGCCGACCTCATCTAGCTTTAAAAAAATATGATTGGCGTGTAAAAGTGTTTGTACAAACCTACTTACAGAAATAAAATCATTTATCATTAACAAGTTATAAACAATATCTTCTCGTTTGGACGTGAAATCAGACCAACAGAGAAGTAAAATCCTTCCACATTGATTGCAGCATCACATTTTTTTAACAGTAGGAAGCAGGATTAATGAGGGTCCCGTGTAGCGAGCTGTTCACTTTCACTCGAGCACTACAAGGTAGGAACTAGGAAGTAACACTGCAGACAAAGGAAGTGTCCATTACGTGTGTTTATGAGCGTTTGAGCGATACTGGGGCGATATTGTCCATCCGTATGTGATTAAGAAGCAATTTGAGTATGGCTTCCTACAATATTATACTCGTATGTTTTACTACAGGGTGATTTTTACAACGAGTCAAGTCAATTTTAAGCATGAACATCTTGAGCTTTCTTTGACTTCTGTAGTACTTACCTCCGGTTAAGTAATTTGATAGATAAGTTACGACAATAATTGCAGCATAGCTATTCACAAACACTCGATACGCTTCCGTATCGTATCGAACATTAATCAATGTTATCGTAGGAGTCTTCTAAACGCTATTCACAAGTCCCAAACCCGAAAATTTTGTCAGTATAAATGAAATGTTGGTGGCAAGTCTGCGAAGCTGAAGTGGGACTGGGCGGGTCACACTTATAGGATGCATCCAGACAGATGGGCCAAAGTCGTCACACAGTGGGTGCCTGAAGACGGGCGTCGTCACCGAGGCAGGCCTAAGAAACGCTGGCGTGACGACTTAGACTCATTCCTACCTAACCGACTGGACGGAGAAAGCACAGCACAAGGAGAAGTGGAAGAAAATGGGGGAGGCCTTTGCTCAGCAGTGGGACAGTACAGGCTAACGAAAAAAAAAAAAAAAAAAAATTAAATAGACGCCCGTTATTCTTCCAACAGCTTTTTGCTGTTGAGGGCAAGTCAAATCAGGTTATCGAAATGTCAGGTTTTCGGTACGATAGCCTGTCGTATGGTTGTGAATCAGGGCTCTGGTCTCCCCATAGTTTTCTTATGTTATGTATTGTCCTATGCTGATTGAATGATAGTAGAAGCTCACCTTGCTTGACCGACACGTATTTCTCGTTGAGCGCGGCCACGAAGGCGGCCTGCGGCAGGCTGTCCTCGAGCGAGAACAGCTCGTCGCGCGTGACGGCGGTGGAGCGCGTCTTCAGCACCGCCTTCGAGCCGATCGGCGCCAGGTACGCGCCCGCCTCGTCGCGCAGTGCCAGCGCGCCCGCGTGGTACTCCGCGCTGAACAGGCACGTCGACGTGCACTGCTCTTGCAGCTGCGGAGAGGTTACAATGTGGAGAGGAACTTGTATGGTAACATTTAAACTTGGTGAAGTGTAATATGAGGAATTATCAGGAGGTCTAAAACACATTTAAATGCAATGGTCTAGAACAAACCATGCTGGCATGCCGATACAATGTAATGTTCTATGTTGCCGAAGCCTTTGTCATTTACAGGCACTTTTGAATTGTCAAAATTAAATAGTTGGTCAGTTAGTCAGAAAGTTGAAGGTTTTAGTGTTTCTAAATTAGAATCAGCGTAGCAAACGGTTCGGTCAATGGCCTACTAAGAAGATAAAGACATTCATAAACACTGGTCACAAAAGGACTATTGCAGCAATCCCAGCTTGCGTCATATACCTAATTTCCTTACTGAGCATGGTAATAGCAATTCATTTAAATTCTAGTTTGGTCACCAGCCCATATTGTTTTATTTACAACATCCGCCTCATTAAGTACCTAACGTTCGGCAGTTTACGTACGAAACAGTTTGATTGCTTCGCTATTAGTCCATCAGAGCTACAATGTTGCAGGGGTCTCACGCATGCGCCGTACGTCAGTATCGAGGGTTCCCACGTGCGCTGGCATGGGAAGCTCCGGCCGCAGCGCCATTGTTTGCAAAATGAGCTAACTGAACTGGGATGTGATTAGGGATGCTAACTTGATACATTCGTCTATATTACTTCTCTTACGCCTATCAGTATAACCAGATCAAAAAAACATCATAAGTCATTTATTCAAACTAGGCTGAGAGTCAGCACTTTCCGAACGTCAAAATTACAAAAGACAGTCCCCCAAAACGCCCGCCCTTCACCACGTCCTAGTGCTTTCGCTAGATGCGGCTGGGTTTCAATATTATTATCTCGGAAACCTGATTCTTCTAGAGTACTTCAGGTTTCTAGCTTGAACTATGTTATACCGAATCTAAGTAATTTCCTTACGTATGTTTTGACCATGTTACAGACAGTGATGGTAAAACATTAGTAACCTTGATTGTTTTCCCGTCTATTTATTTTTTTAATACCAAGGGCACATAACATTAAATCCAGTATGCCTTACGTGGCAACCCTGTATTACTTAGATGCGCGTACGCAATTTGCGGCTACAAATAACTTATTGTAGAAGTGTTGAGCGCCCCAGCGCTTTGTTCTGCGACTGCAGAGTGCCGAGTGCCGTGTCAGCGAGTTGTATCTTAATATTCACACTTGTGGACTCCTGTATTAATTACTGTTCTCTTCTACATAGCTTATATGGTAATTATCTACTTTTTGTTCAATCGGTCTCTTTTCCAACTTGGTATTAATTTATCGTATCTGGGAATGAATAGGCGGTAAAAAAGTGCTAGATTTTCAGCTCGCGGTAGTTAGGGTTCAAAGCCGTGAAATTATAATCTGCAAAACGTTTTCTTGATCTGCTTCGTCACTGAACGGGCATTAAATCAGACTACACCTAATCTGTGCTATGGCAATAATATTTTTATCGATGAAAGCCTAGCTCCCGATTAGGAGGTTTTTGATCCAAAGAAAATTTAAGTGATGTTTTTGCGTTTTAGTATAAGTCCTTAAAATCTTAGAATAATTTGGGATGAGTTCAGTTTTTATCAAAATATGAAAATATATTCAACAATAGTTTTTTTTTTTAAGAATGCCCTTTTGTGCTACACCACAGATATAAATATACCTACCTAGATAACGCAAGAGCACCTACTTCGCGTGCCAAAAATCGCACCAGTTTACGATCGATAATCATAAGCCGCCACTTTCGCGCTCATTCCTGCGTACTGCTGGCTGGGTGAGCGTGAGCGAGAGAGCGCGAGCTTGTGACGTCATAGTAGGTAGTCAAAAAGTGGCACGCTTAGTTTTCATACAGTTCGTGATACTTGCGTTATCTAGGTATATCTATATCCGTTTCACAAAAACCATAGCGTCACAGTGTCTTATATCTAATTCCTTGAGCTCACCTTCCCACCGGCGCTCAAGTACTTGTTGTTGCAGGTGTGCAGCGCGTACTTGCCGCCCTCGTCGGCGCGGAACTCCAGCGTGAACAGCGTGTCCTCGCCCCACGGCACGTTGGCGTCCACGTGGATCTCGTCCAGGGACTCCGACAGGTGCGCGAAACGCTTGCGCCCGATCGAGCGGAGGTTCACCTGGAAGGGAGGTTCGATTAGTATGGGTTTATGTCTCGTATACATTAAGGTTGCAGTCAAAAAGTTGGCACATCGACAAACTTCGAAATCGGTTTAGGCGTTTAGAAGTTCTGGTGGAAAAAAAGAAACTTCGAAATCGGTTTAGGCGTTTAGAAGTTCTGGTGGAAAAAAAGAAACTCACACACATACATGAACCCGGAAGACATAACACTCCTTTTTTGGGCAGTCGTGTAAAAAATCAACCGACTTTCTAGAGCTGTCTGAAATATGTTTAAATTCTGTTCATAGTTCGTTCTGTTTCATCTATTTTTCTATGGCTATGTTCTGAAGAGTTGATATTGTCTACAATTATTTTGGAGAAGCTCGTGATTGACACATTCATTTCATAACACAGAAATGATAAATTATGGCAGTGTAAAGAACAATCAAAACGGGCCGGAGTTAACGACTCAATGAGAGATGCAAAAAATTAGAAAAGGCCCTGCAATATACATAGTATGACACTTTAGATTAGATTAAGAAGAAAATCGATAAATCGTGTAACCTACAGCCAAGATGTTGGTCATACAATTCGTAAATATAAGTAACAACATCCCAAGCACGACTATCATTAGATCATCTAACATTATCATCAACCCATCACAATCCTTGCATAAACGGTGCTACTGGCGCATCTGTTATTCTTATAACAGCATTCGTTTACTGATACAAGTGCGTTCTCCTGAGTGAACGGGCCGAGCCGGCGAGATCGTCGATACGACACGGAATCGATCCGGAGCACATTATCTTATGATATGTCATTCAGATAATATTACACTGATTATAAGTCTGAGAAACTGGGCCGGGATATAACAGTATACGTACTGTTTTCATATAAACAACGCTACGTTATGGTTTTATGAGTAAAAATTTTATAGGTAGTTTTACAAGTGAATATTTCATGTAATTTGTAATTTATATAAAACTAAACTTGACCTTTCTCACATAAAGAAGGAAAGAATGAAAGTCTTCTTTCAACCCTGACTAAAGCAAAGTTCTTTAAAATTCAATCCTGAATTAAATAGAATGCGGATTTCATAGTACAGAATAACCCTCTAAATCATATTTCAGCAATCTCCTTGCAAAGCTAACCACTACCCCTTTGAGAGAACGTAATAGTGTTGAGTAGGTACCTGTGTTTGGCCAGTCATCGACCTAGACGTCGGACAATTTTGGCTAATAAACAGTCTGGGGAGTTTCGTCTCTCTTGAAATTCAGCACGATATTTTACTACTTGATCTTGGGATCACGTGGCAGTTCCATACTGCATTTGTTTTTAACCATATGAACAATGGGATGTTGTCGTGTGATCCCAACTTTTAACCGCAAAATTTCGTAGACGTAGTGGTCATGACCTTTTGTTCTAGTTAGTTAAACGTCACAATATAATAAACTTGTAAAAATAAAATAAATGAATAGCCCACTTATAAGGTGGGCCGAGTGATGAAGGTCAAGAGAATCCGCTGAATGCAAGAGGACCAGGAGATACAGGATCGGTTGTGCCGCTTGGGGAGGCTTATGTCCTGCAGTGGACGTCTTTCGGCTGAATGACGATGATATGTAATTACCTGAGGCCTGGCAGCCAGGTGCACGTGCCACAGCTCGGCGTCGCCGGGCACCTTGGCGGTGCAGGTGAGCTTGTCCGAGCTGGAGCCCAGGAAGTAGCCGCGCTCCACGTTGCGCAGTGCCCAGCGTCCGCTGTTGTCATCTGATACGCTGGACAAGGAGAGAAAGCAATAAGTGAAGATCATCACACTAATATTATTGGTAAAGGCGAAAGTTTGTGAGTGTGTGTTTATATGTTTGTTACTCCTTCACGCTCAAACGACTGGACCAATTTTGATAAAATTTTGTATGGAGGTAGCTGACACCCTGGATTAACATATAGGCTACTTTTTATCCCGGTATTCCCACGGGATCGACATTTACGCGGGTGAAACCGCGGGGCACAGCTAGTCTTTCATAAAAGGACCTCACCTGATGCTGACAGTAAGGGGTTCCTTTTTGCAACATCCATGCGTGAAGAATAGTCTGCAAGGAGCTCATAGCAAAGGTTATATTGTTGAATCATCTCACCATCTACGGCTTGTCAATTAGGATGTTCGATAATTTGGTGTTAAGGCTTCGCATTTTGGGCAGTTTGTAGTCCAATCAAAATAGAGTCAACGGTTATACCGTTTTCCACCAGTATTCATAATATAAAAGAACGCTAGTCTACTAGAATATTTTCCACGTGACAAATAATTGAAAGGCACATTTACATTTTGATTCACGAAATAAGTATGAAAGCGATCCATACACTTTTATGAACACTTTCCATCACAAATTATAAAATACCTTCAGATAAATTGCGACCTTATATTGTAAGAAGTAGACGCTATATTCCTTTACAGTCACAGAGTTATTTTCTTTCCAACAATGGGTGCTTGGGATGGCTTCGCGGAAAAAGCGCGCGCACCGAGACGGTCGCCAATTAGGAATGCCGTGCAATTATTTAATTACCTAGTGGTATAAACAAGGACTTATTGGGCGATGAGAGCGGAGTGCTTAGGATTGTTGAGGACAAAGAAACTTCAAATTCTGGATGAGATATTAGGTATGATACGAGATTTTTCGATAGAAACCAAGGTCTGAACTCTCTACTTATAAGAATATCGGCAAGAAAATGTCAAGGAATATGTATATGAGAAAAGTCATACTGTGGCGAAACATTCAACTACATACGTTCGCAGTTGGTTTGACTAGCCACTACTAGCCAGGGTATTGCCACAAAAATTTCCGCAATGTTATCTTAGAATACCAATGAAGACACCTGCCATAAAGTCGAGCAAAGCAAAACATACATTATTATACAAGACGCATCCACGACCCATAAGGGGATGGAGCCACGAGCCACCCTTCACACTGGAGGTGCATTTTAATTAACCACTACACTTTAAGACTAGGGGAAGTATAACGACTGTCTTTTGTTTTCACTGCCAATACCTCTTCGTAGGTTGCCTATTTGCTCTAGGGCGAAAAGATGCACATTTTGCATGTTGTATGTACGATTACAACTGAAAAAATTGTGACACAACGTTTTGTGACGTCGAGTTAACAGATAGGAATTACTAGCTAAAAACGGTGGCTAGAATTCAGATCTTGTTCCAATTGCAACAGTCATGAATGTACGATATTTCAGTATTGTTTATCTGGGTAACATTTTAGTATCTTTACTGATATTAGCTCATGACAAATTTATAACATGAACTGCATAACGCAGTCACATACCAGAACGCATTGGAGCCAGCCTGACTAGCTTCAGTTTTATGGCTTCTAAATTCTTCCGTCTAGATCTGGCCTAATCACCTTTTGTGTGGCCTACTTTAAACAATGCGGATTTAAATACCAAACATTTATGTTTGACAAAATACTGAACTGAAATAATTGAAGACATATTTCGTCTGGGTAGTTTGTGCGCACAATGACTCAAATGGCTCACGAGACGCGCTCACGAGAATAAATGATACTTTGTTTATTATAAGCCTGTGTTGTCCCACTGCAGGGCACAGCCTCCCTTCCCTCTTTCCACTTTTCCCGCAGCCTAATTGCGGAACGCCAAATCGTCAAATGATTCTGATCAGTTGGCTTCATTTCTATCACAATTGGCTTCATTTTACGATTTCGAATTGCGAAACTCTAGTTTCTGCGCAGGGCCTTAACGTTCATAATTGGTTTCATAATAAACTAGAGTTTCGCAATTCGAAAATCGTAAAATGAAGCCAATTGTGATAGAAATGAAGCCAACTGATCAGAATCATTTGACGATTTGGCGTTCCGCAATTAGGCTGCCGGTCTACTGCGGTCTACTGTTGTTGGCCAATTCTTTAAGAAGGAGTCCAGCTCATCCCGCCATCTCTTTCTGGGCCTGCTGCGCAGTCGTTTCCTGCCATTGGGGATCCACTGAGTGGTGGCTTTTGCATATTGCTGCTCCGACATGCGACAGATATGGCCAGCTCAGTTCCACTTTAATCCAGCAGCTGTGCGGCCAGTGTCCGCTATTTATGTTTTGGAATGAAGTATAGAGTTGTAAGTTTGACACCTAGTATACTTCGTTCCATAGCCCGATGGCATGCTCCAAATGCGGACTTTTGACGCTTTGTAAGAGACCATGTTTGCGCTCCATAGGTGAGGGTGGGAAGAATGCACATGTCCATGAGCTTTCGTTTTAGTGAAAGCGAGAGAGGTCCTTTCATGAGATGTTTCATCGACCAATAGTTCTTCCAATGATTTTATTTCTGTAAGTAGGTAGGTTTGCACAAACACTTTTGCACGTCAATCATACTTTAAAAACTAGATAAGGTGCCTTGTACACTGAGAAGAAAGGCCGAAACAAACTCAGAGGTCGCATTCTCTTTTAAAGTCCAGACATAATCTTGGTCAGATCATGTAAAAACCATGTAGGTAAATTGGTGTCTGAAATGGTCTCTTGAGGAAATAACTACACAGATTGAGTGGACCTGTCCAGTCAGTGCACGCTCTTGTCAGTATTCATGCAGCTCAACTCAATAAATTGTGAAGAAAGAATAGAAAACCTGAAAGTGAGAAACTTTTCCTTTCACGGCTACAAAGCACTCGAATGGCTGCTAAAATGTGTGCAAATTTAAAATGTCAATGGGTAAAGAAAGATGTTAACTCAAACGAATGCTTGAGCTTGTAACATTTAACATTTGTATCGGAACACAAACAGTTGAAAGCGACATTCAATTTAAATGCCGCGGTTTGAAAGCACAGGGGACTTACAGTTTTGCACGTTGAAGAGCGAACGAGGTAAATGTCGGAGAAATTACTCGCAAATGCGACAGAGGTGGTGGATTGCTTACTGCGTTAAAGAACAAAGGTAAGAGCAGGCTTGAAGCATAGACATGATTGCGACATTTTATCGGTCCGTTAGCACAGAGGCACAAGGCTATATTTGGATGTAGACGGAGCACAGTCTTTATTGAAGATACAAGCAATCAATAAGTCTGTGATACAAATCTTGATAGAGAATTTATTTTATTATTTAATTTTTAGCCGTCAATGTCCCACTGCTGGGCAAAGGCCTCCCTCCTCTCTTTCCACCCCTCTCTTTCCAGAGCTGCCAAGGACCAATCTTTATCAAAGGAGTCCAGCTTGAGAGAAATTTTACAATATACTTCCATAAATTGTATTCTGCTGCATCATACAATGCGTCTTTTTGCATCGATCCAAAGATATGGAGAAACTATTATTAGCAGGAAACCCTCTGCATAAATTACGGATCTTCTTTCAACACACATATCCTTAGATTAGTTTGCATTATCTTCTCCGTATCCCTAACAGGTCATCCTAAGTCAACAAAAACAGTGCTAACATAATAATAATTTCCATAACAATTGTGAAGACCCTTCAAAACAATTTAGACGCGTTATTTTGGCACGCGCTGTTACCAGCCTTACAACCTTCACGTAACCTTTCAATTTTACAGGCTGAAATAAACTTTATGGTTGTAATTTAAGGTTGAATGTCCTTTAGGGTCGTCTCGTCTGCACCCTCGCTCACTCAGTCACTCCCCTCTAAACGCTCTATGTGTGTTGTATTGAAAGATCAATAATTTTGGGGTTACCTCCGCTGGCTCCGGTGCCTAACGTGCTTCAGAAGTCCATTAAAATGTTTTGTGAAGCTTTACAAGTGTTTCGATGAGTGAGAGTTTTGTTATTACAAGATTTTTTGGCCACTTACATAAGTGCTATTAAATATCGACGAAAATAATAATAGGAGAACTTTCAGTTTTGGCTATTCGCGGTATTGGACGAGTTCAGCTTAAGTTTAAGTAGACAAAGGCAGGGAAATAATATGAATATGAAGAAGTTTCATTCAGCTTTCCGCTGCATTGAAAGATTCCAAGTTTAAGACAACAAAGGAAGAGGAAGCCAATCAAGTGCTCGAAGTTAAAGTAAGCATCAATATTGAATTCTCTTTTAAAACTTGCTCAAACGCAGTAAACACAGGCGATCAAGACATGGGATATCTCACCAGGATCTGAAAGTTCGCCAACAAACAATTCCTAAGTTATTTGTGAAGGCTGAGTCATGAGTTTGAGTCACGTTTCATCCCTTTTATTTGGAAAGCTGCGAGCTATGTGAGTCAGGGTTTGTTTTCTCGTGAAAGTACTCTGGACAAAATGGCGTCATTACAAATATACACTCCCGGATCATCAATTATTATAATTTGACACATTCTTGATTTATTAACAGTAACATTGGCTTGTAGATTGTGCCACGATTATCATTTTACATACTTAGTCTTCTTTAAATAAAAGCGAATCGTTTTGCTTACCAATGGTAGCATTTTTTATTGCCAAACTGGACATTTAGATAGATTCATAAGCTAATTTTACCTGTGACAGTTACTTCCATTTGGAAGGGTCTAATATGCAAACATATGAGGTCTCTGTTTCATTATTGCTAAAGATACAAGTCTTAATATAACCAATAACAGTTCGTAAATACCTACCGTAACTATCATAGACAAGGGACAGACTGCTTTGAGTCCCTAACAACAACGAACTATTTTCACTCACAATTTGTTAACAAACAGCGGGCAATCCCGAAAACGTGAGTAAAATGATAAACAGTCATAATCTTTTATCTCATCGCTGATACGTGGATCATACAACATAACCTGTGCTATAACTTCAATCCTGCTACTTTTGGCAAACTAAAAGTGTAAAATCCATACTAATATTATAAATGTGAAAGTAACTCTGTCTGTCTGTTACCTGGACTTCGATGGGCACACAGGTAGATCAAGACCATGAGGTGAGGACATAGGATATTCTTATCCCTGTAGTACGTTTCTGAGGGATAATCATAATTTTCGACCTCCACGCGGTAGAAGAAGCCAGTAAGTTATCATTCAGCAAATGCACCACGCATCTTTAAGACACCGCGAACGTTTTGTCATAAATCGTTTGGCAATAAAGCAAATATCGTAGACTATAAAAAAGGTAAAATATCGCCGGCACAAGCTCCCCGGTTCCGGTGAGTCAGGGGGATTAGCATTAGTATGCGAGGGGACTCCGCCTTTGTATGGCGTCTTAGACAGAACAAGGCGATAAGGTTGTTTGAACTGGTTAGATTTATGTTCAGATAGGTTTTTTGTGTCAGGTGTTAGATCAATGACATTATTATTCTTTAAAATACCTATTCATAATAGTACGCATTTTAGGTCACAATTCTTTTAAAATTCTTTCTTCAATCAAGTCATTAGCATCCCATAAAATCCGTATGTCTTTGGAAAGGGATTAGTTATTGGTCATACATAGACTCTCTTTGGAGTATGAGTAAAAATTATTTATTTCCAAAATAAAAACCCCATTTCAAACTTGTGTAAAACAAAAATCTGGTATTTCACATCGGTTGTTCTCAAAGCACATCTCAAACCGACGACAGAACTTGGTGAATTTTAATAAATCTCTGTCAGAAATGTCGGGAACTTGTTAAATTACATTCTGTTTGTGAATTTTAAACATGATTGTTTTTGTTAAATGAGGATACGTCCTTTGATCTCTTAAAGGTTATATAGAGAAATATTATTCTACCCGCAATTTGCTTATGACGTGACAAATATTTCGTCATGTAACGAAAGTGCTATCATTATGATATAACTTGACTCTATTTCCTGTCGAATTAGTTTTCATCTAATCAACAAAATAGAGCTTTGGTCCTATCCAGAAACGAAAGGAAAGTCAAGACTCAAAATAAAAGTTTTCGTCCAAAAAATAAATAAATTTGGCAATAGCATCTTCAATACGCCAGCAAATGAATATAAAGAAGACTCTTTTACCTGATATGGAACTTGCTGCCAGGCTCCTTCTCCTCAGACTCGCAGGTGACGTTTCCGAACGAGTCCACAGCCAAGTACTTGTCCAGGTGGGAGCGCAGGTAGATCATGCCTGGACAAAATATAATACAATTTATTACAAATATATATAATAGACGAGAAAGAAGATAAATCGATGCTGTGAATCCTAATGATCATAAGGCGCTTGAAACGGTAGCACACGATTTACACGAAGAACTTGATACTGTTATAGATCTTTCAATAAATATTATGGATGACTGTTATCATGTTAGTTAAGCAAGTCATGCTCCGGTAGGATTTATCAATACAATGGATGGCTTGGCACATAATGATGACTATGATCTTAAGAAAAATGTACCAAGGATAGGTCGATGTGATTATCGTTATAGCAATATTACCGTACGCAAAATACGCGCTTGGACGTGGAGTAATGGGTTTGCGAACACCAGCCCGTTATACAATACAAAACAAGACCAAGATTAATTTATACTATGCTTAAATACTGCAATAAATGTAGACAATCTCCAATTCGACGCTATAAACACCGAGCCTCTCCTCAAAACACGATTAACTAGCCCCAACCCAAATAGCTGAAGCTCTACTTTGTTCAGGCACTTAACTGTTGAAGTAGAAAGCTTTAATCTAAGCCGGGGCTAGATAACAGAGATTAATCGTGCCGCCACTCCGTCAGCGATTGGAGTCCGTCGGAACATTGCATCTGCTCCGGTTGACGGTACCGTACACGAACGGTTTGTGATGAGCGGACTATGTATTGAGATGTAGCAGTCACAAACCGTTTTGAAAAAAAGATGATGATTTGCTTATTAAGAGTACCGTCAGAGACTCGTAAAATTCGAGCATTGAATTTACGGTACGTTACAGTTTAAGTACCCTGGATCATTTTCGTATTTACAGTTTTCCTCGCCAGCATTTAATAATCTCGATAAATAGCGCTTCGTAGAGGTATATCGTACGAACACAAGACTCCATGATAAAGATATTATATGAAACAAGTATCTAATAAATAGTCGTTTTGAGAGTATTTTTGGATTCGGCACAAGACTACAAGAAAATAAAATTTTGTCAATAGACAAACAGCTGAAGTTGATCATTAATCGGGCAAGTAAATAATGTTGTCGAAATGACACCTGAGGGATGTGACATCGATCAGGTGAGGGCAATCTCACAGCTGTTAGACCTTGAAACTTGACAGCAGGGGGTGAGGGAGCCACCCTCTGATTGGATCGTAATTTGGCAATCCGTGGGGCGGGGGAAGGCAAACAATTATGTTGTTCTGAATTGAAGTGAGCTTTGAACAGAAACTGGGAAGCGATTGTACAAAGAAAGGATTCGGACGATTACTGAAACATTTCTACATATTGGGTCTTTAATTCTTTATCTACGTATGTAATTGGTTGTGGATTATGAATGAAAAACTATATATGAAAACCAGTTTTGAGTAAAGACTGTAGAGTGTAAGGAGATTGAAATCTGTGGAGGTAGCTAGCTATAGAGCATCTATGGTGCATACGAACTTAAATCGTACTGCTCATTTGAAAACTTTATTTTTGAAATTTTTGCAATACAATTAAATTTTAGAACAATTGTTTAGAACCCTCTTCTGTCGTCCGTATCTCCCGCGGCATGCCCTATGCACACCGGTGTAATTAAGGGCTCGGGTGCAGGGGACTTTTTGCGACAATTAGTGGATGAGGGGAGCGCGACAAAACTGTCGCTATGGCGACATACCGACGTTTTTGTCACATGAATTATATTTAGGTATCACGTTTAATATGCAGCCGGTATGATTGTGATACAAGAAGAATGTGATCAAAATCAGGGAAAATATTCAAAGCACGTTCGTTTGATCAAAAAGGTAAAAGGTCAAATTTATTTCAGTTAATTTAATTACACACATAGGTCAGAAAAAATCGTGGTTATAATTGAATCTAAAAATATAGGCATGACGCCTTTAAAGGGTAAAAACGTGTATACATAAGAATTAAGTTTCCAGGGTCTAGCGTTTCCTTACTAGCAATAATAATAGTCTTTAGCGATCCTAGGCCATATATGTATATAGCCGGACCGGAAGTCGGATGTTTTGAAAAGAATAGCACCTGAAGTGAGTCATAGATTGCTTTAGGATTACTAATGATATTGTTAACGACTGAGTTCAATGCTCTGGCGCCAATGAAAAAAGAACGATTAAGATTGTAAAGTCGAAGAGGACGATTGATTTATACAAATTCACAGTTAGGTGTGACTGTAAGTGTGGAACTTGTGAGACGATGGTCGTGTCATTGGCAATCCCAAAATAAGCTAAGCAAATGAATGATGCATTGGTCAGCGAGTTGTTGTGATAGAAACCAGTTATAATAAAGTCACTGATGAAGAATTGATGAACCAATTTGAATTAAGTATAAATGAACATCGTAAAAATGATACTTAAATCAAATGCGTGACATTCGCTAACGCTAACGGAAACTTGAGTCACTATTTGAGTTTAGGCACCCATATATGTACATATATGTACTTTAATTAATTTTAAAATCAACTCACAAAACAAAACAGTTTTATTAAATCATAGTTTATGCAGGGAATCCTGGAGTGAGATCTCCCAAATTAGGACTTAATACTGGCAGCAAATTAGAAGACGATAATGTTTTATAACACTAAGTAATAACGATTAATCTTATGGTAACATATCAAAACCCAAGCACTAATCGCCCATAAACCGATTCAGTAAACCATCAAAATGCTACCTTTAATACACCGTAAAACGTTACAATCTGCCTTCCTTGGAAGACGTCTCGTTAACCGAAACACGTAGCGAATTACAATTTCACGAACAAGATTACAAATTGCTCGGATCCCTTATAATATAGCCCGACACTACTGAGCTTGTTATAGAGAACCGATCGATCGGATCTGTCTATCTGTTCGGAGAACGTTAAGTGGAAAGATTCCAAGAATATCGGATAATCTTTTCCGGATAGCAATAACAACAAAATTCGGTGGTTATCTACTAAAGTCTTTTTCTGGGCTCAAGGTTGTAGCTTCGGCTTTGGGGTAAGAAGGATTACAGTTAATCAGGCTTTTGCGAAATTCGTATTTTAGCTATTACTTGGACCTTTAAATATGTATGTTACGGCTCAATTTGCCCAAATATTTTCTGGATAAAGGAATCTTTTGGTCACTTCGTTGTGAATTTGTGATAGTAATGAGAAACGCAGTGTCCTCATATAGCATAGGTCGCAAATGCCGTTTCTTCGGTCTTTGCCGAATCAATTGAGTGTTTATCTAGGGGTCTTAGAAACAGGGCATAAATGAAGGTAGTGCAAATGTAGGTACTCACTATCATTAGCGTTTCCAGAAGCGGGCTCCAACGTCCATATCTGCTTCTTCTTGAGGCTGGTGCCGTTGGCGTTGATCTTGAAGCCGAAAGTCTCAGCCGTGAGGTAGCGGTAGCGCGAGTTGATGAGCCCGATGGTCCACCAACCGCGCTGCTGGTTCTGGGTGATGATGTCTCCTGCGCCGTTCATGTCGCCGTTACTGTGGCCGTTCATTGTTTGTAGTCTGTGAAAGAAAGGTGCTGGTGAGAAATGGGAAATTAAATAAAAAGTAAAAAAATATCTAACGATCTTCAAAAAAAAAAAATACACTAGAAAGTTTCTATCACTTCTGAAGTTAAAGTTTGAGCGTTCCTGATGGTGTACGGAGGCCGAATCTTACAACAAAAGCTTCAAAACAATATTTTTTCCATCTATCCAACTGACAAAACAAAACAATATACAGAGTCCCAAAACTGTAATGGTCTGCCCATTACAAAAGTATTTTTATCACATAATAACAGCAGTCTGAGAGCAATCTTCTGTCGGTTGATATGAAAGATGACGTGCGCGAAATCCGTGAGGAAACAATTCATTCGCCTCGCAGCTCACAGGACGCAAATAAAGCAAGAATCGTTCATCTCACAGCTGTCTGGCAGCTCGTTTGTTTCGGAGACAATAGCCGGCAGAATGGTCGGAAGTTTGGAAGTGCCTTGTTTGTTAGCATTCAAGTCGTTTTGGCACAAGTAAGAACGGAAAAGATGAAGTAGACTGCTTGAGAATAACCGTGGAATTAACAGTATCTGATATATCGATCGTCTATTACGATAGGAATAGGATAATGTACATTAGGATAATCAACACATGCCTTATTGATCTGTTAGATTTACCAAGAACGAGCGTAATGGATCGCTAGATTGGACCTGTTGTTCATCTGACAATATCAGTGACTTGATGGGAGATCTAAATTGAAAGTTTCCAAGCAGATTGTGCCATACATACATAGCTACAAGACAGGTCGTCATGTCCTACCATTAGCCAGGCAGCCTTACCCCCTGACATCTGCCAAGCTGTCCTATTACCTTGCCTATCTGCCTCACGCATCTGATTCATAGTTTCTATCGGTAGGGTCATCTGCACAGTCTAGACGAGCAGTTGGCCCATTTTACGACTATTTTACCGACTATTTGCCGAGATTAACAGCGTCCGGTTGTTTATCTGACCGGTCCGCTTCCGTATTACTTCGGTTGGACATCGAATTCCGTTTGGGGATGGTAAATTAAGAGATTTTTGAATTCTACGCGCTGTTTCTTAGGCAAATAAGAGCGTTTAATTAACTTTTAGAGTTATGCTCTGAAATTGCATTCCAGTATTTAATTAACATTTTAATTGTTTTGTTAGAAAGCTTCTTTATCCTACAGGTTAACTAAGTCGGCATATAAAACGCATTCAAGAACTTTCGTGAGAAAGCTTGGAGGAATCTTAAAATATGCGCCAACACGTACGAGATGTCGAAGATGTCGAGAAAATAACGCTCGGGAACGAAAGAACAAATCAAAGTAGATATAACTTGAATCAACTAGTGTGATATGAGGTTAAGAGGCAATAAACACCAGCCGTGCGATTCTGTAACCGTCTCACCGTGAAAACTTAGGCGAAGTGAGCGTGGAGTGAGCTGTCAGGAACGGATTGACAGTATTGGCAGCTCACTTTAAGCTCACTTCACCTAAGTTTTCACGGTGAGTTTTTTACAGAATAGCACTGCTGGTTTCTGTTTCAAGTATGTCAACAGCTTTTGCAAACACACCAATTTTTTCTAAGTATTATTGCATCAAGGACGTGCGGGCTCAGGAGAGATGGAAGTAGTCGACGGAGGCCTTTGCCCAATAGTGGGACAACGCAGCTAGAGAAAAAAGAAAATTGCCACAGCAGCAGCAATTGGTCATTTTAATCCAAATAATGGCTTTGTGGTCCCACAATGTTAATTAAATCCTTCAATAATACAACTAAAATACGAATTAGCTTGGCTTATAAATGGCTACAGGCTGGCAGGATGCGCCGTCACGGTGGTGCCCAAGGTGCACAAGGTCCCACTAGGTCAAAGCCACCGCGCCTCGTCCGTATAATGTTACTTGCGAGTTGCGCACACGCACAGGCTCGGCGCAGTGAATGAAGATACGATTGTTGTGATTGTGGAGTGACATGTTAGTTGCTTCATTATTAATTGAACGCGAATAGGGAACGGAATAGGAAGTAATAATTATGTTGTGGTTAGGTTGGTCATGGTCATTGGGTTGGTCATCATCAGTCCTGAGCCCTGATTCACAACCATACGACAGGCTATCGTATCGAAAACCTGACATTTCGATAACCTGATTTGACTTGCCCTCAACAGCAAATAGCTGTTGGAAGAAAAGCGGGCGTCTATTTAATTTAAACTGACAAAATTTTCGGGTTTTGGACTTGTGAACAGCGTTTAGAAGACTCCTACAATAACAATGATTAATGTTCGATACGATACGGAAGCGTATCGAGTGTTTGTGAATAGCTATGCTGGTGGATGTTTGGACTGATTCGTTCAACAATAAAACGAAAGATAGCCTGCGAAATAGTACGAATAACAAATGACTGTCTTGTCTGAATTGAGATAAGATGATTTAACCAACGAACTGAACCCAAAGCAAGTCTTTGACGAATTCTAGTCGTAAAACAAACTCATAAAGAATCCGTAAACTGCCGTCAAATAAACAATAGCCACTTATCTCCGGTTGGAGCATCATTTACATACTTGCGATTGTTTTGGCGGCATCCATCCGAGCGTAATTACTATGACATCCATCATCATCTGAGGTAATAGGCTGGCCATGTCAAGGTGTGCCCAGGAGGGGCCATGACTACCTACCCTTATTTTAATGAATAGGCCCCGTAAGGTAATAAGCCTCTTAGAGAAGCTATGATGTATGTTCTCGCCAGTCAGACATTTGTGTCAAGAGAGAGACATATCCTGTCTACTTATCCCTTATTCGGTTATATGAATATTGATTTGCGTAAATGAAGCAGTTGCATGTCAACTTATAGGTGCAGTAAATAGTGACCTAGTTCTTGCTATTTCTGATTTGTCACTCAGTCGTTAGGGAAACAATACTTTTAGTTAGACTAGAATCAATATCGTCGTTGTCAAACCAAAATCTGCTGTGCCGTTTTTTGAGATTTCAAGATTGTGACCACAGCTCACACAGGTCACTGTGACCTATAAGGTGTGAAAAAAAATCTTGAAATCTGTGGTCAAAATTTTGGTTTGACAACGACGATGTTTTGCTTTCAAGTGAATATTTCCTAAATAAAGATAAAGCTGAGTTTGTTTGCTTTCTTGAGGAAGGCTATACTTAGGCTATTTAAAATCACGCTCCGATCCTTAGGAGCCGAGCAAAAAGAAAAAAAAAATCGAAAAGAACGCTAAACGAAAACAAAGTGATAGTGCAGACGGGCGATGCGATGCGACGGAGTGCAGACGGGCGATGCGATGCGACGGAGTGCAGGGTCGGGGGAACAAGAAATTTCACGCGAACGAAGTCGCGGGCAGAAGCTAGTTTCCTAAAGGTGCATCCACACCGCAGTTACTTTTCGTGGAGCAACAGAATGCAACACGATAACATTAGGTAACATTCTTCAACTTTTACAGCAACATATACTAACAAAAAATAACTTTTTGCTATCGGATGTTGCCCACTAACACTTGGAAACGTGCTCCACAAAAAGTAACTGCGGTGTAGATGCACCTTTAATTAAGAAAGACTGGATTATTTCGCGCTTGTCAATACGTGATTATGTAATGTCGAGTACCTATTCCAGTGACTGCCTAAATATTGTGACAGTCGGACATCTGTCTAAACAATAACAGCGTTTTGTTTGTTTTGGAAAGTAAACGGTTACTGTAAACAAAGAGATTCCTGAGAGAGCGGCGGATGGTATCTTGATCGAGATGACAGATATTGGCGTTACAAATACAAATACTAGGTCACTTTATGCCGAGAACATGTTTTAGTCGTGTATTTGTATCGCAGATAAAATATTAAGATGAATATGTTGTTCTCGAGGTCTCGCTGGTTAGATGGGATTATGATAGATACATTTCCAAAGTATCGGATATACACTTGGGAGCAAATAAATCGAGCCACTTGCTTTTTTTTGCACGTATAATGGTTAATATTTTTGGTATTATGGAACGTATCAAATCGAAACATATATCGCCTAAGAGCTTATTTAATAATCTTTACAATGAGGGTAAATTTTTGAATGATAACCTTATTTAGTGATAAATTATTGGCTCTGAAAGAAAAACGGTAATTTTGATAGAAAATTGTAGGATTAAAACAGTCCAGAAAATCTATCGAAATCAGGGCAAGGGGGGGTAATACAAGATATTAAGAATAAGTTTATACCATAATTTTGTTTTTAATTGTTTTTTTCTGGACTGACAATTTTCTATCAAAATTACCGTTTTTCTTTCAGAGCCAATAATTTATCATTAAATAAGGTTATCATTCAATAATTTACCCTCATTGTAAAGATTATTAAATAAGCTCTTAGGCGATATATGTTTCGATTTGATACGTTCCATAATACCAAAAATAATAACCATTATACGTGAAAAAAGGAAGTGGCTCGATTTATTTGCTCCCAAGTGTAGATGCTGCGAGATCTAACTTAATATCTTCGTTATAATCTCATTTTAGTACAGGTTTGTTGTATATCCTGGTACATCGTAAATAGTGCTCCTAATAACTATATTTATATGCTAGGACATTCTACAACAGATAGGTAATATCAAGAATAATAGGATGCTACGAGTAGTATCAGTGATTCAATTAAAATCACTCGTAATAAATTACATTTTACAATCCTCATTCATGGTAGGATACATGGCTAGATATTGTTATAGTGTATGTTCAGGCACTCCTTTCCATTGTTAGGAATCGATTTAATGTCATGTTTATAAATACGGCAATCATTATTTATCTTTTTATAGGAACTTGCCGTAACATCGTCTTTTGTATCATAAAATGGAACCTTTAAAATAATCCTAGAATGGAATTTGTCAAAAATGGGTTGTTTTAGCTCAAATTAGTTGTCATATTAACTGTAGCTGAGTTGCATTAGATAAGATTTGTAACGTACACTTACCTTGCAGCCATGTCCAATCAAGATTTAAAAGTAATAGAACCATTAGATGACTTAAATAAACCAGACATAAGTCGGAAACTCTCCTTAAACACACAATGATCCACAAAATGTATGTTCTCTTCAAGCAGTATAATATCTCCTTTCATTCTCAGACGAACATGGATTCTGCGCAAAGCGAAATAAACATCTACAGACAAGACATGACCGCAGCCGCGCCCGCGTGCTGTAACACTATCCAGTCCATCGAGAGATGATTCACCGACTGATATGACAACCTAGCACACATTTTAGGTACTAGCTGTAGGTACCTATACAGAGAGGGTACGAGGTAGCCATGCCGCAAGTTAAAATCCGCGTAGCTTTGCGAGAAGATACAACGATTCTTGGCACTGCATTAGTCATTGAGAGGTTTATGTTTTTAAAAACAAAGTTATCAAAGTGGCCTTGTTTTGTACAGAAACTAAGATGGGTTTTTTTAGAGCTAAACCAAACGACACTCTCAACGGTGACCTATACATTGTGGCCTTCAGGTAAGGTCATGCCAAGGAAGACACGCCTCTTCCCTAGGATGATGTAAGAGGCGGTGCAGGATGGGCTTCCGGCCTACCTTGTTGTCATCGCTGAATATTGGTCTCAACAATATCTTCCACAATGACAAACTTCGTTTTACAGATTAAAGCACTGAAACCAGAATGCTTCAGGAAAACCCACAAAGTCACCGTAAACGCAGCGATTACCGCCGAATCGGTTATAAATCTTCACAAAAAGAGTTCCTGATACAATTTTTTCCTATGTCTAGACTAGTACCGTTATAATAATGGTATTTATGAAGAATTACGCCGAGTTTCCGCACCACCGCCCCCAGCACCAGCCTACCAGGTAACATTATCGTTCATCTGCCGCCGGTAATTGTTTGAAAGTTCATCAAGCTTTTGTTTCAAATTCAAAACGTTTCAACGATGGTATGGTAATTTGTGACAGGTTTTTGATGGATGGTGATATGATAAACAATAACGAAAACCAGTGGTTTCCGCGTGTTGGTTTCGTGAGTCGTAACTGGTTTTCGGTTAGTCATCTTTTTCATAGATTCTAATTTAATGTAACAAACATACATAGCTATGTTTGTTTGCCGTCTGTCTTTACTCACGGAAGTGGTAAACATTGGGGAGCTTTGGAATCAGAAGCTGGACTTAGGTTAAGGGATGTTGGTATGTGTAATTTGATCTCGTTTAAACCTACATTAAAAAAGAATAGTTATTAAATTATATTACTTAGGTAATTGTAATATTAATTAAGTGAAGATCTTAATTATTACCTAATTTCTATTTATTTTGTAACACTACGACGCGGCGACGCTGGCATAATCGCTTTTTCCAAATAAATATTAATCTGTCAAGCTCCGCTAATGAGAAACAATTGATTTTCTATTGTTTCGTCGCCGATTGGCGACGCGCGCCGCTTGACCGGTTAAAATGGTTAACAGAACTGTATGAATGCCACTATACTCGTATTGTTTTGACATTTCAATCTCCCAGCTACAAGACAGTACAGCCTGTGGTACAGCTGTCGTCACAACAAGAAACGGTAAAGATAACAAATGTGACAGACGCCTGTGAACCACTCTGATAACGTCGTATCCTTACTATACTTAGTCGTGACGTCACCAGACTAACAGCTGTGCTATCACTATCCACCCTAGGATGGATTTTAGTCAAACGTAAAAAGCTTGATAAAGGTTTACAAAAATAGCTTTATCGTCCCATAATAGTCTTTCCGTCCGTTATGTGCTATTGTCATAGATTGTTTTGTCAAATGATAGGCTGGTCTTTAGATAAATATTACAATGTTTATAACGTAGAAAATAAAAGCGAAGAAACTCGTACACTCTTTCATTGCAAGACCCTATAAAATGAGAAAAACAATACAGTCCACTACAGTCTAAGGTTTGAGTGAGCTTCTGTTATACCGCCCTAGGTATCGGATCAAATGGTAGACCAAACACTCGCTGACAGTCCTTTTTTAAGTAGGTATGCAAAACTGTCAGTGTTAGTCGTGCCAGCGATACGAAGAAGAATATTGTACAGGACCTATCAGCCATCACACATTAGATACCTAATTGTATGATGTATGACGATTTGATGAAACACAAATTGTAGAAAATATTTTAATGAATTCTTGTCGAGGTCTAGGTACTTACATCTTTTTGAGGCTGAGTGTACCTGTACCCACAGGCTGTTTATTTTATAAATGTATTAGAGACGGAATCGAAATACCTATTACAGGAAACATCCAAATTAAACACAACGGGTTTTCAAAACTAAGTGACAAAATACCTAAAACGGTTTCTTATCCTTACAAAACGAGACTGGGGGTATTTCTGTTTAGGTTAAAATCTAAATAAAGTATTCCAACAAATGAATTATTCCGTAAACAATCTACATATGGATGACCTAATAAAAATATTTACGTAAATAAATTAGCATTCCTCTGCAGGAGGCTAATCGCCGCGGTCAGTTCAATGACCCGCCCCCGCGTTTTTGCAAAAACGGCGGCAAGATAATGGTTGTATCACACATACAGTACATACTCACGTAAATTATACACACTTGTCCTATAAGTGAATCACCGTATTGTAATTTAATTATTGTCACATAATAATGTAGTATAGCTGTTATTAAAATAACTACGTAGATATTTATTATAGCTTTAATCTAAGTACTTATTTGTATTTAAATTAAAGACCGAACCCGCACCAATATTCACCATAGGTACTTTGAATTATTAGCATCCTTCACTCTTCCTTATTTAGTGTTATTTTTTGTAATTAGATTTTTTTGAACAATAAAAAATCATTCCTCATTTTTATAGCATATTATTTGACAGCAAATTAGCAAAAACCCAATTTTATTAACATTAACAACAACATAAAAGTGTTCTTAGCAACTTTCCTACCTTATTAATTAATTCGGTATTTATTTAATACAAGACCATAAAATTTGAATGAAACATAAACCAAACGTCTTTGCGACCGACTCCTTCCTTTCAGATTTCGAACATTTTTCCGTTTAACTTGGCACATAATTAAATTGTAAATGTTGTTGACCTCAAAGCTTGTCAATAAATGATTCATGATCTATAAATAAGCTTATCAATCAAGCGCGAAGCTCGGTTCAAAGGTCTTCGGCCGCGTAAACTTGCAGCCAGTACATAAATCAGCATAATATAAATAAACAAAGTGCAAGGCTGTGTGGGCGCCTTGCCTGTGCCTGGCCAAGACCAGTTCAACTTCACTTTCTTGCAAGTTCGCTATGCTCTCGTACCATAGACACATAGTTTGCGACAATGTAACCGGAACTAAGATTAAACCCGTTTAGTGAAATGTTTTACTAGCTATGCGCCATGTTTACTAATAAAGTGTAGTTCATAAATATTTTAATGAAGTGGTGGATTCGAAATCTTGTTTTTATTACTTCTTCTTCTAAGCGTATCGATGGCCAAAAGTTCAAACATATTTGGGTCAAAATTCAGCTGCGCGAACTTCGCTCACCGATGCACGATGCAATCACAAGGTCAATAAGTGCACAGGTGTTAGCATGTGGCGCAGGATGGAAGATGGGCCAATGTCTGTTTATTTCTTTAAATATTCTGATTTAGCGGATAAATAAACACGACCTTTATGATCCTTCCCTAGCACAGTTGCTGCTGAGAAACTGAGAAAGTCTGATGTCCTTCCCACCCACAGAACTGTATCCGTTGTTATAACATTTCTCCTTATTTGAATAGTAAGTAGCGATAAATATCAAGTACAAATTCCATACGGAGCTTACACTAGTTATCGGCAAACTCGTTTAGCCTACCAGTCGAACCGGAGTGTTATCTGTACCGAAAATACGGTATTTGCAGATGCCGTTCATTTATTGTCTGTGGTTAGGTGCCCGCTAAGCGTCTGAGCTTTTCGTCCACTCACGGTCCACTCACTATTTTTCATCAAAAGCTTTATTGATATACTGTAATACTGGCTACTAAGCACAGAATTGATAACCACCATAGATATATGAAAGAAGTTTTTTACATTTCTATGATAACCACAATCAGGTTCCGTATGAAAAAAAAAATGTATTGATTATAATTATAATTGAATTTAGTTTTTGTTCAGCCATTGCTTTCGGCTATTTTTCTAAGGCATAGAATTGTTCATTGAGCTATGTGAGATAACTTTTACCATTCATATAAAACATTCTGAGAAAACAAATAATAATTCTGAATAATAAAACGTAGGCTACATGAATGGCTTTCTGGGAACTAAATTCTTGTTTACATCTAAAAAAATCTTTTACACTTTAACAAGGTAGAGCAACGACCAAGTTATTCACCTCGTTTTTAAATAAAAAACATAACTTTTTGTTATAATATTTTTTTTTACAAAAAACAACCGACTCCAAAAAAACACACTGAAAAGTAATAAATAACTTTAATTTCGGAAGTCGGTGTCGTTGGTTCAGCATTTTCGTTTTTTGACACCGACTTCCGAATTAAATTACTTTAAGTGTTTTTTTTTTAAGTTGGTTGTATTTTTTGTAAAAAAAAAATTATTACCCCACACAAATTCAATTAACACTAGTGCATTGAAGAATTGAAGACACCGACTAGAAGAATCATCAAAATTCGCACAGAAATGTCGGAGATGCAGAACATTTATGCATATAACTTCGTACTTAAGAATAATTACCTAATGTATTATATACTAAAACCTTCCTGAAAGTATGTAGTTCACATTAATGAAAGAATGATCAAAATCAGTTCATTCGTTTTTGAGAAAATCGCGGACATATAAACATACATACATACAGGTCGAATATAGAACCTTCTTTTTTGAAGCCGGTTAAAAAAACATGTTTGATTGAGATACTTGCGTTGATGTCAAGTGCACTGATTTAGTGCAAAATACCTCGTTTAGCTCGGCCTAGTCTAAAGGAAAATATAATTGCTTTTGAAGCTTGACAAGAATTTAGTATTTATATTTATTAGGTACCTATGCCAAAAGAATGACTAATGGATGTAAGTAATTAATTGCATACGTACGTGCTTAAATCAATTAGTGTACGCAAGTATTCATGAAGTGTGGACTAACACTAGGTAATTAATGAAATGCAAAGGAGTGGCTGCAAAAATACAACACGTTTTTTATGATCACATCCTAACCTAACACACCACACTACATGTAAGCGTTTAGTAGACAGTTTATTTTGATTAGAAAATACACTGCCAGGACCCTCATCACAGTGACTATCCCTGGCTGGAATAATAGAATGGCCCTGAGGACCACGGCGCGGCGGCGCGGAACGGAAGACCACGTCAAGATAACGTCATTTTGTGTACAACAGCCCAATGGGAACTGTTGATCAGACGCAATCGCAAACTGCTGCTGAATAGAACTGTTTTCAGCCAGACGTCGGGAAAGTTTTGCAAACATTGGCTTCACAGTGTTATTTCATATTAGTTGTCAAATAAAAAATAATCTATGATTCATCAATTCTAATTTATGGATAGGCATTCCTTATGTTTATTTTTGGAAAGAATGGTAGCTAAAAATAAAACAAGATTTTTTATTCATAAGCTTATCTAAGGAAGGCACCTGTTTTGCAGAGTATTTTATGGTAAGTTTTCGAACATTTAAATATTAATGATGAATGCTGAGCTGAGTGGCAAGAATTTATCTCAAAGATTAGCAGTGAAAGTCAGAACTCTTTGTGTTCGGCATTTAACTGTTATGTGAATCATGTTTGCATCTCTAACCTACTTGCGATCTCACTATTTTAATCGCCTTTCAAAACTAGGTCTCTTTGGTAAAGGAAAATAGTAAAAGTATATGCCATTGGTTTTTCAATGGTCTCTCTTTGAAATGCAAGAAAATCGACATTCTAAGAAATAATTATTTATTTCAGTTCGTTTCCGATCTAGTAGTAGTAGAAGTACTTCATTTTATTATTTTATTTAAGTATGAAACTGGTTTTTTAGTACCGGACTTCGCTTGAGAAATAATTTATGTTTCTTCGGTCAAATGGACGACTTCTAGTGTTTTATATCCCTCTCATAGAGAGGAGGCCTGTGTCCCAGCCGTGGGAACATTATAGACTGAGTATGGTACTTACCTAAATTAGAAAAAAAAAACATTGAAACACCACGCGTAAAGTTACCAACGGTCAACAGAGCAGGGTCACCAGTGCGAGAAGACTTGCTTCGCGGTCACCAACCTGCTTTTTTGGAGAGCACAGAAAACTGTTTAAAATTGGCTCCATTTCATCTTACAAAACACTTAGCTTGTTAAATGACGTGTTAGCAACATGTTGTCCCTTCGCGTGTATAGTGTGAAGGCGATCACGCGAATGTGAAGCGCCGTTAGCACGGTTCGACGACCCGGTTCGGTTCACTCATAGCGGATGAACGGGGAAAAGATGCACTTCAGTTCCAACATAATTATAAGTAACGTATTCAATAGGTAATAACAATTTGAGGCTAAATACGCGCTGCATAGTCATTGGTCTACTGTTTCACTAACTTGGAGGCCTATGCGAAGTGTGAGCGGAAATATGTGAAGTAATTAGAAAATAATCGAGGCAACGATTAAAGAAAGTTAGCAACCATCGCTAACAAAAATGGTGGAATGTCATATTTCATCTTGATCGCTAGCAAGAAACAAGTTAATGTTTTTCTTTCTTAAAAGGAAGTTTATGTTCCTAAACTAAGGAAAGAGTATTTTAATACCGAAGCATTAACAGAACATGACTAATGTTTGACCATTTGCAACTAAGAACAAACCAAAATCCGGACAAGTGACCAGCGCGGGCGCAGAGCTTCGAGCAAGCGGCGCGTGACAGCAGATGCATGCCGTCTCGCTTGTTACACACAGAAACAAAAAAACAACGTGGTAATCTAGCAAAACATATTTCTGAATTAATTACCAGACTTGACTGCAAGGTAACTGGTCACTGCTGGTCTTTGCCTTTTACTTGTGAATAAAAATTAGATAAAAATGAAGCGAAGTACCGTTGAATCTTACTGGTCCGGAACCGTTGACCTGACTTCAGACATAAACTTTCATTGGTAGGTACATTCAAACACACAAATGCGATGATTTTCTACAGTTTTAACCTTAATATTTTACACAACCCCAAAAAAAAATTTTAATCTACAAATAGAACCAATAACAAATCACAGCTAACCATTCCAAAACAAATTAAGTCTAAAATAAATAAAAGTAATATAAACAGACAAGCTGCTTGTCTAAAGTAATTAACGTTAAACGTAACTGTTGGGGCGTGTGTCGACAAATTACCGCCGATGACTGACGCCATGTTGTTTTGGTACTTTTGACTCTAGCGTGTTTTAACAAGACCAAAGATTTAGGGGAACTTCAGATTTTTAATTATATATTAGTTTCGTGGTTACAATTTCTATTACTGCAATGATTGAGGATTTTTTAAAAGTGCCTAGGGTCTTAGTTCAGCATGATCAGATAGAGACGAGAAAAAGGTCCAAAGACAAATTAACGGTATCGATGAAGAGAAACACTTTAAACAAATTGATCTGATAAGTGATTATTATGACACCATTTTGATTCTCTTACATTCATTAGTTACACTTCGATTTTCCCATCATCCGACCACTTGATTACAGAAAAACAGCTTTTTCTAATATCCGCTTTCCAACCGGTTTATTAACTTCTCAGATTTATGTCAAATAATATCGTGTGCATTCCTCCGGTGCATTCTCTTCCGTATCGAAACACCAGCATTTAGTTGCGTGTCATCGTAGCGTCTCTCTCGAGTTAGGATAGGTCCGAGTTATAAAATAGATTGATGGCTTGTTTCACCATTAGAACCGTTATTTATCGGCTGGCACTGAATATTTATGACTTGTCGTTTGAAATATCCATCGATAACACTGTGAAAGTATTATGAGAAATATAATGAAGTTGTCGTTTTTATTGTGTTTAGTGACGCGAGGTTTTCTGACATTCTACAAATTTTAAGTACTTAGATAAATAGATGTGTAGGTACGAGTATGCCATAGATATAAGAATTTTTTTTTTATATTTCTATGGAGTATACAGTATCGGAGTCATTGACACCTGAGTTCTGACCGTTCACAAGCAATTTTAAAAGGACCAGAATTTCATGCCCGAAACTGCAGATGACTAACTCAAAATAAATCTAACTGCCAGCATAATAATAAAAAAATACTCCTTGTACATGTGCAGCTGCGTTCGGAGTTCGAACTTGTAAAAATAAAATGTTCGATACTGCGGCGGGCGCGGCGCGGCACGCATGCGCCCGTGACCTTGACATCGGACGCGGCGCGACCCGACTGAAACCGAATCGACATGCGTTATGTATTCCAGCCGCATTTGGACGAAGATTTTTTTCCAAAACGGAAAGTATACTTCTATTGTTGCACTTCCTTACACACGTAATTATGATGATAACTTTTTATGAGTCATGTTAATGTAAATAATAATTATTCTGTGAGACTTGGAAAGCGTAAAAATCAGTAGGTACCTACATATGCGCCCCAATCCATTAAAATTCGATCAAACCTCACTAAAAAGGTTCAATAAACTCGGAAACTAAATATAGAAACTCCAATTTCTAAATTACACTCAATCCATTCATAAAATGAGATTATAAAAATACCCGATATTTAATACATTCTAACGTAAGTGAAACTACGGAGACGATTTATGACAAACAAACTTTCGCTAATTACGACAAAAATGTGAAGTTTTTGAACGAAACGAGAGCGGTTTGAAAGGTCGGCCATGTTCCGTGTCGATTATCATCATAAAGCGACCGTCACGAAGGTCGTAAACTGTGTCTATGTCACATAAAATATGGAAATTTATGGTCTGGTGAGCCACAATAGTTCATTAGCCGCTTGTTGCGCTGATATGATAATTTGTTCAGTAGAAATTTGTAATTTGAATCATGAATTTCGGTTCTTCAACTTACCTTCTAGTAGTAGGCTAACATTGCTGAATAGTTTTCATCATTTGCAATTTTTTATTATGTATATTAAAAATTTAAAACATTAATATCGGGAAAGAAGCGAATATTATAAGTAATCCGAAACCGATTTTTCGGTTCCGGTACCGTACCGGTAACGGAATCGTACCGAAATTTGGGTTGGATAGGTACGTCTTTTTGGTCCTACGGTAGGTACTTTTTGGTCCTACGGTAGGTACCTACCACTAATTATTATTGGTTTGGTACCGAACGACCAAAACAGATACTAACTAAAAACGTTTTTCAAATGACGAATCAATCCGGAATTTCGGATACGCTCTTTAGTCATAAAAGTGCGACGAACATGGGTGCTTACAATAATATAATTTTTTTCTTCGACTCAACATTTAAAAGCATGTCCTGTCCCATCCCGTCCCCGTCCCACAGGCAAGTTGTGCATTACAATGAAGGCATTCATACTCGTACTAAACGCAGCATTGTGGACACACGAAGATGGGAGATTAGGGCGACACAAGTGTTTTGTGTTTGTTTTTCTTTTGCTTGGCCATATGGTACGACGCAGAACATTTCAATGACAAGTAAATTGAGTGGCTTGTTCTGCAAATTGTCAATGGATCGTTATTAAAAACTATTTTATTTTGTCGAAACAATTTGATAAGCTTTAATCCTTTCTGATAAGTGCATTTTAATCAATGGCAGTGTTCTTCTCGCTGGGAAAGGAATTTCTGATATAATGTTCTGTTCATAAAAAAATTTGATTGTAATTGTAGCAAATACTTTATTAAATGGAAGGACCAATTCTGTCAAAATCCTGCAGCACTGTACTGGTGCATTAAATAAACACAAGAGCATATAAGATGGCATCCGTAAAAGGAAAACCACACAATCCAGGGCCATCGTCTGTGCTAAAATTAAACTCCATTGCACCAATCAGTGTTGCCAGCCGTAATGCTTTGTTTTACTTTTTAAGACATTCTATTGCGATTATCCAGATAAAGTTTCGTTATTATCTGTGCTGGATCGATTTTAAACTCCGCGAATGGAGGATTCGTCACGATTCTCGCCCGGACTGCCAGTGTTTGAGCTTTGATAAAAAATACGGATGAAATAAAAAATTCTTTTGACTTGAGAATCCGTAATGGTTGCCCTGAGTTTTTTTCCAACTGCAAGCCGCAATTATCAAAAATTTTACAACGTTAATTAAATCTTGGATATTGACGACTCCAACTGTTTTTAAACAAAGAACCTGTTTAAAAATCAGAACCAACATAAATAGCCACCACAAATGCTAGCTATAAAACTGCCTGCTACAATTCCAATTGTTCCAATATTACACATCAGTATCTTCCTCATGCATTAATTAACGACGATTTCCAACACTTCATTAGTGACTAAACGGGAAGATAGGATACCAAAGCGTATGCACAACACGAATGTGATGGCGACGCGTCTCACTTGAGTCAACAACTAAGCAGACAGCACTCACTTGCCACACAAATATAGCCTCTATTCCTAAAGCAGTTAGTGTATCTCCGGTATCTGCATTGGCAGACACGATCTTCGCTGAAATGGATCTTACTGTTAGTTGATTTGCTTAAAAGTATTCATTCTAAGTGTTTAGCATTCTCTTTGAATATCTGCTTTTCAATTTTATGATGGATATTTGAATAAAACACGAAGGCTATCTTCCATTTGCGAATGTAACTATTATAAAGACAGATAAACGGACGTTTGGGATAATGTATTTCAAGAATGATGCGGATAGATATTGACTCAAAATTTAACATCTTTTAAGGGTGAAAATTGACGGGGTCCTTTCATTAGAATCAATCCTTTTAAACTGGACTCTAAAGCAATCCTATACTTACTACATAATCATGTACAACATATCCTACATGTATATCAAAGAATCTAAATTATTGTATATCAAAGAAGCTAAATTGATAAAATGATTGAGCTAAGAATGGATTAGCTCTCTTACGCAATTAACATAATTAAGCAGCTTATCTTACCTAAATTAAGCTACATGATCATAATAGACGATATAATACATGAATTAAGAACGCATACTAATACTAATGCACGTATGCATACGGAATTACTGTGGAGCGATGTTATCTTGGTCTACATTAATCGTTTAATAAACGTCTCATGAGGATTTGAGGATATTATCATAATCTTGATTTGCATAAGTAGTAGTATCCGTCGTCGACGTCAGTTTAATTTGGTATTTTTGTAAATAGAAGGGATTCAGTTGATACTGATTAATTTCCAAGTGATGATAAGCAAGAGCTGTCCAAAATAAGTAAGATATGATCATGATGATAGATCAGGCTGAGGCTGCAGATGAGCGGGGTAATTGCGAAACATACTATCAGTCAGTAGCAATGAGTTTCATTTGACAGTTCAACAACATCCATTGCGTTATTTAAGTTATTGAGCAGACACATTTTTCGAACATAATAATATTATGAAGCAATGGATTAGCAATATCTTTCAAAATGATTTAGATTGAGACTGATAGTGTGTTACGAAGTTAGGGTGCTGGAGTTCCAGACCATCATCATTTTGAGTATATGTATTAAAAAAATTGAATTACTTACTGTAAAGAAAGAAAAATATTTTATTTGCAAAACGCACAGGAAATACAAACAATAAAAAAGAACATTAAAACTAACAAAACAATGAAAACAAAAAACTGTTTTACCTAAGGTATACACTGTACCAATAACTATTGCAAATAAATGATTATGATCGTTCTTGGACAGGAAATCGCTTGGCTGCAGAGTAAACATAAATCACTTCCAACTTATTATAGGGCCAGTATATTGAAGACTCAAGTACTTATAGCAAATAGTGAAATATTATTTTAATCTTTACTGAACCGTTGCAGTGGGTACCTAACATAAAGACGCCAAAAATCTGGTCCTAAGGTACGAAATGTATCTTTAAATTCTGACCACAATTTTCACATGGTCCCCGTACGGAGCATGTCAGCACGAACATAGGCTCGCATACGCAAGTGACGTGACAACAATGGACGGATGTCTGGCTGTAATCACAGGGCATTGTCGCCTGGCAGCGTTAGGACCATGCCATGACATGTTTAACATTCGCTTATTGATGAGCAGAGGAAATTCGGCGCCCAAATGTGACTTCATTGAAATATAATGTAATAACAGTGACGTTATTAAAATAATGACAACATAAAAACAATAGTATTGGTTAATAGAAAAGTGGAAACTCGGAATGTTTTTATAACAGAGTTCATCTAACTACGAGTAAATGATGAACCGAACAAACTGAACCGTCTCCGGACAAACGTGGGAAGCTGTAACTCCAACCTAGTAAAGTGGGGCTACTTCGACGGAAAGGCAGCAGGGTGTGGTATGGTGCCATGTCGCAAACTATGCTCGGTCTATCCTGCCCTAGTGTCCTCTGTGTCCCAAAACTTGCAGTTAAAGTGACCTCAGTGCTGCCGCCGACGACGCCGTGAAAGTGGCGAAGTTTTGGGCCAACCAGATCTGATAAAAGTGATTCCAGCGACACGAAGAAGATCTAAAGGATTTCCACATAGCTCGAGCTAAAATAAATAATTTGGATATCGGAACCTTATTGGCCAAACAAACTGATACGGGAAATAAGTCATTGTGCTGTTGACGGAATTTGTTTCCTTAGCATGCAATATGCATGATATCTTATCTTTATTCATAGCAAATAACACACTCCGCCTCCAGCCAATCTCACTAGAGATTAAAGCGAAGGATTTGAGAGAGATAAATCATAAAAAAGCAATAAATCTAATTTCATTAGAATAAAAAGTTTATCGGTGTAACAGGCCATTCACACAAGAAAGCCGTTTTAAAAATTCTGAATTTGGAATTAAGAACGCGAAACATGGCGGCTACGTTCGGATACACGTTCCGGTGTCCGCGTTACAGAATAATTAAAACCAAAGCGCACTTAATTACTGAAATGGCCACATATCTGTTGCTCGAGCTAAATGAGCCTCATTTTTATGAAACAGATAACATCGACGCCCGTTGGAAAGTCTGCGCGATGCCGTGTCTATCACGGATTTGGGAAAGTATAGCAATGATGTTCGAACGCATTCTTTAGTATTAAACATTTATTTTAAATTGTTACGTGACTTTCTCCTTGCAAATAATATAGTTAAAGTGATGACTCGTACGATTACAAAGCACAATTTTAATGAGCACAAGCACAGATCGCGAGAAGATTGTTTCCGGTCGAACTCACTTCTGATTTCGCTACACTGTGTGATTTTGCAGATTTAGTTTAACATAATATATATGCGTATAATATACTCATTAATGTTAGACTTGCAGATTTAAAAATAAATCTGCCTTCCATAAAATTTTATAGATTTTAAAAGTAATTCCTCAAATTTTTATTACAAGCAAAAGATAGTTTAGTTAGATGGTTTTGCATTTCTATGATATTAACAAAGAGAAAGCGTCTGCAAACGGAACTTGTATTAAATAAATGGCGTCTAGACTTAAGTTCGTATTCTCTATTGATTCTAGCCAGACGTGGAGCAGCAAGCTCACAAACGTAGCGCGGCTCCATGTTGAAAGTTTAGAGCAAATTGCTTTGAAATTGATTCAATATTTACTTACTACGTGTGTGTCTTTCACAGGGAAAGCTCTTTGAACGGGACATTCCAAAGTTTATTATGTGCTAAAAGTCAGCTGTTAATTGAGATATTAGTTACCTGCTATTATACAAATACGAAATAGTCATGATCAGCTCCACACATCAGATTGAGGTAACAATCTAATTACTCAATTTGTCATCAAATCTAATCGTTACTAGCATCAATACATTAAATTTACCAGTAATTACTGTTTCTGATTAATTGGAGCCGTCAACAAGCGTTTTGTCATCACTAATTGTTTGGTTGTAGACATGAAAACTATTGTCAATTTTACTGTCGCATCGAATGTAAGACAACACGCGATGGTAATGAGGTGTGAACAAGTCAGATGGACACTTGATACGACGCAGGAGGACGTGCTCACACGCCGCGGTCTGATTCTGCGCGTGCGCTTGACGCCCGTAAATCACACAGGCTAGATCCGAGCTCAATTTCTTTGATCATTTATTAGTCTCCTCAGCCATTTCGTGTCTGTTCAAATAATTTGTGTACACGCAACGGTAATTTAATAAAAATGTGGCATCTTTGTTACTGAGTTGTAGACGTTGTAGTCACGTCAGCGGAAATGTTGCGTTTCGGTAAGTGATCATTAGAATTCTAGGAGAAGGCAAGGATCATTAGAATTCTTGGAGAAGGCAAGTTTGATTGCTCAGTGGATATTTAAAATTTTGATAGAATAGGTCGGTATTTACGAGTAAGATTTCGTGGTCCTTTGATGATTCATGTGTAGGTGCTGCTCTAATATTAAGAGTAGGGCCAAGCCAGGCATGGGAGCGAGACACGCCCTGGCGATGGCGTAACAAAAGGGTGTTTTTATCACTTTAGGGAAGACGAACCCAGGCCACTTTCATTATGTTTTATTATCTTTTGTCCTCCTTCTGTATTTTAACAAGCCTTTATTTTTGGGAGAGCAAAACGGAGATTTTGTCCCCAATACAAGTCTTTTAAGATAATGTATATTTGGCGCTAGACCAAGTTGAGCCACAACTTATGTTTTGAAGTAGTGGTCAGACGTAAGAAGCTCTAGAAGAAAACTTGGAAAGATGAACTTTGACCTTCTCGTCCTGCACTAAGACAAGTGGACACAATACATGTTTTTATTATATTATCTCCAAGTTCTCCAACCCATGTCCTTCTACTCATTGCATTGTAAGTCGTAACAGTTGCTTATTCATTCAATCAAAGAAAACTATCAAACGTTTGCGCATTGGATTACAATAGGTGATATTGACAAATATGGCTTACGCTTATTTTCTTTTACGACATCGAGTAACATTCCAATCTTAGCAGACCATTTGACTTGGTGGTACAAAGTGCGGAGATAAGGACCAGATATCTAAATGGTTGAAAATTACTTATCCAAACAGGACAGAGCTTGGTCCTAATGAAGATAACAAACAAGGCGTAATGTCGACCGTCGCAATAACTATGAATAATTCAAAAACGAAAGTAGATAGTAGAAACAACATAAAGCACAGACATGTATAACGTTCTATTAATAATTCATCGCTGTATATTGTGATTAATACTTGTGAGCGGTTATTAAACTCATTATTCAGTGTCGGTAACTTATACTTTCACGTCAGTGGCATATTACTTATAATTTGATAATGTTATTTCGAACTGCTTCTTGTATTACTCATCATATTTTATTTGTTGACTTTATTAAAGAACTGGCGAGTTCGAAACTGTTTTTGAGAATTTTCTAAACACTCACTCGCTCTTTGTAATATTGTTATCCAAATGGATTGAAAGTTTTTAAAGTTGAATTCATCAGCATCGTCTAAGACCTAATAAAATCCGTGTATGGGTCTTAGCCCGGCCGAGACTATTCTTATAAAATGCCTTGCCCATCGAAGACACCCATTTTTATGGTCTTACTGACTCTATGGTCGTACATCTCGTAGAGTTCATAGTTGTAAGAGTCCGTCATTGCTCTTCTTCCAGCACTGCATAGAGCACGCGCTTGAGGATTTTGTGTTCGAATAGTAAAAGTTCTCGGCTTATTATCCTTAGTACAGTGTGTCGAATCGAAAGGTCTTGTGAATAATGAGAAAGAGAGGGCTTCTTGAGTGAATTTTTTGTACTTAACTGGTTGTAATAGCTTTTATTGGCCGCCATTATCCAGCTATTCTCCTGTATCAGAAGGCATTCGAATGTGTCTGTTACCAACTATGTAGTTGTAATATCTTCTTTTAAGCGATGGGTTCCTAAGAAAGCTGTCAACGGTCACACTAAAACGGCTGTCCAAATACAGTATTTTTTTATTAAGTACCTTTATGTTAAACTAGCTGCGCCCCGCGGTTTCACCCGCATAAGTTTCGATCCCATGGGAATATCGGGATAAAAACTATCATATGTCCTTTCCCGAGACTCAAACTATCTCTGTAACAAATTTCATCTAAATCAGTTCACTGGTTTAGGCGTGAAAAGTAACATACAGACAGACAGACACGAGTTACTTTCGAATTTACAATACACTAGCTGCGCCCCGCGGTTTCACACGCATAAGTGTCGATCCCGTGGGAATATCGGGATAAAAACTATCCTATGTCCTTTTCCGGGACTCAAACTATCTCTATACCAAATTTCATCTAAATCGGTTCAGTGGTTTAGGCGTGAAGAAGTAACAAACATATAAACACACACACACACACTCACAAACTTTCGCCTTTATAATATTAGTGTGATATTAGTATGGATACTGGTGAAAATTACAGATCTTCAGCCGTTATAATATGACAGAACATCTTCTCTAGGAAACCAAAACTATAGAGACTAGTCAATCAGTTAAGTCAATGTAGTCTAAGGGGTTGAAACGAGTCCTTAATTATGTCTGTCCCTTCTAGTCCTACCATTTACGTAGGTACCTATCATAGTTCTTTTTTGTCAGACCGTTTTTTATATTTTTGAGTAGGCACGTTATTTCTATAAATCATAGCCACATAGGCGTGTGTTAGCCCAGGCGACCCGAAATAGTCTGCGGTCATGTCAGTATAATTATTCTAATGAATAGACATAATTTTCCTGGAAATCAACTCAATAAATCAGGAAAAAACAGATCAGGAAGGAAAAGAATATGTTACGATTACGATACTGTTCTTGTGCTACTAATTACTAATTAATGCTCATTTCAGTCGGGGTGACATCAATATTTTTGGATATGAATAACTGCGTTTTTATTTTCCCTGATCAAGGTACGGAACCAATGCGTGAGCCGTGAGTCCGACTGCACTTGGCAAATTATTGTATTTATCGCCTGGTTCTAAGAAACGCAGTACTTACCTACCTGAGTTCTATTGTATTCGGCTTTTTTGTTGTGTCATTGCTTCTCTCGTTCATCATCTTCAGGATGTTTAGCATTCGATTTGTACAAAGGTTCAACTTTGGAACTTAGCATAAGGTGCTCTCATTTTTCCTAGTAAATCAGAAACTTTTATACTTTAGGAATTTGAATTGAATGAATATATGCGGTTCCAATAAAGTTATAATGATACTAATATATAAAATTGTTTTACAAAAAAAAAAAAAAAAACGCTACAAAGTGAAAAATAACTTTAATTTCGGAAGTCGGTGTCGTTGGTTGCCGCATTTTCGTATTTTGACACCGACTTCCCAAATGTTTTTTTTTGGAAGTCGGTTGTACTTTTTTTTGTAAAAAAGTTTTTATTTTTCACTTTTTAGTTGTGCCTACCCCACACAAATTCATTGACGACTACTCTATGTCAATATAACATTATCAATATAACCTAGTGGAAAAAATCGTATTATTGAAGCTAACTCAAAAACTACCTAAGCAAAGTTAATCAAATTTATGGGACTACGCCTGAGGCATACCTCAATTTTGCAAATTCGTCTCTAAATGACGGAGTTATACCCGAACATACATAAAAATGTATATTAGACATCCGAATTGAGAACATCTCCTTCTTTTTTGAAGTCGGTTAAAAATGTGGGTAGCATGAATCATCAGATCGTAACATTCTGGAGTTCATCCACGTAGATAACTTTATCCACCTGAGTGCAGCTGAAAAAACAACAGCCGTGTACAGAAGAATGTTTATAAATAATTCATACACATAACAAAACCGGCGCGCCGTGTGCCCGTGTCTAGCAGCCTGTACTAGTTCAAGATCACCACATGAAACGACAATACAGCGAGCTGCGGGCACGACAGAGCGAGGGTGCGCAGCCCTAGAGCTCGGGAGGTCCCGTAGCGTACGTAGCTATACCTAGTTACTATACTCTATGGCTATACCTACCCATCCCATGGCGGGACAATCGATTCGCGGGAGTCGCTCGCTCCCCCAGCGGCGCGCCCGGCTGCCCGGCCGGCCCGGCCATCCGACCGGCACATTCTACCGATAATAACATAAAAACTTACCTTTTTACACTTCAGCAAACTCACACCACCAAAGAAATGCAGCGACGGAGATCGCGAGATCAAATCACAGGTTGCACTATATTCGCGAACGGCAGTTCAGTCTAGCACTTCATCAATTAACTTGACACTGATTTTTAATTATAATAGCTAATTTATATGTATAATAGTATATACCGGTACGGTTTGGTCCGGTGTAGATTAATTACGTGAATCGTTGCAACAACAACGTTACCCCCACGGTAGTTCGCGGCGGACTGACCGGCTTGAAGATGGCGCTCTGCGTGCGGCGGCAGGGACGCGAGTGAATGCAGCTGCGGAGGCACCGTTAGAAATTGCTCCAATAGGATTCCAGTGTGACTTCGAGCGACTGTTATCAACCAATAGTTACCGAGCTTTATTACTTAGATTTTGCCCGTGAAAGTTCAAAAAGGCTCATCATTATTCTAGTTTTAATGATATAATTAATAATCATAAAATAACAAAAGTAGTCGCGTACAGTAATTATGTTATTAACGGTTTAAAAACTCACTAAAAACTATAAAAAATTCTCGAGTAGAGAGTCCATAAAAAAATAATTTATTAAGATAGCTTTCACGGCTATTTTAGGTTTTCTTCTATTATTTATTTACTCGAGATCTTAGTATGTACAACGTTAGAATTTAGTGCTGACAGAGGCACTTCAGTAAAATTACAAAGCCCATCAAATACCTTGTTTGAAACCTCTTGAAAAACCAAAACCGCCTACCAATCGGCCTGCAATTACGTACAAATACAATTGCCTATAACTTTGATCTATCGTGGATCTATCTAAGCCCGCTGCTGGCAAGATAGAGAGAGATCCTGATAAGTTTTGAAGACACAATTTGTTGACAGATCGTCAAACTCATGTCATTTCAGATTTTCAGCAGTTAGCTAACCACAGCTGCAGCGACAATCAATGTTAGAAACTTGTCAATAATGTAGGGAAATTAGAGGTACTTTTGACAGATTGAGACTGACATTAGACTGTGAACGTTCTTCAAAAATACGAAAGTTGATCTCAGATAAATCATCTGTCAACAAATTGTATTGATTAGCTTTTTAGAAACAGGGTGAGAGTCAGAAGTTTTCTGAACTTTTTGTAGTACTTAGGTAAGTACTAAAAGCTACTTTGGGCTGGAATAATCACGTCCTTGTAAGAGTACCATTAGATTAGGTCCCCTCGACTAACCATAAACTAAAATGAATTTCTTTTAGTCACGTCACCATCGCCTAAAATCCACGCAGTGTTTTTTTTTTTAATTTGGCAAAGGAAACGTGCGTGTCTAACTAAAGCCAAGAAGTAAATTAGATCTTATAATCGATTTCACGGCATCTTTTGTTGAAAACGTCGACCTGAAATATCAATTTATCTTTTGGGAGCATGACATGAATGGCTAGACGTAAAGATTACAATTACAAGTAAGTAAATTAATTTCTGTCATATTTCTGTAAACTTAGGTCAGTGGTCACATATTGCAAAGTACCTAATGGTTTTACGGAAGGCAGCTTTGGAAAGTAGTGAACACCAAAGTACCTATTTGCATTTGTTTAGTGGTAGACTTTCTGAAAGCAATCTCTAGCTTACGGTTTGACTCTCGCGGGTAAGTATACCTGATACCTATTACCTACATGGGGCAGACCTCCCAAGTTGAGGGCTTCCAGATGTATAAAACTTATGGTAAGTACTTATTTGTTTAAGGCAACTGAAAAGTTAGAGAAACTACACCTTTATTACTTACTAAGTATTCGGTTGTCAGCAGATATATGAAAATTTCTATGGTTGTCAGTCATCATTTGGGATATTTTGTCATTGAGGTTCAATGTTCAGACGCCAGCACATCAAACTATCCGAAACTGTCAAATTTGTCCAATCAACTTTGAACCTTATGTTTTAGTGATAAAGTTGAAAATATATTAAAGAAATTTGATAGATTGTAGTAGCTTGATGTGCTGGCGTCTGTACTTATTTGGTCCACCTTTTCGTATGGCGGTGTGAGGACTGAGGCGGTCTAGGTAGCGCAAGGCAGAAAGATTAGGATTTTATGAAACAAAACAGGTAATAGGTATGTCTTTCATGCTTCTTTTTCACTTTTCCTCATTCTGGGAAGACAGTAACTTCAATTTTAACAAAGCAGTTTTACTTTAAGAATTCTTTCAGCACATTGCAAAAATGTATCTTGTTTCCATGCCTTGACTGTGACATGACGCTGACGGGCACAGTCGTGGGTCACACCTAGTTCTAGCTGGCACTCCTAGGTCTACTCAGGTCACAGCATAGTAATGAGTGCCTAACCCACTCCACGCCTCCGTGAAACCGCAGTTTAGGTAATTCATAACTATTCATGGGAACTATATAGCTTTTTAACGTTGCATTCCTACTGTCTGGATCATTCGGATGTCGCGTTTTCCTTGTTCTGCACGACAACTAAGTAGGACATACGTATTACCTACTTATGACAGTTTATGTAAACCTACTGAGGAAAAATAATTAAAAGTATTCATGGTTGATAGTATTTAATTATATTAATAACATAGTTTATGGACGTCTGTGTCCTCTTGGATAACAACCTAAGTATGAAGCTACCAATCCAAGTACAAACAATTGATTTGAATTTTAATAATAATGTGCATGATCAATATAATGTAACTTTGTCAGGCAGTCTACCTGGTCGGCAGTCGGCAGTTAACGTTTGCCCTGCCACACCATGCCAGGAACTTAATATTTATTTACGTCATAATGGCCTAACTTAAACCCGGCCAAGCAGAACGGTGTCTTGAGCTAAACGGTGGTCCTGTTAACAGCTGCGAGCCGTAGCTAGCGGGAATGACCGCAAATATCTGCAGTTTAGACACTAACTTGTGGATAATTATGTATTCTATATTATGGGAACCTGCTTCCGCAGCGTCGGCTGTGGTCTGCGAGATAAAATAATTATACGTGTTTATCGTTAACTGTTAGTGCTAATTGAGAAAAAGTGTGTGCATAAGTGCTTGAAGATTCGCATCAATTCCACGATGTTCGGATATAATCTAAGTTACTAATGTACTATTAGTTATTCTGTCTAAGTGTAGGTAGGTAATCTTAGAAGCTATAAAATCGAGCCGCAGGAACGATAAAATACCTTAGGAACCTCAGAGACTGCGTGCGTGAAAAATTAAGTGACAAATTGTCAAGCGAGAGTAATGTCAAGCGCGTGTAAACTGGTGTGATTGTGGTTGAATGATAATTTTCATTCGATAAACTGGCCCTTAGATGTGCAGGAGTCAATATACTGACAAAGTGACGACCTAATGAAGGATACACTCCGTTTCCTCGGACCAATTTGCATGCCCAAACAGGTGAGAAGGTACTAAGTACCAAGCACAAGGAACTATAGGTAACTTGTAAAAAAAACTCCATATTCCTCTGTAACAAGCCATTAGAAGTCCATTGAAGCACATCTGGCATCACCGCGGACATGGGCTCGACGGAGCGTGCTGAGTTACGGCCAGCGTCAGACTGCCTCATGCAATTTGCCTACTACTATGTTATGGGGAAACATATGGGAGGATATTGTAGCGAGCGGCAGACGGCAGTGGCTTGACGGGTTTGTTTGATGTGTAGAATATTTGGTTAACAGTTTAAGTATTAGATTTCTATGTTGTGCATGGGCTAAGGGCATTTGAGGGATGGATAAAAGACATATACCTAATTTGGGCTTATCACCAAGTTCTCCCCCGTTCAGCGTTCTTCATCTCTGTAACCGAGTCGAATAAGTATAATAATATGTATAATAATTTAATAGGTCCAATTACCTACTACTTAGACTCTAGGTCTCAGATTCTATAATTTGTCATGCTTAAAGCCAGTCACACCTTGTGGTTTCATAAGTTTTTATGCGCTTTATCATTTAAGTTACTGCCGGCTAAGCTAGTTATTTGTACTAATCTATGACTTATAGCTTATCCAGCACCCGAGCAGTGGAGGCCGGAAATAAAAAATAACGTAATGATTCAAAAAATCTCTCCACGTCCGCACAGATTCCTGGGATGCTCCGTAACTTGGACCATTACGGCAAATTCCTCATCCTCACGCGTCGCGATATAAATCAGAGACGATCGGCCATCAATCGTCGCGTTCATGCTCTATGCTCGCGTCACCGATCGTCTTCGGATTTCAAACATCGCACTTTTTCCTAAATCGAAATTAATTATCTGTATTTTTTAACTGATGGCGCACTCTTTAGCAAAACCCAGGAAATAAGGAATGATTAGGTATGTTAGTGTTACTATCCACGAAGACGCGCCCCGCTCTTCTACTCACTTACTAATCACTAGTGGTTATTGCTAGTTATATCCGCTAGTGTTTTAGTGTTTTGATACACACTAATTACCCACTAATAAGTAATTAAGTCTGTGAATCGACAAAACTAAAACACTAGCGGAATGTTGCATACTTTTACTGTAAGCGATTAGGAAGAAGAGTGAGGCGCGTCTTCGTGGATGGCGCTATCTGTAACTGTCATTGAACGTTTGTCAATTTTCTTAAAACCTTGACTTGACGCGCTTGACTCGGTGGAACGCAGAGCTAAGAGGCTCATTGGCGACGTAAAACTGGTGGATGCCAAGCTTCACAGCTTGGCTCATCGCCACAACGTTGCCTGCCTGTCGGTCTTCTACAGACTGTACTTCGGTGAGTGTGCCCAAGAACTCCACGACCTCATTCCACCGGCCCCCTTCTACCTTCGGACATCCAGGCGCACTGCAAGTTACCATCCCTACCTGGTTGCTGTTCCACCAATTCGCACTAAGCGTTTGCAAATGTCGTTTATAATGCGCACAGCAAAAGAGTGGAACTCTCTACCTGCGTCTGTTTTTCCGAGCGCATACAACCCGAATCTCTTTAAAGTGAGAGTGAACAGGCTTCTTCTGGGTGAGCTCGCTCCATCGTCGACTTTGTCTCTGTCACCTTTGACCTAGGCTAGAGGCAAGAGCAAGCCCGTTTCAAATAAAAAAAATAAAAAAAAAAACCTACAGTTGACCAATGGAATCCGCGTATCACTGGTCAGTTTCCCTCAGTCGTCAGATGATTGCATCGAATCATGACAAACCCTTTGTGTTTTCCAAGTCAATCCCTATGAATACCGCATTCTTTCTTACTAAGAATTTCTAAACGGAACTCACCTTACTATTTCTTTGATTGAATAAGTATTTGAAGCCAGACGATCAGGAGGAGCCGTCTAGTACACCCCACACACTGCTGACCCACTTACCTAACTCCGTAAAGATAAAATACTTAACAATAAATTAATTTTACGAACAAATTATACAAATCTCCGCCTGATCCGGCGATTTCTAGTGCGGTGCGTTAATTCAGCGCGTGCGATAGTATCGCCACGTGGCTGAGCGGAAAGATCGCCGGATAGCACGCAGGCGCAGCTCAGATGCTGATGATACGGGAACACTTGCCGTGGACGGAATGGAGTTAGCGGTTAACACCTTGACTGCCAGACAACAGACACAATAGAAAATCTATTGTTCGCGGTCACCGGTGACCTACACGGCTGCGAATGTGTTAAGGAGGCGACAATGTGTTGCTGGTAAATGAGTATTTATGGTCAGCCGCTTGCCAGTAATCTTAATGAGAGGCGACACCTTTTCTTACATTTGCGTTCACGTTTTGAACGGAAATCTTCGGATCCTGCTCTAAAGTTTGTAAAAGGTGAACTGACGGCCTGTTGAACTTGAAAGCCGCGTTAGGCACAAGGTTCGGTAGCTAGGTATTGTGGTGATGTTTAGAAGAGGCCCACATAACTAATATGTTCTGTTCTGGGAGGCGGGAGGGCCATGTCCAGCAATGGACGTCTTCCGGCTGAATGATGATGATGGTGACTTTCCTACCTACAGACATTCCAAATGTTATTTCCGAAGTTTAGAGATGAATGATACGGGAACCTTAATATACGCTAAACTTGTAGGGCAAAGGTTACAATCCAAGGAATTGGCGTGACCGTCTGACATTTAAATTAGTTTACCGACATTTTATCAATAATTCGCCTTTCTATATAATCCGTTAGGTTTAAATTGCATGCTTGATCTCATCAGTTCGTGTTAAAGCCGCTAAATATCACCATAAAACCATACTTCACGCTATGATCATGCAAATGTCAACAATTAGACGGCACAGGTCTTGATGCAGAACAATGAGTAGTTGTAGTCAGAGAAAGGCGCTAATTACGCAATCTGTTATTGTTTCATCGAGAATGGCGCGAGGGATATCATCTGTGTGTCAGCCGCTGTCTGTAATTGGCGTCTATCATTCTGCAGTCAGTTGGCAGATGCTTGATGTTTCTCATCGCTGCTTTCCGACTTGTTTGGCGTGAAACAATGAGGAGGTTTTTGAACAAGTAGGTACGGGTATATCTTCCTGTTGAATCTATAATGAGATGTTCCTTTGGAAGACATCGTTTTTGTCAGTCCCATGCTAGTTGATGCATACCTACTTATGATTTGCTGAGATTTAGCACATAAATATATGTACGTTGATTCAACGAAGATAAAATATTTCACTACTCACCCACTAGAATGTCTATCAATACCAACACCATTCGATCTGCCACAGGTCCACAACCAAATACCATACCAAACCAATTTCCTGTACCTAAGGATCTAAAAACCCTTTATAAAGGGTACCTACCGCCTTTTCGGTCCCTGCCCTCAAATAACGCCATTAGAAGCCAATTTACTTAACAAAACCCCAGTTCTGCTAGAACTGTTCAAATTATATCTATGGTTATACTTTCAAAGTCAAAGTCAAAGCATTTATTTCAAATAGGCACATAAAAGGCACTTTTGAACGTCAAAAAATATCTTAAAATAGAATTGATTCTAGTCGCCCATTCCAAAAGGTAGTTTTCGTATGGAGAAGAATGGGCAAGAAACTCCACCGTTACTCTTTTAAAATGTTTTAGGTACAAATTTTGCATGGGTACATTAATTAAATAATAACATGTGAGGACGATGCACCTAAAATAAAATTACTATACCACAGGTAAAAGAATTAAAAACGAAACCATGACATATAAATTAATTATCTGATAGATACATGGTGCTCACATATTTACAAACATGGTACAAGCAAAACAATTTTAATAAAAAAATAAATAAAAAAAATACAAGTAATAAGTCAGGGTGTGAGTAATGAATGACAAAACGAATAATAGTACATTATGATACATGTGTGCTATGTTGATCATTAAACTCGAGGCGGTATTATTCGCGCGAGCCGTAGGCGAGCGCGATAAGGTAGCCGAGAGTTTAATTATCAATGCACACGCGTATCATACGACGTTTTTCAACACACTTGTGAGGAAAAAAACAGACTTGTATTGTTAAATATTAACTTGTATGGATAATGGCGGGCTTGGTTTGTCAATTTGTCATTCCCCGCGCCGCGCTGACGTGCGCGCGCAGGTTTACCCATAGAGTAACACCTGCTCGCGCATTGCTAGCGCGGCGCGCATTTATTTACTTAAAGGCAAAGACTACCGATATACAGCCTATAGAAAAAATATAATAAACACAAAATAATGTTAAGACTGATCGTAGTGTTGTCGTATGTCAAATTGTAGTTTAGTTAGTATGGAATTAGAAAGTACTATTTGCATAGAGAAATATACATTAATTCATTGAGAATCCGCAATAATAGAACGCCAGTGGTCTTTTCCGTTTGGTTACGGGAGGGACGACGGAAAATTATAAGGTGCATTCAGACAGAGCGAGCCATGCGCCGCAAGTGCTTTTTTTTGTATGTTAGATGCCTCAGCCTGAGGCAACCATATATATAAAAAAATCGTTTGCGGCACATGCCTCGCTATGTGTGGATGCACCCTTAGGTGAATGCGCAGTGGTAGACCGCGAATTTTTTTTTTTTTTTACAATTCGCAGGTCAGTATCAGGTTGTATCTTGATCAAAATGTATATTTATATAATAGTTATGTATTTAAAGAATTATAGTCATTAGAATCATTAATATATATATTTAAGTTAGATTTGTTCCCTAAGAACTTTTCCATAAGAGATTTGTTCTTATGGAACAAATCTAACTTAGAAAGATGTATTTAATGATTCTAATGATTATAATTCTGTAAATACGTATCTGTTATAGCCGCGAATCATATTTTGATCAAGATACAACCTGACACTGACCTGAAAATTGCAAAAAACGTTAGAAAAATTTAATTTCGTGGGCTACAACTGGTAAATAAATTTTAGTTCATCTTGGGACCAAGGACAATTCAGACTATTTAAAAAAAAAGTAAAATATGGCTCGCGGATTCTTTTTGGCATGAAGTCTCTTTGAAGAGATTAAAAAAAAAAACGCACTTCTTCGACCTCCGACTAGTAAATTAAATAGTTATCTGTGGAAATAAAGCACAAGTACCGTAACGTAAAGAAAAAGCACGCGTTTGTAATACACTGCATTATGGATCTAAAAGCTGTGCATTAAGAGCCATTTTACGAGCAAGTGTGTTGAAAAAAAAAATAACAATTAAATTAGCAACCAGTTTGATTTTGTCTAGACTCTAGATTGTCCTATGGAGCAGGACCAGCATGTTTCCAAGCGTTCTTATCTTGGATATAATCTTCTAATTTATAGTATGCTTGTTTACAAAGTGTACGTTTAATGTGAGTTTTAAATTTTCTTTCATTTAATTCCAATATATCACAAGGTATTTTATTGTAACATTTGACACAGTACCCCATAAAAGATGTATGTACTTTGGCTAATCTGAAAAATGGTTGATGTATTTTATCTTTATTTCTTGTATTAAAGTTATGTCTATCGCTTATTTTATTAAAAAGATGTAGATTTTTCTTCCATACATAATGTTTTCATAAATGAATTGGCAAGGTACCTTTCAAAGCGCATAATCACCAGCGCGCAAAAGAAAGTTTAAGTAATAAAATACAGTTTTTGATAATATTGTCGATTGTTGAATAGTGTTCGTGGTGTTACCGTCACTTAATTACTGACCTATGTTATAGGTTTAATTACACATTGTTTCCTTAAGCCTGGGAAAATCGGAACTTGTTATGAAACCCGACACCACAGAATACTTAATAGTACTACGACACATTATAACGACCACTACCCAAACAACGGGAGCTAATGAAAACTGAACGACACTAGGTACATGCCATTGACACCGACGACTTGTTTATAAACTGGAGTCTAGAACTAAGTAATCAGGTTATACCTTCGTAATTACATCTATATAGACTTCATGTCATGAGTTCATGACCTAAGGCTCCTGCAAAGCAGCAGCTATCAATGAATTGACGCTGAGCCGTACGTCATGCCAAAAGAGTGGTACATTTTGTGCTTGAAAGGTTCGATCCCATGGACTGGTTCGACGGTACCACGTTGGTTTCCGATTCCAGTTTAACCACATGCGTCTCCATAACAGCCCAGATAAAGTAACAGCTGTTGTATTAAATAAAAACTCCATATAAATATGCAGTTCATTACCGAACAATGCACCCGATCCCGATCTCATTTGCGAGTAACAAAATAAGCAATAAATACTACCGAAAGCGTAGCGGGACATATAAAACGTCTTCATCAGACACCAATTATCACTGCTACTTGCTACTTCTCCCGTTAAACTTGTAAAATGTTCTCGTTTCTCATTAATTACAACACCAGCGTTGCTTGGTCTTCCTCTGCTCGAGATAACACACTGTATGAGGAAGACACAGGGGGTGGCTGGTACATTTTCAGGGGTCAAGTTATTTGCTGTTTATTGTAGGCCAACTAACAAGAGCGTGAAGACGCCGCAATTTCGGTATGTGAGCGATTTAATTAAGAATGTTTAATGTTCACAATTTTAATTTCATTATGCGCTTTCATTTTGACTTATACCTATGATTCATAGAAATGTTTCTATGCTTGGAAAGCGGAGAGATGGCTTACAAATATAACGTTTAAATTAATTATATTTGTTGTAACTCGTTTATTCTAAATTACTGTTAGGTACCTCGCTTGCGCTTGCGCACGGTTCCAAAAAATAAATTTTAGATTGTAGGTAACCTGTGTAGGTGCTGAAAGTTTATCGCCCATTTACAGAACCGTTAATACCTAATACAGTTTCAGGAGTAATTTGTTAAGGCAAGTTAGTAAATAGAATAGAATAGAATACTCTTTATTATGTACACCATATAAATTACAGACATAAATATAGAAAACTTTACAATGGGTGACACAATGGGCGGTCTTATCGCTAAGAGCGATCTTTTAAAGACAACCTTTGGATGGATTAAAAACGGGAAGGACAGACAAATACTGTAGGTAGTCTGTGGTGTACCATTTACACAATACAATAAATACATACATAAAGTATTATTAATCTATATAAATAAATATGCTTACAGCAGACGCAAATGCAAACGACAATCAACAATTTCAGTAGTGTATTTTGCCAACCCCAGTTTTCAACAGTGTTAGGTAGTTACAGTTAGAGAGACTAGCATTTCAATGCACATCCGACCAGTAAAAGCTAAAACGACAATCAGTAAATACTCAATAAATTGACCATGACTAAGTAATAAACTTACGTTTTACACTCGTCATCAAAAAATAACTCACTTTTTCTCGATACCAATAATTAGAAATCTAGAAACAGCAAAGCCAACGTTACTCGTGACTTGCAGACCGTTCCTTGTTTCTCGCCTATTAGCACCTTGACGACAAATCTCATGCAATTATAATCGATATAAACATCGAATTTACGATGACAAGCATCGTTAAACCTCGGAATTAGGAAAGCCGATGGCGTGCTGTCGCGTGCGCCTGCGCTCCTCAGCGCAGCATTATCATAATTGATGAAAGCAGTAGCGTACTAGCGTATCTATTGTAACACGAGTTTTGTGCGCACACACTACGCTTGAGAATAAATATCCGCTTAATTAGTGGCGTTATGAGCAATAAACTTCAGATTTTTCGATTATTCAAGCCCTACAACTTGAAGGACATTCTTGACAGGTCGCAGTATTTTTTGTGACCTGGAACCATTTAATCGAACCTGAGTTCATCCAGTGCTTGAGCACTGACGTAGACGTTAACGTCTAGGCTAGGTCTACTCGGACATCCTCTTGGCCGAGTGACCCGGGGTACCGCAAGTCTGAGCATATTAGTTATATTATAGAATTTTGTCTGGACTTTAAAAGAGACTGTGACCTCTGAGTTTGTTTCGGCCTTTCTTCTCAGAGTAGTCAGATAGGAAACGCTGACCTCATCTGGCTTAAAAAAATATGATTGACGTGTAAAAGTGTTTGTATAAACCTAAAATAAATCATTTATCAGTTATCATTAGGAAGGGCATTTAAGCGAGGGTTATAGGCACAGGATGATAGGACTGGAGAAACCATTGAAATCGCAAAATAGGTACCTATACATATTTTCGGTTTCGTTTCGTCTTTGCCGCCACACCTCCAACCTATTCTATCGCTGTCTATCCTCGTACAGCGCCAGGGAGGGTTCTCTTCCTGGATGTCCGACACTAGAGCGCGAGCGTCCATTATCACCAAGGAGAAGTAAGAGCTGAGAGCCGACCCTTAGTAAAGCAGATAGTTACATTAAAGTACAATGCTCAGTGTAGGCCCAGTGTGTGTGAGTAGTGATGCGCCAAGGTAGCCCGCGAAATTCAATTTTTTTTACAATTTGCACGGTGCATATTATACTCTATGCATTTGTATACCGTAATTTTTAAAATTTGTATTTTGATTCAAATAGGTAGGATTCGCAACCTTAACCAATTTGGCTTTACAGAATTATAATCATTAGATGCAGCAATACATACAACCTGAAGGCCAATTCTCGTATTTTAAAACGTTCATAATCTTGTCGCTGTCTCATCTCGGCGACAAACAAATATCACAAACTTGTCATAAATGTAGGGAAATTAGAAGTATTTTTGACAGATTGAGACTGAAATCAGCCTGTGAACGTTCTTAAAATTAAGAGAATTGCCCCTCTGATACAGGACCTAGACCTGCAAACGTAAGAACATTTTAATTTCCCGGGTTATCCTGACGCTTTCGCCTTGAAGTAGTTATAGTCTAGAGTCTGCAATAGCCCTTAGCACTTTTTCAGATTTTGGACGGTTATCTTACAGTATGTATTGCAATAAACTTTACCTTCGGCTAAATCTAGTGCCACCGTATAATGATGTCCATAACTGTATAAGCTATGCTTGAAATGGCATGCAGCTTATGCGAGTGTGGGCTAGCAGTGCAATTTAAATCAATTAGTAGATGATTGTACTGTACATTTATCTCCTTAGTAAAAAATTCTTTGACGCCTCGCGCATTCATTAGTCGATAGTTAATTGCTAATAATAATCCACATCGACTATGGATAATGGATAATGAACAATCGACAGGGTTGGCCGTTAGAACAAAGAGAACGAGGATGTCTATTTTAACAAACTTCAAAAAAGAAGGAGGCTCTCAATTAGAGCTGTATGTTCTTTTTATACAGATAAATATCTACACAAAATTATGCTTGCTTATAAAATGTTTATCTCTAGAGACAAGACTTTTTTTTATTAGGTTTGCTCAAAGAAGTTAACTTCCTCTTTGGAGCCCTCTTTGGATCAAGAATATTCTTCTTGGCCGAAAGGAAGTTCATCAACAATTTTTTTTTTGACAATAAAGATGCGCTTTCTGCTTTGAAATAATTTTACATATGCAATTTAAAATGAATAAATTATAATTATTAAAATAAAATAAACATACGTGATACGAGTGGAACCATAGAGATGTAAAAAACAGAGTGGAACTTTCAAATGTTACGGTATATGAACGGTATACCTACCTGCCTAGTGTTTTTGGCAGAGATTCTGGCTATTGCGTCTAAATATTCTTTTAGAAACGTGAGAGGGCGCTGCTGAGCGGAACGGGATCCTAATTAAATTATCTGGAGCGTGACAAGCGCGCATTTTATGCCTCATGTTTTTCTGGACGATATCTAAAACTAGCAGTTTGGTTAGCTGCAAAAATATCTACCTACCTATCTATTAAATATTTTTGAAGTAAGTAAATTAAATCTTGTATTTTCAAAAGTTCTATGATATTTACGTATAGTTCTACAATCTGATTCTATCTAAACGTGTATTGTGATTGTGGTGAATTTGCCCGACTTGATAATCGTCTCTTAAGGAGCAAAAAGTAACTAAATACATTGACTAAACATAAGATTATCGCGGCGAATATTGAAAACAGTATGAATTTATGCCGTTATTTTTACATAAATAGATACTTACTTCAGTTTTGAGTATGACTTTATTATGAATCATAAAATATCAGGACCACTACAGATAGTACCATCCACGAAGACGCGTCTCAACCTTCTTCTTAATCGGTTACAAGTGTGCAATATTCCGCTCGCTAGTGTTTTGGTTTTGTCGATACACACTGATTACTCTTATTAGTGGGTAATAATTTTAATGTGCATCGAAAAAAAAAATAACACTCGAAGAATTAACAAGCGATAACCACTAGCGATTAGGAGGAAGAGTGGGGGGCAGTATCTGTACACTCTGATATTTTTTTGCTCTAGCTAGACCAATAACCTTCGATCAAATTGATCGAAGCCAATAACACAAAAGCCACCTTGCTAAGAAAATAAGAAAAAATGACACTCATTGCATACTCAACATCAAATTGATACAATTGACGTGCGATTAAAGGTTTTATGTTTTTAATAAACAGTGATGTGATAAGATAACAAATAAGATCAAAATTATAAAAAAAAATTTGTTTGTTGGCTGTTTGACATTCGTCTTTGCGTGGTCTTTGTTTATCTTTGCAGTGTTTGACACTGACAGTGACATTTTTGTTAGTGACACTGACGTACGGTTTCTGAAACATTGTAAATTGCAATTAAGAGGTTATGTTGTGTTGAACCTTCGAGATATTCCGAGCGAATTATGAACTAATAACTGTGTAATTGATGTTAGTTTGTCAGTAATTCTAAACAGCAATCATGGCTTTTGCATCGCTGCGTTTTAATGCTCTGCGCAAAGTAGTGCAGTCAGCTTCCTACACAACTTTGCTGAAGAGGCCTATGGCATTCAAGAGTGCGATTTCCTTAGAAACTCTGTATCCTAATAGTTCCTTGAAACTTACAACGCCAGCATTTGTAAGTACTTTTAACTTTTAATTTAGAATTCTATTAAAAATAAGCTCTTTTAATGATAACCTAATTTAAATTTTTTCTAGCAACCAGCTGACCCGAATGAGAAATTCTCTGGATTCATTCCGATCGATAAACTAGATATAACATACAGTGCTAGTTCTGGACCTGGAGGACAGAATGTAAATAAGGTAAGTTATCAATGATTTATTTCTTCTATAATAATTATAGACCAGTAGAAAAGAAATAGAAAGCCAAAATCCACGCTTAAATGGAATTGAGCTGGACACATCTGCCGTATTTCAGACGATTAGTGGGCCAAACTTACGACCCAGTGGGTCCCGCTTAATGGCAAAAGACATTGCGGCAGGCCCAGATTGAAATGGCGAAATTAGCTGGAGTCCTTCCATAAAGTTTGGTCCTTGGCAGCTCTGGACAGAGAGAGGTGGAAAGAGAGTATGGAGGCCTTTGCCCTGCAGTGGGACATTAACAGCTATAAAAAAAAGAACAAATAAAAATCTATAAGTAAGTATGTATGCTTTCAACATGTTACTTTTTCCATAATACTTAAAATGGCTAAAATTGCACAGAACTGGATTAAAGGGACATCTTGGGGCTGGGTATTGTGCCACAACTTGTGAGATTCATATGCCCAACCAGTAGGCTGAGTATTAGAAACACTGAGAAATAACTATTTTGTTAAATTATTTGCAGGTGCATACCAAAGTTGATCTGAGGTTCAAACCCAGTGAGGCAGACTGGCTACATCCTGACATCAGGACTAAAATGGTTCAATTGGTATGTCAAATCTTAATTTTATTTTTTTTATTTATTTAATTAGAGAAAAAATATACTACCAACTAGATTGTCCACAGATATTTTCAATAAATTAATAACAAACTGATAAAACATTTGTATGCCGGAACTCATGTTTCGACAAAAGGAGGGTTAATGTTAACATTTGACAATTAAATAGCCATTGTGTCTCACGTGGATGTGGATCCACACAAGATACAATGGCATTTTAATTGGTTCAAGTTTTTACAGCATTCAACTCGTTAATCACCATATTATGCTCAATGTGTTCAGTATTATCCTTATCCAGCAAACTGAAAAGTAATATTTTCCTGTTCTCTATTTCAGTACGGCAACAAACTAACAAAAGAAGGCTACTTGATCATCAGGTCAGACACCACCAGGTCTCAGCAGTTGAACCTAGCTGACTGCATGCAGAAGCTGCGGAACATGATCCGTGATGCTGCCACTACCAAGAGGGAACCTGCACCAGAAACTGTTGAGCGGATTAGACAAAGGTAATGTTCATGCATATCCACACTAACAATAAAAATGTGAAAGTAATTCTGTCCTGTAGTAAGTAGACCTGGGTTAGGACATGGGCTACTGTTTATCTCGGTACTATGTGCTCGTGGAACAATATCCAAACTCCAAGCAGGTGCAGCCGCAGGCAAATGCTATTTATCAATAAAGTTAGAACTAGTGGTGATCATAGACTTCACTGTGTGCAAAAAGTTTCACAGTTTACCCAGGAAGTTATTTAAATCAAACCAATCTGTTACAATTTATTAATGTTTATTTATATTACAAGTTTCTCTGGGTCTAAGGCAGATCACATACTACACCAAGCGCCACGCGACGGGACGCACGTCTCCATGCGTAATATGTTTCATTAAAATTTAATAAAAAACGCGCTTCCGCTCCGTTTCCCGCGCCCCGTCGCGTGGCGTGTTATAGTGTGTGATCCGCTTAATGGTCAAAAGGAAAATTGCTTTGATTACAAACGGAACTGAAGAAATAAATTTTTAGGGCGCTTTTGATAACATGTTATCAGTCAACGGCCTGATATTGAAGCTTACAGTTTTGGTTTATAATAAGATCACTTTATTACCACTGAAAAACAAATATTTTTTGCATATTTTTGGATGCAGTTGTTTATTATTGTTTGTTACAAAATTATTATTATTATTTTCCAGACACCTGAAGGCAGCTCGCATGCGCGTGGCTATCAAACGCGAGGACTCCCTGAAGCGCGAGATGAGGCAGTCACCCACTATAGACTTATGATTTTTCTATTAAATTGGGCATGCACGGCTAGACTTGCGCTGGACTCTGAGGAAACACTAATGAAGTAATATTGTTATGTTTGCTGTTGTTTGTGGACCTCATTTTGTCATACCAGCAGTATTGTGGTGAAAAAAATTAAAATCTCATTAGCTATACATTGTGCAGTGTATATTTGTATGGAGCATTTATAAACATTTGTAATAAAACTTGATATGAAAGAAGAATTCTCTGTTACTTGCACATTAAATACAAATAAATAAAGTGTGGTCCATGAACGCAGTTTCCTCCGATGTTCATCTCAGCCGTAAAGTTTGACTGTTCATATAGTTATGTATAATTAATATAATATAGTTGTTTAGCAATCCGAGTCTTTATTTACGTAGGATTAAAGCTTATGAATGGGTAGGTGTCTCTGCATCCTTCAGCAGAGTTGGAACACTGAATTCTCGGTATATTTTATAATATTAAATACATGTGTAGGGTAAACCCTAGCGGTCTCGTTTCACAAGCGCCTGATGAAATTACTTGAGCAAACTTTTATTAAAGATTTTTGTATCGAACAAGGATTGCGTAGGAGCTATATTATTGTGTGAAATGGATAATTATTTAACAGTCAAACAACATTTATACGAAATAAATGAACGTATAAATGTTTCGTGTGCCCAATTTAATATTGGAACAATGGTATTCCAATTGTATTTTAGAATAAGGTCATGTAAACGTAGCTATGAAATATGTAAGTACCTATGTAGGTACGTGTAGGCGTCTTATTAAAATTATCATATTCTTAGCTAATTGTCACGTAAGCTCTTTAGATTATTAATACCATAGTAATTAATAAATAGTACATACATACTTTAAACTCCAATATTGTTTTAATTAATTTCTCGGATATGCTTCCAATTATTTTCATCCGGTGGGGATTTCATTGTGAACATAACAAAACCTCACTTGATGCTTCCTTGAACATTTTAATACTGGCTGCTACATATCAAACGATAATAAAAAAAAGTTGTGGAATACTCTTTGGTCGCAACGCCGTTGTCATAGCAACTCAAAAGACAAATAAACAGTAGTGTCTTGTCAAGTCACGTTATTGTAAATATTTTTATAAAATAAATTTACTTTCAATATGTCGTATAGGGATTTGAGGAGTAAGTATTTTGTCATGCATATCATCATCATCATTCTCACTATCCCCATTTATTTGCGGTCGGCGCAACGTCTTTTTCTTCCATACTTCTCTATTAGTCGTCATTTCGGTAGTCACCCCCTTTCGTACAGACGCCAGCACATCAACCTACTACAATCTGTCAGATTTCTCTAAAAGATTTTCAACTTTATCACTAAAGGATAAGGTTCAAAGTTGATTGGGAAAATTTGACAGTTTCGGGTAGGTAGATGTGCTGGCGTCTGTACCATCATTCACACAGCCCATCCATCGTTTTTTTTGGTCTTCCCTTTTTTTTTCATGCATACATTTTTGTAGGACTAAAAACGTTTCTTTTATGAAGATTTTAGCGAAGCTATGCGTGTACTCGGTTTTCCAAAGCCGATATCTTTGGAGAGCTTCAGGACTCCGAACTGGGAGCTGATGGAGGAATGTCTCCGCTGGCTTGCAGCCAGGGTCGAGCCTGACGCAGAGCTGGGGGGCGGCAGACACTCCATGGAGCAGCGCGTGGCGCTAGTCACGCACGCCATCGCGCTGTTTGTAAGTGTGCCTTATATAGATAGATAACCATCAGCCACCCGACCCTGATTCAGACGTTTTTTACGACAAAACATCAAGATTTATTTACTATACTTAACTAAGTTTAATATTAATGTATTAAGTACAAATAAACGGAATAAATTCTCTAAATGATGGTTAAAACCGCAGTTATAGGTAGATAACAGTAGATGCAGTGGGACTAGATAGATAGTCTTCATAAGCTAGGTATGTACCTACCCATTCATGCACTTTCCGCTGAAGCATGCAATGCCGCAGGCCTCAGAACTAGTTGCTGTACGCCGATTACAAATTGGTTTTTGTATTCTTAGTTGAGTTTTGAACTTTTGTGTGACCATCAGTAATTATCCAAACAAATACCTATTAAAATGTGAAAGTAACTCGTGTCTGTCTGTCTATTACCAGTATTACCGTAGCATGCTTAAACCATTCGGAACCTCATCGGTTCAACGGTTCATTGCCAAACAGATCGAAAAAAAAGAAAAAAAAAATTGATAAAGAAAGAACAATAGCCTGGGACCTGGAGAAGGAAATAAAGCTACTTTTTATCCTGGATATTTGTATTACCTACCTACTTATACATATAAAATACACGCAGACCAACTTGCGGGCATCAGCTAGTTTAAAATTCCACTCTTGTAAACTTTATTCTGTGGGTTCTGTGTGTCGTCTTCCAGCACTCTCGCGCCAACATTAAGTTGAACGGCAAGCGTGTGTACGGCGCGGACGGCTACGCGGTGCGCGAGATGATGAAGGTGGCCTCCCTGCTGCGGTCAGCACTGGAGACACCCGCGACTGATGAGCACCAGCGCGAGACCACGCCTATGAGCTATGACTTTAGCAGCCGGGTAAGGAACAAAACTAGAAGATAGCGATAAAAAAAAATCGGCCAAGTGCGTGTCGGACCACGCACAATGAAGGTTTCCGTAGTTGGGATGAATTTAACCGAATTATAAACTTAACAACTACAAAGTTGAAAATGTTCTCCCATTCATCGATATACGTCTCGGTATATTCTCCAACGGCAAATGTAGGTAAGTGACACACTAAGTGTGTACCTAAGCACAAAAAAAAATGTGATAAAACTAAAAATTAACGATTTTTAGACTTTTTCCTTCACTTGTGCCGTGAGAGAGCCACATTTAGGGATTTTGGGTCAACGGGAAGCACCCTATAGGTTCTGATTTATTTGCGAGTATATTGCATAAATGGCCGTATTTTTTTATTACTTTGACTTGGAAGCTTGATTTTTTTAGAGCTCTAAGGGTCCGAAGACCTATATGTATTTGATATTATTTTCAACTTGATACCTCCACGCGTTCCTTAGAAAGGGTCTTGACAAACTGACAGACGGACGGACGGATTGACGGACGACGAAGTGATCCTATAAGGGTTCCGTTTTTTCCTTTTGAGGTACGAAACCAAAATAAACCGGCCAAGAGCGTGTCGGGCCACGCTCAGTGTAGGGTTCCGTAGTTTCCCGTCCGTCACAATAAGTGTTCCCACGTACAGACGCCAGCACATCAAGCTACCCCAATCTGTCAGATTTCTTTGATAGATTTTCAACTTTACTACAAAGTAATAAGTTTCATATTCAATTGGGAAAATTTGACAGAATGGGGTAGCTTGATGTGCTGGCCTCTGTACAATTCGATAATACCCAACCCAATGTAATAAGTACCTACAGCGCCATCTCTCGGGGAATTGGGTTACTAATTAATACATAGACGTGCCAGAAGTTTTCGGTGGTAATTTTGGATTGCGAAAACCGATTTTAATAATTCTTTTTTTGTTTGAAAAAAGATACGTTCAGGATAATAAAATTTGTAAACGAAGTTAAAAAAAAAAGCTTGCATATACGATTATACTACGAACTTAGTCCAGAAATGATTTTGTACAACTTTTTGTCTTTTTTGTACAAAAACTGTTGTTTCTATCAAGTTCAAAATAATTTTCCTAGAAAGTCCTTATAAAGTTCTACTTTTCAGATTTTTTTCATATTTTCTAAACTTATGGTTCAAAAGTTAGAGGGGGGGGGACACATTGTTTTTTACTTTTGGAGCGATTATTTCCGAAATTATTGACATTATCAAAAAATGATTTTAGTAAACCCCTATTCATTTTTAAATACCTTTCCAACAATATATCACACGTTAGGGTTAAAATTAAAAAAAAAAATCACTTCCCACTTTACATATAGGGGGGCTACCCTAATAAAACAATTTTTTCCAATTTTTATTTTACCACTTTGTCGGCGTGATTGATATACATATTGGTACCAAATTTCAGCTTTCTAGTGCTAACGGTCACAGAGATTAAGCGAGGACGGACAGACGGACGGACGGACGGACGGACGGACAGACAGACATGGCGAAACCATAAGGGTTCCTAGTTGACTACGGAACCCTAAAAAAGTGTTTATCAACGGATTCACACCTCTGCCAAACTGCCCCCAGTTTTTTGGCAGCTTATTAGTAACCTACTTTTTTTCTAAGAATCATACTTTTTCACTTACTAAAAGTTACCGTCTGGGGGCGTTAATTGTCCCGCAACGTGATAGCTCATTTGCCTCTTACAGTTGAGTGAGATCAAGCAAGCGCGCGCTCTGGCGACGGACATCACTGCACAGGGCGCCTTCCTCTACGATCTGTTGGCTAAAGAGGCAGAAAACAAGGTGAGTTCTATACCTAGCCAAATTCAATAGAGAAAACTTTTTCCAAATACTTACTACTTTAATATTATTGTACCTTTATAATTTTATAGGTATTATTTTGATGTATTGTGTGAAGTATGTAATTAGCAGTAGGTACCCCCGACTTAACTATAACGAGTACTAATAACTTCCCCCTTCCAGTTTATTTTAATTTCATTCAGACCCTCCAAAGGTTGTCTGGAAAATATCGCTATCAGCCCATAGAATTGGCAATATCGTAAAAGAGCTGTGTCTTGATGTATAATAAACATAAAGTATATTCTATCTATAAGAGGTTTTGCCCTGTCGAATAATCCAGGAACAACGCGAGCAAGCGCTTTCCCGACCCCTGGAAATGTCTGCAATGGAGGCAAGTCTCCGCCGGGCCCTGGACGCCGTCGCTGACAAGGTGTCCGCCGGTCGGGAGCAGATCGACAACGTGGCGGTAAGCGAGGCTGCACTTGACGCCAAGTTGGAGAGGAAGAGAGCTGAACTCATGAGGGCGGAGAAGAGGCTGCATACTGTGCAGAAGATCAAGTGAGTTTGTAGAGCTGTCTGATTACATCTTGTCAGCTGGAACCTGCTGGCAAGTCATCTCTATCTACGGTGTGTTTCGCTGATAATCTTATTGTCCTTGCTTATGATGACCATGGGCCACAATGTGATTTTAGTCGGTAGAAATCCTTCTTCATCTTCTCATAAAAACAGTCCTTTAAACATCCTCTCGAAATTTTCGACGCTCAGCAAAAAAAGAAATGGAGTTGCAATTGTATAATAATATGTTGCAGATTAAAATGTTTCTTGATACTTCTAGACCAGCCTACCAGGGAGAGCTGACAGCTCTGGAGATTGAGATAGAACAGCTGTGGGACCAGTACGTGCTGCGGTATCGCTGCGTGGAGGCGCTGAAGCATCAGCTCAGCGTACTTGAAAGCGCACAGGCTGAGGTGAGCAACTCGTAGAATTTAATATCTCATGTCATTTTACCTTCATGCGTAAAAGACTAAAAAGGAGGGTTCTTGGTTTAGCTCGACCTCTTATTGGTTCTTAGATTGTGTCGATTGTTTGTTTACAGGCAGCTGAAGAACAACAAGCTGCAATAATGCAGCTGATTCACAAATATGAAGCTGAAGATGTTCTAGGAAAACTTAGCGACTCTGGTATATACTGCTACGCTTGTTAATGTTATAGGCAATCAGAAACGAATTTTATGTTAATACGATATAATTTGTAGATGATATGGACTCGAGTGACAACGGCAAGGACTTGAGTGAAGTGAAACAGCCGAGACCGGCCACCAGACCTAAGACACGACTGAGGATTAAAACAGCAGGTAATATTACACGCTGGCAGTACAGAGTTTATAATATATCTTCAAGCTTTGTTGCGGCGGTTCACGTATGGGTTTATGTTGTAGTTAATAACAAGCTTATCTCCACAATTGCAATCGGGCAAACGATGTATGGGTACGCCGCGAGACGCCATACCGACAATATCTCCAGTCTGATTGGAGAATCCTCCTTTTTGTTTAAAGAACATTTTTTTCTTCACATGTATGTCTGTCTGTAGGCACAGCGGCGGCGGAGGCTCGCCGTGCGTTCGGCAGCATGGCGGTGCGCGACTCGCTGGACGAGATCCGCGACGAGGACGACTCGCAGTCCGACTCCGACTTCTCCGACAAGCAGGGCTTTGGTGACCTGTCTATTTCCAGTAAGTGTTTACTGTCACTGCTGGATCCTGGCTTCAGGCATTGGCCACAACCTAAAATATACGAATACACTTAGTATCCTAAATTCTGTGGTTTTCGTCAAGTCGCGACACATACCTCAACTATAACTGGCAACCTGTGAGTCCAAATAGAGCATCAAACCAATACACATCATTTTAAGAATTAGGTGCGTCTTCCAAAATGGTGGTTTTTGGACTGGAATCTAGGTCAACCTTCACTGTTGTTTTAATAGTTGATGGCCACTGTCTGGAGCCAGGGTAAAGAAGCATGAGAATTAGACCAGTTCATTTAACATCGTCAGCTTCAGCATGAGCATCTGTTGCCATTAAACTGTTTGTAACGCAGGGAAGGGACCGGCCAGCAGCTCGGACGGCAGGATGATGTCTGCTGCCTCTTCATTTGGTTTGTCATGCATTGCTTATATTGCTAACCCGTTCATAAATAAAGTCTTTCTTGTAGATTATTTTAGCGATGGCATTGAGTTAGGCTATTAAAAAAGTTTTTGCGTGTGGATAAAAGATGCGGAGTCATGAAGTTTATGCCAGAAAGATTTACACAAGAAGACGGAAATGATGTGAAGATACAAAGCACTACTTATTGAGTTCTGATGATAAGGGCAGAAGGGAGCCAGATGATGAGGGCATGTTATCTAACTTTGCCATCGCTGATGACTTTAGACATACTTTCCTTGAAGCATTACTTTTGGTCTAGAGAAGTGGAGTAACTCTTTTAACCGGTAGAATGCCGTAATTACAGACACAATTAAAAAGCCATAGTGTCTCGCGTGGATCCACGTTTAAGCATACGAAGGGTTAAGTGTTGATATTAATGTAGGTGCTGGAGACGTGCCGTCTCGTTGGTCCCGAGCTCGTCCGCGTCCGACTACGCGCACGCTGGCTACGGCTGATGATGATGAGTTCGCTGATCTTATTGAAGGTAAGTTGTTAAATGTATACTTAATCTATACTGCACCAGATGCAGTACCTACGCTGAGTATTCAAGACAATTGTGAAGTCTTTGCTTCGAGCTGCCAAAATTGTGTTTGAGCTGTTGGAATTTGGGAATCCAAAGTCCCACTAATCACTTTGATCTTGGCGAACCTGTCTGCGTAATGTGGAGTGGATACCGCATGGTATCTAGGTACATGTTGCTTGATAGCTACCTTTTCTTTTCTTAGTTATTTGGCCTCATATTTTTAATAAGTCTGTTTTAAAGCCAAAATAAAGCTAAAAAGATATATTAAACCATTTTTTTTCTCCCAAGGAGTGGAAAGTGGTGAAGCAGGTGACTCTCTAGGCAGTTCCTCAGAGAGCGAGCTGCGCGTGACCAGCGCCCGGCCTAGCGCCGCGCCCGGCCGCATCTCCGCGCTAAGCGACAACGAGTTCTGAACCTTATCGCTAGGGAGTAAGGTGTAATTCTGTTTGTAGCACGTTTGTGTTTAGAAATTACGTAATAAATACGTGGAAATTGATAGTGAATTTGCTTCTTTTATTATCTGTAGATAGTGGGTACATCTTTCAGATCCTATCCTATCCAATCACACTAATATTATAAAGGCGAAAGTTTGTGAGTGTGTGTGTTTACATGTTTGTTACTTCTTCACGCTTAAACTGCTGAACTGATTTAGCTGAAATTTGGTATAGAGATAGTTTGAGTCCCGGGAAAGGACATAGGATACATTTTATCCCGATATTCCCACGGGATCGACATTTACGCGGGTAAAACCGCGGGGCGCAGCTAGTTAATTATAGTTGTCCAAGGATCATTTGGCGCGTGTCCAAGATCGGAAGTAACGCCGCCATCTTGATTTTTCAATATAATTTCATAAATGTTTACCAATAGCCGGCGCCTCCCTGTCAATGTCGTGCAAGAGCCAGAAGATCCTCGTAGCTTGTAGCACACTTTACTTCAAAATGTGTACCTACCTACGACCTACGATCTACGACCTGGCATACTCTGAGTAGTCAACCTAGCTGACTTGTCTCTCCACAGGTGGCAGCTTTTGATAACCGACGTAAAATTTCTACGTTAGGGGGTCTAGAATCATGTGCTGAATATGTGGTTACAGTTTGATCCTGCCACCCTGCGGGACAATTGCGTAACACATTATCAATCGGAATTGGTTTCATGTTGACAGTTCAACAACGTTCAATGCGTTATTTACGTGTTGAGCAAACAAATTTTTCGAACTTATGAAGCAATGGATTAGCAATTTGCTTCAAAATGATTCAGATTCCGATTGATAGTGTGTTTTATTTCATTTTTTTATTTTATTTATTAGGGAAAACAAACAGTGACACATTATATTTTGTACGAAGAAATACAAAAAAGATACGACCAAATGTGTAACCAACAACATTTTCCACGGAATACACATAAAAAAGTAATAATCTTTACAAACTATGCTATTTAAACTAAAACCTACAACAATAATTTAAGTTAAGAAAACAATTCTTGCATTAAATAGTAAAACAAAAACAAAAGTAAAAGCAAACAAAGTAAAAAATTAAAAGGCATGCAAATCTTAATTAAAATTAAAATTACTGGTGACTAAGTATTTTGAGTACAATATTTTTGAATCTACCAGCAGAAAGAGCAAACATATCGATATCATGGAATTTGTTGTTGAAATTATTAGTAAGTCGCCGCAAGGGTGCCCGCATACCTGCGTTACTGCGACAAGAGGTGTGTTACGCAATTAGGGTGCTGGTATATATGCTATACATAAGCTTCTTGTAGAAACTACTGCCACAAAAGATTTTTCACTGGAGGATCTCTTCCTCGATGTTTTAAGTTGAAATAAAACAGCATTGTTTTATAAAAAGTAATATTTATTCGTCTCGTCATCCAAGCAGTATCTATCCACAATAAATAACCTTCGCAAGCCGTAGACCATAGACAAGCAGCCACAATACCTACATCTGTCCACCGTAAACCCTAGCAAGTATATACATCGATCTAAGGAGTATAGGTTTATTTACAATTCTATTTTACAGTCTCTGTATGTGTTTGTTTACGTAGAATAATTAAATGTAAAAAAAATATATAAATTATTATCTAGAAAAGTATTTGTAGTAATCTCTAAAGGAGTCTTATAGCTAGTTTTTTACGTATAGTTAGGATACCGGAAAGACTGACACATGGTAGATCTTCGTGTGGTATCTTTTCCTTTCTTTTGTTTAATTTTGTGGTGTTGTAAATTTTAAACTTTCCTCATTCAAAGATGTGTCAGCAATTTTAAAATAAATTAATTACTGAAATAATAAAAATTATGGTAACAAGATACCTAAGTATATGAAGAATTACAAAAGAAAATTCAGACCCCGGAAATCATCCATAGATAAAAAGTCGTTAAAAGATACTAATAAACAAAAAGAAACACTACAATATATTAAATACATTAGCTTAGCCAAAAATAAAATTAAAAAGTTTAATTAAGAATGACATACTAAATTAAAAATAACGTTTGTTCTAATTCCTAAAACAATTGTATATGAACAAATTTGAGCAACAATTTAGATGTTAATATTTACACCAATCGTAAGTTTGCAATTTGGCACCGTTTAGGTACATAGGACTTTCATTTTTATATATACAAACGTATACTTGACATTATATCTAAGAATATTAACTAAATTATATCTGCGAAGTTATTTTTATGATATCTTTATACTTTTCCACTATCATTAGAAAAAAAAAATAACACAATTTCGAAGTGAAATATCGTCATTTCAAAATAATAATTCTACAAAAGATGCATTAAAAATATCTTCACAAATAAAGACGATATAAAACTAGATAAATAAAGACTTAAAGTAGAGTATAACACAGATATTTGACGATACGTACAAGTTTACAATTTGTTATTTGTTATATTAGTTAAAGTGAACTAACGAAGTTATAAGAATAAGAATGAAACGTAACTATGATTTCGGTTTAAAGACTGGCCGATTTCTTGTTGTAACCATGATTCAAAATGATGAATGAAATGAAAAACGTGAATGTTATGAACGAATGATAATGACTGACAAAACACTAATGAAAAACATAATCGTAGGAATCAATTAAATTATGCCAATGATTCAGTTAGGCCATTCGAGCATCGAACATCATGATTGACGAACTACATAAACTAAACTAGATATTACAACAATTAAGGCAATTACATCTAACAAGTTTGTCAGTAAAGAAATAGGTACTGTAAACATTTATGCTAATCATTTTCTCATCCCTTGATCTACAATTTATCGAATTGTTACGTAGTTAGCTCATCAATCGGTACTTGATGATAAGCGTTCGTTGAAGCGAGTGAAATGAAGACGATAAATGACAATTTATGAGTATATAACATCATAAATTAACAATTCGTGTTTTGATGAATGTTTTACTTAAAGTTAGTGGAAATATTTACAATTTATCATAACGTATTGCGACCTTATAAAGCTACATTGTTAAGTTTGGTATGATATGCTTAGACAGTTAGTTTACATAAACAAAGAGTATTTAAAAATCTCTTACTAACTAAAGTCAATAAACATTCGTATCCATTTACATGTTCGTATAAATTACTTGACGCTATTTTATGAACCGCTTAACGAATATTTGATAGTGTAGATCTCGATTCTTATATCGATATAGGATGAAAATTTAATTTTGACTTAAAATGTTTCATACATTTTTGTGGATGCAAAATGTATTAAAGCGCCACAGTGGGTGTTAGGACAGCTCCTGATGCGAGTGGCTGGTGTCGCTTGTGGCAGACGTGCTCGCCAGGGAGTCGTGTTGTTCCGCGGCATGACGGCTCTCATCGCATACCGCTATGAATTGCTCCGCATATGCCCTGCAACATTGACAATACTAAGTATTTAAAACCCTAATCCAACACTATGTTATAAATTTGCCTATTTTTGCTTCAGCCACCTCTAGTTATGCTTCTGTTTCCAATTGCACCAGTTCTAAGTTGTTATACCTATTATTACAGTGAATTAAACTCTTTCCGTCTGATTACAAAACGAGCTCTAACTTTGGTCCAAGCTTAAATCTCATACCGTCAAACGGGGTGAATAGGAATGCAGGGGTGAATAGGGACGAAACTTTAAAAAGGATTTTAACTTTGAAATAATATAGTTTGTTGCCAAAAAGGACTCTAATATGTTTAATGTAGGTATTATAATTAACGATTAAGTGCCCTTATTGGCAAAAACTATATTATTTCAACGTTAAATTCCTATTTTAAAGTTTCGTCCCTATCCACCCCTGCATCCCTATTCACCCCGTTTGTAGGTAGCTAGTTTTATTGTTTACCTTATTCCGACGGAGATAAAGTTCTTAATACAAAATTGACAACTTAGACACTGGTTTAGGTAATGTAAATTTTGTTGATATTGGCGATGAAGGTTCCAAGTAGCTCAGATTCCAACTGGGTCAGATTCCAACTAGGTCAGATTTTGAGTTGGTACAGTCATGTAGTAAGGCTGTTTAGGTTTTGTAGAGTTTCTATGAATGATATAATTTACCTATCAAGACCGGTGTAGGTCCTCTTAAGGTCTGCATCGGTGATATGGTCGCGGTCTGCGCGCCTCTTGCGGTGGATCCTCTCGAGAGACCTCGCCAGCTGCGAGTCTCGCTCGCGACCCTCGCGACGACGCCGCTCCGTGGTCGCGCGCGGCGATCGACGACGGCGCACGCGCTGCAAAATTACAGATTTGTTATGTTAAAGCACGTAATTCTATTCTGTTTGAAAAGTCGATCTTATAGTTGTAAGCCGTTTCTTTTTTGTGGTGGTTTCTACGGCTTACGCGAAAGTTTAAAGAAAGCAGTATACATACAGCGTCATGCACGGGGTAGTACACAGGTCCGGGTGCGTATGTCGCAGGCGGCAGCGGCAGCGTCGCGTACCGCGGCGGCATCACCATGCAGGCGGCGGGGACGCGGCCCAGCTGGAACAAGGGCATAGTACATTGAGTGAATAAGCAATAAAGAGATCCTAATCACGTCGTTGGTTTGAGTAATTTGACTTCCAAGGAACTACCATTAAAAAGTCACAATGCAGCAACTGGTGTTGTTTATAGTATCAGGTATCAGACAGCTTCAACAGTTTAATGAACATAACGTGTATAGCATAGTTACAGACCGCTATATCAATCCTGGAACCATCAGAACATAAACCTACATTCAGAAATACACAACCCACTTCTAACCTTAGTAACGGTAACCTATCACTCAACTACGTGAAGTTTAGAACTACAAATAAGGAACAAAATAATAAGTATTGATCTCAACAGGCAGTACACAGGGGTCACCAACACACCAGTCAGCACACAACAATCGCAGAGCACACAATACGGTCTTCAAGTTCAAGAGAAATGCTTGCAATTGTACGCGTCCATACAAACGTGGTGAATAGGGCTGACGGTCGAAAGAAGATTAAACTTGACCTTTCAATTGAAAGCTTATTGAATTGTAGGTGAAATGTGTGTGAAGGTATACTAATTGTGTATTAAAAATAGGTACATTAGCCACATTCATATTGGATTTTTTGTCATATTTAGTTATGGCCGACCTAAAACGCACAAGACCACTAGACAGCATGATGCAGCAGTTTGTCAAATGTTCGAAGACAACTTTGCAACAACTATGTATTTACCCACTATAATCTATAAAAACAGTCGAAGAAAAGTGATAAAAACCCTTTGGACATTAGGTACTTAGTAGAAGTTGTGAAAAGACCAATCATGAAGGGTCAATCTGTTCTATCAATTCAATGGTTGAAAATTCTTTAATTTAGGCTCCATTTTCCTTATCCATCGCAAATCAGTGAACTCCATGTAATCTCAAGAACATCAACCCTACATAACGGCCTGCATCTAAAACAATAGTCCATAATATGTGTGCCGGCGCACTTCCTAAACCAGTGACACACTGTGGGTCCTGAATAATTCACACCGTGTCTGGTGGACGCGGGCATATCCTATTGTTCCACATTCTCTTCTTACGTGAAATACGTGAGATCCTCACACTTTTTTAAGGAAACAACAACATGGTCTACTTTCATACAAATCATACAATTATGCCAATGAGACCCTACCTACTCAATGAATACTCATTTAACACGATTTGTAATTAATTTTGTACTACGTGAAATCGGTTTTTTGATTTCGCTATGGAGTTTACCCTGCAATTGGCAGTTTGTACTGGCTGCGAAATGGGCTTTCAGTCCCCAAATCACAAACTGCTCTTGAAATAGACCTTACATATTATTTTGCTGTGTGTACTGTGTTGTTCGCCTGTTTTATGTTTTCGTGGTGGATTAGATTGTATTACCTATAAATTGTAACTTAGTGTTATACGGTTACACGCCCGCGTCCTTTGGCTTGCTGCGAAAAGATTACATTATGCAGTGTTTTGCAAAAACCTCGCGTTTGACCTCAACGGATAACGAATAAGCAATTTCTAGGTAAACTATAAAGTGTTTTAGTGTGCCTAATACCTACATAAATACGTTCATTAGGGCCAAAGCACACACGCTACTTTTAGCACCGGCGATTTTGCAGCTGTATCGATGCTGCATCGCGTTTTGGCGACTCTCTGCGTTCGGACGCTGTATCAGAATCACGCGTTTTAGCGACTGCTCAGATGCTGGATCGACGCTGCATCGCGATTTTACGACTTCCTGCGTTCGAACGCAGTATGGGAATCGCGCGTTTTAGCGACTGCTCCGATGCTGGCGCAGATGCCAAATCGCTGTGACCGGCATCCAAATGTGTGCGGAGTGTAGCGTTCAGCCGCTGCGTCGAGCTTCCGAAAAGCGACTGAATCGCCGCGTTTGGCGTTTTAAGTGCGCGGTGCGGAATGCTTGGTCGCTGCATTTAGCTTCTAAAAAGCAGTTAAATCGCCGATCGCCGATGCTAAAAGTAGCGTGTGTGCTTTGGCCCTAGGACAGAGTTTCACAGGAGAGATACACATACATACAGGGTGTCCCTGGAAGTATGGATCAAATCGAATAGGGACGTGGGCAAGGTCATTTCCAAACGTTTTAGCAAAAAAAACTAAAAAAAGAGAGAAGATAAATCGAATTCGTGAAAAAAATCAGGGCTATCAATTTTTTTTTTTTTTAGATAGCCCTGATAGTATTTTTTTATGATTATTTTCTTTGAGCACTAAGCGAAGTGATTGAAAAAAAAAATAAAAAAATCGGTCATAACTTTTGAACCGTAAAAAAATTCACTGACATTCTCAGGGTTAAAAAGTTTGGAAATGACCTTGCCCACGCCCCTATTCGATTTGATCCATACTTCCAGGGACACCCTGTATAATAACTTTCGGTCCAAATCCAATGAAGTGATGCTATGTTTAACCTATGCTACGCTATTATTGTAGACTACACACAGCTTTTCTAAAAACGGAGTAGTGGTGGTCCAGAAGTAATGGCCACGACTTAGGGGTTGTAGGTCGTAGGTTCGAACCCAGACAGGCGCTTTACTTTGTGTAAATTATTTCATCACCACTGCTCTCAAAACGGTGAAGGAAAACATCGTGAGGAAACCGACATGTCCTGAAACCAAAAATTCGAAGACATGTGACATCTACCAACCCGCACTGAACCCGCGTAGTGGGTTACGACCCACTCCCTCTCACAGAGAGGAGGCCTGTGTCCCAGCAGTGGGAACGTTATAGGCTGATTATTGTGTACTAGCTTGACGTACAGCTTTTCCAAAAACTAGCCGGTCGTGTCGTGTTACGTGCTGTTCACGCGTAGTTTCACATACATTAATGCCATATTGTTGATGTGAACGTAGTCATAAAAGTTAAGATAAAAGCAAGTATATCTACTTTTCCATAAAATACTAGTAAGCCTCGCAAGTAGCCATTACGGGTGTTGCAGCATTAATTCCTCGTCTGACAGATAGTTATCGCTGAGATAATGTTTTTTCTAACAACTTCAACCGCAGGAGTGGAATGCGGGCGGCCTCAAATGTTGGCGTCGTAAAAATATGGATTGCTTTTACCCGCGGCGCGGTCTAGTATTTTATGTTTGACAATTCTATTTTCCTGCCATTCGGTAAGTAAGTAGTAAGTAGGTGTTTGGTTGCGGTAGGTTCTGATTCTAATTCAGTAACAGTAAGTTCTTTGATCGTATTAGAAAATGTATGAAATTTTGGCTTCAGTCGGTAAATTAAAAGCAGTAGGCTAGTTGACAGTTTTTGAGAAACCAATCAACTAGTAGATAATGTAGGAATAACGTAAAAGAAACTACCTATGTCTGACGTATAAATAAAGTTTGTTTCTGTTTATAATTTGAAACAGTCATGTGTTTGAAACTGTCATGTCGTCTGGAAGTTGTGACGTGTCGCGCTTTGATTCGCGTTCAATGTCACGTGACCAAAGCTTTGATTTGTAATATTTTTAACGGACTTCTAAAAAGGAGGAGGTTCTCAATTTGGATGTTTGTATTTTCTTTATTATTTCTACAATACCTACCAAATTCATAAAGTATTTTACTTACTGTCAACTAGCCTAGGGGTTTCCGAGCGTTTTCGAAATGTTCAAGTATACCTTGATATTGGCACTAACAGAAAAACAGAAATGAAAACAGAATGTAAGATCACCAGCTACATTAATGAATAATCTTTTGTCACTTTAATTGCTGCTTACACAATAAAGATCTTTACGATAAAAAGTATAGAATGAATACGTTATTCATTCAATACTTTTTTACACTGTCAGAAGCTGGCGTAGCAATGTCCAGCAAAACCAGGGGCCCCGGTGCGAGAAAGAAGTTGGGGCTCTATCTAAACTGGTTTTATTTTATCAATAGATATATATAGGTACTACAGATGTAAAGCTACTTCATCATCAGCTCTTTATCGCCCACTGCAGAGCATAGCAAAGCAAAGCTACCTACTTGCTAACGACGCTAACGTATAGTAAATAATAATAAAAAATAAAACAATAACGAAGTGGATTACAGTTAATAACATAGGTAGAACTAGGCGGTTTTTTACAAATTAAAGAAATTTGAATATTTTCAAACCATTCACAAATATTTGAAGTTCTGATGATGATTATTATAAAATTTAAAAAAATATTAGAAATCCTCACTTAATAGTGCCCCCTGAATTCCCCATGTGGCCCCCTGAGCTTGGGGGCCCCGGTGCACGGCACCGCCTAGCCCTCCGATAGCTACGCCACTGCACACTGTTGACCAAGCATAACATCTCAGCAACTCAGGCATTCGTTACCTCTGATATAATCGCCTCAACCTTCACATTCTCATCTGGCACAGCATCTTCAACTATCTTCACGAATTGTGAAATACTTTTTACAACTGCCATGTTTATATCAAAGATTATCTTGTCCTTTGATAATAAGGACTGTTCGAGCAAATTGCGATTGAGAAATATTACCACTCGTAAATTCGAGAAGGTTATGGAGGTTATTTGATAAAGCGGCATAATTTTATAGATGGCCTTTGGCATAAATGTTAAGTGCAATTTGTTATAACAGCTCGTAAATTTTCACCGGTCAATATACCTAGGCCTACCGCACACACCGATTTAGAGGACATAATACATTACAGTTTATATACAGGGTGGCAGGAACCCGTTACCATTGATTTACCTAGTACAGTCACGAGCAATAATATGTCAACAATTGGCAACTTTCAATTGCGATTTTTCGTGAAACAACGAATGCAACGTCGAAATGCGACACTTTACATAAACCTATGGGTTCGAAAATACTATTTTCGCAATAACATTAAATTTCGTTCAAAAATAAAGGAGAAAATCGCCCTTGAATAAAGCCAAGTGTATACATACTTATGCTCGTGACTGTACATGTTTCTGGACCCCCGGCGTTGAAACCTTTCGTAGGTTATTAAAAAAAACAAATAAGCTGTTTCATGTTCCATGTACATTCTTCCACATAAAAATGTTAAACATATATCTAGTATATTTTGAGACACGAGTTACAGCATTGTTTCAGGTTAGCAGATTGAGTTAACCACGACTTTCTCACCATAGATTTCACAATTTTTTTAATCTTCACCATGAAGTTTTCACAATTTTATTATTTCCTAAATTCTTCTTTAATTTCGTAAAAATATAATAAACATTTAAAAAGGAGCACTCAATCCACACGCACACGTCAAAATGCATGCGTTTTGACCGCGTAGGTAGAGCACTTTTCTATGAAACAGTTGTTTTATTTTTACACCTAACCTAACCGTCGATAATTTTCTTCGCTAGGAGTTCTAGAAACATTTGCTGAATTCATGGTCACAGCTTGCGCGTCGTCCCTGCCACCCTGTACCTACAGGTAGCTTACAGGATATATTGTGACGGCATTTTCTCCCACATAGTAGGTAGAAGGTAGGTTTGGTATACCATCCATCATGTTTATAAATACTTATCCCTTTTACGATATTCAAGGAAATCAATAACGTGTTTTTCATACACCTATTTACCTAGTTGAATTATACTTAGGTAGTAAATAAGGATAAATACACTTAACTAAGTAGTACCTAGACACAGACTATAGAGCTGCATGGCATGGGCTCCCACGAAGCAAAACCAATCCTCCTTGATACCTTTACAGACATGCCAATGAGACCAGATCATTATGCATGATTTACATAAATGTTTCGTGACAATGCATAGATCTAGCATAGATTGAATTAGAATTAACAATGCAGGCAATGTATTTGTGACTAGATCACATTTCCTGAACTCGATTGAAAGATCGACATTCCTTTATAATAACACCAGATTGATTGATAGCAATTCATTGAATGTAGGTACCTACTTCTTTTGTCTATCTGTGGTTTAGATCTCATGATTCCTTTTCCATCTCTTTCCTAAACCTATTGACAGAGTTAAATTAATTCGTCACCAACAGCAGGAGTTACAAAATAGCTCTTTTAGCATTACTAGTGTGGTGTTCTTTCAATGCTCCTTCTCTATTGGGACCACGATTGGAACTGCCAGGCTGAGCAATTTCTAAGGTGCATCCTTCATGAATCCTTACTTTATTTCCAGTTGGTTGACACCCGCTCCCTCTAATTTCTAGATCACTATGGAAAGCTCTTCGTTCTCATTGAGAGACCTTGCGACAAGTGCGTACGCGCCGCTAGTCGCTCGACCGGTCTATTGTGAGGTGTGATCGTAATCTGCGCGGGCGGCGATTGTTGTACTAGGTACTTAGTACTTATTTGTTTACACCCAATTATCTTATGGGATTAAAAGATCGGTTGTAGAAGCCTTACTTTTTAAAATATTCAATTTAAGGGGTTCATGAAATTGACGTTGCGGTTATGTTGTTTCCTTTGATGATTGAATATTTTTTTCTCTAGTTGAAATCCTAAGGCCTCACACCTACACTTAGCTGGATAATTTTTATGATGACCTATCAATTGATTCGTAAAATCATCAATTAAGTTTATCTCTTTCATTACTCTAAATGTGAACATAGTTATTAGACCCCTCCTTATTGTATCGTGTCGGAACAAGCTATATTATATGTACAGGGTGGCGTGGATATTGACTCGCTGGGTATGAGAAAATCTCATGGTAAATATTTAGCTTCGTTAGGTTTATGATCGTTTTGAAAATAGACACCATAAAACCCCATCGAGATGTCACCACTTCAATAAAAAAAGACGGGTTGCACTCCGGGAGTGCCGGCAGAAGTGAAAACTTGAATATCAATGTTGAAATAAATCAATTATTAATTTAATTAATATAACTAATTTTTTTCAGTATTTCTGCGTCACTTTCTTCATTAATAGATGCACTTTGTTCAATTTCCATATTTTAAACACTTTATATACACGAATTTTACGAATACACAGCAGTGTGGCTACTACACAGTACACAGGCGGTCGAGCCATCAGCTGTCCATCCATCCATCCATCCATTGTCGTATGTCACTTGGTTCACTTCGGTTGGCGCCGCCGTAGAAAGAGAGGGGGGGGGGGGGGGGAATCTCTCCTGACGGTCACGTGTCCTGACGCGAGTTTAACATTTTTTACCCATTACAAAAAGTGTGCAACGCCGCTAAAGAAGTTTTTACTTCAAAAAAAAAAAACATCAAACAAATATTTTAAAAGGAAAAACAATAAACGAGTCTCATTAATATTCTAAGAACACACAAATTAGTCTCAGACTTTCTTTTCACTTTTAACGTGAGATAGCCGAACTTTGCAACCGGCAACCATGTGAAAAGTGAACGCCAAGGTCAAAGAATGATGCTCCCGTGAATATAATATTATGGTTACCGGGTCACTGTCCCACGTTCACAGACTTGTAATTATTAGCGATGCGTTTGTGACATTGTTTTGTGAACAATTTGTATGTTTTGAAACGCGTGGCTTACTTTTATTAACAAACGAAAGCTCTGAGAAAAGTATATGGCGCGTGCAATGTGGTTTCTTTACATGGATCTGCCACGCCTATTGTTTTAGTAGGTCCCGTAAATTGCAGTGAAGGGAAATTCGTGTGAAAAAGCACGTAGCAGTAGCTATCCTTTGACGATTACTGATAACAGACGACACATTGTTGACAGCCTAAAAAAATATTTCCTATCCATTTGATAATAAATAGGACGACGATAACCATAAAACACGGCCGTTCGACTGTAGGAAGTCTCAGGCTATGCTGGGCATACATCGTCGTCAACCGTCCGTCGTCGGGCTCTAAACAATGTGTAAAGATTGGGTTCAACTACAATGTAGGTTCATGCGAGTACAAGTACTTGGTGGCAATCGAAACATTGCAATTTCCAGTGTTTTGCAAGGTAAGTACTGCACGTACGCGTTCGACCTGAACCGTCATTGAATAGGCAATTTGTAGGTAAAACCATAAGCATGGCAGGTAACTGGATTTAGTGTGTTTTAGTGTGCCTAATACTGCACTGGTACACTTTAGTACTGACCGAGGCGGAACAGAAATCTTTTTGAAGTGAAAACTTTTTTAAAGCGCGTTGGGTATTTTTTGAGATGGAAAAAAATCATTGAATTCGCGCCACTGTTACCATAACCGACACCGATTCGGATGTGTTCGGCTGTCCTCGGGATGAACTCGGTTTTAATGTATATCCGATATGTCAGTGAGTGATGGCAAAGTATTCTGTTTGTGTTTTGTTTTCACTTCTGTCGGTCGGCATCGGCACTCCCGGAGTGCCACTATTTTTTAAAACTGAATTAAGTTCACACCAAGAGTAGAGTTCGATAAACCTCAGGACTAAATGTAATAGTACCAAACAATAAATAATCATCCCACACGATTGTAATCAAAACAACATTCTATTAAAATTCCTAATCCACGTAATAATTTAGTCAATTTCGTTAGGAATGTTGCAATTTGCCCGCAGTTGCAGTTTTTGTAATAAACACTGATAGTGATCTTGGAGACTTGCCATGACTTCTTGCCTGCGAGTGGGGACATAATTCATGCCCGCCCCCTGGCGGAGGTAGCGTGAACCTCGCATAGCTGTAACGGGACACTTTATGTTACACCCACGGGACTTGGAACAATGTTATGGCTAGTTTTACGAACCAGAGACAGTTACATTGTTACTTGTATAAATGTACAGTTTAGAACTGAGTTAGTACTTACAAAGGCAAGGTAGGTACTAATATAATCTTTCCGATATAGTAACATAACAACACGCCTATATAATATATTCCCCGGAAGGGTAGACAAGTGCCTGTGCTCTCTGTATACCTATAACTCATTGTGCCTAAGTCGCGTTATGCCTAGACCAAACGAGAGGTGGGCCTTTTTTTTTTTTTTCTCTGGGTGGAAATCCTCATGGACATCCTCTATCGTGGGGGTGACAGAAGGGCATGCCGGACTCTTACCGGCTAAAACCATCGCGGTGTTCCACCTCTACCTATGGCCGGGGGTGCGGGATTCGCAACAGCATTCACCGCTCCTCTGACAGGCAAACGAGATGTGGGCCTAGGTATAATGAATCCCATCAACTAATGATGTTGTTCATCGTTATATATTTCTTCCGAGAGAACTACGTGCAATGAATGCTCCTGCTACGTCGAATTGCTGAAACTTCTATCTATTCAGCCCGTAACTTTCCACTGCTGCACATGCTGGGCAAAGGCCTTCCTCTCCTTTTTCCTCCTTTCTGTAGGAGTACTGAAACTTAACATATTATGTTTATGCATAGCTGGTAGAGTCGTGCGTGTGTAGGTACCTTGAATTGAGCACATGATGCTTCTAAAAATTTCTTTGACTTTTAGAAATTTTTCGACGGTTATAAAAAAAGAAACAGCTGTTTCATAGAAAAGAGCAATACCTACGCGGTCAACATGTATGGAACAGTAAATTTTTTTTTTAATAACCGACGAAAATTTTTAACGCCCCCTACGTTAAAATTTTTCGTCAGAATCATACAGAATGCATGGTAACAGGTAGCGCTTCGATGTCCAGCCACCCTGTTGATGCACGCAACTTAAGTAATGTACATACTTAGTGAAAGAACACTCTGCAAAACCGATTACAGAAGGATGTTGACAGCTGCAAGATGTTACATTTATAAACCCTAAAGTAAATTAGAAAAATACCAAAATCAACACGAAATTAATATTTTAAAGTCAAAATAATATGCAGCAGTTCTTCGGAGCTGCCGACAGGTTGCCCATGACAGCAACATAATTATATGACACAGTTAATCGCGAAATATATTTCCAGTTAATTTGCAATAATTACCTCAATATTAACCATTAACAACTGCATAGATAATTAAAATGTCTGAACTGGATACCCAAATAAGCAAACGTAATGCTTGAGTTTAATCGAGAGTTAATACAAACTAAAAATATTTTAAGAAGGTTCACAGGTAAATGCCATGCCAATGCATGGTGGGAAACGACACATCAAAAATCGACGATTGCTATGGTATCCAAGGGTGAAATGGAACAGTCTAATCACAGAAACTGCAGGCGGAGTCTACGCAGTTAGGCACTTCGCTTTGAATAATAAACCCTTCTGTAAATGTAAACGTATATTGTGTAGTATTAGCTCAAGGGTAAAAAAGGAGCATGAACGTGTACATGGAATGCTGGAGAGAAGGCCAAAGGTCAGCACTCGGATGGTGGAAGTTGAATATGAAGACAATGAATAGACTCCTACGCTGCAAGTTGTTTTTACCGTGCAAGGCAAATATGTAATTGAATTGCAATCATATTGCTGCCCTGATTCCAGGTACAGAGAACCCCTCGAACACGTCTATTATGTCTGTCCTGAAAGCTTGCACGAGGTGGTGTGCTTGATTACGAAAATAGGCCTACTGTGTTTCTATCCACATTGTGTTGGATAAAGTTGCGTAGTGCGCCTGCGCGGAAGGTCGGCCGGTCGGCTGCGTTTGCGCAACGCTTGCCGCGCATCGCACGCATCTGCACATTGCACAGCTTTACGTGAATGCGTGGTTCTATAGATGCAGTGATGCAGTTCTTAAGAGAGTTGAATGTACTTATTTAGGCAGGTCAATCGCTTGTGTAGCACAACTTAGATTGTATTGGTTGACGAGCGCTGCGCAAATGTTCTTAGAAATTGCACATTGCGCAATTGTGCGATGGTACGTTGACAAACTATTTGCTTAGCCTATTCAACACATGGGGTATTCAAATATTTACTGCAAATTTAAGATGAGCGTAGGTTTGTCCATTGCAAACGTTAGCACAGTTGACCAAATCGCAGAGCTCACTCACATACCTACCCAGATTTCGTAACCATATACTTACATAAGTATATCTATGGAAAATATTTGCTTAGAAAACATAGTCGTGATCTCGTTTATTTATTTCTACATTCAAAAGGTTAATGCGAAGGTTAACTGTACCCGTTAAAGACTACATTGTTACCCCGCGAATGCGGATGTTTAGACCCGTTGCGTCGCATACATTACCATATAACTATAAAAATGTCTATTAATGCATATAGAACTGTATTTTACACTTTCCCTCTCAAAGATGGCTGTGTTTGAGTAAACTGAGTTAAATCGAGTGTTATTTGAGTAATTTACGAGAAGTTAATGGCCGTGAACCGAGTGGTTTGTTTATTAATATTGTGCATTAAAGATTAGGCTTATTAATGAGTGTTGTTTAGTCGTAAGTTTCTTTTTTGTGGTGAATGTTGTTTTAATGCATAATGTGTGTTTTATAGTTTCACGTAGTGAAATGGTGTGTAGCATAGCGTATTAAGAGTCTTGAGAATGAAGGAAATAGTCAAACTTTGTTTATTGTATAATTTCCGTCCGTTACAAGAAGGCTTAACATATAGTAAATGTTTAAAAGTAACACGACATTTGGCTGGCTTATATAATTATATAAACACAGGTTGCCAGACCAAAATGTTATTTTTTTCTCACGCCTTTCAATTAACAAAATAATCATCTGACAAAACGCCTTTAATTCTAAACTAATTATAATGTATGTACGTGACAGTTATACGTTCTACTACCGACCAGCCGGAAACAGGAACCGGGTTGTGCAACATAACCGCACCGGCTGATAACCGGTGACACGCAGCATGTAACCGTGAGCCGCGGGTTGCGCAACCGACTGTTGTTACTGCTGTCTACTGTTAGCAACCAGTTCGAGATGAAAGTCACTTTCAGTGAGTGTTATGTTGCGTTGTAAATATAGCATGATCCTGCAAGATTGTTTGTCTTCAATATAAATTCGATGTCGCCACTCGTTCGATGTCCACCGCGCACAGCGTGGATGGAAAGCAGCAGATGAAGTGATTTTTTGCTCCGTTGGTATCATGGCGTTCCAGTGTGAGGATAAATATATCAATAAATAAATAATAAAAAAGTGTGTGCGTTGAGATTAAACTTTAAATTAGCCCAATTGAGTCTCAGCTGATGAATGTTCTATTATTTAGTACAAGTAATCCGCTGCAAAGATTTAGCGATAATCGTAGAGACACTAAATGTGTTCGAAGGTATCTCATTAAAGCTTGTTGTATTTACATTGGAATACATAATAAACAGGTACTGTATACCTACATTACCTACCTCTGATTAGGCATAAAGGAATAAGTTTGTGGTTGTGTACTGAGCAACCTTTTCGCTGTGCAAGACAGGATCTCTAGAATTTTAGACTATTCTCATCGCTATCCAAGTCGGGGCCGTATGGTAGTTTCGGCAAAAGAATTTCATGCAACATCATGTGTTATTTTATGTGTCTATAATAACAAAACAAAACAGAACAAAACTATCGAATGTCTATAAAAGGCAATTTTATATGATTACAATAAAACACCATAAAATCCATAACTTTCTCCAACGGACACAAGTTTGTGTGAAAGTGACACGACACGCCGTATCGATCGATTCGAGACTATCGGCCGGCGCCCGCGCCGCTAGATCTAATTATGTTATTATGTTTACATCGATAGACGTGGACAAAAGAGACTGTGAAACTATCATGATACCAATGTTCGGGTATTCTATGAACCTGTCTAGCTTTTGAATATCGTGGTCTAATGACAACTGTGAAAACTATGTAGGTGGGTAGCGTGGAAACTGGACAGCAAAGAAAAAAAAAACAACAATGATCAGTCAATAGCCGACAAGTACGTAATAATGCATATTGCGTTAAGTACTTACAGTAGATTACTTGACTGAAAATCGATTCCGTTATAATTAGAAAAAGATTAAGCTAATGATGACGAACCAAGCAAAAACTGTAGCAGTACATAGTGGTGTTATCGTACTGAAAGTGCCAGTTGATTTACTTGTTATTAACGTTATTATCAACACATAAATTATTACACTAATGTAGCACTTAATCTACGGTAGAGCAACATTTGAAAGCAGGAGATTTCTCATCAAAAACTCAGAGTTTCGACCATAGAAATGTATGGTTTCGACCGTTTGATATCCCAAAATCACAAAAACAATATAATATTAATATTTCTTTAGCTCCATTCATCATCAAATACCAACAATAATTACATTTTACAACCTAATCCCCCATGAGTGACCTCCACAACCTCACGAAGGCAATAATGGCCACCAACATCTCCCATGTTACACCATGGGCTATGGCTAATAATGGTCAATGTTGGCAATTGGTTCCAGCAGTTATGCGACCTTTGCTATTTGCTGTCGGTACAGTATTGCCAAATTAACAGGTTGCTCAAATAGTTGTAGTAGAGGTACGGTCAGCTCAGCAATGATAAGAATTTATAATTTTTCGAATAGGATTCTATGAAGATTGGTTAAAAAAATAAGACAAATAAAGAAGGAGTTTTTATTATTCTACAAATTAAAGATGCTTTGATTTGTCTAGAAAAGCCTAATAAGTCTATAGTGGTTTATTGGTATTTGTAGAAGTTATGAAAATAAAATAATGATTTCATTGATACCAAACAAGTTGTTGTGCCAATAAAAATTCTTGCAATTCTGATCATGTGTAATGTGCGGTTGACGAATAATAATTTATTCGATTGTATAAAAAGTAAGGCGTTCTCGATATCATTCTCATTCGTATGTAAATATAAACTGATTAAAAATCATCGACTAGGGCATTAAATCCGTTGCCATTATTTTTGCGATTATTTTACGAGTATAGCAACTTTCCTTTACAACAGGTCAGCACCTAGGGTGAGGTCCTCGCCTAGTTTTTTCCTCAACCACTGAATAAGGTAACAACTTATTTGTTTTTAAGTATTTGGTACTCTGCATCTAGTTTTCCAAAACAGTGTTGATTTTATATATGCGATGAGAATGTACCTACTAAGATTTACACATAACAAAAGGCTTTGTTTCCCCAAAGGTGCAGAGGCAGAGGTGTAGGTACACATTTAACAGGGGCGAGCCTGTCGCCATCAACCAGGCACAGATCCAGCACCCTAATTGCATAACACACTATCAATCTCAATCTGAATCATTTTGAATGATATTGCTAATCCATTGCTTCAGATATGTTCGAAATTGTCTGTTCAACAACGTAAATAACGCAATGAATGTTGTTGAACTGTCAAAATTAAACCCATTGCTACTGATAGTATGTTACGCAATTACACCGCAGACTCCGGCGAGCTCAATTCCAATGAAGTTTTGTATAATTTCCAAATTCTAGCTGGAATGAAACCTCATTCAAGCTAGAATTTGGAATGGAACCCCATTCGTGATTAGGACTGCAACTTTTTGTAGTTTTATCAATAAAAACACTTGACAAGTTTAGAATGTTATTTTCCCACTTGGTTCGCGTGATTGGGAAACTATGCGTTTCCACGATTCACGCAATCGGAAAACGAACGATAAGCGTTGTAATTGTTACTATGTTTTTACATGGCGCGGCGGGTTTAAACGTATGTAAGAACACACCAATTTGATGGGGTAGTACATAATTGTTATAAGTATAGTAGTATCTACGAACAAAAAAGTATAAACCGAGAGAAGACAATCGTAAACGGCAGATGACGACGAATCAGCCAATAACAACAGTGCGTATAACATGAACCTTCGATACTATCAATCTACAATGTGCAAAAAAAGGAAAACTTTCGTAAAACGTAATAAGAATGTAGTGTCGACGTAACTTTTTGTCAGTCTGTACGGTACGGCGCGCGTGAGAAATATTTGTCCCCCCCCTATCTCAGGTGCGCCCGCGCGGTGTCGTACTACAAACAAAATATCTCATTATTGTTCGTTTATTGCTCCTTATTGTTTACTATTGTTACTATTGTGTGATGATCGGACGTGGTCTCGAGACAAAATGATCGTAAATGTCCGTTTCAGAAACTTTATTGATGGTGAAATTCAAGATGCTGAAAAATATTGGCCAAAGTACTTTTTGATGCTAATCTCCATAATTCACTGAACAGAACTGAAAACATCTAAGCTTTTGTTCGCTTATATCTCAAGTTCAAAGCAATTTATACAAGCAGTAAGTAAGAATTCAGTATGAAAATAAAAACGACAATATTAAAAAATGTGGTCTGTGTCGAAATATTTATTTTTCCACGTAGGAGAGGGCAAAGAATACGTCCCGGCAAAACCTGACCTAATGCAGTGCACTACAATACGTGTGGTGGGCAACGCTCGCTCCTTCTCCGTATCAGAAGTGGTATTTTCCTAGCTTTAGACTACTTCTAGTCTGTAATTATTTACAAGTTTTTACATTCACATTGCTTCATGCTCTATCTTTAATGTCATGTCCTAACTCATGTCCAGCACTGTAATTATGTTGATACGACATTACAACATGTCAGTAAAACGTTTATCTCAAAATTAAATTTACATTCCAGTGATCAAGTTGCGATCTTAATTGGTTTTCGTAATGTGCAGTCAAAGTTTTAAGCAATTTAATTAATTTTTAGAACATATTGACATTGGGACACTTTAAATGATTTATAGGATTTAAAATGCCACGACAACAACTGTCCTAATTTTTGTTCTTCATCACCGTGCAAAGGTCTTGTCATACAACTGCAGAGCATTACCCTCCTCCCTTAAGGTGAATGCGCAGTTGTAGCCTGCGAAATTCAATTTTTCTTACGTTTTTTGCAATTTTCAGGTCAGTGTCAGGTTGTATCTTGATCAAAATATGATTCACACACATAGAATTACAGAATTATAATAATTAGAATCATTAATACATCTTTCTAAGTTAGATTTCTACCGTTAAGAACAAATCTCGTATGGAAAAGTGTTTATGGTAGAAATCTAACTTAAAGAGATGTATTAATGATTCTAATGACTGCTCGTATAATTCTGTAAATACATGTCTATTATAGTCGCAAATCATATTTTGATCAAGATACAACCTGACACTGACCTACAAATTGCAAAAACTGTAAGAAAATTTAAATTTCGCTGTCTACCAATGCGCATTCACCTTAATAAACGCCACTCGCTCCTCGTTTCTGGCAACATCCTTTATCAGTGTTGTAAGATTTGTAACGTTTTCCTTCACCTTTATATACAGTCCGATTTAAAGAAAAAAGTCATTAGTTTTGGTCAATTCTGTAGAGAACAGAAAACTGCAGTGGGTGCCCTAAGAAGATACCATCAAAGTATTCTATACTTGTCCTTCCTGGAGGTTCCTTGTCCGAAACATAATAAAGAGCCTTCAGACCGTAGCATCTAAAGTCTAAGAAGCCTAAGTAACACACTAGTGGTGTACGGGAGGTGCAACCGCAGCGCTTAGTGTTCTAGAATGTTGCAGGCGTGTGCAGGTGAAAGGGACGGCCCTACGAGCTGCGCCCGCGCAGAGCCTAGATTGGACACGTAGCGAGTACAGACCCGCGGTAAAGCGAAATTTTTTGGAGATATTAAAAGGTTCGTCAAACAAGCTGGGCGTTATTTGCATACTTATCACCGGTTTATATGTCAAAGGGACAAGGGATAAGGGTTTACTACTATACTGCTGCTGGGGGGTTCGATGCGCCACTTCTTCTCCCCAGCGAAAGCACTCTGAAGTGGTGAAGGGCGGGCGTTTTGGGGAATGTCTTTTGTAATTACGATGTTCGAAAAGTACTGATTCTCAGCCTAGTTTGAATAAATGATTTGTGATTTTGATACTGAGAGGCAGAGTGATAATTTAACAGCTGATGAATAGTAGTTACCGTCAGTACTAGTTTACGTCTGATTTGACAAGCATCCATATTTTTCTTCCGCTTTCCGACACACATTTGCGCAATTTCCCTTCTGTTTTACTAACTATCTCCATTCTCTATTCTACTCCAAAGAACTCCTCCAGCATGTAGTTCTAACTAAAAAGTACTAGGTAAATCAGTCAACAACATCCATTGTACCCGTATATCAGTGAATAGATATATGTAATCAAAATTAATGACTATAAAACGTTATGTGATCGCCATTACTAAGGTCGTGCGGCCTCAGCCGGTGCTGCACACTGCTGCGAATGTTTCACAAACAGTATCCGACTCTGGCTCTACGGAACGTTTTGTTTTACTTTATCTAAATAATAATAAATACACACATCAACACGGTCTAGGGATATTTTTAAAAAAGCGAAATACTATCAATGTGTTAATTATTTATATGACATGTATACAGGGTGTTACAGAAAGGGTATATCAATACAAACGGGTTGAAGAGTCTCTAAGGTCTAGAATCTCTATACAAAATTTCAGCTCAAAAGCAGTAACTTTGAAAATGCTTAATATTTTTTTATTTCGATTTTTTATTAAATTGAAATCATAACAAACGTGTCACCGCACTACGAGGGTCATTATCCATTATCTGTAGTGTGTCTGTGCGCCTAGTACACGCACATCACGCCGCCGCGCGCCAGTGCAGCGCCGTGATGTTGAATTAAAAAAAATATTAAGCATTTTCAAAGTTAATGCTTTTGAGCTGAAATTTTGTACAGAGATTCTAGACCAGATACACTCTTCAACCCATTTGTATTGATATACCCTTTCCGTAACACCCTGTATATTTAAAAGATACGTTATTTAATATTCTACCATTTTTTAATAATGGTTAAGGTACTTAGATTAAAATTTTAGGATTTTATGGAAAAAAAATGAAGCATAGACGGAAATCGTATACGAATGAACTTTTAATTTGTGAGTAAAAACTGAAAAAAATAGAAAAATCATTTAATTTGTGTTTATAAACTTGAAGTTAGTAGTCTGAGAAAGCGCCCATGATGTTCATAACACATCGGCAACGATTCGGCATGCTCAGAACAAGGTTGTCAATGTCTTGCTGCGGAATATTGTCCCATGTCCTTCTGAGGTGCGCAAAAAGTTGATCTTCTGTAGCCAGATTTTCAGGAACTTCCTTCAGAGCTCTTCTTTGCAGCATATCCCACGCATGCTCAATGGGATTTAGATCTGGCGATTGAGCAGGCCAGTCTAAGGCCCTAACATTATGTGTATGTAACCAAGCTGCTATCGTTCTCGCGTGTGTGCCCGGGCATTGTCGTGCATGAGCAGGAAATCTTGCCCCATTTGTGTTCTGTGGGGCAAGATTACGGGCCCCAGCACCTGTTGGATGTATCGTTCTGCCGTCATATTGCCCCGCACCCAAACGAGATCCGTCCGTCCTCCAAGACGAATTCCTGCCCAAACCATAATTGTTCCTCCTTGGTATGGGTGAACTTCCTGAGGGTTCTGGAGACGGCTCCATCGTCCAGGAACTCGCCAAACACGCGTCCTTCGTGAATCTGGATGGAAGCCGAACCTGGATTCATCCGTGAACAGCACATTGGACCATTGCTCACGGCCCCAGTCCACGTGGTTCCGAACCCATTCTAATCGTCGTCCACGATTGCCTCTCCGTAAAGGTGGGACCCGGAGTGGTCTACGAGAGCGTAGATTGCTTTCATGCAGTCGCCTTCTTACAGTTTGGTCACTCACAAGCACTTGGTGTTCCACTCGCAGCCTTTGGACCAATTGAGTCGCCGTTGCATTTGGTTGTGCTCGCGCAGTAATTTGCAAAAATCGGTCTTGTCTGGGGGTAGTGATGCGACTTGGCCCCCGGTGCCTCTCCGCTCCTTCACCTGTGGCACGATAGCGTGTCCACAATCTTGAAATTACATTTTGATGGGTCCCTATGGCCTCAGCAACATTACGCTGAACAGATCCAGCTTCCAGCATTCCCACAGCTCGTAACATCTCCGCCCTCGTCAAATGTCGGCGTTGCATGGCTACAATACCTCAATTTTAACTTTATCTTTCGTTTAAAAATGAAAAAAAAACTGTAACTAAACGTAATTCGTATTGTTTTCTAAATTTCGCACAAATGAAAATTCCCTCCCCTATACATCAAGACATTTTTTGCCACCGAAACAAAAGAATTTTCAAAAATTTAAATTTGGAATTAGTCTGAGATAAATTACAAACAAATCGGTGTATAAAAGATTCCAATGCGGCCAGTACTTTTCGAGTTATTTAATTGAGTATGAAATATCCCTAGACCGTGTTGATGTGTGTATTATGTAGTTGATCCTGATGTTACTGAAGTAACGTCTGCCTTTACGTGGGACTTTGAACAATGGTCAATGTTTAGTCTTCAGTTCCATTTGTCATTCGTTCAAGAATCCCTACTAGTTCGTTATTGTGTTAGAAAGCATTTAAGACAAGGCCCTTATAGCACCTTGCTCACTGATCTACAAAGATCAGTCTATTGTGTGAACTCCGGACTCCGGTGTAGCATTTGTATGTTACGAAAGCTTTGATCGAGATTTAAACCACAACACTATTAACCTTTGAAGCGACATCGATCAGGCGGGTTCCACTCTGAATTTGTACATTTTAGAGCAGTTCGAGACATTAAGACATATTACATATAACTATGTTATGAGCTCGCAGATTCAGAGATTTGCAGTTTGTTAGAGTCAAGAACCTCTGTTATAGATGTGGCAATCATCTGCAGTCTCGCAATAATTCTTTAATTGACTCGGCTGACATAAGCTTCGGAAGCTAATGAAGACGTAAGTTAGGTGATGTCATCAGTTAAGAATCTGAATTTTGTTTTATTATGTTATACTTATAATAGACTATCATCTAAATATTTCGGTAAGTCTTTGAGCAACTACTTCCTTAGTTGTACAGTATTGGAATAACTATAAGCAGAAAAATAAAACTCCGAACCAAACGAAGTGTTGGCGAAACATTTTGCCATTGTCACTCATCACTAAATAGACACACACGCACACAGTATGCCATTACGAGCCAATCCCAACAATTTGCAAATTCTAGAAACTGTACAGTAAATCATTTCCAGCGCTGCATGCCACACGTCGCGATGACTTCACACCTTGTGTTAAGGGTCTAACTAAGATCATACATTATTCAAACTTACATAATCATTTTGCCTACTTATCTTATTCATATGTAATTGACCAAAGTAACATTGGTTATTAACTATGATTTGCATCTTGCAAGCACAGGTGGCGAAAACTGGCATCTTTTTTTAAAGATGTTAAAGTTAAAGTAGACGAATTTCAGTAAAACGGTATTTTGCGTTACGAAAATTATGAAAGTTTTCCTGAAGGAAAATGGTGTTAGTGGTTCAGGGCGTCTTACATCGGAAAATTTTATATTATAGTTTTCCTTAGCTACAAAATGTTGATGTCAGGCATCAAAAAGATTTATTAATATAAAAGCAAAAACGCGCAAACGGTCATACCGTAGCATCAGGTGCGTTCCACACTGCACATGCTTGCTACGAAACCAACTCTTGCGCAACCAAAGTTCATAAGTTACCTATAATAACGGTCAGACTGCGATTGTTCTGTACCGCGGACTTGTTTGTCATGTGCGGAATGTTTTGAAACATTTCAACGATGGGTAGATGAAGACGAATAGTTATTGTGGTCAGTTTGAAATTGTGCATGAAATATTAGGTTTTATGATATTTCTAGATGTTGAAAGTTTAACCATTAGGTATTGTATGCTTTTTGGTGATGGCGTAAAAAATATTTTATTGCATAACTGCAATGTATTCTTTTCTTCAGCCTAACATGTTCGGAGTTCATGCTGAAATAGGCATTATCAAATTCGATTTGTTCGGAATTGTCTGCTGATTTGCGCCTTTATGTATTTGGCACGCAGAAATCGTAGGTCAAACAGTCGTTAATCTCTAAGCCTTCACAGTAACACATCGTGTCAGTCTCTTGGCACCGATACAACGTCCTCATTCGAAAAAAACTTGTAAAATTTAACACACGGTCCGACTACAGTTACAATAATAATACCATTCAAATCATTGACATTTTGTTAATATCCATCAAATAACACTGACCGGGCCACACGTAACCGAAACTCTTTCATTGTATTATCAACCCTTCTGAAGAAGAATAAGGTGTATAATCATTTGTTCGGAGGTAGTTAGCCAGAGCTTTTCGGCAAGATGGAATGATTATAAGCTTTACAGCAAATCTATCATTAGTGTAATAGTTTCGTACCGTTAGCGTATTCGTTGGAGTTGTATCACGTTTTTATGATATTAATTTTAGTGATTTATGATAGAAAAGCAATGTTTTCGCGAAATTAGTTTGTTGTTTGTCGTTATATTGAGGTCAGTGATTAGATATTTTATTTATTTATGGCGTCGCCAAGTTGGTATCTATTTATATCTGTTTCAGTGAAATTTTAAATGACCATAGTATCATTTGTATGCTCAAGTATTGTTCCTTATACTGTCTCACTAACAAGAGAACCCAGTGAATTTGCGGCAGCGAACATTTCATAAACATTTTAGGCAAGTAAGAGTAGGGTAGGCTGCTTTTCTTATGACATCTACGAAACATGCAAGATTTGTGGAACTCCCGTCCTTGGTCCCATAACAACCAAGAATGGTCAAGCGAGAATGCTCGGACACTTGATGGACAAGGTACGCCTGTCAATATGATGGACATACCAGCACGTTTGATTGGCTAACGTTTTTTGGCTGAGGTGGTAAGATTGGCACACGTAGGTAGTTGGCCAGGGCCATAGCAGTAGTTGTTGAGGGGTGCCCGAGGCGATGAGCCAAAAAATACCTTATACAACATTTACAAAAGTGTAATCTTCACTGTTTGAGCAAACAGTTGCATCACAAGAAAGAGTCAATTGTAGCAGCGTATACACATACTTCACTGCGATTGAATGAATCTTTCTCGTCCTTTCTAACGATGAAAAAACGATAGAAAAAACGATGACAGACCTAGCATATTTTATAATGCTACAACCTCCTTACACCATGGTGTACACCGAAGTAATCAAACATTCCGTCAACGACATAGCTTTCGCTACAAAACATGATTTTCTACGAAATGTCGAAACATTCGACGCGTGCGCAGTGTGGGACTCCATGTTCCACAACGCGGTTCCCTGCGGTTTTTTTATCGCATTCGCAACGCTTGCTCAACGCACACCGCACACCGGTACAAACCGCACGCTTTTTAGGACATAATTGTACCTTTCCTGTAGGTTGCCTTACCGTTTGTAACACGGTGCAATACTATGTAAATTATGTGAAGAAAGTTAAGTGGGCGTGTATTAGCGAGTGTTTCTATCGATATTACTTACGTGTGTTGATTAAAATACTGTTGATCAATAACTCAGCAACCGTTCACTTACCTGTAACAAAGAAAACACATCCATATTAACTCTCGTCAGTAACAGAAATGAAAACACAAGTTTCGGTGAAAAATATAGTTATATTTTTCTTTCTCCATTTTGAATAAGAAACAAGTAGAAAATATCTAAACAGTAGAACTGTCTTTCTAGCGATGCCTCTACCTATCGCTAGGAATGCTAGGATCCATCATTGTTCATTAGTTCTACAGCCACGCCTGCCTAGCTCCGTCATTCCAATCAACGCTCCCTGACAGTAAATGATAGCTACCCACGGTGTAGTTCACTGGGTGCTCGTAATTCACTGGTAGCTGCAGGTACACTCTCACTGTAGAAACCGAAAGCGGTCGGGTGACGTGCCGTGGACCGCGTACCGGCGCTAGCGCACCCGCGCCCTCACACCTGCTCGGGCCCAAGCAAGTTAATCACGTCCAGACATATGTATACTACCTGTGGCCCTGTGTACCTGTGGTACTGACTGACATAGGTAGCTCACATATACATACGATATACAGACAGCACGCAGCAGGAATGTAAGTGATGTATAAGTTTTGGAAGAGTACCTATAATTAGTTTCACATAACTATCAATTCGGACCCGTATACTAGACAGACAGCATCCATGTAGTTTTGACTAGCTGCGCACCGCGGTTTCACCCGCACTACCCATAAGTCTCGAACCCATAGGAATATCGGGATAACAAGTATCCTATGTCCTAATCCAGGTCATGGTCTGCCTATGTGCCAAATTTCACCCAAATCCGTTTTGCCGTTGTACGTGAAGGCGTAACAAACGAACAAATAAACATACGAAAATCAAATCTTTTCTCTTTATTATAATACTAGCGGCGCCCCGCGGTTTCACCCGCATAAGTTACCCGTGGGAATATCGGGATTTAATTATCCTATGGCCTTTCCCGGGACTCAAACTATCTCTATACTAAATTTTAAGCGTGAAGAGGTAACGGACCCACTTACGTATTTATAATATTAGTATGGATACGGATAGTATGGATTAGTTTAGATAAAATAGGTATATTGTTTTCGCGTCGGATAACGGATCTGATGATGGAGACGAAATACGGATTAGCCTACTAGACGAAGTGGTTAGTTCGGCGGCGCCGAAATAACTTCGATTTCCGCGTCCCGATCCAACACATGGTTTAATCAGGATGCCTCTTATTTTATTCAGTGTTTACTAAGTAATATAGTTTGTATCTGCTTATATTCTTAAATTCTACAATAATCTGTGTAAAATTCAAAGCTACGAACATTTTCTGATGTGTTGTGACTTTCATATCAACACGTATCGCTTTCCCGAACTGAATGAGCGGACTTCCAAGAAATAAATACCGGTCCCCCGAGTCTCTTCACTTGCAATGAGTCCACTTGCTTCCACTTACAGAAACGTTTCCACTAGACTAGCTATGTCATGTAGGTGTGCCTTCATTTTTGACGCTCTTCTGCGTTATGAGTTTGTGATATTGTGAATAGAAATTAAGAAAAATCTGATAATAGTACTAGAACCTTCTTATCTGAGATATTTTTACTCACGCTAGTGCAAAACTAGAATTATAAACCTAATAAAACAAATGAAAAACTGTCACAATAGCCACTAAGATCCGAGAAATAAAATGTATTAGTCAACATTCAAAACATTGTATTTGATGACAAAACTAATGGGAACTAGACCGAGCACACAACATTATCATAATCTAACGTTTAAAACAATAGAAAAAGCATTTTATTGTTCAAATTAAACGTAGCGTTATGTCAAAATTATAGAGATGGCCTGCTGCACTATGGTTATGTCTTTATCAAGATGGCGGCGATGGTGTTCCGTGTTTGATAATAATTAGTTGTTACGCAAAATTAATAAGTTTAGTTGCGGGGCCGCGGTGATTTGCTGCAAAAATGGACGGTCGCTGAGACAATAAATACCGTTTATGTAAGAAACTGTGGGATTTAGAGAGGTTTATCGACATACGTTACGCAGCGAGTTTATGAGTACTTATGGCCAGTTTGGTCATGGACAGTTAGACACGCGTATGATGTACATATGTACTACACGCATATTATGTATGAATGAGAATTTTGGCAACATTTCACACGTAAGATGGTCAAATCTGTAGTCATTTCATTAAAAAAATGATATACTCCAGCACTACCAAAATATCTAAAAATAAAGCTTTTGAAAATCGTTCTACAATTTTCCATTACTACTTATCTGTACCAATAAGGGACCCGACATCAATACGGTGAACGGACATGTCCTTATGTATTGAAAAACCATTAAGTACGCTAAGTGTGTCAAACCTTTCAAGTGTCAAAGCCCTCGAGGCCTTCACACATTGGCTGTGTATGGTCCATGGGTAGCCAGTACAGGCACACATTGGCTGTGTATGGCCCATGGGTAGCCAGTACAGGCACACATTGGCTGTGTATGGCCCATGGGTAGCCAGTACAGGCACATTACATCACACACATGTTTTTGCTGGCCCATTGTAAGGTAACTAGTGATAATTAGCGGCACAATGATGGTCACACAAATGTCCCTTTGTGCGCCTGCGTAGGTTTTGCGATAATCGATGAATGGGCGAGAAAAAGTCGATAAATGATCTGTAGGGCGACCATGGGACTGAAGCGAAGATTCAAGTTCTTATGCGAAAATTAACGGATTTTCTTTACTACTCTATCTTTTCGGAAATTTATACCAATTGGCTGCAGGAACTGGTTCTGGAGGCAGCTGACCCCAAAGATAATAGTAAAATCAAAAGAGATTATTTCGGAACTGGCTAACTATGAGGCAATGATAAGGAAAGAGTTTTAAAACTGCACCTTGCACTGCAGAGGTGATTGAATTTAGCTATGAGAAACTACGCAGAGGAAGACGGAGCTACATTTCCTGCGAGCTGTGGAGCACTCTAGTAACCTGTTTCTCTCAGTTTGTGTCTAACAAGTAGTTCTTCCTATCTATTAGTGGACGGCGACGCATTACCCGCCACTTACGCACAATCGCGGTGTTTAGCGCGACGACGCGATATTACTGTGCAGCGCTCGAAGCGACAAAGCGGCTGTGATGATAACAGACACAAGGTCGGAGTTTCAATTTGCTACAATAAGGACCAAAATAGAAGAGAAAAGCAGCAAACGGAACCCATATTCACTTGGAATTTATTTGTTTCTGTGGCCATTTTTCGGAAAATAAGCTTTAGTATAATTATCTTCAAAGAAGAGAGAAAATCTTTGAAAATCGGAACCTATCATCCAGAAGTGTTGTAATACGCAATCGATCATGGTGTCCGGAGACTTTCCCGCGGCGCGGCCGTCGCCCCCATTGTTCATACTTATTGATTTGTTGGCTCGATGCACGAACACACTAATTGAAAACCGCACTTGTGGTGTAAGATAGCGACCTCCTGAATAGCTTTAACATAGCGTCCATTTAAACAATAATAAAAATGTCAAATCCAAAACTCGCCATAAATAGCATAGTTGGAACAAATAATAATGAAGCAAGGTATCTAATGAGATCAAAGTTCAGAACGCTTAACGAAGCTTGGCAAATACAGCCGAGAAGATAATTAACATGGTGTGTATAATAAATATAGTAATTACGATCAGTTTACGATACTGATATTTTTACTACCCATAGTGAATATTTACTGCACGGATGATGACAGCCTGCGCATGCGCCTACTGCACAATAGCTCAGTTTCGGTACGTATTGCTGCGTTATTGCGCGACAATGCCTGATTTTCATAATTCACATGATGCAAACTAGACATTGAAGAGTTTACGAGTCGAAGTGCTGTTTACACTGCGTTGTGTTGTAAGGCACTTTAATTGACTCAGTGGTGCACAATGAAGCCGCGATTTTAATTAAGATATGAAATTTAGCTCTTTTTACGTCGTGCTCGTGGTTTTCATATTTTATCAAATGCACCAGTATGAAACGAAGTGTAGAGGTAGACACTTTATCATAACTAGAAAAAGCGAAAAGAATATTCAAAAATACCGTGCTGTTTTGTTTGGGATTCGTAGGCACTGATAGCCTTATAGACGGAAATCTCTGTCTGACTGTTTCTTTAAAGTGCATTAAACATTTAGAAATAAATCAAGGAATCTGTAAAGAAATTCTTTGACAACCTCAAAAAAGACTGAAAGTTTTATGAAGAAGCTATGATAGAATATAAAATCTTAGAAAATAATAAAGCAATGCAGGAGGATTTAAGTAATGTGTGCAAGAGTTCATATAAACTGTTACATTACATAGTAAAGAGAAATGCATTACTATGACGCAACGACGATGACTCTGCTAGTAGAATTGTACGCAATTATGACCAGATCGCCCCAAGCGACAGCTTATTATAACCACACAATCTTCAGGAAGGTCCTTTACATTACGTAACTATATTAAACACGTGATTATTTAAACCTTTCTCTCAATCAAACACGAATGTCTGTTTATTTCTTTAAAACTTTTTCTATTTTTATTAGTGACCAATTACTGATTGAACTGTATGGCTAATTAGTTACATTACATCACTGATGTGATTGCTAGTTACATAAGAGGTCATTTACCTGTTCTAAGTTGCCACCATAGGTTAAGCCATTGCCTCTTTTGGGTGAGCCTATTTTGACCGCAGTCCGCAGTCCCCTAGGACTCAGTGAACTAGGTATCTATATTCTCTTAAAAACTGTACGTACTAGCGTCAGGAGTCAGTCCAAGCACAATTCTTCTTCTTTCTGTATTTTCCCATGTTGAGTGGAAGCCTGATCCACAACACTTCTTTTATACAATTACTTTCCGTTTTTCTTTGCAATATAAGTAAATTGGAAAATTCTATCATTATTTTAGCCAGCATTTGATTCCTTTCGAGCCGTGTTTCCCTAGTATGATATGATGCGTTTAGTTGTTTTTAGTTACTTAGCACCTTAAACAACGACAAAATCATCAACTTTCAAGAAAGGTATACATGTCACACATTATATAACTTGGTAGTTATGTAATTTTATGTATTTTATGTAATGTATTAGGACAAATATGTAGGTCCTGTCTATTAATAGAAGCACCTAACTATCACTATCTAATGCTAATCGGTATGCCGCTGACGAATTGACACCGTTGACATGACGTAACTGACGTTACGAAATAAAAGATTATGATCAATGATCTTTGTGTTCGTTCGATAGGTTCTCTTGTTTTGCGATCTTTTGTTGTTCTTTTTATGACTATCCGATGCTGTTTTGTTTTTGTTCTGCGTTAGTTTGGTGAAAGAATTTAGAGAGTGAGGAATGTCGTTTTTAGAATTTCGAAGTCGATGGGGTCAAATGTATAAGTTGGTCTCAATGGATGCCAACTAGTTTTCCCTTTTAGCAATGCTTAATTTGCTTATGATGATGATGTCGAGTTGAGCTTTGTTGAGGTGCACTATACAAATAAAGAAATCAGACATAGAGTCAAAAAGCTCCTGGAGAATGTTTACGTTACATTCGGTATATTGAGCAATTAATTGCAGAACTAGATGTTTAGTTGTTGCAAACTTAACAGTTGACAGTCAAAAACTGACAACGAAATGATCACCGCGCAGGCGTGCAACTTTCATCTCGCCGCACTTGCCCTTTGCGAAGGTACTCCTCGCGTCAGGCTGACCGGGGGTCACACACGAGTGGCCAGGTCGGCCGGCGTGTGTAATTGTGTGGTTTCTCCGCCATTGGGAGAAAGTGCTGTAATCGGCGCGTTTCTAGCCGCCCCCTGCCGGGGGGCCCCGCCTGCGCTGTCACCGATACCACTCTTTCCATTAATTCGCGGAGATAGGCGATATGGAGCGTCGTGTCGGAAGTAAGGAAATGGGGTATCAAGTATATATAAAAACAACCGTATTTGATTTAACAGAATTGGTTTGACAAATCAATACAAGTATTGATTCAAACCAAACCACCAAACCAATTCTATTAAAGCTCATAAACAATGACAATGAATTAACTAAGCAACAGCACACACAGCATCACAGAGCTGTGGTGGTCCAGTGGTAACAACCCCAACTTATGAGTTGTAGGTCGTGGGTTCGTACCCCAACAGGCGCTTTACTCTGTGTAATTTATATCAACACTACTGCTCTCAAAGCGATGAAGGAAAACGTCGTGAGGAAACCGGCATGTATCAGAACCAAAAATTCAAAGACATGTGATATCCACCAACCCGCACTGAGCCCGCGTGGTGGGTTACGTCCCACTCCCTCTCACATAGAGGAGGCCTGTGCCCCAGCCTATACCTGAACCTAAGTATTATTCAGAGATGGAATAAAAGAGCCTCCGTGCGTGAGTGATGCTACCAGGAACGTTTTGATTAACGCTGCATGGCTGTAAAATATAAGCAGCCAACAGCAGATATTTAATTTACATAAACTGCTATATAATACTTACTTACTTCACCCGACAAGAGAACGGAGGCTCACACATATTTACGCATGTTCTTGAAGAAGTATTTTTCAAGGGTACGACTGTTGACAGCTTATAATGCTTTACATAAATGAATAGAATTAATTTGCAGCCATTAATATATATATCCGTTTAAAGTGAAAACTAGTTTCCAAAATGGAAGTCAATATCACATACATATGTATGTAAGTACTTATTTTATTATCAAACTAGAATAATAAATGAATATAACAACATGAGGGCCATGGGGTCCGAGTGCCCACATAGTTTTTTGAGACATCAAGCGTTGGGTCGACTCTTCACGTGACCAGAGAGCTGGCCTATTTTTTGGCCAAATAATCAGCATTGCCATACAACGTGGCAATACTGCAAGCACAGACTGCAAGCCTTTTCCAGTTGACAGCGATGCGGGTGAATGTTTTGATGCTCTTTGATTATCTAGGTACGGTAGGCTGCAAAAGTGCATGGGTAGTACAGAAACAAAATCGTATGAAGCGAGAAATGACGCCATCTAGCGTAAAACCAGTTAACGACTAACAAAATTTAATTATGCTGTTATTAGATGGCGTTGCTTTGCTTTATATGATAAAATATTTTTGTAGTTTCTTTTTGTCTCTTCAAACATTCAAACAATTTATAATTAATAGTTTCTTTTAAAGAAAATTGTTCCTAATTATTAACCTACTATGTTAAAATTGAATATCAATTTATAAGTAGGTGCTAAGTAACTACTAATTCGAATATTAAATTAATTATTAAAATACCCACTCGTTAGCTTAATAAACATATTTCTATCGGTTTCTTTTATTATTTTTATAATTTAAGCTACGTATGCTGGTAAATGTAATGTAATAATTAGATAAATGTATTAGCCTTGTAACTCTTTGCTCAATCCTACTTAATACGTTTCTTCCTAACTCCTTACTTACGTTTCGTAAATTAGTCATAGTTGTGAAGAAACCAACGCCATCTAGTTTATTTTCGAAAACCTGAATTCAAACGTTCACGGGAAAATAGACACTAAGGTACCCATGCAATTTTGCTGGCGACTGTACATGTCATCTTGAGTTTTTAAATTTCAACATTGAATTTTATTTCACAAAAATAAAAATTGAAATTATAATAAACATGACTAGACTTTTAGAAGTTTAATCTAGGTAGAAAATAAATTAAATGTGTCAATTTGAGTTATTTAGAAACATTGCGGTTTCAGCCTACCGGGAAGTCAGCCTTGTGATATTTATTACACTTGGCATGCACAGAACGAGTATTAAAATATTTGAATGAATGACTCTCTATGTATTATTTGACATACAGTGGAGGTCCCTAACACCTGCCCCGTTTCTAATAACCTATCAACAACCTACAGGGTGAAATTAAATTCATGGGCATCCTTTTAAGGGGTCATTGTACTCATCATTATGAACAACTTTTACTATGGGACTAAACCTTAAATCGCGAAAAAAAAAAATCAGCTGTTCCTTGCATTTATGTTTACATAACTCGTCAAAATGTAGAGAACAGCTGATTTTTTTCGCGATTTTAGGTTTGGTCCAATAGTAAAAGTTGTTCATAATAATGATTATAATGACCCCTTAAAAGGATGCCCATGAATTCAATTTCACCCTGTATATTATGCCAGTTATTCAAAACTAATTAATCATGCAAATTAGAGAAAAATTACGACAGCTGTCAATGGTTAATTTCAGTGTTTTGGAACAGGCAACTAGCTTCAACTTTCTGACTAACTGACCGACTATTTAATTTTGACAATTCAAATTGAAATAAATGCTTTGAGTTTGAGTTTGAGTCACAAGTTCTAGAAAACTGTTTGACTTTTCATTCGTGAAACCTCTCGACACCTTTCTTTGTAGTCATGAAACAGACACGACTAGGTTGATCTGCTTACCAATTGTCAGATATATTATTTGCCAAACCCCAGACAGGTAAATCTAGCAATGCATCATTGTCAAAAGCAAATAAGCTACTTAAATCCACAGCAGACCGCTACAGCCTGCTCCATTGTGTTCCAAAGCGGGCTACCGTTTAGAAAGCACTCTTACCTCCCAGGAGTCCCAGGCCGCGAAATTAAGATGTTTCCATTAGAATTGCTAATGTCGGTGAAAGCAAAGCCCTTATGTTTACATATAATTACTGATCTGTATGTATTTATGCGGCTGATGGCCGTCGTCGATGTTCCGAGTGACAGGCGGCCGGGGGTCGGCAGGACTCACGGAGGCTGTACGTCGCTCTACAGATTATGGTAATTTTGTGCGTTTACTTATATTATATAGGGGGAGCGGAGTCATCTGCGATGATGTTATTAGGTACAGATTGTGGACTATACTGCCGAGGGAGGCCTGACTTCTAATTATAATTATTGCTTTTGTTTGTTTTCATTTATAAGTACTCGTAATCGGTAATTATTTATTAGAGGAGAGGGTTTGCGTTGAAGGCAAGTCTTTTCATCAGATGACATGAAAAAAATTAAGGGCTCATACCTATTTGTCAAACTTAAAACTACTTAAGTACTTATTGCGTTCAACCAAAACATAACAAATCATGTTTCAGTCAGAGGATTTCTCTCACGGACTCTCAACATTCAATAAAGCAACACCACAAAACACAAACACACGACCAAACATCGATCGATCGATAAAATAAAATCCTTTCCACAAATCGCGGAAATGCACGTCTGGGAGGCCATAATTTAATATTAACCACGACCATTCCGCACGAACTGAAAAACATGCCCGAACAAACCGCGGGAGCAAAACAAAGCACTGATATATCTCCCTCTCTGTCGTTTATATAGCCTTGTCTCTTTCTAAGAATGGCCGGTCCCTTTGATCCGTGGCTAATTGCGCGCTTTCCCGCAGGAAACGGTCGATTATCGCGTTAATATGAGGAATCTAAGCGGGTAATACTGCCTATCAGAACGTATAGGGCTGTTATTGGCACTCGCTGTTTATGTGAGGTTCTTGCTTGATTTACTTTGTCCTTGTACTTAAAGTACGTGGTAGTACATTCTTATAAAGTTAGATATACCTTTGTTGAGCTGACAAGAGGTTTGATAATTATAGGACTTTATTTTATTCATGGAAGAGATATCGAACTTTGATATACTATTATAAAATCTATGTCAACCAAACATCATAACGATTAAGTTCGTAATTAATTGTCTCTGAAAAACAAAAATTCCGATATTTCCCAGAAGAGTATTGCAGGCATTGCGTGACTTTTTCATGAAAATAAATATGTAGAAGCATTCGTCTTACATCATATTTTGTGAAGGAAACATCTGTGAGAAGGTCTGCATTCCAAATCTAGAAAAGCGTTTTTAACACGATTGGACTTGCCTAGAGCAAATAACTGGCGATGATCTGATGAATTAAACATATCATGTACCTACTTAGTATCATAATAACATTAAACCAATCTCTGTAGCGCACTATAAATCACTTATCTTCATAAATTCAGCATCTTCGCTCCAGTTACCATGGCAACGGGCACGCAGGCGCGTAAACAAGAGTCAAACATACTAATATAAATCTTATTACAGAACAAAAAGCGTGCAATCTTGAATGATCATGAATTGCGAAGCTATCTAATGATGACAACTGAATGTATGTTTTATTATAGTGACAGTAGAGTTTAATTTCGGGTGTGTTTGTTGACAAATAATTGTCAAAGAGTGCGCGCACGCACTGCGCTCTAATTCGGAGCAGCGGATGCGATTATAATTATTGTTTTAATTGTGCGAACGGCGCAGGCATTCGACTGATTTTACGAGATGGAATTCGGAGCACTGCAAGCTTAATAAGCACGGATTACCTATAGATGTTGTAATTGTTAATCTAATCTGGGAATCAAAGATACACCATGATCACTTTTTGTTTATAAACAAACATAGGAAGATCAAAGAAACGATGGATGGACTGTGTGAAAGATGATATGGCTAAAAAGGGAGTATAATTATATACTTTTGAACAAGATATCTTGCATAGCTTGCGTCGAAACAACGTCATTCGAATCTTCATATTACTCCCGTTGCGCCGACCTCCAAAGAAATTTGGATAAGGAGAGGTGAATGATGATGGCGAAAATTGCTGCGCGAACGTTTGCTCCCAATTGTAGGCAAGCATGTGAAAGTTAAGTAGATAAGTACAATCACCAAAAGAGATAAGTAATCAGGGTCGTTGGATATAGTTGTTTAGTAAGAAACCAATGGATGTTCTCGAATAAAATTTAATTTAATTAATAGAAAACAAACAGCTTATTTATCAAATTAAATTTCAGTCGACAACATCCATCGGTTTCTTACTAAACTTCAACTATATCCGACGATCCTGCATACTTATCCCTTTTGTTGACTGTACATACGCTTTTCAGTTTCCACACGCAATTTCAGCGTCACTCGTCCGCATTGGTAGAGCGACCATAGTTATGGCTTTTAGGTACACTAGGATATCTACCTATTGAAGAAGATTTTCTTTTGTTGTATAATCAAACGGCCAATATATGAAAGCTTGTAAGTACTGCTTGGCAAACATGATACTCGTATGACATAGCGTGAACAGCTGTACTAAGTAGGCATGTTTTGGCACTTGTTGTTGAGGCCGCGCCACACCTCGCAGGGCGCGCGCGGTATGTGGCACAAGGATGGAGGTTCGAGAAGCTTTTGACAGCCACACGATAAGTTTTATAGCTGTAACTTTAGGCAATACTGATTCACGCTAAATAAATCTACTGCTGGATAAAGGATTTCCTCAATTTACTGAATGGCACTGTTATAAAACTTCATGCAATAGAAGAATTATATGAAAACTAGCTAAAATGACAATTGAAAGTGGAGCAGGTCATCATCATCTCTGTTTTTAACACTCGTGATGACTGTGGAACTTTGAAGTGACCCTCATTTGCCAAGTGTTAGCAAAAATCATGCCTAGTTGCAGCACTAGCAGCATTTATTTATTTATTTGCAGGTAAAGCCTCCTAAATAAGTGAGGTGTGTCTGGAAATCCTCTCCTAGAAAAGTCTTCACCACAGAGCGGCTGTCGCCCTGTGCCGGACGGCGCGTATGTGTTCCACGCGCGCCTCAAAGAGAAGTCAGCAAAAAGGAAGGGGCCTGGCAGGGCCGAAGCCTGCCGGGGTTGCGGGATTGTCCGAAAGGGTTACCGCTACCCCGGAACATAAAGGGCTAAGGAAGGAACACGGATGGGTTTTAGTCAGTAAGAGTCTGACACTCCCTTTCGCTCCACCCAGAGCGGGAGGAGTCATTTGATCATTTCCCATCCATAAAAAAAGAGCGTCTGTCGGAAATCATGAAAACTAATTGCTACTCCTTTCATCTCCGTCAATCACAAGTCTGCTATTATTAACCGTGTTAATACCAAGTATATGTATGTCTGTCAGTACCGACCTACTGGGCAGTAATATTAACCCCTGAAGCGGGTGACTTTAAAAAATAAATAAAGTTCACAATCCTATCGAAAATAACAAAATTTAAAACCTAACAACAGAATACTTAAAGTACTACGTAACCTAACTTAACTAAAACTATACACAAACTTAAATATAGCGTCGAAAAATTCATTCGCATCGCTGTCGACTGGTAATGTACCCAAGAGACTGGCGGCTTTACCACGTTGTATGGCAATGCTTAGCCTTTGGCCAAGGTAAAAACCAGCCCAAGGGTCACGGGAAGTGTCAACCAGCCGTTTTGAAAGTTCCTTAAAAAGACCATGAGCTCTCGGACCCCACGGCCCGAGGGTTTCAACCCCAAACGGCTCGAAAATAAAAAAAAAACCTAACTGGGCAGTTAGGTTCAATAGTGCTTGTTAGTAAGGTCGCAGCACACCTCACGAGTAACGCCCGGCATCGACCACAAGGATCCACTTACTCACTTTATTTAAATGCAATCTCATGCTCATGACAACAGTCACACGTTCAGCATTAAAACAAAACATTATGTTCTACTTCGAACATGTATTTCTACTTCTAATCTAAAGCAGGCCCCCAGCCCCCAAATAACCGCAAAGAGCAATAAAAATGAACCAAGTATACCACTAAAGTCGTTTATGACCCACTTCAAGTCAGACCAGATTATGTTCAATGACCTCCATTTCGATTATTGTGCGAAAATACCATGTTTGACATTTAGCGTAAAGTAATATTTCTTAAGTGTGTTGCCAGTAGGTATCGCGTATTATTTCTGCTAATTTATATTCAAATTGAGTCCCGCGCTGTCGGATACGAGTTATGTAAATGTCTAAATATCACTGATGTGTATGATTGATAAAATTAATTAATAGCCGGAATCAATCAATCAATAAATCATCATCGAGGTTAGTAATTAGAGGCATTTGTGCCAGTTATCTGACGCATGGCAAGTGAAGCAACGCCAGAGCCGTATCGTGATCGTATCAGCTAAACGGTGTTATTATCAGGGCTTAGCTACTAGTTGATGTACGATAGCAGCGTGTCATAATGAAAACCAGATTTAGATTTCAATCTGCATCGCCCTACGAGATGGCGCGAACTGTGGTTCTTAATCTAAGTTGGACCTACTTATGCAAGACGGAACCAATCCACACACCGAATTGATTGTTTTGTCTGAATTGTCAGATCATTTTGGTCGTTACAGTGTCGATAGAAGGTGCATTTTAAAAGCTTTCTGTATACTTATCTCTATTTTGGCATGTGTGTGGATTGGTTCCGTCTTGCATAAGTAGTTCCAGTTGCATTAGCTGGTTTGATAAATGTTTTAAGCTTGAATGCGAGCTATCTCCGCCTGCTAAAGCCAAACGATAAGTTCTATTTGCCAGTTTTGCTGACATATCTTGAATTCCTGATTACTTCTCTTTTCATTTCTCGTGACTTTGCTAGGAAAGAAAGAAAACAAAAATTTGCTAGGCTGTAAAATATTGCTGACAGATGGATGACGTGTGTTTTATGAAAGATGCATAATTATATTAAACTGAGTTAAGCTCTGATGAACCATCAGTAGCACTAATGCCACGATCGGTTACAACCAATGAAGCCGGTAATCAAGCGTCGTGCGCAGCTCGCGTCCGGCGGCGGTCGGCGCGGGCGCATAGCGGCGCGCTTTTTGCTCCGTTCCGCTCTCATACACACACGCGAATTCTTCTTGGAGCGGGGATATCTCACTGACCAGTACGTGGAGATAACAATGCTATGCATAGCTAATTGTGATATTTACGTGTACGACTTCGGAAAACTCGTAAAGCTGTCGGCTTCTCACATATCTGACTGACCATTATTTCTGATTGACTAGACAATAGACATAACTTCTTCTTTCAATGAATTGCAAAAAAAAATCCGCACCTAAAGATTAACTTAAACGGCATTGAGTGTGACCTTTCTATTAGAACTATGGATTTAAGTACTTATTTCGAAAGGGCCATGAGTTGAGAGGTTTCCTTTCTGTCCTAAAGAAAGTTTCTCCTGGTTCTAGTTTTTTTGATTTCTGTGTTTCTGTACTTAAAAAATGGTATAGTGATTCCAAAGACAGTTTATCTGGCAGGCTTTCATCACCAACTGGAATGTCACCTATTCAATTTCCAATTGGCACTTTGTACTGTAAAGTAAACATGCTCTCCGCCTAATGACCCGTGACTCTTTCACAAAGAAACCCTCGATATTTCACGTCTTTTTTTGTGGATGGGAAATCATCAAATGACCCCTCCCGCTCTGGGTGGAGCGGAAGGGAGTGTCAGACTCTTACTGACTAAAACCCATCCGTGTTTCTTCCTTAGCCCTTTGTGTTCCGGGGTAGCGCTAACCCTTTCGGACAATCCCGCTACCCCGGCAACAATCCCGCTACCCCGGCAACAATCCCGCTACCCCGGCACAATCCCGCTACCCCGGCAGATATTTCACGTCTAATATTCTAATGAAGTCGTCGAAACATAACAGAAAAAAAATAGTGAACACAACAGTCTCGCTGAGAGATTAAATCTTTTATTTCTCGTAGCGGTTCCGGTGCGCACTCACTGGTCGGTGTCTGTCTCAGGGTGCTGCGCGGGCGCCACGCTCTGCCGCTCATCCGCTAGGGTTGACATCATTCTGGTGTCACTTATTCACCATCATCACCATTCTCTTGCATTCCCAGTTAATTTGTATTCGGCGCAACATGTGGTCTTCTCTCATAGTTCTCTATTAGTCGTTATCTCTGTAGTCATCCCCTTTATAACCACATTATCTTTCACACAGTCCATCCATTATTTCTTTGGTCTTCCCCTACTCTTATAGCCATCGACATTCATACTCATAACTCTCCTCACGACATTTCCTCATTCCTCTACAACACATGTCCATACCATGACAACCGATTTCCACACAACTTTTCAGTCTCCGGTGCCACTTTCAGACCTTCGCTTATATACTCGTTTCTTATTCTATCGTTCATCATTCATCATCATTACATATTTGCCATGTTGTGGTCAAAATATTTTACAGCCATCGTTAGTGGCACTGAGTGGAGCCCTAAAAGTGGCCACTTTCATGATTCTCGTAAACATAATACTAAAAATACTATTTGCTTTTTGTCATACAAAGTAAATATAGTTTTTATAGAATTCAGTAATTCACAGTATTTTTGGAATGCAACAATCATCGGTAAACATTAAAATGGACCGAAATAACTGGAAATACTGGGAGAAGCTTGTGCCCAGCAGTTAGATGATGCAGAGTGACAGTAACTCGCAGTAACTCGTAATACTTATTGTCCTCCGACTCATGAAGATGTCGAGAGACAGACAACCCTACCCGTGCTCAATGGGCGGTTGTCGAAAGTGACCAGTAATTGTGCGTACGCACCGCGAGTGGCGCGAATCATTTCATATCTCTTTTTATATCGTCTTCTGAATTTGTTGATGCAGTAAAAACCATGGAGCGGCTAGCGGTTATTGTTGTGCAGACTTTTTGCTGTAATGTTAAAGAGAGCACCTAATCATAAGTCACGCTTATATTATTTAACAAAACAGCCTACTCAGTGCCTCTCTAATTGTTTTGTATTTATTGTATCTTGTTTGGCAGGACTTTACGGGATACGAGATTTAAATCAACTGGTCAACTCAATATTTTTTTTTTAAATCCACGTATGTACATAAAAAATTAGAAGCTACAGTTTTTGACCTTTTGAAATGAATTTGCGTACGGAAATACCATTTTTTTTGCGACAGGTCATTTTAACTGTTACAAAAAGTGTCATTGTTATAATTTATTAAAGTCCGTCAAAAAAGCTGCCACGCCGCCGCGCCGTCACGCGACGTCATTTTTTCTAGAAAACGCAGCCAATCTGACAAAAAATCTAATTCATCAAAACAGAAATTTTCAAATTGTATCTAATCTACAAAATACCTACGAACTGCCAACCATTACTTTTTCAATTCCAACGAGATGTAATTTTTTCTCAATTAGATTCAAAGATACGCGTTATTATTCAATGAGCGTGTTGCTCTGAATACAAAATAAATACAGAAGGTTCACTCAGAAAAATACTTTGCGTCTGTTCGGATGTTTTTCGTGCGTTTACAGAGTGACTGTTTAAGACATTTTATTTTTTAGGGTCTAAAAATACCTAATGTTGTCCAGGTTATAAACTATCTGTGTGCCTTTGAAAAAAGTTTTTCAAAGGAGAATGTCATGAGACCGTACCAACATGCAAGGGAGCGGGTCACAACCAAATGTAGTTCGTAAAATTACTCCTTGTTTTTAAATTAGATCTACGTTTTTGTCATGAAATAGATTCCCGGATTTCGGACATCAAAAATAAAAGTATTTTTATTTACTATTGTACGTATTTTATCTTATGTCACTGCCATTGTACAATTCATTTCCGAATGTTGCCACTACGTAAAAAATATAGGTTCGTGCCAACAAACGTTTAAACGAAGAAGTTAATTTGTAAGTACCTACCTACCGATTTACTATTTACTATAGTATTAGGTATATTTTTAAGCGTGTCAAAAAATCTTTAGGTCACGCGCTGCATCGTATTAATTTCAATTATTATTTTGGAATAGATACATTTTAATCATTGAAAGAAAAGAGGGCCGATTAAAAAAAATATCGTTTTTATTGTGTCGTATTGCATTTGTTCTGTTGCGACGTCATGGATGCCGTTACTGTTAATATTGATGTCATCTGAATTATTTCAATATAGGTAATTAAAATCCTTACTAACGAAAACGTTCAGGTGCTTTTCCATAACGTAATCTTTGTGTTATAGTCCTTAGCAATGCCTCTGTCATTCATCGTTCATTCGTCATTTTCTCGAACGTAACCTCAAAATATTAAGTAGGTAAATGGCAAATAAATACAAATTGCGGGAATCCATGTAAAATAGTTAGTAATATAGGAAGGGCACTAAATTCTCCTCAAATACACTAGGTTTGGTTGTTACAGCGGACTTTTTGTTTGGTAGAGGGCGCCCTATATTTGATTGCATTCTCCTTTCAAATTCATCCAAATCAATTCGGAACATACATCCAGACAAACGGACAAAAATTATAAAAAACTATTTTTTTGGCTTTAGACTCGCTCACACCTTGTAGCATAACTTTTTTTTTTCAAAAATATTCAATGTAAGTACAGTTTTGACTTCGTTACTATTTTACATATATAACCTTAAAACTATATTCATAATTAAAATTATATCCAAATTTAATTGTTGTCTATTTGATTTTACTTTTGCTTTGTAATTTTGTAGCGTATTATAAACAAATCGCGTGAACCTTCTGAATTTCATCCTTACTCTGCGACCTGCGCGTACGCCGCGATGTTAATATTTGCGGGCGTTTGTTCTTGTTTATTTCGGTTTCTACCAAAATTACCGTTTCTTAGCGGAAATGCAAGAAGTGAAAAGAGAAACAAGCTGCAGATTTATGATAATTTAAAACATAGAGGCTAAACTTTTTGAAATAAAAAGTGTTAACAGTAGCGGCAAACAGCCGAGGAACGGTTAGTAAGATGAACCTGAAAAAGGAAGATGATCCCAGGCTGAAGGGTTTATGTTTTCTTGTTATGTTTAGCAGTGGTCTAAAATGGGCTGAGTTCTGAGTGATTACAGGTTGTGTTACTGTGGCACTGTGTACATTATTTTACTGGGCAAAACTGTAGCTGCAGAATTATAAAAATATGAGTTTGTTGAATATTTAGCGATGCATAAAATTGTATGTTTAATCCATACTTCCATACTAATATTATAAATTCGAAGTAACTCTGTCTGTCTGTCTGTATGTTACCTTTTCACGCCTAAACCACTGAACCGATTTAGATGAAACTTGGTATAGAGATAGTTTGAGTCCCGGGAAAGGACATAGGATAGTTTTTATCCCGATATTTCCAAGGGATCGACACTTATGCGGATGAAACCGCGGGGCGCAGCTAGTAATGAAATAAATATTTCTTCAAAAAGGAAATAACCGCAGTCTTTGAACTTTCAAGTATTAAAAAAAAATTGCAAACTAACCAACTACATCATATTAACAAAAAGTTGCGATTACATAACGGGCGTGTCAGCTTATCAATCAGTTCAGGAAGGACCTGCGCCCGCGCAATGCGGAACACACTCGTAACTGACGGCTGTACGCACTTAGCGAGGTTTTGTTCTGAATAACTTAGTTTTTGTAACCTATCTAAACATATGGCTAGTTAATAACAGGTTCGATTGTTAGCCATATCTTAATTAAGTATGTCATGTAATTGCGTGACTTGTTTAGATCGCAGTATTTTTTTGGGAATCAAAGTTCAAATTATCTAGAAAAAACTGCGCGTGACATGAATTAAATATTACAAGTAACCTTTAATGTGATTGATTGATAACAACAATGTTTTCTTAACGACAGGTTTAGCTAGGATATAAGGCTTAATTTAAAAAAAATGTTTATAACTGTGTCGTAAGGTTGTAGTTTATAGATAGTAAAGCACTGTAAATCATCATGTTCAGGGACTATAAATGATTAAGAAATAATAATTCGTAATCAGCCTATAATGTTCCCACTGCTAGGACACAGGCCTCCTCTCTGTAAGAGGGAGTGGGCCGTAATCCACCACGCGGGCCCAGTGCGGGTTGGTAGATGTCACATGTCCTCGAATTTTTGGTTCTAAGACATGCCGGTTTCCTCACGATGTTTTCTTCACCGTTTTGAGAGCAGTGGTGATGAAATAATTTACACAAAGTAAGTAAAGCGCAGCGTAGTAGTGAGTAAGGAAGTAAAGCGCCTGTCTGGGTTCGAACCTACGACCTACAACTCGTAAGCCGCGGCCGATACGACTGGGCCACCACTGCTCACAAGAAATAATATACACATTTATCAACTCGTGCGCCTTCCATAACATTAGACGATTACTCCCTAACCTCACGATGTTCAATCATTTACAATAATTATAACAACTGTGATGTTAACGTGCGTTCATTATAAACAACGTTACATCAGCGTCGTGACTGTTGCTGGCTGTTGGGCAACCTGACCCTAGTGCTCGGCACGTCCGACAGACGCGACCACGCAGCGGGTACGCACGTAGTTGTTAGAGTCTAGTGATATTATTTTTTTGTGCTAATTATGTAATCGTGTTTTGATTTTTGTTGTTATTGTTAATCAACAATAACACAGCGGAGTTAAATGATTATGGACAAATCCGTACACAAAGGAATTGTTTATTCATCATTCTTATAAAATAATATGTACGTTAATGTAATATGCACTTTTTACAAAAATCGACATTTTGTATCGTAGCTGCATATTTTAACGTTTCCATTAATCTATGAAAACCAAAATCCATACTAATATTATAAATTCGAAAGTAACTCTGTCTGTCTGTCTGTATGTTACCTTTTCACGCCTAAACTACTGAAACAATTTAGATGAAATTTGGTATAGAGATAGTTTAAGTCCCGGAAAAGGACATAGGATAGTTTTTATCCCGATATTCCCACGGGATCGAAAGTTATGCGGGTGAAACCGCGGGGCGCAGCTAGTATGAAATGAAAAATAGAACGAAACTATTTAATTTGATTACTAAACGCAATTAGTGTAGCTAACTAGTAGCTACAGCTAATCAACAAGAATAGTACGAGTAATGTCCTTCAGTGTAGCTTGGCGAGCGCATTCTGTGGCCATTCCCATAGCTAATGTGTAAATGTGCTGACGCGTGCGTTGATGTCTTTTGTATGCGCGGTTGGCTCCTAGCAGTGAATAACATTTCGATTTGATGAAAATGTGGGAACAAGATGAAATTCCGTTTGTTTTTGTAATAACAGTGTTTCAATTTTCACTGTACTTTATAGGCGATTATTTTATATAGCCAGTTAGCAATCTTTGTTTTAAAATATAACTCTGTAGGCTAAAAAATATTCAATGCTAGATGCGCCCCGCGGTTTCACCCGCGTAAATGTCGATCCCATGGGAATATCGGGATAAAATGTATCCTATGTAAGGACATAGGATACTTTTCTTTTTAAGGAGATTACATCCTGGGGAAGGCCCCAGGATGCAATCTATCTCTCTGCCAAATTTGATCGAAATCCGTTCATTGGTTTAGGCGTGAAAAGGTAACATACAGACAGACAGACAGAGTTAATTTCGAATTTATAATATTAGTATGGATTCACCAAAATAAATATTATGTTTTAGCAAAATAAGTAAGTTACACGAAATAATGGTGTACTTATACTAAATGACAAGTAATTAAGGAAATCAGTAGTTACAAAAACGCTATATCATTTCAGTTACGCATCACTTGACCATTCGTTACCAGTAACTGGAAACTAAACGATTTTACCTAAAAAATATTCACTAATTTGAATAATTCACTGGCCGTAGTTATTCAGCTGAATTATTTACACGAAATATGAATGAAACTCGCATTACGAAGTGTTTCACGGTATTCTAAACGTTCAGGCAATAAGTCGAGAAGTCATCCGGAAAACTAATTTCGCTTGATGTTATTAGGTATTTAAGTTAATGTTACAAATTATTTTAGTGGTTAATTATGTTATTTCTTAAATGCAAAGTAAATCGGTCAGGCGCTAAAATCAAGTATCATAACATTTAAAAAAAACCGAGTGTGCTTATGACCACACGACTGTAGTGAAACTTCAAACGTATTTGGCTATAAGAGGAAGAGAGAAAGAAAATGTTCGCGCACTGCTGTCTCTTGCTTATATGCCCCACTCAACTCCCGTTCGCCTCGCCCGATCACACTTTTCGTAACGCGTTCGCCAGCTTACTCCCCAAGTCAAGCGTGCGTAAAGATGTTTCACTTCAAAAACTGAAATAAATCAATCGTAACCTTTCTCTTGTGTTGTTTTACACTTTATATTCACACCTAAATAGAAACTAATTGCTCAGCCATTACACAAACAAGTCAAAAACTATGTCACTGACCGTGCTAGCAGGATGTGCAGGCAACAGCACGAGTGGAGGAGGCTTCCTCTGCTTGCGCACCCCCCGGCGGCGGGCGGTAGCCACCACCGCCGTGCCCGCGCCCCCGCCCGCCCCCGCCGGCCCCGGGTGCCGCCCCAGCCACCGTGTCACCAGCTTCTCCTTACTGTTGGCGCTGCCATACTCTGGCTCCTCCTGAGGAATGAGGGTTTGGTAAAATGGATTCAAGTAGCACAAAAATAGTAACTGCGCTTGGCTCACATTAAGATTCCTACCTATAAAAATAACGTTTTCGTTTCCAGTTTTATGTAATTGACTGAATTTGATCTCCTGTTAATCTCATGTAAACCTATTTGATTTCATTATCTTGGTCAACTAATCCTATCAGCTACCAAGAGCTTTGATAATAACACCTTATGTGAGATTTGACATTTGCCGATCAGATATTTGAGCAGACTTTCAGAAACAATTTCTAACTGGTTAATATTTACTTCTGCTATCATAAGCACCACGGCTTCACATTCCACTGCATTCTTTACTATACACGGTGAAATTTTAATCACCGTTTTCCTCTTAAGGGGTCATTGTACTCATCATTATGAATAACTTTTAATATGGGATCAACCTGAAATCGTGAAAAAAAAAATCAGCAGTTCCCTACATTTATATTCGCATAACTCTTCAAAATGTAGGGAACAGCTGATTTATTTTCGCGATTCCTGTTTGGTCCCATAGTAAAAGTTGTTCATAATGATGAGTACAATGACCCCTTAAAAGTAAAACGGTGATTGAAATTTCACCCTGTATTTCAAAGTCATCTTTCTTGTTCACAACACTTGATGTAGTGGAAAATAGTCCAGTACACAAATAAACCCGCAATGATCTCACCTTCTTCTTCTTCATAGTCTCCCCCTGCAGCTTGACCTCCAGCTCCTTACAGAGCTCGTGGTTTCTCACGCGTTCCACATCCTGGCCTTTCTTGACCTCATCTACGCTGACCACGAACTGCTGTACAGGCCTGAAGGTCGGGTCGAACTGGTTGTGGTCGTACGCTTGCTTGGCGCGGAAGCAGGGGCAGATCCTCTTGGACAGGTGGTAGATGCTGATGATGCAGACCAGGCAGTGCACGGACGCAATGATGAGCAGGGCGATGTTGGTGAGGACGGGGGTCCAGGCTTCCACTTCATCCTGTTAGAGTAACGGGTGAAAATTAAACATTTTTATCAAAAGATATTTGGATGAACTCCCCAAACATTAAGTTTTATGTAAAAGATGATATTTCTCAGAATATAAACTCACTAGCTTCTGCCCGCGACTTCGTCTGCGTGAAATTTCACTTTCCCCCTATTCACCCTCTTAGGGGTGGAATATCGAAAAACCCTTTCTTAGTGGACACCTACTCTTCACAAAGAACATACCTTCCAAATTTCATGTGTCTAGGACCAGCCGTTTAGGCTATATATATATATATCAGTTAGTCAGCACTTTGAATTTTATATTTATAGATTACTAACTTATTACTTTGTCATTTCGTACAGCTATCATTCTTGATCTTTTTTTACATAAAACTTAATGTTTCGGAAGTTCATTGATATAAATTTACATAAAGATAAGTCGAGAAGTCATTTAAAAAAATTGTACAGTGAAACATGTAATAAAACAACATAATGTTTTAATGATACACTATAAATGCCCTCGATCTAAATATGTACATAATAACCGTATGCAGGAGCGTACAACACCAACCTCAACCTTAGACCTCGCGACCATCATCATTACGAACTAAACATGCCATCTCTTCATTTGTCTGCATTGTTTAGTAATCAACACGTGTTGAGTTGTATTTGATACGAATGAGGCTACTATTAAAATAACGTTATTAAATATTTCGGCATCTGTGAGAGAAGTAAAATTAATGAGCATCTGTTTGACTGACAAATTGACGTGCTATGTGTCCTATGTACCGTTCCATGTCGTACATAACTATCATACAATTAAATGTGTGCCTCTCCTATGTTGGGAAACAAATAAAAATATATCTTAGATGTTTATTTATTTATTTAATACTTCAAGCACATAAATGTACATAGGCGGACTTAATGCCACAGGCATTTTCTACCAGTCAACCTTTGGGTGATGTAGAGACAAACAGTGGTATTGTAGTGGTAATCATGAAAATTGAGGAATAAATATTTTAAATATAAAGATACGCATAAACCTATTAAAACTTTAAATATATACCTAATTACATATAATTATAAGCACAAATAAATATACATAAATATATGAATATACTTACTAAAATGTTTATGCGAAAGACAGTATGAACAATAATTTAAAATAAGTGAAATAAAACTCACAGAAGACAAATAAATAACAGTTTCAAGTTATAAAATTAATTAAGATTGATTAGCTTGTTCAGAACAATAACATTCTTTCAGTTAATATGTAACTGTAAACCAGCAATGTTATCTTCAGTTCATTCACATAGGAGCGTGGAACAATGCTCCATCGAGAACAATATTGTTAATAAATATCGTTTGACTTTTAATACTCCCGCGACAAGATCATCAGCCCCATATATTCACTGTTCCCGTTACGTAGACACATCTGGGAGAAGTTGTCACCCCCGCGTGCATGCTAGGCTCATGTATTCCCGTTATCAATAAAATACATCTCATACGGAACTTTAGAAAATGCAATTAGTGTTACTTAATTTAAACAGTTAGGTAGCCTTCGCCATATTAACCACACTTATGGCATACAAACCTACTGATCGATTATCAATTTATCATAAACCATTTTCTAGAGACCGAATTTTATTTAAGTTTTTTTTAACACACATTGTTGCTAATATGGAGTAGCCCATTTGTCGCCACTACAATACGCCACAACTACAGAATTTGTCGCGTTGTCGGTGCATAAAATTAAGCTACTTAAATAAAGTGGATCCTACTGTATTCTTTAAATAAGTTGTTCTTTTTACTTTATTTTCTCTTCACCGTTACGTTTTGTAGTAATTTTAATGAAGCTGAAACAGTGCATTGAACTCAGTTGCACTTATTTTGCGGGAAAATGTACAGGTACATAGATTTATCATCCGATTCTACCAAGAACAAAGGCTAGTATTTAAGTTCTAGACGTTAGTGGACAAAAATATTGCTAATTTGTTAGCGCATTATGTAATTTGGTAACAACACTAACACAGCATGGTTCAATACATACTACCCTTGAAAATAAATATTACAAATACATTCGTAACATTCACTACGGTATATTTCAAAGCTAGATATACTCATACATGCTTCAAAAATGCCGCAAAAATATCTCTTTTCTATTCGTCGTATCACGCGTGCAGCGTGCTCTACTGTCATTATATCGAGCTGGTAATGAGTGTGACCGCTCGATAATTGACGTAACATTCGTGCAGCGTGTCATTACGCGTAATAGCGCGAATGTGCATCACCGGGTAATGTCAGCCTTGACCGGGCAGCTACTACATCCGCTCGTTTGTACCCCATTATTCTGTTAACCTTATAAATTGTGAATCACAGAAATTGTGGGTTTGAGAGTATGTTTGTTATTATTTTGGAAATTATTGTGATGATTTTGAATAGCGTGTGACTCCATCGCGTGAAAATCTGTACATAAACGCTAGCGAATATATTTTAGATACTTCATTTCGGTGGACTAAACTTAATGCTGTAATTGTATCAGGTAAAGCATCAACTAATGACAGATATTTTATTTCTGCATATTTTTACATTTTAATCGATCTAATTTTAAAAGAAAGTTTTGTATTCGCAAACCAGTCATATTTTTTTGAAGTGAAAACTTCTTTTGCGGCGTTGTACACTTTTTTTGTAATCGGTAAAAAATGTTAACCTCGCGTCAGGACACGTGACTGTCAGGACACGTGCCCTGATCGAAAACTCGTAAGACGGATGGAGAGTAGACAGCCGGCGCGGCGTAGGAGAGGAAGTATCCCCCTCTCTTTCTACAGCGCGACGAAAATGTATGCCTGCTGTTTCGTTTAGGCGGCGCAGGGCGCTTGCGCGAATGTTCGTGTGTGTTTATGTTACAGCGTGGCACGCGCATCCATGGATGGTGACAGCTGATGGCTCGACCGTCTGTGTAGTGGCCACACTGCTGTGTATTCGTAAAATTCGTGTATACAGGGTGAAATTGAACACATGTGACAAATCGAAATGGGAGATTGTACTCATTATTATGAACAACTTTTACTATGGGACCAAACCAGAAATCGCGAAAAGAAAATCAACTGTTCCCTACATTTATGTTCACTTAACTCATCAAAATGTAGGGAACAACTGATTTTTTTTTCGCGATTTCAGGTTTTATCCCATAGTAAAAGTTGTTCATAATAATGAGTACAATCTCCCATTTCGATTTGTCGCATGTGTTCAATTTCACCCTGTATAAAGTGTTTAAAATATGGAAATTGAAAAAAGTGCATCTATTAATGAAAAAAGTGACGAAGAAATAGCGAAAGAAAATAAGTTATATTAATTCAAGTAATAGTTGATTTATTTCAACGTTAATATTCAAGTTTTCACTTCTGCCGGCACTCCCGGAGTGCAACCCGTCTTTTTTTTATAACTGCTCTGGACATAGTAGGAAGCAACAGTCACCTCGGACCGGACGATACTGTCATTAAAAGTGTTTAACGTCCATAAAATAACTGCCTACATATTTAATTAGTAATCATCAAACGTTTATTTACTTCTAACTAATACATAAGATGTCACGTCTCTCGGAACAAGGCTGCGCGGTGCACGGTGGCAGTACAACCCGCCGCGCATGTACTCGCGGTACTCTGTCAGGCTCTATTCATCAGCCCACATGTCACCCGCCGACCTCCTCACGTCCTTGTCGATACTACAGATGTAAACAACGGTGTATTTACGAAATGTTTACTCTCGTCTAAGTGCATTCTAGTAGGTGCTTGACAAAGGTGATATTGCGCGTGTGTGTATAAAAACTGAATGAAAATCAATACAATTTGCGACAGGCAAAGTTAGGATTTAGAGTTACCTGAAAGTATGTTACTATCATTTAATTAGATAAATTCTCTTCTGTTTTAATCTCTGTCGTAGGTCATATACAGGGTGTCCCTGGAAGTATGGATCAAATCGAATAGGGACGTGGGCAAGTTCAAATCCAAACGTGTTAGCAAAAAATAAAAAAAAATAAAAAAAAAAGAGAAGGAAGATCGAATTCGTGAAAACTATCAGGGCTATCAATTTTTTTTTTTAGATAGCCCTTATAGTATTTTTTTATGATTAATTTCTTTGAACACTAAGCGAAGTGATTGAAAAAAAAATTAAAATCGGCCATAACTTTTGAACCGTAAAAAAAATCACTGACATTCTCAGGGTTAAAAAGTTTGGAAATAACCTTGCCCACGCCCATATTCGATTTGATCCATACTTCCAGGGACACCCTGTATAGTCTTCTTGAACAGTTAATCCTATTAATATTACGTAGACTGTCGCGAAAGTTTGTGGGGACGGATGGATGGCTGTTTGTTACTCTTTCACGCAAAAACTACTGAACGGATTTTGATGAAACTTTACAGTAATATAGCTTATACATCAGAATAACACATGTAATACTTTTTATTGCGATATTCCCCTAGGATCGACACTTATGCGGGTGAAACCGCAAGGCGCTGCTAGTAACTACATTAATTCGTTTCTCACTTCACAAGCCACGCTTTGTACTTGGTCCGGTACGAGCTATTGTCGGTTTCAGAACCGCGAAGGCTTCCACCCTTGATTGCCTACCTCCTCCACAAATACTTAGATATTGAGTAGGTACGTAAATAAATAAAGAAAGTAAGGAAATACTTAACACAAGTACTAAAAGTTGAGTAATTCGTTTAGCTAGTATTCGGTTCCTAGAATGTTAGCAGTAAGTGCCTGGGTTAGGTAATAAGTGAGATATGTTAACTACCTACATGTGCTGCAATTTGCTAGTATATGAGGAGGTACTCTTACGTCTTCACATATTTTATTATTAGGAAGCTTTCAAGTCTGCTAGTTAACTTACATAGGTGTTTTATGTTTATCTATCGCATAAATATAGTTCATATACAGGGTGAAATTTTAATCACCGTTTACCTCTTAAGGGGTCATTGTACTCTTCATTATGAACAACTTTTATTATGGGACCAAACATGAAATCGTGAAAAAAAATCAGCTGTTCCTTACATTTTGACGAGTTATGCGAATATAAAAGTATAATGACCCAAGAGGGAAAGGAGGTTGATTAAAATTTCACCCTGTATTCTTTTATTATAGGAAATATAACTTTGAATTTTTTTTTGTTGTCTTGAGGCATGAATTGAACATGCTATATCATTGAAGATTGCCAGGTCTCCCTCAGTAATTAGACGAAAAGTATCGTAAGTTTACGTAATCATTGTCAAGATATAATCAATTGTGATGGAGAGGCATGTCATTCTATTAAAATATCTATCTTACTTCACAAACTGAGAGGTTGTCACATGAAAGAAACCGAACAGAAGTGCTACTCTTTTTGTTTTGTACCTAATCTCTTGCAATATCAGTCAGAGGAGGATTTTTAAAGAATATTTTCTCAGAACTTTTTCAGCACGTCATGCTGAAAAGTGACCACTGAACATACAGCTTGAATTATATTTAGTACTAGCTTCTGCCCGCGACTTCGTACGCGGATCCTGTTGCTTATGCCAGCGACAACGGGGTCGAGTATTATCTTATCGTAGGCAAACGGTTTGATGACCGCTATTTTATTTGTAGTAGCACACTGAAGCAGTTAAGCTTACTCAATTTTGTTATGTTGGAATAGCTTAATTTTACAATTTCACGCTAAAAGAAGTTGATTTCTGATTTATTTTGTTTTTTTTTTCGCTTTTACACGAACTTTATCGTTCCTTTTTTAAGTGGACCTTTTGCAATTTCTTATTTTAGGCAAACATCTTGGAAGTACAAATAGGCGCGACTGGTAGCAAGTTATTTATGCAAGCAAGTGTAGCGGGCAGCCGCCGCGCGCCGCCAGGAGCTTGCCCAACCGCCGCCGGGCAATAAATAGCTCGTCGCCGATGTAATGTCAGATTGTATGCTAATATTGATAACGTTTAATTGAATCAATTATTGGACTCCGCCGAGTGGAAAATATGTTATCTGCTTCAGTTAAAAGTTTCACTATTCTAGAGCCGCGTATAACAGATCTTGATTAATTATAAGTTTAGTTTATCATGCAAACTGTACTGTGTTCGATAAGTTCGTGAGTTTCATGCCTGTTTCACTAACAGTAAGGGTCAGATCACACCGAGACGCGACGCTACGCGCACACTTTAAAAAAGCGACGTAAAATATAACTTTATTTTCTACACGAAAAGATACACATTTCATTGTCAGAATACGTTGCACCATGCAGTTCTGCGCTTCGCAGAGTGATGCATCGCGACGCAGCGGTGCATCGCCGGTACACGCGGCGTGTAAGGGAGGCGCTGCGCCTCACGAAGCAGCGCGACGCCGCGAGGCGCAGCCGAGGCCGCCGTGGCGACTGGTCTCTATTATACTACGGGTGGACGCGGGGCGGGGCGGGAGCACGTGGCGAATGTAGACACGTCTTGCTGCGTAGCGAGGCGTCGTCGTGTTGCCAACGATTTTACGATACGCCTCGCGACGTTGCGATGCGTCTCGCGGCGGCACGCGGCGCAGCGCGATATCACTAGCCTCTTCCAGTATGGTCGCGTCGCGTCGCGTCTCGGTGTGAGCTGACCCTAAGCGACACCTAGGTAAATATAATGACTAAATAAAGTGCGCTGTTAGATCCAACTTTCGGCACTGAGGCGAGAAAAATTATGAAAAAATATCGAATGTACTACTTGTCGCCGACTGCGGTACCTACAGAGAGATGGTATAGAGATTCCTTGAAGGGATAAGCTAATTACCTACTTCATGACGAACGACAGTTAAGCCTAATGTAGTTATGCCTAAAGAAGTCTATGCGAGACACGTGCCTGTTTTCACTAACGTAACGCTCGACTCGACCTCAGCAATTTGGCTATCCAATGCAAAAAGATTTTTTTTAAACCGACTGGCGGTTCAAGAGATTAGCGCGTTCAAAAACACAAACAAACTCTTCAGTGTTATTATTAGTATATAGTTGTATAGTATGGATGTGCCCATCAACGCATCAATAACAAATAGAACAGCGCAAGTCTTTTCCAATGCCCTCTCTCCATCATGTGCTCACCTCGAAGCTGGCGTGCGTGGTGGGCTGCCTCAGCGAGTCGCGCTGCAGGCCGGTGGCAGCCAGTACAGCTGCACTGTTGCCACAGGCCAGGCACAGCAGGGACAGAGCCAGGAACGCAGTCAGCAGTGGACTCCTGGAATAAGGACATACATTGGTAAAGCGCTCCTTTTAGTCTGGGAAAATGAAAAAAAGAGCAACATGGCGCATGTCGGGTGCAGTTGACATGTTGATCTTAAAGTCTGACAGGTCGGTAAGTTTTTGAAGAAAGCCGATGTGCCTCAATACACGTAGTCATTGCACCCGTTATAGAAAATGCTTTCAGTAGTCTAATCTTTTCTGAAAGTTTGAAATTACCGTATTTTGTCCTAATAGAAATCGTCCCGCCAAGTTGTGCCTGAGTCCCACATATATTTATGTTGATAATAAGTCCCATTTGAAGTCGTGACTTCGACTCGCCCTGTGTGATCTCTTGGTCATTGAGCAGCGAAAGTTTGCACGTCTGTAGTCCTTCTATATATGTAATTAGTTTTAACTAACCAATAAATGTTGATGAAAAGTTTAATTGAAAACTTGGTATTTTGATCACAAAATTCAAAAGTAATTAAAAAAAAAGCGTTGTGATGGTGATCGTGAACATTTCCTGCACAATATGACTGTTCCTAAATTACCCTAAGCTGATATTTTTTTGTGTTAATTGCGTTAAGATCGGCTTTCCCCAATAAGGGCGGAATTCACCGATGAAACTGATGGTTGGTGATCAGCTCATCTAAACCGCGCAGGAGCTGTCAGTGTCATCATTGTAGTTGAATATTGACACTGACAGCTCTTCATCGGTGAAATTCGCCCTAAATGAGGCAGCGATGAATGCCTTTACGGTTTCGGTTGGCGGCATACTATGGCCCACAATAATGAGTAGAGCTCCCCAATGCCCGCAGGGTGCTCACCGACTGCCTGCCACTCATCGTCATACTAATTAAATGATATCGAGCCGTCGATACTTTCTCTATCGCACAGCTGTTAATTATTAGTTTAATATCGTCGAGATTGATGGCAATAGTTCTGACCTCGATTGTCTCGCGAATATCGAAGTGGATAATAAACTAGAAATTGGTGGCTCTAAAAATAAAGATAGAATAGCTGGGCCGTATCTTTGTGAATAAAATAGCCAATCAACCACGAGGCGTATAGTGCGATAAAAAAATACATGAACTGGGTGTGTTCTCCTGCGTACCTTATACAAGGCGGAGACGACAATACAACTATAAATTAACCTAACGATGTCCACAGTCTGCATACGAAAATTCAATCACATATATCCAATAGTTTAGTCACTATAGCTAGTCGGCTGATCGGCAACACCCACAGTCGGTCCATCACTACTATTTAATTTGTTTGAACAAAACACTTTTCATTTCGATGCTAGGATTTATATTTGATAGTCCTATAATACTTTTAGGCATTAGTACTGCCAGAGTTTTCATTAATTGTCGGATTGTTGTCGCCACTTTGTAAATCAGCATCAATAGTGTGGTTTGTGTATTTATTTATTTATTTATTAATCACAAAATCCACAGCTCTTTGAAATTTTCTCTTAAGATATTTATGCTAGTCTTACAGCCAATTATGGATTTACAAATTTTTTTTTTTTTGATACTCATGATTGATTAGTCGTGAACTCGTGACGTAAGAACCGACCGAGGGGGGACGGCTCCACGTCGTAATAACGCACTCGGCCCCAGCATCCAACACAACACATCTCACCTCGCAAAGAAACTCGTTACAGATAAATAGAAACCCTGTCTCAAGAGCACATATTACGAGATTCCATTACAGGCACCGTGATCGCTCAGCCGATCATATAACAGTTTATCTTAACTAAATCGATGCTCATTCAGCATCAATCATCGATCGCTACTATCTCCCTTTCGGCACTTTACAAACTAATTATTTTCTCTCGTGATTGATTGTCACTTGAAAATGGACCGTGGTGCGATGACGTTATGACACATACTCGCTCGTGTGATGCAACGTGTCGCGGGCGAGTGAAAGCATAAGATGCGCTACATACACTTGTCTCGAGGCATCCTATCGAGTGTCGTGCCGGTACTAGAGAATGTTGTCTCTTGACAAATACGAAATATAGTAGAAAAATAATGAATTGAAAGGTTTAGTGAAGTTAGGTAGAACTTTCCCGTTTTAGAGCGTGGGAAAACATGATCCTGCCAGCCAGGTAGGAATGATATGCCCAGGGTACGCCAGGCGCGCGTAAGGATCTTCTAGTGTGCACCTACATGTTTGGGCTAAAAGATTAAATAACAAAAACCCGAATGAATACTGAAGGTCTAGAGATTGGGAACTTTTCAGTAATTCTCGGAAACAGTCGGTATTCAGAAATTCAGACTAGAGTCGAATACATCTTGATTATTCAAAGTTCAAGTTCCTCGCTAGTAAGTCCATGTGAATTAAATATTGATTATATTGACCTTTTACATGGAAGACCGCTCACCAGATGGGAAGATGATATTAAAAAAATTGCTGGTCCACAATGGCAACAAATAGCCCAAGACCGAGAGAAATGGAAAGCTTTGGAGGAGGCCTTTATCTGAGAGGTGTTCCAGTGGAATAATGTACTAGTGCCTACCAACTTAAAATATGTTTTTTTTTATATTAATAATGATTAGGTATGTAGTAAGAAAATTTTAGGTTAGGTACATAGACATTAAGTTCTCTATTTTTCTAATTCTTTTGTTAAATGTATACAGGGTGAATTTTCCAAGTGGGCGTGGATGGCCAAATTCTAAACTATGAGGAATAGCGAAAAGTACTCAAAGGAGTCGCGGGCTCGATTTTGATGAAAACTAAAACTGCATCATTGGATTTTTGAAAAATCAATATTTCGAGCCAGGAATCGAACCTGTTGATTTTGAAAAAAAAAACACACTGTATTATTACACCATTCAATAGTGTCCCTAATAAGGATCAAACTCTGGGAAGTAATGACATACGGCAAACTTAAGGAAAATGTTGAATTTGAATAAACTTCTTCTTATTTTAAAGTATTCACGTACCTTGTTCGAAACAATGCTCAATATTTTTATTAACACACCCGCAGCGCAGTCACCTTCACAACATTATGTTCTAAATTCAAATTTCTGTTACGATCTTTGGAAAATATTCTAATGGATCAATAATATTGTAATGCTGGATGCAGTACAATCCAGACGTCGAATCCAGCTATGTATTGAAAACAATGGTCATCATTTTGAGTAATGAATCAGTTAAGGTTTAGTAAGTAGGTAACACAACCCGGGCCCGGCTAAATAATAACAGCCGCACAGGTCAATCCATCAGGTTAAGCAACGCTTGCCGCGGTTGGTCTGTGGATGGGTGACCATCTTTACATACCGAGACCCCTCAATGTCTCGAAAAGCACGTGAAGCCGTTGGTCCCGGCTGTCATTCCGGGATCTTTGACAGTCGTTACGGGTAGTCAAAAGTTCGAAGGTCTGACAACCAGTCGTACCAAGGGGAAGGGGTATCGTATTACCCAGTAACTGGGTTGTGGAGGTTAGATAAGCAGTCGGTCCATGTAAAATACTGATATTCAGTTGCATCCGGTTAGACTGGAAGCCGACCCCAACATAGTTGGGAAAAGGCTAGGCATCTGCCTAGCCTTTCATCATCTGATGATGAGGTAGGTAGGTAGCATAAGAAAAATAAAAGAGTATTTTGTTAAAAATGAGCTCTTTCCTTTGGTTTGCCGTATGTCATTACTTCCCAGAATTCGATCCTTATTAGCGACACTATCGAATGGTGTAATAATACAGGGTGTGTATTTTTTTTCAAAATCAACAGGTTCGATTCCTGGCTAGAAATATTGATTTTTCAAAAATCCAATGATGCAGTTTTAGTTTTCATCAAAATCGAGCCCGCGACTCTTTTGAGTACTTTTCGCTAGTCCTCATAGTTTCGGATTTGGCCATCCACGCCCACTTGAAAAATTCACCCTGTATAAGGTAGATACAACATTGTTAATCTGAAAAACTGGAAATAAAAGGCTTTTTTATTTTATTTATTTATATTGACCTTTATAGGAGACATGGGGATGGGGCAATGGGCTACTGAGGAATGTTCTTATTCGCACCTACTGCATCTATGCAGCGATGTATTAACCTGGCGAAAATAACTAGTGTCTGAAATGACAATGGTGTCCTTTGCAGTTAGAGAAATTAAAGTTGAGCAAATTGTCAGCCTACGTCAAATTTTCGTGGCATAAAACTGTCACTCTTTGACAGTTACATGAATTTTCGACAGGAATATACGAACAATTTAAGTTGGTAGTCAATGTGCTTAACAAAATATTAATTTCCCTGACTTTACAACAACAACGTTTTGCATCACTAATCTATCCGTACCCTCAATCAAAATTACATAGTTTACTATATTTTAGCCACCAATCCGCACTGATTTAAACAGCACAACTAAAGTGCGTAAGAGTTGATAACTTGTCATCGTATGAACACGATAATAACTTGTTTCCCTCCGCGATATGACGACAAGTCGCATGTCGGCGGCTTCAGTATTACGTGGGAATATAAGATACGGGCTCTTCCTGTCTCATCAAAACACTGCACATGTAATACTAGGTAAAATGACGTTTTTACATTTAGGTAAATCATCATCTTCATCCTCGTGCCCTTAACCTAATTTATAAATGAACTGTTAGACTATTTACGAGGGAAATATATTCATTGTGATTTTGTAAAGTTCTGTTAATTATTTAGTTATCTCAATATAACTTTTAAAGCCTTCAACACCAATCCAGAGGTACCAGAGAAACATGTGAGGTTGGCTACAACAATGGTCGTAAACACATAGGTAAGTGGGCACTACACCAGAACAGGTAGTGCCCGGTTGAAACCTGACATGCTACTGCTATGCATAGAATCTTGACAATTGTAAAGGTGCAACAGACAGTCACAGTCCTACGATACTATTATATCTAATAGACGTCCTTTCAGAACTGAAACACAAAACGGCAAAAAAGATGTTAAAAGTATAGTCATGTTAAGTATATAGATAAGTACGCAGGTAATTATATTGAAGCCTTCGTGTCTATAAAAAGTGACGTCATTAATTTGTGGATAACTGAATGCCAATTCTCGTAATTTAAAACGTTCAAAATCTAGTCGCAGTCTCATCTCAGCGACAATAAAACGTCAAAAACTTGTCAAAATGTAGGGAAAATAGAGGTATTTTTGACAGATTGAGACTGAGATCAGACTGTGAACGTTCTTAAAATTACGAGAATTGCCCCTCTGTTATGCTATAGTAAACATTACATATAATACTCATAGCTCGATGATTTTGGTTTGGCAAGTCAATCTGCTTGGCAAACTGGCCAACCAAGCAGATTGACTTGCTAAATGTCAAAACATTTTAGTCATCCAAGTGTCGTTCGCCCGTAGATATACATTGACTTGTCCAAATCTAGGCTAAACAACTTATTTCCCGCGACAACTTGACGTGTTTAACATAACCCTATCAGACGTTGACTTGACAACAGACTCGCTACAATTTAACTTGTTCCCGAGATAACTGCATGTTGAAATGACAAGATTTCGCCATATTGTTAGCAGTCTGTGTATAAACAGACATACGACATCTTAATTAATATTAGGAGCTTGCTAAATTAATTCGCGTGAGTGTGTGAATCTCACGACACGCCCGGTTGCGCAAACGCAGTTTTGGTAAACGTACGAAGCAACGTATAGTGGAATCACTGAAAATGTTATACAAATTTTAAAAAATCTGCGAACACGTTTATTAAAATGAATCATGTTTGACCCTCGGACTACTATTGAAATTCTGAAAAACTTCAGTAAAATAAAATGAATATGTTTAAATTCTGTAAATAGGACGTCGGAATCACTTTTAAAGTCATATTGTAAAAAAAATAAGCTAGATGAAGTCGGCGTTTTCTATCTGACTGCTCTGAAGAAAGGCTGAAACAAAGTCACACACACAGTGGGGGCAGTCAGTCAGTCACAGCCTCTTTCAAAGTCCAAACATAATCTTGGTTCTGACTAAGATTCCAAGATCTGTCATGTGAAGACCATGTAGATTGATGTCTGATATGGTATTTTGAGGAAAGTCTCACACATTTGAGTGGGCTAGTCCAGTCAGTGAAAGCATTCGTCGGTAATCGTGTAGCTTAACTCGGAGCTCAACGACTCAACCGACGATACCAAAAGAAAGGACATTTGATTAAGCCGCATAAAGTACACTATTCGAGAGAGTCTCTTTAACTGATTTAGTTCGAGATTAGCCTGTCTTAGTAATGGAAATACTTTTGCTTAGTTTTTTATTTGTAAATAGATGATACTTCGCCCGTCCATCTCATACAACTTCGTACACAGGTTTTCTACTGAGAAATATCTTTAAACTGTAATATTTCCATAAGCAGCCACTACATTCAATAATGAAGTAACTAGCAACAAAAAGCGTACAAACGCAAATCAATAGTCATATCTCACAGCTTCCAGAAGTGGTTCCCACCTGGCAGACGACACAATAGTGCTAACAGTACCAGACACGTGTCTCGGCACGGATCAACACACAGCGACGAGGGAGCGGCGCGCGGCGCGGGCGCAACGGTACACGAGACGCATCATTGCACGCGCTGTATTCCAACTAGACACAGTGTCTGTGTACAGTCTGCGAGTTAAGTGGAGTCGGAGTTGAAAGGGAGGACAGTATGGTGAAAAGAGCGATGGGTTAGATTTATGGACTCAACTATCCGGTGAAGGCGTTGACAATAAGAATCATGAAGAGGGTTTATTTTGGAAATTGCAACCTAAAACAAAAATCTACAAAACACCCTTATCTACATGGAAGCTTCTTGAAACAGATAAGTACATTGATCAATATACCACTCATAAAAGACTGTGAAGACGTATCTGAAAGAAAATGAACTATCTTAATCTCATGTAAGCTATCTTAATACAAATTGACATGAGAATTGACTACAGATCCAGTTGGATAGGCTTCCAATATTTCGACCCAACATTGGTAAACACTACATATCCCATACATTTATACGACCATACTCGGTAGTGCACTACACCTAGTACATGGTGTCGTATGCGCCAACATCTGCGAGCGCGCAGCGGAACACGCTACGCGCCGCTGCGCAACACTCCCGCGCACACGTCTAGATATGGGCACTTCTTGTAAGGAAACGAATGGACATATTGAATTAAATACATATCAAATGAGAGATGTGGACGTATCTAGCTTTTTATGAGGAAACTAGCTTTTGCCCGCGGCTTCGCCCTCGTAAAGGATAGAAATTATCCTACCGAGATAAAAAGTATTCTTTTTACGTCCTTAGCCACACATATAGACCATTTGTGTGATAAGGTAATAGGCAGACAGAGCTACTTTCGCAATTATATTCACCTAGGAATACTGTGATGTGGTATAACTTAGAAAAGTGTGTGATAGTCATTGATGGCTACAAGACAACAATCACTTGTCATATTTCGTAATAGCAAAATAACTGATAAATGTAGTATTATCGGTTATTTTGCTATTACTCTCTACAAATGGCGGCCAGTAACGGATTCATAAAGAACTTTCAGTAATTTAATTTAAAAAAATCTTAATTTCACTAACAGATAATGCTCAGCCTACACTGGAGAAGCTTGAACTTTTGCACACGGGTTCCTTATATAACGAATGTCAGTACTAAAGAAAGATTTTTGAAAATTCACCCCTTGAAGAGGTTAAAAAGTACTTGAAAGTTTGTATAGAGGTTGTCGTTTTTGACGATGGGAAATCCCACCCCGTAGACAGACACACAGATACAGACGTTAAACTAACACCCGTCTGTTTCTGTGTCGGGGGTTAAAAATACAAAAATCGGAGCGAATCGAATCAGAATCAAATTAAGACGTTAAAGAAGACTCACTACGACCACTCCGAATATTTCGCACCAATTTATGTAAGCCGTGTTGCTACTTGCATGTTTCTCTCATAAATTAATGCTTTTTTAATCTCTTTCCTTTGTAGATACAGTCTAACGCATTCCCTCTGAGATCTCAATCACTTCGGTTATAATGTGTTTTTTATTATTTTTATGTGAGTTTAATCTCTGTTCCAACGGAGGAAATATATCTAGTTTATTACCTGTTTCCTTAGTAATAGCAAAAAATAATTAAAGGAAATCATAAGAAGAATGGTACTCTGACAGTTAAAACCTTAGGTCAATGTACATATTACCGTGGGGTTTTACATTTTTACTGGCGATGGCGTTGAAACCTTTTTCAGGATTGACCTTTTAGGGCATTCCTCAGGGTTCTATATTGGGGCCAATCTTTTTTATAAATTCCTTTAGCGATGGTATAGTTACAAACCGGTCAAAACGTAATATGAAAATTTCACAATCTATTCAATAATTTACTCCTTTCGAAAAAAAAAATACTATGCAGTTATATGCCTCATAATCTTGAGGGAAACATTTCGAAAACACATCCATTCAATCTCGTGCAAGTTTTCGTCATTTTTCACCAGAACCCGAGCCCACAGCGGCACGTGACCTTTAAGTTATATAACACAAGTACATAACATACAAGATGCAACTGAACAGCCGAGAGAAAGCGCTGGACTTTCATCAAAGAACCTGGTTGCCATAGCAACGAGTTTGCGGAATGCTGTCGATTGATTTCCTATTTCCTGACTGAAGGATTTATGGTCAGCGTGAAGTCGAGGTGCAGACGCTTTCTTGTGTTAACGACGCGACGCGTGTTACTATTGTGGACGAGATTGACGCTACAAACGCAGCAATACTATTAATCATGTGATTGAAAAGTTAATTATCTGCTACTTTAAACCTTTAAGATGTTTTCTACATGATTTCCGAAGATTCTTTGCACTTTTGAATTATTTAATGGCTAGGTAGCAGGTTGTTTTCTTCACTATTATGATTTGTAGTTAACATCATGCATTATACAAACTTAGGCCAACCTAAGTAGGTAAATGGAAGTCGTATCATAACACAGGAAGCACCTGTGACAAATAAACCTATTATTCTTTCTTTCTTCTTCTGTAAACAAGATTAGTTAATGTTGTGGTAAAATGGTGTCAATGGGCGCAAAACAAAAGCAACAAAATAGGCACGGGCGCGTGATTGTAAATATTTTCATCTTGTTGTAGTGGTATAAATTCAAATTCATCATTATTTGTATAGCACAAAACAAAACATTGGTTTTGTACCCATGGTGGTTGTCATGAATTCAATAAGAAGCCAAATTTTACAAAAGTTACTTCGATAGCTTTCTGCGTCTTCACAGCATCCTGTCTTCTACATATTTGCTATATTACTCCACGTTTTCGCCGCTTTGTATTTACATTCGATCTAATGTCGGTCTCGAGTGAAAGGTCACGAGTTCAAAGCCTGTTGAACTGTTGTTATTTATTATGAAAGTAAACCGACATTGCATCACTTGCTCACCGCTATCTAAACTGATGGATGCCAGTTCATTAAGTTCTCCTCATGGTGGATAAACATTAGCTATCACTTTGGAAAGATCTTTTATCTTTTTCAAAATGTATATAGAATGTCTAATGTTTTATAATGTTTATTAACATTGTCTCTATTTAGTGCCACAAATTCTATGTCTCCCACAATTTATTTCGACAATTGCATAATAAACCATAGAACACAATGTTTGCATATAAATGAGGTATTTGTATTGCGCCACGCGACCGATCAGCTAATGATGCGCGTGGGCTGACTCGCGAGGAAGCTCTTGTTACGTCAGTAATTAGATTGCAATTGGTTTTGAATTAGAACTTTTAAATTATTACATTGAAGAGAGTTCAGTACCATACTTATTTCACTACGAGGTCGATAACTAGAACTGTACTGAATATTTCTAGAAGTATTTCTATCATGGAATTCTCAATTCTCATTAAGTCATGCATAAAAGAAATAGTTATCCCATCATCTATCTATATATCTCTGATGTGGAGAAACATCGACGTAACTGCTAATTTTTTTTTAAGTCTTTGCTTTCCTAACGTAAATACGCTTTCTAAGTGCTTTGTCATATTTAACTCATTTTTGGAAAAACATACATTTACGTCGATGCCTTTCTCCAAATGAGCGATATATAATATAAAATTCAAAGTCCTGACTGACTGATATATCAATGCACAGCCTAAACCGCTGGTCCTAGAGACATGAAATTCGGATGCTGTGTTCTTTGTGAAGAGTGGGTGTCCAATAAGAAAGGGTTTTCCAAAATTCCACCCCTAAGAGGGTGAATGGAGGGAGGGTGAAATTTCACGCGGACATAGTCGCGGGCAGAAGCTAGTAAGCCTATAATGTTCTCGCTGCTGAGACACAGGCCTCCTTTATTATGTAAGTCGGCCGTAATCCACCACGCGGCCAGTGCAGGTTGGTGGATTTCTACAATGTTTTCGAATATTTGCTTCGAGGATAAGTCAGTTTCCTCACAAAGTTCTCCTTAAAAGTTTTGAGAGCAATGGTAATGAAATTAAATACACAAAATAAAGTGCCTGTCTGGGTTCGAACTCACGACCTACAACTCGTAAATCGAAGCCGATACTGGATGATCAGTGCTTTAATGGCTACCTATCCCGATAGAGTAAAAATAGGCAGACCATGAACAAGGGAATAGACCGAGGCAGATTCATGAACAAGAGATGTCACAAATGTCAGTTCAGGATATTTATGTATTTTGCTCTTCTTCTTCAACCGGTCCCTCATTACTGAGGATCGTGGTCACTGGACCCTTTCAAGCGGACAATCTGCCTCCATCTACTCCGGTCCAAAGTTGCCATCACCACCTGCTGAAAATTGCTTGAGGACGTAGCTTCTTTTAGTTGGTCGGACCATCGTGTTGGCGACCGGCCTCTCGCTCTCTTTCCTTCGGTATTGCCAACAATAACCAGCTGTTCAAGGCTGCTATCTCCCCTTCGCATTATGTGGCCGAAATAGGACAGAATACGCTGTAGGCATATTGTAGACAATCGGGTCTTGACATCGAGTTGGGAAAGGATAGACACATTTGTGCGTTCGGCTGTCCATGGTATTCGGAGCATCCGCCTCCAGCACCACATTTCGAATGCATCTATCCTCTGTCTTTCTCTTGCTCGAAATGTCCACGTTTCAACTCCATAGAGAAAAAAAATTAGTATTTTGCTCAGACACTGTAAAAAGAGTAAACTTTGCATTTAAACAATATGGAATATGTATCGTATTGATCCATATCGTTTGACAAAGTATTCTGTATTTCTGATAACAGCTCTAACTGGATAAATAGTTCACGAGATGACACACATATATTTTTGTGATACAACCTACAAACTTTTTAAAACTCGCTCGTGAGTCCGATGAACTAGTTCGCAGTCTGCAGTAAAAGTAGTTCCTCGCGCTAAAAAAAGATTATTATTTATGCAAAAACTTCCGCGAGATAACCCTGAATATTCTATCGAATATTAAAATATTGTTGACATCAATTTTTAAGTCGTAAAACTCTTATTAAGCATTTAGTCTAGGCTATTCTTTATTTCTTTAGTAGTGTAGTTATTTATTTCGCAAAAATTAACTTTCTCTTTAATTTACATCTAAGTTACAAGAATTTAATGAACAACAGTTTCTCTTTTAACAAACGTTTCCATATCGTTTTAATAAGTTTAGCAACGCATGCAATCGAAAGTTTTATTTTGTTAATTTTTAATTTGGGAATCAATATAATATCTTTATTGCAAAAGTCATTTCACAGTCGCGAATTCATGCTCTGTTGCGTCAAACACATCGCTTTGGAAGAAACTTACAACACGGAATTCACTCAAACTCTCTCTCTCCCAGTTTATTGCACACAACTGGCATGCACGACAGCACGATGCATCACAGAGATCTCTCCTCCAGCTGACACTCACCCGTTGCTTCCTCCATTCAATCCATAGCAGTCATTGATGCCAGCGAGCACGCCGACCACCCCGGCCACTACAGCGACACAGCCCGCCCACAGTCCCGCGCCCACCCGCGACAGGGCGGCGCCTTTCACCACGGCCAGCGCCCCGGCGCCCACCAGCAGGGCGCCGAGCACCACCTGCCCCAACCCCAGAAACACCACCAGTCGCCTCCGAGTAGGTTCATCACTGCCCGCTTCAACACTCTTAGAACTCACACTCTTGTCTTTGGTCACTTTCTTAACTTTCTTCTGAGGAGTCTTGCAGATGAGCTGCTCAGTAGAGTCCTCGGACTTGAGGCTGGAGACGGTGGCCGTGGTGACCCTCGCGTCGTAGGTGTCGGCTCGCTCGGCGTCTGCCATGTTGTCGGCGCATAACTGTGTGCGCGTGCGCGGCGCTCGGCTCTCGGCAGCGACTGACGTGCATGCGCCTGCACGCGCCGGTGAAAGTCGCGCACCTGTCTGTTGTGTTGTTGTTGTCCACTGTTCATTGATAACAGATTCGGCGTCACGTGATTATGTATTGTTCCCACAGTTTAGATATGCGTAGGATTAATTGTGCGTGGACTCGTGAAGATCTCCAAATCCTCGTTTGGAAAGTATAAAAAAGAATTTTGAAAGTACGCAAGTTTGTTTTCATTCGGTTCCTAAGAACGAATGAAAACAAATATGCGTACCTTTGGGATTTCTTATATTGCCATTGGTTCAGGTTACCGATCCGGTATTTAAAGCTCATTTTGAAGACGACTTTTGTTAGTTTTTTGTCCAGAAGTTGATAATGACGACGATGCCACTTTTAACCGACTAACAAAAGCCTCCGACTTATGAAACCCCTTCAACTAGTTCATTACAAGTAGGTACCTAGTACTGCAAACGATGCAGGATAGCTCACAGTAGTATTTAGCAGATGAGCGACACACTCGCAGAGAAAGCGGCTCTCACGGAAGCGCTGGACATTACCGGCGCGGGCGCAGCCCGGCGGCGGCTGCACCAATCAGATGCAGTATTTACGTCTGATGCATATTGACAACAGATTAGTGCGAGGATCTGCCTCGGAACTGACGATCAGACTAGTGGATGGATCAGATCAACTTTAGTGAAAATGTTGTGATAGTTTCTGGACTGAAGTTCTCGTATTTCCTACATAGTAACATGGTAGACAACTAGAAGAATCATCAAAATTCGCATAGAAATGACGGAGATGCAGTACATTTATGTACATAACTTCGTACATAAGAATAATTACCTAATGTTTTATATACTAAAATCTTCCTGAAAGTATGTCGGTCACATTAGTGCAAGAACTATCAAAATTAGTTCGTTAGTTTTTGAGAAAATCGCGGACATACAAACATACATACGGGTCGAATACAGAACCTCCTTTATTGAAGTCGGTTAAAAATAGGAGAGCAGCTAAATATCCGTCTTTAGCGGATATATTGGCTTAGCTCAAAGAACGCGCATGGCTTGCAATTTTTTTTTGTCGGTCTCGATCGTGATCGTTCAACTCAAGCAAATCCGTCAATTTGTTTTAGAGCTATACCTGCACAGGGTATGTGCTACTGCTGAGGTCAACTGTTCGTTTACCTTTTTCAGGAATCATCAGCTTCCGCGAAATAGTCATCGGTATCCAGAGGCAATGGTAATATCCCATGCTTTATGGCTGAGAACGATCTGTGAACATTATGGTACCGCTTACCTAATGCTTACCGCTTGATCACATGCATGTGGTACAACGGTAGGTAAGCGTTGCTTCCCAGGTGACAGTCTTCATGAGTCATGTATCAGTAGTGGGAAGATATAATGGTGAATATGACTAATGTAAGTACTGACTTTATGGAATGCCAAGCTGATGTTCACTCAACAATAAAACTTATTAAAAATATGTTTATTCAAAAGAAGACATTCATTCCACCGGCCCCCTTCTACCTTCGGACATCCAGGCGCACTGCAAGTTACCATCCCTACCTGGTTGCTGTTCCACCAATTCGCACTAAGCGTTTGCAAATGTCGTTTATAATGCGCACAGCAAAAGAGTGGAACTCTCTACCTGCGTCTGTTTTTCCGAGCGCATACAACCCGAATCTCTTTAAAGTGAGAGTGAACAGGCTTCTTCTGGGTAAGCTCGCTCCATCGTCGACTTTGTCTCTGTCACCTTTGACCTAGGCTAGAGTCAAGAGCAAGCCCATATCAAATAAAAAAAAAAAAAAAAGACTAGGATAATATTTTTTCATCGTAACCGACATAGCCCGAAGAGTTGCCAAACATAAGTGACAGTGGGGCCCATTGCTGGCAGAACAGATGGCCTATGGGGCCGAAAGATTCTGGAGTGGCGCAAGGCGGTATAATTCTTTTTTTCCGCGGAGCTTCGAACACTGTCACAACAAGAGCGCGATTGTTGGCCGGTGAATCAAATTTTGGTTAACATTTGAGCGTCTGCTCATAAGTGCGGCGCGCCTGCCCCGCCCACAAGGCCCTTCTTACCTCTTTTTACTGTTCTGTGGTGGCGACCACGTACCGGAAGACGGTAGTGTTGGAAGGCCTCCCACAAGTTGGATCGATGACCTTGTGAAGGCTGCAGGAATCCGCTGGATGCGGGAAGCACAGAACCGTTCGAAGTGGAGGTGCTGGAGAGGACTATGTGCAGCGGTGGACGTCTTTCGACTGAATGAATGAATGTATGAATATTTTTCCAGGTGCAAAATCCATCTTTGGCTGGCGGCGAGGTAGTCTTTCAGACTTAATTTAATTGGATGCAAGGCAATGTTCACATGTACCTCTACTAGTTATAGCTTGTAGCCCGACCAGACTAGCAAGCAGATATCAACTTAGGAGTACGTTTGTCGCTAGAATAGGAAAGTAAAACATTTACTTTAGTCATATAACTTTCATATAGAAACTGTATTAGCATGCCTGCACGTTACCATGACTCACTCTAGCTGCTCACCGACCACTCGTTTACTGTTACAACATATTTATATAAAATCCCAAATATCGCTAACTTAGCAAAACTAGCTAAATCAGGAAAACAAAGGAGAAATCAATGAAGTATTCTAAATTGTCAAAGTAAGTGATGGTCTCAGATAGGAAAGTACCTTGAAGTTATTGCTGAAAGTCCGGTAGGTAGATAAGTACACTACAATGCTTCGATTGCTTCATTAATGTGCGCACGAGCACGACTGAAACAATACGCTAGACACTTCATTAGTCTTCATCAATTGTTACGACGCTTTCATCTTTACCTACCTGACAGCTATGCATTCATAACCTAAGGGCGTCCAGTGACGTATTGATGACCACAGACGTAGATCTACACAGTGGTGATCTATATATTATCATTATCTAACAGACAGCTGTGCTGCTGGGGAGTTTGTTGCGTCATTTCTCCCCAGCGAAAGCATTAGGAAGTGGTGAAGGGCGGGCGTTTTGGGGGACTGTCTTTTGTAATTTTGACGTTCGAAAAGTGCTGATTCTCAGCCTAGTTTGAATAAATGACTTTTGATTTTAATAGACCACACGTACCCCCCGGATAAGTGACCCGACTACGTGTAGCATTTAGACTGGATTCCTCATTCGTTCAACACACATCGTACATGCAAAACGCAGCTTAAGAATATTATGTAGGTACTAGACCATGTAAGTGCAATTGCCTGCATGATACGATACTCAGCAGTAGGCCACGGTCGGTCTCAACAACCCACTGACTGACTTCCTTTCCCGTCGGCCAAACATAACACAAACCTAGTCCGGTAAATAGGTACTACCTATTTACCGGAGATAACTACTTATTAATCGTTACCTACCATCAGCTGTCTTATGCCTCCTTGTCTCTGCCAGCACTTCCGGCCGCCACCGCACCGGGCCGCACCGGAAGCTGTAATACTGGAGGGGCGCGTGCGCAAACGCAGGTGCGTTGGAAAGCAAAGGAACATGTCGGATCAGATGTTTGTGGTTTTTTAGAAACCAGCCGTTTTAGGTGTCATTTTTCAATATTTTTGGGCATGTTTACTGGGTTCATTAGGGAACCCAAGATATTGATTCTTGTAAGATCACTCTAGCAAAATATCGGCCAGGCGATGTGCCAGGGCAGCCGGTGACCATTCTAACAAGATACAGACAAATGTCAGCATCACCTACATTCTGCTCATCATTCACTATCTGATAATACCTATACCTAGCTCGTGGCGCTCGCTTCGCTTATCACAGCACGAGGCGTGACTATGAGCGCTACATACGAAATACTTCCCGCCTGCTATTCGGTTTGCATTCATTTCCTCGCGCGCCATTATTTTCACCTACCATATGAGGTTGGTTGCGAATCGGTTGAGTAAAATGCATGTTCGGCATTGAATGTGGGTTTCTTTGTCATGCCATTAACATCTTCGTACTCGCAGTACATAACACAACAATCATAATTATTTTGTATGACACCATCTCATCGCACATTCGAGTCACATGGTAACGTGTCACGTTACGTTAGCATTACATCGCATTGCATTCCCTCGCCTGTGATGGGGAGAAACGATAACCTTACTAGTCTGTAACAATTAGGTGCTAGTAACGTAATCTTATTTGAATATTCTTAATTAGTTAAACGTAGTTAGAATATTAATTGAGATGTGAAAGAGGGAAGTCTAAGGGCCGATTCACACCGGAACGGCAGCGATGCGACGAGGTTTTTTTTATGGATGGGAAATCATCAAATGACCCCTCCCGCTCTGGGTGGAGCGGAAGGGAGTGTCAGACTCTTACTGACTAAAACCCATCCGTGTTCCTTCGGGTAGCGGTAACCCTTTCGGACAATCCCGCACCCCCGGCAGGCTTCGGTCCTGGCAGGCCCCGACAGAGCCGGCCGCGGCAGGCTCGTGTCGCCGCCAGCGGCCGCTGGCGCCGCGCGCGTGTCCTGACACCACGCGCCTAGTCTCCTCTTGACCAGTTTACTTTCCACATTCGGCAGGGAAATCGTGTGTTTGGAGTGAAAATTATGGAATTGGTTATTATAGCACTTATTTCTGAAGAAAAAGAAGAAAGAAACAAATTCAAGTCTTATTTTAGGCAGGCCTGATGGTCTAGTGGTTAGTGACCCTGACTGCTATGCCGGAGGTCGTGGGTTCGATTCCCACCCAGGACAAATGTTTGTGTGATGAGCACGATCATTTGTTCTGTGTCTGGGTGTAATTTATCTATAATATGTATGTATTTAGAAATATATAAGTATGTTTATCAGTTGTCTAGTACCCATAACACAAGCTCTGCTTAGCTTGGGACTAGATGGCGTTGTGTGATAGTTGTGGAATATTATTATTATTATTATTTTAATTCTCAGAATGAAAAGCTACCGCAGCAAACTGAAATGATTAGATGTGTTGTGAATTCGTCGATAAAACTGTTTTCCTGGGGATCACTCTTGACGCAAGGCTTCAATGGGGTCCTCATTTAACATCTCTTGCAGGACGGCTAAGTTCAGCAGCATATGCTAGGAGAAAAATCCGTCAATTTACTGATGTTGATACCGCGAGACTAGTCTATTTTAGTTACTTTCATAGTATTATGTCGTACGGTATTTTTCTATACAGACAGACAGGCTGCAGACATCGAATCTATTTTTATTCTGCAGAAAAGAGCCATTAGAGCCATATACAGGGTGTTTGGTGCATCGTTTGCCAAATGGAATTGGCCGAAAGGAGAGGTCATTTGCTATCACTTAAGGCCCCATAACTCATTCCTTGTTACACTGGTTTTTTTGTTATGAGTTTTTAATATTTCATCATCATCTGCCTAGCCTTTTCCCAACTGTGTTGGGGTTTGAGTTTTATGAGTTTTTAATATTTATTTAGAAAAATACCAGAACTCTGCATTTAAGCTTAAATTAAAAAAAAAAAACTATTAGTATAGCCTTCAAGTTTCATTTTAATTTTTATGCTTACTCTTGTATTATGCTTCTATGGAATTCAAAATCACTTGCTAATAAATAACATCTAGTTCCTTTTTAATAACTCACAAAGTTTTTGGAAAAAGGAAATATACACTTAAAACTCAACTTTAAATTCCTGTAAAAAAAAAAACTAAAAGCGATCGGGATCTTCGAATTCTTCTAAAAAGTTCTCTAGTTTGTCCCCTTTCCAACGGTGTGCAATATACAATAAAAAGACTAAACTTTTGATAACTTCACCAATTCGCTAAATATGTAATCGAGACACATCAGGCTGATATTCGATATTACGGTAAGAACACAGATTCTGGACCCAGGTTGGCCGAAGCAAGGAAAACCTGTTCAGGTGGAGATTTATAGACGACTCCGCCTTGGAGTGTAAATGTGGTGCTGTTCCACAAACGATGGGACACTTAATATCGTGCCCTGCGTGTCCTGTCAGCTGCACGTTACAGGAACTGATGGACGCAAGTGATGGCGCCAAACAACTAGCCGAATTCTGGGCCGAGTACATTTAGATTGCTATCGACACGCTAAGAAGAAGAAGACTAGTTTTCACATAAATAACATGCTTTAAGTAGGTAGATAGTGTTATCTCACTCTAACGCAGTCTCTTATCTCTTTCGAGGGTAACTGTCCTCGAACTTGAAAAAAAAAAAACATTTAATAAGTACTTAATTACAAATTTGGTTCAAATTGTCCCGTTCCTACGCTTTGGAATGGGCAACTAGCTAAGTACATCTTTCGGACTGACCGACCCCTTGGCAATTCAAAAGTGCCTGTAATTGGTTTAATTGAAATAAATGCTTTGAGTTTTAATTCACATTTTATAGATAGTCATCGAAGCGTCACAAATACAGGTACTCGCAGTATTTAAACAGTATTTAAAGGTACCACTGGTGGCACATTACAATAGAAAATCAATTGTGTCTCATTAACCGGCCTTAATTAGTTAAAAAATACCTAATCGTCTAGCAGTTATCTACATTAAAAAAAATCATCACATTCTGTATATTGTCACTAGTAATAAAACTTCTACTCTTATCTCTAACAGTGACAATGGTCGACTCCGTAAGCCTTCTTGATGAAATGCGCGGCCTTCTCCGCCATCATGACGACGGGCGCGTTGGTATTCCCGCGGATGACGCTCGGCATGGCGCTGGCGTCGACCACACGCAAGCTGCGCACGCCGCGCACGCGCAGCGCCGCGTCCAGCACGCCGCCCAGCGCGCACGTACCCACGGCGTGCCACGCCGTCATCGCCAGTTCCCGCACCTGGCAACTGATCACTTCATCCTCCTCCAAACCCTTACAACTCTCTGGAGTCAAGTCCACTACGTAAGCACCTTTTTTCATGAAATACGTCGTATTAACCAACGATAGAGCCACCTTAACAGCTTCAGGATACTCCTCCATATCGGAAACATTGTTAAAAGTACCCGAGTATATCAGAGGATCGTCCATCGGGTCCTTGGAGGCCAGCTTCACCTCGCCTCGCGACTGCGGCTTCAGCAGCACCACGGCGACTGTTATGATTTCGTGCTGCTCACTCTCCTTCGATAGCTTCATACAGGTTTCATTCAGGTACCCGATGCCTCGCATGCACGCGTCATAAGTAAACTGTCCTTGAGGGATGCATGTAGGGTATATACTAAAATATGGTACGTTCGGGTCTTTATCCTTCTGAGGCAGATATATTGCTATACTGTCGGAGTAAGACAACGCCCCTGAGCCATCATATAGGTATTTTATCATTTCGAAGGCTTGATCTCGTTCATTTTTTGGACAAAGCCCGTTGTCTGCAGCGATGTGGAATAGCGCCATGACGTGGTCGTTCAGGCCCTCACCTACCGGCAGATCTTGAACCACATCTATTCTGAACTCGTCGAGGCTTGCCTTCGGCCCGATGCCGGACAGCATCAACAGCTTCGGAGTGTTGAACGTCCCGGCTGATACTATGACCTCTTTGTTAGCGAAGAACGACAATTCTTCTCCATCTAAGAGAGCTTTGACACCGAAAGCTGTGTTATTCTCTATCAAGATCTTTGTCACTAACGTGTCTTTTAACACGTGGAGGTTGTTGCTCTGAACTTTATTAAGCAAAGCAGTCAAAGAGCTGTCTCTTCGTCCATCTCTGATGGTGTGCGAGAACTTACCGGCTCCTATCTTGTAAGGGTAGGTCATGTCGTCAACTATGTCAAAACCCAATTCTTCAAAGGCCTTAAGGAGCTTTGCGTTAGGGCTATCCGGTACATCGGTACCTGATACTTCAATTTCTCCGTGTGTTCCGTGGTACTGCATGAGCTCGCTGTTGTTGACGATCCTGTGGTCGGTCATCTGTTCGGTCTTCATGAAGTAAGGAAGTACGTCTGTCCAGTTCCAGACATGTCCCACGATGTCGGCCCACTCGTAGTAGTCCGTGGGGTGTCCGCGCGAGTACACCATGTCGTTGAGGCTGCCGCTGCCGCCCAGCATCCTGCCGCGCGGCTGCTTGTCCCGGCCGCCCGCCAGCGACTGGCTCGAGTAGCCGTTGTCCACCGTCGTGTAGTTCCAGTCGTAAGGGGACTCACGGAGAGTTGAGCGGAAGCCTGGTACCTGGAAATTGAATTTAAGAAATTAGAACATTTATGTTTTTGACACACATGCTAATATTGCTTGAATAAGGAAAAGCTCTAGTTGGTCATTTACTATATAGCCATACATATATACAGGGTGCCCGGTAATTAATGGATAATCTCTTCAGGGCTCATTGTACTTATCATTATGAATAACTATTACTATGGGACCAAACCTGAAATCTCGAAAAAGAATCAGTACCTAGTTTCCTACATTTTGAAGAATTATGCGTACATAAATGTAGAGAACAGCTGAATTTTTTCCGCGATTTCATGTTTGGTCCCGTAGTAAAAGTTGTTCATAATAATAAGTACGATGACCCCTTAAGAGGTTATCCATTAATTACCGGACACCCTGTATATGGCCATTGATTTGCAACCTTCTATCAGTACTATTAAGTATTCTGTGCTTCTATGTCAAAAAATTAAAATCAAAATATTTTATTTCACATAAACGTACGTACCTACATACGTTTCATAAGTGCCCATCTCTTATGAAACGTAGGTACAGTCAACAAAAGAGATAAGTATGCAGGATTGTCGGATATAATTGAAGTTTAGTAAGAAACCGATGGATATTTTCGAATTAAATTTAATTTTATTAATAGAAAACAAACTGTTCATTTATCAAATTAAATTTCAGTCGAGAACATCCATCGGTTTCTTACTAAACTTCAACTACGACGACCCTGCATACTTATCTCTTTTGTGACTGTACCTATGTACGATGTAGTATACATTTCAAAAGGCTTTAAATCCTAACCTCTTCAAAATATTCAACCACCCAAAGGCACACCCAAAAAGCAGGAGCACGTACCACCATAGGATACCTAAAGGCTGTTGATAGTCTTCTGAAAACCTAAGATTACTTTTTGTCAGTGTACTCAGTCTCAGTGTGATAAGTTGAGCGAACTCACAATGCTCTCCGGTGGCGGGTCGGGCCCGGCCTCCAGCAGCAGCACGGTGAAGCGCGGCTCCTGCGCCAGCCGCGCGGCCAGCGCAGACCCGGCCGTGCCGCCGCCCACGATGATGAAATCGAAGCTCGACCCGTCTGCAAATATACATGACATAAATAGCCCAGTCAAAATAGACATTCAAGGTTACATTAATTCGCATAAAGCTGGAAATTGGTATTAATGTTGGGAACATCTTTAAAAATAAATTGTCAAAAGTCCCCATCGATCCGACGTGTGCAAAAAAGAAATATACAACGTCAAATGTTGCACAAATCGGTTTTTGGTTTGATCGCTTACGTTCTGGAAATTTTGATCTTACAATGTGCCCCGTGGCCGACCGGAGACAAAACGATGAATTGAAAGCCATAGTGGAAGCAGATTGCTCCAACTAATTTCTATTTTTATTCGGAATTTGGATAAATTTTTACATGGCAATAATTTCAAATCCAACGAGGCGGTGAAAAACGCCTCTAAAGAGTTCATCGATCCTCGTCGCCAGGATTTTTATAGCAGAGCCATCAACGAACTTCCACTAAAATGGCAAAAGTGCATCTTCACTAATGGTCAACACTTCGATTAGTGAAATAAGTATACAGGGTGAAATTGAACACATGCGACAAACCGAAATGGGAGATTATACTCATCATTATGAACAACTTTTACTATGGGACCAAACCTGAAATCGCGAAAAAAAAAATCATCTGTTCCCTACATTTATGTTCGCATAACTCGCCAAAATGTAGGGAACAGCTGATTTTTTTTTCGCGATTTCAGGTTTGGTCCCATAGTAAAAGTTGTTCATAATGATGAGTATAATCTCCCATTTCGGTTTGTCGCATGTGTTCAATTTCACCCTGTATAATTTTCTTAAAAAATTTTTTTTTTTTTTAATGTAAAACGGCAATTTCATAGGTAAGTACCTGCCTAATGTATGTCAGTTTAATATTTATTTATTAAACACATAAACCTTCCAGAACAAATTCTCTAAATGATGCTGAAACCCGCACAAAAATTTGTTGCGTACTACGCAACAAATAGGATAGAATATTAGGATTTACCGGTAAATCCTAAGATTTACCGGTAAATCCTAAGATTTACCAAGTCTCACCAGTAAAAGTACAAATTGTTATATAATAATCTTTAATTTCAACGTTTTACGCCGCTAATAGTTTGTTTTCAGCACCCTAATTGCATAACGCACTATCAATCGGAATCAGAATCATTTTGGAGCAAATTGCTTATCTATTCAAAGTCAAAGTCAAAGCATTTATTTCAAATAGGCACATAAAAGGCACTTTTGAACGTCAAAAATTATCTTAAAATAGAATTGATTCTAGTCGCCCATTCCAAAAGGTAGTTTTCGTATGGAGAAGAACGGGCAAGAAACTCCACCGTTACTCTTTTAAAATGTTTTAGGTACAATATTTTGCATGGGTACATTAATTATATAATAACATGTGACCACCATGTTTCCAAGCGTTCTTATCTTGGATATAATCTTCTAATTTATAGTATGCTTGTTTACAAAGTGTACGTTTAATGTGAGTTTTAAATTTTCTTTCATTTAATTGCAATATTTCACAAGGTATTTTATTGTAACATTTAACACAGTACCCCATAAAAGATGTACTTATGTACTTTGGCTAGTCTGAAAAATGGTTGATGTATTTTATCTTTATTTCTTGTATTAAAGTTATGTCTATCGCTTATTTTATTAAAAAGATGTAGATTTTTTCTTACATACATAATGTTTTCATAAATGAATTGGCAAAAATTAATCCTTTTAAATAGTTCCCTGAGAGATTCGCGGCGACGTAGATTATAAATGGCTCTGACAGCTCTCTTTTGCAAAATAAAGATGGATTCAATGTCAGCAGCTCGACCCCATAGTAAAATGCCGTACGACATAATGCTGTGAAAGTAGCTAAAATAGACTAAACGCGCGGTTTCTACATCTGTTAACTGTCTTATCTTCCTAACAGCATAAGCGGCCGAGCTAAGCCGCCCCGCAAGAGATGTTATGTGAGGTCCCCATTGTAATTTCTCGTCTAGCGTGATTCCCAGAAAAACCGTTTGATCAACAAATTCTAGTTTTTCTCCATTCAGTATGATGTCACATTCGCTACTTCTAACATTAGGTAATTTAAATGTAATGCATTTGGTTTTCTTTTCATTTAGTACCAAATTATTTACCATAAACCAGTCTTGGACCTGAAGAATAGAGTTATTCACGTCGTCAAGATTTTGACATTGCTTCATAAGACATTGCTTCATAAGTTCGAAAAATTTGTCAGCTCAACCCGTAAATAACGCAATGAATGTTGTTGAACTGTCAAAATGAAACCGATTGATAATGTGTTACGCAATTGCCCTGCAGGTGTCTGCGCGGTAAAACCTAGGATTTACCGACTGAATGCCGGTAAAAGTCAGAAATTGATGATTAGGTATTATAGAACAACTAGCAGCGCCCCGCGGTTTCACCCGCATAAGTATCGATACCGTGGGAATATAGGGATAAAAACTATCCTGAGTCCTTTCCGGGACTCAAACTATCCTCAGTCCTTTCCGGGACTCAAACTATCTCTATCATCTAAATCGGTTCAGCGGTTTAAGCGTGAAGAGGTAAGAGACAGACAGACACACTTTCGCATTTATAATAACAGTAAGTATGGATTCGGCGGACTTTTACCGGTAAGACTTGCTAAATCTTAGGATTTACTGGTAAATACTAAGATTTACCGCAGTTCGGGCTTTTACAATACCTAACATATCTATACATAACACAAAGTCCTGTTAGCTACCATTTATAACAGACTCAAGAACGGCTGGACCGATTTTGATGATCTTTGATTTGTCTCCGCCGCGAATAGCAGAATAACTAGGTATTATTATTATTATTTAATTTTATTTCGGAATAACATTAATAACATCTATGTTAGTAAAATTATTAATTATTTATTCATTAATTATTATCATTAGTTTACAAAATTGCGCTATTTAATATTATAGAGGGCACCTCCAGGACCGTGGACGGTATTCCAGTGCCTCACAACCGGGCAATCAACACTTCCCAATATGGTATTCAGAAGGCTATTGATGCTGCCTCCCACGCGGCGCATCAGGGAGGCTACTCTTTAAAACATGGGAATAATTCACGATAAAAATATTTTTTTTCTCATACCTACATTCGTTTTTATTGAATCTGAGGCGGTACAAATTTCGCCGGGTCAGCTAGTATATAAATAAAACAAAGTCAGGTTAGTTACACTCATGTTACGCCATTTGTAACTCAAGACGGCTGGATCGATTTTTATGATCTTTGATTTTTTGTATTTGTCTCTGCCCCGAATAGCAGAAAAACTGAAATAATGGGAGGCACGTATGTTCCTTATGAGGTCTAGGGTGCACTAAGAAAAGGTTTTTCGAAATTCCACCCCTAAGAGGGTGATTGGGGGGGGGGGGGTGAAATTTCACGGGCAGAAGCTAGTATTCTATAAATTAATATCAATACGTACTGGTGATGTCCGCCTGTCCGGGGTAGGGCTCCTTCAGCAGACACTGCGAGGCTGCGAAGAACTGCAGCGCGGCCGCCACCGTCGCGCTCGCTGAGCCTGCGCCCAAGCACCCGCCCACCGTGTAGGACATCCTTGTTTGAAATAACAACCCAAATTATTTATTTAATACAGCAAGTTATCCATTAATACTAAATTAAGATACATCTTTCACTCTGTCTTCAGCCATTGTCATGCATTCATCAACAAACAGGTTGGTCTCTACGACGACTGTTACTCAATAGGTATATGTAGTTATTGCATCCCGCAATGTGAACGTATGTGGTAGGTTTATAAAGATATATATGATCCTCGTGGACTGTGTCGCGCAGGCGCGGATCTAGGTTTTCCATTAGGATGCAAATTATTATAATTATGAATTTTCAAGCCGTGAAAGCCTTCTAAAGAAAACCTTCAAAACCTATTTTCCGAAGCATGGGCCTCCTTTTCGATGATGACTACTACTTATTCGTATCTAAAAAAAAATAGGTAAAGGTTATATTTTGTGTCTAATTTAAAGTATTACATTTAGTTTCACCGAAGGAAGCCCAGGGACCCAGGCCTCAGGGGGCTGCAACTGCACACGTTGCTTCAGCTACTTGATCAAAGAACAAACATCCACTCTCAGAAGACAGTTAAATCCTCGTGCGCCTGTAATTCATTATACCGCGCTGTAGGTAGATATTGCTATTGTATTTTTTCAGCGCAGTAGCGTAGTAGCTAGGTACCAGCGAACTAAAACGCCCGCGCTGAAACGACCTGTAAAAGGATTATTTGCGCCTTTTTCGTGACCTGTTTTGTGCTCCAATTTATTTATAAACAGACGAATTTGAAGAATATTAGTGGCATTTATTGCCGTCTTTGAATTAAATTAAATATCATTTATTTCAGGCAATTATTAAACCCATACCATACAGACACATACACTTAAATACTACTATAGGCAATTAACATTATAAAATTCACATAACATAACATAATAACAACACAATAACACAGATAGAATATAATAACACATATAGAATGTTAAAATACATAAATACAATAACTAAAAATATAATATTAAAAGTCTTTTACCTCTCTTGCAAGATGGACGACACGGTACATAGCTTTTACAATTTCATTCCTACTCAGGGTAACCCTTGTGTAGAATGACACTCTGAGCCTACTTAGCAGTGTGGAAAAGCCGGCAACGTTGCTCACGGCGAACATGTCAGTCGCACTGCACCGCCAGGGCAAGTTCATCATAGCCCGGTAGGCATTATTATATTGCTTTGCTTGCATTATTGAATTACTTGACATCCAACTTAAATAAATTTAATGTAGGTACCTAGTTACTTTGTCCTATAAATATAGGTATTCACTCACTCATACATAACGTATGTAAAAAGACACAACGAAGCCGAGTCACTTGTACCTACTTTGCGTCATTGTAATCATTTTTGAAGTGTAAACTTCTTTAGCGGCGTTGCACACTTTTTGTAATGGGTAAAAAATGTGAAACTCGCGTCAGGGCATCGCGTCAGGACACGTGACCGTCAGGAGAGATTTCCCCCCCCCCTCGCTTTCTACGGCGGCGCCAACCGAAGTGAACCAAGTGAGACACGATAATGGATGGATGGATGGATGGATGGTGATGGTGATGTGGATGGGGATGGTGATGGGGATGTGGATGGGGATAGGAATGGGGATGGGATGGGGATGGTGATGGTGAAGGTGGTGCTGGTGGTGGTGGTGATGGTGATGGTGCTGGTGGTGGTGCTGGTGGTGGTGCTGGTGGTGGTGGTGGTGGTGATGGTGAGGGTAGTGGTGGTGGTGGTGGTGGTGATGGTGGTGGTGGTGGTGGTGATGGTGAGGGTAGTGGTGGTGGTGGTGGTGGTGATGGTGGTGGTGGTGGTGGTGGTGGTGGTGGTGGTGGTGGTGGTGATGGTGGTGGTGATGGTGGTGGTGGTGGTGGTGCTGGTGGTGGTGGTGCTGGTGGTGCTGGTGGTGGTGCTGGTGCTGGTGGTGGTGTTGGTGGTGGTGGTGGATTTTCCCTTTTTATATAATTGTACATATTATTATTTTAAGATTGTTAGTTTTTAAATTAATAATTGATTTATTTCAACGTTAATATTCAAGTTTTCACTTCTGCCGGCACTCCCGGAGTGCAACCCGTCTTTTTTTTTGTACTGGACCATAGGTACCTGGGATTCCTGGGAACCTACTGGTTAAAGTCCTCCAGACCGTATTTCGGCCACGGCGGCCAATCTCAACGGAGACCAAGTTTGAGCGCAGACACAGGTGCACTCCTCCCTCTTCCCTCACTTTCATAGTCCGATGGGACGACAATCCGACACGACTGGAGAGATATCAGGCGGAGGACCAACGGCGTAACGTGGCTTCCGAGTCACGGGGGTATCACACCGCCAACTTCCAAACTCCGGGCTGTTACTAAGAAACTCCTAAGTCCTAATGGAAAAACTTACGCGGTGTCCTACGTGAGCGACGAATACGACGCGACGACGCGACGCTGCGAACGCGACGAACGCGATCAACTCAACGGCATACCCTGCTTGCGTCCTATATGACAGTCTGCGGCGAGACGCGACGTAGCGCGTACTTGTTTTGAGAGCGACCAGACGCGACACCACGAACTACATATGAACTTTCCGTCTGTTCCCGTTGTCCCCATTCGGAACTCAATAAAAATAATTAAAATGTAATCCCGTTGTCCCTATTGACGGTTTCCTGTTAAAATTGTACTGTACTTCTCCATGATTCGAGAAGTAATGACCACAATCACGTAGGACATTTGTCGCGTGTAGCATCACGTCGCATTACGTCGCGTTGTGTTGCGTCGCGTCGCGTCGTATTCGTCGCTCACGCAGGACACCGCCTTAATAACACTTTGCCCGATCCGGGATTCGAACCCAGGACCCCACGCTCAGCAGCCGCGCTTGCGACCACGAGACCAACGGGGTAGTTCTGGTTACGGAGTTATTGAAGGTCAATATTCTAATTTGTGCCACAATACACAAAGGTACAGAAGTCAATCTACATACAAAGTGTGCTCGAGCAACGCACACATAGACACCGCTCACGGACACGATATCTCGGAACGGTTGGGACCAGTGCGAGCGCGAGTGCCATCCGCTTGAGACACAAGTCTGTGAAGTGCAAAAATGGAGCAACAAAAAAAAAGTAATTATAACTGTTCAGTGGACGGTTGCGGTCCGCCGATCGGCGAACAAACAATAGAAAATCAATTGTGTCTCATTAGCGGCGCTTGACCGATTAAATTCAACATTAAACGGTGAAGTGTCGTTTTTTAAGCTACCAGTTGTTTCAGAGAGGTAAGTAGGTATTTGTTTGTATTTCGATGGTTCGTTTTGACGTAACACAGAATAGTTAGGTAGGTAGGTAAGAGCCCCGGCCCCCGCCCGCGCCGTAAAAGCGAACATGACTGTGGCCTTGTAATATTTTTAAAATTTATATTAGGTATTTATTGTAGTACCTATAAGCTAAAAAATACGCTCATCTTCATCATTAGTATAAACGAAGTAACTTTTTTGTAAGGTAAATTCACGCCACCAAATATTACGTACGTTGAAAACATGTTTTTTTTGTTTGTGTAGATATAGAGTTGTTTTTATTTTAGTGCCATTTGACAATTTTAGGTCTAAAACGGATAGGCAAAATAATGTGTGTAAATAGGGTAGTCACAACTAAATACGAGTGCCATTACCACGATAGTTTTTTGTCCATAAGCCAAAGTTGACAACCCTAGCGCGACCGCCGAGCGTAGGTATGAAAAGTGAAGTACATACATGTGATTGAGTAATGTTACAAGTATAACATATAACATAATTTTATGCCCCCACGACCCCTGTACCGTTGCAAGCACCCATAAGCACAATATTGTGCGTGTGTTACATTGCACACTACCGCAAACAGCATATTTTCACATTAAAAATAAAAGTCGTTTCCCAGCAATTATTTTTCTGCAATATTACTAGTTTGATGTACAGAATGCGTAGTTGACGGCTATGCGATGTGTCCACGGATATCGATGTGTCTATATTTATAACCAACATACACGAGTGAATGAATACCTATACGTGTACCTAAACAGTAAAAACAAAGATCAACTCTAATCAATTAAAAGTCTGCGTTTTGTTTGTAAAATGTTCGGTATTGAAAGTGCGTATGAAACACCTACTCACCCACTTTAGCGAGATAACGTCGTCAGTCGATGCCCCCCATACCATGAATGACAGCATAAAGGTTAATTAGACAATTGTAAAGTATTTTCTCGAAAACTGAAAACTATACACGACTCCTCTGAATGATGAATACCAGTTGTTTTATCAAATTGCCTTCTCGCCATCTCGTCAGCTGTTCTCGTCAGAAACTGACCTCGAGTCCAATATAGATAGTGCCATCCACGAAGACGCGCCCCACTCTTCTTACTACTCGCTAATGGTTAATGGTCATCGCTAGTTAATTCCGCTAGTGTTTTAGTTTTTTGATACAAAGTAATTACCCACTAATAAGTAATTACTGTGTATCGACAAAACTCAAACACTAGCGGAATGTTGCACACTTGTACTGTAAGCGATTAGGAAGAAGAGTGGGGCGCGTCTTCGTGGATGGCGCTATCTGTACACACTAATAATTAACCACTAATAAGTAAATACTGTGTAACGACAAAACTAAAACAATATCGGAATGTTGCACACTTGTACCACAAAATACAGAGCGTACAGAAGTCAATCACATGTAGGTACTGCACTTTTCATACCTACGCTCGGCGGTCGCGCTAGGGTTGTCAACTTTGGCTTATGCACAAAAAACTATCGTGATAATGGCACACTCGTATAGATCTAGTTGTGACTACCCTATTTACACAATTTATTTTGCCCTATCCGTTTTAGACCTAAACCTATCAAAATGACACTAAAAACAACACAATATCTACACAAACAAAAAAACATGTTTTCAACGTACGTAATATGAATTTACCTTACAAAAAAAGTTACTTCGTTTATACTGATTCAAAATAGGAAACTGTTAAATAAATTGAGCTTAGACAGCCACATTACAACATATTCTTGCTATGATCTGATGATCACAAAAAAATATCAACTGTTAATAGTTATGATCGGCGGCGGCGGCTACGCGGGCGGCCGGCTTGCCGAACATTTCTAAGGAGGAAGATGAGCGTATTTATGCGTGTATTTATGTAGTACCTATAAGCTATTATAGGTACTACAATAGTTACCTAATATAAATTTTTAAAATCCAAACTAATATTATAAATGCGAAAGTAACTCTGTCTGTCTGTCTGTCTTTTCTTCACGCCTAAACCGCTGAACCGATTTAGATGAAATTTGGTATAGAGATAGTTTGAGTCCCGGGAAAGGACATAGGATACTTTTTATCCCGATATTCCCACGGGATCGAGACTTGCGCGGGTGAAACCGCGGGGCGCAGCTAGTATTACATACTAGCTGCTGCCCACGACTTCGTACGTGGATCCTGTTGCTTATGCCAGCGAAAACGGGGTCGTCAAAATCGAAGATCTGAAACGTCTGATGTCGAATTCTAAGAGCACGGGGACTGGACAACAACGGGATGCGCGAGACGATTCGAGACGTTCCAGATCTTTCATTTTTGTAAGTCAACCTGAAATGCCCAGTAGACTAAACAACTTTTGCTAAGACTTCATTCTTATATATGTTATAGTGTCGCTGGGCTTTGGAGTTCCAGAACAGGTGTTCCAGATCTTCAAATTTATTCTCACAGCAGAAAATACTCTTCACGTGGAATCATTTTTGCTATGGCGCCATTTTATATTGCGGTTCTGCATCAGGTGTCCCATTTTCCAAAATAAATTATAGCTTTTATGTTGCCCAGACTTAATACCATACAATAAAAAAACTTTTCTTCCCGTAATTCCTCAGCGGATCCCAAGGGTACCTACACTGAATTAATTGCAAATAACTTTAAAAAAAATTCTTTATAAACTATATTTTCTTGATAATTGGATACGAAATATATTTGGAGAAACTTGGGGTCATTTACTGGCAATAATGAACCAATGAGGTGGTAAACTTGGCCTTGCACTTTGAATGTTGGCATAAATGGGCCTTCTGAAATCTTTCGCACCAAAAGATGTCATTTGAAAGGCATTAGGTATTGTACGAACGTATGTTGTCCAAGAAATGTTTTGACTGTGGATGGTCACCGATTAGCAGTGATCTTAATATTTTTGGAGGATTTTGTAATATTTCAATATGTACTTTCCCACCTCAGCAACACATACCGTTTGTTTCCAGCTTCGCAAAAAGTACAATTTTGAACCATACCTCCGATGGCGGAATATGTGGCGTAGTCAATCATAAGAGTATACGTAAATGCACTCCGATCCTTATCAACCCAAGGAAGGTCGCCATGCCCTACGGCTATATCTTGAGACACATCCGATTCTTCAGATGATATCGACATTCTGTTCAGAGAATATCGAAGTCGATCAGAATTCAAACGTTCGTTGCGCTCTTCTTCTGTCTCTTCATGCCGTACTCCAGCAATTCTTTCTCTCTCACTTTCTAACTGATTATGAATGTTTTGTTGTGTGCGTGTTCGGGACAATGTATGATAATCTCGATCTGCAGTTAGTCGCGCATCACGTTCATCACTCGTTTCAAAAGACCTGTTAGTAGATGTGCGAATACGCTGAGAACTCAAGCGTGATTCTGTATCGGTAAACGTTTCCGATTCGCGAGACAATGCATGTCGCTTACGATCAGCGGACAGTCGCGCATCACGTTCCGCACTTGTCTCTAGTGACCTAGAAGCAGATGCGTAGATACGCTGAGAACTCAAGCGCAATTCTCTATCCGTGAACGTCTCCGACTCGAGAGACAATGCGTGACGTTCACAATCAGCGGTCAGTCGCGCATCACGTTCCCCACTTGTCTCTAGAGACCTAGAAGTCGATGCGTAGATACGCTTGGAACTGAAGCGCAAGTCTCTATCCGTGAACGTCTCCGACTCGCGAGACAATGCATGACGTTCACGATCAGCGGTCAGTCGCGCATCATATTCTTCACTGGTCTCTAGAGACCTGGATGTAGATGCGTAAATACGCTGAGAACGCAGGCGTGCTTCGCGATCCGAAGAGGTTTCCACGGAGCGAGTTGCAGCCTGATGTTGAACAGTATCAAGGCTCTCCTGACGCTCTTCGGTAGATTCTTGGGATCTTATGATCCTCAATCTTTTAGCTCCTTTGGAACATTGGGAAAGATTTGACCTCTTTCTAGGCATGGTTTTATTGTGAAGATACCTGATCAATTAAAATCTAAGTGACTGCTCTCCTGCGTTACCGGGTAGGCTACCGTGTCACAAAGATAAATGGAAAAGGAAATTAAACACTCAAATAACATAAGCCCGAAGGCATATTTATTCGATAAATTAAAAAAAGAAATGGGAGTTTTGGTCAGTAGAGTCAAATTTTCAATGATTATACCATCGTCATCGAAAATCAGTCCTAAACTGTTACCGCCTTCACCGCGTGGAGGTACTCCCAGCTTATGTTATTTTATAATTATACAGTGAAATTAGTGATAGCTTTGATTTCCACATCAGATGTTTCTGATCTTCGATTTTTATAAGTCAACAGAAACTGCCCATCAGACCGAACAACTTTTGCTAAGACGTCATTCCTATATGTGTTGTGGTGTAGCTGGGCTCTTGGAGTTCCACATCAGGTGTTCCAGATCTTCAAATTTGTTCTTGCAGCAGAAAATGCTCATCACGTGGAACAATTTTTGCTATGGTACCATTTTTGTATCTCGTATAGTTTAGCTGGTCTGTTGCGGTTCTGCACCAGGTGTTCAAGTTTCCAAGATAAATTATAGTCTATATGTTGCCCAGACATAATACCTATACAACAAAAAAAAAATCATTCAAATCTAGTTCCGAAGATTAGCGTGTACAAACAAACAGACACACAGACAATTTTTTTTCTAAACCCCCCTCAATTATTTTTTTTAAATATATTGAATGTACAGACACAGTTTTTTTACTGTTTTATTATATGTAGATATAGATATAGATTTACAAGGCCACAGTCATGTTCGCTTTTAGGGCGCGAGGCCGGGGGCCGCCCGGGGCGCTTCCTATTTACCTAACTATTCTGTTAAGTTAAAACGAACCATCGAAATACAAGCAAATATCTGCTTACCTCTTATTTTTAGATGGAAACAACCGACTTCCAAAAAAACACTACTTACCTACAAAGTGAAAAATAACTTTAATTTCGGAAGTCGGTGTCTTTGGATCTGTATTTTAGTATTTTGCACCAACTTCCAAAATTACCTAGTTATTTTTCACTTTGTAATGTTTTTTTTTTAGTAGGTTGTTTTTTTTTTTTGTAAAAAGTTTTTAATTTTTCACTTTTTTATTGTGGGTCAGTTTGTAATTAATTTGTCTAAGTTACAATTGCTTTTCCCGATGCAGGAGTTCTCCTAGTAAGAACCAGGAGAACTGGAGCAGACTCAGAAGCCACCATCAGCTCCACTTCACCATACCTACGCATTGTGACGAGCATAAATTGCTTAGGAACACATTAAAGTACTTAATCGAATCGCAACCCTTGAAATACTTATTATTGAGTAAGTAGTTCCGGTGGCCATCTGTGGTCTTCATCATTAGTTCGCCAAATGGCGCTTTCCGGAGCAAATGCACAAGTTTCCATAAAAAATAAGAAGAAAGAAAGAAAGAGAATACGTTTATTTGCGGTGAAAATGACGCAAAAAGAGCATAAACACAAAAAATAAAATAAAAAGGTAGGGAGAAACATGCGTCACATCCACGCAAAACGGCTATCGCTCAGCATTATGCCCAAATCGCTATAGGTGTGCCTATAAAATTTGAGGATTCCCCTCGATTTCCATAGGATTCCCTCATCAGATTCCGACTTGGTGACAATGGGACCTCGAGAGCATACGCTTTCAAAAAAAGAAAGAATTTTTAAAATAGGTCCACACCACTCGGGGTCTGTCAGCGAGCAATGGAGCGCAGTATCCTTGGAGTTAAACTTACTGATCGTATAAGGAACTCGATACTGCGTTCTAAAACTCAAATTGCCGATGTAGGCCACACGGCTGCCAAGCTAAAATGGAACTGGGCTGGTCACATCTGTCGCATGCCGGAGGAGCTGTGGGCTAAAGTAACCACACAATGGGTCCCAAACAGCAGCAAACGCCAACGCGGCAGGCCCAGAATGAGATGGCGGGACGAACTCGACTCTTTCCACAAGGATTGGCGTGTAACAGCACTGGATAGGGATAAGTGGAAGGAGGGAAGGGAGGCCTTTGCCCTGCAGTGGGACAGAAATGGCTGATAATAATTGACGGAGAAATCGGTGAACATAATTATGTACATAAAAAAAACATACCAAGTCGAACATATAACCTCCTCCTTTTTGGAAGGCCTCTCGTCCACAAAAACAGTTCTCGACCACAGACGACGCGACCGACGTAGACCACGTGCTGATCCTTATCATATTCAATACCTACTCTAAGTATTCACTGACACATCCGATGAATAATAATAACACCATAAGACGGTAAATAAGCAATTAATTAGGTAAAATGAATATACACAACCTGTGCAAAGTCTACCGCGCGGCGCGCCACACCTGGAGACTGAATGATCGTTACATGTCGACCATTGCTTTTAAAGCATCTTGAAAAACCGCAAAGAGTAAATATTAATTCGACATGTTTGTTTTATTTTTTCAATATTCTGTGTAACTACATAAATTCGCCGATTAAGTAGTTACGGAAGATAACGAACGATTGTGACGTTGGTTCAATGATCCCTTGATGATGATGTCGTCAGTAGAATTGTGTGAATTTGTTTGTATTATAACCTACTTTACATCAAATCATTGTCATTTACTTGCAGCGTAAGTAGCGTTGGTAATACAGAAACGATTCAACCTTCTACCTAAGTACTTGCGTGAAAAAAAACTTTTGAAAAAGATATGACCACCGCGGTCACCACAAATCTAAAAAAGTTCCGTACAAAGTGCGATGGGCAAAGTACTATAGACCCCGTCCCCTATTTTTTTGATCCAAAAGACTTTATTTTTAACCGACTTCAAAAAAGGAGGTTCTGCATTCGACCCGTATGTATGTATGTTTGTATGTCCGCGATTTTCTCAAAAACTAATAAACCAATTTTGATAATTCTTTCACTAATGTGATCTACATATTTTCAGGAAGGTTTTAGTATATAATACATTAGGTAATTATTTTTATGTACGTAGATATATGTATACATATGTGTACTGCAACTCCGGCATTTCTATGCGAATTTTGATAATTCTTCTAGTCGTTGTCTTCAATTCTTCAATGTACTAGTGTTAATTGAATTTGTGTGGGGTAGGAACAACTAAAAAGTGATGAAAAATAAAAACTTTTTACAAATAAAACAACCGACTTCAAAAAAAAAACACTACAAAATGATAAATTACTTTAATTTCGGAATTCGGTGTCGTTGATTCCGCATTTTCGTTTTTTGACACCGACTTTATTTATCACTAGCTGCGCCCCGCGGTTTCACCCGCGTAACTTTCGATCCCGTGGGAATATCGGGATAAAAACTATCCTATGTCCTTTCCCGGGACTCAAACTATCTCTATACCAAATTTCATCGAAATCGGTTCAGTAGTTTAGGCGTGAAGAAAAGACAGACAGACAGACAGAGTTACTTTCGCATTTATAATATTAGTTTGGATTTTGTAGTGTTTTTTTTTTTGAAGTCGGTTGTTTTTTTGTAAAAATGTTTTTTGTCATATGTTTTTCGCTACGGGCTACAAAACAACAAACCGTTTGTTTCAAGACTTAAATATATGCGGTTTCCTGAAATAAATCATCTTTCAGTTTCATTTACTTATCTAACGAAAACTGGTCTACAAAAAAAAAAATATTCTCTCCTTCAAATGTTATGCAGTTATCATGACCGATACAATAATACTGAATATATTTATAGCATTTAAAGTCATCTATCACGTATATATTTTTTGGGATGGAATTTTTTAATAGAACAATTTTTTAACATGAAATTTTAATAATTAATTTTAATAACTTAAATAACGTTCGATGTACACTATCACAAAACTTTAAAACGCATATGACAATATCATTACTCTGTTATTAATCACATTTTACTTAGTAGTTTTTTTCCTTTTCATATTTTCTAATGGAGTTTCCCGACAAATCGACCAACAAAAATCTGCAAGCATTGCTTCGGACCATTTCCCGTTGTACCGCCTCTCTATGCGCAAAATATCTTGATGAAACCTCTCACCCCCGTGCTTATCAGATACTGCTCCGAGATTTGGTAAGAAAAAATCTATGTGAGAGTTCAAAAAATGAATTTTAAGAGACATGATACATTTTAGGGCCTTATAGGAATCAAGAAGTTCTTGTATGATTTCCTGATAGTTTTCATTTTTTTTTCAGACAATATCTTTCTCTCTTTCTATCAGTGCACGCCGTTTTTTTGTGAGAAAATACAATCTCAACTGATTAAAGTTGCGTTAAAGCGAGAATGACAGTAAAAAAATCTCAAAATTTTTAAATAATTAAAATCAACTTTCAAAAAAAAGTATATCTACGTGATAGCACAAAATAAAAAGCAGATATAGATTTAGCATGCTTAACTCTTTATACGGATCATACTTTTATTGAAAGGAGGATTTCGTTGCAGACCAGTGTAATTATGGATGCATGTTTTCTATTTTTCGTCGCAATAAAAGAGATAAAACTTGCGTTTTATCTCTTTTATTATCTACCTAAATTGGAAATACCTAATTATTAATCGGGAAATTATTATTAGATAATTGCCAACTGATATAATATGCAACATAAAGCAACAAAACATCACGCCTATATTCCAAGAAGGAGTAGGTAGAAGCGTGTGGAACAATCACATTTCGCAATATGTTATATTTCGCGATGTAATCAGCTATTCTCACAGATATAGATAGACCTAGATAACGCAAGTATCACGAACTGTATGAAAACTAAGCGTGCCACTTTTTGACTACCTACTATGACGTCACAAGCTCGCGCTCTCTCGCTCACGCACAACCAGCCAGCAGTACGCAGGACTGAGCGCGAAAGTGGCGGCTTATGATTTTAGAACGTAAGCCGGTGCGTTTTTTGGCACGCGAAGTAGTTGCTCTTGCGTTATCTAGGTGTATCTATATCTGTGGCTATTCTATTCATTTTTCCTACATACGATATTTACATATTTTTTAATAAGTGAAACTTATTTTGTAGGTACTACAGTTGTGCCATTACATTTACTTCTTTTCCCTGATAACACCATACTTTTGACGGTCGTCGCCATAGTAAAGAATGATCAGTAACCATTGATGTATAAAATTGTATACATCAATGTCAGTAACCCAAGACCTTTCAAATGAGATATGTCTCAGTAAGTCTCTTGACTAAGTTTTGAGTCCGGGTTGTAGGTGCACAATCTCTGCGTACACCTACAGGGTATACAAGCGTGAATATTTTATTCCATGGCAAATTAAATACAATATGAAGTACCTACTAAGTAAAAACCAATACGATTTTCACTTATCACACTATCACGCTAATATTATAAAGGCGAAAGTTTGTGAGTGGGTGTGTTTATATGTTTGTTACTTCTTCACGCTCAAACGGCTAGACCAATTTTGATGAAATTTTGTATGGAGGTTGCTGACACCCTGGACTAACATTAAGACTATTTTTTATCCCGATATTCCCACGGGATCGAAACTTATGCGGGTGAAACCGCGGGGCGCAGCTAGTTTTTTAATAATCAAACATATTTTGTACTATCAGTAAGCCTAGACCTTTTTTAAATGAGATACTTATGTCTCAAGTCTGTTTGTTGATTCAATTTTGGGGACGCTAAGTCCTATCGTCCTTTGTAGGTACCTATGCTATCACGGGAATCGTGTCTCGAACATATTATTTCCCGTTTTTTCCGATTATGTTCTTTTCCACCCAAAATAATTAGGTAACATCATTATTTATTTATTTATTCATTCACTTCGGACAACAATATAGTCCATTTTGTTAGTAACATATCTTATAACTAGTGTTAGTAGTACTCAAAACAAGGAGATGAATACTAAGGAGAACAATAGTAGGTGACAGAGGCAGGATGTGCAGAGAACGATAACGAAAAGAATTAACTACCCGACCATTCTCCCCACATAATGCCTCAGATAAGGGAAGTAAGGACTCTCCACCAGTGTTTTCAGGATGCTAATGTCACTGACCCGCGTCCTACGCATCAATGATGCGACTTTTTTGCGAATCACTGCATGGAAGCCGTCAGTTCGGTTCTGAGCAAACATCTCCGATGCGCTACAGAAACGGAGCAGTTTCAACAGTATCCTAAAAACATTGTTATGATACAATCAAGTATTTTCTAACTGAACAGACAGCTGTGCTGCTGCAGAGTTTATTCCGCCACTTCTTCTCTCCAGCGAAAGCACTAGGAAGTGGTGAAGGGCGGGTTTTTTGGGGAACTGTCTGTTGACGTTCGAAAAGTGCTGATTCTCAGCCTAGTTTCAATAAATGACTTTTTTTTATTGAAGTTCATAAACTATGAAAGCAAAGCACTGAATATTGCTCTAACGAAAAGATAACTAGATTGAGGGATAAACTTAAGACGGTACCCCGACCAAAACCGCGTTTTTCTTCGTTATTCAGAAGCTATTAACTCAATAATTATGAGAAATAAACTACATCTGAAAGCACATTATTAATGTTCGATATCCTATCATCACATTGCCCGTTATTATTTGTTTTTATATGTTACTAATACCTACATTTTTAGAATATCCTTTTAAAAAAGTGACTAAAATTATTGATTGCATTCATCTTTTGCTAAAGTTGACGTTCTATTAATTTGAGGATTTCACCAATGGATAGATAATTAAAAAATCTAAATATTCCACGTTTTAATTTATTTAAAAAGATCGCCATTCTTTTTTTAGTAAAATAATTCCAAAAATTGTGATATAGGGGCCTGCGCAGGGTGCGGGCGGCAGTACGCTGCAACCTTTTCATACGAGGAAGTCGTGTCGCTCTCTGTCTCTGTCGCAAGGAGGGAACGAATGCTCAAGGTTATTTGGTCGGGGTACCGCCTTAACGTTGCCGTGAGTAAACTATTGTCCCAATATTCGATATATTGGTTGGGTTTGACTTGATCGTATGTACATATTTTTCTAAGTAAGTAGGTAAATAATGATTATGTTTCTTTTCAATATTAATATGCCTTTTAAAATTGTTGAAACAACTGAGAAAGGAAAAATACAGCTTTTCGTCATTCCCATCAACTAGGAATGGAAAGGTCATCTCCGGTATCCCAAGAAAAGGACCGATTATAAATTAGCTAGAGACGAATATTCAAAACCTCGGCCTGAATGGCCAGTTATGTCGTGCAAAGTGAAAAGAACGGGAACTATATTTTCTATCACCAAAATTTATATTTGTCATCAAGTTGTATCACCTAATAAATAATAATAATAATAATAATAATCCCTAACGCTCGAAAATGATATCGAGACCTTAGTTGTCGCAGATCAAAACCTAACCACAAATACGTATATCCAAGAAATACATGACAAATTTAGAAAAACAATAACACAATACTCTGGGATGGATCCAGCAGCCCGACCAAAACTACCTAAACTCAAATATAGTCCCAACCTTTTCCGCTTGGTTAATTTATTTAATGAAGATATACTAAAACAGTTCTTATCTAATGACACACAACTGATTGACATACACACCCTTATTTATTGCACAGCGGTTGTTATTTCTGAAGAACTCAACTATAAAATCACTAAACACGCGAGAAACACAATACCAAGAGACACTGCCAAACAACCATGGCAACAGAGGCTAGAAAAGGACATTGAAAAATTAAGAGCAGATTGTGGCCGACTAACACATTACATCAACGGTAGCAGATCACATAAACTTGTTAAAAAAGTAGAAGCAATTTTTAAAAACAATTTTACACACACTAGACACGAAAATAACAATAGAAAACCTGAAGAGTTTTTGGACACATTAAAACAGAAACTGGCACTTAAAGTCCATAGGCTTAGGAGATATTTAAAGGCACAACAGCGCAAAAAAGATAATGCCATATTTGCTACAAATGAAAAAATATTTTATAGGAATATAGTACAGAAACCACACACTGTTTCAACTACAGAGAACGACACAGACACACCCTCAAAAGAACACTTGGAAACATTTTGGTCTAACATATGGGAAGAGCAGGTACATCACAATGATAAAGCAACTTGGATCACAGAAGAAGCAACAAAATGGAGAGCAATAGATGAAATGGAATTTAAAGAAATAACAGAGTCTGAAATTACATATTTAACATCTAGATTACATAATTGGAAGTCACCGGGTATCGATAAAATACAAAATTTCTGGTATAAAAAGTTAACGGTACTACACAAATCTATAGCAAAAAATTTAACAGATATAGTATTAGGAGAACAGAACATACCCGAATTCATTGCCACAGGAATAACTTACATGCTTCCTAAAACTAAATACACATCAGAGCCTTCCCAATACAGACCAATCACATGCCTACCCACAATTTATAAACTAACATCAGCAATAACTAATAAAATTAACTCACACATTGAACACCACAATATAATAGCAGAGGAGCAGAAGGGATGCAGGAGAGGCCACATGGGCTGCAAAGAACAGTTAGTTATAGACTCTACTATACATAAACATGCCACCACAAAAAATAGAAACCTACACTGTACTTATATAGATTACCAAAAAGCTTTCGATAGCATCCCACACTCTTGGCTAATACAAATACTTAAAATATATAAAATTAATTCCAAAATAATAGACTTCTTGCGCATTGTAATGACACGTTGGAAAACTACACTTCAGATAAATAATCGACTCAGCACTCTTATAACTCGACAGATACATATTAGGAAGGGTATCTATCAGGGGGATTCCTTGAGCCCTCTTTGGTTCTGTCTCGCCCTGAACCCCTTGTCTCACTTACTCAATCGGTGCCGGGCTGGATATAATTTTAAAAACAATACCGAAGAAACTATTATCTCGCATCTGATATATATGGATGACATTAAATTATATGCTAAAACCGAAAAAGAAATGAAAACTCTGATAGAAATAACAACAAAATTCAGTCAGGATATTAATATGCAATTTGGATTAGATAAGTGCAGGACATTGCAAATTATAAAAGGAAAAGTAAAACCCGGCAACTATGCAGTTAGCGACACCGACACAATAGCGGCTATGGAACCGTCAGATCTATACAAATATTTAGGATACAAGCAACTTAAAGGACTCGATCACACAGCAATTAAACAAACACTAAATACAGAGTATCGGAGAAGAATTAACGCAATTTGTAAAACACAGCTATCTGGAAAGCATCTTATAAAAGCCTTGAATACCTTTGCCATACCAATATTGACCTACTCATTCGGAGTAATAAAATGGTCAAAAACTGACATCGAACAGTTGGAAAGAACTACACGCACAACACTCACAAAACACAACAACCTACATCCTAAATCTGCGATCGAAAGACTCACCATCAAAAGACAAAATGGAGGGAGAGGCCTAATCGACATAAACCACCTATGGCAGAAACAAATCACTAGGCTTAAAACATTTTTCTACACAAAATCTCGCACGAGTAACATACACAAAGCTATTACCTTAAATGATCTTAATTACACCCCGCTGAACTTAAATGAACAAAATATACAAGACATTAACATCACAGACCCGCAAAATCAAAAAATCGAAAACTGGAAAAAGAAAGTCCTTCACGGTAGACACCCTCATGACCTAGAGCAGTCCCACATAAACAAATTAGCATCAAACAAGTGGCTTAAAATAGGAAACCTTTTTCCTGAAACAGAAGGTTTTATCATGGCTATACAAGATCAAATCATCAACACCAAAAACTACAGAAAATTTATCATTAAAGACCCAACAATCGCAAACGACAAATGCCGCAGATGCCACATTCAATCAGAAACAATACAACACATAACAGGAGCATGCATAACTCTCACACAGACAGACTACACTCACAGGCACAACCAGGTTGCAAACATCATTCATCAAAAACTAGCACTCAAACACGGTCTCATACAAAACACTAACACTCCCTACTATAAGTACGCGCCACAAACTATCCTAGAAAATGACACACATAAACTGTATTACGATCGCGCCATACTTACAGATAAGACCATCCATTACAATAGACCAGACATAACCCTACAAGATAAAATAAGAAAAATCACTTACCTTATAGACATTGCAGTTCCCAACACCCATAACCTACAAAAAACAATCGCTGAAAAAATAAGTAAATACGCTGAGCTTAAAGAAGAAGTTATTAGAATTTGGAGACAAGATAAAGTTTATGTTGTTCCTGTTGTTCTCTCCACGACTGGTGTTATCCCCAACCATCTCCTAAGTAGCCTGAAAATAATAGATCTAGAAGAATCCCTTTACATCAATCTGCAGAAAGCAGCCATCCTAAACACATGCAGAATCGTTAGGAAGTTCATGCAGCTGGACGAAAGTACACTTTCATCATAAAATTCCCCACAGGCTGCATTTACTTGGCTTTGGCCCGTGAATGTAGCTAAAACCAGCCTTAGAGCTGAGAAAAAAGAACACTCCCGATAATAATAATAATATTCCACAACTATCACACAACGCCATCTAGTCCCAAGCTAAGCAGAGCTTGTGTTATGGGTACTAGACAACTGATAAACATACTTATATATTTCTAAATACATACATATTATAGATAAATTACACCCAGACACAGAACAAATGATCATGCTCATCACACAAACATTTGTCCTGGGTGGGAATCGAACCCACGACCTCCGGCATAGCAGTCAGGGTCACTAACCACTAGACCATCAGGCCTGTCAAAATAAAAAAACCCCCTGCCTGTAAAAATAGATCTATCGCCACGAAATATTTGTATCACCTAATAAATAGATCTATCGCCACGAAATATTTTCGTTCTCAGATAGCGGGGCTCCGTCGACATAGGATGCAAGAACGAGCGAAGGGCACCCCGAGGTTCGGTTTGGTTAGGTTACTTTAAACCCTTTACACAGAAATAGGGGCCCCGCGAAGCGGGGCTCCGTCGACATAGGATGCAAGAGCGAGCGAAGGGCACCCCGAGGTTCGGTTTGGTTAGGTCACTTGCATTGTTTGGTGACTACATTTTGGTGACAGATCTACTATTTGGAGGACAAACCCTATTATTTAAGAAACACAAAACTAATTAAATTGGTGATAGCTTAAATGATACCCGAAAAGAACATCACTTTCATCTTACAAAGACGCCGAAGAAGAACTTGCAATTATAAATTAAAGCTCTTTTAACGCAATCTGTGTCACGTTTCTCTGGACCGCCCATTTTATTTTGAAATATCACAATTTTTATATAATCATTACAACGTTCCTCTTCGTTGTTCGTTATCTGTAGAACTGCATTGGGATTGGGATTGCCCTGCGTTGCAATCGATTCTTTGAAAAACCAGTTGAATTTCCATATATCACATTTAAAGTTACGGAACCCTCCTTATTATTCGGCAATAACACTTGGCTTTGACATAAGCCGTAGCCGCCGGGCTCATTATTATTGATGTCATCAAGTCTATTATGGGATATATTTTGTCTTTCTAAACAGTTCTTAACACTTTTCGTTTCGCACCACCACTCCTTTTAATACTTTTCCACTGTTTTCGGTTCATTATGATTAAAAACACAAGAGTACCTACACGAACTGTAAGAAGCTGGTTATTGGCTGGATTTGATGCCGGGTTACGACATTTTGCTTGTTAAACATCGTTTGTATAGGTGAAGGCTTTAAAATATTGCGATGAAATGCTTTTAAACAGCTGGCATTAAAACAGCACCAATGTACACCGTTAAACAGTTGTCACTCATGCGAAAGGTCGTTATAAAACATAGAGCAGTTTTAAAGAATTTTAAAATGCTTTATAATAGCCTAAGCCGTAATTAATGCTTACATACGGTTTACACTTTTGCATAATGCTTACAGCTGTATTAGAAGCTGTACAGAGGCATAAATTATATCTAAAATAAAACCTTTAGTTGCACAAAAGATTAAAAAAGAGGATTATATAGCTTTAGGAACTACAAAGGTAATAAAATGCTGCTACTCAGAAGCAAGACATTGCTAAAACCCTTCAAATTCTCTAATGAAGCTAGAAGAAAATTTCTGGTCACCACTTTTTCCATTATATTGATTTTGTGTTACTTGGGTAGGTATCCACTAAGAAAGGGTTTTTCGAAATTCCACCCCTAAGAGGGTGAATGGGGGGAGGGTGAAATTTCACGTGGACGAAGTCACGGGCAAAAGCTAGTTGTATACTTATATATGTATGTTACCGGCCAAACCCGATTTCAGGACAAACTAGTTTAGCCTAGGCTAAACTAGTTCTTCCTATACGCGATAGGGGGTGCCCTTCGCTCGCCCTTGGATCTTATGTCGACGGAGCCCCGCTTTGCGGGACCCCTATTTCTGTGTAAAGGGTTTAAAGTAACCTAACCAAACCGAACCTCGGGGTGCCCTTCGCTCGCCCTTGCATCCTATGTCGACGGAACTAGTTTAGCCTAGGCTAAACTAGTTTGTCCTGAAATCGGGTTTGGCCGGTATCATATATAATTCATTAATGTCAATGTGTTTACGGACCATAACGCCTGATAAAACTTTCATAGCATGTTAAATTTAAAATATGAATCCTGTAAAGGTAAATATTGTAGGCGCTTCTTTCTAAAGTATCGTCAAGTAAAAATAAAATTAACTTACCTATAAGTATGAGTTGCAACAACGTCAGTAATCGACTACAGGATAATCGATCACTATGTAGATATTATATGCAGTCGATATCGGCCGAATAATCAGCGCGTTTATCTCAACAATTTTACATATTTATTACACTAGCATTCTTCCCGCGACTTCTCCACTTGTATTTCATATACTTTCCTCTGTATGTTTATAATTTATTTAGATATAAGTGTCAGTATTCGGGCCAATTTTTGAAGTTTATAGATCAAAAGAATAAGATTTTTCAAATAAACTGTGTCGTCCTTTTGCACCACGACAGGGCTCGTTTTTAAAAAGCCTTTGGTAGCTACCTACGTTTACATTGTACGACTTAAAGATTATTTATACCCATTTTCGAGTTGATGGAAGCAAACCGTAAGATCCACCTCTTAAACTTTATTAATACGTTTATTTTTTGTGTTCAGCTTGTAGCAGGGATTCGCATGAACTATATTGCAGTGTTTAGGTTAAATTTACTCACGTAAGTACCTAGTTGTTAAGAAATTTTGTTACTATCATATTTGAGTCCTTTGTTACTTGATATTAAATATAAATAAATAATTACCCTTTTCCACCCCGGTAGGAGCCGATTGTTGAAAAATCCTAAATCACATCTATTTCATTTATTGTTTTAAGTATCAGTAAGTAGGTACAGAGTTTTGAGTTAATCCGACAGGGGGATAATTTTTTTCTTACCTATTATCTTTTGCACCCCCTAAATCCACTGAGGGGTTTTCTTAAACTAAAAGTGACAATCTTTATTATTTACTGAGGCAAATATTGCCAAGTTTCAAGTTTATTAACCAAAACTTTTGGTTAATAAACTTCTTTCGATTTTTCATATTAACGGTATCCGTCTTTTCACCCCCACAGGGGTAGAATTCTAAAATTTCGATTGGGATGTTTCCATAATTTGACTCAAACATTATTTTTGAGTTAATCAAGTGAAATGCTCTCTTTAAAAAAATTATCACTTACCCATTTTTGGCCCGTCAAGGGTCGATTTTCGAAAGACTCAAAAACATATCGTTTCTATTCTGTCAAAAGTATTAATAAGTACCTACTGAGTTTCAACATCGGACCGCGCGTTAAAATTCATCCACACAAACTTTAACACCCCTAAACCCTTTTGAGGGGTAGTTTTGAAAAATTAATAGTGTTAACTTTATAACTTACATACTTAGGCAAGTATTATTGCCAAGTTTCTTAACCAAATGAATAAGATTTTTCATATAACTCTTGTCCCCGTTTTTCACAGGGATAGAATTTTGAAAAAATCATTATTTGGGATGTGTTCATAACTTGACTCAAAGATGATGTAGGATACCAATTTTTGAGTTAATATAGCCACGCAGTAAAATCCTTCCTTGTAAAATTAACTACTTTACTACTACGTTTTTCAAAAGAAATTCCTTAACGGGGTAAAAAGGTAGTACTCCTTTTCACCCTGTTAGGGATTTTCTTTAAACTACCCTCTTACACGTTGTTCTTTATTTTTGGTTAGTGTAAATACCGAGTTTCGAGTTAATGGGGTCACGCGTTAAAATTCTTCCATACAAATTTTGAAAACCCCAATCCCCCTTCAGGCGGTAGTTTGGAAAACAAAAAAATGACAAATTTAATAATTTACTTAGACAAGTATTTGTGGCAAGTTTCAAGTTTATTAACTCAAGGAATAAGATTTTTCATACAAACAAAATCTCCCCTTTTCATCCCCTTAATGGTCGAGTATCCAAAGGGGTTCTTAGTGCTTCCATAATAAAAGGAAGCTGTGGTAAAAAAAATTACGTTCCTACTTCCAAGTCCTAGTAGTTTCGGCAGTGCGTTGATAATAATATGTTAGTCAGTCAGACAGTTTCTCCTTTTATATAATAAAAACTAAAACCCGACTACCGAAAAGGCTGAAACATGGAGGTACTTACCTTCCCGTGGTCGCATGCTACCATAGCTTACCTATATGTATGCTAGTACAGCAGCATGCGACCACGGTAAGGTACTTTCTTGTTTCATCCTTTTCAGTAGTCGGGTTTTAGTTTTAAACTTATTTTTTATTTAATTACTTTGGGGCTTATTTCAGTACCTAACATTAATATTTTTGAAATGTGCTAATTAAGCCCTTTTATTTGATATACAACACGGCATGATTAAAAAAAATATATTTTAGGTCATTACTTTATGTCCGCCAGAGGGCGCCGTATTCAATTTATTGTGACGTCACATAGCCTACAACCAGCGAACGATCAAGACGCTTCCAACGATACCTCTTTTGTCCTGTTATGACAAGCAGTTTAGAAGTTATGAGGGAACAGATGAACATACATACATACCTACATACCGGTCAAAATCATAACCCTCCTTTTTGCTTCGCCGTAGTCGGGTAAATAGATACCTACGAGTACTTTAAAATGACCGATACCACAGCTGATACTACGACTGCTGGAAGATAAAGGCCTCAAAGTATTGTGATAGTACCGCATGGCTAGAAGTTTCTTATATCGTGTTAGCTAAATTGACATTCATTCGTTTGCTGTTCCCTTTTTATTATCTACTAGCAATTCGCCCGCGACTTCGTCCGCGTGGATTTCTGAACTTACTTTACCCCTACGAACTTCTACAACCCCAACCGATTCATTGCCACCATCATTTTCATGCATACTTTAGCCAGGCCCTGAACATTACACGATGACGTTCGATGTGACGCACCAGGAGCGTCATGGGCCCCCTGTGATATTTTCTTATGACGCGTCTGGGGCGTCACTGGCCATAACGGACAAATACCAAACGATTTTTTTTAAATCTACATTTAAAATGTCAGGGTGTGAGAAAAGGGGTACTTACCACAGAACAGTTAAAAGGTAGGTACTTACTTACCTACAGTTAGCTTCATTTCTTCGGAAACTTGAAATTTACCACCAGGCAAATAATCGTAATGATTAGCTTCATAAAACAACCCATCCAATCCATAGCTAATGACGTCCCACCAAATTTCAAGTTTACTAACGCAAGGAATAACATTAAGCACACAAACGACTTCCCTCGTGGGTCCAGTAGTGGTTGCAAGCGCCACTGCTGGGCATGAGCCCCTGGGTTCGATTCCCGGCTCGGGTAGTGTTATAGGGTTTTCCCATCCGGAATTTGTCGGTAGCATCCCGGAGTCTGGATTCGTGCCCTAAACATGACTGGCGACACCTACAACACCTCTGACAGACTGGATGCTATGCTATAAATATGCACTTTCCCTTAAAGGTTGATATCCTTTCTTAGTACGCAGATTTAGGTTACTTCCTCGTTCGTCTAACGACCGCAAACAAGACTGCTTAATGCGGAGTCCTAGGACTCCTGAGATGATACTCAGCTCGGGTAGATTTAAAAAAAATCTTAGAAGCATCGTGTATTTCTGTCTGTCATCCGGAGTTTGGTCTCTGCACGGTTAGTGGCAATAGGTTCGCGCCCTTTTACATGGAATTTAAAACAAAACTGGCAGATAGTGGGTGTACTTGCGCAGGTACTGCACCTGCCTCCTCCTTCGGGGTATATTGGTGTGTTGCCCAGTGTCTCTACGAGGAAAGGGTATCTACGAGGAATATTCTCCCTGCAATGGCATGGAAGTCAATTTCTCCTTCCCGCCATGACTGACCAAGGAACAGGCCGGTAATAATGGTGACGGCGGGTGGCACGGTCCTTCTGATTTGATCATAATTTAAAATTGCTCACGCCTTCTGTTATTATAGTGCTCTGTTATCCTTAATCTTTAGTCTGACTCAAGATTAATGTTAACCTTCTCGCTTGATAAAAAAGATGGATATTCATATATTCCTTATCATTAGATAACATACTGTTGCACCGACAAGAGAGTAGCTTGTAAGTAGGAGAGATAAAATCTGTGCCTATTGCGGCACGCAATATATTGCATAATGGATGTTGTTCCCTACGTCCTGATGCACTAGGTGTGTACCTAGTCCATGGTTATTTATGGTTGGTTATTCCCCGCAGTCCCCTAGTGTTAGAGCACTGCGGGGAATAACCAAGAGGGAACTGTATAAAATGTTTATTGTTCATTTGTACAGACGCCAGCACATCAAGCTAATACAATCTGTCAAATTTCTTTAATAGATTTTCAACTTTATCGCTAAAGCATAAGGTTCAAGGTTGATTCGGTAAATTTGATAGTTTCGGGTAGCTTGATGTGCCGGGGTCTGTACATAGGAAGTAGGTATAAATTCGTATCACATTAAATGCCATAATTTTATTATAATGTTTACAATATGTACATGGGTATATAATATGGATAGACCTAGGTATGTGGTACCAAGATTATAATAATAGGTACTTATATTTCATGCATAATCTTCGTGTGTCCTGTGCACTGAAACGCGAAGGAAGCTTCAGGCCTTATGTATTGTAACTGTAAACAAAAAATAGTCAAAATCAAAATTGACGTACATACTAGGAGAAGTAGTTTATCATCATGTATTAACAAATCACCGCACCTCGCGCTACTCGCTAATAACTGTTTGTAAGCATCAGTAGCATCGCTTTAGATGCTTTAGGCCCGGAATCCGGGAGATGTGCGAAGCGGAGAGGAGAAGAGTTGCTTAACGTCTAGGGTGGGTCCACCGAAGCTGTGCGGAAGTGCGTACTGGCTAGACCAAGCAGAGATATACAGTACTGGTGAGAGAGGCGCGGGTGTGACAGGCGGGTTGTGCGACCCTGGGGAGCTAGCGGTGCCGCTGTGCGACCCTGGGGAGCTAGCGGTGCCGCTGTGCGACCCTGGGGAGCTAGCGGTGCCGCTGTGCGACCCTGGGGAGCTAGCGGTGCCGCTGTGCGACCCTGGGGAGCTAGCGGTGCCGCTGTGCGACCCTGGGGAGCTAGCGGTGCCGCTGTGCGACCCTGGGGAGCTAGCGGTGCCGCTGTGCGACCCTGGGGAGCTAGCGGTGCCGCTGTGCGACCCTGGGGAGCTAGCGGTGCCGCTGTGCGGCCCTGGGGAGCTAGCGGTGCCGCTGTGCGACCATGGGGAGCTAGCGGTGCCGCTGTGCGACCCTGGGGAGCTAGCGGTGCCGCTGTGCGACCCTGGGGAGCTAGCGGTGCCGCTGTGCGGCCCTGGGGAGCTAGCGGTGCCGCTGTGCGACCCTGGGGAGCTAGCGGTGCCGCTGTGCGACCATGGGGAGCTAGCGGTGCCGCTGTGCGACCCTGGGGAGCTAGCGGTGCCGCTGTGCGACCCTGGGGAGCTAGCGGTGCCGCTGTGCGACCCTGGGGAGCTAGCGGTGCCGCTGTGCGACCATGGGGAGCTAGCGGTGCCGCTGTGCGACCCTGGGGAGCTAGCGGTGCCGCTGTGCGACCCTGGGGAGCTAGCGGTGCCGCTGTGCGACCCTGGGGAGCTAGCGGTGCCGCTGTGCGACCCTGGGGAGCTAGCGGTGCCGCTGTGCGACCATGGGGAGCTAGCGGTGCCGCTGTGCGACCCTGGGGAGCTAGCGGTGCCGCTGTGCGACCATGGGGAGCTAGCGGTGCCGCTGTGCGACCCTGGGGAGCTAGCGGTGCCGCTGTGCGACCCTGGGGAGCTAGCGGTGCCGCTGTGCGACCCTGGGGAGCTAGCGGTGCCGCTGTGCGACCCTGGGGAGCTAGCGGTGCCGCTGTGCGACCCTGGGGAGCTAGCGGTGCCGCTGTGCGACCATGGGGAGCTAGCGGTGCCGCTGTGCGACCCTGGGGAGCTAGCGGTGCCGCTGTGCGACCATGGGGAGCTAGCGGTGCCGCTGTGCGACCCTGGGGAGCTAGCGGTGCCGCTGTGCGAGCCTGGGGAGTTCCAATCAATCTGTTCCCAACACATCTCTCCTCCCGTCTCAGCTCCGCTCGGCTGGAGTCGGGCCCGCGGGGCTGGCACGGCGGCACATCAACATTGCGCCACTGTCCGGTGATCATTACTCGGACTATTACAAGTTTATTTATTTACAACAGACGCAAGGTTGACATTTATTTATCCGTGAGAACTACATTTTTAATTTATACTAAATCAAATGTATTACAACTACGAGCGAACCTTGAGAGTGCTGGTTGATTGGTAGCAGAAGATGCCACAACCAAACAATAGTGAATGCGTGTGGAAGCCAGTTAACCGTATATAAAACAGAACGGTTGTGAAAATTAAGAAAAATAAAAATAACTGCACGGCGCAGATAGAGACAAAAAACCAATATTATGTTGTCACTGTCAGCACCATCCAGTTATATTTATTTTTACAGACGGTTTACCGGTTAATGATCATGAAATGAAATAGATATAAGCACAATGTGGGCATACCGTACGATTCAATGTCCTCTTGATCAAAGCTTGTGTAAGATAAGACTCAGGAAATATTCAAAATAAATACATTCAATTAGGATTAATTCTATGTACTTAATTACATAATAATAAGATTATAAAACTTTCAATAGCACCGGTATTTTGTACAGATCGGATGTACTACTGAACAGTTGGCCTCGCGCCGTGCGGACGCGGCGTCACTGGGCGACGCAATTGTCGATGTAACTGCTGACGCGAGGTCCCTCGGACGCTGTACTTTGTACTCCTTTTTCAGTTAACGGCATCATACTCTCGCCTTTTCTGTTTAAACAGTTTTATTCGCATTATTAATATATTCTATCTATTCTTAAAGTTGGGTTTAACTACGATGTCACTACGCTGATATCTAAATCTACATAAAACCGTCAGACACAACTCGAAATTCATGAAATCTAAGTTATAGTAAGTTAGGTATCTGTGTTTACCAAAAACTGCTAGAAAACTACAAATTATTTTAAACACTTTCGTTTCAATTCTGCCTAACTTGCCTCAGACAACGGAACAACGGAGCCACGACTATTTGTCACATTACTTGAGGTCTCAACGTAACGCGGTGTGTGGGTGTCCCTTACATATTTGTGTCGTGTTAAGTGTCGTTTTGTTCCTCACATCAGCGCGCAGGCGCGGACACAGTCCGTTCAGAGTGATCTACCTCTGACAGCAACAACCTAACAGCAACCTTATAATAACGAGAACAAACGACGTGTCTGAATTCATGGCGAAGGATCTGCACAAGCTGCCTCCCGTCACGTTTGACCACGTAGACGTCACCAGGCTGCTGAAGGACATTACATTCCTGAAGCAAAGCCAGGCCGAGATGCAGCATAAGTGTCTATTTACAACACCATCAGTGATCTACGGGCAGAAGTAGTGCGCTTGCGCAACGCAATTTCTGCAAGTAGGTCACCTACCGACGCCGCAAATGTGAACACGCGTCGCGGGGCACAAAACGCTTCCACCTGCAGTTTCGGGTTGGCGGGCTCCAATGCGTCACCAACTGCCGAGAATGCATGCGATGCAACGCGTGCCGGGCCGTCCCTGCCTGGACACAGGTGGAGACGACGACGGGTGTAGGTTCGTCGACCCCCAAACGAGCTTACGCAGCAATAGTAACCGCTAACAAGCCTCCTGAGTCGCAAAACTCGCAGGTAAAACTAGCGGAAAAACTAAAAGGGGGTAAACGGAGCCGGTCGAAACCCAACAAGGTTTTGAAAAGGCAGGATCCAGAGGACACGTGCGACAAGGATGGTTTCATCAAAGTGAAGAAGAAGAAGAAGCCTCCTTGTCGGAACCAGTGCGGCACCGCGCTGGCAGGACCCAACATGCTACTGCGTCCAGCAATCCCGACGACGCAGCTGTACGTGTCCAGACTGCACCACTCCACGAAGGTTGAGGAGATCGTGGAGTACTTGCGTGTGAAGACCAACTGGACTTTGAGGGTCGAGAAGTTGGAGTCGCGTTACAACACGAACTTCAAATCGTTCGTGGTGCGTTTTCCGACACATCATTTCGAGAAGTTCCTCAAGGAAGAGTTCTAGCCGAAGGGTTTTGTGTACCGCCGCGCGCCGGTTTCGTGGCCGGCTACATGACACCAGTCAGCGAAACACGACGCCGTCACTTCGTGTCTAGTTAGTTTCTTAGTGTAATTATAATGTTGTATTTTTTTATAGTATTTTTAAAGTTATATTAACGCTGCTGGCTGGTACGGAGCCGTCTTGAAACGAGTGCTATCGTTTGGAACCCGCATGAGGCTAAATACAGTATCATGGTGGAAAGAATCCAGAACAAATTCACGCGTTTTTTGTTTTTTAAGCTGTACGGTGTCTATCCCTTCTTCCCACTCATGTACCCGAGTCTCTTTGTAATAGGGATGGTAGGGTACAGCAGGCTAGCGGTGCGGAGGGACATCGCTCTGTGTAGCTTAGTGTTTCGGGTGCTGCGCGGCTGGCTTCACCACCCCGATCTGTTGGCGGAGCTGGGGCTGCGCGCGCCGCCCGGCTGCGGGGGCGCGCGTCGCCCAACGCCAACGCTGCTGGAGCCATCCTCTAGGACTAACCTGAACAAGTTTGCCCCCTTGTCACGCGCCATAAGATTGTTGAATATTATATCAAGGGAGGTAGATATATTTCACTGCAGCCTGATGAAGTTCACAGAAGTAGCATTGAAGTGCATTGAAAATGTTGAGTAGTGATTTTAATCGTAATTGTTTTTTAATGGTATTTGTAATTGTGTTTTAAATTTTATTATTTATTTTATTTCAAATTGTGTTCTTAATTGTATTTTAAATTGTATTCTATTTGTATTTTTTATCGTATTTTAAATTGTATTTATGAGTAAGTTAGATGTATGTGTATCTTTGTAGTAGTAACATTGCATTGGCGTTATAGCTGTTAAGGTGTTATTTACGAAATGTTAAATAAATAAATAAATAATATTGTATTTTATGTGTTTTTATATGGGCCTTGATGCCTGAAATCCAAACTAATATTATAAATGCGAAAGTAACTCTGTCTGTCTGTCTGTCTTTTCTTCACGCCTAAACTACTGAACCGATTTAGATGAAATTTGGTATAGAGATAGTTTGAGTCCCGGAGAAGGACATAGGATAGTTTTTATCCCGATATTCCCACGGGATCGAGACTTATGCGGGTGAAACCGCGGGGCGCAGCTAGTAAATGGATAAATAAAATAAAGATCACAATGATTTCGGCAGACCTGTCAGTGGCAGCAACCCAACAGCTATCTTATTAATATGGGAATAAAGAACACCGTGATGTTGACAGTGATGCAAAATCAGAAGTAAAATAACCTTGGAAAGGACTGTAGGCTGTAGGTTCGCCACGTGGGCCACGTGGGCCACGCGGGCCACGCTTGAAGATCGAGGAGGTTACATAAACGATATGTGGATGGCTTTAAAGCCCGTCACACACCTAGCTATAATATATATTAATATACCGTACTGTAATATATATTATAGCAAGCTACCACACACGGAGATGATGCTATAATATATATTTTGCCTTTATTTTCATTGATGGTTGGCCTAACTATAATTTAAATTACAGTATAGGTTGGTGACGTCACAGAAATATATATCACAGCTGCGTGTGCAATCGCTCCAAAATTTGTACAAAAAATATATCGTAATGTCTAGCTATAATTTATATTAATATATATTATAGCTAGGTATGTGACGGGCTTAATACATGGAGCACATGCATGCATGATGCATTTTAGACATGTTATTTTAGGGATCCCTTCTTTTCGCATAATGTTCTTTTTTTTATTAGGTATAAGTACTTTGGCATAACTATTTTGGTAAGTACCTATAATTTGTTTTGCCATAATAATACTTTCCCATATTTTTTTTGGCATACAGTTTCTGTTAGCATAATTATCTTGAAGGCTAATTTGTTTTGGCATAAATTTAATTCGCATAATACTAAACGACGTCGGGGGCACCCCGAGGTTTGGTTTGGTTAGGTTCCTTTAAACCCTGCAGACAGAAACGGGGCTCCGTCAACCTGATGTCATTAGAAATAAAACGAGCATGCAAAATGTGTGTTTTAGAATGTTATGCTTAATCATTATAATGATTAGAAAAATTATGCCTAAAAAAATTATGTGTAAGCTGTTATGCGTAAATAATGTTATGCGAAAATATAATTAGGAGAAACAAAATTATGCCAAGTTATATTACGTCTTAAAAATTTTATGCAAATGGATAGGGAACCGTTATTTTATTTTTAATATATATTAGAGTAACCACTTAGAAATGTATTAAGTTGGAAGAACAAATGATTACACGCCAAAAGGGAGAATGTACCCGGAACCAAAAAATTTTGTTTGTAACAGTTCACTTACCTACATTCTATGCAAATAAACATTTTCAATATTGTTACTGCTGAATGGACATGCGGGGTAATTGCGTAACACACTATCAGTAGCAATGGGTTCCATTTTGACAGTTCAAAAACATTCATTGCGTTAATTACGTTGTTGAGCAGACACATTTTGCGAACATATGGAGCAATGAATTAACAATATGCTTAAAAATGATTCAGATTGAGATCAATAGTGTATTACACAATTAGGGTGCTGCTCTTGATTTCGACCGCGCCTGATGGAAAGCGATGGATGAGGTCTATGATGGAACAAGCGTGCCCAGGAGAGCCCCTCTTCTATTATATTACATGCAAAGTACATAATGTATGATCAATGATATTAAAAGTAAAACGAGGTAGGCTACCTACCCAAAACTCGATCTTACAAAAACGACACATTGTCACACACATAAATAACCCTTTGATTTTGGATTATTCCACTTTGCCCCACCGGCCGCCCCACTGGTGGGGCAAAGCGGAATGTCAAAAATTTTGCAGTGGAATCTGCCCCACTAAATCGAAATAGTGGGGCAGATTCCACTGCTTTAAAATCCTGTTGGATTTTGCCCCACTAGGGTTGGCGCCTTAGAATAAACTTACAAACATTTTATTTTCGCAAATTTTTATTAATAAAATATAACTATGTACACTAAACTTTTAAAATCACAGATATTATGCGATTTAAATATTTTTTAAAAAAATTAAATTAAATATTTGTTTATTAATGGCAACTAGATTTGTTTTTAGTACTTTATTTAAGCTTAAAATCACAAACTGAGCACGATTCGTCCCCGGAAATAGAAAACGAAATGCTATTTATTCTAACTATTTAACTATTCAAAATCACACATTAATTATCATTTGGTATGGCATAATACAGTCTTATGATTAACTTATAAATAAGAAACAACTTAACTAAAATAAAATCAACTAAAATCACACATTAATAAGCTTACATAAAATCGTTTCAAAAACAACAAAAAAAGACGTATGCGTTGCATGGTGATTGGGGTAGCTCTCAACACAACAAATATTGTGCCATTCGTGTACGCTGTTATGAGTACAAAGTCAACAGAAGTTTACACCGCTTTTTTTCTGTAGTAAAATCACAGATTCCGGAATGGGAACCACACTTTTCAATCGGATTTTGAGGCAGTGGCAAAAAAAGAAAAAAAAAACAAATTTTTTGCGAAAACAAGTAGCACTTATGCAGCTGTTTTACCCTTATTACCAGAAGAAAAGAAAACCTATCCTTCTGCAGAGAGGTGTGAGACAGGGAGACGTTATCTCTCCCAAACTGTTCACTGCTGCACTGGAGGATGTCTTCAAGGTTCTGAACTGAAAAGGGGCTGGCATTAGCATCAATGGCGAGTACCTGTATAACTCACCTTCGGTTTGCGACGATATTGTAGTCATGGCTGAGACTATGGAGCACCTCAGTACAATGCTCGATGACCTCAGTAGAGCCTCCGAAAGAGTGGGTCTCAAAATGAACTATACTGATAAGAAATGCAAATGGCCAAATGCACGTCTATTGTGTAGGTTTTTTATTATTTTATTTTTTATTTGTTTCCAATACATTAAGTTATACTAAATTAATTATAAATACAAGCATACACCTGTCTAAAAACCTTTGAAGGTTTATGTGACAAGGTGGAGGAAGCAAACTCGCTCACAACACATTACATAGTAGTAAATGACGGTTTGGTTATTCTTACTCAACGCTGCATATAACAAATGCTTGTAACAAATCGTATAATTAATCTGCGATTTACATCCCTTATCCTTCCAGAAACAACTAGGAAATACAAAATTTGCGAAAATAAAATGTTTGTACGTTTATTCTAAGGCGCCAACCCTAGTGGGGCAGAATCCAACAGGATTTTAAAGCAGTGGAATCTGCCCCACTATTTCGATTTAGTGGGGCAGATTCCACTGCAAACTTTTTGACATTCCACTTTGCCCCACCAGTGGGGCGGCCGGTGGGGCAAAGTGGAATAATCCTTGATTTTCTGTGTCAGCCCTTTGATTTTATGTGTTGCAGAAATACAATAAGTAAGTACATGAACAATTAGTGTCTATTAATTCTGAAGCTTATTTTAAAAAAAACACTATGAACCTGAATAACGGTTAATTTTAAAGATTCTCTGTAGGAGTACAGAGTCTACAGATTATAGATGACGAGTGGAAGTAGGACGGAACTATTGTGAGCGAATAGCACTATGTCCAGGTGTCCGGGCTAGCTAGCCGAGTTTCAACGTGCCACTTGCGGAGCGCGTATGTTCTTTCTAATTAAGTACCTCTTTTTACTTATAATATCACTGTGTAATGCCGGGGCCGCACCAACAGGACACGCCGTTGATTATCGCGATGTTGGGCGTTAACCGTAGGTGTAGCCACAACTTATCGTGATAATTTTACCGCGAGAATTATTGCCAACGTTGAAGCGGCCACACTTTGTCGCGTTAATTATCGGAATAATTACCGCGATGTTTACGACGATGATGGGCGTTGCCGTTACCCGTTGGTGTGGCCCGAGCATAAGATGGTAGCTCACGTTTTTTTCCAGATGCAGAAGTGTCCCAGCAGAATGGGCCCGATGGGCACGCCGGTGCGCAGGTTCACGGACGTGATGCGCGAGCCCGGCACGTGGATCTCGTAGTACCTGCCGTATCATACCTCGTCAGCTATTGTTTATTTATTTATTAAAACTTCATGTACAGTCAGCATCAAAAGTCGATTAACACTGTCATTTTTACATGTTATCAAATTGATAAAAATTTTTCTCAATAAACTGCTTTTTAGCTTGTCACATATTAGCAGAGTTTATATTCTAAAAAAAATTCTTCTGCTGCAATTTTGAACAAATATTTTGCTCAATAACTAAGATTAAAAAAAACTGAAGTGTTAATCGACTTTTGCTGCTGACCGTACAATAGGTAGTGAAGTCTTGCCAAGGGGTACCGTGTTACCCAGTAAGTAACTTACTTGTGGAGGTCAGATATGCAGGCGCTCAATATAAAATACTGTTATTCAGCTGCATCCAGTTATGACTGGAAGCCGACCCCAAACTCAATACATATAGTTGAGAAAAGGCAGGCAGATGATGTGGTGGTACATAGGCAGACTACCTTTGGGTTTAAAAGCTTTATGTTCACTTACATAAAACAATGCATCTGCTAGCGCTATTATTATATTCGTTTTTGTATACCTGAAGCTTGCTTACTCTCCAAATAATTGAATAGGTTATTCTAGACGTTTCTGATTTTCATGACAATCACGTGACGATGGCATGACGCATGACTGTATTAGAACGTCAATACCTACACCAACTCAAAAGTAACTGACATGTAATGCCATAACAATTGTTCACACACTATAACAAACAAGGAGTAACATACGTATGCACATTAGATTCTATTTTTTTAATTTGAATATTTAGAACACTAATAATCTTGCATTGACATTTTTCTACAAAACAATTTATCAATGTTGTTTCATTGCGTTCCCATGGTTGCCGCTTTGTTGCAACTGGTTTGTCATTTTGACACCTGTCCAGAAGAATCTATTTTTTTTAGATTATTTTAGTGGTCTGGTTGCTGGGAGTAGTGGTATTTAATTACTTGGAGTATAATGCAACGGTAACAAGAAAAAAAAAGAGAGTCAGTCACAGTACAACAGCTACGAGTAACGAGACCGACCTGACCGTCCATCCGAACTGGTTGTCAATGGGCACGTAGACGCCGGGCTGCGACAGCAGCAGGTAGGAGCGCAGCTCGCTCAGCACGGACTCGTCGCTCGTGCGGAGCGGGTACACGTACGTGATGCCGGCCGACTGCGCGCCCAGCGGCGAGCGCTGCGCGAGCGCTCGCCCCGTCAGCACCACGGTGAGCTCGCGCCCGGCCGCGTTGCGCATGTTCAGCTTCACGTTCAACGTCTGCTCGGGATACTCGGGCACGTTCTTCGTGACCACGCAGAAGATCAGCCCCTCGTCGCACGGGAACATGCAGTGCAGCAGGCGCGTGTAGCGGTGCTCAGAGCACACCTCGTCGGACGGGTGCACCTTGAGGCAGGCGCCGCCCGAGAAGCCATCGCCGTGGTGCAGCTCCAGGCACTGGCGCTCGTCGGCCACGTAGGCCAGCCCGTAGCGCGGCGCCTCGTTGCGGCTCAGGCGCAGGTTCACGGGCGGCTCATACGTCGAGGACTCCAGGTCTGCGGACGACGCCGATGGCTCGTCTGTCACGGAAGTGGTTTCTTCTTGCTGGTCTGATATCTTCACTGACCTTGGTTTGAACAGGTTTTTTAGCGCCTTCACTTTCGACTTGGCGGGCTGGTCGACAGCGCGCTCCCGGCTCTCGGTGCTGAGCTCCGACAGGATGCTCTCGGAGCTGGCAACGAGCTGCTTCTCCTTGCTGACGGCCAGCAGCTCGGAGCGCGCCTGCAGGAAGGAGGCGCGGATGCGGATGATGCCCTTCTTGTCTTTGTACTGCACTTCGTGCTTCACCTTGGCGAGGTGTTCGAAGGAGGTGAGAAGGTAGCCGTGTGGGCCATGCGCCGCGTTGGGCTGGTATTGCTGGTGGCGCAGGTTGAACCACGGCGACGGGCACAGCACCTGCCGGCACACTGGTACATCAAATATTATTGCGACTCGATCGCAAAGCATTCACAAAGAGGGTGAACATACCTCTCCGTAGAGCCAGCGCTTGTGGCCCTGCCCCCTGCAGAAAGATGACTGGAAGGGGATGTGGCAGGGCAAGCGGGTGTTGAGGAACGGCCAGATGCTGCCCCAGAAGGCGCGGTCGCGCAGCAGGAACCTGCCGTAGTTGTGGAGGTCGTCGGCCATGGCCACGTGGTTGTGGTCGGTTCTCTCGTACGACAGCGCCTCGTGCGTCCACGCCGGCGCGAACAGAGCTATGGAGCAGCCCGCGGCGTGCGCCACTTTCATTGCCTGCACAACATTAGCACCTCGTCACTAAGCTTCCGACACGAGAACAATAATAGAGAACCCCCTTCTCTTTACAGGGTGTTTAATAATAGGCAGAGAGTTTTGACTACACGACACTAGAATGAGTCATATAGTCTTACCCGGCTATCGATTATCCGAATAATTCACCATCATCTGCCTAGCCTTTTCCAACGACGTTGTGGTCGGCTTCCAGTCTAACCGGATGCAGCTGAATACCAGTATATTACATGGAGCGATTGCCTATCTGACCTCCACAACCCAGTCCCCAGTGATTATCTGAATAATTATGACTTCTAAAAGTTTGATAATATTCTAGTTAAATAGTTGATACTTATTTAAGGTTTTATTATAACTACTTTTATTTGATTGCTTTAGTATTATAAATGTTGGAACGTCGTCGTCGTCGCCTCCCCTCTCGGCGGTGGGCGCTAATGGCTCAACACAGCTTTTTGAACTACCTAATGCAGCTGTTAAGGTGAATGCGCAGTTGTAGCCCGCGAAATTTAAATATTCTTACGTTTTTTGCAATTTTCAGGTAAGTGTCCGGTTTTATCTTGATCAAAATTTGATTCGCGAATATAACAGGTACGTATTTACAGAATTATAATCATTAGAATCATTAATACATGCTTCTAAGTTAGATTTGTGCCATTCTTTTCCATGAAAGATTTGTTCTTATAATTAGAGCTTATAATTCTGTAAATACGTACCTGTTATAGTCGCGAATCAAATTTGAGCGGCGCGGCCCGCACTGAATTCAAATATATGGCGTTGTATGAGTGCGTTTACGGAGAAGCGATTTTAGACGCGTTTGTTTGAATTAGGGCGTTTTTTGCGGCCGAGCCCGCGGATGGCACCGACGCGTCCCACGCGGCGTTTATCGCGGCGGCGCACGCAGCGGCAATTCTCGATGAAGCTATGTCCGAGGCTTCGCCGCGGGCGCCGCGGCGGGCACCGCCACGCTTCCCGTCTCGCTTCTCTATGAACATGGTCGTATATTGCTATAAGTTTGTGTTTACGCGTGCGAAGATGCGAGCCGCTTCACGCGCCGCCCCACCGTAAACAGAAAAAACGTCCGACGACGCGCCGCGAGACGCCACGCCACACGCGACGCGAGACGCCCCGCGTCTCCGTAAATGAGGCCTTAGGCGGCGGCGATGTCGGCGGCCGCCGACGACGGCCTCGTGCCTCGCAAAAATCTTTTACAAGTTATTAAAAGTTTAGTTATTTGTAATTACTTCCGCACGCGTTATTAGTTTTGATCCAGAGCGGCAGAGTCGTCTGGCAAGTCTGGCAACACTACAAAAGTTATAAAAAATACATACTTTTTGGCCATTGAACGATCCCAGGCTCAAAGGAATTGGAATCCAGAGCCGTTAAGATACTTAAAAAAAATTAAGTGATACCGTGCGCAAGACTCGGGGAATCCCCGAGTCGTCAATTATTTCTAAGTATTTCTTTCATGTCACAATACTCGCAGACTCGTAAAGGCAAAACTTTATTTTCACAGGCAACAATGTATTATACATCCTTTCGAACTATATCAAGAAACTCCAGCTTTGCAAATTAAATTCCCTAGACTCTGTCAATGACGCAAAACAATTTATCCAGTACATTTTAGAAAATAATTTAGAAGAAGTATATCCAAATGTTTACTAATAACATTCAGAATCAAGCTCACAGTTCCAGTCCGTACCTACAGCTTCTGCTGAGAGAAGCTTCTCAAAGCTAAAATTGATAAAGAGCTATAGAAGCACAACGAGCCAAGAGAGACTGCGTTATCAGTTCTATCAATTGAACCGGAAATAGAGGCTGGTGTTAGTTATGATACAATCTTAAAACAATTCAGTGAGGCAAAAAGCTGAAAAGATCGTCTATTTTAATTTGTGCTTGTAAGTTTTGTCATCGTTTGATTTACAATAAAACCCATAAATAAACTCTTACATTTGTGTATCATTTAGCTCATTCAATTTAATCTTTTTTTTTTGCCTGGGAGATGAAAGGGGCCTCGCAAAGCTGATGTCGCCAACGTCCAGGTTTGGTCTAGCGCCGCCACTGGGCCCATTTCTCCGATGTGAACCGCGTTCAAAACGTCTGTCGGCTGTCAGTGTCAATATTCCATAACAATGATGACACTGACAAGTGTTGAACGCGGTTTAGGTATGCAGATCGCGTTCGGTTTCATTGGTGCAATTCGCCGTTAGTAGTAAGAATTGTCCTCACCTGCTGTGTGTTGAACTGTCCGCCGCCGAAGAAGTTCCGTCCCCAGACGTCGATGCCGATGTAGACGTCGGTGAGGCGGCCGGCCGCCTGCGCCTGCTTGGCGCTGCTCTCCACGTCTTCGGGAGACCACGAGTAGTTCGTGAACAGGCCGTCGCAAGCCTCAAAGAACGCCCTACAACAGCCAACTGCTACACAACTTATATCATCTCGTCGTCGTCTAAATAGCTGGGTGAACAACAACAGGCACAGATATTTATTCTCAAACAACTGAATAGAAGACTAACAAATTTTTATCGCATAGTTTGTTCTGCCAGCTGAGGTTGCCCTCGATGGTGACGCTGTCGTACCACAGCAGCGTGGCGTGCGGCAGCTCCTCGTGCAGCAGCCGGTGGAAGTAGCGGACGAAATTCAGCAGCATCTCCGGCACCGTTACCTGAGCACAGAAACGGATAACGCAGATACGGATGCGGCCGTCCGCTACGTATAACGCGGACGTCCACGACGGAAGCGACGCGGACGCGGATGCGGACGAAAGACGGCCCAAGCCAAGCTGCGGTGCTCTTTAACTTTCCAGAAACTGAACCGCACGCGGACCGCCCGTCGCGGACGACCGTCTAAGGCTGGATTTAGTGCTATACGGATGGTCCGTACGGACTACCGTACGGAGCTCCGCAGTACGGATCGTCCGTACGGTCGACCATTTAGTAATCCACGGAGCATTATACGGCTCGGACGAGTACCGCAAAACGGGGCTACTTTGACTTCCAGGGTTACTTTGACAGATGTTGCAGCTACTTTGACAGAGCGCCAAAATCGGTTTTCACGTGTGCTCAGCAAGTGTGCGTGACCTCGAGTAATATTGCGCGAGGCGCGGGGTGTGGGGAACGCGTCATAGCGTTGTGATCGGCCTGGTCAAAGTAGCCCCGCCTGTCAAAGTAGCCCCGTTTTACTGTATAGTCGCAAAAATGTATACACGTCCGGACAGTTCTCCGCGCAGCACTAAACGCGTAGATTAGATGGCTCGCGCGTCCGGATACGGACGTACGGAGCACGGACGCGTTCGACGGAAGGCACTCGACCGGATGGACGGACGCTCCGCGGGCCGTGCACTACTAAACGCAATAATTGATTTCTATACGATAGCTCCGGACAACAGACGTCCGTACGGACCATCCGTATAGCACTAAATCTAGCCTTACACAGCGGACGGAACTAGTTCTAGGCCGCGACTTCGATCCCATTTAACATACGATGCCCCGTTTGTCCCCCAGCAAGGTTGAGCAACATTTCATGAAGCTAATGATTGATAATACTTAGTCATAATTTATGATTTACCTAATTAATAGTATGATTTAAAAAAAAAAACAATAAAAAATACCTTGTTCTCAACATTAAGAAGATAGCCGTCGAACTTGAGAGTTTTAGCGATAGCAACCAGTGCGCTGGCTAGGTTCCGATATTGTAATTCCGAAGATAACATCTCATCCCAAAAGTCCGCACCTTCTGACCACTCCGTTATTATAGTCCCTGTTATTAACATCATCTCTTATTATAATAAATATTTATATCTGCATCACTACCGCAGTGTCAACATCAACCCTAATCAATATGTTCATATACAGGGTGTTACAGAAAGGGTATATCAATACAAACGGGTTGAAGAGTGTATCTGGTCTAGAATATCGGTACAAAATATCAGCTCAAAAACAGTAACTTTGAAAATGCTTAATATTTTTTTATTTCGATAGTTTATTAAATTGAAATCATAACAAACATGTCACCGCACTACGAGGGTCATTATCTATTATCTGTAGTGTGTCTGTGCGCCTAGTACACGCACATCACGCCGCCGCGCGCCAGTGCAGCGCCGTGATGTCGAAATAAAAAATATTAAGCATTTTCAAAGTTATTGCTTTTGAGCTGAAATTTTGTATAGAGATTCTAGACCAGATACACTCTTCAACCCGTTTGTATTGATATACCCTTTCTGTAACACCCTGTATATACATAGTCCTCTTCACCGTATCCGGCGACAGCGACCCCGACTACTTCTCTTTCCTTTCATGAGCTCTTTGATGACTAGCAAAACCAAAGAAGAAGGGTCACATCCCATAGAAAATTTACCCAGGCCCGACACAAAAGGAACGCATCTCAGTTATTTTGTTATATTAAATATAACAGAAATAAATTAACACTATTCTGAATATCAGTGGCTATCACCCATATTGCCATTTGATTTTGGTAAGGCAAAATATTTTAAAATATTTTTTTTTTAATGAATAGCAATTATATCCATTTAAAATGACGCCAATTTAGATAAAAATACAAAAATAGACAGCTGGAGGCTTTAATTTATTGAGGCATCCACAGGCAAGTCCGGTTAAGCAGACGATAACCTCAAAGTTAAACTGCGAGATGTCATTAAAAAAAAATATAAAATAAAATTGGCTTTCTGTGTTGAGATCCGTGCGTTTTTTAACCGACTTCAAAAAAGAAGGTTCTGTATTCGACCCGTATGTATGTATGTTTGTTTGTATGTCCGCGATTTTCTCAAAAACTAATAAATCAATTTTGATAATTCTTTCACTAATGTAATCTACATTCTTTTAGGAAGGTTTTAGTATATAATACATTAGGTAATTATTCTTATGTACGGAGTTATATGCATAAATGTACTGCATCTCCGGCATTTCTATGCGAATTTGGACGATTCTTCTAGTCAGTGTCTTTCATTCTTCAATGCACTAGTGTTAATTGGATTTGTGTGGCGTAGGTACAACTAAAAAGTAAAAACTTTTTTACAAAAAAACAACCAGCTTGAAAAAAAAACAATACAAAGTGATACATAACTTTAATTTCGGAAGTCGGTGTCGTTGGTTCCGCATTTTCGTTTTTAGGCACCGACTTCTGAAATTAAAGTTATTTATCACTTTGTAGTGTTTTTTTTTTGAAGTCGTTTGTTTTTTTTTTTAAATTGTTGTATCGTCATTGAATTACATACAATTACGAAATTTTTTAGGTAAATAGGTATTAAAAGAAAATTGTATATCGCCTGAACAAAAACACAAGGCAATATTTTGGTGTTAGCCATTGATTTGGAATATAAAAAATATATATTTTAGCTATATTTAAAATAACAAAAAAACTGAGATATGTCTCTTTCGTGTCGGGTCTGAGTCACAAATGACCGTTCTTCTTTGGTCTTGAAAACCCGGTCACACCGTGTACAGAAGAGCTGATCAGCATCGTTGTATGTATATGCATAGGAAGGCTTTGGGCGGCTTTTGCGTATTTGGCGTTCCTTGTCCAGGTCTTCTAGACGATTTGTTTCAAACGCTTCTTCCCCACTGCTCAACTAGATTGCTCAACTGCATAAAGTTGAGCAGTAGGTAATACCAATGGCTCAATTGGTAATTGCTCAACTATGAATAGTTGAGCAGTGGGTAACACCCGCTGATCAACTAAAACTGCGCAACTATATTTATAGACTAGAAATAAAAAATCCAAATCACCAAGACCCCGGCAGGCATCGGCCCTAGCGGACCCCGTCAGTTAGTGCTGACATCTCTTTGAGGCGCGCGTGGAACACAACGTGCCGTCGACTCGGGCCTGGCCCTTACCGGACAGCGAGTTGCCCATAACTCGCTGTCCGCAAGCCCGCGCCTACGGTGGCCGGCACCCTAATTGCGTAACACACTATCAATCGGAATTTGAATCAATTTGAAGCAAATTGCTAATCCATTGCTTCATAAGTTCGAAACATGTGTCTGCACAAGTGCACAACACGTAAATAACGTAATGAATGTTGTTGAACTGTCAAAATGAAACCGATTCCGATTGATAATGTGCTACGCAATTGCCCCGCGGGAATCGGCTATCGATTCCCGACGCCCAGAGCGTCTCCTGCGCAAAGATTGTTTTGCCTCCTCTCGCCACTCCCATATGTGGGCGAGAACTTTAGCCTCCAGATCCCATGGCGGCAATCCGGCAAGGAGGCTCGCCGCCTCCCAGGAGACCTTGCGGTATCCCCGTACTAGCCGGACGGCCATGACCCTCTGGGACGCGTTCAACCGCCGGGCTGGTCACCGCCTCAATGAACGCGACCACACCGGTGCTCCGTAAAGGGCCATGGACCGCACGACGCCCGCGTAGCCGTTGGCAGGAGGCGTTTTGACCCCCTAGATCGGGCAGGAGCCGCTTCAAGGCAGCCTTGGCCCGCTCCAGTCTGGGAGCCAAACGTCGGAAATGCTCCACGAAGTTCCACCGGCTGTCGAGGACAAGTCACAGGTACTTCATCGTCGACTCGACGCCGATGTGAACCCCTCCTACCGTTATTTGTGAACCCGACTGTGGCGCGTTCCGAGGACCATGAAAACACATGGCCTCGGACTTGTGCAGGGCCACCTCGAGTCCCAGTTGCCGGATCCTTTCAACGACTGTCGCAACCCCGCGTGTCGCTAATTCAGCCGCCACCTGGTGCGACCTCCCTTGCGCCAGGACCAGCGTGTCGTCAGCGTAGCAAACTACGCTGACGCCGCTAGGGAGGTCAGCGCGCAGCACCCAGTCGTACCCAATGTCCCACAGATGCGGCCCCAGGACCGATCCCTGTACGACATCTCTCGCCGGTTCCACTCTCCTTAATGACCGGGGTAGATGACGACCCTGTCCGTCAGATAGGCCTCAACCACGCGACAGAGGTAGGTCGGCATCCGGTGATACCGGAGTGCCTCCCTGATGCAACTCCAGGGCAGGGTATTGAAGACGACGCCACCCTGGGCAACAGCATCCCCCGCCGTGAGGGCTCGTTAGTGGCCAGTGCCTCAAGAGCAGTTGAGCAGTAGGTTATATTGTTCGATTTTATAACAGGATGACCTACTGATCAACTAAGTTGAGCAAAAAATAGTTGAGCTATAGAACATAAAATGTTCGGTAATACAAACTATGTCCTACAGCTCAACTGCTCAACTAGTTGAGCAATCTAGTTGAGCAGTGGGGAAGAAGCGGTTTCAAATGTTCATAAGGTAAGCATAGCAGGCTGGTGTCCACTGGCATATCATACAGCGTGGTTTTTTTAGCCGGGAAATATATAAATGCGCGTCAATCAACTATTGAACTTCAAACGACGAGGACCTTTTTTATTGGTACGATTCTTTTGAACGTTTGGCATTTTTAAAAACTAACTTTTAAAGTTGTCAGCGGGAAATTCATCTCCAAATAAATATATTCCTGTGTCTCTATGTATTTTACTGTGTGTAAATAAGAAATAAAACAAATAAATAACATAGGTTCTCAGTCATATAAATACGACAGAGGCGGCACGGGCACGGCAAGATTTGTTAAATGAAAATCCAAGATGGCTGCCAAGAAAATTGCTTAGGTAGGTACTTTTTCGTCATGGGTGTGATGGGTGTCGTTTTCATAGTTTTCGAGGATGCTGAGGCGCTAACGGAAATTGCAAATCGGAGATTTTCATTTCGAACCCTCCAGAAACAATGAGGTTGTCATGTCAAAATAAAAGCCAAATCTTTTTGAAAGTGGGCGAATCACATCAGCCCCTAGACAAAAAACTACATGAAGACCACGACCGCTCTGACCACAATGATTGACGAAGAAAAAGAAGCTCATTGTTTATTATTTCACAGTTTTCACAGATCAAAATAGATTTAAAAGGGTGACGTAGTGTACGTAGTATAATATAACGCACATTTCATATTTCCAGTGGACCAAAATAGGTTTCGAGTCTACTAAATTCCACATAATTGCAGATCGCCTCTGATTTTTTAAAGGTTTACTTGTAGAAAACGGGTTATGTTTTGGATGTGACAACAGACAGTTTAATTAAACAGTTGATCAAAAGTGAATGAGTCAGTGAGTGAGTGAGATGATTTTTGATTTTTTTACATTCAGAAATAGAAGCGCAAATATCATATTAATAATATTTTGAGGAGTGCAATATGGGAATTGTTAGAGGTTCAATCAAACGCATGGCTTTCTTATGTAAAGCTGCAGCCCCCTTATTCACAAACACTCGATATGCTTCCGTATCGTATCGAACATTAATCATTGTTATCGTAGGAGTCTCAATGCTGTTCACAAGTCCAAAACCCGAAAATTTTGTCAGTTTAAATCAAATAGACGCCCGCTATTCTTCCAACCGTTATTTGCTGTTGAGAAGAAGTCAAATCAGGTTATCGAAATGTCAGGTTTTCGATACGATAGCCTGTCGTATGTTTGTGAATCGGGGCTCAGGTCATAGGGAAAAACGCTGTAAGGAACCATGAGCTCAATTTTCAAGAAAATAAAAGTAACATTCATTTTAAAAAACATGTAGGTATTTTGGAAAATATTTAACTTTTTTTTATTTGGTACTATTTTTATAATCTTGCTCTACATCAAATTACAAACAAAATCATTTAACAATTATAGGTCTAAAGTTGCTAGCAGTTATCTATTTGCACTTGCATGCATGTTCTGAACACACCTGAAATTATGTCCCTTTAGATTTCTTTGATATGTTTTTTCCAATTTTAATGTTGTTTTAAATTTCTTCTAATGGTTCCTGACAGTGTTTTCTCGACCTACAGTTCAGTACTGTAGAGGTCGGCTCTAAAGCAAACCTGGCTGGAAAGCCACACCTCTACAAGACTCGATGGTTATATTTGTATTAAGTTCCTTTCGAATATTCAAGCAGATGTCATATGAGAGTCGTAGGTTTGACGTATATAAAATAAGTCGAATATAATAATTAATATGTAAATGGATAAAAGTCTTCTTAAAATATATCCTAAACAAATAAATAGGAATTTGATTTAATTCCCACATTTGGTGGAGGTGTGTTACGATCGCCGGATTTTCGCTAAGCTTGCGAAATAGTTTTTGTTTCAGCACTCATAGAAGTGAATATTATATATACCTCTTGCATGCCAAGCGAGGCCTCAAAGTATACTGTGAGTATTTATTAGATGTGAAGAAACGTCGCCAGGAGAAAAAGCTAAGTGGCTATATGTATTTTTTAATATAAAAAGAGTAAGATGGCTCAAGTTTTTACGGGCACGGACGGTGTATGCCTGGAAGATTTTCTTAGGCGATTTGAAGTTGTTGCCGCCTATAATAAATGGCGTGAGAGCGACTGGGCGCTCATATTAATGGCATATCTTGAGGGTGCTGCCCTAGCAGTCCATAAATGGAAATATGAGGATGACATGTCATTTGAGGCTATATGTGATGTGTTATGGGAAGAGCTTCCTTGCAGATGTCACAGAGACAAAAGATTTAATAAGGTGCAAGTAGTCGAGATAGCACAAGATCGGTCTGAGGAAAGCAGACAAGAAAATATTGTAAATATCGTAAATTTAGATAATGATGCTTCTGTATTATTTAGTGGAAGACAAGATGACCCGCTACAGAACGAGCAGTGCTGCCTAGAAAGCAGCGTGGAAGTTGGCAGTGATGGAGATGAGGACGAGCGCAGCAGCGAGGCGTGCATCCTCGCAGAGGAGGAGAAGGAGCCGATAGAAGTGTTCGAGAGCGAACACAATGATGAAAACAACGAATCGGGTCAGTTCTGTCCAATTATTAATGTAATTAGCAATGTTTCAGAGCCACAGAATGAGCACGATGATCGCGATGTGGGAATAAATAAAATTGACATCGCCGCTGATCATTTTGATGTGGATAATGTGTCGATCGATTCGTCCGAAATAAAGGAAAATGGTCATTTCGATTTTTCCGAAATAAAGGACGATGGCCATTCCGATTTTTCCAAAATAGAGAAGAAAGATCACTTCATCATCGACATGAATAATAATGATAAGATGATTAGTGATGAGTTAGTTGAGGATGATATGAACTTGGACGCAGTCAGAGATGGAGATGCAGAGGTGTTGAACGACTCCGTACAAGCAATAGACTCATTTAGTTTTCCTACGGATGAGGTTATAGTTCGTAATCGTAGTAATTGTATAATATGTCATGTAGATGTCCCTAATTTAAATAAGTTTTTTTTGCAATGTGCTACAAACAATAAGAGAAAAGCACGAAAGAAGAAAAGAATCCCATTTTTCAAAAAAACTAAGACTAAAAGATCATTTCAAAAAAGTTTTTTAATAATTAATAATTTTATAAAAACATTTTTTGTAAACAAGCATCATTTTATAAAGAAGTTTTCGATTTTAAAATATAAATTCAGAAAAAGGAAGTTTAGAGATAGAAACCTTTTTAAAATTGATTAAAACCTTTTCATATTAGTATGTTAATTAATAGTTGTTGTTTTTTTTAATTGTCATGTATCTTGTCATGTAATGTAAATATGTCACTTGAATGTAAACATCATATTTTAGTGCATTATTTTTGTTTGTATGATTGTTACAATTTATTAATATGTGTCCATTTGTGTGTTACATATGCTGTGAGAAAATACATCGGACGCGGCCGGGAGCGTGTGAGGTATCCGCACCTCCCAGAGGGCTGTGAGGTGCGCCCTCACACCTGCAACGGGTCAAAGGGAGGCCTGAATAGATTGTCGATTTCAACGTGATTACAAGTAGGCCTAGGACATGATTCGTACTCCAGTATTTAATGACGCGAGTGATAGGAGGATAGTTATTGTGAAAACTGTGGTCACTCCTATAGAAGGGGGGGTGACAGACACTCAGCATAAGTTGTCACCGACTTTGCTAACAGGGGTATAACCCTTGCAAAGTGTGTTTGGTTGACACTTTTGGTTCAACTTGTGTTTGAGGACACACAGTTTTATCAGCATTGACTGATATTTAATGATATTAGAATTTTAGAGAACGTAGTAGGAGTTTAAAGTTTTATTTCTGGAGTACGAGCATAATATATTTGATTTTTATTGAACCCTGGCCTCTTAAACTTTTCCCTCCCTCTGGCTCAATCCCGTCCGATGGAGTTAAAAGAATCTGATGCTAAGATCGTTTAATTCTCTTAAGCCTCTTCCAGGTCGATGTGAACTCTCACATCAAGTATTATTAATTATTAGGAGGCCGCGTCGCGCCTTTTACCGAGGTTTTGGCACGACGAGGTTTAAGCATGACGACGTTAGTTTGTATGGGTGCATATTGGCACATATAGATGTTAGCTTGCTTGACACTTAACGTAGTGTTGGATTCGCGATTCGTGCGTCCTGACTTAAGCTTACTCTTGCAAGAGACGGACCTCATCTTGTAAATTTCTTCCTCGGATTTAGGTAAACTTATAATAGGATAGGTAGATAGGGCTTGTAAATTCGAATGATGTGAATAAAAGTCATGACCTATGCCCAGACTGTTATTCAAGGGTGGGCGTAGCTCATGTAGAGGTCGGCTCTAAAGCAAACCTGGCTGGAAAGCCACACCTCTACAAGACTCGATGGTTATATTTGTATTAAGTTCCTTTCGAATATTCAAGCAGATGTCATATGAGAGTCGTAGGTTTGACGTATATAAAATAAGTCGAATATAATAATTAATATGTAAATGGATAAAAGTCTTCTTAAAATATATCCTAAACAAATAAATAGGAATTTGATTTAATTCCCACAGTACCTACCCACACAGGCTTAAAAAAAATATCCTATATAGTGCATTAAAGGATAAGATATCCATCTAGGTAAGATTTATTAAAATCGAAGGTGTATTGAATGACCCCAACACTGCTCAGGCGCGGTCGCAGCCCAAGATTTGGGGGGGTTCATCATGGGTACCAAGGTATATTTTAAGGGAGGTACATCTCCTCGTTGGTCTAGTGGTCGCAAGCGTTACTGCTGAGCATAAGGTCCTAGCTGGGTTCGATTCCTAGGTCGGGTAAAGTGTTACTTAACTCTTTCAGGGGCACTTTCATATAAGTTACAACATACGTGTTTTTATGTTTTTTATAGTTATATTTAGGCTAAAGAATACTGAAAACATGGTTGAAAAAAATATCAGAGTTTAGGCTTTTGAGGAATTTAGCTACTCTAACCACCTAATTATGAGTGTCATATTACATTAGAAACGCAAAATTACATACATTGTTTATCAAATACCTACTAAAGATGTCTAAAATACGTCTGATAAAACAATCATAGTCATAAGAATACAGAACCTCCTTTTTTAAAGTCGGTTAAAAATAATAGACTCGCCTTATTTTTGTTTTTTTTTTCCGAGCACGTTACAAAAACACTGTCAACGAATTTTTTTCATACGAACAATACAAACACAAACGAATATCGGCGCCACTAACTGCCAAAACTAAATAAAGCGTAAGGTGTATTTCTATGATAGTTCAAGAAATAATCGCTAAATGGCATGAACTTACAGAAAAAAAATCCGAAATATGTGGTTAGCGTAGCTAACCATTGACCCTGTAAGAGTTAAAGGGGTTTTCCATCTGAAATTTCTTAGAAGCAGCATGGAGTCGCCCTCTGTGACATTGCACTTAATAAGTAAATGGCGAAATGTGGGTGTAAGTACTATATGAAGGTACACCCCTGCCTAACCCTCTGGGGATTAAAGGGGTGACGATAAGTTAAGTTTCATGATCTCCAGCTCCACATTACTTATGCTATACAGGGACGCAGCTTTTACAAAGGGGAGGTGTTACTTAAATGTTGCCAAATTAGTCGTATGTATTAGAATGGTAGAGTCGAGTAGATTACGGAGGGTGGGGAGAGCGAGCGAAGCAAGTTCGAAAATTTTAACAACCCGCCTTTGTTTGTTTAGGTTTTGTTTTATATTTTCAATTAAAAATAGGAGTTACATTGTCGACTTATGCAGGCAAGCCCAAGCAACTACCTATCAGAATTTGAAATGCAAGAGCGAGCGAAGCGAGCTCGACACTCTCGGACAGATTCGATTTTCTTTCGATCATTCCAAAAGGACTAGGAATTACTTGCTTTGTCGACTTTTGAAGAAAAGCTCAAGAACCAATGTAAATTGCAAGAGCAAGCGTAGTGAGCCTGAACATTTTAGCACCCTACCTTGAATAGTCTCTGTTTTCTTTTACCCATCATACAAAAAGTACTTTATCGAATTATGACAAAAAGCTTAAACTAGTTTTACAGCAGTTTAGGTTTTGGAATCTGGCCTTATCCTAAGCCTTTCCAACCTTACGTACGAGCAGGCTGCCCAATATCCTGAGTTTGCTTCGCTCGCTCTTGAATCCTAGATTCTATATTTTATAACAGGCTTTCTAAAGGAAAAACTTTTTTAGGCATGTTAAAAAACCCACTGTCATTTCGTAGTTTTAAGTTTTTACTTTAGTCGTCAGTCCCCATATCCACCTATATTGTGGCTCAAGTACAGTTTTCAGTTAGTAAGGCAAGTAAATCATTCAGACCCTCGACAGCTTGAATAATTTTGGGGGAGGGGTCATGACCCCCACAACCTCTCCCCTCGGACTGCGCCTGACACTGCTGCACTCATGTGCACCATCTATACTAATATTATAAAGAGGTAAAATCTATACTAATACGAATATACTAATAATATTATAAAGAGGTAAAATTTGTTTTTAAATTTGTATGTAGGGGGTAATCTCTGGAACTGCCTGTAGGATTTGAAAAATTCTTCTTGCATTCGATAGCCCAATTCTTGAGGAGGGCTATAGGCTATTTAACATCACGTTATGACCCTTAGGAGCCGAGCAAAAAGAAAAAAGTAAAAAAGAATCTTAAGTGATAGCGCGGGTGGGTGATGCGATACGACGGGGTGGCTCGGGGAAAACAAGAAGTTTCACGCGAACGAAGTCGCGGGCTGAAGCTAGTATGGGATAAACTTCAATCATAGCCACACCACAGCTATTTTGCCAGCTATAGGTACTTTCTTTACTGAGAAATAAAAGTTATAATGTTTTCTGCACTAATTTCAAAGGTCTCACAAAAGATTAAAAAAACTTAGATGCCATACCAATAACTTTAACGCCATGTGTATGTCCAATATTGATCCAGCCAACAGGAGGTATTGTCACCAAGTGGTGACTGAAGTAACAAAATATATCTATTCCAGCCCAGTTGTAGAATGTGTATGCATTGGAATTACTGGTCCCATCAATAAAACTGAAATGTAAAAAAATTATGTAAGTATTACATTGTTTTCTTTGGTGATGGTTCTACACGTCTACAGAGTACACCACAATCACAACGCGTATGTTAATAGTTAATTGAATTACTATGTTTTTTTTTTTTTTGTTTATTATGTTATATATAATAAACAAAAAAAAAGAGAAACAAATGTACCTATGGTATTAAAGTTTTCAATTATCTTTACCAGTCATCGTGATAATTATTGGCCATATCATGGCATACCAATGTCTTGGGCAAACTTTTGGATTCATGTCGTTTAACTTCATCTAAGTCCGGGTCGAAATGACAGAAAGTTTCGGGTTTATCGAGCGAATGGTAAACAGTACGTGAATTAATCTCTATATTTCGGATTAGAAGATCACTATGCGGCGTCATTTCTTTACATAAAGTTCTCCAAGGTGGTGGATTTTCTAAAAACAACATTATTTCACTGAAGGAAAGCAGAGGTTTGCAGATGAAACGTGAGTCAGTCTTTGATTTTAATTGTTCTAGTTCTGATTGATTTGAGATTGATTTTTTATGTTTTGGCATTTCTAATTCACTTTGCTCACTAATCACAAGACCACTGATTAATATTATGAACGTAGTTGCAATTAATAAATGAAAAATACAGAAAATACGAATTCAATGTTGTTTGTTTACGTCCCCTACGGCAGCCGTCAACTTGACAACTGTCAGATCGACACAAGGCGGCACAATAGTGGGCACACTGAACACTGCACAGATCAACCATCAACCTATTTTATATTTTTTGATAATGTGCTCTTATCGTTACAACTAGAAAATATGCCAAGGACACTATGCGAGTCTCTTATTATTCTCAATTTATATTGCAAATCTTACGTGCAATATTTTCGAGCTTAGAGCATTTTTAACCTAATGAAAATGGTCTAAGTTAGTAGGCATAAAACTTTTATAAGACACAGTACCTTCTGTTTCATGTCTGGGCACCCTTGGTCCCCCCACGACGGGTCAGGTCATTGGCTACACCGCCTGCCAATTTTCAGCCGCAGAGGATAGGAAGAGCGTTCAACGTCATACTAACACTCCTTCTCCCCTGCGGCCCCACCGCGTCCGCCATCAGACAGTGGCGACCCCTCAAGGCCGCGGAAGGTAGGGAGAGCGGCGCACCGCAATACCGGCACTCCTCTCCCGCCGCGGCCTCCAACCCTCAGCCGCGATGCCTCCCATACAACATCGCGGCCCGCCTCAGTTGCGATGTCACCCAAGCAGCACCACAACCTACTTGTTGGCCGCTACGTCGTCGGCTTACCGGCAAAAGCCCTAACGAGCGGCCCCTCCTTGGGTTCCTCTTCGCTTCACCGTGGGTGACCAAGCCACGGCTACTGAGCCCTCCCGCCTCGGCAATGCGGGAACCCACCGGGGAGGAAAGTAACCTAACCATTTTTTTTTTTAACGTGAAGAAATGCTCATGCATTCTGCACTACCACGGGGAGATAGTGCAGTTATGTGGGACTCCAACCCACTAAAACTCCACAGTGTCCTCCTCGGCCGCTTACGGCGGGAACAGGGGCACGCGTTAGCACTCATCCGTGAACCCGCCGCGGCTGTCCGTCACCGGACCCTCCTCTGGGGAGTATTCCCCATCACTGGCGCACCAGAACACATAGCACGCCGTGACCACCCCAGGGACCAAACCAGCACATGGGCGCCAGACGACCCCGTGTCTGGGCACCCTTGGTCCCCCTGCGACGGGTCAGGTCATTGGCCCCGCCGCCTGCCAATTTTCGGCCGCAGAGGATAGGGAGAGCGGCCAACGTCATACCAACACTCCTCCTCCCCTGCGGCCCCACCGCGTCCGCCATCAGACGGTTGCGACCCCGTCAAGGCCGCGGAAGGTAGGGAGAGCGGCGCACCGCAATACCGGCACTCCTCTCCCGCCGCGGCCTCCAACCCTCAGCCGCGATGCCTTCGATACGACATCGCGGCCCGCCTCAGCTGCAATGTCGCCCAAGCGGCACCGCAACCTACTTGTTGGCCGCTACGTCGTCGGCTTACAGGCAAAAGCCCTGACGAGCGGCCCCTCCTCGGGTTCCTCTTCGCTTCACCGTGGGTGTCCAAGCCACGGCTACTGAGCCCCCCCGCCTCGACAATGCGGGAACCTACCGGGGGGGAAAGTAACCTAACCAAACTTAACCTCGGGGTGCCCTTCGCTCGCTTTTGCATCCTACGTCCATTTCAAACACCAATTATGTACATGGTCCTCAAAGATTATGACCGGATTTTTTTATATACACATTGTCATTTATTAATTTTATATACAGGATGTCCCTGGAAGTATGGATCAAATCGAATAGGGGCGTGGGCAAGGTCATTTCCAAACTTTTTAACCCTGAGAATGTCAGTGAATTTTTTTTACGGTTCAAAAGTTATGACCGATTTTAATTTTTTTTTTCAATTACTTCGCTTAGTGCTCAAAGAAAATAATCATAAAAAAATACTATCAGGGCTATCTAAAAAAAAAAATTGATAGCCCTGATAGTTTTCACGAATTCGATCTTTCTTCTCTTTTTTTAGTATTTTTTTTTTAGTTCGTTATTTAGTAATTTTTTTTGCTAAAACGTTTGGAAATGACCTTGCCCACGTCCCTATTCGATTTGATCCATACTTCCAGGGACACCCTGTATATGTTACCGGAAATGTATGAAACCTAGGAATTGTACACAATTCCTAGGAAATATATGCAATTCCGAGCCTACTTAGGAAATGTGTAAAATAATGTTTCAAATATTCTCTAATACACACATTTCCTATGAAATGTATGTATTTCCTAGGAATTGTATGCAATTCCGAGATGTTACCTACTAGGAAATATATAAAAAGTAATGCTTTCTGTGACTAAAAGAAATAAACCACGTTTCGTTGACATAATCAGCTGTAACAATCACATCGTAACATATAAAATATTCATAGGGCTCCTTACTAATTAAACTTCAAAAATCAACCATTTATTCCTTTGTAAGGCCCATTACACATAAAAATCTACGTATAATTTTATACGTAAATACGTATCAAAACTTTCATTTGTTAAGTAATCAGTCTGTCATTTAAAAGTAATTCTATGTCATCTACATCTACACTTCTACACTATATAATATTATAAAGAGGAAAGATTTGTATTTTTGTATGTTACGAATAAACGTAAAAACTACTGGACCGATTTCAAAAATTCTTTTGTCATTAGAAAGCTACATTATCACTGAGTAACATAGCCTATATTTATTACTATAATAGAAAAAATTAAGGATCCTTAGAAATTCCTACTAAAACCAACCCAAGGTGTAAAAAATAGCCATTATACTTCGCGCTTCGTCCTCGAGATTAGTATTTTACATTATAGACAACATGTAGTTACGCCGTTAGTGTTTACCGCTTTGCACTGTGGTTGAGAGTATTTTTTTTTTTTTTTTTTTTTTGTGGGTACTTTACAAACCCTAGACTGTCATAGCTCGACTTCCTCTGGTCATTCGCAGTTTAGTGCTCGACCGCTCAACACGTATTTCTGATTCGCGCTCCTCACGTACTAAAATGCCAAAAAGAAAACGGTCGGTAGAAGACGAAATGTTCCATTTGATGCGTAAAGTGAAAAAGTTAAAACGCAAGATCCGTAGGACAAAGTACAGTGACTCGGATAGTGATTCCCGAGAAGAAGATTCACCAACTCGTGATAGTGCTACAAGAATGCGAAGCGAAATTCATCTACCAGGTACCTACCTACATATTATTTTCTTATGTGTTTTTTACACAATTACCATAATACTTACCCAGACGAATGCAACCGAAATAGTCTGCGGGACTATTTCACCGCATTCAAAAACGTAACGGTAACCGTACAATTCAGCGGGAATTGTACAAAACCGAAAACTGATAACAGTAGTTATCGCAATCAGTGCCCCATTACGAAACATGATAAAATGTAACTTAGTAAAGTCTATGTCTATGTAATGATAAGCAATAATTTGAAATTAAAATTGCCATATTTTGCTAACTACCCACTTACTATTTGAAAAATTCTATAAATTCATTGATGATAATGGGCGCTGTGTTTTTATATAATTAAGTCTGGAAAAATAAGCATAACAATATGCTAAAATAGCAGTATTCTCAGAGCCGTCATCGGGACGAACTCGATACATTGCTTTATTAATTAAAGACAATTACAATAATTGCAGTACTCTTTACAGAGTCACCTTGCTCACCTCTGGACCCAGATATCTGGTTACCAGACTCCCCTGCCCATGTCGCACATAATGATTGTCAGATTACCGAGCAAATTATAAACGATGTCTGCCAAGAGATCCCAGCGTCATTTCCAACCAATGATTCCGACAAAACCGCCTCGGTCTTGGCTCCTGAAAATCCTAGCCAGGAAGAACCTCAGGTGTTAGATACTGACACACTAGAAATTTTAGGTGATGACCCATTATCACAAATTAAGTATAACAAAGATATACGTCCGGAACTCGCATCGCGTTTACAACATCTTGCCCAAGAAGGTCTTAGCAAAGAAGTAAAAAAGACCCTTATAGCAAAATATCCCTTGCCCGCGAACTGTCTTTACATAGGAGCACCTAAGATTAACCCTGAAATTAAAGCAGCGCTCGCTGATATCGCTATTAAGCGAGACAAGGGTATTGAGGCTAAGCAAGTGCAAATGGCGTCAGCTGTATCTTGCTTAGGCGAAATTATTACATCACATCTTAACTCGAAAGACAGGGATAACGAGTTGCTTCAAAAACTCATGGACGTCGCTCGCCTTCTTTGCGACATCCAGCACAATGATTCTGCCACTAGAAAACATTTCGTTCTATCGTCTCTTAAAAAAGATATGAAAGAACATCTTACGAGCACAAAAATTGATTCCTTCTTGTTCGGGGAGAATTTGGCTGACACAATTAAATCTGCGAGGGCCGTGAACAAATCCGGCGTCGAATTAAAAGCAGACGATAAAACCCAGCCCAAGAAATCTATCACGTCGTTTCCAAAAAACCGGCGAGCTCCTGCCCCGACGCGCAGGCATCCGGGTGCTACGAGGAGCCGCGGGCCTGCAGCGCCGCGAGCCACTGCGCCGCCGCCGCCAGCGTACGGCCCCTACAGGACAGCGTGGCCGGCACCGCCGCCGCCTCCCCCGCCGCCGCCTCCGCCGCCGCCGCCGCCGCCAGCACCTCCTGCGACTCGCCGCCGATACTAAATGCAGTTAAGTACGCTGGCCGTTTATCATTGTTCTACCCTCAATGGACACAAATCACAGACGATCAAACCATCTTGTCGTGGATCAAAGGATACAAAATACTTTTTTCATCTCCAGTAGTCCAAGACACGTTCCCCATTCCACGTGATTATACTGATTCTGAACGTACACAGCTTATGGAAGCAATAAACAATCTTTTACAAATAGGTGCCGTCTCAGAGTGTAAACCATGTAGTGGCCAATACTTGTCAAGCTTTTTCCTTACACCTAAATCTAATGGGAAAATGAGGTTCATTTTAAATCTTAAAAAATTAAATCAATTTATTACTCCTGACCACTTTAAACTTGAAGATTTACGTACTGCTCTAAAATTAACATCTAAAGACTGTTATATGGCCACTCTAGATCTAAAGGACGCTTACTTTTTAATCAAACTTCATAACGAATCAAAAAAGTACCTTCGTTTTGCTTTTAATAACAAAATTTATCAATTTAACGTCCTACCTTTTGGATTGAGCACGGCACCTTTCATTTTCACCAAAATTATGAAACCCGTTGCGAAACGTTTACGGTCTATTGGATTATTATCCACCCTGTATTTAGACGACTGGTTATTATTTGGTCAATCGTACCAGCAATGTCGCACAAATATTGATACCACTAAAGAGCTGCTTATTTCCTTGGGTTTCATTGTTAATGAAGAAAAAAGTGTCCTCGTACCCTCACAAACATGTAAATTTTTAGGAATGATTATAAATTCACCAAGTATGACTCTTAGTTTGCCTTTTGAAAAACGATTGCGCATTCATTCTGAATTAGAACACTTTGTTAAAGTAAAACGCTGTAAGATCAGAAAATATGCCCAACTTGTAGGTTTACTTGTATCGGCCTGCCCCGCTATTGAATACGGGTGGTTATACACCAAAGAATTAGAACGCTGCAAATTCCTTAATCTACGTGACCATAATGACTACGATACATTCATGAATATCCCTAATTCTGTTTTACCAGACATTCAGTGGTGGCTCGGTTCCATAAATCACTCCTCTCGCCGTATCAGAGATGATGATTATAAGTTTGAAATATACTCTGACGCCTCAACAACGGGGTGGGGTGCCTGTAGTAATAGTAACACGGCAAGTGGTCAATGGTCACAAAGTGAACAAGTACAGCATATAAATTATCTTGAGCTGCTTGCCGCTTTTATAGCTCTCAAAATCTTTGCCAGGGATTTGCATGATTGCCAGATACTCTTGCGAATAGATAACACTACCGCGATATCTTACATCAACCGGATGGGTGGTATTCAATTTCCTCGTCTCACTCAAATAACCAGAGATATCTGGCAGTGGTGCGAATCCCGAAAGCTTTACATCTTCGCATCATATATAAGGTCTTGCGATAATATAGTAGCAGATGCAGAGTCTCGTAAAACACATCCAGACATTGAGTGGGAATTAGCTGACTGGGCGTTTCAACGTTTAACGATTGAATTTGATTTACCGGAAATTGATCTTTTTGCAAGTCGATTGAACAATAAATGTCCAAATTATATCTCGTGGCACAGGGACCCAGACGCTATGGCTATTAATGCATTTACGATATGTTGGTCCAGCTACTATTTTTACGCCTTCCCACCTTTCTCAATGATACTCAAAACACTTAGGAAAATTATAGCGGACAAAGCGCGTGGCATCTTAATTGTTCCATTATGGCCCACACAGGCTTGGTACCCGTTATTCAAGAGCCTCCTTGTATCCAAGACTGTTACGTTCTCACCCGAAGATAACGCCTTGTCGTTTCATTCCAGCTCCCGCCGAATACACTCCTCCCTTACCCTGGTTGCAGGAGTGCTATCCGGGAGGCGTTAACAAGAAGAAGTCTACCAAAGGCCTCCTTAGATATCATGGTATCCTCATTGTCGGATAGTTCAATAAGACAATATGATGTATGTCTCCGTAAGTGGTGGCTCCTTTGTCAACATAACTCTGTTGATTTTTACAAAGCATCGGTTCCTATTATAATATCCTTTCTTACACAAATGTTTAACGAGGGATGTCAATACGGGACATTGAATTCATATAGATCTGCCCTTTCATTGACACTAGGCCCAGCCTTAGCAAAAGACGATAGGCTTCAGAGATTTCTAAAGGGTGTATTCCGAATTAGACCACCACTTCCAAAATATAATTTTACTTGGGACACTAACGGCGTCCTAGACCATCTAAGTTCTTGGTTCCCTAACGAAGACTTACCTCTAAACCAACTGACCAAAAAGACTATTACCTTACTTGCCCTTACAACAGCTCACAGAATGCAAACTCTTTCAAAAATTAAAATTGTTAACATCGAACTTCTTAACAATAAAATAATTATAAAAATCCCAGATTTTATAAAAACTTCTCGCCCTGGCGCTAAACAACCAATTCTTTTCCTACCTTACTTTAACGATAAGCCCTCCATCTGTCCTGCCAAAGCAGTAGAATGCTACTTAGAGAAAACTTCATCGTTACGGAAATCTGTGAGCCTGTTTATAGGTATGAGTAAACCACACAAAGCAGTTGGCTCACAAACACTCAGCCGCTGGGTAAAATGCACGCTTGGCGAGTGCGGGTTAGACACCAACATATTCTCAGCGCACAGTACCCGCCATGCCGCCACGTCCCGTGCACAATCTCTTGGGGTCAGTGTTGATTTAATTCGTAACACCGCAGGTTGGAGTGGCAACTCCAATACTTTTGCCAAATATTATAAAAGACATATTGTCAACGAGGATAATTTGTCATTTGCAAGGGCCATAATTAATCAATCAGAATGTTAAATAAACAAGTATTTTATTTAGTTCTTCTTATAAAAATATAGTAATGATGTTTATTATTATTAAGTAATAATTGTATTCAGTTACTAAGAGTAAAATTATTATTAAATTTGGTTTTGTCACATAAAGTGTAGTTGATTGAATAAAGTAAACTGAATAATTAAAAGGGTCTTATTAAAACACTTTCTTTTGTTCTGACTCTCAAAGTCTACATGTTGTCTATAATGTAAAATACTAATCTCGAGGACGAAGCGCGAAGTATAATTAATGATTAAACGAACTTACCTGAGTGAAGTTCTATCATAATTATACGAAGCGCTTCGTCCGAAGAGATTAGTATGCTCTCCCAACCCACCCATCATACCCGTATGTTACAAAAGAAAGGTTTTTGATGTCAATATATGAAAACTCTAAACTAAATGACCAGAGGAAGTCGAGCTATGACAGTCTAGGGTTTGTAAAGTACCCACAAAAAAAAAAAAAAAAATACTCTCAACCACAGTGCAAAGCGGTAAACACTAACGGCGTAACTACATGTTGTCTATAATGTAAAATACTAATCTCTTCGGACGAAGCGCTTCGTATAATTATGATAGAACTTCACTCAGGTAAGTTCGTTTAATCATTAATAAAATGTCTTTCATCGCATGCGCTGCGGAAAGTATTGATGATAGAACAAAAGAATGTTCTACAATTTTATAGAACATATCAATATCCACAAAAAACTTCACGAGACCATATGTTCAACTATTGTAGTTATGTCACTATAACTACTTTTTACATTTTAAAAGTTGATAGAAATGCCGATCAAAATCAGACCATGTTATCTATACCTTTGTATTAATTCTTATCCAAATAAATTATTTCGTATTCAAGACTGTATCAATACCTGTTGATTACTTTTTGAATTATTGAAATCGGACATTCCATTCAAAAGATTACAAATGTAAGTAGAAAAAAAAATACACGGAGCCAGACGCACCGCAGCGCATCTATAAAATTCTCGTGTCCACAGTGTTTGTAACAAAACTCCTCTGAAACGGCTTGACCGATTCTTATGAAATTTTATGTGTATATTCAGTAGGTCTAAAAATAGGACGTAAACTATTTTTTATTTTATTTTAACTATTACTATTGATCGTGTAGGGTAGGGGTAGGGTAGGTAGGAGTAGGGTAGGGATACGGTAGGAGTAGGGTTGGGGTAGGGTAGGAGTAGGGGTAGGGTAAGGGTAGGGTAGGGTTAGAGTAGGAGTCGGGAAGGGGTAGCGTACCAGTAAGGTAGGAGAAGGGTAGGGGTAGGATTAGGGTAGGAGTAAGGTAGGAGTAGGAGACCACGCGAACGAAGTCACGCCGGGCAGCTAGTCACAATATAAGAGTAGAAGTCTTTCTTTTTTTAAAACTATATGTTAAGAAGGCTGCACATGTGGCTAAATACATACAATTAGACTCTATTATATAACAGCAAAGTAGCTTCTGGCGTCACAGTGTCCAGCTGCATGTGAGGCCCGCTAGTATTTCACCTGTAGAACTTATTTATTTTTGCAGGGTAAGCTGGAGTGGCACTTCGAAGTACACAATAGTTTATTTTTATAGCACAGGCATCTTGCTGCTGTAGTTACAAACATCAAGAATGTAATACATTTCCGATTGCTATTTAGGAAATGTATAGATTTCCTAGGAAAAGTGCATATTACAAAACTTATCATAGATTTTCTATCTATTTTAGGAATTGTACACATTTCCTACGAATTGTATACAATGACGGATTACACACTTTTCCGATTATACAATGACATGAATATTTACTTTGTAAAGTATTTTTATTTTATTTTAATTATTATGAATGTGAGGACTATGTGGGTCATTTCTTTTTTCTGTATTTCTTTTTCCTTCTTAGTTGGTTTTAATCATGATCTGGCAGTTTGAGTAATTTACGCGGGCTACCCATATGTCCTTTCTTTGGTATTGTTCGTCCAATCGTTGAGCTCCTTAAGTTCTGAGTTGAGCTGCACGATTTTTGACAAATGCGTGCACTGACTGGACAGGTCTGCTCAATCTGTGTGGTTCTTTCCTCAAAAGACCATTTCAGACACCAATCTACATGGTCTTCACATGATCTGACCAAGATTTTGTCTGGACTTTAAAAGAGACTGTGACTCCTGAGTTTGTTTCGGCATTTCTTCTCAGAGTAGTCAGATAGGAAACGCCGACCTCATCTAGCTTTAAAAAAATATGATTGACGTGTAAAAGTGTTTGTACAAACCTACTTACAGAAATAAATAATTTATCATTGACGTCGCCTATTGCGTTCGTTGAGTTCGGGTGCGCTAACGGTAACCTAAGTAGGTATATAGCGAAAGAAGAAAAGATGATTCGGAAACAATTCGGAGTATTGAAAATCGGAATATAGTTTTTCGGACCGAGAACCCATCGAGCATTTGATTCTTCGAACATTATATGAAAATCTGAAAAGAAACAAATCACATTTATGACTATCGGTAAAAATAAAATCGTGATTTTTTAATAATAGCCATTTTAATTCTTAGGTATTATAAAATTCGGACCTTTGAAAAACGGAACATCGAAATTCGGATTAAAATATTTCGGAGTACTCGTATTTGGGTGTTTCCATTGGAAATGTAGTCATAGTCCGTATCTGGACGTGACATTTCATTCAAATCGGTCACTACTTGCAGCGGTTTGGAACAGAGAGTTTAGGTTTACCAGCGTGCTGGTTAGATGGCGTTATGCACATGACGAGATTTTCTGAATCGCGCAGGATAGTGACCCTCATTCATGCAACGTATTAACCCTAATACGTAGGATAGGTTGGTCGTTCGTTTTTAATTTTTAAATAAAATCGTTCGTCCGTAGATAGTTGATTTAATAATATTAAATTTAATCGGGCCAGTGATTTTTAGTTTAGCCATCCACCCAATTATTCGACAGCTAAATTCCAAATTTAACGTTTGGTATCTCGATGATGGAACCTTGGGAGGCGATGCAGAAACTGTACTACACGGCCTTCAATTTTTAAAAAACGAACTTCATTCCATTGGCCTTGATCTCAATCTTTCGAAATGTGAACTATACCTAGCGGACAGTACTGACAGACACTTGACACTTCCCAAATTTAACGCAATAGCTCGAGAAATCAAAATTATTGAAAAAAGCTCTCTTCGTCTTCTTGGGTCTCCAATCTTTGACAATTCCTTTCCCGTTTTTATTCAGGAAAAAATTCAAAATTTCAATGACGTTTCGGAAAGATTCTTAGAAATTAATATGCATTCGGCCATAACTTTAATCCGCTACTGCTGTTTCGGCCCTAAATTAACATATTTTCTTCGCGCTTCACATTTATGGAAGCACACTCACCTTTTAGACCAAATGGACCAAATTATCAGGCATACATTAACACCTATTTTAAATGTGGCCATGGACGACCGAGCTTGGGCACAAGCTACTCTTCCCATTCGTATGGGGGGCCTCGGCGTCCGCAAAATTTCTAGTATTAGTTTACCGGCTTTCATATCCTCGGTCCACGGCACTGATAAATTAATCAGGAAAATCTTAGCCTCCACACTGATTAATTCTGATGTGCCGTGTTTCACCGAGGCTATGGATGCCTGGAGACTCGCTTGCCCGAATACAGATCCACCCGACAATCCATCTTCCCAGAGACGGTGGGATGAGCCGCTCTGCAGAGTAGTACAGAACAATTTACTTGACTCGTCTGCTACTCCTGCGGAACGTGCGCGCCTGCTGGCTGTGGGTAGATGGGAGTCGGGACTTTGGCTTCATGCACTACCTTCGTCGAACATAGGCACTTTGTTCGACGACACTACTTTTCGCCTCGCTGCTTCCCTGCGACTAGGCACTCCTTGCTGTTCCCCTCATCGCTGTCTCTGTGGCGAAGATGTCAACAGCCTCGGACACCACGGCCTGTCTTGCAGCCGAAGTGCGGGTCGCTTAGCGCGCCACGCGAACATTAATGACATCATCCGACGAGCTCTTGTTACCGTCGGCGTTCCAGCTGTATTAGAACCCAATGGCTTGGTACGCGACGATGGCAAGAGACCGGACGGTATGTCTCTATTTCCTTGGAAGGTGGGTAGGCCTTTAGTGTGGGACGCAACTTGTGTCGATACTCTTGCGCCATCCCACCTTCCTGGATCGGCATGCTGTGCTGGCGCTGCTGCTGCGGCTGCGGAAAACCTCAAGCGGCGAAAATATAATAACCTTATCGGAAATTATATTTTCGAGCCGTTTGGGGTTGAAACCCTCGGGCCGTGGGGTCCGAGTGCTCATGGTCTTTTTACAGAAATTTCAAAACGGCTGGTTGACACTTCCCGTGACCCAAGGGCTGGCTTTTACCTTGGCCAAAGGCTAAGCATTGCCATACAACGTGGCAATGCCGCCAGTCTCTTGGGTACATTACCAGTCGACAGCGATGCGGATGAATTTTTCGACGCTATATTTTAGTTTTTATATAGTTTTAGTTAAGTTAGTTTTTAATTTTGTTATTTTTGTTAAGTAATAGGCGCATACTTGATTTTATTTAAAAGTTATTTTAATTGTTAAATTTAATTGGTTCTTCTCTTCGCTTCGTTGTGTAGGTACAGACGCCAGCACATCAACCTAACCGAAACTGTCAAATTTTCCCAATCAACTTTGAACCTTATGCTTTAGTGATAAAGTTGAAAATCTATTAAAGAAATTTGACAGATTGTAGTAGGTTGATGTGCTGGCGTCTGTACATTTCTCGCAGTGGCGTAGCGTGCCTTGGCGGGGCCACGTATAAAAATTTGTTTGGGGGCCCTTAGGAAGGGTAAGATTTTTCACAAAAGAAAAAAAAATGTTTGCATAAAATTAAAAGAAATATTTATTCATCATAATTATCTATCTGTCACTTTTTCCAATTTTTTTTTACAAAAAAATCCGTCGGTGCTCCATGGACAATTTAAATAGGTACACACTCTCCTAGCCTTTTTTTTTTCGGCAAACTGATTTATTAAATCATTTATAGAGTCTGGCAAACGAAAGTAGACACTCGAATTTAAATTACAATATTACACAGATAACACTCTCAGTAAACCTTCAAACCCTTCAGTTTAAATCTTTCAATTGACCTCTCTCAGTTGACGGATTTTCGGTCCTTTGCGTCGTTCACAGATGAAACCTGTGAACACACGCGAACGTGGCCTACGGACAAGCATCACCGGGATTCGGCTAGGTAAGGCTTTCCTGAACGTCGGATGACCATACTGTAAGGGATAACCTCAAAGCGCTCTCATGAATTCCAAATCATCACACAACGGCGCAACACCAAGGCATCAATTTAATCGCGCATAGCACCAATCATAAAGGAGGCTAGCATTACAAGTCCTCGTGTCAGAACACACGTGCAAGAGACCTAGGCTATAGGCTATCCAGCAAGAACAAAGCAAATGTTTGAATACTCACAGGATTCTGCTTCTACTGGACTTATATTAAAAACCTCATCGGGTTATTTTGACACATACGTTACCGATTCTTTTAGGATTAAGTCCCTCTCAATCAGCCTTTAGGCTCGTGTCTTATTTTTTTTACCTACTGCTGGTATTTTTATTTTAATAGGTCTTTAGTATTTATGTATGTACGTAGGTAATGAAAACTACATTGTATTAATTAAAGATATATAAACGAAAACAGAACCATATAAAAATAATCAACAGAAGAAAACAACAAGTCAAATCAACATTTAACGCTCGATATTATTATAAATTATATAATATACCAATATTAATCAACAAAAACATAGTTACTTTCCATAAAATAAAATAAAACATAAATTCTTTTCTTAATTCTAATATAAACCAAGTCATCATCAGCATCAGCAGTTATCATATCACTGAGACGCTTATCTTTAAGGAATATAAAATAATAAAATATGAAAAAGTTATAAAGGAATGAAATTAACAAAATATGAAAACGTTCAATTATTTAGTACTGTCTTGCTCATTATAGTGGGTTCTTAAAAAAATAAGTGTGTCTAAGCTTTTATCACTTAAGCGTGATCTTATTTTGTTGCACAGTAATCCTGCTGCAGAGAATATCCTCTCGGGCTCCACGCTGGTCGCAGGGATCGTCAGAAGGTGATCAAAAGCTAACGACAGAAAACGGCCACGATCACCACCATTCTCAAAAAGAGCCATTTCTATTCTAATTGTAGTGTTTAAATCTTCTTGATCGCTTCGAACTCGTACATTTTTGGTAGCATTCAGTATTTCAGTATTAAGCTCATCTTTTTTTGTTAATATAGCATCTCTGTGCAGATCATTATTTTCTTGATTTTGTGATGAAGGCTCTTCAGGTAGATGAACAGCTATCGAAGAAACGCTATTTGTGCGTGTTAATAGTTCAACAATGTGGCTCCGCATTTCATCGCTGTCTGGTCTTGGATATACGTCGTCTTGCACAGTTGTGTAAAATATACTTCTGGGTTGTGTAAATATAGAAAGATTTGTTTTTTTTTGTAGGTAAGTATTCCAGGTATGTAACCAATAAACTCAAAAACTACTGATTATGTTTTTAAAATTCTTTCACCACTATAAAAAGCTACGAGATCCCTAAGTAACAAAGGCTACTTTTGACCTCATTCTCTCGGAAAAACGTGTAGCAGCGGGTGAAACCGCTAGGCGGACCTCTAGTTTTAAATAAAATCTTAGTAAGAAACCTTTTAATATGATATCTGAATGGGGAAACTCAAATTCTTAATTTAAGTTTATACTTTTCAACTAAGTCCCGAAGGTCCCGAAAGTCCCGGGACGAGGTGTGATCGTACCGGTTCTTTAGTCTATAAAAAAATCCCGGGAATTCCCGGGATTTTCGGGACCGGGATTTCCCGGTACCATTCCCTAGTTTGTACTAAACACAAAGACACCAACGCCATCTTGGGTCACGTAAACCACCATGACGTTCGCCCGCCGATACCCACGACAGGTGTCGCTACTTGACGCGATCAATATTTACTTTTGCAACGTCACAACGTGTTTCCAAAAAACGTAATAAAAGTTGTTCTAGAATACTTTAAATTGATTATATCTTTTGATAGAGTGAAGTGATTGTGGTTCTACACCATATTTGAGTATAAACATTATCATATTGGTTTGGTACTTTTTACGTTAAACGTGTTCAAATCAATCTGTCACATCACATCCAAACAGAAAAAATAATGCTAGCAAAGAATTTATTTAGCGCCAGCTGTTTTCTAACTTACCTACCTACTCGCTTTTTTATGACATTTCTGTGTGACTATTGTGCCCTAAATATGATAAGCACACATGAATTCAGGACACAGTTGATAACGCTTCTTCCATTTTGTTCCGTTTAATTTAATTATTCCCTTTGTGTAATTTCCTTGATTGATTAATAATACCTAACTGCGAACTGCGGTTTCAATCGTATGGAGTAAGATTCCTACAGAAAAAGTCCGTTTTTTCATAGTTATTTTTTCTTGTAATGTCTTAACTCCTATATCATTGTCTTTCAAGAATAACGTAGCAGTCTATCAGTGAAATATTTTTTGTACCTAATAGGATTCCGTACTCGTAAATCATTAGCTCAGGAAGATAAGATAAGATATATTTATTTGCCCAAACATGTGTACACATACAAGAATAAAAATAAAAACTTGGATGCAGGATGACATCAAATCAAAGAATTGGTTCAGAGACATGTTTGCCACATACTATGGCGTGCAAATACACACATCAACACGGTCTAGGGATATTTCATACTCAATTAAATAACTCGAAAAGTACTGGCCGCATTGGAATCTTTTATACACCGATTTGTTTGTAATTTATCTCAGACTAATTCCAAATTTAAATTTTTGAAAATTCTTTTGTTTCGGTGGCAAAAAATGTCTTGATGTATAGGAGAGGGAATTTTCATTTGTGCGAAATTTAGAAAACAATACGAAGAATTACGTTTAGTTACAGTTTTTTTTCATTTTTAAACGAAAGATAAAGTTAAAATTGAGGTATTGTAGCCATGCAACGCCGACATTTGACGAGGGCGGAGATGTTACGAGCTGTGGGAATGCTGGAAGCTGGATCTGTTCAGCGTAATGTTGCTGAGGCCATAGGGACCCATCAAAATGTAATTTCAAGATTGTGGACACGCTATCGTGCCACAGGTGAAGTAGCGGAGCGGCACCGGGGGCCAAGTCGCATCACTACCCCCAGACAAGACCGATTTTTGCAAATTACTGCGCGAGCACAACCAAATGCAACGGCGACTCAATTGGTCCAAAGGCTGCGAGTGGAACACCAAGTGCTTGTGAGTGACCAAACTGTAAGAAGGCGACTGCATGAAAGCAATCTCCTACGCTCTCGTAGACCACTCCGGGTCCCACCTTTACGGAGAGGCAATCGTGGACGACGATTAGAATGGGTTCGGAACCACGTGGACTGGGGCCGTGAGCAACGTGATGAATTCAGGTTCGGCTTCCATCCAGATTCACGAAGGACGCGTGTTTGGCGAGTTCCTGGACGATGGAGCCGTCTCCAGAACCCTCAGGAAGTTCACCCATACCAAGGAGGAACAATTATGGTTTGGGCAGGAATTCGTCTTGGAGGACGGACGGATCTCGTTTGGGTGCGGGGCAATATGACGGCAGAACGATACGTCCAACAGGTGCTGGGGCCCGTAATCTTGCCCCACAGAACACAAATGGGGCAAGATTTCCTGCTCATGCACGACAATGCCCGGGCACACACGGCGAGAACGGTAGCAGCTTGGTTACATACACATAATGTTAGGGCCTTAGACTGGCCTGCTCAATCGCCATATCTAAATCCCATTGAGCATGCGTGGGATATGCTGCAAAGAAGAGCTCTGAAGGAAGTTCCTGAAAATCTGGCTACAGAAGATCAACTTTTTGCGCACCTCAGAAGGACATGGGACAATATTCCGCAGCAAGACATTGACAACCTTGTTCTGAGCATGCCGAATCGTTGCCGATGTGTTATGAACATCATGGGCGCTTTCTCAGACTACTAACTTCAAGTTTATAAACACAAATTAAATGATTTTTCTATTTTTTTCAGTTTTTACTCACAAATTAAAAGTTCATTCATATACGATTTCCGTCTATGCTTCATTTTTTTTCCATAAAATCCTGAAATTTTAATCTAAGTACCTTAACCATTATTAAAAAATGGTAGAATATTAAATAACGTATCTTTTAAATATATACATGTCATATAAATAATTAACACATTGATAGTAATTCGCTTTTTTAAAAATATCCCTAGACCGTGTTGATGTGTGTATTATGTATGTTAAACAAATTAATAACGCATGAACATAACATGATAGTTACCTAGTTACAAAATATGGATTAGAAAAAAAGTGAAAATACATTAATGTCAAAATATTAATCAAAATATGCTCGATCCGATAGTTAAAACATAGTCAAATTAGTGTCAAAATTACAATAAAATACCTATAAATGTCAAAATTAGGGCTTAACCTCTCTGCTCGACAAAATTTTGACATTTGACACACCAGCTGACTCGACGGGGTGTTGCGAATTACGTCATGATAATCAGAAATTTACTTTAACTTTCAGCATTCGAATTGATTAAGAAAACTGTGTTACCGCGCCTATTTTGTATAATAAGTTTGTGGCAAATATCTCTAACTATATGCTGAGGTCGGTAAAACCGCGTCATTCTACTGTGAAAGTTGTATAAAATAGATATTACCACACCTATCCAAAAGGTAGACACCTCAAAATCGCTGAAAATATGTACATAAACCATCTAATCTCATGATGAAAATATGCAAAAGGGAAAAATAAAGATATTGTCATTCTCTCTGCATTCTTACTTTTACCATTTTTCGTACATAAACTACATAAAAAACATGATCAAATCTTGATAAAAATTACTAAAAATTGTGTTTGTGTGTGTTGCGACGTGACACCTCTTAGTGCTGACCATCCACCCAATTTTCTTATTCCGATTCAAAAATGTCATAAAGCCTAATCGATAATCGGTATTTAAAAAAAATAAAAAAATTGTAGAGACTGAATAAAAACTCTTTGGTATATTTTATCATGAATTAATAGTTTTTTGAAATTATATAATCATTTTAATAAGTACAAACACGTACAGTGTGGATAGGGGTGTAACTTTTTATGGTTCCCTACGTCCGAATGAAAAAACGGAACCCTTATACCCTCACTCGTGTGTCTGTCTATAGGTTTGTTACAATCGATTTGTTTCGAATCTACTGGACCGATTAAGTTGAAATTTGGTACACTGTATATAAATTTCTGTGACTCAAATACGGACGTGTAACATGAATAAATTAATTATGAATATGGGGTCACTTTTTGGGGTCACATTAGATAAAAAAAATACCATTATTATAGTTTCAAACTCAAATGGGTCCCGTCTGCTTCCAAATTTTATTTAATTTAAAATGGGCTTGTTTTTAGCTTTTCAGTTAGTTTTAGTACAAGGATGCAGTCGGTTTTTTTAATTTTTCTAATTACTTTTTTTTATTTCCAGCTTTTTAGGTTACAAATGTGAAAGATGTGTTTCGCAGACGATTTAGTTCTTGATACGTGTTTTTTACGATTTGTCACTTTGAACTATTTTTAAACCATATAAGTTGTATATATTTTTGTAATCACCTTTTAAAACCCTTTATTTTGATACCCCAATCGATAGGTATTGAGAAAAAAAAAATGATTGAAGGCATAATATGGCGCCAAAAATCCGCCATTTTGTTTTTTTCTATTTTGATATGCCCAGTGTCACTCTCACAGTAAATACGAATCTAACGACACCTCTCAAGCTAAAATCCATCGAGCCGTTCAGGCCGCAGAGCGTGCCAAACAATTATACATACTTACATACTCTAGAAAAACATAACCCTCCTTCTGGTGCAGTCGGGTAAATAGTAGATTGTTATACAAGGTTCAAAAGGAATCTATTCCCATACGAGGTATTTAGACTATAGTCCGAGTAGGAATTGATGACTTTCACCCGTGTTAAATACTCTACTTTTCATTTCGAATATAAGGAAAGTAAAAAATAGTGTTTTTTCTAAAATATTTATTGATAAGAATAACATGAATAATAGGTACCTATTTAAAATTAATTGAAATATTAGAACAATTTGTGTGCTATTTTAAATATGGAACACACCGCGTCACTGCCGCGGGCCGTCCCGCTTGATAGGTATTTTTTTTCACACTGGCTGTTTATACACTCACAAGACCGCAACATTTTTCTTAATTATGTAAAAATTTCGTAGCTGACTACTTCCAACCAATTTAGTTCTATTTTTTAATTCATTCCCGACCTAGAGAGGGAAGCAATTACTATGAGTCTTTCCCGCCTTAAAGTGGGAAGCAACGTCTTCCACCCGCTATTCGGATCAAACAAATACTACTTTCCGAGTATGAGAAATGAAAAAGCTTTGCTTACTGTAAGTACCGTGTGATATATCAAATGAAAGGGTTTGTCGTGAGGGTCACAAACATATTTTTAATAACTAAAAAAAAGTTATTTAGAAACAATATATCTGAAACCACAGCCTAAAATAAAAAGAACTACAAAATATAGTTCTGTGATTATTCTAGATTCCAAGAGATCCTATCAGACGTCTGGTCTTCAAATAATATAGCAAATCTCTCATTCTATACTGCGTACATACTTACATTTGGTCACAGTCAAAATATGTTCGGGACGTTATATTTAATTTGAAGTTGGTATTTTTAAATGTTATGCTTAAAACACTTGTTATAAGAAGTCGGTTAAAAATAAGATTTTTGGCATTTTCAATCTCAATAGTAAGAAATGCTCAAGATGTTATTCCCCATAAGAAAACAGTAGGACTTTGCTTTTCTGGCTGGCACTTTAATTTTTGAGTAGGTACCTTATGAATGATGGGTTTATGAAAAACAAACTGATTTTTGCAGTCGATCAAATTAATGATGATGTACATTGTGCATGCGTAAATATTCAACCCTAACGGAACCTTTCACTGTGCGTGGTCCGACATAAACATGGAAAGATTTTTTTTAAATTTCGTTGGGAAACTACCACAAAAACAAACAATTACCTTTACTCAAGTAAATTAATAGAAACAAAAACTACCAAGCTCATAAAACTAACAACACATATTAAAATGTAAAGTGATTGCGGAATACGCAATTTATACAATTAATTTATCATCATTCCCAAACTTCTGCTCAGCCTACCTAAAAAATGTATACTGGGCATTCTGTAGCAAACTATTAGAAAAGTATCAAAAATAAATACTTAATTGTAAAATACATAAAAATAATTTTATAGGGCGAGCGCATTCGAAGATAAATTCAAATATAGAAACAAATTCGGCGCGAAATTCAATAAATGACTATGGTCTAAGGTCCTCAGTGTTATTGACTCAGTTCAATTGAATGTCCAAAAAACTATTAAAATTACATTAGAAAAGCATAAATCATTATTATAAACAATGCTTATTGTATTTAATGCTTAAAATAATTTTATTTCAATTTCTGAGTATCGATTTCCGATATTCGACATATTAATTACCCGAGTCAATCGAAATTAAAAAAAAAAATCGTTTTGCATAATCGCTTTCGCACATCATTACGATAAAAAAAAACAATCATGGACGGCGATTTTGAACACAAATTGAGTAGTGGTAATGAATAATACGTGTTATTCGACCTGTGTTTCAATATTACGTTAAGATTTGGGCATTTTCGTGTTGTTAATAACATTTACAATAATATTTGTCACATTTTAAGTCTTATCTACTTGTGTGTGTGTGATATTTGTGAAAAGTAAAAATGTAAACACGCAATATTGGCGCGAAACTTCGACATTAGATATAAAAAAACTTCATTACCACTACTTATTTTAACTTGAACAACGTATGAATTCGTCAAATAATTAAATTATGTAGTATTCACTGCCCCTGTGGTGGAGTTTGGATGTTCGAAATCCCCAATTTTTATGTTTTTTAGCCTCGACCACCACTGACAACAAAATGGCGATTATCGCATTTACAGACTTGAATTTTATAAAGGTAAAGTAATAAGCTTGCGCGCTAAATATGAAATATTTAATGGCGTTAACATACGAGTTTTTTATCCAACTCTCTTAATTAACGCACATTCATAAGATTTGATGGGTAGCTTAATAAATATTTACATAATCAATGTAGGGTGTCGTATGTCGTAATTCTTGGGTCCTAAAGGGGTCATTACCGAGCCGGCGGAGGTATGTGTGTTCGGGTCCTAAAGGGGGCGCTACCGAACTATACGGTTAAACTATTACATATTGATGTCAGATGTCAGTAGTTTAAATAATGGGTAATACACAAACACAGCGATGGGTAATAAAAAAAACACACAAAGTACTTCAAACATTTTAGGTTAGCGTATCAAAATTTTTTTCTTCCAAAAACTCAGAAATAGTATAGTAGGCTTTACTAACAAGAAAGTTCTTTAAATGTCTTTTAAAAAGGTTAACATTTAACATTTTAATTGATCTTGGTATCATGTGATCATAAATCATTGGAGCCATACAAAAAATACTATTAGGAAAATAAGATAGTTTCTACGAAATAATCCCAAAGAAAAATTCTCAAGGATTATCATTATTTAGTCATTAGAAATACTGTGAAAAGTCCACTGTGTTAAAATGTGCAAAAAATTACAAGTCAGAGGACCCGAAACTCTGTTTATAGCAAAAAAATTTTAGAATAGTTTTGCGGCAATTTATGCACCACACGTTTATTTCTTATTAAATTATACCTACACGAGAAAGATGAAGAAACGAGATACACAGCTTCGAAATGTTGACCATAAATAGAGACACGAGACGGTCTCAATCTGTCAAAATAATCCAGGGTGTTACGGAAAGGGTATATCAATACAAACGGGTTGAAGAGTGTATCTGATACACTCTTTAACCCGTTTGTATTGATATACCCTTTCTGTAACAACCTGTATAATATAACATAATATGTATAATATAATATTTTTATGTTCCAGACGATGAAACACCGAGATTAAAAGCAGACTGGTTTATTATATAAGTATTTAGACATACCCTCACATATATCTACACATATTATGTGAAACTTACAATAATACCGTCACCTCTTAATCACACTATACAGGGTGTTACAGAAAGGGTATATCAATACAAACTGGTTGAAGAGTGTATCTGGTCTAGAATCTCTGTACAAAATTTCAACTCAAAAGCATTAATTTTGGAAATGCTTAATATTTTTTTATTTCGACATCACGGCGCTGCACTGGCGCGCGGCAGCGTGATGTGCGTGTACTAAGCGCACAGACATACTACAGATAATGGATAATGACCCGCGTAGTGCGTTGACACATTTTAATTTAATAAACTATCGAAATAAAAAAATATTAAGCATTTTCGAAGTTACTGCTTTTGAGCTGAAATTTTGTACAGAGATTCTAGACCAGATACACTCTTCAACCTGTTTGTATTGATATACCCTTTCTGTAACACCCTGTATATATGTCGGAGACGGTTGTCGACTACATTTGTGGGTAGTCAATAGAATTTGTTATGATTTGTTTTCTTATTATTAATTTAAGAGATTTTACTATCCATTATTGTGTAATAAATTGGAACATAATTTATTGAGTACTCAGTGTACACGCTAATTGATTTTAGCAACTTATTTTGATAATTGTAACCGATGGTTTTGTTCAAACCAATTGATGACATGTTACTTTGATTTTAAAACGATTTACTTTGTGAAATCACTATTGTTTATTTAAGACAATTATTCTTGTTGTATTATTCGATTTATAATGTGAGTTATAATGTGAATCTATTTGATTTAGCACATTTTAATATTTTGTATCAAGTAAACACGATGACGTATTTCCGTACGCCATTTGGACAGAGTTGTTGTGGGGCGAGTGCGTAGTGGGGACAAACCTTTATAACTGAGCGCACTCGTTTGTGCTGAACAGTCAGTGACAGACAGTCAGTCAGACAGTCGGTGAGAGTCAGTCGGTGTTCGGACTCGACTCCTGACAGAGCACTAGCTCCCGACAAACCTGTCGGTTTACTTGGGTGGCTCTGTCACTATACGAAAAGAAATCGATCCTACGATTTGTTCGCAATTACTTTGTTGCTGTACATAATTATTTTACTGTGTATCTAGTTGTGTCGTGTACCTACAGTGTGTGAATTGCTAGTGTGATTAATTTGTTCGTGATAATATAATTTGATTTGAACTACAAACGGTTTTTCTATTGCGCAATAACCAACACTACCCACAGTATGCCCACAGTACTTTAATCAAATATGCCTGATAATAACGAGACGCCTGTAACCTACTCCTGATCCTACATATATATATCACACTAATCACACTAATATTATAAAGGCGAAAGTTTGTGAGTGTGTGTGTGTGTGTGTTTATATGTTTGTTACTTCTTCACGCTCAAACCGCTGAACCGATTTAAATGAAATTTGGTATAGGGATAGTTTGAGTCCCGGAAAAGAACATAGGATAGTTTTTATTCCGATATTCCCACGGGATCGAAACTTATGCGGGTGAAACCGCGGGGCGCAGCTATTAATCTATAATTGTATGTAACTAAGTTCTTGGATCGTCATGCTGTGCTGGCGCTGCTGCTGCGGCTGCGGAAAACCTCAAGCGGCGAAAGTATAATAACCTTATCGGATAGTACATTATGATACATGTGTGCTATGTTGATCATTAAACTTGAGGCGGTATTATTCGCGCGAGCCGTAAGCGAGCGCGATAAGGAAGCCGAGCCCGAGAGTATAATGATCAATGCACACGCGTTTCATACGATGTTTTTCAAGTAATGTTCATTCCTACACCTGCGCGCGCATTGCTAGCGCGGCGCGCGTTTATTTACTTAAAGGCACAGACAAAACCTACAAACAGCCTATAAAAAAAATATAATAAATCATCACACTAATATTATAAAGGCGAAAGTTTGTGAGTGTGTGTGTGTGTTTATATGTTTGTTACTTCTTCACGCTCAAACGGCTGGACCAATTTTGATGAAATTTGGTATAGAGATTGCTTGAGTCCCGGAAAAGGACATAGGGTACTTTTTATCCCGATTTTCCCACGGGATCGAGACTTATGCGGATAAAACCGCGGGGCGCAGCTAGTACAAAATAATGTTTAGACTGATCGTAGTGTGTAGTGTCAAATTGTAGTTTAGTTAGTATGGAATTAGAAAGTACTATTGGCATAGAGAAATATACATTAATTCAGTGAGAATCCGCAATAATAGAACGCCAGTAGTCTTTTCCGTTTGGTTCCGGTAGGGACGACGGACAATTATATTTAACCTGACAGATCTAAGAGAAGTAGATAAATCAGTATCTATCTTTATGTTTCTATAAAATAAATCTCTTTACAATCAACATACAATATTTTTGTCTAAAATCACATAAAATCAGTAAAAGTTGTTTATGCTGCTTTTAAGGCTCCTTCCTGGGTTTACATCAGTTTTGTCACTTTCAAACAACACCACTTTGCCTTTCGAGCTTAGAGTATAAACGCGTAGTTCTTCTCCGATCACTGTTTCACTCTGAACTAGTTTACATAAAGTGTGTGGGGGCATCCCCACCATCCTTCTCACTTCAGGAATCTAAGGATAGTACTTCTATTCTTCTGTGTACCTCTTGCCTTGACCGAGAGGCAAAAACAAAGACTACCGTTTTTAATCCCATTCTTTACCTACGCAAGTAATAATAAAATGTAACTAACTCTGAATAAATGAACTACCAGATAATTAATCAGAGTTAGTTACATTTTATTCCCCCCGAGTGGGAGGCCAGACTCTCATAATTATTACCCAACCAAGTACGGTCAAGTGCAGCTTACGCCACATTAATCAGTATTATACGCCGGACACTTCTTATTTACTTATTTATAAACACACAAACGTAGTTATAACTAATACACATTTTTTTGTAAGAGGACAACTCATTTCCTTTCGATATAATTATAATTTATATTGATGTATCAAAGGGAAAATGCGACATCGACCATTTTGTTCCGGAAAATGGCAAACGGACGCGTTATATGAATCAGAAGAACAAACTTCAAATATTTTTATTTTGTACCTAGACAGCAAATATTTAAAAAAATATCATTTGTCCTAGTAAGCGATAAAGCTAAACTGTACAAAAAATAAATAACATGCCGTTTTGTTAGTTGGTTGTATACAGAAATATACCCATAGACATCGAAAATTTTGTCCTATTTGTCCCAATTACCTATTAGTTCCACGGACACTCACGTTGCGACTCAAACGTCTTCATTTTGTCATCGATAATATGAAGTCGAGCGTACTTGTATAATAGAAGTCAGTGCTACAAGAGCTTGCAACTTGCCAATAACAAATAAAATAGTAGATTGTTATGCAAGGGTCGAAAGGAATTGATGACTTTCACCCGTGTTAAACACTCTACTTTTCATTTCGAATATAAGGAAAGTAAAAAGTAGTAATTTTTCTAAAATATTTATTGATAACAATAACATGCATAGTACATATTTAAAATTAATGGAGAAGTTAGAACAATTTGTGTTTAAAGTTACATTCTTGTTTGGAATATTTACGGTGTTTGATATATTATGTTATGACTTTGGCTATGCTGGATGTCTGTAAAAGTAGGAGAATCTGGTATTCGATTAGACGGTGGAATCCATGGCAGAGACTCCCTTGAAGTAGTTGGTTGAGGCGAACTTGGGCGTAAATTTATAGGACGTCTCATTTAATTTGCTTGAAATTTTGGTTTTATTTTGGACAGAATCCTCAATGTAGCCTTCCGCGACTGTGCTGGATTTCCATCCTCCATGTCTTTTTAACACTGTCAAGTTCGCCCCAGAATCGGCTAACAGTGTCGCTGACGTTCTTCTATAACAATGCCCGGTATACTGCTCACAGTTTGGTAAATTCAAATATGTTGCTGTCTGCTTCGGCATACCTGCCCCCTTATTCACAAACACTCGATATGCTTCCGTATCGTATCGAACATTAATCATTGTTATCGGAGGAGTCTTCTCAATGCTGTTCACAAGTCCAAAATCCGAAAATTTTGTCAGTTTAAATCAAATAGACGCCCGCTATTCTTCCAACAGCTATTTGCTGTTGAGGGGAAGTCAAATCAGGTTATCGAAATGTCAGGTTATCGATACGATAGCCTGTCGTATGGTTGTGAATCAGGGCTCTGATATTTTATTTTTACCGATCACTTGTTTGTAGCATTTTCCCTTTTGGTAGTTGAGAAAAAAGCGTGTGAAAAAACCCTTTTTATGTCATTAGGTCTGATTATTTGAATTTTTTTTACTATTTGTGTAAACTCTTCTCGTACTGCGAACGTCCGCTCAATATTTGTTTTTGTTTTAGTCAATTTTACGAGTAATAACTGACATTGATTTTCAACTTCGTTAATTGTTAGATTACCTCTGTTCACTCGAATGTAGTAGCTGTAAGTTTTCTTAAAAGTAATAAAATAAAATAAATAAATTTGTGAGCTCACTGCTGCTGCAGGCGCCGCTTATACCGAGTATGAATACCACCTGTGAAAAACATTTAATTTTGTCAGTATTTATCTTTTAGGTATGTAGGCATGGACGTATAGTTTTATACGTCCATGTATGTAGGTAAAATAAACAAGTAAGTAGAGATCTTTTACTCTAAAAATGCACGTCGTTCCAACGTCTTTAACTCTTTACTCTCAATATACGCAATCTGGTCAGTGTAGGTAATTTCCACTTTTTATGCAAAACTTTCTATAATACATAATCAGAGTAAAGCTAAGACAATGGGGACGAAGTTCATTTTTAGAGTAAAAGACCTCTCTCTACCTAGATAATCACTTATAGCGTACCTTTACTGCCAAATATAATCTCGTTAGGGGCTTTATTTAAAAATGTTTCCACTTCGTAAGAGGTGAAAACCTTAGATTTTTTGCTCTTGAACCCCCTTTTTTTTTTCTTTTTTTTTATGTATGGGAAATCATCAAATGACCCCTCCCGCTCTGGGTGGAGCGGAAGGAAGTGTCAGACTCTTACTGACTAAAACCCATCCGTGTTCCTTCCTTAGCCCTTTATGTTCCGGGGTAGCGGTAACCCTTTCGGACAATCCCGCACCCCCGGCAGGCTTCGGCCCTGGCAGGCCCCTTCCTTTATGCTGACATCTCTTTGAGGCGCGCGTGGAACACGTACGCGCCGTCCGGCACGGGCCTGGTCCTGATCGGACGGTAAGCTACCCATTACTCTCCGTCCGCAGGCCCACGCCTACGGTGGCCGGGAGTCGTCACGCGGCTCCCGACGCCCGGAGCGTCTCCCGCGGCGGCTGGGGTGTGAGGTTCTCTCCCTCAGCCGTTCCGCCACCGCCTTCGCTAGCATGACTGCTTCGCAGAAGGAGGTGACCGCCTCCCACTCCCTCTCGCCCCGGACCATGGCTTGAACCAGGGCCGGACGCGAGAGGTCGCCGCCGTTGTCGATCGCCTCTACGAGGGCACGGCGGTGCTCCGCCCATGCGGGGCAGACCTCAGAGGGCAAGATGTTAGGTCACTTGCATTGTTTGGTGACTACATTTTGGTGACAGATCTACTATTTGGAGGACAAACCCTATTATTTAAGAAACACAAAACTAATTAAATTGGTGATAGCTTAAATGATACCCGTAAGAAACACGCTTTCGGAAAATGATTTTATTTTCTTGTCTGCTCGCCACTTCATAAAATCACTGTATGTATTTAGATTATCTTTCTTTTGAAATTTCTGGCAAAAGATTTTCAATTACTGCATTTGCCTCGTCTTTAAGAGCCTATACTACCTCAAATGGCTTAACGTGATCCTCCGTTATGTCGAAAATCCTGCACCATTAATTTTGAAATAAATATATGGTAAAGTTGAGGATTAATACAAAGTCTTATGTTAGACGAAAACACGATTTCATAAAATTTTCTCGATAGAAAAAAAATCCAAAGTTACCTCTAACCCGAACAATAAACCGCTCGCGCTGGCATTCAAAAAATACTTCAAATTAGATCATGAAACTTTGCATACTAACTGAACTTACTTTAAAGCAGGTCTTATGTTATTTACTTTTTTATAATTACCATTATTTTCACTGTAAAAAGCAAATACCTAAACTATTAGCGCTGCCTGTCGCCCAGCACCGCACTCTGTCTCGCTCTCACTCAGTCCGCGAGCAGTATCGTATGAGCGAGATAAAGAGCGAAGTTTAGCTGAGGTAGTATAGGCTCTTAACCGAATCTGGGGTCAACATTTCAGAATCGCTTAACTCATTTTTATTAAAGAAATATGAGTCTATAAAATCAAGTTTTTGAATTTCGGTACAGCGTACAGGGTTAGTAATACTATTGTCTTTTTTTATTTTAAATATGGAACACACCGCATCATCGCCGCGGGCTGTCCCGCTTAATAGCTTTTTTTAGGGTTCCGTAGCCAAATGGCAAAAAACGGAACCCTTATGGATTCGTCATGTCTGTCTGTCTGTCCGTCCGTCCGTATGTCACAGCCACTTTTTTCCGAAACTATAAGAACTATACTGTTGAAACTTGGTAAGTAGATGTATTCTGTAAACCGCAGTAAGATTTTCACACAAAAATAGAAAAAAAACAATAAATTTTGGGGTTCCCCATACTTAAAACTGAAACTCCAAAAATTTTTTTTTCATCAAACCTGTACGTGTGGGGTATCTATGGATAGGTCTTCAAAAATGATATTGAGGTTTCTAATATAATTTTTTTCTGAACTGAATAGTTTGCGCGAGAGACACTTCCAAAGTGGTAAAATGTGTGTCCCCCCCCCCCCTCTAACTTCTAAAATAAGAGAATGATAAAATTAAAAAAATATATATAATGTACATTACCATGTAAACTTCCACCGAAAATTGGTTTGAACGAGATCTAGTAAGTAGTTTTTTTTTTTAATACGTCATGAATCGAAAACCGCAATTTACCTTTCACAAAGTTACAACGAACTACAAGAACTTTTATATTATGTTACTTGCTGCTACGGAACCCTTCATGGGCGAGTCCGACTCGCACTTGGCCGGTTTTTTTTAATTCACACTGGCTGTTTATACACTCACAAGACTGCAGCATTTTTCATAATTCATGTAAAAAATTTCGTAGCTGACTACAGTTCTATTTTTAAAATTCATTCCCAACCTAAAGAGGGAAGTAATTACTATGAGTCTTTCCCGCCCTGTGGTTGGAAGCAGCTTCCACCCGCTATTTGGATCGAACAAACACTACTTTCCGAGTATGAGAAATGAAAAATGATTTTGTGTGGTATGTTAACACATAACTTCAGCAATAGCGTCATTTTACAAATCAAAATGTTGCCATAAAATTATCCATACCTAATGAATTAATTTTTGTTGCAATAATAATAAAAATTATTAGAAAATGATAAACTTGAATAAAACCGTCATGTTTTACATTCTTTGCGATAGGTACGGTACAACAATGAAATGGAATGAAATTATTTTATATAGTAGGATTTTTATTTTAGGTAATATATACACAAATTGACAATGGCGTCGGCAAAATCGGTGGTTTTGTTTGTTGTTTCTGCGTTAATTTCGTGATGTTTTCGGATTTGTGTCTAGATTGGAAGATCTTCACCTGATCTCGAGTCGAGCTAATGCTCCTCGTTCCAGAGAATAATTGTTTGAATGAGAAATTGACTCTAGTGAGAAGTCGACTATAATAAGATTTAAAATTTCTTCTCTATGATAATAAGTATTTGTGACTTTGGAAAACAAAATAAAATGTTTTAAGTGCAGACAGTGCGGCTGTCACCTGCTAAAGACGGCGTGCAGTTGTTTCGATTTCCCAAACCTAACCTAACCTGACTCAATTTGTGGTGATGTCATCTGTCTGATTAAAAAGTAAATAAATTATAACATAACCTAGCTGAGCCCCGCGGTTGCACCCGCATAAGTTTCGATCCCGTGGGAATATCGGGATAAAAACTATCCTATGTCTTTTCCCGGGACTCAAACTATCTCTATACCAAATTTCATCTAAATCGGTTGAGTGGTTTAGGCGTGAAAAGGTAACATACAGACAGACAGGCAGATAGACAGAGTTTCTATCAAATTTATAATATTAGTATGGATGGATAGTATATTATAGTATTATAGTATGGATATCGTATTATTGTTGTTTTATTTTCGGGTGCCCGATTGCCCAAAAGAAAGTAGGACTGAGTCTTGCGTTTCTTTCGCGGTGCATGATAGTTTTACTGGGCGAACTCTAGATGTCGTCAGCAGCGACTTCCGTTTTTTCTTTTTTATTTGAAGTTGAAATTCTTCTGCGCTAGGAGTAATAGTTTTCTGTCAGTGTTTTGCCGTCAGGATATGTTCTGTGGTTTTGTGGATCAGCCGATCAGCCGCTGCGAGCGTTTAAGTGGATTTTGTTGTTTGTGTGTTCATTCAACAGTGTTCATTGACGCCGAGAACTGCCTGGTAAAGTGGAAATAAGAATTTATAATACGCCCAGTGTACAGATTCTCATATTGAAAGAAAGCGAAGCGAGTGCCACTCTCACACAATTGGTAACTTGCATCAGTCACTTGCATGATCTATTCACGAATTGCTACTTGAATTCCTGACCATTATCTTGTTAAGTGTTTTCCTAGTGCGGTAATAATCATAATTAATGAAATAGATTAATTTAATATCATCATACAACAATGTATTTATTGACGTAGTAAATAAGTAATGTAACAACTGACAATGTCATAACATAACCATAGCGCCAGGTGTATATCTTTCAGTCTATCAAAAAGTACTCTGTGTACCTATATATCATTCGTCCATTTCCTAATAAGCTACATCTCCGGCGAAGCCGCGATGGTGAGCGAAAGCCGTCGGCGACGATTAGCACGTGTGGGATCGCCGGAGACCCGCAGAGCCGGAGCCGTGACAGAAACCATGCCTGCTGCATGTTGCATGCTCGCTTGCATGCGGCATGCTTGCTTGCATGCTGCATGCTCGCTTGCATGCTCGCTTGCATGCGGCATGCTTGCTTGTATGCTGTCTGCATGCTTGCTTACATGCTGCATGCTTGCTTGCATGCTGCATGCTTGCTTGCTTGCACCTGCATTAACATTAAATAATTTGAATTTAGGACTTATAACTTTTATTAATTAAATAACTTTTATTAATTAAAAACGGTTTTAAGTCTTTTTACCGACGACGGTACGGAGACGGTATATGCGTTTGGGGTATGATGATCACATGGCTACGGCGTTAAGTTTTTCGTGGTAGCGTGCATTCGTTGTTAAGTGTTTCGTATTAGTAATCTTACGGGACGTGTTATTCGATGTTACACTTTTCTAAGTCACGTAACACACTCGAAATTTTGTTTGGGCGTCGGCTGCATTGTGCTCTGGACAACGCGCGGCCTAACCCTAAAAGAACTCTGCAACACAAACAGATATAGGCAAACATTGAGTCTGAGAAACTAACCCCATCTTTTAAAGCAGGTGACAGCGTATTTGTTCGCGCCCGAGACGGATCCCGATGGGTACCTGCTACAATATCAAGGCGTACCCACAGATATCCTTACGCTGGGGCCACTTCAGACGGTATGACTTCACTTCCGAGGAGATATGCAGTTCATGTGCGTTCCCACTTAGCAGACCCAATCAGTCCAGCTGTTACTGATCTTCCTCCATTACCTTCGTCAACACCTGTTGTACACCGACTAGCACCGCCGTCCACACCTCATTCTCGTCCTTTGCCTCCGTACACACCTACGCCTCATTCACTAACTTTTTCCACACCTTTCAGACAGCGATCACCATCACCCACACTTGTCTCAGCAATCAGCCAGAGTCACCTCACCCAACGCCTCGACTAACCCAACTATCAATTTGGTCCTCCTGGCAGGCTACTCAAGACTCGCCTGATATAAATCCAAATGTGATGGAGCACATCGTTCCAAGTTCATCAGGCACACAGAATCAAGCGGGCACTCCACGACAAGGCAGCGCTCAAACTCAAACTCAAAGCATTTATTTCAATTAAACCATTTACAGGCACTTTTGAATTGTCAAGAAGTCAGTCAGTCAGAAAATGTGAAGCTAGTTGCCCATTCCAAAGCTTAGGTACCTATGGAGAAGAACGGGCAAGAAACTCCATGGACACTCTTTTAAATTATATTTTTACATAAATATTAGTTACATCATTTATATTGAATTTATAATTATATGTGAGAACGATGTAAAAATAAAACGACGTACGCGTTAAAAGCGTCCAGAGTACAGCAAATTGTAAAAAAAAACAACAATTCAAAAATAAAATATGTAGTTAAAAATAAGCCGAGGCAGCTAAGTGATGACCAGCCCCAGCTGACGGCGCCCGTTCACGAACATGACGCATGTATTAGCACCATTCAGCTCAACCATTTTGAAGGGAGCTAAATGATCCAACACACACGCCACCGTCAGCGAGTCATTTGTGTGAGCATGACATAGGTACTATCAGCCGCCAGGGCACATTCAAGTCAATGAAAGACATATTACCGTAAATGGTAGCACTATAGTACATAGAACTCACATCAGTGCTATGCAATTATACAATACAAAGTAAATTGAGTTTATACAATGCAAAGATAGACTTACAATCTTCAGCAGCTCCAACAGTATTTTCAAGTGTTAATCAATTAGTTGTGGTTGTGGAGCAGGACCAGCATTGAGCCAGGCATTTTTATCCGCGATGTAACTGAGACACCTGGTCTCCCAGTGGCCACGGCTGCTTTGCAGGGAGCACCAGCAAGGCGCAGTGGGCACACCACCACAAAGCCACGACGACTTATCGAGGAGATGTCGTAGCTTATTATTATTAGGATATGGACGAATGATATATATACCTGGCTCTATGGTTATGACCATTGTCAGTTATTACTTATTTTATGTAATTTGTTTTCGTTTTTGATTGCTCGTTTCTTCCCTGACTTGGTGCTCGTCAAATATGCTCTCCCAGCCTTGATACTGCAATCTTCAAAATGCTCTAGCGTTTGACATTCCTTGCAAGTATGGTCTTTTGCCTTACAATCGCCGACCTTATGCCTATCATGCATATGATAGGCATAAGGTTTACCGCATAGGTAATTAGGTACCGCATCGACGGCACTGATCTAGACCAGTCCTGCGTAAAAACGTACTCTGTTTATTGTGATGCGCCATATTGGTTTTTGTTCTGACTTTGTTTGTAGCAGCAGGTAAACCGGCGTGAATGTCACGCTCAGCAAGCTCTCTAGACTGAGCTACTGCAAAGAATTTCGCAAATGTAACTTCCACAGTCTTTCCATCCTAATGTTCTTGTAGGTCGGGCCATTTCTGTTTCAGATCCACTTCTAGCTGCTAGGGTGGTTTATGCCAGTCGCAAATCGTTCACACAGCAGACGTTCGCACAAGTCCTCCTTGTAGCCACAGTCGGTGGCGAGTTTCTTGAGCCTGTTACCGTAGTGTTAATCCATAGTCTCATTGCAGTCTCATACGCAAATCCAAAACTCAGTTAAAGCTTTGAGTTTTGTTGTTTTAGGTCAATGTAAGTCGAGTAGTTTAAACTTTACGTCTTTGTATAGACTGTTTTTAAAATCGGGTATGAGTGCTACTTACAGATCGTGGAAGACTTAATAAGAGTTCTTTCCTGATGTCGTCTTCGCTTACGTACAGATATCGCATTAGTAGCCGTATCGCACTTGATACAGTTGTTGTTGGTGTTCGCCGAGCTGGTAGACTCCGTACCAGGTGTTGCTGGTGCGGGGGCCGCCGCTGTCGGTGGATGTTGTTGTAACCCGAGTTGTTGCAAAATTTCTGATATTTGCTGTTTTTGCTCCCGTTGTATGTGCATAAATTCTTTAAATTGGTCCGCGTTCATTTTGACTACCATTTTGACTACTACTATTCTCGTCACCAATGAAATAGATTAATATCATCTTACAAGAATGTATTTACTGACGTAGGAAATAAGTAACAACTGACAATGTTACAACCATAGAGCCAGGTATACAGGGTTATTTGAAAAACACCAACAACCTCTTAAGAGGTCATTGTACTCATCATTATGAACAACTTTTACTATGGGACCAAACCTGAATCGCGAAAAAAAAATCAGCTGTTCCATACATTTTGACGAGTTCTACGAACATAAATGTAGGGAACAGCTGATTTTTTTTTCGCGATTTCATGTTTGGTCCCATAGTAAAAGTTGTTCATAATGATGAGTACAATGACCTCTTAAGAGGTTGTTGGTGTTTTTCAAATAACCCTGTATATCAATTAAATATTGTGTATGTGTAATTAACGCATTCTGTTTTGCAGGCAATTGCAACTCGCAGACTAAAAACCAGCGTTATATTATTTTAGATTACAATTTACAAGGCAATAAGAACTACTGCTGAAAAAGAAGGTTACTTTACCTTCTTTTTTGTTCAGGAATTTTATTACTACTAATACACAAAATACACAAGGACACACTGAGGGTGGAATGTTTCCAGTTAAAAAATCTATAATGCCTAAATACACACTGAAAGCCAGGTATGTAATTATTTTATGTTCTAGCCCTGCCTGCATTGTAATGACATACACTTGTTATAACTTGAAAAGACATTGATTTTCTCAAATAGGTAAGTTTTATACTTACATATGAAGTGAATGTTAAACTATTTCCAGGAAACGTCAACTTTGTGTGATAATACTTTTAATACTAAATTTAAAAGCAGGAATTCACTTCTATAAACTTTATGGGAAGTTACACTACTCGCACACCCCTGCGTGGGCCATACAGGGACAACTGTACAAGCAGGTCGCTGCAAACCTAGTGCTCCAGAAGTCTAAGCCTGATTGTAAATATGATGAAATACTTAAAAGTACTAGTTCTCTGCTTAATTGGGAAGTGCCGAGGAAATACGATGACTTCTCAGCAAAGGGCTTAGTGAATGGTAGCTACGTGCCAGAACACTGCAATCCCCTGTTCAGTGTTGCTTTAATAGTAGCTTACAGGAATAGACAGAGCCAACTACAAATATTCCTGCCATATATTCATAATTTTCTAAGGAAACAAAACATACACTACAGGTGAGCATTTTTAAATCTGTCTATTACCTAAACCAAACAAGGACCAGAGTTATTGTTTTGTCTGAATGTCATTATTCTCTTGCCCTGATCTCAATTTATTTGGGGTTGACACAACATGTATTTTTCTTCCATACTTTTCTATTAGTTGGTTTGTAAATAAATCACACAACAATTAAATCTGAGTTCGTCTTTTCGCATTAAAAGTGTACAATCTAAAAAATAAGAAATTGGGTTATGTGTATTGGGTTGTGTATCGCAAATATTTTCTCATAATGAAAAAACCGGCCAAGAGCGTGTCGGGCCACGCTCAGTGTAGGGTTCCGTAGTTTCCCGTCCGTCACAATAAGTGTTCCCACTTATGAGTTTAAAGGTGGGTATCCATTATGTTCGCGCTCCAGCAGCGCTCCGCGCTCCTGCAACTGCTCCCGGTAGTGGGTACGTGCGCGAACACGGAGCGTGCAACATTGCACGCTCCGCGGCAGGCGCTCCGACTCGTGACGGTTTTTAGCGCGTACACAAAGGGGAGCGCAGTGTGTCAAAGGGGAGCGCATGTAGAAGTACGCGCGACGAATCCATTGGAGCAGTTGCAGGACCGCGAAATCGTAATTAGCTAGGAGTTGTATTGTACGTATCAAGTAACTGCGTACTGTGCGTACATAAAAATTAATATGAACAATATCCGCAAAAGAAGTTAATTTTACCCACAATCTAATTTAATCAATCCTCGACGACTATTAGATTGTGCACTCATAAAATTACTTACATTAATAGGCATGAAAGCACGGAAAATCTTAACATCGACTTTTAAAAAAATGACGTCATTACGCAACGCCATCTATCGAACCATTTATGAACTGGTTTTTACCTTAACATTTTGATGGCGTTAAAAAAATGAATTTTGGTTTTGTTCTAAATTGCCCTAGCATGTTCCTGATAGAAGTTTTATGTAGTTATAAGATACCGCCAATGCCAAGGAGAGACCAACCGAACAATTTGATAATACCCGACCCAATGTAATAAGTACCTACAGCGCCATCTCTCGGGGAATTGGGTTACTAATTAATACATAGACGTGCCAGAAGTTTTCGGTGGTAATTTTGGGTTGCGAGAACCGATTTTAATAATTCTTTTTTTGTTTGAAAATAGATACGTTCAGGATAATAAAATATGTAAACGAAGTTAAAAAAACATGCTTGCATGTACGATTATACTACAAACTTAGTCCAAAAATTATTTTGTATAACTTTTTGTCTTTGTTGTACAAAAACTGTTGTTTCCATCAAGTTCAAAATGATTTTCCTAGAAAGTCCTTATAAGTTCTACTTTTCAGATTTTTTTCATATTTTCTAAACTTATGGTTCAAAAGTTAGAGGGGGGGGACACATTGTTTTTTACTTTTGGAGCGATTATTTCCGAAATTATTGACATTATCAAAAAATTATTTGAGTAAACCCCTATTCATTTTTAAATACCTTTCCAACAATATATCACACGTTAGGGTTGAAATTAAAAAAAAAACACTTCCCACTTTACATATAGGGGGGCTACCCTAATAAAACATTTTTTTCCAATTTTTATTTTACCACTTTGTCGGCGTGATTGATATACATATTGGTACCAAAGGACATGGCTAAAAGTTCATAGACAAAAAACCCAGAATCGCCAGCAACGAATTGTATAAAAATGGGTTCACTATAGTAAACCCAGTACGGTTTCAAAAAATCAGCCTCCTAAACCATATAGTATAAAAGTTATTATACTTTGTGTGTTTATGTTATTCATACTTACATTGATTACTCGACTTTTATTTTATCACAATCTCTTTAGTATAATTATGATAATATATTAAAATAATGTAAAAAATATACCCCTCATCTTTTAATGTTTTATTATTAATAATCTTTATAGAGGCTGATTTTTTTTTTTTACTTTGTTATAAATGAGCTCTTTATTTTAGTTTGACGTATGTCATTACTTCCCAGAATTCGATCCTTATTAGCGACACTATCGAATGGTGTAATAATACAGTGTGTTTTTTTTTTTTGCAAAATCAACAGGTTCGATTCCTGGCTAGAAATATTGATTTTTCAAAAATCCAATGATGCAGTTTTAGTTTTCATCAAAATCGAGCCCGCGACTCCTTTGAGTACTTTTCGCTAGTCCTCATAGTTTCGGATTTGGCCATCCACGCCCACTTGAAAGATTCAGCCTGTATATCTAGTATACCACGTCGTTTTTGCAGTATATTATTATATATTTTTGTTGTACATATTATGCCTATAAAAATGGCATATAATGAAGTTTCTGGCGATTCTGGGTTTTTTTTAGCCATCCCTTTTCATGTCTCTAGAACCAGCGGTTTAGGCTGTGCGTTGACATTTTATCAGTCAGTCAGGACTTCGAATTTTATACATGTATATATTAATAGCACTTTGCCAGCGACTTTGTCCGCGTGTATTTCACACTTTCCTCTAAAAATTTCGAAAATGTATGTTTATGATCTTTATCATTTATTTAGACAAATAAGTATTCGGGCCAATTGGTTTAATATAGGTGGGTGATTCTTTGAAACACAGTCGTGACGTGATTTTAACCGAAGAACACATCAAAATAATCTCCAATTTAAATATCGCTTTGAGGTTTTGTCGTAAAGTTAAATGTCTATCGAGGCCTTATGTAGCTAATTATGATTAATTAAAAGAAACAATAATTAAGTCTGCAGAAAACAATAAAACCTAATTAATTTGGCGTGTCCCAATGACGTTTTTTGTTGAATTATTTGTTTTTCTGCAATCAATTTTCGCAACATACTAAAATTAGTAAGTAAAACTGATATTTAAATACATGTTTCTTGATATTTTAATATTTAATGACAAAATAATAGTATATTTTCGAAATTACATTAATTTAAAAGTTGTCCCCGAATAAAATAATCATTCAGCTGGCGCAATTCGTTCATGCATGATTTCAACGTAAACACAAAATATTCGATAGAATAATATCGACTCGTGATTGGTCGCGCCAGGCGCCAGTCAGCTCCGATCTGTCTTACAGAGTGCTCGTGCGTAGTGTATTTTGGCGAAAAATTACGACCGTAAAGACTGTGATCTGGCGTTTGTACGGTAAGTAGTATAATTAATCTGTCTTCATTTACGAATCGTGTGAATTTACTTACGTTTTGTAACCGAACCAAAATCTCCTATGAGGTGGTTTATTAATGTTAATTACAACTTTGGTTCTATACGTATGTAAATAAAGGAGTAGGATTTGACTATCTTCAAATTCCTCATTTTTCTGGCCCCCATTAGTCTGGTTTCATCTGGCTCTTAAGACCAGATGAATTTGAACAAGGCATATGAATTAGGTTTAGTTCAAATTACGGTGAATGCCAAAAGACCAGATGAATTTTTATTTGCCAGCTCAATTAGGTCTATCGAAAAAGTAATTATGAAAAAGTAATTAATTTGTTTTTGTTGAAGTTTGTGTTTTTGTTTGTTTGTATCTGTGTGTTGTTTCTAATACCTACTTATGTAGGTAATTTTTTCTTTTTGTTGAAATACCGCGGAAGTAGAATATTACCTTGGAAAATTAGGGGTTTTCGATTTCACTCATATTTTATTTATATTTTAATTAAAATTGCTTAACTGACATAAAATAAGATTAAAGCAAACCTCGGGAAAAAAATACCTACACACCTGATACAGTTTTTTTAAAGCAGTAAAGCAACATTTCCAACTAAGCCACCCAATAAACCGTCTTGCGATACATTATTTCTTAGATATTATGTATTCTACAAAAAGTAGGTACTAAGCTAGATCCATCCTAGCTAGTCGCTTGAATCTCATTATCTTTTTCAGATCTATATTTTCAAAATGGCAAAACCAAAGAAGCAAACAAGAGAAGAAAGGCTGAGAAAAAAAAGACTCGCGGAGAAAAGGAGATATGAAAGAATTAAAAATAATGATGACTTATGGAAACAAAAACAAGAAAAAAATCGACAAAGCTACATACGTAAAAAAGAGGAAAAGAAACAACTACCAATAAGTGAAATGAATTCTAGACAACAAAGATTACAAAGAAAGAGATGGAGAACGAATTATAAGTCATATTACCTAAGAAAGAAGCAAGAAAAAAGAACAGCGGCCCTGCTTGCACAAAACACCCCACCACTAAGTCCCAGCATTTTGTCAGATACTGAACAAGATAATAATAATGATCTACCTTTAAATTACCCGTTTCTAAACAGAGAACCGGAGTCGCCTATACCAGGACCATCTAGGATTTTGCGCAGCGTTTCTAAACAGAGCAATGAATTTTCCACTAATTTAGGAGTAAATACACCAAATACAAAATCTCCTTCCTGTTCTTCACCTGTATCTTCTGCCGTAAGACGTATCCGTTACAAAAAAGAAAAAGAAATAAATAATCTTAAACAAATAATACTAAACATGAAACGACAAAATGAACGTTATAAAAAACAACTGCAAAGATTAGTATCGGCAAAAATTAATAAAGGAACCTCAGCAGTCATGCCCAATCAAAATAGAATAGTCCCTAAAATAAAACGCATAGTAAAAAAGTCAAATGAAACACCTACAAATAATAATTTAAATTCTTTGCCTGAAAGACTGAAAAAAGAAGTTGAAACATTTTATGAGGACGATGAAAATAGTAGACTTTGCTCTGGAAAAAAGGAATTTATAGCAAGAAACAAGATACGTAAACAAAAGCGGTACCTCAGTGACAGTCTTCTCAATCTGCATAAAAAGTTTCTGAAAAACTCAACATTTACTATCAGCTATTCAGCATTCTGCAAATTAAGACCTTTTTGGGTGCTACCTGATTTTCGGTCACGAGACACTTGTTTATGCAAATTGCATACCAACATGGATTTAATCGTCCAGGGATTGTACCAGAGAAAGATACTATCAGCTAAGAACTCTCAAGATCTTCTCTCTTTGCTATGTTGCGACGTGTATGATGCTGATTGTTTGCATCGAACTTGTTCAGAATGCAAGAACAAGGTAGTATCTTATCAGGAATTTGATAATTCAATCGAAATCACTTACTGGCAGTGGGAGACTAAACAAGACATGATTCAAAGTACGGCAAGAAAAATAAGAACTACTGAGAAAGTTAAAAAAAGAGAAGAACCTAAGAAATGTATTGAAAAATTTGATTCAACACTGAATGAATATTTTATGCATTGTGGTAATATAGTTGCTCAACAAAAGGCTTTCAAATGTTTAAAAGAACATCTTCAAGAGGGTGAGTGTATTATCCATGTTGACTTTAGTGAAAATTATGCAGTCAAGTGTAATGAAGAAATACAGTCCTACCATTTTTAACCGACTTCTAAAAAAGGAGGAGGTTCTCAATTCGAATGTTTGTATTTTTTTTTTTTTTTTTTTTTTTTTTTATGTTTGTTCGCGCATAACTCCGTCGTTTGCCAACCGATTTGAAAAATTCTTTTTTTGTTGGAAAGGGTATACTTCCCAAATGGTCCCATGAAAATTTTATCGAAATCGGACAAGCGGTTTTTGAAAAATCAACAAAAATCTAAAAAAGTTATCTACATTGTCTACATTAACGATCTCTTTGTTTACTTTTTTGTGGGGTAGGTACAACTAAAAAGTGAAAAATAAAAACTTTTTTACAAAAAAAACAACCGACTTCAAAAAAAACACTACAAAGTGATAAATAACTTTAATTTCGGAAGTCGGTGTCAAAAAACGAAAATGCGGAATCAACGACACCGACTTCCGAAATTAAAGTTATTTATCACTTTGTAGTGTTTTTTTTGAAGTCGGTTGTTTTTTTGGTGGTAGCCGTAAACAATTAACTTTACACACTTCGGTAATATATTTTCTGGATGATGAGAAGATACAGCAAGTACAATCTTTTTGTACGGTGAGTGAATGCCTTCGTCATGACATTTCAGCCGTATGGGCTCACATCGTACCAATCCTCGAATATATAGGTGAAAAAAAAACAGGCATTCATACTATACATTTCATTTCTGATTCCCTATCTAGTCAGTATCGTAATAAAAAAATATTTCACCTAATTTCATGTTTGCATATATATCTGAGCTCTATCAAAATCATTACGTGGAACTATAGTGAATCTGGTCATGGGAAGGGTGCCCCAGATGGAGTAGGTGCTGTTATGAAGAGAACTGCGGATCGTGCTGTTTCCCAAGGACAGGACATAAAAGATATGAATGATTTTTTAAATATTATGGAGCAAAACTTAAAGAAGGTAAAACTGAGAACTGTTTCTGAATATGATGTAAGCGAAAAGGACTTACTTTTCCCACAAAATGTGAAAGCTTTTCCAGGATGCATGAAAATGCACCAGGTAGTCTGGAACTTCGATTGTCCTATGGTAGCCGTTCGAAAACTGAGCTGTACAGATCAAAACTGTCTGTATCAAGTTGTTAATTGCAACCATATGAAACACATTGGCTTTTATCATTTGCAAGACGGAGTTCAGCAAAACTTATCGGTCACACCGCTAGCTAATTCAACAAGACAACTACAAGAAATTGGTGAATCTTTTTGGACAGTAAGTAATAAAACAGATGCACGAAAGAGTAATAAATACAATAACTTGACAGGAAAAAAACAAAAAGTGACAAAGAATATACCTATTAACTTAAATCAAGAAAGTGAAGATGAGGACCTTATATTCAATATACCTCATAAACGACTAAGAAATGTTAAATATGTACGTAAATCATTAGGAATAAGTAATAATATTGGAAAAAAAGTAATAGAAGAACATGTGACCGAAGAAAATGAGGAAAAAGGAAGAAGGAACGATAATGCTGAACAAAGCATGGAAATGGCACAATATGCTGACATCGATACTATCTCAGAGATATCTTTTTCTAGAGACGGAAGTAAAAAATTTAGTATCGATTTAGAAAATATAAATCCATACTTAATAGATTCTATTGACGAAGATGAAGAGGATTTAAATATTTTTTGAAATTAAGTTCCTATTATATTGTTAGGTATTACAACACTACATCTGAATTTAAAGGTATGATTCCGATCTCGGCAGCACGCAGCAGTGCTGCCGCGGCAGTGCGGTCGCAGCACTACTGGTCCTCATACATTTTCTACGGGTTTATACGTGATTACATTCCGAGCACGGCAGCAATGCTGCGCGACATTGCTGCGCCACATTGCTGCTGTGCTCAGAATGTAATCTCATATAAGCCCATAGAAAATGTATGAGGACCAGTAGTGCTGCGACCGCACTGCCGCGGCAGCACTGCTGCGTGCTGCCGAGATCGGAATCATACCTTTAAATTCAGATGTAGTACGGGTTTATACGTGATTACATTCCGAGCACGGCAGCAATGCTGCGCGACATTGCTGCGCCACATCGCTGCTGTGCTCGGAATGTAATCTCATATAAGCCCATAGAAAATGTATGAGGACCAGTAGTGCTGCGACCGCACTGCCGCGGCAGCACTGCTGCGTGCTGCCGAGATCGGAATCATACCTTGATTCTCATAAAAAAGATTATTTATTTTATTTTTCTTTTAAAATGATCGTTTTAAACCTCTTAATAACGAAAAACAATAAAAGTCTTCGTTTGAAACTTAAAACGAAGGTTTTTATTATTTTTTGTTATTAAGAGGTTTAAAACGAGTATTTCTTTTGTGCCATAGCGTAAGTATGCAAAATTTTATAGCATTGAAGAAAGTGTGATTTACCTATTTAGTTTAATTAATGTTTAATTTGACAAAAAATTTTAAGTACTTTAGTTTTTATGTCATACATGATATTACATACGTACTAAAAAAGATTGAATATTTTATAGTACGTATGTAGTAGGACATTAATTAGTTTTCTACAATCTCAAGCTTATAAGTTCCTATTATATTATTATTGCAAAATTAAGTCTGAATTTGAATCTCATAAAAATACGTTTTATTAAATCTTTGTTTTAAACAATAAATTTAATTTTGATTTTTTTTTTTAATTTAATTTTTTTGTTATAAAGACGTTTAAAACAAAGATTGTTTTGTGCCATTGCGTGTTATTTCATGCAAAATTTTATAGCATTGAGGAAAATGTGATTTACCTATTTAGTTTAATTAATGTTTAATTCGACCAAAAATGTTACTTTAAGTTTTATACGAAATTTAAATTTTCTTACGTTTTTTGCAATTTGCAGATCAGTGTCAGGTTGTATCTTGATCAAAATATGATTTGCGACTATAATAGACATGTACTACAGAATGATAGTCATTAGAATCATTAATATATCTCTTTAAGTTAGATTTCTACCATCAACACTTTTCTATACGAGATTTGTTCTTAACGGTATAAATCTAACTTAGAAAGATGTATTAATGATTCTAATTATTATAATTCTGTAAATACGTACCGGTTATAGTCGCGAATCATATTTTGATCAAGATACAACCTGACACTGACCTGAAAATTGCAAAAAACGTAAGAAAAATTGAATTTCACGGGCTACAACTACGCATTCACTTTAATAAAAGTAGTTAAGTAATACCGGAATTTAATATACCTACCAAAAAGTAGATATGGGAGTAATTATTTCCTTACTTGTTAATTATTTTTTAATAAAGTTGATTGAAAATAAATTGTAATTATCATTTATCTGCATGGTTCTAATTAATATGGTGCAAAATCTCATTCTTCTGCCTTTGTCATCATTAATCTGGCTCATCAATTAATCAGCACACTCTAAATCCTAAACTATTTGGCGCAAATTAGTGCGTTTGATATATGTTATTACATTTAATGACTGGGACCAACTATTATGTTAATTTAGATCTAATGGTAATAATCAATTTAAGCCATATGAATGAGTCAAATACCCTCGGTTTCAAAGAATCACCCAGGTCACATTTTTCAAAAAATCTTCAGTAAAAACGTTGCCGTGTCTATTTAGTTATTAGTGGCGCTTGACAGATTAATAGGTCAAGCCATCACATGCGCAAACCCGCCAAAATAGGTAAACAAACACAAATTGATGTCGACCAATTTAAATTTTCTCATACGCGCGATAATAAAAGCATTTATTTCAATGCAAATACGAATCTTCCATACAGTAGGTACTGTTATATATTAAATAACATTAATAAGAATATAATAATAAACAGCTGACGCTGCAACACGTGTATCCCACGTTTTTCCATCAACTCAGCATATTGCAATAACTTAGAAATATACATTTATTAGTCAGTGTGGTATTGAACGTCGTCGCGGACAATAGGCTTTCTTGTAAACCTTTTTTATTAATTAAAGGTTCTTCTAGTGTTATTAAAAGTTTTTTTTTAAAAAGCCTATTTTGACCCACCCCGTAACAGTGGTGTCAGAAGTGGGATGTCAGTATCGATCGTGCTGGTATTCCATTTCGTGTTACGCGAGTGATATTTTGAACTCTGTATCTAAGTTACAAACTCTGTGTCTACAAACTCTGTGTCTACAAACTCTGTATCTACAAACTCTGTGTTTACAACCTCTTGTGTGAAGTGATTGTATTGACATCGCGAAGTCCCTGGACTCTGGTTGTCCCTGATCACTGTGCCGTGATCTCACGTGAAAGCCTCTGAACTCTGACTCAAACAGTGTCGTGACTCCTTCACTCTCTGGTGTCTTGAACTTACCCGACCTGGAAGTTGAGCCTCGCCAGCTCATCATTGCTGACTTACCGCGTCGCCGACGCCTCTCCTGCTCTCACCGACGTGCTGCTGCGTGTCCTGTCTCGGAGCTACTTACCACACGACCTCCATCGCCATCTGGTGTTGCTGCCGTCACTGGTCCGGTGCCTGGTGTGTTCAACTTACCTGGTCATCTCTACGAAGTCTGCGATGTACGCCACACTCCTACTCGCCGTGCTGCTGTGAGTAAAATATCTTATCGCTTGTTATTGCTAATCCTATTCCTATTTCAGATAATTCCAAACCCTACGATTTCAAAATCTTTATTATAATTCAAATCTGTAAAACAAACTTACCAAATCTTATTCTGTGAGATTTCGATATCTTACAACCTCTATTGTGAATTAATTTCTATATAAACCTAAGTCTAACTATCTTTCAAAATGTCCAAGACCGAAGTGTCTCTCAGTGAACAATATCCTCTTCAAATTTTATGTGATTTTATCGATATATACCGAGGAGATCGTGAAACCTTACAGGCATTCTTAACAAACTGCCAAAATGCGTTAAATCTTGCTTCAGAGAGTCAAAAAAAGTTAATCTTAAAATACATTTTGTCTAAATTACGAGATAAGGCTCAAGTAGCTTGTTCAAATAAAATCTTTGATGATTTTGAATCATTGCAATCATTCCTGCGTCAGAATTTTGGAGAAAGGAAACATTATAGTCACCTATTCTTTGAGCTGCAGTCATGTAAACAGCAGCCCAACGAATCAGTATCGCAATTCGCGTTACGTTTAGAAACATGCTTAACAGACATGCAAACAGAGATACATAACTCTGTTACTACTAAAAAAGATTTACCAGGAAGGATTGCTATGACAGAGGATCTTGCCCTTTATACTTTCAACTTTGGTCTAAATCCGGGGCTTAGCAACATGGTGAGGTGCCGTAACCCTAAAAATCTCAATGAGGCCATAAATATTGCTATTGAGGAAGAAAAGATACGAAACTTTACTCTTAACGTTTCTGCGAAGACGACTAAACATTGCAAATTTTGTAAAAAATTAGGCCACTTAGAGAGTGAATGTCTAAATAAAAAACGCGTTTCGCAGCCTCAATCTCAATCTCCTAAAAATGAACCTCACCAAGTTAGTAAGCCACCGGGCGTTATAATATGCAGATATTGCAAAAACCCGGGGCATGATATTTCACAATGTTACAAACGAAAGCATAACAATTTAAAGAAACAATCCGATTTCAATAATCCTGCAACTCAACATAACGTTGCGATGTTACCCGATTCCGTTGAATCGTGGGACGAAGCGGAAAATGCTGATTTAAACTAAGAAGTCGGGTGTCGTTTTCGTGTCGCACTACGCCCGACCGTGAGAAAGACACATTTCAATTTCGTAATACAAAATCATTAATTACTAAATCTACAAATTCTTTTACCAAATCTACTAAATCTTTTACTAAATCTGCAAAATCGAATTTACATCCGATCATGCAACAGGGTAACCAGCCCCAAACTGAAGGTCGGTCATTTCAAGTTTCACCGGTCATGCAACAGGGTAACCAGCCCCAAACTGAAGGCCACTCGAAACCTCGTGTTGTCATGCAACAGGGTAACCAGTCCCAAACCGAAGGCGTACACATTTCAAATAAACCTCAACATATTCCGTCGGGAATCTCTGCATCGTTGAGTGCTAATGACCCTCAAAACCAGGAGTCCGTCATTCCAATTCACGAAATTAAATTTCGCAAAGTCTGTTTACCTCACGTGTTTCTCAATACTGTTTATTCAGATAAACCTCTATGCTTCCTTATCGACACGGGAGCTAGTGTTAGTATTGTTAAACTTAAAAATTTTAGTTCTACTCCATCTTTATCTAGCGATAAAATCAAGCTCAAGGGATTGAGTGAAGATGACTCCTGTTACGAAACTTTAGGGTCGTTCACCATAGACTTCAAATACACTAGCCCTACAAATTCTAAGCTTTGTTTTAATCACACCTTCCACGCCGTCAGTGATAAAGTACGGTTCGATTATGATGGTATTTTAGGTAATGATTTCTTACAAAAACTCGGGTGTGACATTAAGTATTCTCAAAACGCGCTGTTCATTAGAGGTCATCTCATACCGCTAAATTTTAGACGAATTGTCTACATTATTCCGCCTCGTTCTGAGGCAATCGTCGAATGTCCAGTTTCAAATCCCTTAGAGGAGCTAAGGCACATGAAAGATGCTCTAGTCCTTGATCATATATACTCAGAGGGAGTTTACTTAGCAAACTGTATCGTTACAGTTAAATCTAACCACTGTATCAATATTTCTGTGCTAAATACTACTGAGTCGGAAATCGTATTCAAGGATTACTACGTTCATTTAATTCCCTATGAGACCGAAGTTATTTCATCCAAGTCTCTTAATAATAACGATCAGCAAAACATAAATAATCTTTTCAATATCTCAAATGATAGATCGCAACAAGTTCTAGACCTCATTCGTACTGAACACCTCAATCCTGAAGAGACAAAAATGCTCTTAGAATGTTGTTCAGATTATACCGATATTTTCTACCTCGAGGGCGAGCCTTTGACACATACTAATGCTATTGAGCATTCGATAAACACCGGTAACGCTGCTCCAATTCATGTAAAATCCTATCGTTTTCCCGAATGCCACAAAGGTGAAGTCGAATCCCAAATCAAAAGTATGCTAGACCAAAATATCATCCGTCCTTCCAAGTCACCCTGGAGCGCACCAATTTGGGTAGTGCCCAAGAAAGTAGACTCAACGGGTAAACAGAAATGGAGGTTAGTCATTGACTATAGGAAATTAAATGACGTGACAGTCACTGAAGTTTATCCTATACCTTTGATCACAGATATCCTAGACCAGCTGGGCCACTCAAAATATTTTAGCACTTTGGACCTCGTAAGTGGTTTCCATCAAATAAAATTAAATTCCAAGGACGCATCCAAAACCGGCTTCACCGTAATAGGTAATGAAATATCTGGACATTATGAATTCACAAGAATGCCTTTCGGATTAAAAAATGGTCCAGCTACTTTCCAAAAACTTATGAATACTGTGCTCTCTGGCCTTCAAGGCCTTCACTGTTATATCTATTTAGATGACTGCATTATCTACAGCCAAAACCTCCATTCCCATATCGATAAGCTCAAACTAATCTTTGATAGATTTCGTGAATACAATCTCAAATTACAGCCCGCAAAATGCGAGTTCTTACGACGCGAAGTAGCCTATTTAGGTCATATAATTACCGATAAAGGTGTTTGTCCCAATCCGGACAAAATCAAGGCCGTCACTCAATTTCCAACTCCTAAAAACCCGAAAGATATTAAATCTTTCCTAGGTCTAGTCGGCTATTATAGGCGATTCATTGAAAATTTTTCCAAAATTACAAAACCCTTAACTTCCCTTTTAAAAAAGGACGTTTCTTTTATATGGTCAGCAGAGCAAGAAAATGCTTTTAATATACTGAAACATAAATTAACAACGGCGCCCCTATTACAATATCCAGATTTTTCTCAGCCGTTTCTACTGACTACCGATGCTTCTAACTACGCCGTAGGCGCTATACTATCTCAAGGCGAAATAGGCAAGGACAAGCCTATCGCATATGCATCGCGAACATTAAACAAAGCTGAGGGCAACTACTCCACAACCGAGAAAGAGCTCTTAGCCATCCTTTTCGGTGTTAAAACGTTTCGTCCCTATCTGTTCGGCTATAGGTTCAAAATCGTCACTGATCACAAGCCATTAGTTTGGCTTTTTAATGTCAAAGACCCTGGTTCTAGGCTAATACGTTGGCGCCTAAAATTAGAGGAGTATAACTACGAAATAATTCATAAACAAGGCAAGTTAAATTGCAACGCAGACGCTCTGTCGCGTTTCCCATTACAAGACCCCGATAATAATTTAAATCGTACGGTGTGCGCTATCGAGGATGAGTCACCGAACTCAAATATTCCGAATCCACCGGACTCTCATTCTCCAAGCTCACCCTTTGATAATCCTTCACCGTGCTCGTCAGATACTTACGAAAAATATTTAAAACAATCTAAACCGCCTAACTTTTGTTTTGATACTACCATTCAAGAATATAACGAATCATTGTTAAAGGCCAAGTGCAAGTTAATTGCATATCCTACCTCAATCGATTTGGACGACTCTGTCCCTTATTGTAAAGACATTATAGACTTATCTACAAGTCAGCCTAGCGTTCGTGACATTGAACGTGAACTTTATACCTTATACAGCACTTCTAATGATAAGCATTTGTTCACCCATTTATTCTTGCGCGTTCATCACTACGATGAAATGTCATATAAGGATATTTTTAGACTATTAGTCGAATATAGAGATATGGTTAAATATTGGTATTTAGAGGAGAAGGAAGTTGCGATTTCAGACTTCTCCGATCCATTCACCAAACTTTCTTATACAAAAATCTACAATATTATAGGCTACGTATTCCATAACACTGGCATTAAGGTAAATATTTATAGAAACTCCATTCTATTTCCTACACCGGTGGAAGTCAAAAAGATACTTCGTGATAATCACGATCTACCGTCGGCTGGTCACCCTGGCGTATCACGTATGTTCGAAAGGATAAAGTCCATGTATTGGTGGAAAAACATGCGGCAGGACATCGAAGATTACATCAAAAACTGCAAATCCTGCCAGATTAATAAACCCCTACGTCAAATTCATCGTGCACCTATGATTATTACTTCCACTGCAACAAAACCGCTCGAAAAAATATTCCTTGACATTGTCGGTCCTCTTCCAGAGACTTACGAATTTAAATACAAATTTATTCTCACTATCCAGGATGATCTTACGAAATATTCACAAGCCTATCCCTTGTTAACCTGCTCAGCGGAAGAAACCGCTAAAAGATTAGTTCACTTTATATCTCATCTCGGAATTCCTAAAATGATCATCACTGACCAAGGCACTAATTTCACTTCCGAGGTCATTAAACAACTTACAAAATTATTTGGAATAAAACACATTCTAGCCTCGCCTTATCACCCTCAAACTTGTGGCGCTCTAGAGAGGAGTCATGCCACACTTAAGGAATATTTAAGGCCATTTGTGAACGAAAATGCCCATACTTGGGACTTATATCTCAATACAGCTATGTTTTCTTACAATTCAAATGTTCATTCGACTACCAATTATTCTCCATTCGAATTGCTATTCGGCTTCAAGCCACATATTCCTAAATCTATAGATACATTAGAGAATAACACTTATACAGATTACGTCAGATTACTAAATCACAGACTATATTATAGTAGGCAAAAAGCACTACAAAATATTCAATTATCTAAAGAAAGGTCTAAACGCCTTTACGATTCTCATGCTAAACCTGTTACGTATAACATTGGTGACTCAGTCTATCTCAAATGTCACCACAAACAAAATAAAGCCTTATCCCCTGTGTGGAAAGGCCCTTTTAAAATAGTCAAAATAAACGGTAATCACACCGTCACCTTATTAATAAATCGTAGACACGTACGTCATCATTATGACGAAATAAAGCTGGCGTCTGATGATGCTATAACTTGATCTTATTTTTGCAGGCACTTTGGTTCATCAACTTCGTGTCATCAGATCGTTACGCCTATAACTACGAGTTCAGGCCTATATTTTGATAAAGTTAACAATCTTAAATTCACTAACGATAACTGGAACGTCATAACTTACCTAGATATTAGTAGAATACATTCTCACTTTACTATTGTAGAATCGTTATTTTCTAGAGTCAATACTTATTGCAAAGATCACAGTTCTTCTAAAATCCAACAGGATTGTTTAAACGCATTATCAGCATTACAAAATCAACACGATAATAACGTTAAAAAGTATTCCTCTGTCTCGTACTTGGTTAATAGTAATAAAAGATACAAACGCGGCCTCATAGACGCTGGCGGATCTTTGTTAAAAACTTTTTTCGGCACTTTGGATGCAGAGGATGCTCTCAAATTTTCCGACGCGATCGACCAAGTACAAACAGATGAAAAACAATTAGCCTATCTAATGAGAGATAATATCCATGTCATTAAGTCAACTATCACTACATTCAATAATTCTATCTCTAGGTTAAACGAAAATGAGAAACGTCTAAATAAAAACCTTGAGGTCATTGATAGAGGACTTCAACTCATTTCCAACTCCAATGATAAGTTAGAAATCAAGTCAAACATTAATTCACTATTAAGTGCTCTTGAAAGTATTATTATCTCATTATCGTTTGATATAGAAGATATCAATAATGCGATTTTATTCAGCAAGATGAACGTATTACATCCGACTATACTTAGTCCACATCAATTATATAACGAACTTGAACAGAACAGGAATAATATGCCAAGGTATTACGAACTCCCGGTATCCCTGTCGTTACAAAACATTCATGAACTAATCGATATTTCTAGAATAATTTCTTATTTTCATAATAACAAAATAATTATCGTCATGAAAATCCCGCTCGTCCTTCCACAGACATATACCTTGTACCACGTGATTCCAATGCCTGTCCCTTATGACGTATCGCAACCTGATACGTTTGCTCTTATCGCTCCCACTCATCCTTACCTAGCAATAACAGTCGATCATATGTTCTATTCATTATTGCGTAGTGTAAATCAGTGCAAAGTGATTCCTGGTAAATTCCATGTGTGTGAGTTAGAAAGTGTTTTTTCAAGTGTCGTAAACCCAATTTGTGAGACTATCTTAATTACAGAAGTAATAAATAAGTTACCTAGTTCTTGTGAAATTAAGCTACTAAAAGGCTCAGTACAAGTACTTCATAAAATAAATAATAATAATTGGATTTTTGTTCTGTCTGAGCCAGGAAAATGTCATATTTCTTGTGAGAATGATGGAAATAATTTCGATGAAACTTTGTTCGGCACAGGCATACTGTCTATATCTAAAACCTGTAAAGCCTTTTATAAAACTCTACAATTCGTACCACAATCAAATACTGTTCTCAATGTAAGTTCACAGATTATTTCTAACTTTAATCTTGTAGACGATGATTGTTGTGATAAAAGTAGAGTCAACAAAACACTTACCAGATTACCTTATTTAAAATTAAACGATGCATATAATCTGGATTCTCTATTACAAGCTAGTTTACATTTAGATTCATTCGAAAAGGATTTAGATAGCCTTGAAAATCCTAATCACTTTCAAAAATATGGCATTCATTACATGTCTATTTCTTATGTACTTTTCATTATATTCTTTGTATATTTACTTTATAGAATCAGAAGGTATTTTTGTCCAAAATCGAAAGATCATTGTTGCATACAGATATTTAACCAATGTAATACTAAGAGAGTTACTGAAGCTCATCAACCTACTGTTGAATTATCTGTATTGAATGAAAACTGCGTGGCCGATGAGATTTACGCACCAATGTCAAGGCCAACACCAATTAAGCGTAACCTTTTAGTATCTAAGATGAATTAGAATTTAAGCTTATTGTTCTTAATTTTTCTTTTAATTATTAATAACATACTTGATGTTATTTGGGGTAATTAATTTGTGTTAAGATTATATGTATTACTATTTCAATAAAATTTGTAACTATGTGCTATCGCTATAATTACTATTGTTTGTAAGTCTGAAACGACGTTCAAATCATCTCGTAAATTTTAATTTCAATTTAATTTCGCATCTTTTCCTCCCAGATGCTCCATTTTATCCGGGGGGCTGTTATATATTAAATAACATTAATAAGAATATAATAATAAACAGCTGACGCTGCAACACGTGTATCCCACGTTTTTCCATCAACTCAGCATATTGCAATAACTTAGAAATATACATTTATTAGTCAGTGTGGTATTGAACGTCGTCGCGGACAATAGGCTTTCTTGTAAACCTTTTTTATTAATTAAAGGTTCTTCTAGTGTTATTAAAAGTTTTTTTTTAAAAAGCCTATTTTGACCCACCCCGTAACAGTACCATGAATAAGACAATTTGAAGTAAACAATAATGCTAAGTACAGTACAGGGTTAGAAGTGCATAGGCACCGTAAGGATTGTTTTGCTGTGAACACGCGCGGTACCACAGGCCGTTAATTAATTTCTAAGACTTTTGTAATAATTTTACCAATTTTAATACCGAATAAACATTTACACAACAAAAAACATATTATATTACTAGCTGCTGCCCGCGACGTCGTCTGCCTGAAGGCTCTACAGCACCAAAAATACCTAAGATGCCAGTGTCGCTATAGCATTATAAGTAAACAACTTTTAAAATAGCATTAAAATATATGTCGGATCAGGAGTAGGTTATTGGCACCTAGTTATCATCAGGCATATTTGATTAATTACTGTGGGCATACTGTGGGTAGTGTTGGTTATTGCGCAATAGAAAAACCGTTTGCAGTTCAATTCAAATTATAATATCACGAACAAATTAATCACACTAGCAAATCACACACTGTAGGTACACGACACAACTAGATACACAGTAAAATAATTATGTACAGTAACAAAGTAATTGCGAACAAATCGTAGGATCGATTACTGTTCGTATAGTGACAGAGCCACCCAAGTAAACCGACAGGTTTGTTGGGAGCTAGTGCTCTGTCAGGAGTCAAGTCCGAACACCGACTGACTCTCACTAACTGTCACTGACTGTGACTGACTGTCACTGACTGTCACGTCTGACTGTCCAGCACAAACGAGTGCGCTCAGTTATAAAGGTTTGTCCCCACTACGCACTCGCCCCACAACAACTCTGTCCAAATGGCGTACGGAAATACGTCATCGTGTTTACTTGATACAAAACATTAAAATGTGCTAAATCTAATAAGACTCGCATTATAAAGTAATCGAATAATTCAACAAGAATAATAAACAATAGTGATTTCACAAAGTAAATCATTTTAAAATCAAAGTAACATGTCATCAATTGTTTTGAACAAAACCATCGGTTACAATTATCAAAATAAGTTGCTAAAATCAATTAGCGTGTCACTGAGTACTCAATATATTATGTTCCGATTTATTAGATAATAATTGATAGCAAAATCTTAATAAGAAAACAAATCATAACAAATTCTGTTGACTACCCACAAATGTAGTCGACAACCGTCTCCGACATATAAGTTTTTTTTGCAAGCGAAGCAAGTGAAGAGAGTTGTATGGGAGACCTGCTGAGTTCAGTCATAAGATGTGACTGAAGGAAATAGAGAAAACAATGCAGGAATACATTCCAGGACACAAAAGAGTAAAAATACGTACAAAGGCATCATACCTTAAAACACTTGCCTATAAACAACGTTGGTAGTTATGCTGCCAGGAGCCAAAATGTAAAGAGAGTCGAGGACTGGTGACGCGGGAGCGAGCGACTTACAGTTGTCCGTGTGAGAAGCAGCTCGTCCTGAGGTCGACACCCGCTGCCCTCAGTGTCTGCCTCTATTGATGGTTATCGCGAAGCAAACACTCACGGGGAACTGTACGCGCTTGAACTGGAACGGGAAGATATGAGGTATGAGGGGAATACTGCCTCGCCAACGCCACAACCCGTAAGAATTTCCGCCTCAATGGTGTATCTGTAGAGCGAGATGACTTTAGGGTGGGTCCCGTTACACAACTTCAGAGGAGATAGGTTCCGAAGAAGCATAATCGGGACACCGACCTCCAGCTAATGATGGTATGCGCTGGAAGTCCACTTGCTGACAGGGAGTTCAGAAATTCCACGGGATAATGTGTGGCGTCATCTTGCTCGACAACAGTGTTTATCGAGGTGTAGACCACTTCATTCCCCTCAATTTCCGAGTGAATGCATTCGTTAATTGCTGCAGCCTGATCATTTTTGGACGTCAAAATGGCCCGCTCACACACCCAAGAATTCTGCAGGTGCAGTATACGACTGATGTCCCCGTACACACAGCAAATGAGTTCTTCTAAGCTGGATACCACTCTACCGAGAGACTCTGGGAGCACCACCTGTCCACCTCTCTCTTCTGGTAGAGTGCCTTCGCCAAGGTTTAGAAGGAAATTGGAGAATTCTTGAGCACGTGCATTGCCGCCGAGCCGAGCTCTCGTATTAATGGTCAAGCGCAGCGTACGAACTCGTGACCACAACGAAGATAGCTTCAACGAAGCATTCACCTCGTCAGCCCTCGATCCCCGTGTCACCACGGAAAGCGTTTGCCGGAAATCGCCACTGAACAGAACTGTGATACGACCCATCAAATGTTCGTTCCTGCGGATGTCCTGCAGGGTTCCGTCCACGGCCTCAACTGCCTTCCTATTGGCCATCGTACACTCATCCCATACGATCAAAGAGCAATCCTTGAGCACGTGTCCCTTATCGCTGTTACGTGACACACCACAAACAGGCGTTTCGGCGCTCTCTAAATCGATGGGAATTTTAAACATGGCATGTGCTGTCTTGCCACTCGGAAGCAATGGGGCAGCGATTCCCGACGACGCTACAGCAATAGCAATTTTGCCTTGCCTGCTGACCTCTGCAAGTATGCAAGTAGTAACAAATGTTTTTCCTGTTCCACCGGACGCATTCCAAGAAAAACATTTGACCCTGGTTTTTTCCCAACGCTTTCAAGGACGTTGCCATAAATTTGTTTTTGCTCTGAAGAGAATAAAGCGACATGGTCATGTTGCCCGGATCGTAATTTGTCTCAGCGTTATACTCCCGATTTACACGGTCTTGATGCGGTGATGATTGGGGAGCTGGTAACCCATATTCGATCAGTGGATTGCCGCCGATAGAAATGACCACATCTTGAAGTGAACTGAGACAGGTGTTCAGCACCCGTTCATCAGTTACTCCGACTTCGTCTCCAGTAGAAACATAACTTTTTTGTAATACTTAACACCGCATTTTTTTTTTAATTGTCGTCCTCAACTCTGCTCAAGATTTTAAGGGTTTTGTTGGAACTTGAATTTGTCAAAACGAACTAGGTATACGATACAACTTTTATGAAGAAAATGCACATTGCCATCTATGAATTTTAAGAATAACTAACTACTAACCTCACCAACATGATCAAATTTAAATGATTAATTTCCAAAAAGTGTCAACATGTAACTTGATTTGATTTTTATGAAATCTCATAGATGGCGCTGTTTCAAAACTTTCTTTATACCTACTACTAAAATTCATTAAACTATGTTTTTTCTGCCCAAGTTACTTAAATGGCGTAGTTTTTATAGTGTAAAGCTAGATAATAGCATGGCTTACTGTAAAACAACATTTAAATATGCGTCGTTAGATTACACGCTGTCACAGAATGCGTAAGAAAAATAAAGATTCACAGCTCCTCCCCCGTATCATTAAGCCCCGTGGCATTAAGTCTGCATCTGTACATTTATGTGCTTGAAGTATTAAATAAATAAATAAACAACACGTCTAACTAGACAAATAACCCGCCCCTAACTGTTCCCGGCGCAAAGGTGCCCAAAACGCTTTTTGAAAAACACTACAAAGTGAAAAATAACTTTAATTTCGGAAGTCGGTATCGTTGGATCTGTATTTTAGTTTTTTGCCACCGACTTCCGAAATTAAAGTTATTTTTCACTTTGTAGTGTTTTTTTGGAAGTCGGTTTTTTTTTCTTTAAAGTTTTTATTTCACGCTTTTTAGTGGGTCTGCTTATAATTTATCTAAGTTACAATAGCTTAGTGCTCATCGCCTTTTACAAACAAATTATTGCTTTTCCCGATGCAGGGAAGTTACCTAATTGTGGAGGAGTTCTCCAGGTCCACCATCAGCTCCATATCACCATTCACATTGTGACGAGCATAAATTGCTTAGCAACCATATTAAAGTAATCGGATCGCAACCCGTGAAATACTTAGATATTATTGAGTAGTTCCAATGGCTATCAGTGGTCTTCATCATCAGTTCCACTTCACCAAATGGTGCTTTCCGAGAGCAAGTGCACGAGTTACTATAAAAAATACCCAAATCGCTATAGGTGTGCCTATAATATTTGAAGAGTTCCTTCGATTTCTCCAGGATCCCATCATCAAACCCTGACCTGATGTTTTTAGACTAGATGCTGATAATCCTGGCTGCAGCATCAGGCCAGACTTATGTCAACATTGCATTGAACTAAAAATTTCTGTTCGAGTAACTTCTTACTGTTAAGGAGTTGTACCTTCCATCATCAGCCCAGCTACCTGAGATGGTAACAACCATACGTAAATACACAAGATACTTCATAAAATATGCGAAAAAAACAATAAGTGAGCCTATAAAATTTGAGGGTTGCCCTCGATTTCTCTAAGATCCCATCATCAGATCCTAACTTGGTGACAATGGGACCACCCCAGAACTATCTACTTTCGAACAAAAAAAGAATTTTGAAAATCCGTCAACAATTGGCGGAATATTCGATGAACAAACATACAAAAAAAAAAAAACATACAAACATCCGAACATAGTACCTTCTCCTTTTTGTGAAGTCGGTAATTTTACCAAATGACATACATACTCTTTTAGGATATACGTAATAGAACAACAAGACAAGAAGATCTTTAACAAAGGTATTCTACTGAATGTTGGAGCGAAGACAGCAATCAAAGACAAGTTCCCGTGCCTCATCCTGCACGACGTGGACCTGTTGCCACTGGATGAGAGCAACCTGTACGCCTGCACGCACTACCCGCGCCACATGAGCGCCAGCATCGACAAGTTCCGATTCTCACTCCCCTATGAGAAATTAGTGGGCGGTGCGCTCGCCATTACATCTAAACAATTTGTGGCGGTGGACGGACTATCTAATAGATTCGAAGGGTGGGGCGGCGAAGATGATGATCTTGCCAACAGACTCAGCGCGCATCATTTTGTTTTAATCAGGTAAATAAATAAACTGAATTTAAACTAAAATTGACTGTGCAACCTTAATAGGTAATACGGGCCGGTGTCCGCAACTCCACGTCAATGCGCGTATTTTGCGTACGGGTGGGACGGTGCAACCTTATTGTATACCAGCTACTGCCCGCGACTTCGTACGCATGGAAGAAAGAGAAATAATTTAGCTTTCTACTTATCAGTGAAACATTTTTGTTATTGGATTAGTGCTTCTAGACTGTAACTCTGACAAACAAATAATTTTATATCCTTATATTACTTTAAACTTGAAATTTAATAAATTATACAATGCAATATCAATAATAAGAATATGGTCATATCCCACCTCCTCTACATGGACGATTTGAAACTCTTTGCCCCCAACAAATTGCGTCTGATGGAGCTACTGAAGTTAACTGAAACTTTCAGTAGCGCCATCAGGATGGAATTTGGTGTGGACAAATGTGCAGTCATGCATGTAAAGCGAGGGGAGATTGTGGATTCTGAGGGAATTCAACTTTCGGATTCCATAAACCTTAGATCCCTCTCCTCATCCGAAAGCTATAAGTATTTGGGTATGTCGGAAGCGTTGGGGGCTGTCTCCACGAGCGAGAGAATCGCGGCGATAATATCGTCGTGCCACGTATTTCTATACACTCTCTACGAACGCGTCTCCCTCCACACGGCGATGTTATCGCGGCGATGCGACGAGTGGCAATGTGCGCGCGTAACGTCGTCGTATCGCCGCGGTATCGTCGCTACTGGTGGCGCGCAAGCCGCGCGCTCGCCGCAGAACGTGGCGCTCTCGCAGCGAGCGCGCGGCGGGCGCGCTGTCAAAGTTTAAACGTAACAGTTCATCGAAAACAGGAATTGACATTAAATATTCATCTTCAAGCCAATCTGCATGATTTCGATATTCTTCATAATTCACACAGAAATGTCCATGACTTTCTCGACGTAGTAACATAGGATGTGTCCACCAACGGCGCTTTTTAGGGTTCCGTACCTCAAAAGGAAAAAACGGAACCCTTATAGGATCACTTTGTTGTCCGTCTGTCCGTCCGTCCGTCTGTCAAGACCCTTTTTCTCAGGAACGCGTGGAGGTATGAAGCTGAAATTTATATCAATTACTCAGGTCTACTGTCCCTTGAAGCTGTGAAAAAATCAAACTTCTAAGCCAACGCAATCAAAAGATACAGCCGTTTATGCCGCAAATTTCTGCAAATTTTCGAAACTCGCACGGGAATCAAAACCTACAGGGTACTTCCCGTGAACTTAGAATCTTGAAATTTGGTACTAAGTAACGTCTTATAGTACAGATAAAGGAAAAATTGCGAAAACCGTAAATTTTTAGTTACATCATATAATAAAAAATATTTTTGAAAATTTTAAAGTTACTTCTTTTCTCATGAACGCGTATAGGTATTAAATTGAAATTAATATCAAATACTCAGGTCTATAATACCTTGAAGCTGTAACAAAATGAAACTTCTATGTCAACGCAATCAAAAGAAACGGCAATTTAAGCCGCATATTTTCAAACTCGCAACTACTCGCAAGGGAATCAAAACCTAAAGGGTACTTCCAGTCGACCTAGAATCTTGAAATTTGGCATGAAGCAATTTTTTATAACACACATAAAGGAAAAATTCCGAAAACCTTAAATTTTTATACGGAACCCTCGGTGCGCGAGTCCGACTCGCACTTGGCCGGTTTTTTTTCCTTTCTTTCATAATAAAAATAACTGCATATTCACTAGCGTAGTTGCACAAGCACCCCAGAACACTTTATCATAATAAAGAATTAATTTATTGACTGAGACATTACTTATTTCGCTCTCGTCTGGCACCTAACTGAATTCTTTCAACAAAACTATTGCACAACGCCTCGTCGCGGAAACACGGCGATTCCGTTACGAGTCGTCGCGGGCACGCGGCGATTCCGTTACCAGTCGCGACGATACGCTGGCGGAATAATCGCTCGTTCGTGGAGACGACCCGACGATAGAAGCGCGGATCCGTCGCGATTCTCTCGCTCGTGGAGATGGCCCCTTAAAAGGAAGCAATCGTTGAAGGAACGCTTCTTTTGTCGCCTGAGGAAGGTATTAATCAGTCTTCTTTCGGGCGGAATTAAGGTGCGCGCCTTCAACGGTTGGGTCATGCCGGTTTTGATGTACTCTTTCGGCATACTCAAATGGACTCAAACCGAACTCGACGCCCTGGATAGAAGGGTCCGCACACTGCTGACTGCAAATCGGATGCATCACCCACGATCATCGGTGATGAGACTGTATATTCCGCGGAAGTGTGGGGGTCGAGGCTTTTTAAATGCAAAGACCCTCCACAACCGTGAAGTGTGCAGTCTCAGGGAATATTTTTTAAAAGCTGAAGTGGGTATGCACCGTGATGTGGTCGCAGTAGACAAGGGGTTCACCCCGCTCTCCATGGCTAAAGAGAACTGGCGCAAACCTGTAGTACTTACTACCGATGACCGCAAGAAGGTATGGCAAAGCAAGGAGCTTCACGGGCGCTTCTATCGGGCTCTCCATGAGCCCGGTGTAGATTTCTTAGCGTCCGTATCCTGGTTACGTTTTGGTAATCTTTTCGGGGAAACCGAAGGTTTCATCTGTACAATTATGGACGAAGTTATCTTGACGAATAACTACCGGAGACATATTATGAAGGACGGGACGGTTGACGTGCCGGGCATGCCGCCGTCCGGGTGAGTCTATCAGACATATTATCTCTGGTTGTTCTCGTCTGGCTAATGGCGAGTACTTGCACAGGCATAACCGAGTAGCCAGGATTATTCACCAGCAACTTGCTTTGAAATATAAACTTGTGGATTCTGAGGTACCGTATTACAAGTATGTGCCCGACCCAGTTCTTGAAAATGACCATGTCACGTTGTACTGGGATCGGTCTATCATTACTGACAGGGCTATTGTCGCCAATAAATCTGATATAGTGGTGATAGATCGATTAGCGCGCCGCACAATGATTGTCGATGTTACCATTCCACATGACGGGAACCTCGTGAAAGCTGAGAAAGAGAAACAAATTAAATATCTTGACTTAGCACACGAGGTTGTTGACATGTGGGATGTGAGCTTGGCTATCATTGTGCCGATTGTCGTATCGGCCAATGGGCTTATGGCCGAAAGCCTCGATCAACATCTGTCGAGGCTCTCGTTAGGCGGTTGGATCAAGGGCCTGATTCAGAAGGCAGTACTCCTTGATACGGCTCGTATTGTGAGGAGGTTCCTGTCTCTGGAGCCCTAACCACCGGTAGCTTGGACTCTGCTCCCAACACCGGTGGAATACTATTTTTTATATTTTTAAATGTTTTTTATACTTATTTTTTTATATTTTAAGAAATATTGAAAAATGTAAATTAATATGTACATAAATAAATAAACGGAATAATAACAATAAATTTATTTCAGACTCATCCTCAGATTACATCCATATTTGTTAGTACAATTACGAGCTAACGAGCGATATTAATACACCTATAAATGTTATAGATTTCCTCGTAAAATGTCCCGCTACACGATGGTGGTGCACCCACAAGAGCCTATGAACAGCGTGGCTCAACGCATCGTGAGAGAGAACCAGCTGCACGGCGGCAAGGACGGGCTCAGTACCCTGCCCAACGTCACCACACACGTCAAGAACAACCGCCAGTTCACACTCGTCGGGGTCCAGCCGTGCGATTCTGTAACCGTCTCACCGTGAAAACTTAGGCGAAGTGAGCGTGGAGTGAACTATCAGTGTCATCCCACCTGATACTAGGGATTGACCAAGCATACATTTACAATCTTAATCGAGATTTTAATAATAATTTTTATGCAAATTCTATTGATCATTTTATATAATTTCAAAGCTAAAACCCCACAAAATATTAATGTTTTGACCACTAAAATACCTACATTTTAGTGGTCAAAACATTAATATTTACAATAAAATAGCAAAACAGAAACTTAGCCAGAAACTCAGTGTTGTATTTTTTTTTTCTTTTTTTTTCCTAGACTGACTAGTGACTAGTCAATACAGCCTGAGGCGCGAGCTTTGATGTGGATCGCGTGAAGTGTTCATTTCACCCGATTCACGACATTTAATGTCGTGACGAATTGAGTGAAGTTTGTCTGAGTGTAAATTGTACCAACTGTTATTTTATCATCATTTGTTGATCTCAGCGTTTCCTTAATTATTAGTAAGTCTATTTATGTGTACATTTAGACTTATAGTCCCGATGTGGCTACTTAATTTTTATTTTTGTTATTTTTTATTTCATTTGTCGATCTTAGTTTTCCCTTAATTATTAAAATCTTGTACCATTGTAATGGTGCCCAAGACACAGGCTGTGCCTAGTTTGGGACCAACAATACCTCGATATTGTAATTTTAAAATATGGAATAAACGAATAAACGATTTTACTTTACTTTACTTCACGCCGCGCTTGCGCGTTAGTCACTGTCATTATCACATTGGAGATTATTTTGACGTGGATCGCGTGAAGTGCTTGCGCGTTAGGCGCTGTCATTAATATTAAATTAAGTTTTTATTTATTTCTATAATTGACGACCATGGTCGTAAGCCTGTTCGTAATCGAGTTCAGAAATTAGTTCCTATTTATTTCAACGCTTTTAGATATTATGTCTAAATCCAACCGTGTTTGTACATTTAAAAAGTTAGTTGTGTGCATTTTGTTTTCAACAATAACCAGATTTTGTATATAACTAGTTACAGACTACTTATTTAACCTGTAACGCGTGCAAATATAACATTATTGTAGATAAATAAATAACTAAGATTCGGGCGCGCGTCGCCCATGATTGGCGAGTGGCGACGAAACCGTAGCCAATGAGCGACGCGCGTGAAGTGATGTTGCCATGGTTACCGTGGAGTGAAAATTGGAACATTCCGAATTGCACTGTAATCGATTACAGCGTGCTTACACATTGACTCCAATTATTCTGTACTAGCTGTGCCCGCGACTTCGTTCGCGTGGATGTCGGAACTTAACAATATCCTGCGAGGATACCGATTCAAATCTTTATTTTTTATTTAAGCTAGTGCTTCTCTATTAATAACATTAGTTGTGGAACCATCTGAAGCGTACACAAAAAGGTTATTGGGGTTGTTTACGCGTGAAAGAGCTACGTATAGTTGACCATGGAAAAAGCATCCAATACTTAGGTCCACCCCCGCAACGGATAATGTCTGGCCCTGAGCTTTATTAATCGTCATGGCATAACAAAGACTGACTGGGAATTGCACTCGTTTGAAAGAGAAAGGAAAGTTGTTAGGAATAATAGGAATTCTTGGAATAAAAACAATATCACCGGCACCGCAACCGGTTAATATTTCAGCTTCGATAATGTTTTGCTGCAGATTTGTGACTTTGAGCTGAGTGCCGTTACATAATTTTGGGAGGACATTAATTTCTGAGGAGAATTATTGGAACACCGATTTTTAAAACTATTTTGTTGGCGGGAAGTCCGGGTGTGTTGAGGGAATCCAAAAATTCTACCGGGTAGTGCGTGGCGTCATCTTCTTCCATAACTGTATTTATAGAGGTGTATTCTCTACTATTCCCGGACACATGCATCAATATTTTTAAATTAATTGCCGCAGCTTGGTCATTGCGGGGAGTCAAAATAGCTCGCTGACATAGCCAAGAACCGGCTTGATTTCCCATATTTGTGGAATCTCCGTACACAGAAGAAATTAGCTCTTGTTGTGATGTAACGCAAGAACAGAGATTAGCGACCAATTTAACTTTTCCATCTTCTTGTACGGGGTATGTGCCATCGCCTATTTGTAACAATAAATTGGAAAACTCCTGTGCATTTTCGCAGCCTCCTAACTGTGCACGCATATTTACGCTCAGGTGTGTAGATGATATATTGCGCCATAAAACAGAACTCTTCAGACATGCAGCAATTTCATCGGCTCTCGTTCCTCGGGGTACTATCGGGAGTGTCTGCCGAAAATCACCGCAGAACAGTACCGTAATGCCTCCCATCGGCCGGTCATTTTGCCTTATGTCCTACAAAGTTCTATTCACTGCTTCTACAGCTTTGCGGTTTGCCATTGTGCACTCATCCCAAATAATTAAAACACAATCGCGTAAAACCTTTGCTTTATCGCTATTTCGTGATATGTTGCAAACCAGGCTTTCCGTACGGTCCAAGTCGATAGGAATTTTAAATGTTGTGTGTGCCGTTTTTCCTCCAGGCAATAATGTGGCTGCTATCCCTGAAGAGGCGACAGCAAGGGCAATTAACTTTGGTTCCTTATTCGAGCCAAAATAACTTTGGTTAGGAAAGTTTTCCCTGTGCCACCCGGTGCGTCTAAAAACAGGATTTCACCCGAGGCGTTATCTACACTGCAGCATTCCCTATCAAACGTCTGGCGCTGTTCCTCTGTCAAATTTGCGCAGTCATTTTGTAAAATTTCTTCGAGTTCCACGGGATTGTAACTAATTTCTGATACGTACTCTCTGTCCATCGACTACCGGTGTGGGCAAACCATAACAACGCCATCTATCGAAGTGCTATTAATATTCAATACTGCACGTAGTTGATCTCCAGATGTAGTCCATATTATAATTTTCAAATTTACATTTTTGAAGTGAAAACTTCTTTAGCGGCGTTGCACACTTTTTGTAATGGGTAAAAAATGTTAAACTCGCGTCAGGACATCGCGTCAGGACACGTGACCGTCATTCAGGAGAGATTTCCCCCCCCCCTCTCTTTCTACGGCGGCGCCAACCGAAGTGAACCAAGTGACACACGACAATGGATGGATGGATGGACGTGGACGTGGACGTAAAATGAAAAAAGTGACGCAGAAGTAGTGAAAAAAAATTAGTTATATTAATTTAATTAATAATTGATTAATTTCAACGTTAATATTCAAGTTTTCTCTTCTGCCGGCACTCCCGGAGTGCAACCCGTCTTTTTTTTAGGTGTGAACTGATTACGATGAAACAAAAAACTCAATGTTACTTCAATTTATAATTTTTAACGCAAATATTGTTGCGTATAAACGTGAAGTTGTGAGACCAAGTGCATATTAACACACATTAACTAATTTTGTCCAGAGATGGCGCTGTTTTAATATTTATTTCTGAAACACTTAGAATTTTCTAATTTACAATTTTTAGGTGTGTGTGAACTGATTACGATGAAACAAAAAACTCAATGTTACTTCAATTTATATAATTATTAACGTAAATATATATAAACATAAAGTTGTGAGACCAAGTGCATATTAACACACGTTAACTAATTTTACTTCTGGTAGGTACACTTTAAATTCAAAAATCTTTTGATAGACTGAACCGATTGCAATGAAACAAAAACTAAATGTTACTTCAAGTTACGCTAAATCGTTGTGTATAAAAGTTATCTACATTTATTTCGTACATTTTACGTGATGCTCGGATAACTAAACATACAAACAGACAAAAATTCTAAAAATGCTGGAATTGGGTTCTATTGGTTGTCCTTTATATTTTTTAATTTTTTTCTTAATGTACAAAAACTTCTTTTCTACAGTTTTATTATATGTATAGATGGTATAAATTACCTATTATTCCCCGCATAATCTTACCACGCCGTACGGTTGTCAAGCGTGGTATTTTGACAGTTCAAACCGGTTTCGTTTAACTGACGTGGCATTTTCGAAATCGTGCTTCCGGCTACAGTCGCCACCTTACTAAAGAATAAGAAATTCGTGGTGTACACACAAATAAATAATAAATATAATCCAACCATGAGTACATAATCAAGTGAAAATAGTTTTGACTCTCAGCTGCCATAATGGTGATTTATTTTATCTAAATCGGAACGCAAATTATTTATGTGAGCGCTGTGGGCGATGATGGCCTAATTCGGAATGATCCATATATCACGCAGCGGCAGCGCATGCGTATAGGGGTTGTCGTTAGTATCAAGTGAACTTTTTTTTTTTGCTTTCATGCCATTGACGACCATGTACAACTCGTTTATAGAGAGTAGTATATTCCTTGATGTAGAATGTACATAAGCCTGTACGTATTCGAGTACAGTGACAATAATTAGTATCTAATTATTTAATGCTTTTAGAGATTTTAATGTCTAAATCCAACTGTGTTTGTATATTGAAAAAGTCAATTTAGTCAGCCTACATTTAAGATAATACCTATAAGAAATTGTGCTAAGCAAGTACCTATTCAGTGATTGGTGTAATGTTTGTATAGATAAGTACATAATACGTAAAAGCATATATAGGTTTTTTTTATATCATCTCTAGGTAAACCACATGTAAAAGATACAAACCTTATAGCATAAATATTATGTAGGCATATTATTAATCTAGTTACGTTTGCTGACACACAAATTGCATTACATTTTTTCTACATATATTGATTATGTAGGTAAATATTAATTATGCTACCCATCAAATCTTATGAATGTGCGTTAATTAAGAGAGTTGGATAAACAACTCATATGTTAACGCTATTAAATATTTCATATTTAGCGCGCAAGCTTATTACTTTACCTTTATTAAATTCAAGTCTGTAAATGCGATAATCGCCATTTTGTTGACAGTAGTGGTCGGGGCTAAAAAACATAAAAATTGGGGATTTCGAACATCCAAACTCCACCACAGGGGCAGTGAATTATACATCATTTAATTATTTGACGAATTCAATCATTGTTCCAGTTAAAATAAGTAGTGGTAATGAAGTTTTTTGATATCTAATGTCGAAGTTTCGCGCCAATCGTGCGTGTTTACATTTTTACTTTTCACAAATATCACACGCACACATGTAGATAAGATTTAAAATGTGACAAATATTATTGGAAATATTATTAACAATACGAAAATGCCCAAATCCTAACGTAATATTGAAACACACGCACAGGTCGAATAACACGTATTATTCTTATACCACTACCTACTCAGCTTGTGTTCAAAATCGCCGTCCATTTTTGTTGTTTTTTTTTTTATCGTAATGATGTGCGAAAGCGATTATGCTAAACAATTTTTTTTTTTAATTTCGATTGACTCGGGTAATTAATACGTCGGAAAGTCGGAAATCGATACTCAGAAATTGAAATAAAATTATTTTAAGCATTAAATACAATAAGCATTGTTTGTAACAATGATTTATGCTTTTCTAATGTAATTTTAATAGTTTTTTGGACATTCAATTGAAAATGAGTCAGTAACTGAGGACCTTTGACCATAGCCATTTATTGAATTTCGCGCCTAATTGTTTCTATATTTGAATTTATCTTCGGAATGCGCTCGCCGTTTAAAATTATTTTTATTTATTGTACTTACAATTATTTATTTTTGATACTTTTCTAATCGTTTGCTACAGAATGCCCAGTATACATTTTTAGGTAGGCTGAGCAAAACTTTGAGAATGACGTTAAATTAATTGTATAAATTGCGTATTCCGCAATCACTTTACATTTCAATATGTGTTGTTAGTTTTATAAGCTTGGTAGTTTTTGTTTCTATTAGTTTACTTGAGTAATAGTAATTGTTTATTTTTGTGGTAGTTTCCCAAACAAATAAAAAAAAAATGCCATGTTTATGTCGAACCACGCACAGTGAAAGGTTCCGTAGTTGGGTTGAATATTCACGCATGCACAATGCACATAATTAATTTGATCGACTGCAAAAATAAGTTTGTATTTCATAAACTCATCGTTCATAAGTTCATAAGGTATTCAAAAATTAAAGAGCTGGCCAGAAAAGGAAAGTCCTGTTTTCTTATGAATAACATCTTGAGCATTTCTTACTATTACAGCGAAAGTCAAGCTTCTTCAAGAGATTAGGTGGTTTATGTGCATATTTTCAGCGATTTTAAGGTGCCTTTACCTTCTGGATAGGTGTAGTAATATCTATTTTATACAACTTTAAAAAAAAAAAACAAAATTAGTTTCTGACTAAGTTTATGTTTTGCTATTTTATTTTAAAATCCCACAAAATATTAATGTTTTGACCACTAAAAATTTTCAATTAGATTAGCTTAAAAAATATTATTAAAATCTCGATTATGATTGTAAATGTTTGCTTGGTCAATCCCTAGCATCAGTGGGATGACACTGACAACTCACTCCACGCAAGTTTTTACGGTGAGATTTTTACAGAATCGACATGCAGTTATAGCGACGCAGCACGTGCAGGATGAGGTAAAGAGGGGCCACTGCTAACGCGCATCAACACAAACACTAGTCACTAACGATTCAGATGTTGGCAACGGTCTGTGTGGAAGTCTACCTTCACCAATGAATGTATATGAGCTAATGTGATGAGCTCTTGTTATCAAGCATTGTGTGAATTTGACTTTTTGCTCCTTTACTATTTATATTATTATACTAGCTGCTGCCCACGACTTCGTACGTGGATCCTGTTGCTTATGCCAGCGAAAACGGGGTCTTCAAAATCGAAGATTTGAAACGTCTGATGTCGAATTATTCTAAGAGCCCGGGGACTGGACAACAACGGGATGCGCGAGACGACTCGAAACGTTCCAGATCTTTAATTTTTGTAAGTCAACAGGAAATGCCCATTAGACTAATCAACTTTTGCTAAGACGTCATTCCTATTATGTTATAGTGTCGCTGGGCTTTGGAGTTCCAGAGCAGGTGTTCCAGATCTTCACATTTATTCTCACAGCAGAAAATACTCTTCACGTGGAATCATTTTTGCTATGGCGCCATTTTTATATCTCTTATATTGCGGTTCTGCATCAGGTGTCCCATTTTCCAAAATAAATTATAGCTTTTATGTTGCCCAGACTTAATACGTACAATAAAAAAACTTTTCTTCCCGTAATTCCGCAGCGGATCCCAAGGGTACACTGAATTAATTGCAAATAACTTTAAAAAAATTTCTTTATAAACTATATTTTCTTGATAATTGGATACGAAATATATTTGGAGAAACTTGGGGTCATTTACTGGCAATAATGAACCAATGAGGTGGTAAACTTGGCCTTGCACTTTGAATGTTGGCATAAAAGGGCCTTCTGAAATCTGTTTCGCACCAAAACATGTCATTTGAAAGGCATTAGGTATTGTACGAACGGGTTGAACGACTTTGGTCAAGTCTGATATTCGGCAAATCGGCAATTCGTCTTTGAAATTGGTCAAAGCTGTAGTTCGTCAAATCGTCTGTTTGTCCAATTATGAAATTTGCCAAATACGCTATTGGTCAAGTCCATGTACAGTCTCGATGAAAACATGCGTTTTGAATTCACATAACTTACTTGTAGGAACTTACAAAAGGAAAAGCCACCTGCCGTAAGTTCCTATTTACCTACATCATGAAAATGTAGTAAGTAGTAATGAGTATTCTGAGGTTTAATTTTTTTCTATTGTTACCTCCTTTGAATCTGTTTCTGTTAGATTAGGTAGGATATTAGATTAGGTAGGAAATTTTCAAAAATATTTTACTGAGCAATGGCAAAAAAGGGTTTCTCAGGATATGTGGTGCTGTGCAAATGAACGCCATCGTACGGGTTGAACGACTTTGGTCAAGTCTGATATTCGGCAAATCGGCAATTCGTCAAATTTGAAATTGGTCAAAGCTGTAGTTCGTCAAATCGTCTGTTTGTCCAATTATGAAATTTGCCAAATACGCTATTGGTCAAGTAATTTAAGTACCTACAATCAACTGTAAAAATGAAAGTAAGTACCTCATATTTTCTTTTTACTAACTCATTTATTCAATTCATATTTATTTACATAGAATTCATACCCAACACAACTGTTTTAAACACTTTGCCGCATCTAATTTTCCACTCAATAATTTTTCTATTATTTTTTCTATTTTGGCATCTTTTATGATGTTAGATGTTTTCCTCTGCTTCTCACCTTCTCTTTTAACTTTATTTAAATAATATTTCGCTTCTTTTTTTAAAATACTTATGTACATGAAAATATTATGTTTTTCTTGTACTTTAATCCCTAATCTCCGATGCCAAGCCTCGACTGCGTTGGCGTATGTTGTCCAATAAATGTTTTGACTGTGGATGGTCACCGATTAGCAGTGATCTTAATATTTTTGGAGGATTTTGTAATATTTCAATATGTACTTTCCCACCTGAGCAACACATACCGTTTGTTTCCAGCTTCACAAAAAGTACAATTTTGAACCATACCTCCGATGGCGGAATATGTGGCGTAGTCAATCATAAGAGTATACGTAAATGCACTCCGTTCCTTATCAACCCAAGGAAGGTCGCCATGCCCTACGGCTATATCTTGAGACACATCCGATTCTTCAGATGATATCAACAATCTGTTCAGAGAATGTCGAAGTCGATCAGAACTCAAACGTTCGTTGCGCTTTTCTTCTGTCTCTTCATGCCGTACTCCAGCAATTCTTTCTCTCTCACTTTCTAACTGATTATGAATGTTTTGTTGTGTGCGTGTTCGGGACAATGTATGATAATCTCGATCAGCAGTTAGTCGCGCATCACGTTCATCACTCGTTTCAAAAGACCTGTTAGTAGATGTGCGAATACGCTGAGAACTCAAGCGTGATTCTGTATCGGTAAACGTTTCCGATTCGCGAGACAATGCATGTCGCTTACGATCAGCGGACAGTCGCGCATCACGTTCCGCACTTGTCTCTAGAGACCTAGAAGCAGATGCGTAGATACGCTGAGAACTCAAGCGCAAGTCTCTATCCGTGAACGTCTCCGACTCGCGAGACAATGCATGACGTTCACGATCAGCGGTCAGTCGCGCATCATATTCTTCACTAGTCTCTAGAGACCTGGATGTAGATGCGTAAATACGCTGAGAACGCAGGCGTGCTTCGCGATCCGAAGAGGTTTCCACGGAGCGAGTTGCAGCCTGATGTTGAACAGTATCAAGGCTCTCCTGACGCTCTTCGGTAGCCTTTGGAACATTGGGAAAGATTTGACCTCTTTCTAGGCATGGTTATAGTTTTATTGTGAAGATACCTGATCAATTAAAATCTAAGTGTCTGCTCTCCTGCGTTACCGTTTATCTTCGTGACACTGACACAATTTCCTTTTCCATTTATCTTCGTGACACGGTAGCCTACCTACCGTGTCACGAAGATAAATGGAAAAGGAAATTAAACACTCAAATAACATAAGCCCGAAGGCATATTTATTCGATAAATTAAAAAAATAAATGGGAGTTTTGGTCAGTAGAGTCAAATTTTCAATGATATACCATCGTCATCGAAAATCAGTCCTAAACTGTTACCGCCTTCACCGCGTGGAGGTCCTCGTCTTATGTTATTTTATAGGTACTTAATTATACAGTGAAATTAGTGATAGCTTTGATTTCCACATCAGATGTTTCTGATCTTCGATTTTTATAAGTCAACAGAAAATGCCCATCAGACCGAACAACTTTTGCTAAGACGTCATTCCTATATGTGTTATGGTGTAGCTGGGCTCTTGGAGTTCCACATCAGGTGTTCCAGATCTTCAAATTTATTCTCTCAGCAGAAAATGCTCATCACGTGGAACAATTTTTGTTCTGGTACCATTTTTGTATCTCGTATAGTTTAGCTGGTCTGTTGCGGTTCTGCACCAGGTGTTCAAGTTTCCAAGATAAATTATAGTCTATATGTTGCCCAGACATAATACCTATACAACAAAAAAAAAACATTCAAATCCGTCCAGTAGTTCCGAAGATTACCGTGTACAAACAAACAGACACATAGACAATTTTTTTTTAGATTCGTGCCCTATTACTGTTTCTAAACCCACCCTCAATTTTTTTTTTTTAATATATTGAATGTACAGACACAGTTTTTTTACTGTTTTATTATATGTATAGTTAATAATTAAAAAAATAAATTTGATAAATAAATAAATTATAAGTACTTAAATGATTTTATTTCTGTAAGTTGGTTTGTACAATGTAAACACTTTTACCCGTCAATCACAGATGAGGTCGGCGTTTTCTATCTGACTACTCTGAGAAGAAAGGCCGAAACAAACTCAGAGGTCACAGTCTCTTTTAAAGTCCAGACAAAATCTTGGTCAGATCATGTGAAGGCCATGTAGATTGGTGTCTGAAATGGTCTTTTGAGAAAAGAACCACACAGATTGAGCGGACCTGAGCCCTGATTCACAACCATACGACAGGCTATCGTATCGAAAACCTGACATTTCGATAACCTGATTTGACTTCCCCTGAACAGCAACTAGCTGTTGGAAGAATAGCGTATCGTATCGAACATTAACCATTGTTATCGTATAACAATGATTAATGTTCGATACGATACGGAAGCATATCGAGTGTTTGTGAATAAGGGGGCTGTCCAGTCAGTGTACGCTTTTGTCAAAAATCGTGCAGCTCAACTCAAAACTTGAGGAGCTCAACGATTCGACGAACAATACCAAATTATATAAATATAAATTTATATGGCCACGGTCATAAGTGGAGTAGCAATTTCACAAAGCAATAGATTGACACTTTGGTTTTACTTACGACCTTCTTCACGTTCAACGCCACGGAATAAAATGATGAATTTCCATTCAGGCCATGTCGGACAATGTTGGGCGACACCAGTATGTTCCGTTCGGGCCGTGGGGGACAATGGTGTCCGACAGTCAGAGCTATGTTTAAACGTCTCTTCTGAGCTGTCGGTCAACTATACTAGGCAATATTGTACGCAACGTGACCCGCGTGGCCTCCTAGAACAGTGCTATCGCATCAGCACTCAAAAAATATATATTTGTTAAAAAGTTATGTATGTTTTTCTGATATTATTCTTGCATTAACTTAAAAAATTATTGTGTAAGGCATTATAGATTTATTTTTACGATTTTATGAATAAATTTAGTGCCCGAGTTATAGATGAAATAAAAAATCATGAGAGTAGAAATCAAACTCGGTTTTATTATGTTAAACTTATGACATAGGAACAATATTATCACAATTAAACTTGAATATGAGATCATGCGAAATTTTTAATCATATTTACTAGGTAAATTAACATAAATCAAACAGTATTTTAGGTTTAAAAATAATTAAAAGTAACAAAATAACAATCATAGTTTTAGAAATAATTAAAAGGAGGTAACAAAATAATAATCATAATAAAGAAATATTTTAAAAAGAACGATGTACTTTATTAAAACAATCTAAACAAAGAAACGGTTTATTTGGGCAGTCGTCACAGAAAGTGTTTACCTTTTTTACTTTATTTTTCGCTTGGTTTCTACCTAGCATCTTTACTTTTTCCTTGTAACATTCAGAGCATCCTCTTCTAATAATACTACTCTTTCCTTCTTTCTTTACTAGTCTGTGCTTCCCTCTTTTTGGTCTTTTTACACGAATCTCTTCCGTCTCAGGCATAGGATTCGAGCAAAATTCTTGTATTACTTCTTTTCTGAAGTCTACTACAGATATGTTTTTATTTGTAACTTTTTTATATATAATCATAGCATTCACTAACGTAGTATTAAGCAATAAATTAATAGCGAGCTTTTTATACCACTTTATTGTTTTTCGCAGTGGTGTAGAGTAAGCAGCTAATTGATCAGCCAAATCAACGGCACCTTTGACTTTATTGTAATCTTTGGCTTTGATACCACATTTCCTCGTTTATTTATATGATGGAACCCTACCGAATGCTTCGTGGACAGAACATACACATCGCGCTTGTCCTTCCATTTCATCATGGTTATTCCGTCGGTGCTTTCGGCTGCAGCAAACTGGCCTTTTTTGAGCTTAGCAGTAACAACATGTTTGGGAAGCTGTCTTCTATTTTTTCGAATGGTACCTACTAAATGAGTTTCTTTGTCTAATAGTTTCCGTGCCAAATCTACACTTGTGTACCAATTATCGGTATACAATGTGTGTCCTTTGTTGAACAAATCTTCGCATAAAGACATGACTACGTTTGTGGGCGTTGTATTTGTATCGTCGTTTTTTCCCGCGTAAATGCTAATCTTATACGTATACCCAGGTATCGTGCATAGTTTGAACTCTTTTATTCCATACTTGTGTCTTTTTTGTTTATTATACTGCCTAAATATTATTCTGCCACGGAATGGAACCATGCTCTCGTCAATACAAATATCTTCACCAGGGGTATAGTTGTTTTTGAAGTTCTCATTTAAATCGTCCACCAGTTGACGTACTCGATGTAGTCGGTCTTTTCTGTTTTCATCATCTTTATCAGAAAAATGTAACATTTTCAAAACCAATTCAAATCGGTTTCGGGACATCACTGTTCTCGGAAAGGGATGCCCGACCATTTTGTCTTTAGACCAATAGTGTGCCAATCTGGGTAATTTCACCAAGCCCATAAATAAAATTAGGCCAAAAACTTTTTTTATTTCTTCTATATTAGTCGGACTCCACTGATTAATACGTGCACCTCTTGTAGCTTCAGCCATATTAGTAATTTTATAAAAAGCATATCGATTTGTGTTATGCACTATTTGTTGAAACACGTCATCAGTCACAAAAAGTGAATAAAAATCGATGGGAGATTTTTTAGCCATAGATAATCTGACATGCAGCGGAGCACCCGAAACCTCGGTAAAAGGAATTATTTGGCGTTGATTACCTGTAGGCTCACTCCAAGAACTCGTGGTAGGTGTAACGCTTGAAGTTTCTTGCGTACTGACCTCATATCCTGAATTGCTGTCTTCACTATCCGATCTGATGACACGTCGTCGTTTTTGCCTAATAGGCGCTATTTGCTCTTCTCCTTCTTCTGAACTAATGTGAAAACTACTGTTCAGCAGCGATATTTCAATATTTTGAAGCTGTGTCAGATCTTCCTCTGTTATTTCAAAAGCATCATCAAAGTCACACATTTTGAGTAATAAAAATATATAAATCACAGGCGGAAGCTAGCCTAGTCTGTTGTCGAAGCGTGTTCATACGGCGGGAAAAAAAAATTACGCGACTGACGTCCTCGATATTGTCCTGCGGGGCACTAAGAATAAATAATTGCGCGCGAACACAGATAGCTACAACGCGGCGCCGCGCGCCGGCGCTAGAGTGGGGGCGCGCGGACGGGATACTCGGAAGTGGGCGACACTTTGACCCGCGCGGCTTCAACGGAAGAAAGTTCATATAATCATACGTAGCAGGCCATGGGGGACAATGTTGGGCGACATAAGTTATCTTCACATTTATAAAGATTTTCGCGGTTATATCAATGTTTTCTAAGTTAAAAATGCATATTTAATAATATTATTAATAAAACAAAAATTCGATTTTTTGACAATTTAAATTTTTTCGTGTGTCGTAAAGGGAAAGTTAAGTGTCGCCCAGCAATGTCCGACATGGCGTTGAACGTGTTAATTAGCTATTTCTCTACTGTAGGTAGACACACACACTCACATTAATTTGCAACTGATTGTATTTCATTAATTCAACCACTACGGTATGTGGCATGATAGCTTAGCGGTATCACATTTGGGTAAGCGCGTCCTGCGTAGCGAGCCGTGGGTTTGAATCTCACGCGCGGTGATAGTTTTTTTTAATGTTTTTTAATAATTACTTCGAATAATTACGCTTATGACTATAATAATATATTTCCTTGCCATGATCGTCTTGTGCGCTTAATTCGTAAAAGGGGTTTGAAGGTTTTGGCCCTAAAATCAGCCGCCATTTTGATTTTTTTTCAGAATCGCGGTGCACAACAAAAGTTATATATTTAGATAGAGGACACTTATACAAACAAAAAATGTAATTAACATAATATCCTAAAGCGTCAGGTTTCGGAGTTATTCACCGAAATATAAGTCGAAAACTACTAAGATTTTTTTTCCTTCCAGGTAAGCATATTGAACTATTGAGGTAATAGAAACGTTATGAAACCTTTATGGAGAAGAAACAAATGAAGAATAGACATTTTTTAAATAAATAATTAAACACGGCAATTTATAGTTCGTTTTTTTAATCCCAGAGACTAATCTGACAAGTGTAATCTCAAACTTCTATACTAAAAAAAACGAAAACACAAAAGACTTAAATGTCAGATTAGTCTCTGGGATTAAAAAAAGGATCAATAAATTGCCGTGTTTAATTATTTATTAAAAAAAGACGGGTTGCACTCCGGGAGTGCCGGCAGAAGTGAAAACTTGAATATTAACGTTGAAATAAATCAATTAGGTATTAACTGAATTAATATAACTCATTTTTTTTTCAATATTTCTGCGTCACTTTTTTCATTAACTTTTGTTCAATTTCCATATTTTAAACACTATATTCACGAATTTTACGAATACACAGCAGTGTAGGTACTACACAGACGGTCGAGCCATCAGCTGTCTATCCATCCATCCATACACCCACACCCACACTCACACTCACACCCACACCCACAGTCACACCCATTCATCCATTGTCGTGTGTCACTTGGTTCACTTCGGTTGGCGCCGCCGTAGTAGTCTCTCCTGACGGTCACGTGTCCTGACGCGAGTTTAACATTTTTTACCCATTACAAAAAAGTGTGCAATGCCGCTAAAGAAGTTTACACTTCAAAAATATCTATTCTTCATTTGTTTCTTCTCCATAAAGGTTTTATAACGTTTCTAGTACCTCAATAGTTCAATATGGTTACCTGTAGCGAAAAAAAAAAAAAAAACAAAAAAATCCTTGTTATTTTCGACTTATATTTCGGTGAATAACTCCGAAACCTGACGCTTTAGGATATTATGTTACATAACATTTTTTGTTTGTATAAGTGTCCTCTATCTAAATATATAACTTTTGTTGTGCAACGCGATTCTGAAAAAAAATCAAAATGGCGGCCGACCTTAGGGCCACCCTCCATACAAAAATCTTCAAACCCCTTTATGATTATACCCACAGTTAAATAAATTACTTATAAGGTAGACACAGTTAAGTTACGAGTAATTCACCGCGATTAAATAGAACGTTGTTTGTTGGTTGTTAATTTATTGTGAGTTAGCGACGTGTGTTCTATTAGCCGTGTTGTAGTTCCTTTTAAAATGCAGAATATTGAAATGAAAGCGAATGTGATTGCGCTGCGTAAAAGTGGATTTAATATAACACAAATATCTTATGAAACTGAACTGAATGTGAGTATTATGAATATGATTTAATTATTTTTTCAAACATTTATTTTATTAAAATAGAACTGCTGATCCTTGTAGTTATTTTTTAAACGTATTATAAGGTCTAAATAGAAGAAAAGTTTATAATTTCGAAGTCCTAGATTTTAAATGACGAATATAACATTATATTATCCTTATATGTAACATTTCTATTTTCATTATATTTTTTTTCTAAATAGTATTCGTATTTTGCTAATAGACTAACAGTACTCTTTTTTTGTTTTAGAGAAATTACATACTGTGACTCGGAGGGTCACTAAATAAGGAAGAGGGTAGCCTTGCTGCGTGGAATGCCCCAGCTGCCGTGCGATTCTGTAACCGTCTCACCGTGACAACTTAGGCGAAGTGAGCGTGGAGTGAGCTATCAGTGTCATCCCACCTGATACTAGGGATTGACCAAGCATACATTTACAATCATAATCGAGATTTTAATAATAATTTTTATGCTAATTCTATTGATCATTTTATATAATTTCAAAGCTAGTAGGTATTTTAGTGGTCAGAACATTAATATTTTGTGGGGTTTTACAATAAAATAGCAAAACAGAAACTTAGCCAGAAACTCAATGTTGTTTTTTTTTCTTTTTTTTCCTAGACTGACTAGTCAATACAGCCTGAGGCGCGAGCTTTGATGTGAATCGCGTGAAGTGTTCACTTCACGCCGCGCTTGCGCGTTAGTCACTGTCATTATCACATTGGAGATTATTTTCATGTGGATCGCGTGAAGTGTTCACTTCACCCGACTCACGACATTTAATGTCGTGAATCGAGTGAAGTGAACACTTCACGCCGCGCTTGCGCGTTAGTCACTGTCATTATCACATTGGAGATTATTTTGATGTGGATCGCGCGAAGTGAGCTTACGCGTTGGGCGCTGTCATTAATATTAAATTAAGTTTTTATTTATTTCTATAATTGACGACCATGGTCGTAAGCCTGTTCGTAATCGAGTTCAGAAATTAGTTCCTATTTATTTCAACGCTTTTAGATGTTATGTCTAAATCCAACCGTGTTTGTATACATTTAAAAAGTCAGTTGTGTGCATTTTGTTTTCAACAATTAACCAGATTTTGTATTATCTAGTTACAGACTACTTATTTAACCTGTAACGCGTGCAAATATAACATTATTGTAACAAGATACTAAATAACTAAGATCCTTATTTTTGATGCAAGTAACCCTTAAGGTGAATGTGCCATGGTAGACCGCGAAATTTAAATTTTCTTACGTTTTTTGCAATTTCCAGATCAGTGTCAGGTTGAATCTTGATCAAAATATGATTCGCGACTATAACAGGTACGTATTTACAGAATTATAATGATTAGAATCATTAATACATCTTTCTAAGTTAGATTTCTACTGTTAAGAACAAATCTCGTATAGAAAAGTGTTTATGGTTGAAATCCAACTTAAAGAGATATATTAATGATTCTAATGACTATAATTCTGTAAATACATGTCTATTATAGTCGCAAATCATATTTTGATCAAGATACAACCTGATACTGACCTACGAATTGCAAAACACGTAAGAAAATTTAAATTTCGCGGTCTACCACTGCGCATTCACCTTAACCGGTCAAGCGGCGCGCGTTGCCCATGATTGGCGAGTGGCGACGAAACCATAGCCAATGAGCGACGCGCGCGAAGTGATGTTGCCATGGTTACCGTGGAGTGAAAATTGGAACATTCCGAATTGCACTTTAATCGATTACAGAGTGCTTACACATTGACCCCAATTATTCTGTATGGTATAAATTACCTATTATTCCCCGCATAATCTTACCACGCCGTACGGTTGTCAAGCGTGGTATTTTGACAGTTCAAACCGGTTTCGTTAAACTAACGTGGCATTTTCGAAATTGTGCTTCCGGCTACAGTCGCTACCTTACCAAAGAATAAGAAATTCGTGGTGTATACACAAATAAATACTATAATCCAACCGTGAGTACATAATCAAGTGAAAATAGTTTTGACTGTCAGCTGCCATAATGGTAATTCATCTAAATCGGAACGCAAATTATTTATGTGAGCGCTGTGGGCGATGATGGCCTAATTCGGAATGATCCATATATCACGCAGCGCACTGCGCATGCGTATTAGGGGCTGTCGTTAGTATCAAGTGAACTTTTTTTTTTTGCTTTCATGCTATTGACGACCATGTACAGACGCCAGCACATCAACCTACCCGAAACTGTCACATTTTCCCAATCAACTTTGAACCTTATTGTTTAGTAATAAAGTTGAAAATCTATTAAAGAAAGACAGATTGTAGTAGGTTGATGTGCTGGCGTCTGTACAACTCGTTTATAGAGAGTAGTATATTCCTTGATGTAGAATGTACATAAGCCAGTACGCATTTAAATACAGTGACAATAATTAGTTCCTAATTACCTATTTAATGCTTTTAGAGATTTTAATGTCTAAATCCAACTGTGTTTGTACATTGAAAAAGACAATTTAGTCAGCCTACATTAAAATTTAAGATATTATAACATAAGAAATTGTGCTAAGCAAGTACCTATTCAGTGATTGGTGTAATGTTCGTATACACAAGTACATAATACGTAAAAGCACATATAGGGCTTTCACATTATATAATCAAAGATATAGGGTTTTTTTATATCATCTCTAAGTAAACCACACGTAAAAGATACAAACCTTATAACATAAATATGTAGGCATATTATTAATCTAGTTACGATTGCTGACACACAAATTGCATTAAGTACATTTTTGAAGTGAAACTTCTTTACGCACGCTTGACTTGGGGAGTAAGCTGGCGAACGCGTGATGTAAGCGTTACGAAAAGTGTGATCGGGCGAGGCGAACGGGAGTTGAGTGGGGAAAATAAGCAAGAGAAAGCAGTGCGCGCGCACATTTTCTTTCTCTCTTCCTCTCATAGCCAAATACGTTTGAAGTTTCACTTCAGTGGTGTGGTCATAAGCACACTCGGTTTTTTTTCTACATACCTATATTGATTATGTAGGTAAATATTAATTATGGTACCCATCAAATCTTATGAATGTGCATTAATTAAGAGAGTTGGATAAAAAACTCATATGTTAACGCCATTAAATATTTCATATTTAGCGCACAAGCTTATTACTTTACCTTTATTAAATTCAAGTCTGTAAATGCGCTAATCGCCATTTTGTTGACAGTGGTGGTCGAGGCTAAAAAACATAAAAATTGGGGATTTCGAACATCTAAACTACACCACAGGGGCAGTGAATAATACATCATTTAATTATTTGACGAATTCATTCATTGTTCAAGTTAAAATAAGTAGTGGTAATGAAGTTTTTTGATATCTAATGTCGAAGTTTCGCGCCAATCGTGCGCGTTTACATTTTTAATTTTCACAAATATCACACACACACATGTAGAAAAGATTTAAAATTAGACAAATAAATATTATTGGAAATATTATTAACAACACGAAAATGCCCAAATCCTAACGTAATATTGAAACACAGGTCGAATAACACGTATTATTCATATGTTACCACTACTCAGTTTGTGTTCAAAATCGCCGTCCATTTTTGTTTTTTTTTTTTTTTATCGTAATGATGTGCGAAAGCGATTATGCTAAACTTTTTTTTTTTTTAATTTCGATTGACTCGGGTAATTAATATGTCGAATGTCGAAAATCGATACTCAGAAACTGAAATAAAATTATTTTATGCATTAAATACAATAAGCATTGTTTGTAATAATGATTTATGCTTTTCTAATGTAATTTTAAAAGTTTTTTGGACATTCAATTGAAACTGAGTCAGTAACTTGACCATAGTCATTTATTGAATTTCGCGTCGAATTGTTTCTATATTTGAATTGATCTTCGGAATGCGCTCGCCGTTTAAAATTATTTTTATTTATTGTACAATTATTTATTTTTGATACTTTTCTAATAGTTTGCTACAGAATGCCCAGTATAAATTTTTTAGGTAGGCTGAGCAAAAGTTTGAGAATGACGATAAATTAATTGTATAAATTGCGTATTTCGCAATCAATTTACATTTCAATATGTGTTGTTAGTTTTATAAGCTTGGTAGTTTTTGTTTCTATTAGTTTACTTGAGTAATAGTAATTGTTTATTTTTGTGGTAGTTTCCCAAAAAAAATTGAAAAAAAAAAAATGCCATGTTCATGTCGAACCACGCACAGTGAAAGGCTCCGTAGTTGGGTTGAATATTCACGCTTGCACAATGCACATAATTAATTTGATCGACTGCAAAAATAAGTTTGTATTTCATAAACTCATCGTTCATAAGTTCATAAGGTATTCAAAAATTAAAGTGCCGGCTAGAAAAGAAAAGTCCTACTGTTTTCTTATGAATAACATCTTGAGCATTTCTTACTATTACAGCGAAAGTCGAGCTTCTTCAAGAGATTAGGTGGTTTATGTACATATTATAGGTGCCTATACCTTCTGGATAGGTGTCGTAATTACTATTTTATACAACTTTCAAAAAAAAAAACAACATTGAGTTTCTGTTTATGTTTTGCTATTTTATTTTAAAATCCCACAAATTGGCGTCGATTCTCTTGTTCACAAACTAAACTAAATTTAATTTCAGTGCATCTTTTTCTTTCTGTTTCGTTAAGAAAAGGACAGAAGATAAATATTAGGGCGCTTTCAATTTAGACGATTAGTGCCGGACTGCTGCAGTCCGGGTATCGTACTGCGCACGGGCGGTTATGATTTTTCATACAAAATGTCTCGACGCAAAGTCGTGCGACAGCAGTGCGGCGCACGTCCGTTGGCGGAACGGCAACAACTTGTCTCAGTCGTTGTTCGCTAGTGCTGTGAACGCATCGTGTTTCTTAATTAATTAATGTTTTGACCACTAAAATACTAGCTTTGAAATTATATAAAATTTTCAATATAATTAGCTTAAAAAATATTATTAAAATCTCGATTATGATTGTAAATGTTTGCTTGGTCAATCCCTAGCATCAGTGGGATGACACTGACAGCTCACTCCACGCAAGTTTTCACGGTGAGATTTTTACAGAATCGACATGCTGGTCAGTGAATATGAAACAATTGGTTATCCAACAAGATATTTTGCCGAATTATTCAACACGTCTTTACGAACCGTTCGCCGTGCACACGAAAACCAGCTCAAAAACCTATGTAGCAATATTGTAGGGCCCATGCGCCAGCGTTTACACGATTGCATTGATAATAATGGGTATTATACTAAGTATTAAATTATAAATTGATTATACCTAGTAATAATAAATTATTATACTGTAGCATATTCGTAATAAGGATTATTTTGAGGTTTAGTTTCAATCTTCTTTTCGTAATGAAAATGAATACTTAAGCTATAACCACAATAAGTCCTAAACTAGAAGTTTATTTATTCTTTATAAAATTATAACGAATAAACATTTTGTAATCACTTATAAAACATTTTTATTCTTTACCCCATATTTCACTAACTATATAATAAAAACAATTATTACATTATTATTCTCGTTTATTAATTTATCGAATAATAAAAGAACAGATGAAGATAATTGATGAAAAGAAAAAAAATCTCATTTCAAGATTGGAACTTGGGCCTATATGTTTGCTAATCCGATACGTTACACTATCAGCTATCGGGCCTTATAACAATGTTGTCAATTTTAGCAACGGTTTGAGCCGACCAAGGTACGTACGCTGCGTGTGTGAAAAAGGGATGTTTTTGTTTCGCTGACTTTCGCTTGACACCAGTGTATACATTCTGAGGTGTGCGTTCTGTGTTAATACATCACTTATACACACATACGTATATATACGGCCTGTACCGCGCGTGTTCACAGCAAAACAATCCTTACGCTGCTAATGCACTACTGACCGTGACGGTACATATAATGATAATCCGAATTCTCGAATAAAAGCCATTTTTAGGGTTCCGTAGCCAAATGGCAAAAAACGGAACCCTTATAGATTCGTCATTTTACGCTTGCAGTTGGGTACGATACACTTGCGCGAAAGACATTTATTTTGTCAGACGAATTACATATCAGGGTAATGTGTGAAAAGACTTGGATCCAGTGGCGGATTTACGCATTGTAGGCTATTGAAATTATGCCGCCCCTACCGACCTCTACAATAATGTGTCTGTTTCGAGATAATATGTTGCATAACCCAAGGTAGCATAAGAAATCGTTTCAGTGTATATTTCTGAGCTAATAAAAGCTCAACCATGTACTACACTACTAAGGCGAGGTAAGGTAGGTATGCCTTAATGCTACTTACACAATAATGTACAGACGCCAGCACATCAACCTACTACAATCTGTAAAATTTCTTTAATTGATTTTCAACTTTATCACTAACGCATAAGGTTCAAAGTTGATTGGGAAAATGTGACAGTTTCGGGTAGGTTGATGTGCTGGCGTCTGTACATTCGATAAACATAATTAAATAGTATTTTTATCACATCTATTCAAAAAGCTAGTGTATTCTTCGTAAACAGGGACCAATATAGCTCTTTAATCCCTAGGGACTAAAAGTGGTTTGAATTTGAAAATTGCAACGTTAAATGGCAATGTTAATTTTTTGGCCAAAGAACGAGCCAGTCCTCTGGCAGGCGTTGTCGCAGCCCAAGACTTTGGGGGGGGGTCATCATGGGTGCCGAGGAATATTTTAAGGGAGATACATCTCCTCGTTGGTCTAGTGGTCGCAAGCGTTACTGCTGATATGTTTCGTAAATAATATGTCTAATATTCGCAATCTATTCATTCCCCGTCATGTGTTATGTAACAATCCGGTTTTGATAGAAATGCATTGTTTCTGTGATGCGTCTACGACCGCCTATGCCGCATGTGTTTACTTGAGATCAACAAATAGTCTAGGTGACGTCACAGTGCGATTGTTGTGTGCTAAGGCTCGCGTTGCGTCGGTGAAGCCGACTACGGTGCCCAGGCTTGTGTGCGTGCTTGCTACAGTACTTTAAGTATTCTGTGCTTGCTAGGAGCTCAGCTCGCCGCGGCCGCATGTCGCGCACTGCGATGTGTTATCTCTCGAAAGATATTTTGGACTGACTCATACATCGCGCTAGCATGGTTAGGGTATGATAAATTAAAAACTTTTGTTGCTAACAGAGTGTGCAGTATCTTAGAGCTTACCGAAGGCTCGGAATGGCGTCATGTGCCTACCGCGCTCAACCCGGCAGACTTGGCATCAAGGGGAGTAGATGCAAATAAAACTAATAACTTAGGCTTATGGTGGAACGGTCCTTCGTATTTACTTATGTCGGATACGTTTTGGCCTGCAAATAATAAAATGATAAACAATATTAGTGACTTATACCTACCTGAGATAAAATCAAATGTGTGTACAAATAATGATAGTGAAACAAATAAATTAATTATCTTCGATAAATATTCAAAGTTTTCTAGATTACCTACAACGTTCTTTTGCTTATGTACTTCGGTTCATACATAATTGCAAACAAGTTAATAATAAAATTACGGGTGTTTTACAACCTGATGAACTTAAAGCTTCGTTAGAAGGGCTTGTGCGTCTTGTTCAAGAGGAACTTTATAGTTCAGAATTGAAAATGCTTCGTTCTCAAAAGACACTACTTAAGTCCTAAAAATCCGTTGTTAGCTTTAAGTCCTTTCTTAGATAGTAAAAATATTATGAGAGTTGGAGGCCGTCTGAAATATTCTTCTTACTCATTTGAGAAGCGTCATCCAATGTTGTTGCATGCTAAGCATAAACTTATAAAATTATTGTTTCAGCATGAGCATTTACGTCTTCTCCATGCTGGTCCACAGCTGCTTCTTGCATCCATTTGCGAGTACGTCTGGCCCCTTGCTGGCAGAGATCTCGCGCGGACCACTGCGAGGCAGTGCATTGTTTGTAGGAAGGCTAGCGGGAAAACGTTAACTCCCATGATGGGTTCCCTACCTGAACAGCGTGTGAACCCCGACTTTCCATTTGCTAGCACTGGCGTCGACTTCGCTGGCCCGTTTTTGATAACAGATAGGAAGGGGAGAGGATGTAAAATTACAAAATGTTATCTTTGCATTTTTGTCTGTCTACGACTTAAATGCTTACATCTCGAAGCTGTGAGTGAGCTTTCGAAAGATGCCTTTGTACTTTCGCTGCGACGTTTTATCGCTCGCAGTGGAAAACCTACAGAAATATTCTGCGACAATGGCCGCAATTTTGTTGCTGCAGACAAGGAACTTAAGGACTTGATCTCAAGGCATGCTGATGATATTGCAGGCTTTGCATCGGGTGAGGGTATCAAGTTTAAATTTCAACCAGCGTATGTGCCCCATTTCGGAGGCTTGTGGGAGGCTGGCGTGAAATCTGCCAAGTTTCACTTGAAAAGGGTTTTAGGTAATGCACATTTGACATTTGAGGAGTTAGCCACTTTGTTCAGCCAAATCGAGGCTATCCTCAACAGCCGCCCTTTATATCCCTTATCCTCTTGTCCTGATGATCCTCAGTCCTTATCTCCGGGTCACTTCCTGATCGGGCGATCGCTAACTTCGATGCCGTCCCCTAATCTGGAAAACTTAAATTTCAACAGGCTGGACCGTTTTCAGCGACTGGAACAGCTGCGCCAAGGTTTTTGGAGACGCTGGGCAGCTAGAGTATTTAGCTGAGCTGCAACAGAGGCAGAAGTGGAGAGTTCCCACTCGACCGCTACAAGCTGGCGATTTGGTATTGCTGAAGGAAGAAAACGCTCCACCCATGTCTTGGAAATTAGGTCGTATTCAGTCTCTGTTCTCAGGAAAGGACGGAGTCGCTCGAGTTGCCGAAATCAAGACAACTTCCGGCACTTACCGAAGAGGTGTGAATTACCTATGTCCCCTGCTGGATGCTACAGAGGATGCTTCATTGGAGTCAGGAGCTTCCAAGGCCCCGGAGGATGTTCGTGCACCGCACTGATTGAGACGTCTTGAAGCGACAAGCAAGCGAACCTACACCGCGACCATTCATTCGTCCATACGTTCTTATATTCACTCATTCATTCGTAGCATTCATTAGCTTGCACAACCATCCTTTGTAACGGAAAAATTTATAATAAACGCATTTAAAGTTGGAGTCAGATTCTATCATTCATCGAACCCTGGGTCGAAACATACATACTTACACGCACACACGCACGCACATAGATACTTACACACACCCCCACACCCTCACACACGCACACACACACGTACATCCCTACATACATACACACTCACTAGAATTAAGTTAACTATTTCATCTTTTTCAATTTTACTTACCTTTTTCGGTTAATTGTTTAACTGTGGGTAGATCGACAGAGTCTTCACTTAATAATAGCTAATATTAAAACATAACCTTATGGCCGTTCACTACAGGTATACCCTAGTTTAAGAGACAGGGTACGTTTATTGTCAACAGATGTACCATCAACATGTTCTATAGACCTTATTGTAATAACTGTATACCTTGCTTGTTATTAGTATAAGTTTTTGTTTTTTCTCACCATCTGTACCCTATAGATCAGTAAACAATTATTATTATTAATTCCCACGGTGCTGGGGCGACACAGGGTAATTATTGGTTTTCCCAAAACTACCTATTATAGAAAAGTGTCCATGGAGTTTCTTGCCCGTTCTTCTCCATAGGTACCTACTACGCTTTGGAATGAGCATTCTTCATCTTTCTGACTGACCGACCCCTTGACAATTCAAAAGTGCCTGTAACCTGTAATTGGTTTAATTGAAATAAATGCTTCGAGTTTGACTAAAATTCATTGTTTTGTTCTATTATTCTCAAAATGTTTTATTGCTGGTATTGTAAACCAAATTGTCGGCACCCTTTGATAAAAATATGCTCTTCATAGTTTGTTTGTGTATTTAATCAGTTCCGACTTAGATCTCGCACAAGAGACTTCAGTAGTAGTTCTGAGTGATGTGATGTGAGTGTGACAAACTCTCAAAATAATATCAAGCAAGTAAGTTATCAGTTTATAATATTGATTTAGTTCCTTTGTTACCTTTATTTATTATTAGTAAAGTAAAATAATTATATTTTTACCTCTTGCTTGTTCTTGTTTTTAACCGACTTCAAAAAAGAAGGAGGTTCTCAATTTGGATGTTTATACGGATGTCCCGTAAGTCGACGTCAAGCCGGAATTGGGTAATTGGCCAACTCATAATACCTAGTTATCAGAAAAATATTAAAAAAATCTTTAGAATAAAAAAATTTTTTTTTTTTTGGAATGCTTATTAAATGCGCCAACTTTTTATGTTACTTCCCAAACTCGCATAGTACATTTTTTTTCAGTACAGTCAGTCAAAGTTTGGCAAAGTATTAATTTTGAATATTTGGTTGGGCAAAAAGTGACATTTAAATGCCAATAATTTAAAAAACACAAAATTAGATTTTTTCACCCGCATAAATGTCGATCCCGTGGGAATATCGGGATAAAAACTATCCTATGTCCTTTCCCGGGACTGAAACTACCTCTATACCAAATTTCATCTAAATCGGTTCAACGGTTTAAGCGTGAAGAGGTAACAGACAGACAGACACTTTCGCATTTATAGTATTAAGTATGAATGCTTGAAATACCTACAACTATACAACTAAAAATTATACCGTTTTTAATACAACCAAAAATATTTTGTGCTCAACCGTACTCGACTCCAAAAATGTATGTAGAAGTTCACGTGGAAATCCAAACTAATATTATAAATGCGAAAGTAATTCTGTCTGTCTGTCTTTTCTTCACGCCTAAACTACTGAACCGATTTCGATGAAATTTGGTATAGAGATAGTTTGAGTCCCGGGAAAGGACATAGGATAGTTTTTATCCCGATATTCCCACGGGATCGAAAGTTACGCGGGTGAAACCGCGGGGCGCAGCTAGTTTAATATACTTCTACAAAGTAAATCAGGTCGAAATTATCATGGTTGGAGACAACTATTTCTGGATTGTGGCGAGAAAGGCTCCCCACGTAATCCTCACCAAGGCACCTTTATATCTCTGGAATCACTTAATGACTATTTTCGAGATTTGGCATAGCGTTACGACTATTTCTTGACTATTTTTTGGAATTGAAACCAAGTCGATACTCCCAGCCGTTTGGTTGCATTAGAGGTGAGGATTGTGTGGAGACCTTCACCACACAATCCTCACCAACCTATAGCTATAACTTCGGAATCATAATGCGACTATTTTTTTGACCTTGGTGACTATTTATGACTATTTCTTGACTATTTTTGGCGTTCTCAAAATTGATTTACATGAAGTTTTCAAAAGTGAGGATTGTGTGGTGAAGGACAGGAAAGTTTGACAAAGTATTTCTTTCTAATCATTGAAACCTGCCAAAAGCATTTAAATCTATAAAATAATTAATGAATTAATTAATTTTATTAAGTTTTTAAGCATTCATTTTCATAAAATACAGGTATTTAAACAAAAATTATAACACGTCTTTGAATAAAATTATTTACTGTAGGTAAGTAATCTGAATTATCTCAAGAGATTGCCTAAATCAGTGCCATCTAGCGAACTATAGTGGAACCACTACTGAATTAGATCATGTCAGAAATTGTCACGTAACGAAATATCGTTATGGACCATCTTGGGATTTTTATTTCGAGTTCTAAGGGAATAAAAATTCTTGCTTTGTAATCAACAACGTATATTGTTATTCATTGAGTGACACAAATAGAAGAAGGATAATAATAACATCCGTTTATATAAAATTGCAAACACAGTTATCTATTTCCACATACCTTCTAATTAAAACTGAACGTAGTAACAGAGCGTTAGCAAGCGAAACATCGATGGAGTCATACGAGTTTCATTACACAATAATGAACAGTTAATACAAATCAAATGTTAATGTATGAGTAACACAATTTATAAATCTAACAAAGGGCTGATTTTTCAATCGACAGATAATTTTTATTCATGGAATAAAATTGACGTCTGACAGATTTTGTATGGAAGAACTGTCGAAAATTCAAAATTATTTCTCCGATAAAATTATCTGGCGTTGGAAAAATCAGCCCTAAGGGCCGATCTGAAGAATAAATATTGACAGTTTTTGTACACTTAGTAAATAATTATTTCAAACCATGGTCAAACCGCTATACATATTATTTTTTATACAATCCGGCCTCCGAGAGAATGCGATCCAGTCAGTACGAAAATTCTAGTAGATCGTAAAGATCAAATTCGCAAAACACGTATTCATTTGAATAAACACGTGTCAAGAACGCATTCTCTCGTCGGCCGCACTGTAAAATCCTGATACAAAAGTTATCTGTCGATTGAAAATCAGCCAAGTCTATGTAGACATTTCATAATTTACGGATCAAAGACAACAAGACTGGTCCGATTAGGATTTCGTCATAGAAAAACATTGTTTTGGAAAGGAACACAAAAGTACAAAATCTGATAGGATTTTTAGACGTTCATATTTAAGTTATATAATTTGTTCAACATCCTCTTACTATACAATAGTCTAAGATAACTGAATATGATTTGATCTACCTATTTTGTTGTTTTTTGATGCCGTTCCCCTCCTCGTTTATATGTAGGTATAGGTACACATGTACACAATATTATTATTTCAAGACTGCTAGCATAAATATTATGTAAATATGTATCTTGTTTGAAAATGAATTAATATTTTGTTAAAAGATTAATTTCATATTGAGGTTTCCATATGGCTTTATTAGGTACTCGAAATTAATTTAATTAATTCTAATATTAGAATTAATTCTAGGCACGGCCGTGTTTGGCGTATTTTTTGTAGTAATGTATGCCTCGCAGGACACTCTGGACACTAAATTGCAGGACGCTTTTTTAACGATTGGACCGAGGGTTGAGAATCCGACAGTGCTCTTGTAACGCATTAAAAATCGTCCCCGAGCACGTGGGCTAAAAGCAAATTAAAATGTATTGATCTTACTTGAGTTAATTTACATAGTAAATATTCAATGATTATACCTTCTGTTCGTTTGATGATTGTTTGCAATACCCCATACCTATATGAAAAGCTTCTAGAAATGTTTCGAAAATACACCACTTCTATTGCGACAAGCAACAAAGGATTCTCGACTGTTTCAATATCAAACGCAGTGTTTATACAGAAGTTGGTTTGGATTGGTGTTGCTTGTCGAGTTTTGGATTTACTATTACGTAGATTGTTATGTGATTATTCAATAAATGATTACAAAAGAGTTTACAAAGATTGTTTATGATATTTTTTTTTTAAATAGTATGGACAAGGCTTTACTATACCTACTATTAAACTGGGCAGTTAAACATTTCTCAATTCTCCATAGTCCAGTTGGTATTTGGACGACGGAAACATGTAATATTCCCCATACATCAATTGGTCCATGGAGCACCGACGGATTAAAATAAATGATTTCAATAATATCATCACTATTAAATTATATAAGGTTGATTTTTTTTATAAGCCGTTGTGGTTCTGAACTAAACGTTTTAGAGCAAAAGGCTGAAACGCCATGGGCTTCAAAAATTAAAATAATATCAATACTGAAAAAATAATCAAAGAAAATGAATGTGACACGACTGTAGTTACTGTTCAGCTCTGCTCAGAGCGTGAAACGGCGGCCACTTCAAACAGTTTATGTGATCATGGTCAAGGTACTTACATGATTTCAAGAGACTAATACTTTTGGTAATGATTGTCACATGATTTAGTTTGTAATGTGAAGGGCCGAAATCTTAAAAAAAAAGTTTTTTGTTAAGGACGCTATCACATTTTTCCACGAATAACAGTGCTTTTCAGGTACCATTTTAATGAACTTAGAGTCACACCTGCAAGGATATCTTGATTTCAAATTAAATATAATTTATTTAGTTTTTACGTATAATTTTTAATGTTAGAGAGGCATCTTGTATTACCCAGCAGGGACTTGAAACGTTACTCAAAATAACGTTACGCGTAGTTCCTGTAGGTACCGATAGTTTGTACCGTTCTACCAGCATCGTAACAAAATTAATTCCTTGGCTATAACGATACTGACAAACGGAACAAAATCTTAAACTGTTCACTAACTACACTCACGAGCAAAAGTATGGAATCCCTTACTTGGAATTGCTTCCGCGCGATCTTGAGTACTTACTAACTATTTAAAAATAATAATAATGATACCATTTTAAAGGTTTAACTGTTAACTTTAAATTGATACCAAATTCATTGAAATCACGCCATTATTTAAGAAGCTATCCCGGATTACGTGAAGAAGTAAGGAAAAAGATATGTTTCAATAGTTTGATACGTCGCGAGTTGCGGCCTATTGACCCCCTATAAAAGCACGTGTCATCGGATTTTCTTTATCAGACGCCTCGAGTGAGCCGCACCCAGCAGCCTAATTGCGGAACGCCAAATCGTCAAATGATTCTGATCAGTTGGCTTCATTTCTATCACAATTGGCTTCATTTTACGATTTTCGAATTGCGAAACTCTAGTTTCTGCGCAGGGCCTTAACGTTTATAATTGGTTTCATAATAACAATGTATCGTTATTAGTATAACGATACAATAACGTTATTCATTTCGATACTCAACATTGTCAGCTTCATGACTTATAAGATGACGAATTATTATATAATTTAATGTACCCATGCAAAATATTGTAAAAAAATTTAAAAGAGTAACGGTGGAGTTTCTTGCCCATTCTTCTCCATACGAAAACTACCTTTTGAAAGGAGCGACTAAAATCAATTCTATTTTAATTAAGATGATTTGTTGACGTTCAAAAGAAATGTTTATTATACATTGCACTAATGAACATATTTGGTAAAAGAACTATAGGCCTAATTAACAAAAATAACAAAATTAAAACCTAACTAAAGCTATGCAAAAACTAAAATATAGCGTCGAAAAATTCATCCGCATCGCTGTCGACTGGTAATGTACCCAAGAGACTGGCGGCATTGCTAGCAAAAGTGCTTTTTATGTGCCTAATTGAAATAAATGCTTTGACTTTGACGAAAACGCATTTGTATGAAGAATAACGTTACAAATGAATCTGTAACTTTATTACAAACGGATATATCCAGCAACCCGCACTGGGCCCGCGTGGTGGATTACGGCCCACTCCCTCTCACAGAGAGGAGGCCTGTGTCCCAGCAGTGGGAACGTTATAGGCTGATTATGTAGTATCGTTACAAATTTTGGAACGTTATACGATAACGAAACGGACAACGGAACGAAATTCATTTCGTTTTCAGTCCCCGGTTGAGATAACATGTACGTTTGCCTGGCTAGGCCCCCCGGAATTTGCGATTTAGGTATACACCAATGCAATGTACTCGCCTCTAGGAGTATATGTACCGCTTTCTTTTTCAATGTACCTCTGTACTTTTGAAGAAATATGCAAAAAAAGGGGGCCGTGCCAGCCAAACGTTTTCAGCACGGCCCTCGTGTAACTTGAAAAATATATAGCGTATTAAAAAGTTTCATAAACTCAAGGAATGTACTTTATTAACACGTTCTATGTACCGTAACAGATATTGTGAATTCGTAATAACAAATAATATATAGACGTGGAAAGGGGGCCGTGCTGAAAAAAAAAGAATTGAGAAAATATCTAAAAAAGACAAAACAACCTTAGCCAAAAACTATATAAAAGTAATTCATGTTTGGCAAGTAACATATGTACCGCATTGGTTTCTCATACAACTTGCTAAATTCAAAAAATAAACCAATTTTAGTTTATTCAGCACGGCCCTCTATAGTTGCCTATATCTTTTTAAATATGACATGTTTGTTTACAAAATTCGACTTCCTGAATTATGTATAGGAGTACATTCGTTCCAAATAAATTGCGATTGTGGTGTATTAGTATTTTAAAAGTTAAATTGGATCAAAAATATCCTAACATGCAACTGATGGGGTGACCATGATTCCACGTGAGAATGGATAAAAAAACTTCTGCATAAATTGAGTAAATCTTTAATAAAATAAACAAATCAAAAATATCGTAATCTGTATTAACTATTAACGATAACTATAATAGTAGTACCTAAGTAGTAGGTCGCAAATCGAACAAAACAACAAGGTTTACCTATGGAATAATCGCAGAAAAACTATGTCACAAACACTACAATTCTTTTACCTATTGTGGTATAGTAATTTTATTTTAGGTGCATCGTCCTCACATATTATTATATAATTAATGTACCCATGCAAAATATTGTACTTACCTAAAATATTTTAAAAGAATAACGGTGGAGTTTCTTGCCCATTCTTCTCCACACGAAAACTACCTTTTGGAAGGGGCGACTAGAATCAATTCTATTTTAAGGTAATTTTTGACGTTCAAAAGTGCCTTTTATGTGCCTATTTGAAATAAATGCTTTCACTTTGACTACAGAGCTTAAAAGGCTTAAAAAATTACAGATACGTTTCCAACAAATCACATTGATTGAACCTTACCTAGTGAATTAATAGCGACCGCACACAACAAGTTTTAACTGATTTAATTCCCTTAAAAGATGTCATAGCTAATATTAATTTTGAAGAAAAAAAAACAAATTGTAAAAAAAGAATGTTTATTTCAATGTAGTCACATAATTTCATTAATATAGGTATAGAATAAATCAACCTAATTTATGGAACCATGGTCACCCCATCAGTTGCATGTTAGGATATTTTTGATCCAATTTATCTTTTAAAATACTAATACACCATAATCGCAATTTATTTGGAACGAATGTACTCCTATACATAATTCAGGAAGTCGAATTTTGTAAACACACATGTCATATTTAAAAAGATATAGGCAACTATAGAGGGCCGTGCTGAATAAACTAAAATTGGTTTATTTTTTGAATTTAGCAAGTTGTATGAGAAACCAATGCGGTACATATGTTACTTGCCAAACATGAATTACTTTTATATAGTTTTTGGCTAAGGTTGTTTTGTCTTTTTCAGATATTTTCTCATTTCTTTTTTTTTCAGCACGGCCCCCTATCCACGTCTATATATTATTTGTTATTACGAATTCACAATATCTGTTACGGTACATAGAACGTGTTAATAAAGTACATTCCTTGAGTTTATGAAACTTTTTAATACGCTATATATTTTTCAAGTTACACGAGGGCCGTGCTGAAAACGTTTGGCTGGCACGGCCCCCTTTTTTTGCATATTTCTTCAAAAGTACAGAGGTACATTGAAAAAGAAAGCGGTACATATACTCCTAGAGGCGAGTACATTGCATTGGTGTATACCTAAATCGCAAATTCCGGGGGGCCTAGCCAGGCAAACGTACATGAGATAACGATAGCCATCGTCTGTGAAGTTTACACAAAGAAAAAATGATTTTTAAAGTGTTATTTTAAGTGACTATACACTAACTCGGCAAAAAAGCATAATCAAATTAATTTATTGTTCGTATTATCATGTTTATATCGATACCCATCACGTGTGCGGAGTTTCACTAGTTCATTTAATTTCACCCTGTAAGTACCTACTTTAAAATAATAAATGATAATAAAATTTACTTGTTTTCATTTTATTTTCCTACTTTTATCACTGTTTGAGTAACAGCTAAACTCACGTTCAATCTAAAAAGTAAACACCACACAGTGTTTATTATACAGTACCGTGAAAACTTGTACTAGAATTAAAGTTGAAAGTAAGTAACTGAATTCATGACCAAAATATTTACCTATAAACGTTTCATTCTTTCTTTTAAAGATTTTTTTTTTAATTTATTGAACGCCGTGTATGTGCGTTCTAAGGTCTGTGAAAGTTGTTGACCAGATACGAAGTATTGTAGAGGTGCGGCAAGGAGGAAACGAATGCTCAAGATTATTTGGTCGGGTTACCGCCTTCAGTAAATTTCTCGCCAGCTAGACGACACTTCACGTGACCAGAGGGCTGGATCGTTCTTTGGCCAAAGAATTAGCATTGCTATTCAACGTGGCAATGCTGCCAGTCTTCTGGGCACGTTTCCGGATGACAGCGATGCGGACGAGTACTTTGACGCCTAAGTGTCCTTTGTTTTTGTATTTATTTATATAGTAAGTTAGTTAGTCATTTAATTTAGTATCTAGTGTAAATAGTTAGTTACATTTTCTAATGTTTGAAAACCTACAAATACCCTTTTTTCATTAATTTGATTTGGTTATACTTTCATAGCTCCTTTCAGCGTTTTTATCTGTGACCTGTAGTTAAGAATTAACCGAAAATGGCTAGAATAAAAATCACTGTAAGCATACAAGGTGGTCCAAATAGTAACGTCAACAAAAAAATTAGATTCCTCATACCTAGGGGTATCCAAAATACCCCATGTAGGTATGTTCCTCGATTGACTTAGTCTTCGTCTTAGAAACAAATTCAAAGAAATTGATATACTAACTCTGTCTCTCACTATATCTTAGAAAGTATTTTGTATGTTCGCAAAAACAAACCCCCTTATTCATAATCCTATTTTATCTCTATTTTAGCTAAAATAGGTTTATAGAACGTTTGTCTTTATCTGTCACGTTGTCATTTCTGTGTGTAAGAAAGAGACAAACCCCATTTTAAATAAAATAGGTTTGATAAGTTTTATGAATAAGGGGGTAAGACTTTTCTAAATGTCTATGTCGTGGCCAGATCATAGAATTGATCATTTCATGAAGTGTTCGGTAATTTCATGAAATGGTTGTGTATCATGAAATGGCCAGCTAATATTGACCATATCGTTTGAAAGTCGACGTTTAATGATATATCATTCGACGTTTGGCCATATCATGAATTTAAGGTTCGCATAATACTAAACGACGTCAGGGGCACCCCGAGGTTCGGTTTGGTTAGGTTCCTTTAAACCCTGCAGACAGAAATAGGAACCCCGCGCAGCGGGGCTCCGTCGACCTGACGTCGTTAGAAATAAAACGAGCATGCTAAATTTATGCTTTAGAATATTATACTTAATCATTATTATGATTAGAGAAATTATGCGTAAGCTGTTATACGAAAATATAACTAGGAGAAACATAAGTATGCCAAGTTATGTTAGGTCTTAAAATTTTATGCAAATGGATAGGGAACCCACAGAGGAAACCGACATCAACGCCTCTACCGGCGGATATTTTAATTATTTTACGATATGATCACAAATTTTTGGCCACATCATGAAGTAGTCGTACGTTTAACTGTCCATATCGTCAAACGTTGAGTAATCATTGATCTGGCCAGACCACATCATGATGTGGCCAATAGACAGTGAAACATTTCATGAAATTCTCGAGCATTTCATGAAGTGAGCAAATCTACGACATGGCTACGATATCTATTCTGCTCCCAAATTACGATGTTTATTTTTTATTAATTTTTTTACATACTTCTTTGACATAATCTTATAGACTGAGTGGTGACAGGAATTTTCATAACGATCATGGATACGGTTAGATTTACTTCAATGGTTTGTAGAGTAGTCCCCTAATGTGAATGTCGGTCTGCCTGCTGTCAGTGGTTGCAACTTCAAGTTATAGCGCTTACAAGAGGCTTCATTATTGCGAAAAAAAAAACGATCAGAGAAATGGTCAGTTTTAGTACATATTCAAAGTATGGCGTCTCCGCAGATGAAACAAGTTGGTCTGCCGGCTCTCAGTGGTTGCATTTCAGAGCTATGATGCGCGCAAGTCACTGCATTGTTGCGAAAAAAAAACGATAAGAGAAATGGTCAATTTTAGTTCCTATTCGAAGTACGATGCTCCACAGGTGAAACGAGTTAGTCTGCCGGCTCGGCTCTCAGTGGTTATATTTCAGAGCTTTGTTATACGCAAGGCGCTTAGTTATAGGAAAATTCAACTTGACGGTAATCAATAAAATAAAGATGAATGGCTTGAAATGAATAACCTCAAAATTAATTTAGATAAGTCTGTATAATTATATAAATAATAATACAATGTGAAACTTGACATACCAAAACTTAATGAAGTTACACAAACAAAATTTCTCGGAGTAATAATAGATCAGGACATAAATTGGAAAGCACAAGTAGATGATATATCTAAAAGAATAAATAAATTCGTATACGCACTCAGAAAGGTTAAAAGTATAACAAACATTACAACTGCTATTACTACCTATCATGCTTATGTCGAATCACTAATACGCTATGGCCTCATAATGTGGGGTAACAGTACCGACACAAATAGAGTATTTGTTGCACAAAAAAAGTGCATTCGTGCAATATATGGGCTTCAACATGATGAATCTTGCAGGTCAATATTTAAGGAACTTTGTTTATTACCGCTACCCTCTCTCTATCTATGATGTATGCATGTTTGTCAAAAAGCATAAAGATTTATTTAAAAAGGCAGAGGATGTGTATCCTCGAAACCGGCGAGATCCTCACAGGCTCATATTAAATGACTTGCCAAGACTGACTAAGTATAGTAAAAATTGTTTAGCCACGTGTGTTCGGATATACTCGTATAATAAAATTCCAAGTGATTTTAAAACTTTAGACCTTAGATTGTTTAAATAAAAACTACACAAATGGTTGAATAATAATAATTTTTACAGTATAAAAGAATTTGTTGACGGGAAACGTTTTGCAATGTAACCTATAATTATTATTTGCATGCTATGATATAAGCAAAACATGTATGCTCTACAATGTATTTTAACAACTTTATATACCATGTTTTACGCAAATAAATATTATTCTACTAGCTGCGCCCCGCGGTTTCACCCGCGTAGGTTTCGATCCCGTGGGAATATCGGGATAAAAATTATCCTATGTCCTTTCCCGGGACTCAAACTATCTCTATACCAAATTTCATCGAAATCGGTTCAGTAGTTTAGGCGTGAAGAAAAGACAGACAGACAGACAGAGTTACTTTCGCATTTATAATATTAGTTTGGATTATATTCTAAAGAATTAAATCGAACAAATCCAATTTTTATTAATTAATTCAACTTACATAATCTATCATCTTTGGGTAAAATCACAGATTAATAATTTTGTCGAATTTTGCCAAGACGTAAGAGTTAAATATTTACTTACTTCTAACATTTTATATTTTTTGAGTTGTTTCATTAAGCACATTTAAATTAAACCATAAAATAAAATAATAAATGCAGATTTTAGGGTTCCGTACCAAAATGGTAAAAAGGAACCCTTGGTGCGACTCAGTCTATCTGTCCGTCTGTCACAGCTGGAAATCTCAAGAACTGCTAATGCTATCAACCTGAAATTTGGAATAATTTTAGATGGCGTTTGCCCAACTATTTTGAAAATAAAAACAGGAATATTAATATACTTATATTATATTGCAACAGGGACTGAAAGGGGGTCTTAAAATTCGAAGTGGGGCTACTAGGGCACGTGGGGTATTGTATGAAAGAGCGCAGTTTGCACATTCTCAAACTTAATTTCTTTTTTTTTTAGACTTTTTTTGTTTTCGACTTTTGATGAAGAATGAAAAAAAATACCGTGCCCCCTTGTCTCCGAAGTTTTCATAGAAGAAAATCTGAAATAGGAGTTTATGTCAAAATTACAGGAAAAATAAAACGATGGTCTCTAAATAGCACACTTTTTCAAAAATCATCAACAAAAGTTACATTAGTTCCACCATCGGTCAAGAGACGGCGCTGAGCTAAAACTGCTTCATCTTCCGTTCTTAATATTTTATAAGTGTTTTTATGTATGTGGACTTGGCCATTATGTCAAATTATCTTACATTTTATCTATCATTTTTATCCCATACGTACCCACTTCATTGGAGACCCCTGAAGAACATCATGAGTCAGCCGCAAGGAAGCGATGCGAAAGGACAAAGTAAGAACGCCCCGAACTACGATATATTATATCGCGTCGGTGTGCGGGTAGGTACCTCCATTTATCCAGAAAAACCAGCCTTATGGTTTGCAGCTAGAGAGACAGTTCATGCTCGCGAACATCACGACCACCGCCACAAAATTCCACCAGGCTATTGGAAGCCTGGAGCCCTGGACCCCATATACGTATCCGAGGTGGAAGATATTATCACGGCACCAGCAGCACCTGACAAATATGAGAAGCTCAAAAGTGAGTTAGTGAAGAGATTATCTGCGTCGAGAGAAAAGAAAGTACAGCAGCTCGTAACTCGTGAGGAGCTTGGCGACCGCAAGCCCTCACATTTTTTGCGACATCTGCGCCACCTGGCGGGCCCGAGCGTGCCAGAGGAGTTCTTACGAAATATCTGGACGAGCTGTCTGCCAAACAGTACGCAGACAATTATTGCCTCGCAAGTTAAGGCGAGCCTAGAGGAAGTGGCCGAGCTAGCAGACCGCATACAAGATAAGATGTGGTGCCAGCAACCCCGCAGGTAGCAGCAACAAGTCTGATGGCGACACCAGGAAGTAGCGTGGAACAGATGAGTGGTCAAATCGCCGAACTCGCTAGACAAGTGCAAGCTCCGACCTCGCAGGTTGACGGACTGTCCCGGTCGAAACAAAGGTCCGGCAGAAGTACTATTCGGGGAAGATCGGGCTCCAGAAGATCAAGTTCCAATAATCATCATTGGGCAAAATCACAGATTAATCATTTTATAGAATATTGCTAACATTCTTTACACACTTTTGAGTTTTTTTTTTTCATTAGTCACATTAAAATCTATATTAAACCACAAAATAAAGTATTAAATCCATTTTCTTTATTTAGCTTGCAATGTAATCTGATTAAAAAAAAACTGAAATACAACCACTGTGAGCCGGCAGACCAACTCGTTTCAATTGTGGAGACACCATACTTCGAATGGGTACTAAAACTGACCACTTCTCTTATTGTTGTTTTTTTTTTCGCAACAATGCAGTGACTTGCGCGCATCATAGCTCTGAAATGCAACCACTGAGAGCCGGCAGACCAACTTGTTTCATCTGCGGAGACGCCATATTATACTACAACTCAACGGGAACTATATTTTCTATCACCAAAATTTATATTTGTCATCAAGTTGTATCACCTAATAAATAGATCTATCGCCACGAAATATTTGTATCACCTAATAAATAGATCTATCGCCACGAAATATTTTCGTTCTCAGATAGCGGGGCTCCGTCGACATAGGATGCAAGAACGAGCGAAGGGCACCCCGAGGTTCGGTTTGGTTAGGTTACTTTAAACCCTTTACACAGAAATAGGGGCCCCGCGAAGCGGGGCTCCGTCGACATAGGATGCAAGAGCGAGCGAAGGGCACCCCGAGGTTCGGTTTGGTTAGGTCACTTGCATTGTTTGGTGACTACATTTTGGTGACAGATCTACTATTTGGAGGACAAACCCTATTATTTAAGAAACACAAAACTAATTAAATTGGTGATAGCTTAAATGATACCCCAACTCAACTGCTCAACTAGTTGAGCAATCTAGTTGAGCAGTGGGGAAGAAGTGACTTTGAATATGTACTAAAACTGACCATTTCTCTGATCGTTTTTTTATCGCAACAGTGAAGCCTCTTGTAAGCACTCTAAGTTGCAACCACTGAGAGCAGGCAGGCCGACATCATTCACATTAGAGGACTACTCTGCAAACAATAAAATAAATCTAACCGTATCCATGATCGTTATGAAAAATCCCATCACCTCTTAGACTATTATTATTCGATATTTTATACAGACAATTCTATTTGTATTTGATTTTTTATTTAATCATTTTGATAGATTCCTTTATATTTTGTAAATGTGAGGACTTTGTAGGCCTTGTAGACTTTAGATCTGTAGACCATTTTTTATTTTACTAAGTACCGGGTACTTGTTGACAGGCCTAAGCTGTCCGCCCATACCTACTGTAATTTGAAAATATTGTAAAAGCCAATTATTTTTAAAAGAGTAACCATGGAGTTTCTTGCTGGCTCTTCTCCAGAGGAAACGACCAATTGGAACCGTGCACCTAGCTTCTAATGCTTCATAAGTGCCCATGTAGGTTTCTGTGAAATAAAACATTTTGATTTGATTTTGATTTTTGATAGTTTAGGAATACCCTTTCATTTATAACAAAAATTATCTTCCTAACTTTAGTTCAAGATACAATTTTTTGTATCGAAGGGGAGTTTACATTCTTAAGATTAAAAGTTGATTTTAAGTTTAAAATATACAGGATGTTACGGAAAGGGTATATCAATACAAACGGGTTGAAGAGTGTATCTGGTCTAGAATCTCTGTACAAAATTTCAGCTCAAAAGCATTAACTTTGAAAATGCTTAATATTTTTTTATTTCGACATCACGGCGCTGCACTGGTGCGCGGCGGCGTGATGTGCGTGTACTAGGCGCACAGACACACTACAGATAATGGATAATGGCCCTCTTAGTGCGGTGACACGTTTGTTATGATTTCAATTTAATAAATTATCGAAATAAAAAAATATTAAGCATTTTCAAAGTTACTGCTTTTGAGCTGAAATTTTGTACAGAGATTCTAGACTAGATATACTCTTCAACCCGTTTATATTGATATACCCTTTCTGTAACACCTTGTATAGTTCAATTAAAGGTTTGAGTTGACTAGCAGAACCTGAAACATTTGTTAACATTTTTAAAATTGAGAAAGAAAATCACCTTTTAATCGTAAGAATGTAAATGTCTCACTTTCGATTTCAAAAAATTGTATCTTGCACTAATGTTAGGAAGATATTTTTTTTATACATGAAACGGTATTTCATGATAGTCCCATTGCAAAAAAAAAATCATAAAAAGAGCTTGTCAAAAAAAGTTATTAATTTATAAAGATGTCTCCGATGAATTTCCCAAAAAATTAAAAAAAAAAATATCCATATCTCTTAAACTACCAAAAATCGCGGAACATACCTACATGGAGTATTTTCAGATACCACTAGGTATGAGGAATCTATTTTTTTTAATAAAGTTACTATTTGGCCCATCCTGTACAGTGTACTTATTCTTTTAACCAAAATACACATATAAAACATTATAAGTATTGCCAAAAATATCACAAAATACAATTCAATATTAAAGAAGGTAGTAGCTTAAACAGTGTATTTAATACAAACTAACCTAATAAATGCATCATTGTGTTAGTACAGAGGGTTATAGCAATTAGCTGACCCCCCTAAAAATTACTCGATTTTGCACCCTCCTCTCATAACATTAAAGGTTATTCAATATGTATGAGTTAATCGGACTAACACTACTCGATGAACAGAAACAATTAATAATTTTGATACGCAAATTTGAGCTTTAAGATGTTGGTGTTAGGTCATTTACTATGTATGGGTATTTGTTACGCAATTTTCATTTTTAATCAGCAAGACTTAAAGGTTAGGTTAATGTTGTGATAATTTGTGTCATTGCTACTAATACCTTATTTCATCTATCTTACTCAAGTTAATCTGGTCTCGTGGTTCATGCGTAAGGCTGAGACGTGCAAGATGCGAGTTCAAATCTAGTCTCATGTTTAATTTTGTTTTCAATATATAAATTGTTCGTTAAGTATTTCTTGCATTATTGTAAAGAACAAGCATATCAATTAAGTTGATAAACGATAAACGTTTCACCTTTTTCAATAAGTGGGTAGTTCGACGTCAATATGCGTATTCAACAAAAACTGCTATTGAAATGATTTTAGGAATATGGGGTTGAACAAATTATTGAACAAGACATTCTATGCACAAATAGCAGTGAATACGCACGAACATTTTTATATTGCCTTACTAAGTTGCGAAAATCCACGCCTTTTTATTAATTATTATTATCGGTTTTGATAGTTTAATCATCATGTCTCAGTTGAGTGATTATTTAAAATACAAAATATTGTATTTGCATAAGGAGAATGTTGGTATTAAAGCGATTGCTAGGAAACATAATATAGCGGTAAGTGTATTCTTTTTTATACTTCCTTAAGTCGTTAGTTGGCTTAAAAACGTGAGTATAGAATAATAGAAAATTAACTGTTTCATTATGAGATTATTTATAGGTCTAATGTGGTTTATCTAAAGGTATTTTTGCAAACTTATTCGAAAAATTATGATTACCGGGTTATTAAAATTATGCTTATTGTGTTGTTTCAGAGAAATACAGTCAGACTGTGGCTAAGACGTTTTGAAGAGACAGGGAATATTCAAAAGGATCGTCCTGAACCAAAACCTGCAATGTTACTCCTGTGTCAGAACATCATCAAGCAATTGTTAGAAGGCATACTGAACACCCATTTTTGCCTACTCAATGCAGTATAATGTTTCTGTTCAGACGGTCAGAAAACATTTGCATGTTGCTGGACTGAAACAATACAAGCCAGCACGTAAAATTTAACTGACTGCTGCACATCGCCAAGCAAGGGTCCGCTTTGCCCAAGAATATCTCAATTTTAATTGGGAAGATTATGTTGTCATATTTACCGACGAGAAGTCTTTGTCAAAACCTTATTTATAACTAAACATAACTACATACTTACAAAACAAATTGATATATAGTATACCTAGTAGGTAAAACATCAACGTATAATGCTATTTTATTTAGTTCAACGATATTTAATGTGGTGATGTTATTGTTATGAAATAGAAATACATACCTATATATTTCTAAATATTATAACATGTTGATTCACTACATTAAACTCTGTGAAGTATGTAACAACGTTATTAGTAACTGTTATATCATTTACGTTATTCTTATAATAATTTTTTTATAAAATAAAATCGTTTTTACCATCATTATCGTTTTTTTTATTTTCGTTCAGCTTTTTTTTTTGTTGCTAAAGTTATAATTTATTATTTATAACTTAAAAAAAAAATATTATAAAACAAAATGCGCAGCAGAAAATACGTTGGTTTCGAACTCGCAACCACGCTCTTGTCAGCTCACTGCAGCTACCACTAGACCACACGAACATGGTGATTGTCGTTGAAATTAGCAATAATATATTACAAGTTAGAACAATATTCAAGATCATACCTACCTTAACACTGCGTGTTAAATATCAAATTCGAATAACTGTTTTATTAATCGTAGACGTTGAACTGTTCTAGTTCGATAAGCTTACTGCTAACAAGCAGAAGGTTCAAATTCGTTTAATTTTTAAGGGGTCAGCTAATTGCTATAACCCTCTGTACATAGTTGTTGCACACCGGATAGTAGACCGACTATGCGGCGACCGTGCCTCAATCAGCTGCACAAATCAAAATCGAATCATCGATATTAGGTAGATATCGTTTATTTAAAAACTGCACGCCCTGCACTAAAATTACTATACAAACATTAGTACATTATAAGTATAACTCAATGAAAAACATTTGAAAAACCGGTCAGGTGCGAGTCGGACTCACGCACCGAGGGTTCCGTACCCTTTTGAGATACGGAACCCTAAAAATTTACGCAACAAACAGTGGAGGGGCGTGCAGTTTTAAAATAAACGATCTATTAACAAGTTGAAAAAATATAAAAAGAATAACATTCTGTGCCTATTTTTAATTCCCAATCGATAACTTCGATAAGGCCGTTTACATGCCCACGTAAGGACCTAATTAATGGCTGCGTCAGCGAATGCTATCAGAGTTGCAGAATTTTGAGCCGAACAAATTTAAAAAAATAAAATATATTTTTGGCATTGACACGCTAAGAAGGGCCGTTTAATCATTAGGACCAAATCTATCTGCTGGGGAGTTTGTTGCGCCACTTCTTCCCAGCAAAAGCACTAGGAAATGAAGGGCGCCCACTGGGGGACTGTCTTATACTGTAATTTTGACGTTCAAAAAGTGCTGACTCAGCCTAGTTTGAATAACTGACTTATGATACTACTACTACTACTTAATGCTCTTTGCTATTGGAGGAACTTAAGTACAGTTTGTGGTTAGAAACACAGCCTCTGATTTGTTTAAAACATTACCCACTAGTATGTTAGTATTATTATAACCGTGGATTGTTCTCTTTGTGCTCAAAACATACCTAACGCTTAAAAAAACAACGAGCACACGAACTTGTGGCAACTAGCATCCCCTTGTCTGATAGGCAGCCTTATTGAGTTCGGTCACAATAGAAAAAATTATTATAGTAATGTGTCTCATTAGTGACAGTTGAACTCTTATGGATCCGGCAACCATTTAGGCTTTTAACGAGGAACCTAGTTGGGCGCAGTAACTGCAATAAGGCACCCCGACCAGAGCGATTAGGTTTGATTACGACAAACCGTACAACGAGCGCAGCGGTTGCAGCACATGGCACCCTCTTTAATAAATAAGCAATTGCTATGGTACAAGGACACTTGCGCGATGACCATTCGATTTCGTAGACAGTAGGTGCGGCTGGGGTGGCAAAACTCTATTATATTGGCGTGATCTAATCATCCAAGCAGTGGCGGATTTACCAACAGGCCGAGTAGGCTGGAGCCTAGGGCGGCAGATTTTAGGGGCGGAAAATTTGGGGCCATTTTTTTTTTTGTTAGGCTTACTAAAATTAAGAAGATTAATATTTATATACCTACTATGGTTTTGAACACTGTTGCCGACCTTTACGAATCTCTTTGCAAGTTTTTCGTAGCTGAAAGAGAAAATATTAAGTATTTTGAGGAAAAGGTGTTGGATAATTCCATTGTCTTTTCCTCAAAATACTTAAAATTAAAAGCGCGTCGAAGCAGTTTACAAAAGACATGGGAAAAGACAACCGAAAAGAATAAAAATATGATGAAACAACCGATGAAGCAATGTGAGCGAATGCGAGTGATACTTTCAGAGTTAACACATTTCTTGCCCTCATTGATATACTCGTATCCGAATTAGAAAAACGGCAGGAGGTCTACACTAGGTTCAATAAACGTTTTTATTTCTGACCAAAATGAATGAATTGTCATCATCCATCAACCCTTACAGAAAAAGTCCTTTACTTGCAAAAAATGAATCCTAATGATTTAGAGACTGACTCAGTTCAAGAATGCTTACATTTTCACTGCTACCTTTCTTCTGAAAGAATTTTGGTAAAACTAGATTCTGGATCATTGAGAAGTCTATCTTCGTTCCTGCGAAAACAGAACTTGCAAAACGTTTATCCAAACTAGAGTATAGCAGTTCACTTGGCTGTATGTACACCAGCGAGAAATTGTTTGGGTGAGAAAAGCTTTTCTTGCTTAAAACGGGTGAAAAATTATCTGAGATCTACCTCAAGGTGGAACTAGTCGCGAGCTTGAACTCACTGGTGGTCATGGCCAAAAAGCACGCTGTCTCACCTGGCATCGTGTCCGACAGAGGTAGTATCAGTGATGAGCAGTTAGACGCTAGTCTACACGCACAAAGTCTAGTTCTCACGCACAGAAACACCGTTCCGAGCTGAAAGGCGCGTAAAAAAATTAGAAAAGTGCTTTGGAAAATCGAGTTTTATGAAAAAATCACTGCATAAATCAATTACAAATAAAGTTTATTAAACTCTTTGATAACTGAGCTTTGTCGGTACCGACTTTGTTTTGAAGATTTTATAGTTCTTTTATTACTTATTTACACCCAGTTACGTTAAAAACAGCAAGACAATCTTTGTTGGCTCATCATAACTTTTTAATGGCTTTTTTTAATATTCTGTTTCCGTACAGACAAAAATAATAATAAGACAAAACGATATCATGTTTAACTTTGGATGCATAATGTCAAACAGTGGAGTAATACTCTCCCGAAATCAGTATGGAAAAAACATCGACTAGTGGCACCTTAAGCCAAGAAAAGCTAAACGCCTTAGCTGTTTTGTGCATAAAGCCTAGAGGCTAAACTAATGAACACGATTTCATACGACGATATAATTGATGATTTTGCGAATAGAAAAAAAGGTTTTGGAAAAAATTAATTGAATTTTATCGTCATCATCAGCCGGATTGTTGCCAGATAATTGAACATATTGTATTTAAACTGTAAGTGCAATAATAGTAGAAATTGTTTGCCAAGGGAGCAAACAATTATTTTGAAGGCGAGAGTGTTTCTTTGAATCTAGAGCGGAGGGAAGGAATCTAGAGTAAAATCCCGAGCGCAGCGAGGGGTTCTAAATTAGAATCCTGGCGCAGCGAGGAATTCAAAGTACGTCACTCGAGCATAAAATAGTGTTGCTCTCGAGTTGAACACTCTTAAGTCTCTACTTTTTATCACCCTCTTGAAAAACTAAGTAAGCGCAACTTATGAATATGAATAGTACGTTTATTTATTTATATACAATTACTTGAGGAAGACATACCAATGTCCTGTCTTTGGTATTGTCCGTCGAATCGTTGAGCTCCTTAAGTTCTGAGTTGAGACTTTAATATTAATATTTTGAAAAATAATTCAAATAGCAGTAGATTGTTAAGGCTTTTTAAATTTGTCAAATGTATTTTTGGAACCAACGCGAATAACTACGGCTACTGTAACATGTATTAATAATGTTTTTTGTTGCTGCCAATATTTAGATAAAGCCATTGTAAATTATCTCCATTCTGATCACAGTGGTCTAACCGTTTCTTTTGAGTCCAACAGACCGAGGCAAAAAGTGCAGATTCAAACTAGAGCAATATTGTCGGGTAATTTGAATAAGATTATAACCACTTTGATTATTAGCAAGTTAATGGTAATATTTCGTAAAAGAATTCTTTTCATTAGTGCAAACAGAGTTCAATAATTCCTTTAAGAAGAAATCTAAAACAATTTGCCCTAAGTTTTTATTCAGTGACTCGGCAACTAAAGGAATCAGGAAAAGTAGGGAAAGGTTATTTGAACTGTATGGCCTTAAGCCGTATATTAACACGGATACTTTTAATAAGTATGTTGCTACTTATTCTAAAACTTTAAAAAATGTCTGCAAAGCAGCTAAAGCTTCTTTCATTAGTAACACAAGGTTAAATCCGCAGACAATAAAATAAAGACAGTTTGGAAAATCATTAACAATGAAACGAACAGGAACAAAAACATAATACTGATTACACACTGGATGGTGCCCTGTCAGTTCACCAAAAATGCATTTACAAACATTTACTTGACAAGCAACGATTGGCAAAAACATGATTTGTCATTTCATCATTATTCATTATACAACAAGTTTGCCAAATAATTCACTTTACAAAATAATTACCCGATAAACTTTTGTTTAATAACGTGTTATTTGACAAACAATTCATTTTTTATTCATTTTATTTCATAAAAAAAACGTTTGGGATAAAAACGTTTCACATATTGACTTCTTATTACGCAATTTCCTAAAAATGAAACTCATTCTTTCATCGACATGCACTAATAGAAAAAAGAGACTATTTTTAGTGGGCTACCCGGAACCGAACTATTTAGATTAGGATAATATTATTTTTTAAAAATTGTTAGGTTAAAACAGTGACCCCTACGCACGAGCCGAGCCAGCGAAGCGAGCGGTGCCGTGGCGGCGGGCGGCGAGTGCCAGAAACGACTAGATTATACAGGGTGTTACAGAAAGGGTATATCAATACAAACGGGTTGAAGAGTGTATCTGGTCTAGAATCTCTGTACAAAATTTCAGCTCATGTTTAATATTTCGACATCACGGCGCTGCACTGGCGCGCGGCGGCGTGATGTGCGTGTACTAGGCGCACAGACACACTACAGATAATGGATAATGACCCTCGTAGTGCGGTGACACGTTTGTTATGATTTCAATTTAATAAACTATCGAAATAAAAAATATTAAGCATTTTCAAAGTTACTGCTTTTGAGTTGAAATCTTGTACAGAAATTCTAGACCAGATACACTCTTCAACCCGTTTGTATTGATATACCCTTTCCGTAACACCCTGTATAGAAAAAAAATACTTTTACACAAAATATAGCATAGCTTTGTATGTCAGTACAGCGGCATGCGACCACGGGAAGGTACTTGTTTCATCCTTTTCAGTAGTCGGGTTTTAGTTTTTAATCTGTCCAGCTCCGCTAATGAGACACAATTGATTTTCTATTGTTTCGTCGCCGATCGGCGACGCGCGCCTCTTGACCGGTTAAACTTATTTTTTATTTAATTATTTTGGGGTTTATTTCAGTTATATTTTTGAAATGTGCTCATTAAACCCTTTCATTTGATACCCAAAACGGCATGATTAAAAAAAATTCTTATAGGTCATGACTTTATGTCCGCTAGAGGGCGCCATATTCAATTTATTGTGACGTCACATAGCCTATAACTAGCGGACGATCAAGACGCTTCCAGCGATACCTCATTTGTCCTATTATGACAAGCAGTTTAGAAGTTATGAGGGAACAGTTGAACATAGGGGAAGATCGTCACCATTCGTACGCGGGGCACATTCATACAGTCACAATAATTTTTGAACGAAATAACGTACGGTCTTGCTGTTGTATATGTGCGTGAGTCGCGGTATCAACCTTACGCCAACGGAGTATCGCGCCATTCGCAGCAGTGACAGTGAAGTGACAGGCACGAACGTGTTTTCGCGCTCGGTAAGTAATTTTTTGATCGATGTTTTTGTCTATTGTTAACGTAGCTAAACTAAGTTTTCGTGTAGAGTAATCTATTAGTAACTAGCAAAATATACTTAAGATACGTTTTCAATAGTTAATTTATCACGTTTTCCTATTAATATTAAAACAGGTTATATTTTGTTGTTATTTAGTTAGTGGGGTACTTTCGGACAGAACTAGATGGGGCACGTTTGAACGCGTACGAATGTGCCCCAACTGGTAGATGTAGTGAGTGGGAGTATGTTAGTCTGCTAATTTCTAATTTTTGCATTAACTTTGTTCTGTGTTTTGCTATCGTCGATGTACTTATATGATGATATATTTTAATACCTATTTCTTGTTATTTTTTTACAGAAACATGGTGCGGACATATGTACCAAAAAACACAACTAGACCAGTTGTGAATGAAGAATCTATGCAGTCAGCAATACAGGATGTTGTGCAAGGAGTATTGTCATGTAGAAAAGCTGCTGACAAGTACAATTTGAAATTGTCAACATTAGAAAGCCGAGTAAAAAAATACAAGAATAGCAATGATGCTGAAGGGTCAAGCAACCGTACATTTGACTCTAAATATACAAGTTTCCAAGTCTTTTCTATTGAAGAAGAAAAGCTGCTAAATGATTATATTATCAAATGTTGTAAGATGCATTATGGACTTACGACGATTCAAACAAGAAAGCTAGCATATGAGTACGCCAAATCTTTGAGTTTGAAATATCCAGCAAAGTGGGAAGAAACTAAGATGCAGTGCTAATCCGCGCCAAAGATTAAAAAATGTGATTCTAAATATAAGATTACATAATTAAGTAGAAAATAAAGCAATTTCATGTTTTATTGTTAGAGGAAAGTAATTTAATGTTCGTTAATTTTAAGAAAAGTCATTTATGTTTTGTTTCACATAGAAAAAGCTATATAATTTTTGTTGACTACAAGAAAAGTATATTATTTTTGTTTCATAGAAGTTAAATCTTTATGTTTGTGTTTAATTTCAATTCTAATAAAAGAATTTTGATTTATATGTGTCGTTTTAATCGCACGTACGAAGCTACCCCACAGCGTACGAAGGTACCCCCAACACTGTACATAGGTGCCCCGTTGTTGGGGCAGATTCGTACATATTCCAGATTTAGTTTAAATCATAATTCTAGTTGAAACGTCAGATGAAATCATCTGTCATTTTTTTATATGAATCTCTATACATTTAAGTTGTCAGGTGATTAATTCATGGAAAAATAAAAAATAAATAAAATAAAATGTGAAAACCGTACGAAGGGTCCCCACCTTCCCCTACATACATACCGGTCTTAATCATAACCCTCCTTTTTGCTTCGCCGTAGTCGGGTAAAAAAATACTTACCTGTAAATTATTTGACCCAAATGGAAAATACCGTCATGATCACTTTGTGACTGGTTTAGAAAATCATTACATAGTATAAAAAAAAGTCGCTCCCGCTGTCTGTAAGATTAGATCTTTTAAACTACGCGTACGCAACGGATTTTAATGCAGTCGTTAGTGTATTATTAAAATGATATTTTGTATCGTGATTTTTCCAAAAGAATTGAAATATTAAATGAAAAATGTATAAATGATTAATTAAATATCCGAAACATTTGTAAAGAGCAGCATTTGCCAAATAAATGTTTGTAAAAAATAGCGAGTGTTTATAAAATAAAACATTTACGGAATGAGTTGTTTGTGAAATAAATAGTAGGTATACGAACTTTGGTTGTAAACTAAACATTTTGTAAATGGAGTTTTGGTGAAACATTAGTGAACCTTATTGTAGAGGTCGGTAGGGGCGGCATAATTTGAATAGCCTACAATGCGTAAATCCGCCACTGCACACTGGATCCAAGTCTTTTCACACATTACCCTGATATTATGTAATTAGTCTAACAAAATAAATGTCTTTCGCGAAAGTGTATCGTACCCAACTGCAAGCGCAAAAATGGCTTTTATTCGAGAATGCGGAATATCAAATTTATTTTTTTAATTATTAACTAGCATGTTTTATTTATTTTAGAATTTAAGGCGAGATAATACTAGGTACAAAAAGTAAAGCCATAATAATGGTATCATCAAGATTATATCTTGACAATATCATATTTTGCTTTCATAGAACTATCACAAATTGTAATGACTGATGTAAACTGCTGAACGTAAAATAGTAAAGGAGCAAAAAGTCAAATTCACACAATGCTTGATAACAAGAGCTCATCACATTAGCTCATATACATTCATTGGTGAAGGTAGACTTCCACACAGACCGTTGCCAACATCTGAATCGTTAGTGACTAGTGTTTGTGTTGATGCGCGTTAGCAGTGGCCCCTCTTTACCTCATCCTGCACGTGCTGCGTCGCTATAACTGGACCCCGACGTGTGTGAACAGGCGGTTGTTCTTGACGTGCGTGGTGACGTAGGGCAGGGTACTGAGCCCGTCCTTGCCGCCGTGCAGCTGGTTCCTTCTCATGATGCGTTTACGCGCGCTGTTCCTAGGCTCTTGTGGGTGCACCACCATTGTGTAGCGGGACATTTCACGAGGAAATCTATACCATTTATTGGTGTATTAGTGTATTAATATTGCTTTCTATAATTTAATAAATTTCAAATTTAAACTAATATTATAATGACATAAAATTATTTGTTTGTCAGAGTTACAGTCTAGAAGCACTGATCCAATAACAAAAATGTTTCACTGATAAGTAGAAAGCTAAATTATTTCTGTTTCTTCCATGCGTACGAAGTCGCGGGCAGTAGCTGGTATACAATAAGGATGCAGTCAATTTTAGTTTAAATTCAGTTATTTATTTACCTGATTAAATCAAAATGATGCGCGCTGAGTCTGAAGGAAAAATCATCATCTTCGCCGCCCCACCCTTCAAATCTATTAGATAGTCCGTCCACCGCCACAAATTGTTTAGATGTAACGGCGAGCACTCCGCCCGCTATGTAGTCATAGGGAAGTACGAATCGGAACTTGTCGATGCTGGCGCTCATGTGGCGCGGGTAGTGCGTGCAGGCGTACAGGTTGCTCTCATCCAGTGGCAACAGGTCCACGTCGTGCAGGATGAGGCACGGGAACTTGTCTTTGATTGCTGTCTTCGCTCCAACATTCAGTAGAATACCTTTGTTAAAGATCTTCTCGTCTTGTTGTTCTATTACATATATCCTAAAAGAGTATGTATGTCATTTGGTAATCTGATATATTAATTACAGATATAATGCTTTATTTCAATAGGTGTAGAATGTAACTCAGATATAATTGTTGAAAAGTATGGAAGAAAAATACATGTTGTGTCAACCCCAAATAAATTAAGATCAGGGCAAGAGAATAATGACATTTAGACAAAACAATAAATCTGGTCCTTGTTTGGTTTAATAGACAGATTTAAAAATGCTCACCTGTAGTGTATGTTTTGTTTCCTTAGAAAATTATGAATATATGGCAGGAATATTTGTAGTTGGCTCTGTCTATTCCTGTAAGCTACTATTAAAGCAACACTGAACAGGGGATTGCAGTGTTCTGGCACGTAGCTACCATTCACTAAGCCCTTTGCTGAGAAGTCATCGTATTTCCTTGGCACTTCCCAATTAAGCAGAGAACTAGTACTTTTAAGTATTTCATCATATTTACAATCAGGCTTAGACTTCTGGAGCACTAGGTTTGGAGCTACCTGCTTGTACAGTTGTGCCTGTATGGTCCCCGCAGGGATGTGTGGGTAGTTGTACACCCCATAAGTTACAAAGAAGTGAATTATTGCTTTTAGACTTAGTATAAAAAATATACAATTTATCACACAAAGATGACATATCCTGGAAACAGTTTAAGATTCAATAAATATAGGTTCCTCTTAAGTATTTCATCTGTATAAAAACTTATTTGAGAAAATCAATGTCTTTTCAAGTTATAACAAGTGTATGTCATTACAATGCAGGCTACAGGCAGCTGGCAGGGCTAGAACATAAAATAATTACATACCTGGCTTTCAGTGAGTGTTTAGGCATTATAGATTTTTTTATTGCTTAGTCTGTGACTAACTGGAAACATTCCACCCTCAGTGTGTCCTTTTTAAAATAAATACATAAGTATAATTAAAATGCAATTATTATGTGTCTTAGTAGTAATAAATTTCCTGAACATACTTTACCTTCTTTTTCAGCAGTAGTTCTTATTCTTATTGTTTTTAGTCTGCGAGTTGCAATTGCCTGCAAAACAGAAAGCGGTAATTCAGCGCTGATATAACTTACGATACATACAAGACACAATATTTAATTATGATTCGTACAGCACTAGGAAAACACTTAACAATATAATGGTCAGGAATTCAAGTAGCAATTCGTGAATAGATCATGCAAGTGAGTAATGCCAGTTACCTACCAATTGTTTTTTTTTTTTTATAGTAGTGAGAGTGGCAGTCGCTTCGCTTTCTTTCTATATGGAAAGCTGTACACTGGGCGTATTATAAACTCTTATTTCCACTTTTCCAGGCAGTTCTCGGCGTCAATTGAACTGTCTTACAATTTTACAAATCCGTCCGTAGTCTATCAAAAAGTACTCTGTGATGACTACAAAACAGTGTTGCCGCTGGTCATTTGCAGGGTTGCCGTACGCAAGAGATGAAATTGCCGTATTGAAACAAAAATTGCCGTACATTTTTTTATTTAACTATTTACATGAAAAATTTAAATATAGACATGAAATCACTCGTCTCCTCCCATCAAATCCACAACATCACCTAATAAGACATCTTCTTCAGTGGCATTTTTTTCAAATTCCGACGGTTTTTTTATTTTCGTTATCATTTCGGGAGTATTATTTTCAACAGGGCGAATCCAATCTTTAAACTCGCCTTCAGTTTCCCATTGGTTTCTGTACTTTTGGGCTCTGTGTTTGGTTTTCTTACATTTCTTAGGTGTTGACGGACCTGTGGCATCTTCTTCTGAATCTGAGGTCATTTTCTAAATATCACCGACCACTGCACTGTAAAAACTAAGTTCTATCTTGTTTCGAATTGAATTATTACGAAGAACTAACAAGTATTGACGAGCCGAGCGGCGAGCAAGGCAAAATAGAATAGGATTAGGGAATTCCCCGAATACCAAAAGACAATAAATACAATAAGTAGAGTTGCGTTCATTTTTACGCAAACGCTGATTAAGTTTCATCTTAATTTAATTTCGTACAATTTATTTAATTTCGTTTTCATGCTAGATGGCTGATTGCCGTATTTTAGCGTACGGCAATGACCACTCTGCCGTATACCGTAAAATTCGTCTTAAAAGAGCCTGATTGCCGTACGAAACGGCAATTGCCGTACAAACGGCAACACTGCTACAAAACATAATCCACTCGAACCACAGAGTACTTTTTGATATAGGTACTCGAACCACAGAACATTAATATTAATACTCAAGAGACTCGAACACTCGCAGTCGCAGCGGGCCAGCGGCCAATGTTGCCAACTTAGCACTTTTGGTGCTAGATCTAACACTATTTTCGTTATGGTAGGGGAGCCCAGAGGGTTTTTGAGCAAGCATATTCAGGGCGAGAATTTGATAGCTAAGTAGGTCTGGCATGAGGAGAGAATACCGAAAATATATTTAAAAAGTTTCTGATAGGAGACCCCTGGTCAGGAGACCACTTTCAGATTTCAAAAAAGGGCCGAAATTAAAGTGATCTTCAGAGGCGTTGGTTTTGGCATGATCGGGTCTGGCCTAACCCATAATGACTTAAATAGGCAAATCTGACGGAGAAATTGTGGGCTTTCCCCAAATCTGACGACTTTGAAAACTCAGATTTGGGCCATTTCTAAAAGGATATTCAGGGCGAATGAAAGTTATTCTATGCAATAGTGTTACGTATCCTGATATTGAATATATAAATATCTGACGGGATGATGGAGCCTTTTGGCAAATATGAGGAAATTTCATCAATTCAGAAAATTACCCAAAAGTGGCCATAATTTTGCATTTATCCCTAAATCAAGGAACCTAGTAGTTTCGATTGCTGTTTGCATTGGAAGGTGACACGTTTGTGAAGATTTCTCCATATTCAGAAGTTTGAAAATACTAAACACTTGAACGTAATGATTAAAAGTTAAGTAGCAAAATTAAAACATCGTCGGAGTACACCATAAACAAAGTTGATTATTTCAATATTTTACTACGACACCAATCAAACCAATTATTTCAAAAACATCCTCATCTTATGGGCTATCTAACGAACTAGTAACGTTTTAAAAAATATTGAGAGATGCCCGTCAATTGTTTGATAAAACTGGCAAAGGTGGAAAGCCATACTTACTAAAATTAACGAAAACATTAAAGTAACGACTTGTTTACGTCGTAATACTTTTCTATTCGAGGTTTTATTGTAACGAACCTCTGCGCTCGATATCGTTACTAATATCGCCTCCAATGCTCAGTGATAGTTCGTTATGAGAGTTTTGTTAAATAAGTCCCAACACTTCTGCTTAGGCCGCAAGCTGCTAGTTAACTAGATTAAATGACAGATCATAAGATACAAATTTATTTCTAACCGATTTCTAAAAGAGGGAGGTTATTAGTTCGTCTGTAGGTATATACAGAATGAATGTTTCAAGTCATCATGTGGATGACCAAATCCGAAACTATAGGTAATACCGAAAAATTCTTAAAGGAGTCACGGGGTGGATTTTGACGAATACTAAAACTGCATCATTAAATTTTTGAAGAATCAATTGCTCTAGCCAGGAATCAAACTCGTAGATTTTGAAAAAAAAAACACTGCCTGTTTTATTGCACCCTCCGACGGTGTCGTTAGTAAGGATCAAATTCTGGAAAGAAATGATACACGCCAAAGTAAAGGAAAGTGGACATTTTTAAGATTAACTAAAATCAGATAAACAAGTTGATTAATTATGGTTTAACAATGAATTCAAAATATAATTTATTATATTAAAAACATAAGTTAACGGCCAAATAACTACTGCTACAGTGCAAACGAACAAATCACTTACATTCTAGATACTTAAAAACTGTTACTATCTTAAAATAATGGCTTTTTGTTAAAATGCGCCCTTTGCTGTACTGTACTTTGTCGTATATCATTTCTTTCCAGAATTTGATCCTTATTAGCGACACCATCGGGGGGTATACGACAAAGTAAAGTAAAGGACGCATTTTTAACAGAAAACAATTATCAAAACGAAAATCTATATAAACACATATTATAAACACATATCGATCATAAAATATTTGAAATACGCACACGCGTGTCGTGCAAAAAGATAGGACACAATTTATATGAATAAACATCAATGTATGTTGCATCTTTTTCGCGCTGCACATGCACGGCACGGGGTTGGGAAAACTGGAGAACAGTATCTGGACATCTCTTGGAGAATGCGCACGTCACTTTTTAACGTCCGTTCCTAACCGACCTAACACGAGTTTAGGGAAAACTGCTCCTAAACCAAAACACGCATCTAAGTCAACAGCCAAAGCCCGATGAAGGATGTGCCGACGATGTGGAATTCGACTTTGTCGACGAAACATGCGATGAACCACTGAACGATTTCAGACCAGAATTAGACAAAGATCCACTGTCTGTGGATTAATTAAGAATTTAATTAGATAATTTTACTTTATGTATAAATTATAAACAAAACGCTGTGATTATCAATGACTGATTATTATTATGTCGTTGATTTATCTATTTACACATTAATTATATTTTTAAATATTAGAATATAAAAGAAATATAAAAACATTTAAAAATATAAAAAAATAGTAGCCCACCGGTATCGGGAACAGGGTCCAAGCTACCGGCGGTCAGGGCTCCAGAGAGAGGAACCTCCTGACGATGCGAGCCGTGTCCAGAAGTACTGCTTTCTGAATCAAGCCTTTGATCCAGCTGCCCAATGATAGCCTCCTCAGGTGTTGGTCGAGGCTCTTGGCTATCTATCCATTGGCTGTAATGACTATCGGTACAATGATTGCTGAGTCAACATCCCATATGTCGACAACCTCGCGAGCTAAGTCAAGATACTTGATTTGTTTATCTTTCTCAGCTTTCACGAGGTTCTCATCATGCGGGACGGTTATGTCAACAATCATTGCGTGCCGCTCTAATCGAACCATCACCACTATATCAGGCTTATTGGCCACAATAGTCTTGTCCGTGATGATGGATTGATCCCAGTACAATGTGATATTTCCATTTTCGAGAACTGGGTCGGGCACATACCTGTAGTACGGCACCTCCGATTCTACAAGGTTGTATTTCAGAGCAAGTTGCTGATGGATTACCCTGGCTACAAGGTTGTGTGTATGCAAGTATTCTCCGTTAGCTAGACGATAACACCCGGAGATAATATGCCTGATTGATTCTCCCGGCCAGTGGCATGCCCGATAGATGTCAACCGTGCCGTCATTCACAATAAATCTCCAAATAAAATCAATAATCTTCATCACAACTTCGTCCATAATTGCACAGACAAAACCTTCGGTTTCTCCAAAGAGGTCACCGAAACGCAACCAGGCTACGGACGCCAGTAAATCTACATTGGGTCCATGTAGGGCCCGGAAAAAGCGTCTGTGAAGCTCCTTACTCTGCCATACCTCCATGCGATCATTAGTGTCAAGCACTACTGGCTTGCGCCAGTTCTCTTTACCTAAGGAGAGCGGGGTGAGGCCCTTGTCCACCATGACTACATCCCGATACATCCCCACGTCGGTTTCAAGGAAATATTCCCTGTGACTGCATATCTCGCGATTGTGAAGAGTCTTAGCATTTAAAAAGCCTGGACCTCCACACTTTCGCGGGATATACAGCCTCATTACCGATGACCGTGGGTGATGCATTGCACTGATTATTAAGATTTAGAAATATAAGTATTAACAAGAGCTGTGATTTTAAAACGATTATAAAAACTACTAAGTTGTTACTCTAAGCGGTGATTTACTGATTATGTAAGGATTACTGAAACAAGTGCATTGAAATATTAAAATAATGTTATTTTTGTGGATTATTTGTAGTTTTGATAGAGATTTGTAAAGATTTACACTTTTGTTATTTCCAATTTTGTTATGTGATTTTACAAGAAAAACAAGTAGGTAAAACATTAAAAGAAAAGATTCGAATTTATGCCTTTTATTCAATACACAACGATCATCAACGATATTTTAATATTTATGTGTTATTTCTTATATTCACTATCGTGTGCGGCAACATAGGCAATATTGCCGGTAAAATACCGGGAATATTGCCAAAACTGCTGGCATTTTTGGCCATTTTACCCAAAACAATATTTTATTGTATATAATGTAGATTATGGCCTTATGCTAATTTTAAGTGTTGTAGATAGTGTCCGTACTTAATTTGACTTATAATTAAGCAATATTCCCAAATATTTCCACTCCCGGCAATATTGCTGGCAATATTGCCACCAATATTCCCACTGCGGGCAATATTGCCGGCAACGGCACATCTCTACCCTCGACCCATCTCGTCGTATTGCATCACTTGCCCGCGTCTCCTGCTCTATCACTTCGTTTCCTCATAGCGCTTTTGCTCGGCTCCTAAGGGTCATAGTGTGACGTTAAATAGCCTATAGCCTTCCTCAAGAATTGGGCTATCAAATGCAAGAACAATTTTTCAAATCCGACTGGCAGTTCCAGAAATTACCCCCTACATACAAACTTACAAACAAATTTTACCTCTTTATAATATTAGTATAGATAATGATCAGTTAATATAATAAACGATTGATATAATTTTAATGTAACTAATTGCTATAAGAATTACAGACAATTAATATAAAATCGTTTGATATACCACTCAATAGACATAAAACCTATTTAGTCTAATATGATGAAAACTTTTTTTTTTCATCCTATGTCATCCTATGTCGACGGAGCCCCGCTTCGCGGGGCCCCTATTTCTGTGTAAAGGGTTTAAAGTAATCTAACCCAACCGAACGTCGGGGTGCCCTTCGCTCGCCCTTGCATCCTATGTCGACGGAGCCCCGCTTCGCGGGTCCCCTAGGCCCTATTTCTGTGTAAAGGGTTTAAAGTAACATAACCAAACCGAACCTCGGGGTGCCCTTCGCTCGCCCTTGCATCCTATGTCGACGGAGCCGCGCTTCGCGGGGCCCCTATTTCTGTGTAAAGGGTTTAAAGTAACCTAACCAAACCGAACCTCGGGGCGCCCTTCGCTCGCCCTTGCATCCTATGTCAACGGAGCCCCGCTTCGCGGGGCCCCTATTTCTGTGTAAAGATCGATTCGAAGAATCGATTGACGTGTGAATCATAAAAATCGGCCCAGGCGTTTGGTCTGTATAGTGCTTCAAAGGAACATACATACATACATAGGCTGATAAACACATTACCACTCCTTTGCGTCGCGCAGTCGGGTAAAAAGTGTGTTATACAATGTATGTGTTTTGCAAAAAAAAATTGGACGCGAAAATACTTAAAATTAAGCGGCATTCGGAATCAAAAAGTCACATAAAAAAAAACCGAGTGTGCTTATGACCACTACACGACTGAAGTGAAACTTCAAACGTATTTGGCTATGAGAGGAAGAGAGAAAGAAAATGTGCGCGCGCACTGCTTTCTCTTGCTTATATCCCCCACTCAACTCCCGTTCGCCTCGCCCGATCACACTTTTCGTAACGCTTACGTCACGCGTTCGCCAGCTTACTCCCCAAGTTAAGCGTGCGTAAAGAAGATTACCACAACTATTTTCTTTTAAAAAATTACATGATTTTATTTTTTAATTGATGGTCCTTCAAAAGCACTCTTTTTTGGATATTTACAGAAATCTAGCACTTTTTGAAGTTACATTTAGATTTAGCACCTAACTGTAGTATCGAGTTGGCAACCCTGCCAGCGGCTGATCGGATTTATACAGATCTAGTAAGGGACAAGCATGGAATTATTATCTACTACGTACTACATAATAATTCCATGGGGATGGGATAGGCTATCAAAAAGTACTCTGTGGACTGGATTTGTAACACAGATTACTAATATGTAGCAAGCATTTGACATTTTAATTTTACCGTGTCAAAATTCAAAGGAGAGGTCAAAAGTGGTACGATATTCCGAGGATTTTTAAACGCTAATGTGATGTACCTTATTAAAAACCTTATTTAATTTTATTAACCTACTCGATTATAGTTAGGTAAATATGATCTTTTCAGGCGCCCGTTTTTGTAAAAAAGTGAAAAATTATTCAGTACAAACAAAACGTACATAGCCTTTAATTATTCATTTCTATGCAATATAATTATTTTAAATGTGGCTAAAGTTTCCGTTTCAATTAAATACTTTTAGATTTTATTATAATTTTAGCTGCAGCTCCATGAAATTGAGACAAAAAATATTGATTGTCATGACAATGCAATATCAAAACGTGTCGAAAAAGGTACGAATGTACAGACGCCAGCACATCAACCTACCCGAAACTGTCAGATTTTCTCAACCAACTTTGAACCTTATATTTTGGTAATATACACTTGGGAGCAAATAAATCGAGCCACTTGCTTTTTTTTGCTTTTAGTTGAAAATCTATTAAAGAAATTTGACAGATTGTAGTAGGTTGATGTGCTGACGTCTGTACGTCAACAAAAGTATTAATGTACAGTACCCGGCGATAAATATTGCACATCGATCTTTGGAAAGAGACAATCGGCTAATTTCGGCTTCGTAGAGCGTTATCTCTGTCGCACGAAATACAAACAGTCCGGTATCTATTAGGAGCTGTTAAAACAATTATGATTTGCTTCTTTTGATAATTCTTTTTATTCTTTGTATAAAATACACCAATTTTTCTATAAATGATTGCTTTAGGTTGGGGTAAAATAAAAAGGTTCCCCTATTTTTCCTAAAGATGCCATAGTACAACTTTAAATTATTAAAATTTGGGGGTGTTAACAACTCTAGATATATATTTGAAACTGGACGCGACCGCACTCTATCGCACTTGAACAACGACTGACAAAACGTCCGTTAACGTCACATAGGTAGTGTGCGACAGAGATAACGCACTACGAAGCCGAAATTAGCCGATTGTTTCTTTCCAAAGGTCGATGTGCAATATTTATCGCCGGGTACTGTACAAGTATGTACAGACGCCAGCACGTCAACCTACCCGAAACTCAAATTTTTCCAATCAACTTTGAACCTTATTCTTTAGTAATAAAGTTGAAAATCTATTAAAGAAATCTGACAGATTGTAGTAGGTTGATGTGCTGGCGTCTGTACAGTCACGAACACTAATATATCAACACTTGGCAACTTTCAATTGCGATTTTTTCGTGAAATAACGAATGCAACGTTGAAATACGACACTTTACATAAGCCTATGGTTCCAAAATACTATGTTCGCAATGTTCTTTGGAATAAACAAAATAAATCCTAATAAAAAACTCGTAACGGTTGCAGACACTATTTCGCATTATTGATTATTGCTCCAATGTAAATATGGTCATCGTTCTTTGTGATTCGTTTTTGTCAAATGACAGTGACACCCTTTTTATATTTATGGCTCATGATTATTAAACGAATAAATATTATGTTAATTTAAGTTATGCGAAAACGCGATACCAAACAATATTATGCCTAAAAATTTTATTTTAATTTTATTTTAATTTTATTTTTTTTATTTTTTTACCATTTATCACTACTAGCTGCTGCCCGCGACTTCGTCCGTGTGAAAACTTGTTTTTCTTTTTTTTCTAAAATAAAATTGCCTATCCTAAGTCACTCCTTATTACATCAGCTATCTGCCAGTGAAAGTCCCGTCAAAATCGGTCCAGCCGTTTCAGAGATAAGCGGGAACAAACAGACAGACCGACATACAAAAATTGTAAAAAATGTTATTTTGATATTACCGTGTAGTTATATGTCGCAGGGAAATGAGGATATGAGGGATTTCACGAAATCCCTAGGGATATCACGAAATCCCGGTAGATGTCGAATATTCTTGTTTATTACGTCTTCTTACTAAAAGTATCTAGTGATATGACAAAATACCAATTTATCGTCAGTGATATGTCGTTTCACTAAACTAAATGTAGTGAAATAAAGAATACTGTTGATGAATAAAGTAATAAAACAAATTTACAAATTAACTGGTGCATTTTTAACAGAAAATAAAGTTTTAACCAACTAAACATAAAAACAAAATTACAAATTAATTGGTGCATTTATATTCTTCAACTAATTTAATTACATTACAGCGCGCAGGGATGCATATTGGCCCAGTCCGGCCCGTCGCTCACAGCGCGTAGGGCCGCATGCTGGCCCAGTCCGGCCCGACGCTCACAGCGCGTAGGGCCGCATGCTGGCCCAGTCCGGCCCGACGCTCACAGCGCGTAGGGCCGCATGCTGGCCCAGTCCGGCCCGACGCTCACAGCGCGTAGGGCCGCATGCTGGCCCAGTCCGGCCCGACGCTCACAGCGCGTAGGGCCGCATGCTGGCCCAGTCCGGCCCGACGCTCACAGCGCGTAGGGCCGCATGCTGGCCCAGTCCGGCCCGACGCTCACAGCGCGTAGGGCCGCATGCTGGCCCAGTCCGGCCCGACGCTCACAGCGCGTAGGGCCGCATGCTGGCCCAGTCCGGCCCGACGCTCACAGCGCGTAGGGCCGCATGCTGGCCCAGTCCGGCCCGACGCTCACAGCGCGTAGGGCCGCATGCTGGCCCAGTCCGGCCCGACGCTCACAGCGCGTAGGGCCGCATGCTGGCCCAGTCCGGCCCGACGCTCACAGCGCGTAGGGCCGCATGCTGGCCCAGTCCGGCCCGACGCTCACAGAGACCGGCAGCGACCCCGCCATACCGCACCGCTGCCCGCACCCCTCCATTACTTGTTTAATTATTGCTGAAAATGTAAATTAAATATGTTCATTTTTCGTCCTTGTCATCACCGCGGCAGTGCGCGTGCACTGAATAAGCATGAGTGTTTGTGCCGTTTGTAACGAAGTGACAGAAAAGGATTACTTAGAATGCCAGCGCTGCAAAGAAAAATATCATTTCTTATGCCTCGATATCTCATCTGAAGAAGGAAAGGAGTTCCTCGATGCAAGCCAGAAGTGGATATGCCTCAGTTGTGGTAACAAACAGCCCAAATGTAATGATCCCGTTCGCCCTTCGACGCCAACAGGCTTGGCTGATATAACATTTAATGTAACGCGTCGTAAGATCCTAAACAAGCCAGACTTTGTGCAAGCATCAGCTGTTACTAGAATGCTCGATAGTGAATCGCGCTCCGATATACAGGTTATGATACGCGATGAGATGCGTTCTGTTATGAATGAATTTATGAGTGAAATGAGAAACACCCTGAATATTGAATTGCGTGAACTGAGAGATCAAGTAACTGGGTTTAGGGATTCCCTCAGTTTTTTGAGTGCACAATTTGACAGTCTAAATAGTGATGTGGTTGGTCATAACTCCACAATGAAACATCTAAAAACTGAAAACGAGCTTCTTCGGTCGGAGGTCAACGTTCTGTCTAATCGTATCAAGCAGATGGACCAGTTGTCTAGGTCTGCCAACTTGGAACTTCAGTGTGTACCCGAGCACAAGGCTGAGAATGTAGTGAGCATTATCAGACAACTAGGCCAAGTTGTCAAGTTTCCCATAAACGATGGCGACATATCTTATTGTTCGCGAGTTGCCAAGTCGAACCCGGAATCTTCTCGCCCACGTACAATCCTGGTGAAGTTCAACACCCCACGCACCCGGGATTCCCTGCTAGCAGGTGCTATACAATACAACAAGGATCACCCAAATGAGAAGCTGAACACCAGCGTACTAGGCCTGGATGATAAGAAGATTGCGGTATTTGTCACTGAGAATCTCACAACAGAAAACAAAAATCTTCACGCCGCAGCCCGACTTCGAGCTAAAGAGCTTAATTATAAATTTGTGTGGGTACGCGGAGGACGAGTTTTTGTGCGTAAATCAGGTGAATCCGAAAAGGTATTTATTCGCAACATGGACTCATTGAATAAACTAACTTGATTTATTTTTATCTATATTTTTTTTGGTCGTAAAAATAATATGTACTTACTTTAAACTAAATTCTTGAAACGATATTTAACTATTTTTCATTCTCTAACATAATTAATTGTTATTATCAAAATGTAAGAGGTTTGAGGACCAAAACTACAGATTTTTACTTGAATGTGTTAACGTGTTACTACGATATAATTGTGCTAAGTGAGACATGGCTGGCGGGCGACATATTGGACTCTGAGTTATTTTGCAACCGATATGGGTAGTTCTTCGAAATTTGATTCTTCGACTGATCCATATGGCCAAATTTTAATTTCAGTTTTAGCTCTGTAAATGTTCATATGAAAATAGACATACCAAAGAACATATGTTTGTATGAGGGGCTCGTTTTTATAAAGTAGTTTTCAAGATATCGACGTTCGAATATTTTGTGCCCAGATGAATCAGAAACAGCAATAAAAAGTAATAAATACACCGTTAGTTTTGATTGATAATTCTAAACAATAATTATTTATTCTTAACTAAGACTAAGACATATCAAAAGTGTCATATTTAGAACAGTTTTATACTCCTGTCACTTTTTAATTATTCAAAAGGTTATAGCTAAATAAATGATAATCAATAAGACTAGAACTACTGACTCATACACGGTCAAACATTGGACATTATAATGCAACAAAAGCACTCCTTTCGTGCTGGAAAGGGGAAATCGAATTTATTTCATTAGTCATATGGGGGTTTTGACCATACGAATCAGGCACAGTTGAATCAGATTTCTGCCTACAATCATGCATAACTCATCATACATACAGACTTCATTATTGTCATTTTTCTACACGATTCCATAACCTAAAAGCATCACACGAAACACAGATTGAAGTTTTAAAACAATAAAATAAATTTTATAAAGTAGGCATTGTAATCATAATGCCACCTGAACCAAACACAGGTGAATCAGATATTTTCCTTCGTAACACCGGGATCTAAGCCAACCAGCCGCAGGTCCACCTTCTAGCTCGTCCGTTACACGGCTGGCTTCCCCCCGCGCGGGAAGCCAGACTTTCATTATTATTACCTGACCAAGTACAGTCAATTGAAGCTTACGCCACATTAATCAGTATTATACGCCGGACACTCCTTATTTACTTATTTATAAACAAAATAACGTAGTTATAACCAATACACATTTTTTTTGTAAGAGGACAACTCATTTCCTTTCGATATAATTATAATTTATATTGATGTATCAAAGGGAAAATGCGACATCGATCATTTTGTACCGGAAAATGGCAAACGGACGCGTTATATGAATCAGAAGAACACACTTCAAATATTTTTATTTTGTACCTAGACAGCAAGTATTTAAAAAATATCATTTGTCCTAGTAAGGCATAAAGCTGAACTGTACAAAAAAAATTTACATGCCGTTTGGTCAGTTGGTTACAGAAATATACCCATAGACATCGAAAATTTTGTCCCTGAAGAACTACCCATATCTGGTCTACCGACGGGATCGTGAGTCTAGTGGTTTTCATAACAAAAAATCCGGTGGCGGTGTGTTAGTGGCGGTTTCTAAAAGGTTAAGATCATGTCGAGTGGCTAAATGGGAGAGTAAATGTGAAGATGTATGGGTGTGTGTAGACATTTGCTTAAACAAACGACCGGCTAAACTGTTGATCTGCGCGGTGTATATTCCTCCCCCAGTACAAAAGCATATTTTAGAACATTTTATCGATAACGCTAATAATGCCTTGGAGAACTTTAATGCCACGTTAATATTAGGTGATTTCAACCTGAATAGCATTGAATGGATGGGTTCACCAGGCGCACCGCTTGCATCTTCATTAAAAAAAAATGGAATTTATGAACAGAAATTATTAGATTTTATTTCTTTAAATAATTTAGCCCAATACAATTGTGTGTATAACCATAAAAATAAGATACTCGATCTTGTTTTGACCGATACCACGGTGAAGAGTTTAAATATGTCCAATAGCCCTCTAAGTAAGACAGACTCATACCATCCCCCCCTTGAATTCGAATTGTTGTGTAACTTGCATGAGGAAACTTTAAGCCCTAACCAGGAGCCAAAATTTAAGTTCTATAAAGCTGATTATAGCAAAATTTTACAGGAACTAGGTAAAATATCATGGCAAGACTTGTTTGCACAATGTGACGATGTTGACGCAATGGTGGACTCATTTTACAAAGTCATCTATGGTGTTATTGAGAAATGTGTACCTAAGACTAAGCCTAAAACTTGTAAATATCCAGTTTGGTTTAGCAGGGATCTTGTTCGCCTGCTACAAGAAAAATATAAGTACCATACACTTTGTTCCAAATATGGAAACCCCTTAGACAGAATTTCATATCGTTTGCTTAAAGACAGAGTTTCAAAGTTAATGCATATTAATTATGGGCAATATATAAAGTCAATTGAATCTTCCATCACTTCTAACCCTAAGCTCTTTTGGTCATTTTTGAAGAATAAGCGCGACGGCAATTATAGTACATACCCTTCATCAATACACTACGAAGATGCCAAAGGTAGTGACGGGGCTGATAATTGCAACATATTTGCCTCGTGTTTTTCATCTGTTTATAACCCTGGTAGTGGCAATACTGTTGACGACGATATTACAAAGAATGGGACCGCGTATTGTCAGCATTCTGATTTTCTTACCCAATTGACACTAAACAAGGATTCTGTAATTAAAGCTTTAAAGAGACTTGACCCTTATAAAGGGCCAGGACCTGACGGACTGCCTTCCATCTTTGCAATAAAATGTTGTGATTTTTTGGGGAAACCTCTCTCTATGATTTATAATAAATCATTGAGCACAGGTTGTTTTCCGAAGGCCTGGAAAGAAGCACGAGTAGTACCAATTTTTAAGTCGGGTGACAAGTCCGCCGCAATTAACTATAGACCAGTATCTATTTTATCTGTTTTTGGCAAGGTTTTTGAAGCTTTGGTATACCCTATACTTTCGTGGCATGTGAGACAAACATTGATGCCTGAGCAACACGGCTTCATGAAAGGCCGTTCTACTGGAACCAATCTTGCGTGCTTTGTGTCAGATTTAGTCGACGCCGTAGATAGTGGATCACCTGTAGATGTAATCTACACCGACTTTAGCAAGGCGTTTGACAAGGTGGATCACAAATTGTTAGTTAACAAATTACACACAATCGGAATTGCCGGAAACTTGTTGCTGTGGTGTGAGTCTTACCTTGTTAAGCGCACTGCTAAAGTTGTGATCAACGGCTACTCGTCAAACCTGTTTCTGACACCTTCAGGCGTACCCCAAGGCTCCCATTTGGGTCCGTTGTTTTTCAACATATTTGTAAATGACGTGGCGTCTTGTTTTGTACACTCGAAGATATACTTATACGCGGATGATCTAAAAATTATAAAACGAATTGAGTGCAATCAGGACCCATACAAACTCCAAGAAGACTTAGACCGTTTTTCCCAGTGGTGTTTGGACAATAACATGTTACTTAATGCTGACAAATGCAATCACGTACATTTTTCTAGGAAAAAAGGACCGTATTTCCGTAATTATAAAATTAATGACCAAGTTATTCACGAGAAAGAAGTTATTCGTGATTTGGGGGTTTATATTGACAATAAGCTTCGGTTTAACATTCACGTTGATAAAATTGCTACTAAAGGTTTTAAGATGTTGGGTTTTATTCTACGGAACTGTAAAGATTTTAAGCGCGCCTCAACAAAAATTGCAATCTTTAACTCAATAGTCAGGTCAGGCTTAGAATATTGCAGCATAGTTTGGACTCCATTCTACGAAATATATAAACGTCGCCTAGAATCAGTGCAGAAAAGATTTCTTTGGCACTTGTCATATCACTGCAATATGGCCAGAAATCTAACTAGCTACAGCTCACGCTTGAAGCATTTCAAACTTATGAGTTTGGAAAATCGCCGCATGTTTCTAGATCATCTTTCCCTATATAAAATAATGAACACTCATATTGATTGTCCGCGGTTGCTGAGTCAAATAAATTTGAATGTGCCTTACAAACTTGCTCGTAGGTCTAGATATCAGTTGCTCCGCGCTAAGGGCTTTAAAACCAATCTGGGTCATTTTTCCACTATTAACAGAATGCAGACTCAATTTTGTCGCCTGTCTCGCTCACCCAGCGTAGATATTGATATGTCTTACTCTTTGTATAAATTCAAAGCTGTCTTGCATAGGGCATTATCATAAAAGTTTAAAGTTTTTTATATTGTAATGTTTATCGTCTTCTTCATTTACTTTATATATCTAATATGTCTAATAAGTTAACTTTGTTTTGTAACTGCATTTCCTACTCGATGTTTAATGCATGCCGTGGCAGCCTTTAATTAAGGCTACACTATAGAATGTTAATTATTATCGAAACTTCAACATGTATTTTTGGTGTATGCTTTGTTGGTTGTCCTTAAATAAATAAATAAAAAATAAATAAATAAATAAATGTTAAATTTTCTCTAAAAAAGTTTATCATATTGGGATAATATTTAATATTCTAATAGATAACACTTTTTTAGGGCAAAATCACATGAAATTGATCGTGCGGTTCTTTAAGTAAGTCGGTAAAAGGAAAAGTAGTCGGCAAAGTATGCGCAGCGCGCATGGCGACCTACAGGCATTGTGAAGAGCGTTGTGGTTGTCTTGAGCAGCAAACAAACGTTTAGGATTTCAGATCCTTCCAGCAATACTTGAAAGAGATGGAACAACTAACGCTCTATGCTGTTTAAATACAAAGAGATGAAACAACTAACGCTCTATGCTGTTTAAATACAAAGAGATGGAACAACTAACGCACTAGGCTGTTTAAATACAAAGAGATGGAACAACTAACGCTCTATGTTGTTTAAATACAAAGAGATGGAACAACTAACGCTCTATGCTGTTTAAATACAAAGCTAGATGGAACAACTAACGCTCTAGGCTGTTTAAATACAAAGAGATGGAACAACTAACGCTCTATGCTGTTTAAATACAAAGAGATGGAACAACTAACGCTCTATGCTGTTTAAATACAAAGAGATGGAACAACTAACGCTCTAGGCTGTTTAAATACAAAGAGATGGAACAACTAACGCTCTATGCTGTTTAAATACAAAGAGATGGAACAACTAACGCTCTATGCTGTTTAAAAACTAGCTTTTTTGGAACGAAGTTCTTTTATGCGGTTTGCAGTAGGAGTAAACTGGTAGAAATCGTCAATCATCGTTGTCATCAAAACGAAAGAGCGTTATGCCCCCTGCATGCGACTATCTCTGTCTCTCCATCTCTTTCTATTAGAGAGAAATAAATTCCTAGTTTTTGAGGGTGCTGAAGCCAATATAAGGTAAATATGAAAATTCAAGATGGTAGCTGCAAAAATGTTCAAATATAGGTGTCGTTTTCATGGTTTTTGAGGGTTCTAAAGTCGATAACAAGGTCAAAATGAAAATCCAAGATGGCGAGAACTTTACGAGAGCTTCTACCACGCGTTTTAAATTCTCTCTATCTCTCTTTCTTTTATATGCAAGTGTGTGTGTGTGTGTACGAGTATCGCGTAAAAAACTTCATTCCTGACAGGGATCCCCCAACTGCGCACTTTTTTTTAAATTTTATATTTGGTTACCAGCGGCTCTGGCCACGTGTCGGTCCTCCACCTCCCACACGAGCTCGTCGTGTATCTGCAGCACAAGCTGCGCGTCTACCGGCGGCGAACTGCTCCGCAGCTGCAGGTCAGTCAGTATCATTGCAGTCTTGCACAAGTCTGCCGCAGAACCTGCCAGTGGAACGAATGAACCACGATGAACATATTAGTGCGTAGTTGCATGAGAGCTCAGTTAGTTGTATGGGAGGGCCCTTAGTGCTAACTGAGGAATGGGGCGTAGAGGGAGGAATACTTCGGCGGAGTCCTCCCTTCTACACCCGTCCCGCCTTACGTTGCCCCACGCTGATGGAACGATGAATAAGGATGAGACGTTCTAAATTCAAGCATCAAGACAAGTGGCCAGTGATGAAAGAGGCTCCTTACTTAGTAAAGAAGATGATGAGAAGGATTATTGGTGTAGTACTGACCGATAGAGCTAGAGCTGTACATTCTGCAGACACCAACCAGAGTATGCGATGTGATGTTCCCTGCAATTAGCTCTAAGTAGTAGGTACCTACAGATTTAAGTTATAGAATCAGGTGTAACTTTGCGGAAACCACGGAATAGAGTCTAAAAGGTTTTAATTCCGTAATAACAAGATCCAGGCTTAAGCATTTTAGACGGGAGGGCGACGGGCGGTGCTGCTTTCTTAACCTGAATCTAGTTACTGCGGAAATAAACCTAAATAAAGTTTAACAGAGAGAAGTGGTGGCCAAGTGGTAACGGCCGCGACTAACGAGTTGTAGTTCGTAGGTTCGAATCCAGACAGGCGCTTTACTTTGTGTAAATTATTTCATCACCACTGCTCTCAAAACGGTGAAGGAAAACATCGTGAGGAAACCGGCATGTCCTAGAACCAAAAATTCGAAGACGTGTGACATCTGCCAACCCGCACTGGGCCCGCGTTGTGGATTCCCGCTCCCACTCCCTCTCACTGAAAGGAGGCCTGTGACCCAGCAGTGGGAACATTATAGGCTGATTAGCTATGTTATGTTATGTAAAGTTTAACAATATAGCTACAGATTTGCCAAAAATCGTGAAATAGCTGCACAGTTTCAGATGTTGCCTAACCTTGCACGACGAAGTTGACAGCTTGTCGTTCAGCTTGCGACTTCAAGTTGAAGTCTTCGCTGGCGATGTTGGCGAACCGACGCACGCGGCCGCACAGCGTGGCCAGGCGGCCGCGCGCCGCGCCGCAGCGCGACACCACGTCGCGGCCGAACGACTTCAGCGATGGAAACGTTCCTGACATTGTTACAACGACTGTACATCACTATGCTCTCCGAGGAGACAGACAGAGGTGTGCCTGACGATCCACTAATGTTTCACCAAAACATCATTGACAAATTTTTAGTTAACAACCAACGTTTCGTATACCTTCTATTTATTTCACAACCAAATTATTCCGCAAACGTTTTATTTTTTACCGACTTCATAACACTCGCTTTACAAACATTTATGTGGGAAATGCTTCTCTTTACAAATGTTTCGAATGATATTAATCATTTATTTATACATTTTTCATTTAATATATTTAATTTACTATAGATTCTTTTGGAAAAATCACGTTTATTACCGACTTCACAAAAAGGAGGAGGTACTATGTTCGGCTGTTTGTATGTTTTTTTTTGTATGTTTGTTCATCGAATACTCCGCCAATTGTCGATGGATTTTCAAAATTCTTTTTTTGTTCCAAAGTAGATAGTTCTGAGGTGGTCCCACTGTCACCAAGTTAGGATCTGATGATGGGATCATAGAGAAATCGAGGGCAATCCTCAAATTTTATAGGCTCACTTATTGTTTTTCGCATATTTTATGAAGTCTCTTGTGAACTTGCGTATGGTTGTCACCATCTCAGGTAGCTGGGCTGATGATGGAAGGTACAACTTCTTAACAGTAAGAAGTTACTCGAACAGGCAAGGACTGTTTTAGTAAATTGTTTTGATGTTTGATAGGGCATTTGGCACATTTGGTCTCATGATCATCAAGTCATGACCTGATGCTGCAGTCAGGATAGTCTGCAGAGTACGTACCTAACTCCTCGACAACTAACAGCAGATATATCGTGTTTAGGCTCATTGAAAAGGTCTTGATGTGTGGATAAACGTACTGTTAATGAGGAACACCGAAGTACATAAGACCTGATGCTGAAGCCAGGAGCATCAGAAAAAGTACCAACCTTGAAATTACACCACCGTAGTCGTGTTTGGGCTCATTTTAAACAGGACTAAATTTTAAGTTCAATGCAATGTTGACATAAGTCTGGCCTGATGCTCCAGCCAGGATTATCAGCATCTAGTCTAAAAACATCAGGTCAGGATTTGATGATGGGATCCTGGAGAAATCGAAGGAACTCTTCAAATATTATAGGAACACCTATAGCGATTTGGGTATTTTTTATAGTAACTCGTGCATTTGCTATCGGAAAGCACTTTGGTGATGTGGAACTGATGATGAAGACCACAGATGGCCACCGGAACTACTCAATAATATCTAAGTATTTCACGGGTTGCGATTCGATTACTTTAATATGGTTGCTAAGCAATTTATGCTCGTCACAATGTGAATGGTGATATGGAGCTGATGGTGGACCTGGAGAACTCCTCAATAATTAACTTCCCTGCATCGGGAAAAGCAATATTTTGTTTGTAAAAGGCGATGATCACTAGGCTATTGTAACTTAGATAAATTATAAGCAGACCCACTAAAAAGCGTGAAATAAAAACTTTTTAAGAAAAAAAAAAACCGACTTCCAAAAAAACACTACAAAGTGAAAAATAACTAATTTCGGAAGTCGGTGGCAAAAAACTAAAATACAGATCCAAAGACACCGACTTCCGAAATTAGTTATTTTTCACTTTGTAGTGTTTTTTTGGAAGTCGGTTTTTTTTTTCTTGAAAAGTTTTTATCTATACCTATACCTACAGGGCGGACTTTTCGAAGCGTACAGGAAAGTACTCTAAATACTGAAGACAGCAAATTTTACTCAAAGGAAACATTCCTTTATTTTAAAAAGAAACAAAACAACATTTTCAAATCAAATCAAATTTATTCGTAAATGTAGGTTTCATTACAATAGGATGTTATAGTAATATGGTCAGTTCGCTACATTTTACTCGAGAGTATACAAATAATAATAAAATTTGTGGTGTCGAAACTACAGACACACTTTTAAAATGAAATAATTACTTAGTGTCAACATAATAATAATCTAAATATATGAACAACAACAACATTTAAAGATTTTTGAAAATACGCTTGCCACATCCGGGAATCGAACCGACTAAAATCCAAAAAAATAAGATCCTGTACCTTTAGTTTTATGGCACCAATCGATAGGGTCAATCATAAGGATCAAATCTCTCTAGCAAACATGGTTAATTAAATTAAACAAAAACCATGGAATCTAAACTTATTTTATTCGAACGAAAAAAACGAGTAAATTAACTAATTAGTTGCTCGAAATGAGCTCGATGATGAGTTGAAGAAAATGTTCTTGGATGCACAAATTTATTTTGAAATAACTTTTAGTACTAGCGTGTTGTGGTGAACATTGAAAATTGTATTGTGAACCTCAGTTTTTAGCTCGTTTACAGTTGTATAGGATTTTTGGTAAATTTGATTTATTTTTTCATATCCCCGTAAAAAAGATCTAAAGGGATGAGATCTGGAGATCTCGCAGGCCATCTGATGTGCAACTAATTCGTTAATTTACTCGTTTTTTTTCGTTCGATAAAATAAGTTTAGATTTCATGGTTTTTGTTTAATTTAATTAACCATGTTTGCTAGAGAGATTTGATCCTTATGATTGACCCTATCGATTGGTGCCATAAAAGTACAGGATGCTATTTTTCGGATTTTAGTCGGTTCGATTCCCTTGTGTGGAAAGCGTATTTTCAAAAATCTCTAAATGCTGTTTTGCTTAATTTTAAAAATAAAGGAATGTTTCCTTTGGGTTAAATTTACTGTCATCAGTATTTAGACTACTTTTCCTCCAGGTACGCTTCGAAAATCCCACCCTGTATATAAACGGCAACCGTTACTGGCTGACTGATCTATCAACGCACGGCTCAAACCACTAAACTTGCGCTGAAATTTGGCACACACATAGCTATTATGATGTAGGCGTGCGCTAAGAAAGGATTTTCCAAAACTCACCCCCTCCGGGGGTGAAAAGGGGGGTTTTTGTTTGTATGAAAAATCTTATTCCTTGAGTTAATAAACTTGAAACTCGGCACGAATACTTATCTAAGTAAATTATGAAGATTGGTATTTTTTGTTTCTCTAAAATACCCCCAAAAGGGGGATTGGGGGGTGTCAAAATTTGTCTTGAAGAATTTTAACACGCGGTCCGATTAACCTGAAACTCGGTATTTGTACTTAAGAACAAAAATCTATACATATAATAAAATCGTAGGAAAGTCAAAACTGTACATTGAATATTTTTTTAAAAGAATACTTGGGGCGTGATCTACAATCGATACCGAAGCCAAAAATATAGTTTTTAGAATTTTTGTCTGTTTGTCTGTATGTATGTCCGGGATAAACTCAAAAACTACTGCATGGATTGACTTCAAATTTTGCATGAGTATTACTAAGAGGTCGGGTCAACATATAGACTACATATTATCACGCTATCACCTACGGGGGAGGAGCTGTGAATCTTTATTTTTCTTACGCGTTCTGTGACAGCGTGTAATCTAACGACGCATATTTAATTGTTGTTTTTCAGTAAGCCATGCTATTATCTAGCTTTACACTATGAAAACTACGCCATTTAAGTAATTTAGGCCGAGAAACATAGTTTAATGAATGTTAGTAGTATAAAGAAAATTTTGAAGCAGCGCCCGCCATCTATGAGATTTCATTAAAATCAAATCAAGTTACATGTTGACAATTTTTGGAAATTAATAATTTAAATTTGATCATGTTGGCGAGGTTAGTAGTTAGTTATTCTTAAAATTCATAGATGGCAATGTTCATTTTCTTCATAAAAGTTGATAGTTCGTTTTGATAAATTCGAGTTCCAACAAAACCCTCAAAATCTTGAGCAGAGTTGAGGAAGACAATTAAAAAAAAACGCGGTGTTAAGTATTACAAAAAAGTTATGTTCCTACTGGAGACGAAGTCGAAGTAACTGATGAACGCGTGCTGAACACCTGTCTCAGTTCACTTCAAGATGTGGTCATTTCTATCGGCGGCAATCCACTGATCGAATATGGGTTACCAGCTCCCCAATCATCACCGCATCAAGACCGTGGAAATCGGGAGTATAACGCTGAGACAAATTACGATCCAGGCGAAATGACCACCACACGAAATGACCATGTCGCTTTGTTCTCTTCAGAGTAAAAACAAATTTATGACACCGTCCTTGAAAGCGTTGGGCATAACCAGGGTAAAATGTTTTTCTTGGATGCTCCTGGTGGAACAGGAAAAACATTTGTTACCACTGACATACTTGCAGAGGTCAGGAGGCGAGGCAAAATTGCTATTGCTGTAGCGTCGTCGGGAATCGCTGCCACACTGCTTCCGGGTGGCAAGACAGCACATGCCATGTTTAAAATTCCCATCGATTTAGAGAGCGCCGAAACGCCTGTTTGTGGTGTGTCACGTAACAGCGATAAGGGACACGTGCTCAAGGATTGCTTTCTGATCGTATGGGATGAGTGTACGATGGCCAATAGGAAGGTAGTTGAGGCCGTGGACAGAACCCTGCAGAACATCCGCAGGAACGAACATTTGATGGGTGGTGTCACAGTTCTGTTCAGTGGCGATTTTCGGCAAACGGTTCCCGTGGTGACACGGGGATCGAGGGCTGACGAGGTGAATGCTTTGTTGTGGTCACGAGTTCGTACACCGCGCTTGACCATTAATATGAGAGCTCGCGCATTCCCCTCATACCTCATATCTTCCCGTTCCAGTTCAAGCGCGTACAGTTCCCCGTGAGTGTTTGCTTCGCGATAACCATCAATAAGTCGCAGGGGCAGACACTGAGGGCAGCGGGTGTCGACCTCAGGACGAGTTGCTTCTCACACGGGCAACTGTACGTCGCTTGCTCCCGCGTCACCAGTCTTGACTCTCTTTACATTTTGGCACCTGGCAGCCTAACTACCAACGTAGTTTATAGGGAAGTGTTGTAAGGTATGATACCTTTGTACGTATTTTTGCTCTTTTGTGTACTGGAATGTATTCCTGAATTATTTTCTCTATTTCCTTCAGTCACATCTTATGACTGAACTCGGCAGGATTCCCATATAACTCTCTTCACTTGCTTCGCTTGTAAAGAATAAAGTGTATCAGGGTTTTTCGAAAATCTACCCCTGACGGGTTGAAAAGGGGTAATTAATTATACATGAGGGGAGGATTTTACTGCGAGGCTTGATTAACTCGAAAATTGGTATAAATTATCTTTGAGTCAAGTAATGAACATAAGTATCCCAAACGATTTACCGAAATTCCACCCTTGTGGGGGTGAAAAGCGGGAATACAGTTTATATGAAAAATCTTATTCATTTAACTTCTCAAGTTGGCAAGAATACTTATAAAAAATAAATGATAAAGATCATAAACATACATTTTCGAAATTTTTAGAGGAAAGTACGAAATACACGCGGATAAAGTTGCGGGCAAAGTGCTATTAATAGTTATATACAATGTATAAAATTCGAAGTCCTGACTGACTGATATATCAACGCACAGCCTAAACCGCTGGTTCTAGAGACATGAAATTTGGAAGGTGTGTTCTTTGTGAAGATTAGGTATCCACTAAGAAAGGGTTTTTCGAAATTCCACCCCTAAGAGGGTGAATGAGGGGAGGGTGAAATTTCACGCGGGCGAAGTTGCGGGCAGAAGCTAGTACAAAATATAATTATAAACTTCATACATTTTCTAAAGCAGTCACAAAGTCATCATGACGAATGGCGATATTGTAAGTTAATATGGGAAAGGTCAGTAGGTCGTCTTAGAGACGGGTTCAGGGCTTAAAGGAACCTAACACAAAGGAGATGACTGGCGCGTCATCCCCTTCAAACCGAACCTGTCCGAGTCGGGGTGCCCCAAGTCCCGAGCTCGCTTCGCTCGCTCTTGGAGGTCGGGGTGCCCCATGTCCCGAGCTCGCTTCGCTCGCTCTTGGAGTAAGCAATTATCAAGCAATGCATTTTGTCAAACGTTATTTATGCTTTGCGTTGTTAACTTTTACAATATTTTACACAAGTAACTATTTACACTAGATACTAAATTGAATGACTAATAACTAACATAATGCCTATTTTTTGCCTATTTAAATGAGTTTCAGTTTTAGGAAAGCGCATAATAATAAGTCAATATGTAAAACGTTTTTATTCCAAACGTTGTTTTATGAAATAAAATGGAAAAAAATATTATTATTTGTCAAATAATACGTTAAAAGTAATTAAAAAAAAGTTTATCGCATAATTATTAGGTCCTTACATATGAAATTGGCGTTTTTCGTACTGGCCACTTTAATCACGAATTTCTCCTCTTTGGTAAGGAATTCCAAATTCAAATTTGTACAGCTATTTACTCATGTATTTGTGCTTCGATGACCGTCATTCATTTGTTTTTTTTCTTCTGTTTTTTCTGTTTGCGTCACTCATTTTACAAAATGGAAAATTTAAAATATCGCATTATTTACGAGTACGAGTTCCGCCGTGGCACTAGTGCTGCGGAAACGACTCGAAGGGTGAATGATGTGTATGGCGGTCATGTTGCAAAAGAAAACACAGTTCGTTTTTGGTTCCAACGTTTTCGTTCTGGAAATTTCGACCTGCAGAACAAGCCCCGTGGACGGCCTGAGACCCAAGTTGATAATGGAGAATTGAAGGCTATTGTGGAAGCGGACCCATCGCAAACCACGTCCGAGTTAGCTGCAGGCTTCGATGTTAGTGATAAAACTGTTTTAATTCACTTGAAGCAAATTGGGAAGATTAAAAAGCTTGAAAGCACGACAACGCCAGACCACACACTGCGCAACAGACGGCTACCAAATTAGAAGAGCTTGAATTGGAATGTCTTAGACATCCTCCGTACTCCCCGGACCTTGCTCCAACAGATTACCATTTTTTTCGCAATTTGGATAACTTTTTGCAAGGGAAAAAATTCAACTCCGATGGGGCAGTCCAAATCGCCTTCAAAGATTTTATTGATTCCCGTCCGACTGGTTTTTTTAGTAAAGGGATCAATGAACTACCTATAAGATGGCAAAAGTGCATTGAAAACAATGGTTCATACTTTGATTAATTAAATATATTATATTAAAAAATATTCGACTTTTTGTTCCTTCCATACAAAACGCCAATTTCATATGTAAGGACCTAACTTAAGTAAATTATTTGGTAAACTTATTATTCTATAATATTTTATGAAATGACAAATCATGTTCTTGCCAATCGTTGCTTGTCAAGTAAAAATTTGTAAATTAAATTAATTTTTGGTGAACTGACAGGACACCGTACCTCATCCTGACCTACAGGATACCCGCATTACAGTAATTTCGTCAGTTATAGGAATTAAGTCCCATGAAAGAGGACTTATTACTGGATTAATGGAATGCTAATAGAATTGTGTAAATTTGGTCCACTATAACAAAAACATTACCATGTTGAAGCGTATAAGTCTACACGTGTACGAGAGCTTCAACAGCACTTACTGTTGAAACTAGCGGCAACCTGCAGCGCCTGCTGGCAGTCGGCGTGCAGGATCTCCATGAGCTTGCGCGGCCCGGCGCCGTACAGGCTCGCGTACACCAGCCGCTTGGTGCGCTCGCGCTCTTCGGCCACGATGTCGGCCTCTGGCTTCTTCAGCCTGTTAATAATTCCAAAGAAATTTCTCGAAGAAGTCGGAGACACTGAATCAGATCGCTTTCACTGCTGCTTGTCTATTTGTGTTGAGATCTTTAAGCCAGTCAGATAAAATCGGAACTGATACGTGCTTACGACACTATCGAGAGTCGAGACTATATCTCCCGTCTAAACACAACTCGTATTCGAAGCTAATGGTTAGTTGGGATAGAGAGTTTAGAGCTAGAGGATACTGTCACCCAAAGACAAAATAATATAGTGTTTGCTCTCACCACTGGGCAGCCAGCACCTTGAACAGGTCGGCCTCGGCCGCGAGCGCGCGCAGCAGGGCGGCGTCGCCCGCTACGTGTGCGAACACGCGGCACTCCGCGTGCCGGAAGTCGGCCGCCAGCAGCGTGCACCCGGCGCGGGACACGTACACCGAACGGAACATCAGCTGCGACCTGTCTGCTATAACATAGTACGTACCTTTTCACTCACTGAGTTCTTTGGCAGTTTCGTCAATTTAAAAACATGGATGAATTGCTCTCGTGTGATATGCTATCGATTTAAGACTTAGATTGTGCGAAACTCAGGAAAATAAGTATAGCATAGTTACAGAGTACTAGTCACGATACCTATAACTACTAAGGGTGGTTGCACGTCGCACATCTGACGGAAAATTCGCCGCGTAACGCCAGAACGGACAAGTAGATACTAAAATATTCAACCTTACACACTCAACCGATGATGCGGTCGCACATGTTCCGTCAGATGTGCAACCTCCTATAGTTAAATCACACAAACGTGAATACTTTTTGGAACACGGGGTGTGTTCCCCTTGTCATGGCATAGGTTTGTGGGAACGTCAAAGTTTTTGTAATTGTAAATTAAACATTATACATAGGGCACGAGGGGCTTATGGCTAAGTAATAACAGCCTCACGAGCCGATTAATCAGGTTAAGCTACGCTTGCTGCGGTTGGTCCGTGGATGGACGACATTCTTTACATACAGAGACCCCTCGTGCCTCGAAAAGCACGTTAAGCCGTTGGTCCCGGCTGTTATTCTTGGATTTTTGACTATCGTTCCGGGTCGTTCCAAAATTCTTACAAACAGTCTTACCAAGGGGGATACCCCTTGGTAAGACTGTTTGTCAGAATTTTCCTAGAAACATGGATGACCTCCACAATCGTTAACTAGATTGTGGAGGTCAATTAGGCAGTCGCTTCATGTAAAATGTGTGTATTGAGTTGAAGTTTACAGTTTTAATACTTTAGATTTATACATATTATGACGTTACATAGCTTAGGATTTCTCCCCCTTGTCTCACGATGTCAGATTTTGTAGACCTTTTCCATTTATAGATTGCCCTAAAGAAGTTAATAAAACACAGCTAGACCTAAGTAAAAAATAAAAAATATGACAACCATCATCGCCGGCATCAAGGAACATGACGAGATTGAAGGGAGCCTTCGGTATCGCCTGCAGGTTGGGGCTGTTGGAAGCGATGCGACCCGTCGCCGCCGCTGTCTGCACCCTACAGGCAAATCATTTCATATGTACATTACCACAGAGTTAGAATACCACAGCCCTTTTTTTTTTGAGTGTGGGAAATTATCAAATGACTCCTCCCGCTCTGGATGGAGCGGAAGGCAGTGTCAGACTCTTACTGACTAAAACCCACCCGTGTTCCTTCCTTAGCCCTTTATGTTCCGGGGTAGCGGTAACTCTTTCGGACAATCCCGCACCCCCGGCAGGCTTCGGCCCTAACGGGCCTCTTCACTTGTGCTGACATCTCTTTGAGGCGCGCGTGGAACACATACGCGCCGTCCGGCACGGGCCTGGTCCTGATCGGACGGTGAGCTACCCATTACTCTCCGTCCGCAGGCCCGCGCCTACGGTGGCCGGGAGTCGTCAATCGGCTCCCGACGCCCGGAGCGTCTCCCGCGGCGGCTGGGACGTGAGGCTCTGTCCCTCAACCATCCCGCTACCTCCTTCGCTAGCATGACTGCATCGCAAAAGGAGGTGACTGCCTCCCACTCCCTCTCGCTCCGGACCATGGCTTGAACCAGGGCCGGACGCGAGAGGTCGCCGCCGCTGCCGATCGCCTCTACGAGGACACGGCGGTGATCCGCCCAAGCGGGGCAGACCTCCACCGTATGCTCCACCGTGTCCTCTGGGCGATCCTTGCAATGGTGACACCTGGGCGTTTCCTCTCGCCTGATGATGTGCAGAAACCTCCCAAAACATTCGTGTCCGGTGAGGGCCTGCGTCAGGCGGTAGGTGAGAACGCCGTGACGTCTCTATAGCCACTCCTCAAAGAGGGGTCTGCTGGGTTGCGACAGTCGCCCTTTCCATGCCACCATGAGATCGCGCCAGAGGTCCGTCCACTCCGCCGCGATTTTCCGCGGAAGTGGAGTTTCCCCCCGGTGTAGTGCCTCCACGCGCCACTCATACAGGCGCGCGAAGACCCACCGGCTGTCGAGGACAAAACCCAGGTATTTCATCGTTGTCTCGACGCCGATGTGAATCCCTCCTACCGTTAGTTGGGATCCCGATGGTGGCCTGTTCCGGGGCCCATGAAAAGACATGGCCTCGGACTTGTGCAATGCCACCTCGAGATCCAACTGTCGGATCCTCTCCACGACTGTCACAACCCCTCGTGTCATCGCGTCGGCCGCCGCCTGATGCGACCTCCCCTGCGCCAGGACCAGCGTGTTGTCAGCGTAACAAACAACGCTGACGCCATCAGGGAGGTTGGCTCGCAGCACCCAGTCGTAACCGATGTCGCACAGGAGCGGCCCCAGAACCGATCTCTGGGGCACATCACACGACATCTCTCGCCGGTTCCACTCCTCGTCGCGACCGGGGTAGATATGAGTCTCTGTCCTTCAAGTACGCCCCGACTACCGACTCGACGGAGGTAGGTCGGCACCCGGTGATACCGGAGTGCCTTCCCAATGCAGCTCCACGGCAGGATGTTGAACGCGTTGGTGATCTCAAGTGATACCGCCACGACGACCACACCCCGGGACACCGTGTCCCCCGTCGTGAGGGCTCTCACGCGTATGATGGCTTCCACCGTCGAGCGCCTCTTGTGGAAGCCAAACTGGCTATCCGCAAGAAGGCGGCCTGCAGTCACTCTGTCAAAGAGCTTGCCGACCTCGTCGAGTAGCACTATGGGCCGGTATGCGGACGGAGAGTCCGCAGGTCGCCATAATACCACAGCCTTACTTTTATTTTAATGGGCTTTTTATTGTTGTGTCAATTAGGTGATTTAAGCATCTTATGTAGTTAATAGTAATTGTTTGAGTGAATGAAGGCCAATCCCGTTTCTGGAGAAGGACCAGCGGACACAAGGAGAGGAGACTTACTCAGTGGACGTTTACTGAGCGATTCCCGAGGCGACAATGTCATGTCCTCCCCAAGTTAGCGAAGTTTGAGGACGAGACGAATTGATTCTCCTCACGACGAGTTTTTCGAAGAGGTGAACCTGGAGCCTCTCGACAAGTGTTGGAAACAGTAACCGTAGTGGTGTTCTTATCCAGTCTAGCATAAACTTCGCCTTCCTCTAGATTAATTTAAAGATCACCTGACTCACCACGTTGGTCTAACAACTCCGTCTTTAACATGCTGAGCGATACCCGTGACGAAGGTGGCGTGAGCCTTGTGCAAGTGCCGGTACTCTAGGATCAGCTTCGGTAGTGGGTGCTCAGAAACGAGGCTGCGCAACTAAAACAATATACGACGTTCATATGTATCTGTTTGCGGTGGTCGCCGGACCGAGAATGTGCTTCGAAGAAGTCACACTTCAGTACTACATGAAATATGGGATCAGGCAACTAGCTGCCACATTAGATTTTTTCGATTTTATTGTTGCAAGTTAGATACCTGTTAAAAGCTCACCATAGTTTCGGACGTGGACTTATCACCTTTGCATATAGTCTCTCTGATCTTGACATTGCACCTGGTGTCCAGTTGCAGCTCATCGTATATTATCGCGCGCACTTGCACGGCTGAGTTTATCTGGAACACCTTCCCGGCTGCCTTGTAACATTGCTGCTCTACCGACTTCATTCTAGTTAGCAGAACCTGTTCCATCGCATTCAGTTTGACCATATCGATACATACTCCTCGACGCTCCATATCTACAAATTTTAAGGAACCGTATAATTATTAAGTCATTAATGTCGGTTTCTAATTCTACTTACAATTATCATTCTCATCTTTTACCCCTACTAATCTTACAGCCTGTATTGTCCCGCTGCGGGGCAAAGACCTCCTTCTCCCTTTTCCACACAATTCAAATTATACCCCTACTATAATAGTAGATTGTACAACTAAGGCATAAAAGAAGCTATTTTACCCCGAGACGTTTATATCCACCCGAGCCGCAGGCGAGGGTGGATAGTTAAGTCGAGGGGTAAAATGGCTCGTTTATGCCTGAGTTATACACTCTGCTTTTCACTTCGATTGCGAGAAAATGAAACAGGCATAAAGTATACAGTACATAATTAATCAAAAATGTTGCATCCATAGCTAATTCCCGCCACCACAGATAATACCGCCACAAAACTTTTAAAAACTTTTTTTTTTAATTTTCAACATTTGTCATTCGACTTCGGTACTTCATACTGCCAAATAATGAAAACGTTTCTTTGCCTTTTTAAAATAATAAATGACAACTATTTTACCTGATTTTATTAAATTAACGATAGAAAACACGGAAGTGGTATAAATTAAAGAAAATGAAATAAATCACGACTTTAATCTGCGAAGTTTTATTGTGCGTGTGGCTGTTGGGCCTGATTACTTTAGTCTTAGAAAAAAAATTACTTTATGCACTAGAACATAAAAAGCGATTTTATGTCGCCTAAGCACAACATAAAGACGCACTTTTAGAGCATGAGAAGTGAAAAACAAAATATCTACCGTGCTATCACCGTATAGTTACTACTTATGGACATCCTTCCTTACACAATTTACAATCTCGCAAGATAGTTAAACTAACGGTGCTCACAAATACTCACAATCATTTGGTGACATCTATAAGACACTAACCTGCAATAATAGGTAGCAATTTCATTTCAATCTCAACGAAGACCTTCCACAGCGAGTCTTCCACAAGCTTCGCATGCACTTTGGTCCAGCATTCTTTCAAGAGGGACATGTACCAGGCACATTTCTGCAGTATGCATTCTGTCGCTATTGTGAACGGAGCAGTAAAGGACAGCATCTTCTGAAGATCCGTGAAGTTCTTCGGAGAGTTGTCAGGGTCCAGTAAACTGGCGCCGATCTTAAAATTATTCAATGTTGACTTGCAGTAGGGAAGACTCAACAGTTACAGGAATTATTATTATTTATATATTTAATACTTCAAGCACATAAATGTACAGAGGCGGACTACATAAATGTACAGAGGCGGACTTAATGCCATAGACCAGTCAACCTTTGCCTTTACCGTTATTATGTAAGCCTTTATGCCTTTTTTATTCATAAACGTTGCTTAAAGTGAAGTAGTGATTAGCGGCTGTTTAAAACCATACAGTTTGACATTGAAACTTTAATCATCGTTTATAAACGAACCCCTTTATTGCTAAATTCGTGCCTGCGTAGGTAGCACGGTGTGGTTTTTAATAACTACTCAATTTCCTTCTTCCACTCCCAATGAGGATTCGTAACATGTTAAAATACTTTTCTTTCAACTTCATCACTACAAAACCGATCACAAAGGACGTATTTTTTGCTTAGAACCAAAACAGTGCAGAAATTTAATGTTATATGAAATCTCATTGTTGCACTGTTTCTCATTAATGCACTGTTTTTAACCGACTTTAAAAAAGGAGGTTCTGTATTCGACCCGTATGCAAACATACAAACATACATGTATGTTTGTATGTCCGCGATTATCTCAAAAACTACTGAACCGATTTTGATAATTCTTTCATGAGTGTGATCTACGTACTTTCAGGAAGGTTTTAATATATAATACATTAGGTAATTATTCTTATGTACGAAGTTATATGCATAAATGTACTGCATCTCCGGCATTTTTATGTGAATGTTGATGATTCTTCGAGTCGTGTCTTCAATGCACTAGTGTTAATTGAATTTGTGTGGGGTAGGTACAACTAAAAAGTGAAAAATAAAAACTTTTTTACAAAAAAAAAACAACCGACTTAAAAAAAAACACTACAAAGTGAAAAATAACTTTAATTTCGGAAGTCGGTGTCAAAAAACGAAAATGCTGAAGCAACGACACCGACTTCCGAAATTAAAGTTATTTTTCACTTTGTAGTGTTTTTTTTGAAGTCGGTTGTTTTTTTTGTAAAAAAGTTTTTTTTATTTTTTATTTAGATATAAACTTACCACAGAGGTTTAGGGTAGTTCTTCAGGGACAAAATTTTCGATGTCTATGCGTTTATTTCTGTAACCAACTAACAAAACGGCATGTAAATTTTTTATTGTACAGTTTAGCTTTATGCCTTACTAGGACAAATGATATTTTTTAAATAATTGCTGTCTAGGTACAAAATAAAAATATTTGAAGTTTGTTCTTCTGATTCATATAACGCGTCCGTTTGCCATTTTCCGGAACAAAATGGTCGATGTCGCATTTTCCCTTTGATACATCCATATAAATTATAAATATATCGAAAGGAAATGAGTTGTCCTCTTACTAAAAAAATGTGTATTGGTTATAACTACGTTAGTTTGTTTACAAATAAGTAAATAAGGAGTGTCCGGCGTATAATACTGATTACTGTGGCGTAAGCTTCACTTGACCGTACCATGTCGGATAATAATAATGAGAGTCTGGTTTCCTGGGCGGGGGGAAGCCAGTCGGGCAACGGACAAGCTAGAAGGTGGACCTGCGGCTGGTTGGCTTAGTTCCCGGTGTTACGAAGGAAAATATCTGATTCACCTGTGTTTTGTTCAGGTGGCATTATGATTACAATGCCTACTTTATAAAATTTGTTTTATTGTTTTAAAACTTCAATCTGTGTTTCGTGTGATGCTTTTGGGTTATGGAATCGTGTAGAAAAATAGCAATAATGAAGTCTGTATGTATGATGAGTTATGCATGATTGTAGGCAAAATTCTGATTCGACTGTGCCTGATTCGTATGGTCAAAACCCCCATATGACTAATGAAATAAATTAGATTTCCCCTCTCCAGCACGAAAGGAGTGCTTTTGTTACATTATAATGTCCAATGTTTGACCGTGTACAAGTCAGTAGTTCTAGTCTTATTTATTATTACTTTCATAGCTATAACCTTTTGAATAATTAAAAAGTGGCAGGAGTATAAAACTGTTCTAAATATGACACTTTTGATATGTCTTAGTCTTAGTTAAGAATGAATAATTATTGTTTAGAATTATCAATCATAACTAAAGGTGTATTTATTACTTTTTATTTCTGTTTCTGATTCATCTGGGCACAAAATATTCGAACGTCGATATCTTGAAAACTGCTTTATAAAAACGAGTCCCTCATACAAACATATGTTATTTGGTATGTCTATTTTCATATGAACATGTGTTACAGAGCTGAAAGTGCAATTAAAATTTGGCCATATGGATCAGTCGAAGAATCAAAGGGGTTAGAAGATTTTTGTATGGAGGGTGGCCCTAAGGTCGGCCGCCATTTTGATTTTTTTTTCAGAATCGCGGTGCACAACAAAAGTTATATATTTAGATAGAGGACGCTTATACAAACAAAAAATGTTACGTAACATAATATCCTAAAGCGTCAGGTTTCGGAGTTATTCACCAAAATATAAGTCGAAAACAACAAGGATTTTTTTGTTTTTTTGCCCTCCAGGTAAGGATATTGAACTATTGGGGTAATAGAAACGTTATGAAACCTTTATGGAGAAGAAACAAATGAAGAATAGACATTTTTTAAATAAATAATTAAAAACGGCTATTTATAGTTCGTTTTTTAATCCCAGAGACTAATCTGACATTTAAGTATTTTGTGTTTTCGTTTTTTTTTTGTATAGAAGTTTAACATTACACTTGTCAGATTAGTCTCTGGGATTAAAAATCGAACTATAAATTGCCGTGTTTAATTATTTATTTAAAAAATGTCTATTCTTCATTTGTTTCTTCTCCATAAAGGTTTCATAACGTTTCTATTACCTCAATAGTTTAATATGCTTACCTAGAGGGAAAAAAAACAAAAAAATCCTTGTTGTTTTCGACTTATATTTCGGTGAATAACTCCGAAACCTGACGCTTTAGGATATTATGTTATATAACATTTTTTGTTTGTATAAGTGTCCTCTATCTAAATATATGACTTTTGTTGTGCACCGCGATTCTGAAAAAAAATCAAAATGGCGGCTGATTTTAGGGCCAAAACCTTCAAACCCCTTTCGAAGAACTACCCTTTAATGTTTCCCATTAAGTTAAAAATGTATGCACTGAATGAAAAAGATACTGGCTGAAAATAAAAATCGGCTGAATAAAGAATCAATTCATTTGCACCGATCAACATCACCACGTTCGTCTACTTCGAAAGGATTCGAAATTGAGCCGGCGTCTACCTGTATCGTCTGATTCTGTTGATAATAATTATTATTCACTAATAAACCAACAAATACTAGAATAAATGTTCCAAGTAAAAGTGCAAATTTCAATTTTAAAATAACTGCACATTTAATCATTGTAAGTTGTAAATGTTTGAGGTGAAGATGAATTAAACTTTGTTTTCATTACCTCGAGTTTTTATTTTGAGTAGGTATATTTTATCACGGTAGGTAGATTAGTAGTTGAAAGAAAAGTAGATTACGCACCCACTTTGCTAAAGTGAGTAATTAATGCACTCGTGTTAATTTAGTGCCAACGGTATTATAACACTCGTGCATTAATAACTCACTTTGCGCTCGATGTAACAATCTACTATTATTAGCAGATTCTGCAGATACCTAGGTACTGTGGCTGATGGTAGGCTATTTGTTGGATGTATGTATACCTAACATACATCCTACAAAGAGCTTACCATCAGCCAAAGGTTTCTTGACTTTAAGGTCAGTTTTAGTCATTACTCAGTGGTAATTAATTACTATTAGAATATAAGCGATATTCTCAAAGACAACAATAACAATGTTAGTCTAAGGTGACTTACCTTGGCATCATACATGTTGATCGAATTAATTTGCATTTGTAAGCGGGTCGCCAGGTAAATGAGGACGCTCCGGGCCCCGTAACATACCACTTTGTTATTTTCTAACAAGTTTTTTAGTGTCTCCCTAAAATAAAAACTTTATATTTATTTGGTAGGTATGTACATTAGTATTATCCTATATAGGCTTGTGGCTAACTAATAACAGCCGCACGCGTCGATCGATTAAGTTAAGCTATGCTTGCCGAGGGTGCTCCCTAGATGCGTGACCATCTTTACAGATCCCGTCGGTCATTCGCAGCACGACTTTAACAATCGTTACGGGTAGTAAGAACCCCTGACCACCAGTCTTACCAAGGGTTATCGTGTTACCCAGTAACTAGGCTGTGGAGGTCAGATAGGCATAGGTACTTAGTCGCTCCATGTAAAATACTGGTATTCAGCTGCATCCGGTTATACTGGAAGTCGACCCCAGCATAATATTGGGAAAAGACTAGGCAGATGATGAGTATTATTCTACAGATGAAATATAAAAATACTTAAATTTCATTTTTAACGGCTTCAAATTGGAAACTGTAAATGAATTTACACTACTTGGACTAACAATAGATAAAAATATTAAGTGGAAAACAAAAATACAAAAAACCCGTTCGAAAATTTCAAAATTCTCATACGCTCTCCGCGAAATTAAAAAGGCAACGAATCTACCAACTGCCCTCACCACCTATTATGCGTATGCCAATGCATGGCTTAGCTACGTCGTAACTCTCTGGGGAAATAGTAGATACAGAAGATGCACTGACACCCTACAAAAGAAATTAGTTAGAATCTTGGTAAATATTGATCAAACTGACAGCTGCAAACCCTATTTTCTAAATCATAACATTCTAACCCTCCCCAGTATTTACCTACATTCTAGAAATATGTAAATTTGTCCGTTTCAAGAGTTTTACACAAAACGCGAAGACGTCTAATCACAGTACACACTTAAGCACCAATCTAGGCTAAACATACCAACATCCAAGCTAAAAATGCATTCTACAAGTCCCTACGTAATGTCTATAAAAATATATAACAAACTACCTGGCATAATAAAGAAAGAAGAAAAGTTAAATATATTCATAAATAAACTTAAAAAACTACTGATAAATAAATGCTATTACTCCTTAGATGAATATTTAAATGATAAACATAAATAATATAAAAATAAATGATAATCATGTAATATGTATGGTATGTAAAATATGTTACTTATACGGTAATTATTAATAAATAATATATAGTAGTAATATTTAACAAATAATATAACAAAAATAAGTAATAATTATATAAAATAGCAATAAAAAATATCTACACTAATAATATTATAAAGAGGAAAGATTTGTATTTTTATATTTTTGTATGTTACGAATAAACGTAAAAACTACTGGACCGATTTCAAAAATTATTTTGCCGTTAGAAAGCTACATTATCTCTGAGTAACATAGGCTATATTTATTACTAGAAAAAATTAGGGATCCTTAGAAATTCCTACTAAAACCAACCCAAGGTATAAAAAAAATAACCATAAAATGTCTTTCGTCGCATGCGCTGCGGAAAGTATTGATGATAGAACAAAAAAATGTTTTACAATATTATAGAACATATCAATACCTACAAAAAACTTTACGATACCATATGATGAACTATTGTAGTTATGTCACTATAACTATTTTTTTACATTTTAAAAGTTGATAGAAATGCCGATCAAAATCAGACCATGTTATCCATACCTTTGTATTAATTCTTATCCAAACAAATTATTTTTTATTCAAGACTGTTTCAATACCTGTTGATTACTTTTTGAATGATTGAAATCGGACATTCTATTCAAAAGATATTACGAAATTAAAAATGTCAGTAAAAAAAAAAAATACACGCCGACGACGCGCCGCGCCGGTGCGTGTTGCTCCACGCAGCCACAGAATACGACGCGCGACAGCGCAGCGATAAAATTCTCGTGTCCACAGTGTTTATAACAAAACTCCTCTAAAACGGCTTGACCGATTCTTATGAAATTTTCTGTGTATATTCAGTAGGTCCAAGAATAGGACGTTTTATTTTAACTACTACTATTGTTCGTGTAGGGTAGGGGTAGGGTAGGAGTAGGGTAGGAGTAAGGTCGGGGTAGAGTAGGAGTAGGGTAGGGGTACGGTAGGAGTAGGGGTAGGGTAAGAGTAGGGTAGGGGTACGGCCGTAGGGTAGGAGTCGGGAAGGGGTAGCGTACGAGTAAGTTAGGAGAAGGGTAGGGGTAGGATTAGGGTAGGAGTAAGGTAGTAGTAGGACACCACGCGAACGAAGTCGCACCGGGCAGCTAGTTAAATTATATACAATTACAATACATAAAATAATAATAATAATCGAGGCTCTCGTTAGGCGGTTGGACCAAAGGCCTGATTCAGAAGGCAGTACCTACTGCTCGATACGGCTCGCATTGTGAGGAGGTTCATGTCTCTGGTAGCTTGGACCCTTCTCCCGACACCGGCGGACTACTATTTTTAATATTTTTAAATGTTTCTATATTTTATATATCCTAATATTTAAAAATATAATTTATATGTAAATAATAAAATAAAGGAAATAAAATAATAATACAGGTATACAGGGTGACTGGAAATTAGTGGCGGAGCCGTTAAGGGGAGGTAGTCTAGGGTTTTTCCGACAGATATCACTATGAGACCTACCGTCCTTACTTAACCCTTTCCAAGATATTCCTACTTAAAGAGATAGTAATAAATCCTAAAAAAAAGTGATTTTGGCCTACTTTTTTTTGTTTTGCAACAAAGATATTCTAAATAAGTAATATTAATTGTAAAATTTCCGCTACTGTCATTATTTTATGCAAAAACTGCTAAACAAAAAGTAGGAATATCTTGGAAAGGGTTAAGTAAGGACGGTAGGTCTCATAGTGATATCTGTCGGAATAACCCTAGACTACCTCCCCTTAACGGCTCCGCCACTAATTTCCAGTCACCCTGTATATAAAATAATCTAAAATATTTAAGTACGTCTTGCAGATAAAATAATACATAAATAATAGATAAGCGAAATGTTTAGTACTTACCTAGGTATATTATTCGTGATCTGACTCTGATTATAATTAAGAAAGTTAAAACTTGTTCCCACAACACAAAAACAACTTAAGTACTTAATTATCTCCAAAAACAGGGCATCCTCTCTCCTACCATTTTTACTGTGCCCTACAGGGTCCATTTATCTAAATTATATAGTCACCACCTAAGTACACATTATGGTAAAGCCATAAAGATATTGAGTATTGAAAAAAGTAATCTACCTCAGCCATTGATATCACACTAATATTATAAAGGCGAAAGTTTGTGAGTGTGTGTGTGTTTATATGTTTGTTACTTCTTCACGTTCAAACGGCTGGACCAATTTTGATAGAATTTTGTATGGAGGTAGCTGACACCCTGGATTAACATAAAGACTTTTTATCCCGATATTCCCACGGGATCGACATTTACGGGGCTGAAACCGCGGGGCGCAGCTAGTATTTTATATATCTAGCTGCGCCCCGCGGTTTCACCCGCATAAGTTTCGATCCCGTGGGAATATCGTAATAAAAACTATCCTATGTCCTTTTCCGGGACTCAAACTATCCCTATACCAAATTTCATCTAAATCGGTTCAGCGGTTTGAGCGTGAAGAAGTAACAAACATATAAACACACACACACACTCACAAACTTTCGCCTTTATAATATTAGTGTGATGACCTCAGCCTATAATTTTGAAATTAGCAGAACTTAACTTACTTGAGCTTCTGGCCAGACCAGTGGCTACCCTTGAAACAGTAGAACATATCGTCATTATTGATAATGACGCCGTCAGGAGCGCACGTGCCATCAGTGTGATGACTATTAAGCTGACAGAAACCATTGCTACAAAACACAAGCGCGACAATTAAAGTCAATAATATTTAAGTAAATACCTATATCAGGATAACACCTAGGTACTGAAAAGAATTTTAAAAAATAGTCAATGATAATGTGCTCGGCTTGCGCTATTAACACGTAGTGAAACAAAACATTCATTTACAATTCTAAATACCTACGCAATCATGAATATTGAAGTTATTTGGGGATACGTAGGTATCATTTAGACCAAAACCAGACTTACCTACCTATAAATTAATACAGCAATGATTTCATTATTCTTTATCTCACGAAGATTTTCTCGGTAGTTTTCAATATTATCTTCATCAATCGTTAGTATTTCGTACATCACTTCTTTAACAGGTATCTGAGATTTAATAGGAGCAACAAACTTTTTCACCTTTTTGTCTTTACTGTCTTTTGCTTTATTTTCTAGAACATCTGCACATTTCTTGTTTTCTTCACCATTTCGTTTAGGTTTACTGAACTTCATGACACCATCTTTATTTGCTAATTGTGCTTGGATTACTTTCTTGGTAGTCTTCAATGTTTTGTCAGTAACAATGTTCTCACAATTCGTTATTAGTGTTTTGTTAAAAGGTGCATTTTGATCAATATTTTCTGCATCGGATTTACATGTACCTCTAGATGTATTTTGTTCAATATCCTCCGTGCTTACAACATTACCTAAGTCTTCAGCAACTGGATGATGCGGTTCAACATTATTGAGCCAGTTTTTAACAGCCTTTTTATACTTTTGTTTACGGAAATTATTCTTTTCATTCGGCAGGTTATCAGATTCCTTTACTTTTTGTTTATTTTCTCCTAAATTACTGTCGGTTTTAACTTTTTTTGCCTTATTAAGTTCATTTATCTTTTTATTCTTACGTTTTTCACTTTTGGTCATGTTATTTTTATTTCCATTATTAGTTGTGATTTTAGTCATTGAAATATTTTTGTTTGGAAACGTAATATCAAATATTTTATCTAAGCCAGTGTCTTTATTTTCTTCTTCATTTGCAGTCATATTATTAACAAACAATTCAAAATCAAGCATGTCATCCCAATTATGAATGTCGCCACTTTTATTGTTATTTATACTTGTGCGTGTATTTGTAGTGTGCGTTTCTTCACTTTCTTCCAAAAATGGCGTATCATCATCAGAGTTTTTGTTACATAAATTGTACACTAAATTCTCCTTAGCAGCGATGGCTGGATGATGGAAATCATCTTTATCACTATTTTTTGGTACTGTACTGATTAGTTCTACAGACTTGTGTATTTGAAATGATTTTTCTTCCAGACATATCCGTTCGCAAGGAGTATGTAGAATCAATGGCGGTGGTAGTGTGACCGGTGAATTAACAACTGTGTCGTCAATAAAGCTAAAACATTATACGGTATATTAGTATTACTAGTTTAACCGTTCACGGGCGAGCGTAACTTATTTGTCTGCTTACATACAGTACGAGACGCTTTACTTCTAAGGCAAACGAACGCGACATTTCAAGTAAAGCGCTTATTACACTATCCGATTTTAAGGAAGGCTAACTAGGAAGTAAGATAGGAAGCTAGTGATCACACTACAGTACATTGGATTTTTAGTGTAGTGTAATCACTAGCTTCCTACTTCCTAGTTACGAGTGTTTCTAGTTAGCCTTCCTTAGCTAAGTATAGTCTTACATACAATGATTTCAAAAGAGTAATATAATGCAATGCTTACAAAGGTATAATTTTCTTTTGATACTCACGTTAACATCCTTTTATTTTGAGTGGGAAACTGGCAATGCTGAATATGCTGATAATCATTGTTATTTTGAAGATGTGCTAAAAATGAAACAATAGTTGCCATAAAAAACAACACTACTTACAACACTGATTTAAATAGGATATCTGCTATTCTACACAACTTCAATATATTTTTTTACCTTTATCCCATTGCTTCATGAGTGCAGATAGTACTTTATTCCCAAAATGAGACAAATGCTGCTCATATTTTTTGGGGTTAAATCGCATATTATAATCATTTCTTTCCATTTTTAATACTTATTTGAGCAAGTATGAAGCAGGTAAGGTAATCGGGTTTTTTTTGAAAAAGCGCGGTTTTTTATTTTTTTTTAAATATCCGGTTTCGTAAAAGATATCATATTCAGCCAACATCGATAATTTGCTTCTAGAAACGGTAGCTACTTTCTAATATTCTCGTGAAGCTCGTACAAAAGGACGATGAGTCAGAACGTCCCCCCAACCTTACATTGACCAACAGACTTAAAATGTATCTCATTCGAACCGCCTTAGCAAGCTGATCAATTTTTACTATGACGACATCTCTCAAAAGTGCGGGATATTCCGAGAAAATCATGTTTTAGTGTTAATTTCGTCACAACGTCCCCCCAACCCTTACATTGACCAACAGACTTAAAATGTGTCTCATTCGAACCGCCTTAGCAAGCTGATCAATTTTTTTACTATGACGACATCCCTCAAAAGTGCGGGATATTCCGAGAAAATCACGTTTTAGTGTTAATTTCGTCACAACGTCCCCCCAACCCTTACATTGACCAACAGACTTAAAATGTATCTCATTCGAACCGCCTTAGCAAGCTGATCAATTTTTACTATGACGACATCTCTCAAAAGTGCGGGATATTCCGAGAAAATCATGTTTTAGTGTTAATTTCGTCACAACGTCCCCCCAACCCTTACATTGACCAACAGACTTAAAATGTATCTCATTCGAACCGCCTTAGCAAGCTGATCAATTTTTACTGTGACGACATCTCTCAAAAGTGCGGGATATTCCGAGAAAATCATGTTTTAGTGTTAATTTCGTCACAACGTCCCCCCAACCCTTACATTGACCAACAGACTTAAAATGTATCTCATTTGAACCGCCTTAGCAAGCTGATCAATTTTTACTATGACGACATCCCTCAAAAGTGCGGGATATTCCGAGAAAATCATGTTTTAGTGTTAATTTCGTCAGAACGTCCCCCCAACCCTTACATCGACCAACAAACTTAAAATGTATCTCATTCAAACTGCCTTAGCAAGGTGATCAATTTTTACTATGACGACATCTCTCAAAAGTGCGGGATATTCCGAGAAAAATCATGTTTTAATGTTTATTGCCAGAACGTTCCCCCAAGCCTTACATTACATCGACCAACAAACTTAAAATGTATCTCATTCAAACCGTCTTAGCAAGGTGATCAATTTTTACTACGACGACATCTCTCAAAAGTGCAGGATATTCCGAGAAAAATCATGTTTTAATGTTAATATTTTTGGCACAAAATAAGAGTTTGTAAGTAAACCATATTCTTTGATTTTCAAACCTCTCAAGATCAATTAGGAGATGCCATTTAATAAACAGAAAACGTCATTCGTTACTCGTCCAATTTTTTCTATTCCTATAGGCAGGCAGTTGTCCCACCGGCGGCGATGAACGATTAGCGAGTAGAACTAGCAACTGAAAACGAGTTGGCGAGCAGCGAGCAGCGTGTGTGTAGTTCCGATAGTTTTGTCGCTGGGCTATCAGCGAGTTTTCGAGTGCGACGGGCGATTACTCGCACCACTCGCTCGGGGCGGTTAGTCTCACAGGGGTTTCTCTCGGCGTGAGCTCTGACCACCAAGCGACCATCGCTGAGCGAGTATCGCTAGGCGAGTATTATCTTTGATAGCTCTTGTCGCTCAGCGACAAACCAATGAAGCGAGTCCTCGCCGGCAGTGTGAACAGTCAGCGATCAACTGTTAATATATGCATCTCTTTTGTTTACACGGAATGTATATCTATTGTACGTTTCTTGAGCGAGAAAACAGCCGACAGTTAGTCGCTTCCTCGCCGGCGGTGGGACAACTGCCATATTATGCTCGTCCACGACGGAGACGCGGGTGTCTTCGTCTTGGGCGAGCTTGAATCCCTCACTGCACTCAGGATTCAAGTCTTAACTCCCTCGCTTCGCTCAGGACTCAGGAGTCAACTCAAACCTAGAATCCTTCGTTGCGTTCAGGATTCAAAAAAGCGCCCGCGACAACAAGACACTACTTTATCCCAAAATAAATAAAACGATTTTTTATTTTATTTCTAAACCCCATGGATTTTGGAGTTAAAACTGGTTGCTAGTATTTTTATAGATCTTTATGAACCTGATAACACATACAAAAGATCTGTTGCAGGGCGGGGGACGAGCCTAGCGAATTAGAAAAATGAGTGAAACGATTTTTTAATTTTATTTCTAAGCCCCATGGATTATGAAGTTAAAAGTGGTTGCTAGTCTTTTTATAGATCTTTATGAACCTGATAGCGCATACAAAAGATCTGTTGCAGGGCGGGAGACGGGCCTAGCGAATTAGAAAAATTAATAAATAGTTTTTTTAATTTTCATTTTATTTCTAAGCCCCATGGATTTTGAAGTTAAAACTGGTTGCTAGTCTTTTTATAGATCTTTATGAACCTGATAGCACATACAAAAGATCTGTTCTAGGGCGGGGGACGGGCCTAGCGAATTAGGAAAAATTAATAAAACGATTTTTTAATTATTTTATTTTTAAACCCCATGGATTTTGAAATTAAAACTGGTTGCTAGTCTTTTTATAGACCTTTGTGAACCTACTAATACATACAAAAGTTCTGTTGAAGGGGGGGACGGGTCTCATACAAATATGGTCATCGTTCTTTGTTACAAAGACATGACAGCAGAGAAATTGTTTTTTTTTCTTTTATCTAATAATTTTATTCTACACAATAATAAAATTATTATATAAATGGTGATTTTAAAGTTGGCTTCGGCAAATGGCAATACTCATTAGTAAATGTCACTTGAACGAGATGATACGTCTTGACAGTCTTGACACTGACAGAAGTCAAAATAAAAATCACAATTTCATTTACAAATTATTCGTATTGTAAAACAAGGAAAAGGAAGGAAAATCCAGAATTATAAAATCTAATATGTGACTATTTTTTAGGAAAAAAATAAGCAGTCATGGCTGTGAATTTTGAAAGCTGTGACAGTTTGCCTCCCGACGAGGAGCCCAAATTAAAGTACGATAGACTGGAGAACGATGTTCAAAATATCTTGTTGAAAGACGCAGTGAGCTGTATTTGTGTGCATACCAAGTTTATATGTCTAGGAACACAATGGGGTGTGATACATCTTTTGGACCATGAAGGTAACACAGTGCCGATATCGCAAGACGGAAAGAATAAGGAGCTGCAGGCTCATACAATAGCTGTGAACAGAATCTCGGTGGATCTGAATGGGGACTACATCGCCAGCTGTTCGGACGACGGCAAGGTGCTGGTGTACGGGCTGTACACGGACGACAACACTCACAACCTCACACTGGGCAGGATGATTAAGTCGATCGCCTTGGATCCTTGTTATTTCAAGTCCGGCTCTGGGAGGAGATTTTTGACAGGTATATTAATAAAGCAATATTGATAACACTACTATGAAATATATAACATAATAAATGTGAAAGTAACTCTTTGTTCCTTTACAGCCTAGAAACATAAGTTAAATTATAGACAAATCTGCAAAATTAATCCTTGTTTTAAGATTTATCACCGGGATCATCTTTATTCAGGCTTTAGTAATATTGTGTGTGAAAAATTTTCAATAATTATGATATCTTGTGCCTGTAAAAAATATTGACTGTAGAAATGTCCTGAAAGTCAGTATTTTGCTAATAAGTATTTAAAAAAATATTGGTTTTTCATCAATTTAAGTTATTACAAGTTTATTCCATATTAAATTCTGCACTAAATAACCATACACAAGGTTAATCTAGGATGAGTATGGTTTGAGAAGACTTGTGTCTCGGGACATTTTGCATATTTATTTGTCTTAGGTCACAACACTTTCGGCTCCAGACTCCAGACACTGGCCATCACAGCTTACAGTCCCAAAATATGGATTTTTTAACTTTGAATTAAAAGTTAAACTGCCTAGTGCCCAAGCCACCACCCAAACCCTCTCAGACATGTTTTTGTTTACTTGATATTGTAGGCCTAACTCATAAATTGTGAGTCCTGAAAGCATTTTATTATCTTATTCTCTCTCTCACTTTTTCCTGGGCTAACTGCCAATAAAATCATGCCAAAATGTTAATTGCGGGTAAGGAGCATGAATATTTTTAGGTAGAAAAATAAAATGAGTGGAGTAGTATGTACATACTACTATACTACAAAAACACTTTTTAAATATAATAATTGAAACACATGTACATATGGTTTTATGTAAATGCATAATAATTGGGTTTTGTTCAACAAATAGAAACTTCAGTATTATTTAATTTCATGTCTTTCCATGTGGTTGGTGGCTAAAACATGGTTTTTATAGTTTTTTGGGATGTTAATTACGAAAATGGCATCGATTTTGAAATTTAATACATAATCAGCCTATAACCTTCCGCCTGCTAGGACACAGGCCGCCTCCTCTCTGTGAGAGGGAGTGGGCCTTAATCCACCACGGGGGCCCAGTGCGGTTTGGGGAGGTCACATATCTTCGAATTTTTTGTTCTATTAGGATATGTCGCTTATCCTAACAATGTTTTCCTTCACTGTTTTGAGAACAGTGTTGATGAAATAATTTACACAAAGTAAAGCGCCTGTCAGGGTTCGAACCCACGACCTGCGACACGCAAGTCGGCGCCGTTCCCACTGGGCCACCACTGCTCTGCATACAAAATTCTTGAAAATATACATGTGTGACAAATTGCAATTCAATCGGTCCAGTCTAAAATGCAAAAAATCGTAAGTACCTACATAATCATATAAAATCTACTTATGTTCCTCAATTATTTGTTAGATAGCTGACTGACTGGTGACTGACTCACTGACTGGATGATATATCAACGCACAGCCGAAACTCCTGGGTCTAGGAATGTAAAATTTTGCACACGGCTTCCTTTTATAATGTAGGGGAGCACTAAGAAGGGGTTTTTGGAAATTCAATATTTAAGGGGGTGAAAAGGGGGGATTTTGTTTGTATGAAAAATCTTATTACTTGAGTTAATAAACTTGAAACTTGGCATGAATACTTGGCTAAGTAAATTAGGAAGTTTGGCATTTTTCGTTTTTTCTAAACTACCTCCTAAAGGGGGATTGAGGGGTGTCAATTTGTATGGAAGAATTTTAACGCGCAGTCCGATTAACTCGAAACTCAGTATTTATACTTAAGACCAAAAACAAAGAATAACTTGTATCAGGGTTTTTCGAAAATCTACCCCTAACGGGGTGAAAGGGGTTAGTTCAGTTAGTACAGGGGAGGATTTTACTACGTGGCTTGATTAACTCGAAAATTTGTATAAATAATCTTTGAGTCAAGTTATAGAAACATACCAAACGATTTTTCCACCCCTGTAGGGGTGAAAAGCGGGGATACATCTCTGTCAATCTTAAATTAAAACTTGGCAGTAAATAATAAAGATTGTCACTTTTAGTTTAAAAAAACCCATCACAGAGGATTTAGGGGGTGACAAAGTTAGATAAATATGTAACCCGCTGTCGGATTAACTCGAAACTCGGTACTACTAAAAAAAAAAAATATATATATAATAATAAAAAGTAGGTGTGTGTTTTAGGGTTTTTCAAAAATCGACTCCTACCAAGGTGGAAAAGAGTAATAAAGTTTAAGGGGTGGATTTTATTGCTTACTAGCTGCGCCCCGCGGTTTCACTCGCGTAACTTTCGATCCCGTGGGAATATCGGGATAAAAACTATCCTATGTCCTTTCCCGGGACTCAAACTATCTCTATACTAAATTTCATCAAAATCGGTTCAGTAGTTTAGGCGTGAAGAAAAGACAGACAGAGTTACTTTCGCATTTATAATATTAGTTTGGATGCTTACTTCCATTAACTCGAAAATGGGTATGGGTCTTTGAGTCAAGTTATGAACACATCCCAAACGATTTTTCAAAATTCCCACCCCTATGAGGGTGAAAAGCAAGGACAACAGTTTATTTGAAAAATCTGAAACCTTTGGTCTATAAACTTAAACATTGGCCCGAATACTTATTTATCAAAATAAATGATTAAGATCATAAACATACATTTTCGAAATTTATAGAGGAAAGTACAAATTTCACGCGGACGAAGTCGCTGGCAGAAGCTAGTGTTACAATATTTTTAATGAATGTTATGTACCCCTTATGAGTATAGTATGACTCTTGTGATTCATTGCTAAACGTGTTATTACAATAAAAAGATAACGTAATGTGCACAAATAGTGTAATTAACTAAAATTTTATAAAAACTAATTTAATGAAATGAAAACAAATAAACAATATTATGTACACAACTTACTGTATCTAAGGCTTGGGACTAAACAGACCATAAAAGAAAATCTGGAAATTTTGAACGATGGATAGTAATTCCGCCTCGCTTGTCGCTCATATTAGTCCCAGAAAGCCCAAAAAAGCGGCTATCGCATTGTGTTCTCATATAGGAACTTCATTATGATGGATGGGTCTGCAATTTACAGATAACTGAATCAACAGTGTGTTTCAGTACAGAGCACCTGTTTACTAAGACACTGTTTAATTGTTAGGTTACTAAGTATTACTTATTTCTATTACAGGCGACAACAAATTAACATTATACGAAAAGACATTTCTCAACCGCCTTCGTAGCACAGTTCTGTGCGAATGCGAAGGCTACGTTCAGGCCATGTCGTGGCACGAGCGCTTCGTGGCGTGGGCCAGCGAGGTGGGCGTGCGCGTGTACGATCTGATGGCGCGCTGCTCGCTCGGCCTCATCCAGTGGGAGAAGGTCCCCAACCGGTCCATAGAAGACTATCGCTGCAATCTGCTCTGGTGTGCCCCCAAAACGCTCATGATTGGGTGGGTTGACACCATCAGGATCTGCGTCATACGAAAACGAAGTCAAATCGAACTTCAAACGCGAGATGTCACCGAGTATTTAGTTGATCCCGTTTACACTTTCCAGACGGACTACTTCATCAGTGGCTTAGGTCCCCTGGACGACCAGTTAGTAGTCCTGGGAGTACATAAGGAGTGCGACCCTGAAACCGGTAAGGCGCAAAGACCTGTGCTTACCGTTGCTGACTATAAAGACTGTGAATTCTGTGAAGTATCAACAGATAGTCTCAACATTCGTGGTTATGAGGAATATTCATGTAACGACTATTATTTAGATATGCTCATAGAGGAAAACAGATTTTTCATAGTTTCTCCCAAAGACATTGTAGTGGCTAGCCCTTACGATATCGACGATAGAGTTAAATGGCTCACAGATCAAGGTCGATTCGAGAAAGCAATTACCGTTCTCGAAGAAGTTGGCGGGAAGACGTCGAAACACTCGGTAGTGACCGTCGGCGTGCTGTACCTGGACCACTTGATGGCTGAGCACTTGCATGAGGAGGCGGCCATACTGTGCGCTAGGATTTGTAAGAATGATAAAGTGTTGTGGGAGACGCAGATATTGAAATTCGCTGAAGTGAACCAGTTGCGAGCGATCAGCCCGTATGTGCCTAAAACTCCTGAACAAGCATTGAGTTCTCACATATACGAGTTAATATTCTATGAGTATCTGAAGTTGGACTCTCAGGGATTCCTAAAATTAGTTCAAGAATGGAACCCTGCGTTATACAAGACCGGCGTCATCGTCAAGGAAGTTTTAGAACATCTGTTGAACACAGAAGTAGACAAGAATATTTACTTAGAAGCTTTGGCTCTTTTGTACTGCTACCAAAAGAAATACGACAAGGCTTTAACGACGTATTTGACTCTCCAGCACAAAGATGTGTTCACTCTGATCACTAAACACAACATGCATAACGTAATACACGACAAGATACTGGACCTGATGACTCTCGACTGTGAGAAGGCAATATCAATACTTCTAGACAAGCCCAGAGTACCTGTAGAGGTGGTAGAAAAGCAACTTGCAAGCAATGACATGTTGCTGTTTAAGTACTTAGACGCTTACAGCAAAATTGAACCTTACGGTAAGTATCACGGAAAATTAGTTAGACTTTACGCTAAATATGCGCGGGACAAACTTCTTCCATTTTTAAAATGCAGTGATAATTACCCAATTCAAGAAGCTTTGGATGTGTGCCAGAACAATGAGTTTTACCCAGAGATGGTGTTCCTATTGGGACGTATTGGCAACACGAGAGAAGCTCTACAAATCATTATAGAGCAGCTGAAGGATATTAACCAAGCTATCAATTTCTGTCAAGAACACAATGATAAGGAATTGTGGATGGACCTCATCAAGCGCACAGTAGACAAGCCTGAGTATGTGACTTTACTTCTCAAGAGGATAGGAAACTACGTGGACCCGCGAATATTAATACAAAATATACAATCTGGATGTGAGATAAAGGATTTAAAAGACTCGTTAGCAAAGATGATGTGTGATTATCACCTTCAGCTGTCAGTGCAGGAAGCATGTAAAGTGATTACTTTGCGGAACTACTTCGAGTTACATCAGAAGCTAATCATCAATCAGCAGAGAGGTATATCTGTAACGGATGACTTCATGTGTTGTGCGTGCCAAGGTCGGATCATTATTAGGGACTTATCGAATGCCTCAGATTTGATGGTGTACAACTGTAGGCATTCATTCCATAAAGAGTGCCTTCCCGAGGGAGTCCAGTGCGAGACTTGTACTGTGTGCAGTGCCGTCAAAATGTGACCCAAATCAATAAAGCTCAACTCTTAGATAGATGCTGTATATATTATGTATAACGAATAATGATTAAACAATATTTTTCCATTATGAACTTGTAGAATTATGTTAATCAAACTAATTATTTTAAATGTTTATCAATGTTTGGTGCTTTTATAATGAATTGGCTTGTATTATTTTTCCTTGTATTAGATAAACCCCAGATACCAATAAAATAAAACTAAAATATGTGGTTGTTATAATTACAAAAATCAAAAGAGTTTTTATATTTTACTATGCATAGCAACAAAAGTACATCATTATTTTTTTTTTTTCTCAGAACGTCGGAAGTCACAAGCAACTATATATTATTTTTATTTTGTTTTTAAAGTAAGTAAATGAAATTATAACGCATATTCGTTCGAAGTTTTATCTTTATTCATTAGTATACTCATGGTACAATATGAGTATACTTATCTGTCATAAAAAAGTAAGTTGTAGCATAGTTGTAGTTTCTTTCCTACCAAAAGTCGAAAATGTTTTTTTTCGATTTTTGACATTCTAGTACTCAAACCTCACTAGGTCCGATAGACTTTTTTATCCTTATATTAACCCTTTAACCGCTTGGCTAAATATCAATTGTATAAGGAGGGGCAATCGTTGTATCGATAAAAAAAAAGTCAAGAAACAGGATATAAGCCGCGCAGATAGAGAATAGATCTGAAAATGGCGTCGGCTCGCATGCGTTCTCGCTCTTTCTCTATCGCTGTCTATACTCACACAGTGAAGTACGCGCTACCAAAAAAAATAGTCAGTCAGGATTCGCTTTTTACGCTACTTGACGCACTCCGAGTTATTGTTAAATTCGTTCCGTTATTTTGTTGTTTTCGTTGATATTCATTGTTGTTTTTGTTGAGTTTGATTGTTATTTGTTTGCGTTACGTTTGATTGTTATTTATTTTCGTTAAGTTTTTGTTACGAACGTTGACATTTTGTGATTGATTGACAATGGCTTCACGAAAACGTGGAAAGATTCTTCACAGTGATGCACGTGAGATTGTTTACAACGTTATAAAATACTTTGACGAAGAGAAGAACTTGGAGCGTTATCATCCGTTAAAGTATAGCGCCGCACGCGCAGCGATGGCGACTAATTTATCGATGGCTACTATATCGAGAATAAAGAAAGAAGGTAATTACATGGTACCTACACATTATTTTACGCGGTTGCTTTATGGGCGTGACCAAGATAGATAGATAAATCAATTTATTTGAAGATTATTAGCCTTACCTCGATGGAGTATGATTTTTTTATATATATTTTCTGGCCTGGAAACGAGTGTGGTTTTTGTATAAATAGTTTCTGGCCTGGAAACGAGTCCTTTTGGCAAAGATTATGACTAAGTTCAGTGTTGCTGACCATCAGCCATCGTCATCAACCATCACCATTAACATTCATCATCATCAAACACCATAATCATCGCCCACCATTATCATCATCATCGTCCATCATCATCATCAATATCACCATCAGCATCACCCACCACCCTCATAATCCACCACCATCATCATCCATCATACATTATCATCGACATCATCACCCACCACCATCATCATCCACCACCATCATCATCCATCACCATCATCAATCCTCATCCATCATCATAGCTGTAGATAGTGTAGATAGTATCATCTTCAAAACTTGAAGCATCTGAAAATACGGGTCCACAGACGCCCCGAATCGATCAAGTCATTCATGGTGTTGATCGTACTCACCGGCGTGTGCGAAACTGCGAACGGCGTCGCTCTATAACGATAACTGACAGTAATAGTAATATTTAACTCTTATTTCAGGTAAACTTGCAGAACAAACCAACACCAAGATCCGTACGCCGAGTAAGGGCAGAAAAGGCAAAAATAATACGCGTGTCCCCATGGACAGCTTCGATATTTGTGCCATAAGAAATATTGTTGCCTCAATATACGACGTTCGAAAGGAGGTACCTACGCTGAACAAGATTCTGGCGTCAGCAAGAGTTGATTTAAACTATAAAGGCTCCAAAACGACATTAAGAAAGATTTTAAAAGAAAAGCTCGGATTTAAATTTAAAAAATGCCGCCAGAACCGAATGGTGCTCATAGAACGCGATAACATAAAAGCGTGGCGAGTTAAATATTTACGCCGCCTCCGACAAAATGATGCCATGGGTGCGGAAAAAAAGAAAGTTGTATATATGGATGAGTCGTGGATCCATGCCCATTATACTGTCAGCAAGTGCTGGCAGTCATCCACCGATAAAGGCGTTCGCAAAAATGATAGTCCCGGACAAAGGTGGGTGATGGTTCATGCCGGCTCAGAGGATGGGTTTGTGGAGGGTGCAGGATTATTATTTAAAGCTAAATCAAAAAAAGGTGACTACCATGACGAGATGGATGGTAACAATTTTACGAAATATTTAAAAGAAAAACTAATACCAAATCTGCCTGAAAACTCCATTCTCGTCATGGATAATGCATCCTACCACAGTATGCAGTTGGATAAAGCGCCAACGACTGCAACCCGCAAAGCGGACATAAAGATATGGATGCAGGAGCACGGTGTCTCATTTGAAGAAGACTGGACTAAAGCAGAGCTGCTCATGCAGCTAAAAAAGCATCGCCCAGAGAAAAAGTATTTGGTGGACGAACTTCTGCGTGAACATGGCCATGAAGTCCTCAGACTCCCTCCTTACAACTGCGACCTGAACCCGATAGAACACGTTTGGAATTTAATAAAACAACGGGTCGCAGATAAAAATGTGGAGCAACACGAAAACAAAATTGAGGAGTTCACAAAAGAGGCCATAGCTTCAATTACGCGAGACGACTGGAAGAAACAAGTAAACCACATCAAAAGAGTCGAAGAAGAATACTGGAATCGCGATGTAGGTAGGGAGAGTGAAATAGAGGACTTCATTATCAGTGTCGGTATGAACAGCGACAGCGAAGATGAAAGTGACGACTATGAAGACCAGGACTGTGAAAGTGGCCAGTCCATGGAGGATTATAATGAATTGATGGAGGGAATTGAACCAATTATGGGTTCAGATGACCAGGATACTGCTGGACCAAGCGGTTTATAAAACCTTTTCTCCCCTGTTGGTCGTTTCAAAGCCATAAAAATAAATGAAATTTACTTCAAATTCTCTGTCTGATTCGTACATTTTTAAGCTAAATCCTTTTCTTGTGTCCTGTAGAGAACTAATAATCATTTAGCTAGGCAGGTACCGCCTGTCTTGTTCAAAAACCAGCGTAAAATGATCGCGCAAAACATGCGTACGCGTCGGCGGCGTTGGTCTAGTGTGCATACCTATCATACACGTCGGCGACGTCTCAGACGTGTGCGTCGGTCTAATATAGCTCCGCCTTTACTTTACTGGCCTAAGGGATAAGAACGTGACTTTATGTATATATGTGAGGTGGTATTTTTGTAATATGATTCTGATATGTCACAATTAATAAAGACAAATTTTAAAATCCAGTGATATTAATGTACCCTTGCTCCTTATTTATTTAATATTTTTGTCATTATTTCTACTATTATTAACTAATAATATTAAAAAAGAATAATATATAACAAAAAAAGTCAATAAAAATCGATGTTTGAGAACTTGTTTTGCCAACCGTACCATGCGTACCCGCCGCCATTTTCAGATCTATTCTCTATCTGCGCGGCTTATACTTAGATTGGCATCAAAAAAAGTTTTTGTGACAACTGCCCATTATCTTGCTAACTGTACCTACAGTTTTTCAAGATATGTGAATGCAGACAGGCGCGGTCCGAGGGGGGGTCGTGGGGGTCAAACTCCAACTCAAAGCATTTATTTCAATTAAACCATTTACAGGCACTTTTGAATTGTCAAGAAGTCAGTCAATCAGAAAATATGAAGCTAGTTGCCCATTCCAAAGCGTAGGTAAACGGGCAACAAACTCCATGGACACTCTTTTAATTAAATTATATTTTTACATAATTATTATATACTTACCTACATCATTTATGTTGAATTTATAATTATATGTGAGAACGATGTAAAAATAAAACGACGTACGCGTTAGGGTGCGTCCACATCTGGCGAATGTGCAGCTCGCGAGCCGTTTGCGAGCTGCGCGCGTGCATTTTTGTTCGTGCGCCGCGCGCCGCCCGCGCGCGACCTAAGCGCCGTACGCGATCAGCGCGCGGACGGCGCGCTAGCGGCTCGCGTCTTCCTTCCGCCCGCGCCTCAAGCCGTGGCGTGCGAGAATTGAGTGCGCGAAGATCGCGCGCCGCGCGCACGCCTTTATACGAGCCTTGCATGAGTTGCGCTATAGAGGCGCACCAAACCATTGCCATAACTGCATGCGGGCAGCTCGCAAACTGCTCGCGAGCTGCACATTCGCGGCACATTCGCCAGATGTGGACGCACCCTTAAAAGCGTCCAGAGTACAGCAAATTGTAAAAAAAAAAATACAACAATCCAAAAATAAAATAGTTAAAACTAAGCCGAGGCAGCTAAGTGATGACCAGCCCCAGCTGACGGCGCCCGTTCACGAACATGACGCATAGATCATGTTCGTGAACGGGCGCCGTCATGAATCATTCAAGCTGTCGCATGTCGTGTCGAGAGCCTGAATTATTCACTTGTCAACTGTGCCTGAGAGACGGAGACCCCGATGGGGACTGTCGTCAAAAGTGATAAGTATTGATTAATAATAAAATCCAGAACGAGCTTACAAAAAGTGGGTTGTGCTTAATCCATTTCAGATATTAAAATTCTAGCCGTGCGACTAAATTACTAAGTGAGCAACAGAGAGAGCGCCCCGAGGTTAGGTTACTTTAAACTCTTTACACAGAAATAGGGTCCCCGAGCTCCGTCGACATAGGATGCAAGAGCGAGCGAATGACAATACAAATACCTTTACCGTGCAGTCGCTCACCTAGTAATACTATAAGGTAAATTAATTATTTTTGTCACTTAAAACTTTAATTTACAAATCGTTGTTTAAATGCTACCCATAATAAATGTTACAATCTTCCTGTGCTCACGGCTTTCTCGAGCCGGGAGCCTCCTCCAGCTGGGGGCCCGTGGCATTTGGCCCCAATGCCACCCTGTAGTTTCGCCACTACCAGTGGCCACTACATAGTACAGACGCCAGCACATCAACCTACTACAATCTGTCAAATTTCTTTAATAGATTTTCAACTTTATTACTGAACCATAAGGTTCAAAGTTGATTGGGAAAATGTGACAGTTAGGTGTAGGTTGATGTGCTGGCGTCTGTACATACAGTCTATACATACACAGTGTGGGCACAGTATAATATACAGTAAGTTATCTAAGGCCGCCCGCCGAGTTATTAGCCTACTCTTGCGTTGATCCCCAGGGTTGTCACTTTTACTTTTAGTTAATACTAGCTGTGCCCGCGACTTCGATCGCGTGGATGTCGGAACTTAACAATATTTATATGCGTCGGTATCCTGCGAGGATACCGATTCAAATCTTTATTTTTTATTTATGCTAGTGCTTCTCTATAAACAACATTAGCTGGGGAACCATCTGGAGCGTACACAAAAAGGTTATTGGAGTTGTTTACGTGTGAAAGAGCTACGTATAGTTGACCATGGGAAAAGCATCCAATACTTATGTCTACCCCCGCAACTCACTTCATGTTCTTCTTCTGATTCCTGGGACCTACTTAATCTCGCCCTTTTCGCATCTCGGCTACGCTGCGAAAGGTTTGTTTTTTTTTTTCTAGAATGCATTTTCAGAAAAAGAACTGAACCAAACAAATAAAATATTGAACAAAACACAAACTTTCAAAATGAGAATGAAGACAAATAAAATTTCAAACTACGAAGTAAATAAAACTACTTGACTCAAATTGCAAGTTATTATTTACTTCGCACTTTAAAAATTTGTCCAAAATTTACAGTTTTCTCTATCAATGTTACAGGCAACCCTCTAAATTACTTTATAAAGACCACCTTTTGAAATCAGCAGTTGGTTGTCAACAGGGTGACCCTCTTGGGCCAGTCATTTTTAGTTTGGCAATAAATCCAATTATTCGACAACTAAATTCTAAATTCAACGTATGGTATTTGGATGACGGAACCCTAGGAGGTGATGTACACACAGTCTTAAAAGATTTACAGTTTTTAAAAGAAAAATTCAGTTTCATTGGCCTAGACCTTAACCTTTCAAAATGCGAAATTTATCTTCCCCAAACGACTGACAGACAGACAACCATTGCAAAATTTAATACAATAGCTCCAAATATCAAAATTATGGAAAGAAACTCTCTTCACCTTCTAGGGTCCCCAATTTTTGACGAATCCTTTCCAACGTTCATTGAGGAGAAGATACAAAATTTTAATGACGTCTCGGAAAGACTTTTCAAAATTAATATTCATTCGGCCTTCACACTCATTCGGTACTGTTGTTTTGGACCAAAATTTACTTATAGCCTTCGCTCCTCTCATCTATGGAAGCATCCACAACTTTTAGAAAAATTAGACCAAAATATTAGAAACACATTAATTTCCATCCTAAATGTGGCCCTTGACGACCGTGCGTGGCAGCAAGCCACACTACCCATTCGCTTGGGCGGTCTCGGCGTCCGCAAAATTTCAAGTATTAGTTTACCAGCCTTCCTCTCCTCGGTCCACAGTACCGATAAATTAACCAGGAACATTTTATCTTCCTCACTGGTCGATTTTGAAGTGCCGTTTTTGACCGATGCGTTGAACGCTTGGAAAATGGCTTGTCCCGATACGGTTTTGCCTGATAACCCATCTTCCCAGAGACGGTGGGACGTGCCGCTCTGCAGTATTATACGGAATACCCTTGTAAACACGTCACGTAATACTGTTGAGCGTGCCCGTCTGCTGGCTGTGGGAGAATGGGAGTCAGGTTTGTGGCTTCAGGCGCTCCCGTCATCCACCATAGGCACAATGATGGATGACTCATCGTTTCGGCTCGCTACGTGTCTCCGCTTGGGCGCACCTTGTGTTGCTCCGCATCGATGTCACTGCGGTGAAGCTGTCGACAGTCTCGGACACCATGGCCTGTCCTGCTGCAGGAGCGCAGGTCGCATAGCACGGCACGCCAGCATCAACGATATTATTCGTCGAGCTCTTGTCACTGCCGGCGTACCAGCGGTGTTAGAACCAAACGGCTTGGTACGTGATGATGGGAAGAGACCAGACGGCATGACGTTGTTGCCTTGGAAGGTGGGTAGGCCTCTGGTGTGGGACGCAACATGTGTCGATACCCTAGCGCCATCTCATGTTCCTAGCACTGCGGGCTGTGCTGGCGCCGCTGCTGCAGCTGCTGAGACCCTCAAGCGGCGCAAATACTGTAACCTTATGGGCAACTACAGCTTTGAGCCGTTTGGGGTCGAAACGCTCGGGTCATGGGGCCCGAGCGCGCGTCTCCTTTTTAAGGAAATTTCTCGCCGGCTGGTCGATACTTCACGTGACCAGAGGGCTGGGTCGTACGTTGCCAGTCTTCTGGGCACGTTTCCGGATGACAGCGATGCGGATGTATACTTCGACGCCTAAGTGTCCTTTGTTTTTTTTTTATTTTTATATCTTTGTATTGTAAGTTAGTTAGTCATTTTGTCCACAGATGGCGCTGTTTTAATATTTATTTCTGAAACACTTATAATTATTTTCTAATTTACATTTTTTAGGTGTGAACTGATTACGATGAAACAAAAAACTCAATGTTACTTCAATTTATATAATTATTAACGCAAATATATATAAACGTGAAGTTGTGAGACCAAGTGCACATTAACACACGTTAACTAATTTTTCTTCTGGAACACTTTAAATTCAAAAATCTTTTGATAGACTGAACCGATTGCAATGAAACAAAAACTAAATGTTACTTCAAGTTACGCTAAATCGTTGTGTATAAAAGTTATCTACATTGATTTCGTACATTTTACGTGATGCTCGGATAACTAAACATACAAACAGACAAACAGACAAAAATTCTAAAAATGCTGGAAATGGGTTCTATTGGTTGTCCTTTAACACCCTGGCTATATTTTTTTATTTTTTTTTTAATGTACAAAAACTTCTTTTCTACAGTTTTATTATATGTATAGATTTTCGAACAAGCAGCACTTGATCTAAATTTATGAAATAAAAAGCATATTATGATTGAATATTTTACCAATTTATAAATTTAGTAAAAATAAAAAGCCTTTATTCACATAACATTTATTATACTAAGTTACAAATTTGATACCGACAAAATTTTTCTCCTGTTTCTGCACGTCCGGAACGCTTTATTATTATTTGTTAATGTAAAGTAAATTCTCATTCTTATGTAAAGTTTTTGTAAAGCTTTTGGGAAAGCATGGACAGGGCATCTTAAATTCTATATCATTCAGTTGATCGTAAATTGACCGGCTAATTTTAATGTTGATGTGGTCCTTTTCGAACGCTTTGCGAAACACCTGCTCCATCCTTTCTACATTATCGACAAAATCATCAGGTGGGATCATGAGTAAATTTCGATCTTTGCCGTAATTCCTGTAATCGGTGTATCTAGATTCTACACTTAAATTACACGCTCGTTGATTAACGTCGACGTAAAGCAACCCTAAGCGTTAGTCGGTCACATGTTACTGTAATTTTGTTAAGTTAATATTATGATTAAGACACCATATTTGGATTGAACAACACATCAGACAATAGAAAAAATAATAATTTCAATAGTAATTAATTTGCAATATTAATTATTGTGAAATTGCCCTTATTACAACTATACGCGACAAATACGTTTACCTAAACGATGTTTCGTACTCAATCCTCTGTTTTATAATATAAAAACTTTTTTACAAAAAAAAAACAACCGACTTCAAAAAAAAAACACTACAAAGTGATAAATAACTTTAATTTCGGAAGTCGGTGTCGTTGGTTCCGCATTTTCGTTTTTTGACACCGACTTCCGAAATTAAAGTTATTTATCACTTTGTAGTGTTTTTTTTTGAAGTCGGTTGTTTTTTTTTGTAAAAAAATTTTTATTTTTCAATTTTTAGTTGTACCTACCCCACAAAAAAGTAAACAAAAAGATCGTTAATGTAGACAATGTAGATAAATTTTTAGATTGTTGTTGATTTTTCAAAAACCGCTTGTCCGATTTCGATAAAATTTTCATGGGACCATTTGGGAAGTAGGTATACCCTTTCCAACAAAAAAAGAATTTTTCAAATCGGTTGGCAAGCAACGGAGTTATGCGGGAACAAACATAAAAAAAAAAATACAAACATTCGAATTGAGAACCTCCTCCTTTTTTAGAAGTCGGTTAAAAACTAGACTTCTTAAAATAAACTTTAGCTCTAAACATAGTATTCAGAAAGTAAATTTGGGAATACATTTATATGGAAAAATGCGACTCGGCTACGCTCTTAATAAAGCAAATAAACTGTGAAATAAACAATACAATACCACATTTTCTAATAATATTTAAGTATAAGTAGGTACTTACATTTCTGGTTGAGTAGGAACTATGAAGAATGATAAGTCCGGGTTTGCGAAATCATTATTGAGGCACCCGAAAACACTACAATATTTTTTTCCCCTTTTTGAAGTCATGATACTCGTAATTTAAGTGGCCGCCGCCGGCGAGAGTTGACGAACGCAAGCGGTCATGTAGCGTACGCGCGTGCTCACAGTCGCGCTGCACAGCCCGCACTGCCGCCACCTTATCCCTCATATATTATGCTAGCGTGTGCGTGAAATCGCGTGCCGACATGGCGCGCGGCGCGCACGCACACATTCAAACCGAGAGCGGCACGTTTGTATGAAGATGTTCTACTGTATATTATACTGTGGTGTGGGACACACAGACTATCAAACTAAAACAAATTCAAATAATAATTTTATTATTGGTAAAAGTAGAGATATAAAAGTTCCTTCTAAATACAGATCAATGTGTGACTGATTCCTTTTCGAGCGCTATTGCGTAGGATTTCAACCTGAACAATGTTTTCTAACACTTATTATCAGATACTTTTAGAACAGGCATTATCCAAATTATATGGTAAGCATGGAATTAGTATGTGTACAGACGCCAGCACTTCAATCTACTACAATCTGTCAAATATCTTTAAAAGATTTTTAACTTTGTCGCTAAATCGTAAGGTTCGAAGTTGATTGGAAAAATTTGACAGTTTCGGGTAGCCTGATGTGCTGGCGTCTATACTAAAATTAATACAGGAGTGATCAAATCAAAACTTCAACAAAATAATGAACGCAGTTGGATGACGTTCCTTTACTTCCTTTTCAATTTCATATTTATGAAATGGGGTGAAATTAAGTTAATCATATATAAATAAGCACTAAGAAATTGATATATCTATTGTTAAAAATAGCCAAAAAGTATTTGTGCTTTCATTATTAAAATAATTTCTAGCAAGCACTTACGTGAAATGAAAAATAAATTTATTGTTTATTCCCATGTGGTGGAAAAATGGACGCGCACATGATTCTGTGAGGTTTTGAAAATGTTTTCCTTTAGTGATCGCGTTCGTTGAGCGGTAAAAATTGACAAATTTGTGACAAAGTGTTGTGTGAAAATGACAGAAATGCCTCCTTATCTCGCGGTCAAAGATGAGGAGAAAAACAGTGGTCAGGGTGACAGTGATACTTCTTCAGACGTAGACGACTGGGATTTACCTCTAAGTTTCGATAAACCAAGGCACCTTGAGCCTATAAAGGGCGCTGAGCGCGTGGAGCACACATGGAGAGTCAAAGAGAAGGTAATACAGTGACTTTCAATTGATAACTTGAGTGTACGTTACTGCGTAGCTGAGTGTAACGTAAGTGCGATGAAAACAAACGCACATGGTTGATTGAATGAATGCTTCGTTAGCTCAGCTTTGGTCGATAAAAAAAAAACAACTTTGTTTTTGTAGTAAATACGGTTGTGTGTTTTCCGTACCTGTTCCGTTCATGATTTATGTAAGTACTTCGTTGTTTGCGTGCATTTGAGATAATACCTGCGTTATTAAAATTTTATGAATGTACTTATATTTGGATGTAAACAATAATAATCAATAAAAACAACTAAGTAAAAAAACAAAGTTGTTTTGATTTGTAAATAACAAATCAACAGTACTGTCTAAAATAATTTCTCCTTGAAATATTCTTGGCATAGGTCCATAAATTATTTGCTATGAACTTATCTATACTTACTGCTAATTTTATTAAGTCATGAAAAGTGTTTGTTAATAAAGTTGTGAATTTCATTAATGTTGATATGATGTTATCTAAAGATTATTCTTGTGTTGCCAAAAATGGTACCAAAAATTCGTAAGTCCTCTATGTAAATAAAAAGTTTGGAAATGACCTTGCCCACATCCCTATTCGACTTGATCCATACTTCCAGGGACACCCTGTATAATAATTCATATTATTGTTATAATATTAATATAATATGAATTATTGCTTGATGATAATTTCTGTAAGTAGGTTTGTACAAACACTTTTACACATCTACAATATTTTTAAAACTATATGAGGTTGGTGTTTCGTATCTGAATACTCTGAGAAGAAAGGCCAAACCAAACTCAGAGGTTACAGTCTCTTTTACAGTCCAGACATAATGTTGGTCAGACCATGTAGATTGGTGTCTGAACTGGTCTTTTGTGGTTCTTACACAGTTTGCTAGTTTTGTGTACATAATAGCTATAATATAATCAACAGAAGGTTCATATAATTTGAAGCTTATCTGATACCATAATATCTAGGTTGTTAATCAATTTGTAAGCTATTCAGGTGTACTTGTTTGTAAATAGAAACATTTATTTGTAACCCATTTTGGTTGTAAATTCTAATTTGTGACAGTATATTAGCCAAAGTAGCAATAATAATAATCTGCTATGGATTACAATATCAGTAATATATGTTTTATTGTGCTTGAATAAATTAGGTATTTTGGATATAATAATTTTGTTTAGTAATCATTGTATTATTTTCCTGCAGTATTATTTAATCAGGAGAGAGAGATCAGTGGTGGCCCAGTGGTATCGGCTGCAACTTATGAGTTGTAGGTCGATGGTTGGAACCCAGACAGGTGCTTTACTTTGTGTAAATTATTTCATCACCACTGCTCTCAAAACAGTGAAGAAAAACATTGTGAGGTAACCGGCATGTCCTAGAACCAAAAATTTGAAGACATGTTACATCTACCAACCCGCACTGGGCCCGCATGGTGGATTACGGCCTACTCCCTCTCACAGAGAGGAGGCCTGTGTCCCAGCAGTGGGAACATTATAGGTTGATTAAACTGATTATGATTATTTTATCAATTTATTTAAAAAAAACGGCTAGGTAAACAAACAGTCATGTTAGGGAAGATGTGGTGGTGGTGTGGATGTGGGTCTTTCTTTTCTTTCTTTCTTTCAAAATATGAATTTGTATTTGTTTAGTACAAGACGCACTGCGTAGCCCTGGTGCTGTGCCTCAATGTTGGAGTGGATCCCCCCGACGTGGTGAAGACACAACCCTGCGCACGACTTGAATGCTGGATTGGTATGTAACCATTTTAATTTAATGATGATACATAACTTATTTATACCTACAGCAGGGTGGAAAATATAAGTCTACTCAGCGGTTCAGCCAATTGATTAGTGTATTTAAAAGATACCTAATATAACACATTAAACTGGTGCCATATTATGATGGCTGAATGCAATCATAATATGTGTAAGAGAGAGACCCACTATCCTTATTTTTATACAATAAATAAAATAAACATGTGTTTATTTTTGTGACATTGCTTAGCAGCTTAGCACCTATTACGTAAACATAAGTACTATGTAACATAGATAACATAAAATGGCAGGCATTAGTTTTAGAGCTCAGTTGAAATGTGTCGCATGATTCACTATTGACGCCGTTTGTGGTTTGTTCGAGTGTCGACTTGTCGAGAATGAATCACATCACACGATTTATTCTTCATACTGACATGCCTAGTGATCAAGAGGCCTACCTATTTTGGTCCTACTAGTCGCACTGCGCATATTAAAGAATGTGATGTAATGCAAAGCACTACCTATACCTACTACCTAATAAAAATAGTTAGCCTACAAAGGTCGTCAACCTTTTTTAATCCAAACTGCATACTTAATATCATGAATGCGAAAGTAAATCGGTCTGTCTGTCTATTACGTTTTCGCGCCTTAAATGTATGATTCTGATCTCGGCAGCACGCAGCAGTGCTGCCGCGGCAGTGCGGTCGCAGCACTACTGGTCCTCATACATTTTCAATAGGTTTATATGAGATTACATTCCAAGCACGGCAGCAATGCTGCGCGACATTCCTATAGAGAATATATGGGGACCAGCAGGGCTGCGGCAGCACTGCTGCGTGCTGCCGAGATCGGAATCATACCTTCACGGTTATAGTACATTACTGCAGTGGCCAGTAAAAGAGGTCCGGTTTCCTGATTCGGAATTCAGATTCGGAGACCTTGAATGCACGCATTTCATACAAAATCTTTTCTTAAGCGCACACGTTCTTATATCTTCCGTCAGGGTTTCCGAACGAAAAATATAAGAACGTGTGCGCTAAAGAGAAGATTTTGTATGAAATGCGTGCATTCAAGGTCTCCGAATCTGAATTCCTGATTCGGAAACCGAATCAGAAAACTGGTCGTATGCGGCCAGCCTTAAAGCAATGGCGGATTAACGTATAAGCACTACAAGCACGTGCTTGGGGCCCCTGTTCTCCAGGGGCCTCCATCCTCTACTGGCGTTTCATTTTACACCTACATTTTATCGAGATTCACCCACATGTCCGAGATCACAAGGCGCGGGCGGTCCGGGAGTAACCCCTTATTAGTGAATATGATAATTACGTTTTGATATTACCTTATTTATATATATGTCAATGTTTTTTGGTTTGTCTAAGTTGTTTACTTCATTATAAAAAGTTCCACGTATACACCACTTTAGTATTTTTATTTAGCTTCCGATATAGCGATAGTCCCCTTCACATACACCCCCGCAGGGCCCCGCCCGCCGCGCGCCCGCGCGCCTGCACGTCTTCGCGCCGCGGGGCCGCGAGCGACCGAGTGAGTTAGTTGTCTTTGCTTTGCAAATAATAGTGCACGTCGTACGCATACCACACGTACCTACTTTACTTACGGAGTGGCTTTGATTGAAACTATACTTATCATTACCCCACACAAAGTTATCAGGTAAGTTCTATACTTATGCTTTCACCATTGATTACTTACACGTATAAAGAAATTAGATAGATAATCACTATGAAATGTTCATTGTAAAACATTCGACCGGCCCGCTGCCCGCTGCCCGCAGCACACTTCCGCATACGTACGTATATAACAATAAGATCATTTCAAACAAAAGACATTTTAATTTATGACTACAAATTACAATGCCATTCCAGTAGAGGGAACTTACATAAAACTTGATTTTTCGTGAGTATTTATGACCTACTAATGATTTAAAGTAAAAAATACTTAGATTTTTTAGTTACTTGTGATTTTGAATTTTAAACAACCGCAAAAGTTCATGGCGCAACATTAATTTATTTGGTACAGACTTTAATTCATTTAAAACCCGCGGGGTTAGCTGCCGGACCTAATTATATTAGGTAGGCTAGGTAGGACTGGACCTGCTTTCAAAATAAATAAATTGTACAGGCCACACTGAAATAACTTTCTCGCGTAATGACTTATTTGGAGGGAAACATTTAAAATCACGTTCAAATTTCAAATACGTTCGAATTTCGAGTTCAGGGTGGGGTGGCCTGTACATTTAAACTCTAGAAAAATTAGCTCGGCTCCCATAAAAAGTACAAAATTTTCAACTTTTGTATGGGAGCTACCCTTTTTAGAGTTTTCTCGTAGTAACCGAGTATGCCATATTATAGATAGTATTAATAGTTAATATTATACAAAATTTCAAAAAAATCGTTGTCGCCTTTTCTGAGAAAAAAATATATTTGTGTTTCATTTGTATGACAGGTATCATAAATAATCAAGTAATCTAAAATTAAAAAAAAAACTGTCCTAGCTATTTACAAAATAACCCATAATAAAAAATTTCATCCAATACGGTTCAGCGGTTAAGGCTCTAGAAAAAATATTATTAATATTAAAATATAAGAAAATAGTACCTAAATATTTTTATATTGTTTTCTTATATTAAAAATAAATTCATCATCATTTCACCCGGCAGCCGGAAGACGTCTATTGCTGAACATAGGCCCCATAAAATAAATTATTTTCAGTAACTTATAAAACACTTAAATTATTGTAATAACCTACACAGCTTACACATACGCAATAAAGGTCCCTATTATAATTTTTTTAAATTAATAATACTAATTTATTTCAGGTAGGTACGCAAGCACAGTACGTATACAGAAGGTGATATTTGTTATTGATGCTAATAATCAACATTAAAAATGAAACGCCATCATCTCAGTGGCGCACAAAAACGCAAACAGGCAGAACTGAAGAAGAAAAAAACAGATGCACTTCCAAAATTGACATCGTTTTTTTCAAGCAATCATTCAGAATCGGGCAAAGATAATAATGTATGTCAAGAATCTCAATCTGTATCATCTGTTACAACACAAATTGATAAAAACAGTACTATAGGCCCCTCAGATGATCATTCTGATGACGATGAAATAACTGGCGAAATTAAAACACCTGCTCCTGTACCCGATAAATCTGAACCTGTTATTGTTGCGATTCCTGAAGTTTCAGAAATTGAACTCGTTAATTCTAATAAAAAGACAGATGCTGGGCTGTGGACGGAATTTTCTGAGGAAGATATTTGCTATTGGATTGATCACGGTCCAGAAAGTTGTCAGCACCATCAGGGCCCATTTCATGAATCACGCCGTACATATGCTAGTGGTAAAAGTGTCCGTTTTTGCACACCACGACTATTTTTCGGTAAAAAAGCCAACGGTGAAACATATAAACGGGAATGGTTATTGTATTCACAAACAAAAGGATCTTTGTATTGCTTTGTTTGCAAGTTGTTTGGTAACAAATGCATCGCCACAGCGCCGAGCCAATTTGCAGTTGACGGATTTAGTGATTGGCGAAACGTAATTGCAATTGAGCACCACGAAAACAGTTCAGCTCATAAGGACTTTATGCTAACTTATTTGAGTAGAAGACAAGGTCTAGGGATCACCAAAAATCTAGAGGCACAAGTAAAAGAAGAAAGAAAATATTGGCAAAATGTATTGCAACGAGTTATTGCAGTTATACAAACGCTTGCAGAACGTGGTTTGGCCTTTAGGGGGCATGATGAGTCTTTTGGATCTATACACAATGGGAATTTTTTGGGTTTACTTGAACTTGTGGCTCAATTTGATCCATTTTTAGCAAGCCATATTGCAAGATATGGAAATAAAGGGAAAGGCAACCCATCATATCTATCGAAAACAGTATGCGACGAGCTTATCGATTTAATGAGTGATAAAGTTCACAAAGTGATTGTCGAAGAAATACAATCAGCTGGATACTTCAGCCTCTCAGTGGACTCTACGCCTGATCTATCACATACGGATCAACTAAGTATTATTTTGAGATACGTATCGCCGTCTGATGGTAAGCCCGTGGAACGATTTCTAACGTTTTTAAATTTAAAAAGTCATACCGGAGAAGAGATGGCAAATTTGGTACTCAGTTATCTAGAGGGTTGCAAAATAGATATTGCAAAGTGTAGAGGACAATCATATGATAATGCTGCTAATATGTCAGGACGATACAAAGGGATGCAGCAAAAGATTTTAGAGCATAATAAATATGCTGCATTTATACCATGCGCTGCACATACTCTAAACTTGATTGGTCGCAGTGCTGTTGATTGTTGTACGATCGCAGTGAATTTTTTTTCAACTGTGCAGTTGTTATACACTTTTTTTCAGCTTCTACTCATCGGTGGGCAGTTTTAAAGAAATTAATAGGCAACGATAGCGTTCTAAAGTCACTGTCGGACACTCGTTGGGAAGCTCACGCTGTAGCTACGAGTGCAATATTACAATCCTATTCGAAAATTTTAGATGCTTTAGATGAAATTGCTGAGGACATAAACCAAAAAGGGGAGACTAGGCTAGAAGCACAAAATATTTCAAACAAAATGCAAGAGTTTGAGTTTATATTTATGCTCACTTTGTGGAATGATATTCTACAAGATTTTCGTCGCACCAGTAAAGGGCTCCAAGAAGAAGGATTAGATCTTAAAACGTGTGCCAATTTGTATCATTCTTTATCAGATCATCTCGTTGAAATGAGGAATCAATTTGAAAAATTTGAAGGCGAGGCAAGAAAAATTTTTCCTAATGGGGAATATAAAGAAACTCGAAGACGAACTAGGAAGAAACAAGTAAATGATGGAAATGCAGAAGAAGTTGATTTGAATCCTAGAGACAAATTCCGCATTGAGACTTTCAATGTAATAATTGACACACTTAATGCTCAAATGCAAAGAAGAGGTGAGGTATACTACGAAGTTTCACAAAAGTTTTCATTTCTTGCGGATCTAAATAAATCATGTTCAGAATATGAAAACGATATACAATTGCTGTTAGAAGCTTATCCAGAAGACTTCAATGAAAACTTCCTCGGCGAATTTAATCATTTTCTTAAATATGTTCGAATAAAATATGAATCTTTAGAAACAAAGGTCACCCATTCCGATCTATATGAAATGATTATTAAGGATAAAGTAAAGTGCGTTTTCCCAAACATAGAAGTGGCATTTAGAATCTTTCACAGCTTAATGATTACTAACTGCTCTGCTGAACGATCCTTCTCACAACTGAAAAGATTAAAAAACCCACAAAGAACAAAAATCTGTCAAGACAAGCTTAATTCTTTAGCATTAATGTGTATTGAGGCAGACATACTTCGTCAGATAAATTTCGACGATGTAATCTCAGACTTTGCTCTGAAAAAGGCAAGGAAAAAAATGTTTTAAGTTTTAAATTATACCTACTACATTTTCTATTTTGATGAAGTTTCATTTTATACTTCCTTCCAGCGATAGAGGGCCTACACAGCCTCTGTGCTTAGGGCCTCGGAAACTCTTAATCCGCCACTGCCTTAAAGTACCTATTCGTGTTTTTTTTTTTTTTCAATAAGCAGCTTTCTATTTGCAAGCCAGTTCGAAAATTAAATAAAACCTTTGATAAGTTACCTCCTTGGTTGCCATGTTTCGGAGTAGAAGGTCGTTCCATTTTTAAATAACAAGACAGATATGAGTTTACTATGTAATTTATTTGGCCTCATAACACGACAGATATAGATTTTCATACAACTTTTGCCGGCCGCTGCTCACACGTATTTGGCCAGTACAGCAATTTATCTTGAAGAAGGTTGTCAAAATAATGCTCTTTCCAAGCATGTTTGAGAAAAACGGATTTGGATGAAATATGGCACACGGATAGACCACCTGGGTTAGGCTTAGGACATAGGATACTTTTTATCCCGGTAGTTCCTTCCTGTGGGCTGATTTCCGACCTCCATGCGTGCAAAGCTGCAGGCAAAGGCAAGGCTTTATAAATTGCCATAAATTCGATTATGAACTCATTCTATGTAAGTTAAGTGCATATTAAGAAATATTAGCAAATTAGGACATGCCTGTTCTTAAATTGGGGATAAAAACTACCACTTGTTCACGTCCACGCGCGTTCACGCTGTTTGAATGCTAGCTGGCACTATCCATACATTTATTTGTAAACAAACTACTTCTTTTCCGAGTAATGATTTAATGCAACCCTTTGCGAAGCTGTTAATTGCAGAAATACGGGGATCTATTTATTTCACAAATATTTTAATAAAAGAAAACTACGGGAGAAAGCTCTGAAAGGAGAAATTTGGAAAGCCAGTAACTTTCCAATAAATCTGTCTCTTTTATCAATGGTAGACACATTTATTTTCCTTAACTCATCTTTTACTGGATCACTTTATAAGGCGCACACATGTTGTATTGTTTTGTTGTAATGTTTGAAACTAAACAACAACAGAAACACAATGACAGCAAGTAACATTACAACAGTGCTGCCATCGCACGGATAAGCTTTCAGTTTTTAATCCCATTCATCTGGAGTTCCCTGTCCCGGGCCTAAATAATTCCCACGCTGACAATACTTGATCGCGTGCTGTGCCCCATAACACGTGCCGTAGGTTCGTCCACCTGCCTCGTGCGAAATTAATTAAAAAGTCTTTATGACTTAATTTATTAACACTTCGTGCCGTGTGCCTAACTGCCTAAAAAACGCTTTAATGTGTTTCAGTAACAAGTGTCGAAACCAGGCTTTGATACTGCTACATTGTGAACTATGTACCAGTACTAAAAGCCTGCTTTTTGTGTAGGTTTCTTCTCACTTTGGGCTACAGATTCTGTTCATTTCATTACTTCAGAGCGATTTGGTGTAGTCTGTATTTAAAGGCTCCGATCCAATTCCACTATATTTTTCTCCCGTGTCAGGGAGTTAGGTCTCCTAAGTTGATCATAATAACTATCCACAGTTTCCATTCTAGGGGGATTTCGCTTTTATATCACGTTTGTTATTTTTTAAATTAGTTGTTGTTCTTTTGGCGAAACGGTATTAAAACAATGAGTACACTCATGAGCTTTCTGGACATACATAATTAAAGAGATGAGACGTATTCGGGTTATGCCTCATATACGCGTACATAAAACAAGCCAATTTTTCGCTATGTGATGACTCAGCTATGGAACGTTTTGAGGTCAAACGCCAGGCAACAGCAAACAGCTGATCGTCCCGCTGGTAATATTGCGTAGCGCGTACAAACGTTATCATGAAATAGTTACTGGTATTTTTGGAAAAGCTCTCTGTACTGGAATAGCGAACGTTTATCTCGATTGATTTACTAGTTGAGGTATTGGGATTTAATTGTATAAGACTTGAAATATTGTGAGCTGTAATCATAATCATGCATGGATAACATTAGTTCTTTCGCGCTCTGAGACAATTATAATTTATTTTATTTTATTGGGACATAAAACAGTTACACGTTACAATTATGGTAAATAACAAACTAGGGTTATAGAGGTAAACATGTAACCCACATCAATGTCCGCGGAATAAACTATTATGGAGAAATAAAACAAAACCACGCAGTAGATGCGTGGTTTTGTTTTATTTCTCTGGAGGCGATTTAGGTTAGGAAGAATTCATAATTATTGTGCAAGCAATTGAATAACCATTCCATTATAATTATACAAAACTATAAACGTATGCGGTCGCTTGAAATCAATTGAGGATCGCTGGATCGCATAAGGAAACCATACATTACTTTGTTAATAATGTTATCAATGTGAAGGTTGAAATGCAGTTTTGAGTCAAGTTTAACTCCTAAATCACGAATACTCGTATGGTCAACTTTTTTAAGAGTGGTGCCTTATAAAGTGTATTTAATTAGATTTTTGTTTTTTGTGAATGATATTACATTGCACTTAAGTAAGCTAAGGTGAAGTTTATTATGTGACCAATAATTGGAAGTCTGTTGAGATCTTCCTGAAGCAGCAAGCAGTCTTCAGCTTTTTATGTCATTCTCGAACAAAATGAAAAGTACAGGGCCCGAAATGGAGCCCTGAGGCACCCCAGAAGTGACGATAACGAAATCCGATTCAAAGCCGTTGATATAAATGCTATTTCGAATGATAACCTTAGGGCATCTTAGTGATATGATGGTACAATGTTATTTCAGACATCTGGACTGTAATATCATTTGATGGCTAGTAATACTTTCGTTAAACCCGAGGAACTGTCCACCCACTTTTTCTACTGTTACAAAACGGAATATGGTACAAAACTTGCTGAACAGGTTGTTGATAAATTCTAAACAGGAGCATATTACTGGTAGTGCTTGATATTCACCAGTGCGATAGACCACAATGAAATCTTAAACCATCGTGACCGAAGCCATCAGTGTTGATATTGAAGCGAGACTTAAGCAAGTTGTTCCTATTATATCTAAGAGACCTTTGTCTTAGGTGCTAAGCATTGCTTGCTTGTTTTGCAGACCCTCAGTCGCTGTCTCCGAGCAAGGCGCTGGAGAGCATCGGCCACGCCCTCCAGTCGCAGTACGAGCGCTGGCAGCCGCGCGCGCGTTACAAGCAGAGCCTCGACCCAACCAGCGATGAGGTAACCAACATCTTCACAGTAAGGTCCGCAAGGGGAACCGGTGCCCGGATTGATTTGGTGTCGAAACATCTCGTATCAAACAACAAAGCCCTATATGGTTTACCATTTACTACTACTACCATTTTGTTTAGGTGTAAACATCGACTATTCGACCAAATCTTGACCACGGGATCCAGTTGAATCCTAGTCTATTTGATGTAGATGTAACCGACGTAAAGCCTAAGCCAAATAATAATGTCACTCTTGGGAAATATAATATGAGACACCTTGTGATGTGTGCGAACGAAATAGGTTTCAGTGAGAAGCCTAAAAAAAAGAGCGTGTCATCGCTAGGCGCGCGTAAATTAACGCAATAATTAGTTTAGGGCGCGACGGGTGACCTCCGGCTTACGCGCTCGACCTTGACATAATTGTCGCGATACATCTACCGCGCACACTCGATAAAGAAGGTCCACTTCAACATACCGCGTGGATAGAGTATTTTATAGATTAGCTGTCAGCGTATACCTAATGAGATAGCGATAGTCTTTGAATCTACTGGTACTATCTTTACAGGACTTAGTCGGGTAATACTTACCAAAGAAATCGTCGTTTTGCTGTAACAAGTTTGAATATGCGAAGGAGGTAGAGAAAATATATTTCGGTCACGTTTACTTTTACTACTGGATAAGTGTGTTTTCGTCTCATTATTATTATATTTTCACATATCTCGGTCCCGGTCCTTTGGAAGGCGTACGAGGGGCCGAAGCCAACTCGCAGAGGCCCCTTAGGAAATTTTAATGAATTGCGGCACCAACCGACGATTATCCCTGTATGCACTACACCAGTGCACCCAAGGATAACCCCCGGTTGGTGTAGGACTATTGCAGGATATAGAAAAATAAAAAGTTGGACTATGGTTTTGGGTGGCTAAAGTGGGCTGATTACCAAGAACAATGGAAGAACTATGGCCCCTTTCTGGTCAATGTTTTATACAGGGTGAAATTGAACATATGCGACAAATCGAAATGGGAGATTATACTCATCATTATGAACAACTTTTACTATGGGACCAAACCTGAAATCGCAAAAAAAAAATCAGCTGTTCCCTACATTTTGGCGAGTTATGCGAACATAAATGTAGGGAACAGCTGATTTTTTTTTCGCGATTACAGGTTTGGTGCCATAGTAAAAGTTGTTCATAATGACGAGTACAATCTCCCATTTCGATTTGTCGCATGTGTTCAATTTCACCCTGTATATACATGCATAATATGGCAGGGGGTTACTTACACACAATAATGGGCCCTCGGAAACGGTCGCTAGCACATAGCGACGTAGCGACGAGGGGGCAACATGTCCTGAGGTGCTTGAGGAGTGGAGAGGTATTTCACGGCTTTCAAAACAATCTCAGAGCCCGGAAGAAGGTCAAGACCCCTCCGAGCACTTACTGGCATACTTCCTTCCCCCGAACACATTTGTTCTTGCGAATCTCTACTCAATCCGGCCGATAAATTCAAGAAAGAGGTAGGAGCTCTGTTCCTCGTCAGTGTTCACTCCACCCGGCCAATTAAGGCAAGCCAGCAGAGGTGAGGAACAAGACTATTCCTAGGAGATAGAGTGCGTGGTGTCGCTACTGCCCAACAGTTCGCGACATGCTGCTCTGCAGGTTTCTGTATCTCTCTTGGTCGGTCTCCTCACCCTAGACTTGTTCCGGCAAGGAAAATTCTAACGGCACAGGCCTAGAGTTCAGAGCGCGCAAGCCCCACCATGACGTCAACATAGAGATACGACATTATTATTTAGTGTCTTGTCTATTGCTATACTACTGATCTAGACGAAAGAAACAACACTAGTAAGCTCCAGAGAATTTATTGAGCAACAGACTCTAAAATGAGTCTTAATTCAATTATAGTTGTGTATTGTTAGGGGTGGGCTTTCTGTGCTCTCCTATTCTGTGTACATGTCCCGTGTTACTCGAACATTACACTCATACATGAGCATATCTTTTGACCAATTTAGTGTAGTCATTACGCATAGTAATTAAATTAATAGCATATACCATAGTTAAAAGATAAATATAGCTGATTATTTGTAGGTACGGGGGGTATGTATTTTGCTAAAAGAAATAAACTTTATATCTTTATACCTTTGAAGCGAAGGCCAGAATCACTTCTGTTGTAGGGAGCCCCCCTTAAATATTTGTTTTATTTTAATTATTTATTTTTAAAGTGAATATAAAACTAAATATTCTGTGAATTTTTCAAGCGTCTACCTTTTGCTGTTACTAATATCGAACAAATAACGGTAAAAAGTCACGTTACTTTGTTGTATGGGAGCCCCCCTAAATATTTATTTTATTCTGTTGTTATTATTTGTTGTTATAGCGGCAACATAAATACATCATCTGTGATGATTTCAACTGTCTAGCTATCACGGTTCATGAGATACAGCCTGGTGACAGACAGACGGACAGTGGAGTCTTAGTAATAGGGTCCCGTTTTTACTCTTTGGGTACGGAACCCTAAAAACGAGAGGCGTCGTTGGATACCCGGTTGAAACGAAGATCCTTTCGCTGTATGAGGCGCCGGTATTATGTTTTAAATAACAGGCACAATGGAATGTATTAACAATGTTGGAGAGTAACTAAAAACAATATACATATTATGTATAACATATTATACAAACGGCCGCGCACAATGCCCGAATCTCGATACAAGCATAAACACTCGTATTTTCATAGCAAGAGACAGAGAGAAAAGGTCGCACATAACGCTCTTCCTTACGTGACGATTTCTACCAGTCAACTCCTATCGCAAGACGCGTTAATTAACTTTGTTCCATTTTTTTTTACATTTTATGAACCCAGTCGCTATAGCAGAGGTTAGATAATAATAATTAATGAATACTTACTACATAAAAGATACAACCATCACTTGATCACTTTCATACAAAAGAGAAAATTCCTTTGCTGTAACTCTAACAGACTACAAAATTTTAATAATATACCGTATATTATTAAAATTTTGTAGTCTGTTAGAGTTACAGCAAAGGAATTTTCGTCTGGACGTTACCGAAACCGTTACGTTGCAGAAATATACCTTCTGCACGCGTGCTAAGAGTTGAGGATAGTCTCAGGACTCTCAGGTCTCATTTACTTCCCATTCTTCCGTTCCGGGTTGGTGATAAACGTTGTCCAAGTCAAATTATATATTTCAAGTAGGCCAATAAAAGGCAATTTTGAATATCAACATTTACAAGAAAATAGAACTGATTGTAGGTTGTCCTTGTGTGTGACCAATAATAATGCTTTGTGTTTGTGTGTGAGCAGGTCAAGAAGCTGTGCTGCTCGCTACGCCGCAACGCCAAGGACGAGCGAGTGCTGTTCCACTACAACGGACATGGTGTGCCCAAGCCCACCACTCAGGGGGAGATCTGGGTCTTCAACAGGGTAAATTGCAATTTATGTATACTTATTTTGTGCATACTTTCCGTTCCTTATGCAAGAAACCTCAAAAAGTGTATGGTACGGAATCTGGTGCGTGAGTCTGATTCGCACGTGTGTTTTTGAAACTATTGAATGTCGATTATTAAAACACAGTTTATAATATTTAGTATCACGAGTATTTTCCTAGTTATGCGCAGTTTCATACACTACCTTATCTAAACTGATTCAGTTTCATCAAAAACAGTTTTTTTTTCCACCCGGCCAATATTCCACCCGGGGGGCACGCGCCGCAGCAATCTCCATAACAGATAACACTAAAATCATAGAAACCTGAACTTTAAAGCATTATTTGTTAGGGAATGTGTGTTTCCAGAAAACTTTTTATTTCAAGTGGATAAAGTCTGTCTTTAATGTACCCTATTTTTGTCAAAATAAGAACTTTACGATATGAGTGTAGATAAATAATCATGGCGAGATCCTAAAGGTATGATTCCGATCTCGGCAGCACGCAGCAGTGCTGCTGCGGCAGTGCGGTCGCAGCACTACTGGTCCTCATACATTTTCTATAGGTTTATATGAGATTACATTCCGAGCACGACAGCAATGCTGCGCGACATTCCTATAGAGAATATATGGGGACCAGCAGTGCTGCGGCAGCACTGCTGCGTGCTGCCGAGATCAGAATCATACCTTTACATTAATTTGTACTAAAAAAAAGAGTTCATTTAGAGGGTTCAAAATATTTTCCAATGTTGAGAATACATTACCAGGAGTAGATTGATATACTTATCATGCTTTTAAAACCCCGCATAATTAAAATGTTTCGAAATGATTATATCAGTTTTTCGTTTCATTTCGTTGCCCATATTGTATTTATTATAAAAAAAATACAGTATTTCACATTAAGGCAAACCCCGCCCCCTAAAGATTTAGATAGCTAGATTTGCCCTCACCATACTTAGTCACAAGAAAACGTGACCATACTGAAAAGAGTGAGCACACACACACAATCAAGTGTAGTCACTGCGTTATTGTGTATCAGAGGTATCAAAACGAAACAAAAATGCGATTATATTTTAACGCGGTAGGGCGAATCTAAAGATTTAAATCTTTACCACTGCTGTTTACACTGACAGCCGCCGTTTCGTTCTGAAATAATGAGCTACTCGTTAAACTATTTACTTTGAACATTATATTTTTATTGCGGGGTTATAAAAATATTGTAAATGCCTTAAGATACTCTTTAGGCACCCAAGAGTAGAAGAATTAAAATCCCTACTTCTCTGAACATCTTTATTTTTTTGTACAATCCTGCCATGATTCTTTATGTACTCATATCGTACCCCCCCAGGTGGACTGTTGGCGCGGGCCGCTATATTTATGTACTCATATCGTACCCCCAGGTGGACTGTTGGCGCGGGCCGCTATATTTATGTACTCATATCGTACCCCCAGGTGGACTGTTTGCGCGGGCCGCTATATTTATGTACTCATATCGTACCCCCAGGTGGACTGTTGGCGCGGGCCGCTATATTTATGTACTCATATCGTACCCCCAGGTGGACTGTTGGCGCGGGCCGCTATATTTATCATATTATTTATTGAGTTTTTGATGAAATTGTATGAGTTTAGATAAAGTAGTGTAAAAAACTGCATAGGTATATCCAGGTATTAGAACTCTCGTGTGATTATGATAATATTATAAATTCATACTCGTGTTGAAATAACCCCTGTTCTGTAACAGTTTCATAAACTATTATTGAACGTATATTTCCCCACTAGGCGTACACGCAGTACATCCCGCTGTCGATGTACGACCTGCAGACGTGGATGGGCGCGCCGTCGCTCTACGTGTACGACTGCTCCAACGCTGGCGTCATTATCGACAACTTCAAGAACTTCGCCGAGCAGCACGAGCGCGAGTACGAGGTAATGTCCCAGCTGTCTCACACGATCTTATCCCATTTATTTGGGATCGGCGCAAAATATGTTTTTACCCGTTTTGTTTAATGAGTGTAAGTACTATAAATAATGTAGTTTATTTCTTGCTTGTTAATAGTCGAAGAATCCTCCTCAGGCCCAAACGACCTCTAAATCAGAAGAGGGCTCGGCGCTGCCGGGCGCGGTGTCGTACAAGAACTGCATCCAGCTGGCGGCGTGCGCGGCCGGCCAGGCGCTGCCCATGAACCCCGAGCTGCCGGCCGACCTGTTCACGGCCTGCCTCACCACGCCCGTCAAGATGGCCATGAAGTGGTTCGTGCTGCGCGAGAGGACGCGCGTCGCGCCTGCGGATGTACACGATCTTATCGATAAGTATGTTCGCATATAAGATCTCGAAGGAGAAATGTGTGCTTCGGGAATTATCGTCTATCTTGGAAATACGAACCCGCGACTAAATTATAGTCTATTGTGTGATAACGAAATTATATTAACAATTCTATGCAATTCCAAAAATATTTTCTAAACTTTTAATTGGCAAATGACGATCTGAAACCGGAGTAAGTAACCTGACAGGGAAAACTTCATATAAACGCGCACTGATAGCCACTGATAGGTGCACCACTACATAGCGCGGCAGTTCGCGAACACGAATATTACCGAAGCGTATACTTTCTTTGGTATACCTGTAATAACTGAGGCATACAAATCACGCAGTTATTCGGTTTTGTCGAAAATCTGTATTTGAAATTAAAGATGTGTACCCAAATAGTTTTAGTTGTCACAACTGAAGCCAGAAAATGAGGCTGATCCTTTGTTATATAAACCGCAAACATTATCGTCTTCCTTTCATGAGAAAACAAGTCCAATCCAGAGTTGGTCTCCACGAGCGCGCTAAGCACCAACATACGCCGTACAGGGTTACAATACGACAAAATGGGAAATTAACAATGTATGCTATCGAGAGCGATTGTAACTATTCGGAACAAATAATTGACACAGCTCTGCATGCAAATCCGGCGCATCTGTTGTTATTTGGTCAATAAGTCTACACTAATATTATAAAGAGGAAAGAAACGTAAAAACTACTGGACCGATTTCAAAAATTCTTTTGCCGTTAGAAAGCTACATTATCTCTGAGTAACATAGACTATATTTATTACTAGAAAAAATTAGGGATCCTTAGAAATTCTACTAAAACCAACCCAAGGTCCAAAAAAAAAGCCATAAAATGTCTTTCATCGCATGCGCTGCGGAAAGTATTGATGATAGAACAAAAAAATGTTCTACAATATTATAGAAAATATCAATATCTACAAAAAACTTCACGAGACCATTTGTCCAACTATTGTAGTTATGTCACTATAACTACTTTTTTACATTTTAAAAGTTGATAGAAATGCCGATCAAAATCAGACCATGTTATCCATATCTTTGTTTTAATTCTTATCCAAATAAATTATTTGGTATTCAAGACTGTATCAATACCTGATGATTACTTTTTGAATTATTGAAATCGGACATCCCATTCAAAAGATATTACGAAATTAAAAATGTCAGTAGAAAAAAAAAATACACGCCGACGACGCGCCGCGCGCCGCGCCGGTGCGTGGGGCTCCACGCAGCCACAGCAGCGATAAAAATGTCATGTCCACAGTGTTTGTAACAAAACTCCTCTGAAACGGCTTGACCGATTCTTATGAAATTTTGTGTGTATATTAAATAGGTCTAAGAATAGGACGTAAACTATTTTTTATTGTATTTTAACTACTACTATTGATCGTGTAGGGTAAGGGTACGGTAGGAGTCGGGAAGGGGTAGCGTACGAGTAAGGTAGGAGAAGGGTAGGAGTAGGACACCACGCGAACGAAGTCGCGCCGGGCAGCTAGTCTCCTATAAACTTTAAGTAAATTAAAATACAAACATCCTAAAAGAAATTTAGTATGAAGATAGCCTCAAGAGCTCGATATTCGCCCAGGATCCCCGGGCAGGTGACAGACCGGCGCACGATGCTGGGCGAGCTCAACTGGATCTTCACGGCCATCACGGACACCATCGCCTGGAGCTCGCTGCCGCCCGAGCTGTTCCAGCAGCTGTTCCGCGCCGACCTGCTCACGGCCTCGCTGTGCAGGAACTTCCTGCTGGCTGATAGAATCATGAGGTACAGTCCAGTCTTTTATTATTATTCATTTATTAATTCAAGTTACAATGACTCATAGACAATCCAGTAATAAAATACATTACACATAGGTACAATACATTAACATTACAAAACAACACAATATAAAACAAAAACTACCGCACTAACAACACTTACATGAATGGCCGAGGACTGTAGGTGACGTCACTGCAGCGTCGTATCGTATGTATGGACAGTCTCGCCTGGCAGTAAGCATTATCAGCATGCTTCAACAGTTCTCAAATTACACATTAACAGTGTACAGGGTCAAATTAAACCTACCAAAACATTTCATATAAAGTAGGTTGTCAATTACATAACGCTTTCACTGTTACAAAGTTTTTAGATCCTAATTTAATGTAGAGCCAAGTCTCTAACTCCCTCTAAGGGAGTTGGAGGGTGAAAGTTACAGTTTTTTTTTTGTTTTTGTGTAAATCCTAGCCTGCTTAACAAATTTCAGTTTTCAGGTGCCCTAGAGGTTTTGAAGAGTGAGTGAGTCAGCTGTGACGTATCGATTAGGTATTGATAAAATCCAAAGTGTAAAAGCCAGACAAATGAAATGAATCTGAGCTCTCTAGCATTATCCAGGCCGAAGCTATGAGGGTTTGAAAGCACGTCGACACGCTTCGAGAAAAGGCAGGTAGTGCCCTTGCTTTTTGTTTTTGACTCTTCTTGGCGGAGGCACTACCGTGTCCCCAGATTAGTCAGCGTATCTCCCTAGACGTGATGGGTAACGATATTTACACATGCCCGAGACAATGCAGTCGGAAGTGTAATGTGCTGACGCTACTCGTCTGTATATCCCGCAGAAGTGCGGGGGTCGGGGCTTTTTAAATGCAAAGACCCTCCACAACCGCGAGGTGTGCAGTCTCATGGAATATTTTTTTAAAGCCGAAGTGGGCATGCACCGTGATGTGGTCGCAGTGGACAAGGGGTTCACCCCGCTCTCCATGGCTAAAGAGAACTGGCGCAAACCTGTAGTACTTACTACCGATGACCGCAAGAAGGTATGGCAAAGCAAGTAGCTTCACGGGTGCTTCTATCGGGCTCTTTATGAGCCCGGTGTAGATTTCTTAGCGTCCGTATCCTGGCTATGTTTTGGTGACCTTTTTGGGGAAACCGAAGGTTTCGTCTTTGCAATTATGGACGAAGTTATCTTGACGAATAACTGCCGGAGACATATTATGAAGGACGGGACGGTTGACGTGTGTCGGGCATGCCACCGTCCGGGTGAGTCTATCAGACATTATGTCTGGTTGTTTTCGTCTGGCTAACGGTGAGTACTTGCGCAGGTATAACCAAGTAGCCAGGATTATTCACCAGCAACTTGCTTTGAAATATAAACTTGTGGATTCTGAGGTACCGTATTACAAGTATGTGCCCGACCCAGTTCTCGAAAATGGAAATATCACATTGTACTGGGATCGGTCCATCATCACTGACAGAAATATTGTTGCCAATAATCCTGATATAGTGGTGATGGATCGATTAGAGCGGCCCACAGTGAATGTTGACATATACCGTCCCGCATGATAAGAATCTCGTGAAAGCCGAGAAAGATAAACAAATCAAGTATCTTGACTTGGCTCGCGAGGTTGTCGACATGTGGGATGTTCACTCAGGTATCATTGTGCCGAGAGTCGTGACAGCCAATGGGCTAATAGATATTAGCCCATATATAGCAGCAGATAAAGTAAATAATTTTTTGTCAATGTTGATTGGGGTTTGAAGATTTTTGTATGGAGGGTGGCCCTAAGGTCAGCCGCCATTTTGATTTTTTTTCAGAATTGCGGTGCACAACAAAAGTTATATATTTAGATAGAGGGCACTTATACAAACAAAAAATGTATATAACATAATATCCTAAAGCGTCAGGTTTCGGAGTTATTCACCGAAATGTAAGTCGAAAACAACAAGGATTTTTTGTTTTTTTTTTTCCCTCCAGGTAAGCATATTGAACTATTGAGGTAATAGAAACGTTATGAAACCTTTATGGAGAAGAAACAAATGAAGAATAGACATTTTTTAAATAAATAATTAAACACGGCAATTTATAGTTCGTTTTTTAATCCCAGAGACATTTGTGTTTTCGTTTTTTTTAGTATAGAAGTTTGACATTACACTTACCAGATTAGTCTCTGGGATTAAAAACGAACTATAAATTGCCGTGTTTAATTATGTATTTAAAAAATGTCTATTCTTCATTTGTTTCTTCTCCATAAAGGTTTCATAACGTTTCTATTACCTCATTAGTTCAATATGCTTACCAGGAGGGAAAAAAACAAAAAAATCCTTGTTGTTTTCGACTTATATTTCGGTGAATAACTCCGAAACCTGACGCTTTAGGATATTATGTTACATACATTTTTTGTTTGTATAAGTGTCCTCTATCTAAATATATAACTTTTGTTGTGCACCGCGATTCTGAAATAAAAACAAAATGGCGATTGATTTTAGGGCCAAAACCTTCAAACCCCTTTTGCTGAAAAAACATCTGGAATTAGAACTCTCCCTTGCCAACACCAGATTATTGGAACTGTAAAGCCAGATAATTCTTTTGTTTTATTAGATACCGACGTCGACGAAGTTTTAGGAATAATTTCCGGGTTAAAAGATGACTGTGCAGTCGGGGTGGGATGATATACCAAATAGAATCCTAAAGAAATTTAAATACCTACTTGCTCAACCTTTAACGCATATCTTTTAGCTATGTCTGTCTAAGGGAGTTTTTCCTAGCCTACTTAAAAAAGCATTGGTCATCCCTGTATTCAAATCTGGAGACAAGTACTGCGTTAATAATTACAGACCCATTTCAGTCTTAACAGGCCTCTCGAAAATTCTGGAAAGAATTATATATAATAGGTTAATAAAATATCTTGAGGACAAAAAATTACTTTCAGATAGTCAATTTGGTTTTAGACCAAAAAGATCAAACCTGCCAAGCAGTACACAAATTGACAAATTATATTACTACAAATCTGGATAATGGCTTGCATTGCATTGGAATTTTCCTCGATCTTGCCAAGGCTTTCGACACTATTTTTTGCTCTAAACTATTGCACAAGCTTGAAACACTTGGGATAAGAGGAACACAAGTCCTACTTTTTTTTTCTTAGAAATCGTCATCAGTGTGTAAAACTCGGTCAGTATAAAAGTTCAGAACTTAAAAACAGCGGCTACGGCATTCCACAAGGAAGTATTTTAAGACCATCGTTGTATTTAATTTAGATAAATGAACTGTGCAACCTGAAATTAGCAGACAGTATCATAATGTCATATGCAGATGATACAGCCCTATTGTTCTCGTCTAAATTATGGGAGGAGGTCTACAGGGTGTTACGGAAAGGGTATATCAATACAAACGGGTTGAAGAGTCTATCTGGTCTAGAATCTCTGTACAAAATTTCAGCTCAAATACATTAACTTTGAAAATGCTTAATATTTTTTAATTTCGCACATCACGGCGATGCACTGGCGCGCGGCGGCGTGATGTGCGTGTACTAGGCGCACAGACACACTACAGATAATGGATAATGACCCTCGTAGTACGGTGACACGTTTTTTTATGATTTCAATTTAATAAACTATCGAAATAAAAAAATATTAAGCATTTTCAAAGTTACTGCTTTTGAGCTGAAATTTTGTACAGAGATTCTAGATCAGATACACTCATCAACCCGTTTGTATTGATATACCCTTTCCGTAACATCCTGTATAAATATGCTCAGAATGGCTTTAAAATTGTATCAAATTGGCTTCGTATGAATCTACTAACATCAAATGCAGATAAATCCAGGTATATTTTATTTAGTATGAGAAACACTAATATACCACTTACTAACCTTACCATTTATGCTCCTAACTGTACGACAGACGCTGACGCTGCTTGTTCGTTTCCTACTCTAGCTAAAGCCGATCATATGAAATATTTAGGTGTCACAATTGACACAAATCTAAATTTCTGTAAACACATTGATTTGCAATGTACTAGACTACGTAAACTCATATATATCTTTAAGAACTTACGCCACATTGCTGATTTTAAATTAATTAAACAGGTATATTTAGCTTTGTGCCAATCTGTACTTACATACTGCATAACTTCATGGGGCGGTGCTGCAAAATCTATTTTACTCCCTCTAGAACGTGCTCAAAGAGCAATTCTAAAGGTCCTACACACCAACTTTACATTGCATGTGAGGTGCTAACAGTACGCCAATTATATTTATACTACACAACATACACTCGGCGTCACATAAATCGCACCTCTTCGAAAATAAGTTTAAAGCATATCCCGCCAGCAACGAATACATTAAGCCCAATTAATATTGGTATCAATTGAAAGTATGTTTAACGACCTTTAAATTAACAACAGTTAGAATTCCTAAACACAACAGATCTCATTAGCACGTAACGTTAAAAAAAATGTTGTCAAAATACGCATTACAACGGTCACTTAATTGCATCTCCCTACAAGGGTATAAAACGGGCGACCCGGGTTAAATGTGGGTCATTCGCTATTCAATCTTTGAAGTGAACACACGTGAACAGCTACAGCAAGAAAAATACCCCAGAAGATGGATACCACTGCAGATGAAGCCGCTCAAGTCATTGCACTACTGCAATCAGGGATGCGGCAATGTGATGTTGCTCGGCAACTGAACTTGAGTCGTTTTGCCGTTCGACGAGTGTTCCAACGCTTCCAAGAGACTGGTGGCTATATCCGAAGACGTGGATCTGGAAGACAACGGTGCACATCCGAAAGAGACGATCGCTTCATTGTTTCGACGTCTTTACGTAATCGGTTCTCCAATGCTGTTGAGCTGCAACAACAACTGCGATCAGCTCGCAGAACTTCTGTAAGCGTCTCTACGATTAGAAGAAGACTGCAGGAAATGAAAATTGCAGCTCATAGGGTTGCTACAGGGCCAAAATTGACTGCACAGCATAGGAGAGACCGGTTGCAATTTGCCCGTGACCATGTGGATTGGACAATAGACCAATAGAGGGCTGTGCTCTTCTCGGATGAGACGAGGGTGTGTCTTTTCTGCAACGACAGGCGTCGAAGAGTGTATAGGAGGCAAAGGGAACGATTTGCACAAGCCTGTATTCAAGAGACAGTGGAATACGGGGGTGGCTCGTGCATGTTCTGGGGCGGCATGTCAATCGACGGCAAAACGAACCTTGTGTGTGTTTCTCGGACTGGAAGTGCTCGCGGGCAAGGGTCGCTGACTGCTGCTCGGTACATAACAGAGATCTTAGAGGAGCAGGTTGTCCCTTATGCGGGTTTTGTTGGCAGTGGGTTCACGTTAATGCACGATAACGCCCGCTGTCACACCGCTTTAATTGTAAAAGACTACCTGCAAGAAGTTGGAATCCCTGTTATGCGCTGGCCGACGCGAAGTCCAGACCTAAACCCTATTGAGCACCTTTGGGATGAACTGAAACGGCGAGTACGGGCACGTGATCCTGCCCCTACCACTCTCCAAGACCTCCAAGATGCCGTCATTGCAGAATGGGACAACATTCCGCAAGAGACTGTTGTCACATTAATTAGGTCCATGAGAGAACGCATGGAAGCAGTCATCAGGGCTAGGGGGGGTAACACTAGGTTTTAAGTTGTTTTTAAGGACTTTGTTGTAATTTTTGCTGATAAAATAAAATTTAACTTTTTAATCATTTGCATTAGCTTGCTTTTTTTTATTCCCTGGTAAACAAAAAACCAAATCCATTGATTTATTCTGAAATTTAAATAAATTGCCTTTCCAATGATACCTTATAGTCATATGTCTGCCATTGATTAATAGGGTTAAAATGACTTTGAAGGGAATTTTTAAAGAGGTGCGATTTTTGTGACGCCGAGTGTATTACAGCAGCACGTTGAACTCGCTTACACGCCAGTACCTTCTGACAAGCGAAGAAAGGATTTGGTCTGCATAAAGTCTCAAACTAGACATGCCTTTGTAAACCGATTCTATGTCTATTTATGACCCGATTTTTATAATAAGCTCAATAGAATACTTAATATTTATAGTGCCAATTACAAACATTGTAGTCTGAAGATAAGCGAATATTTGGGTACAATTGATTACACAGACACAGAAAGACTTCTAGACGTACTTCAATAATGATGTAGTTATTAAATTGGTATATTTTTTTTTAATTTAGTACAGCCGGTTATTTATAGCAATTAGCTGACCCCCCTAAAATTAAACGAATTTGAACCTTCTGCTTGTTAGCAGTAAGCTTATCGAACTAGAACAACTTGTTCAACGTCTACGATTAATAAAACACACGCAGTGTTGAAGGTAGGTATGATCTTGAATATTGTTCTAACTTGTAATATATTATTGCTAATTTCAACGATATTCACTGTGTTCGTGTGGTCTAGTGGTAGCTGCAGTGAGCTGACAAGCGCGTGGTTATGAGTTCGAAACCAACATGTTTTCTGCTACGCGTTTTCTTTTATGAATTTTTTTTAAGTTATAAATAGTAAATTATAACTTTAGCAACAAAAAAAAAGCTGAACAGAAATAAAAAACGATAATGATGGTAAAAACGATTTTATTTTATAAATAAAATTATTATAAGAATATAGTAAATATAACATTTACCTGCTTACTAATAACGTTGTTACATACTTCACAGAGTTTAATGTAGTGAATCAACATGGTATAATATTTAGAAATATATAGGTATATATTTCTATTTCATAACAATAACATCACCACATTAAATATCATTGAACTAAATAAAATAGCATTATACTTTGATGTTTTACCTACTAGGTATACTACACTTGGGAGCAAATAAATCGAGCCACTTGCTTTTTTTTGCACGTATAATGGTTAATATTTTTGGTATTATGGAACGTATCAAATCGAAACATATATCGCCTAAGAGCTTATTTAATAATCTTTACAATGAGGGTAAATTTTTGAATGATAACCTTATTTAGTGATAAATTATTGGCTCTGAAAGAAAAACGGTAATTTTGATAGAAAATTGTAGGATTAAAACAGTCCAGAAAATCTATCGAAATCAGGGCAAGGGGGGGTAATACAAGATATTAAGAATAAGTTTATACCATAATTTTGTTTTTAATTGTTTTTTTCTGGACTGACAATTTTCTATCAAAATTACCGTTTTTCTTTCAGAGCCAATAATTTATCATTAAATAAGGTTATCATTCAATAATTTACCCTCATTGTAAAGATTATTAAATAAGCTCTTAGGCGATATATGTTTCGATTTGATACGTTCCATAATACCAAAAATAATAACCATTATACGTGAAAAAAGGAAGTGGCTCGATTTATTTGCTCCCAAGTGTATATATCAATTTGATGTGTAAGTAGTTATGTTTAGTTATAAATAAGGTTTTGACAAAAAAATAGGTATGCGAAATACTTCGTTAGTAATTATAACAATAGTTAATTTAACACACACACTGACACGTTAGTATTGTTTGTGGCCAACACTGGTCACTGAAGTCATTCAGTGGTGCTTTTCAATAGCGAAGTGGAGCACCATTTTTTTCTATTACTTGTTGCAAGCGGTTTCGCATACCGCGCGCCATATTCCAACAACAATCACTTCCTCTCATGAATTCCCACATTGATTGAGTAGGCAGAAATGGGTGTTCAGTATGCCTTCTAACAATTGCTTGGTGACGTTCTCACACAGGAGTATACACTACAGGTTTTGGCCCAGGACGATCCTTTTGAATATTCCCTGTCTCTTCAAAACGTCTTAGCCACAATCTGACTGTATTTCTCTGAAACAACACAATAAGCATAATTTTAGTAACGAAGTAAGCATAATTTTTCGAATAAGTTTGCAAAAATACCTTTAGATAAACCACATTAGACCTATAAATGATCTCATAATGAAACAGTTAATTTTCTATTATTCTACATTCACCGGCGTTTTTAAGCCAACAACGAATTAAGGAAGCATAAAAAAGAATACACTTACCGCTATATTAAGTTTCCTAGCAATCGCTTTAATACCAACATTCTCCTCATGCAAATACAGGGTGTCCCAAAACTCAACGTCAAGCCGAAACGGGGTGACAGGATTGATCATAACCATCACGAGAAAAATCTGAAAAAAAATCTATCCCATGCAGTTTAAAAATTATGGGCATTTTAAGAAAAACCTAGAAATTTGATCAAACTGTACCATTTTTCGGTTATTGTGGTTATTCTTTTTTATTTTTGTTCATTTGAACTTTGGAAACGTAATCCTAAATAACATTTCTAGAATCCCAATAAAAAATAATGACACAATTGCCTCAAGTTTCCGAGAATTGAGACTATTTGTTAAACTACGAATTTAAAATTTTCAAGATTCGTCGACTTTGACAGGCCCTCCTATAAAAAAAATGTACTAGAGTGCCTTGGCAAGTGGCATTAAAAGTTGGCGCATTTAATCAGAATTCTAAAATGGTACAATACTTGTTAGTTCCATACAATAGAAAAGAGTAAAAAAATTAAAACCTCAAGTAACCCGATTTTTGCTATCTCATTTTACTCAGTTAAAATGTTTTTAATTCACACAAGCTCTAGGTAGGTTCTTAATTTTAAGACAAAATGATGAGAGAGATGGATAATGGGTATGTTCGCCATGAGTGAGCGAGACAGATAGTGACGCCACTTTTACCAAAGTGAAAAAAAGTTAGTAAAATTAGTAAAATAATTAGGTTTGTTGGAATAAAAGTCTGATGATAGAGAAATAACGTTTTTTATTACAATAAATGTTCAAATTGTTTACCATCAGCCTCAATACAAGCCCTACATCTTCTTAAAAAAGATCTACTTATTAGTCGGGCATATCTTCGAGAGTTGATCGCCTCAGCTGCTTGAGAAATGCGTTCACGCAGGTCGGCTACGTTCTCAATGGGCTTTGAGTAAACTTTTTCTTTGAGAACTCCCCAATAGAAAAAATCCAGGGGATTTAAATCTGGTGAACGGGCGGGCCACGAGATAGTGCCCGAACGTCCAATCCACCTTCCCGGATATTCCTGGTCAAGGAAATCTCTTACTTGCACTGCGAAATGCGCTGGGCAGCCATCTTGTTGAAACCACATGTCGCGAAGATCTGCTAGTGGTACGTCCTCTAACAGGGTTGGTAAATCTTCTCTTAAAAAATGTAGGTAATTAGTTCCATTCAAGTTCTCAGGCAGTTCAATAGGCCCAATAATTTTACCGTTTAAAATTCCGGTCCACAGGTTTACTTTAAAACGATACTGGGATCTATCTTCTCGCATTAAATGTGGATTCTCCACATGCCACTCGTGATAATTGTGCAAGTTCATGTAACCATCTTTTTTCAATGTCGATTCATCTGACCAGAGAATTTTTTGGATGAATTGGGGATTCTCATTATGCCTCTGTAGCATTGTTCTACAAAAAGAAATCCTTTCCTGATAATCTCGAGGTAGAAGACTTTGAACTCGTTGTACGTGAAACGGATGCATTTCGGCTCTTTGTAAAATACGATGAGCAGTGCTTTTCGGTATTCCCGTTCTTTCTTCAATTCCACGTACGGAAATACTTCGGTCACGTGCGACCTCTTGCAATACTTCTTCCTGGAAAGGAAACACAGGTCTACCTCCAGCCTGTATTTGATTCGGGAAATGGCCGCCCTCTGTGAGTGAACGGTGCACATTAACAAACACGCGGTGATCCGGGTAGCGCTCTAAATTTGGATATCTTTCACGATAAAGTCTAGCGGCAGCACTTGCGTTGCATCTGCATTCCCCATAAATGAGGTGCATGTTCGCATATTCTTGTGAAGTGTAGCGCGTAGGCATGGTAGATAAAAAGGATGCCAACACAAAAGTCCAGAGAGAAGCCAAAGTTGCCGGTATGTTATCAACAAGTCCAATTCACAAAGATTCAAGTCCAAAAAGAGAAGCCAAAGTTGTCAGTACTAAATCAACACAAGCGAATACGAACGTGCGCAGTAGACGAATGAGCGAAACGTACTAACTGGTTGGTGTCGGACTGGTAGCGTAGCCATTTGCTTGGCTGAAACTAGTGCGAATGAAACAGATAGATGCCATAGCATCTATCTGTTTCATTCGCACTCGTTTAAACGACGCATCTCCGTCTCAATGCGTGGCGTCACTATCTGTCTCGCTCACTCATGGCAAACATACCCATTATCCATCTCTCTCATCATTTTGCCTTAAAATTAAGAACCTACCTAGAGCTTGTGCGAATTAAAAACATTTTAACTGAGTAAAATCTGATAGCAAAAATCGGGTTACTTGAGGTTTTAATTTTTTTACTCTTTTCTATTGTATGGAACTAACAAGTATTGTACCATTTTAGAATTCTGATTAAATGCGCCAACTTTTAATGCTACTTGCCAAGGCACTCTAGTACATTTTTTTTATAGGAGGGCCTGTCAAAGTCGACGAATCTTGAAAATTTTAAATTCGTAGTTTAACAAATAGTCTCAATTCTCGGGAACTTAAGGCAATTGTGTCATTATTTTTTATTGGGATTCTAGAAATGTTATTTAGGATTACGTTTCTAAAGTTCAAATGAACAAAAATAAAAAATAATAACCACAATAACCGAAAAATGGTACAGTTTGATCAAATTTCTAGGTTTTTCTTAAAATGCCCATAATTTTCAAACTGCATGGGATAGATTTTTTTTCAGATTTTTCTCGTGATGGTTATGATCAATCCTGTCACCCCGTTTCGGCTTGACGTTGAGTTTTGGGACACCCTGTATATTATTTTGTATTTTAAGTAATCACTCAACTGAGACATGACGATTAAACTATCAAAACCGATAATAATATTTAATAAAAAGGAAAAAGGCGTGGATTTTCGCAACTTAGTAAAGCAATATAAAAATGTTCGCGCGTATTCACTGCTATTTGTGCATAAAATGTCTTGTTCAATTTATTCTTCTACCCCATATTCCTAATATCATTTCAATATCAGTTTTTGTTGAATACGCATATTGACGTCGAACTACCCACTTATTGAAAAAGGTGAAACGTTTATCAACTTAATTGATGTGCTTGTTCTTTACAATAATGCAAGAAATACTTAAAGAAAAATTTATATATTGAAAACAAAATTAAACATTGAGACTGGATTTGAACTCGCATCTTGCACGTCTCAGCCTTACGCATGAACCACGACACCAGATTAACTTGGGTAAGACAGATGAAATAAGGTATTAGTAGCAATGACACAAATTATCACAACACTAACCTAACCTTTAAGTCTTGCTACATAAAAATGAAAATTGCTTAACAAATACCCATAATAGTAAATGACCTAACACCAACATCTTAAAGCTCAAGGTTGCGTATCAAAATTATTTATTGTTTCTGTTCATCGAATAGTGTTAGTCCGATAAACTCATACATATTGAATAATCTTTAATGTTATGAGCAGAGGGTGCAAAATCGAGTAATTTTTAGGGGGTCAGTTAATTGCTATAACCGATTGTACCTACTATAAATAGGGTAGTATTATTTAAAAAAAAACTAACCATGGACAACTAATCAGCTGATCGCTTAGTATGGGGATGGCCTGAAACACAGGTTTTTATTAACCTAGCTCAGGCAGGTCGCCACAAGTTATTATGTCAGTACCAGCGCACCTTTCATAGGTAATTAAAAACATGTAAATTAAACTAGCTTTTATTTATATAAAAGCTAGTTTAATTTACATGTTTTTAATTGGTAATAAGGTGCTTAACCGATTGGCTTAAATTCTTATGTATTTAAGCCAATCTGTTAAGAACTTGGTACTACTAAGTATTTTTAAGTTTATAAATGTATTATTTTGTAAAAGGAACTAAATTTTATTATTATTATTTATTATAAGACTCTTTGTGAGTGCATAGCATAGTGCGGGTTCCACACTACGCTCGCAAACTCAAGTATTGAATATGAATGTCGATGGCTATAAGAGTAGGGGAAGACCAAACAATTGGATGGATGGACTGTGTGAAAGGTTATGTAGCTAGAAAGGGGGTGACTACCGAGATGAGGACTAATATAGAGAAGTACGGAAGATAAAGACATTTGCGCCGACCCCAAATAAATTGGTATAAAGGCAAGAGAATGACAATGACGGTAAGCTCGTGTCAATAAAGTTATTCATTCAGGTCGTACAACTGCACGCCGGTGTCGCTGCCCGCGCTGCCGTCGCTGGCGGCGCACCCGCTGTGGGCGGCGTGGGAGCACACGCTGGACCTGGCGCTGGCGCAGCTGCCGCGCCTGCTGCGGCCCGAGCCCGCCGACTACACGCACTCGCCCTTCTTCCGCGACCAGCTCACCGCCTTCCAGGTGTGGCTGGACCTCGGCAAGTGTGAGTACCCGCAGGGAGCGGCTGGCGGCCCATGCCGGCGCAGCTGCCCATGGTGCTGCAGGCCCAGTGTGAGTGTGACGCGTGTGTGCCCGCAGGGAGCGGCTGGCGGCCCATGCCGGCGCAGCTGCCCATGGTGCTGCAGGCCCAGTGTGAGTGTGACGCGTGTGTGCCCGCAGGGAGCGGCTGGCGGCCCATGCCGGCGCAGCTGCCCATGGTGCTGCAGGCCCAGTGTGAGTGTGACGCGTGTGTGCCCGCAGGGAGCGGCTGGCGGCCCATGCCGGCGCAGCTGCCCATGGTGCTGCAGGCCCAGTGTGAGTGTGACGCGTGTGTGCCCGCAGGGAGCGGCTGGCGGCCCATGCCGGCGCAGCTGCCCATGGTGCTGCAGGCCCAGTGTGAGTGTGACGCGTGTGTGCCCGCAGGGAGCGGCTGGCGGCCCATGCCGGCGCAGCTGCCCATGGTGCTGCAGGCCCAGTGTGAGTGTGACGCGTGTGTGCCCGCAGGGAGCGGCTGGCGGCCCATGCCGGCGCAGCTGCCCATGGTGCTGCAGGCCCAGTGTGAGTGTGACGCGTGTGTGCCCGCAGGGAGCGGCTGGCGGCCCATGCCGGCGCAGCTGCCCATGGTGCTGCAGGCCCAGTGTGAGTGTGACGCGTGTGTGCCCGCAGGGAGCGGCTGGCGGCCCATGCCGGCGCAGCTGCCCATGGTGCTGCAGGCCCAGTGTGAGTGTGACGCGTGTGTGCCCGCAGGGAGCGGCTGGCGGCCCATGCCGGCGCAGCTGCCCATGGTGCTGCAGGCCCAGTGTGAGTGTGACGCGTGTGTGCCCGCAGGGAGCGGCTGGCGGCCCATGCCGGCGCAGCTGCCCATGGTGCTGCAGGCCCAGTGTGAGTGTGACGCGTGTGTGCCCGCAGGGAGCGGCTGGCGGCCCATGCCGGCGCAGCTGCCCATGGTGCTGCAGGCCCAGTGTGAGTGTGACGCGTGTGTGCCCGCAGGGAGCGGCTGGCGGCCCATGCCGGCGCAGCTGCCCATGGTGCTGCAGGCCCAGTGTGAGTGTGACGCGTGTGTGCCCGCAGGGAGCGGCTGGCGGCCCATGCCGGCGCAGCTGCCCATGGTGCTGCAGGCCCAGTGTGAGTGTGACGCGTGTGTGCCCGCAGGGAGCGGCTGGCGGCCCATGCCGGCGCAGCTGCCCATGGTGCTGCAGGCCCAGTGTGAGTGTGACGCGTGTGTGCCCGCAGGGAGCGGCTGGCGGCCCATGCCGGCGCAGCTGCCCATGGTGCTGCAGGCCCAGTGTGAGTGTGACGCGTGTGTGCCCGCAGGGAGCGGCTGGCGGCCCATGCCGGCGCAGCTGCCCATGGTGCTGCAGGCCCAGTGTGAGTGTGACGCGTGTGTGCCCGCAGGGAGCGGCTGGCGGCCCATGCCGGCGCAGCTGCCCATGGTGCTGCAGGCCCAGTGTGAGTGTGACGCGTGTGTGCCCGCAGGGAGCGGCTGGCGGCCCATGCCGGCGCAGCTGCCCATGGTGCTGCAGGCCCAGTGTGAGTGTGACGCGTGTGTGCCCGCAGGGAGCGGCTGGCGGCCCATGCCGGCGCAGCTGCCCATGGTGCTGCAGGCCCAGTGTGAGTGTGACGCGTGTGTGCCCGCAGGGAGCGGCTGGCGGCCCATGCCGGCGCAGCTGCCCATGGTGCTGCAGGCCCAGTGTGAGTGTGACGCGTGTGTGCCCGCAGGGAGCGGCTGGCGGCCCATGCCGGCGCAGCTGCCCATGGTGCTGCAGGCCCAGTGTGAGTGTGACGCGTGTGTGCCCGCAGGGAGCGGCTGGCGGCCCATGCCGGCGCAGCTGCCCATGGTGCTGCAGGCCCAGTGTGAGTGTGACGCGTGTGTGCCCGCAGGGAGCGGCTGGCGGCCCATGCCGGCGCAGCTGCCCATGGTGCTGCAGGCCCAGTGTGAGTGTGACGCGTGTGTGCCCGCAGGGAGCGGCTGGCGGCCCATGCCGGCGCAGCTGCCCATGGTGCTGCAGGCCCAGTGTGAGTGTGACGCGTGTGTGCCCGCAGGGAGCGGCTGGCGGCCCATGCCGGCGCAGCTGCCCATGGTGCTGCAGGCCCAGTGTGAGTGTGACGCGTGTGTGCCCGCAGGGAGCGGCTGGCGGCCCATGCCGGCGCAGCTGCCCATGGTGCTGCAGGCCCAGTGTGAGTGTGACGCGTGTGTGCCCGCAGGGAGCGGCTGGCGGCCCATGCCGGCGCAGCTGCCCATGGTGCTGCAGGCCCAGTGTGAGTGTGACGCGTGTGTGCCCGCAGGGAGCGGCTGGCGGCCCATGCCGGCGCAGCTGCCCATGGTGCTGCAGGCCCAGTGTGAGTGTGACGCGTGTGTGCCCGCAGGGAGCGGCTGGCGGCCCATGCCGGCGCAGCTGCCCATGGTGCTGCAGGCCCAGTGTGAGTGTGACGCGTGTGTGCCCGCAGGGAGCGGCTGGCGGCCCATGCCGGCGCAGCTGCCCATGGTGCTGCAGGCCCAGTGTGAGTGTGACGCGTGTGTGCCCGCAGGGAGCGGCTGGCGGCCCATGCCGGCGCAGCTGCCCATGGTGCTGCAGGCCCAGTGTGAGTGTGACGCGTGTGTGCCCGCAGGGAGCGGCTGGCGGCCCATGCCGGCGCAGCTGCCCATGGTGCTGCAGGCCCAGTGTGAGTGTGACGCGTGTGTGCCCGCAGGGAGCGGCTGGCGGCCCATGCCGGCGCAGCTGCCCATGGTGCTGCAGGTGCTGCTGAGCACGCTGCACCGCGTGCGCGCGCTGCGCCTGCTGTGCCGGTTCCTGGCGCTGGGCGCGTGGGCGGCGCGCGCGGTGCTGAACGTGGGCATCTTCCCCTACATGCTGAAGCTGCTGCAGGCGTCCGCGCCCGACCTGCGCGCCTCCATGGTGTACATCTGGGCCAAGATCATCGCCGTCGACCCCGTAACTATCTATCCGCTACCGGAAGGACGATTCCCGTATTTCTAAGAACATTCGCAGTCTAGTCTCGGTCTCGATCTGTCAAAATATAAAACTCAAATTATAAAGCATTTATTTCAACTAAAACATTTACAGACACTTTTGAATTGTTGGCGTCAGTTTGTTAGTCAGAAAGTTGAAGGTAGTCGCCCATTTCAAAACTTAGATCTCGATGGAGAAGATCGGACAATAAATTCCATGGACACCTTTTTAATTTAATATACTACAAACTCTAAGTACATTATTATTGTTGCTTCCAAATGTGAAATAAAAAACAAACAATACCTCTTCACAAAAGATGAAATTGCCAATAAATTTTGAACGTTTTAATTACGGAAATTGGCCTTCAAATGTACACTCGGCAAAACTAATTGTAAAGTAGATCGACTGTCTACCAGTGGCAAAGGTACCATACAACTCGATTCCCACCGGCTTCCCTTCGAAAATTCAGAACATAACTTCACTATAGCCAATTCATAATTGAAATTTTTTTTGGCATTTTTTTTTTTGCTCCGGCTTACCTCTGTATATCTAAATTCATGCAATATCGTCAAATTGCAACTCTTTACCAGTAGTATAAATATGCTATAACACGGCTTAATTACGTATTTATACTTTTGAAACAGACTATTGTTATGCAGATACATTGAATTCCCAGATCACACACACGCTCACACTACTACCTAATCTAGCCATAAATTCTATCCCACGTAAAATGGTCTCTAAATATTTTTTTAAAGAAAATAATTTACGAAAATACATATACAGGATGTCCCTGGATCAAATCGAATAGGGGCGTGGGCAAGGTCATTTCCAAACTTTTTAACCCTGAGAATGTTAGTGAATTTTTTTACGGTTCAAAAGTTATGACCAATATTAATTTTTTTTTCAATCACTTTGCTTAGGGTTCAAAGACATTATTCATAAAAAAATACTATCAGGGCTATCTAAAAAAAAAAATTGATAGCCCTGATAGTTTTCACGGATTCGATCTTTCTTCTCTTTTTTTTTGATCCATACTTCCAGGGACACCCTGTATACATTCTTTATTGCCTGTTTTATTCAAAGTGCCCTTTGCTTTGACACACTTCTTCAATCTATCCGGCCACTCGCGTATCGCCACACGCACTGTTTCCAGAGGTATCGATGCTACTGCTGCCAACAAATCACGCTTCAATTACTCAATATTACGGTGAGGCTTCGAGTAGGCTTTCTCCTCTAAAACTTCCCCTTAGTCGGTAGTCCAATGGGTTGAGGTCGGGACTTCCAGAGGGCCAATCTTCGAAGGCAATAAAATCGGGCAAATAGTCCTTTAGCCAACGCTGCGTGGTGAGAGTGCCGAGTCTTGTTGAAATATCCAATCAGAATCAGCCTATAATGTTCCCACTGCTGGGACACAGGCCTCCTCTCTGTGAAAGGGGATTGGAATCCACCACGCGGGCTCAGAGCGGGTTGGTAGATGTCACATGTCTTCGAATTTTTGGTTCTAGGACATGCCGGTTTCCTCAAGATGTTTTCCTTCACCGTTTTGAGAGCAGTGGTGATGAAATAATTTACACAAAGAAAGCGCCTGTCTGGGTTTGAACCTACGACCTACAACTCGTAAGTCGCGGTCGATACCACTGGGCCACCACTGCTCCAATAACCAATGCTAAAATATCCAATGCTTATTAGAAAATAGCGTTTGGGTCAATGGCTTAACCACAGGCTCCAATATATCAGTCTGATAGTTAGCTGCTTTGGTTTTTACTCCTTGTTGACAAAAATGAAGCGTAGTGACTCCCTCGTACGAGACGCCCCAGCAAACCATGGCTGAGGCCGGGTGATGGCCTCTTTCCACCTTGGCAACCTTTTCAGAAGCTTCATGAGAGCTGTGTGCATAGACCCTGTCATTTTGGCGGTTGAATTTTTCCTCTACGGTCAAGATTTTCTCATCCGTAAAAAGGATTTGTCGATATTCGTTTTTTGCGTGCTGCTGCTACAACTTCTTTGCTCTGGTGACTCTGATGCTGCGTAAAGCAGCCGTCAAGCGATGTCCAGTACTTCGTCGATAAGCGCGAAGCTTTAGGTCTTGTTAAATGATGCGAGACGTGGTCTTAGCTGGAATTTTCATTTCTCTGGCCATGATTTTCTGTTTGCCGAGAGGATTTCGGTGAATTCGCTCAGCAACGGCTTTAATCGCTGCTGGCGTCCTTAAATCACGTGGGTAATCGCTCCTAGGTATGTCATCGACAGAAGACATCTCGGTGAATCTTTTGATAGTACGATAGACGAACTTGCTTGTTTGCTTGCTTGTTATACCGAGCCACTTTAAGAGGTTGAAAATTTCGCCTGGCGTTTTGTTACCCATGTGTAGCGCTATTCTCGTTTACACCCCAGTCCATATTTTTAGCTGGGATTGATGAGACCAAGCCAGGTTTTTATAGAAGACCAAAGCCTATTTATATCATAATAAAACAAATGAGTATCATAAGTCACTCAATTTATGAAATACTAGCTTCTGCCCCCGACTTCGTCCATGTGAAGTTTCTTGTTCCCCCGACCCACCCCGTCGCATCGCATCACCTGCCCGGGCCTCGCTATCACTTTTTCGCTCGGCTCCTAAGAGACATAGCGTGATGCGGTGATGGTAAATAGCCTATAGCATTCCTCAGGAATTAGGCTATCAAATGTAAAAATAATTTTTCAAATCCGACTGGTAGTTCCAGAGATTACCCCATACAACCTCACAAACTTTACCTCTTTATAATATTATATAGTATAGACTAGCAGCGCCCCGCGGTTTCACCCGCATAAGTGTCGATCCCGTGGGAATATCGGGATAAAAAGTAGCCTGTGTGTTAATCCAGGGTGTCAGCTACCTCCATACCAAATTTTATCAAAATTGGTCCACCCGTTTATGCGTGAAGAAGTAACAAACCAAACACACAAAGTTTCGCCTTTATAATATTAGTGTGACTCGATTTTTAAAGGTAGGGACAGAATTTATGGCCAGACTAGGTGCATACTGCATTTCATCTTACACTGTTCTACTCTTTTTACAGAGCTGTCAAGTAGACTTGGTGAATGCGAAGGGACACAAATATTTTCTATCAGTTCTGCAAGATCCTTCAGTTGACGTAAGTATCAGAGTTAGACATAATTATGAAGAATATTTTTATGATCTACTTGGAGGTCCAAGTAGATCATAAAAATGTTGTTGATAGTTTATAAAATCTAAGATTTCGGAAAATATGTTGCGAATAGTGATTTGTTATTCCCGTAAAGCCACCAGCAAGACTAAGAACTCGACTTACGTAACACGAATAATACCTAAATCACAAATAATGATTAAATTCTTTTTCCCGTTCTCACTAACAGTGAACAAAATGAGTCGATTTCGCGCACGGCCCAGTAAGCCAGATCGTAGTGTTCATTTGTGATACGTATTGCAGAGTGAACACAGGACGTTAGCGGCGTATGTGCTGGCCGGCATTGTGGACAACTATCCCGCAGGACAAGAAGCGGCGTTACAGGTATGAAATCATTTAGATCTATTTGTAAGAATAACTAGACTAATAAAAAGACATAAGAAATAAGTCAATCTTAGGTTAAATAAGAAAGTTACGTGTTTCAATACATTCCTTTCCCTCGTTTATTTGTTGCGGCAAACTTAGGAGCTGAAGTCTTCAAAACTAGATGACTATCACTATGTGTGTGGAACAGTGAAAAGAAAGCTCAACAAATGCAATTCGGCTCAACCACTTACTAAAATCCTGAATTCATTCATTCACTGACAGACAACGCACAGACTAGATTGCTGGGTTTAGAAGAGTGAAAGGACATGGATTTTGTCTGGCCTAGTATGGACAAAAAGTTAATAATATTAAAAAAAAAAATAACTGATAATACAGCTTTCCTTACTTGGCAAATCTTTCAATTTATTTAAAAGATTATTATTTTGAATCAAGTATTCGGGGAGGTCTTTATGTTGCAGGTATTGGGACATGCTTATTGTAAGAATTGATATAATTTCATGAGTATTTTTTTTAGAATATAGAATATCAAAACTGTATTTAAAACGTATTGAATAATAACTAGACATGATATTTAATAATCGATTAGTGTATCAATTTCATTTTTAAACAAAAAGATATGTCCGCTCTTAAAAGTATGTAATGGCAGCATCTTCTTTATAATCAATAATTATAATTATTGATTATAATCATTGTCACTACCCGTCATTGTCATGCATTGGTCATATTATGTCATTTATGCTTTACACAGAGTTAAAACTAACATAGAGGAGGCATTAAAAAATAAACAATGCTATGCAATATTGTTTACACATTGTGTAAGTTTGAAATCGCCAACCCGTCTTGACCAAGCGTGGTGGTCAACGCTCGTGCCTTCGAGAAGGGCTTTGCCCTGCAGTGGGGCAATAATAGTTTGGTATTATTATTATATTTGTTTGTGTGCAGGGTTCCATGATCTCGATCTGCCTGGAGCAGCTGAGCGACGGGTCGGCGCGCCTGGCGCAGTGGGCGTGCGTGTGCCTGGGCCGGCTGTGGCGCGGCTTCGACGCGGCGCGCTGGGCCGGCGTGCGCGACCTGGCGCACGAGAAGCTGTACCCGCTGCTGCAGCACCAACACCCCGAGGTCAGTGTGCCTGTAGCAGCTAAGCGAAGTGGACTGGACAAAATGTATCATCTGTTCCAATTGTGCTTTGATTATTTGAATGCTTTAACTCGAAATTCTAAAATTTTAAATCTAGGTTTTTTGGTTTTTCATTTGACATCATCATCTGCCTAGCCTTTGGGGTATATTGGGGTCGGCTTAGTACCAGTATTTTACATGGAGCGACTGCCTATTTGACCTCCACAACCCAGTTACTGGGTAATACGATAACCCTTGGTAAGACTGGTTGTCAGACTTTCGGCTTAACCTGATCGATCGACCCGTGCGGCTTTTATTACTTAGCCACAAGCTCCCAATTGAGGTTAATCTTATAACTTCAATTTTCGTCAATGATTTTTCCTTTTAGTGAGTGATTAGGCAAGATTTTAACCTGAACAGAGTTTGTGAGTTTCATCTGATGCTTCCATGCAGGTGCGCGCGGCGTGTGCGTTCGCGCTCGGCACGTTCGTGGCAGCGGGCGGCGCGCGCACCGAGCACGCCAACGCGCTGGACCAGCAGGTGGGCGTGCAGCTGGCCGCGCGCCTGCAGGCCGACGCCAGCCCGCTCGTGCGGCACGAGATACTCGCAGGTACGTACAGTAACAACGCGCTGGACCAGCAGGTGGGCGTGCAGCTGGCCGCGCGCCTGCAGGCCGACGCCAGCCCGCTCGTGCGGCACGAGATACTCGCAGGTACGTACAGTAACAACGCGCTGGACCAGCAGGTGGGCGTGCAGCTGGCCGCGCGCCTGCAGGCCGACGCCAGCCCGCTCGTGCGGCACGAGATACTCGCAGGTACGTACAGTAACAACGCGCTGGACCAGCAGGTGGGCGTGCAGCTGGCCGCGCGCCTGCAGGCCGACGCCAGCCCGCTCGTGCGGCACGAGATACTCGCAGGTACGTACAGTAACAACGCGCTGGACCAGCAGGTGGGCGTGCAGCTGGCCGCGCGCCTGCAGGCCGACGCCAGCCCGCTCGTGCGGCACGAGATACTCGCAGGTACGTACAGTAACAACGTGCTGGACCAGCAGGTGGGCGTGCAGCTGGCCGCGCGCCTGCAGGCCGACGCCAGCCCGCTCGTGCGGCACGAGATACTCGCAGGTACGTACAGTAACAACGCGCTGGACCAGCAGGTGGGCGTGCAGCTGGCCGCGCGCCTGCAGGCCGACGCCAGCCCGCTCGTGCGGCACGAGATACTCGCAGGTACGTACAGTAACAACGTGCTGGACCAGCAGGTGGGCGTGCAGCTGGCCGCGCGCCTGCAGGCCGACGCCAGCCCGCTCGTGCGGCACGAGATACTCGCAGGTACGTACAGTAACAACGCGCTGGACCAGCAGGTGGGCGTGCAGCTGGCCGCGCGCCTGCAGGCCGACGCCAGCCCGCTCGTGCGGCACGAGATACTCGCAGGTACGTACAGTAAGTATTCTTTAGACAATCCTAAAGGATACCTTTACAGTAATGTGAAGGTATCCGGCCAGCTTTTGACATGACTTTCGACATTATCACTCCTGAAAACTGAAAATGACAGCCAGAAAATTAATATAAGATCAGTCGTGAAAGAGACCCGTGCTTGCACCGCAGATGTGATTTAACGGACAATGTAAGTTCGTCAATTTGTTAGACAGTGCAGTTTCCTGACTGTACATGTGTCGTAATAACTTCCAATATAGTGAGATTGTATTTTGTTTGCAGCCATACAATGGATGGTGTTAATATTCGAACAGCACTTCATCGCCGTGTACATACAAGAGAGAGTACGAAAAAGTGACAGGTGAGACAGACTTCACGATATTATTCAGAATCATGCAAACCAAACTTCACGATGTTGTGGACGACGTACATTGTTCAGCTGATTCGCAGCAGCCGAGTGGTCGCAGTCGTAAAATCGAGTTTGAAAACAACGATGCTGAGGAAGGCAGTGAGCGTAGTGTTCTTTACTGCGAAGGAAGTGTGTGCGGTGATCAAAGGCATGGTGAGGAGTATATCCCCGGGTCACGAAAGCCTTAGCATCGAGCACCTGCAGCACGCTGGTGTACACCTACCCAGAGTGCTTTCTATGTTTTAACCCTTTTTTTGATTGAATTGATGAAATGTTTGATTAAATTTTGCCGGTCGTAGTGAACAGACGTATCGAGTAATTATTGCAATAAACAAATAATCACTTGCGAAATTGTGACCTAGTTTAAACAAACAGCCAGTAGTGATTCATACTCTTACATAAAATTTGTGAAAGGTGTGTTAGTAGAAATGACGATTATCCCTGTATGCACTATGCAAGTGCACCCAAAGATAACCCCCGGTTGGTGTAGGACTATTGCAGGATATGGAAAAATAAAAAGTTGGAGTATGGGTTTGGGTGGCTAAAGTAGACTGGTTATCAAGAAATATGAAAGAACTATGACCCCTGTCTGATCAATGCTTTATATATAGGTGCACGGATAAAATGGCCGGGGGGTGACTTGCACACTCAATAATCGGCCCCCAGAAACTATTATTATTATAATTTAAAGTGCTAAAAATATAAAAATAAGGTTAAGAAACCTAAAAGCCCGAAATGGTTTTGGAATCGGCATAGGATTTTTTTCTTTACATAGCGAATTTTACCCCTTCATATAAAAAGTTATTTTTTCGATATTTTACTGTTCTAGGAAAACCCAAAATTACTTCTATTTAATGCGTTTTAATTTGATTAACCAGTGGGTGTAGTATGCACACCTGCCTACGTACTACCATTTACCACCTCTTAGGGCCGGTTGTTTCAAACGCTTGGTTAACGTAACATACGTACGCAAGTAAAGGCTATAATTTTGTGACATAACGCTTATTTTGGTTTGACGATAGTTAGCGCCATTTTTGACGATGTGTGCGTCAAATGGACGTGAAATAACCCGCCCTTATACTCGTAGTAGTATTATAATAGTTCTTTATGCAAGTGTTGTATAATACCTAATTATGTAAACTTGCATACAAGACTATCTACACCCATGCTATATAAATCCTCCATATTTCTGAAACAGCTTATTGCCAACATTAAAATAATAATAATAACATTAAAACAACCAGTGTCATAGTAACCATAATATCATCCAAACGAGTGTTTTAATGTTGTACTAAATATCATTATGCAATTCGTTTTCAAAAAAAGAACATTATCTTATAGGTTATTCGAATTCACGTCGTATCCCGCTGGCCGCCATTTTTGTTCCATATTAGTATTGCGAAAAACTGTTTAAGAACCTTTTGTAGAGGATTTATAGCATGGGTGTAGATAAATAATATTTAAACTTTTCACAAAGACTCTTTGAGTGTCGGGTGTTCGTGTCTGAGAGTTAGAGAACAGACAGTACATCTGCTGTTTCTTCTCTCCCTCTCACAGTCCGCAATGACCGAAATTCGGTGTGGAGGGCTTATTATGAATGCTGTTGTCTGTCGTCAGGGAAACGAGTCGCGGCGGGCGCGTGGACCAGGGCTTGGACGCGCTGACGGACACGCGCTCGCACGCCAACTCGCACTCGCACGCGCTCGTGCGCAACGCCGCCGCGCTGTCGCTGCCCTCCATCGGTAAGTGTCTGTGGGTTACATTGCGCGGGACGTATGCTAATTTGGCCACACTTTTTAAGGAACAAATAAACCCGCCACCTCCTGCCCCCGCCTCGCTACAACCGCCACTGATACTAACTTCAACTCGCACTGTAACTTAAAGGCAATCGAACCTCAAATAATTCCCATTTTGCTTTCCAAAAAATATTACACCAAACAACAACCGGACAATCCAAATTTGGATCGGTGCTTCACTATCCACGATCATGGAGCGTCGCCTGTGGATCGAAAGTTCTTTGGCACGATCCGTTTTAGGAAACCCGTGATGCTGCCGCGCGCTGCTGTGCCGATCTACGTTTTTGCTAAATCAAGTTCAGTTGAACACACGTGCCTTTGCGCAATATCAAAAAACGGACATTGCTCCGATTGGCCGCGCCACCGCGTGTGCTCGGCTCGCGCGCGACACGAGCACAGCGACCGCGCATATGGTTCGCGCTCCTGTCGCGCCCGATCGTCTCTCTAGATCGTCCGGTGTGGACCCAGCTAATGAACACTCGAATGCGTCTCTTTTTTTGAATCTCAAATAATTCATTCAATAATTCATTTTGGTATCCTAAAACTACTAAATAGTCAAATATCTGCGACCAATTTGGATATAGCGCTCGCCGGCCGCCTATACTCGTACATTACATTTAAGACACACGTACATTGAATTTGCACACGTACATTGAATTCTCCTTACATGCATCCGAATTTAATTTTTTTTTATGTTACTGGTAAATTATATTGTTTTACAAGTCATCAAGTTTACTTTACTGTTGTAACGTAGGTTTCGGCTCGGTGTACATGAAGCTGTGGAACATCCTGACGACGATGGCGCGCGAGCCGCACCCGCAGATATCGCAGATGGCGACCGACATCATCAACTATATCGCTAACCAGGTATGTACAGGTTGCAGATTTCTAGGGTACATACCCTTGGGACCAGTCCTGTCTGTCTGCAGGCACATGATACAGGTGTAATGTAGTGGTCAGTGTGACCCTGTAGTAACGGCCCAAAATTATGAGTTCGAAAATCTGTTCAAATCCTGATTCCAAAATTTGGAATCAGGATTTGAACAGATTTTGGAACCGAATTAACAGATTAGAGAACCGGACGAACGAAAAAACAGATTAGAGAACCGGAAATACGTCATTTAATGACGTATTTCCGGTTCTCTATTGTGTTGCCTAAATTTTTTATCCATAATCTAAAGTGCTGTAATTTTTTTTTTCCTAATCATCATTAATTGTTCGAATGATAACTTGCCCGAATTTAATGTTACATAATATCACATTCCATAAAATTCTAATCTCTAAATACAATATGCCCTAAAGTTTTTCATAAATATTACAATCAATATTATACAAAAGACCTAAAACCGTTTTCAATAAAAGTTATAAGTCCTAAATTCAAATTATTTTATGTTTATTTATCCTAATAATGTTTTTAAAACAAAGTATTACAAAGCTGATGTTAGCGCTTGTTGCAGCAAGCGTGTAGCATGCAAGCGAGCATGCAGCAGGCATGGTTCTGTAACTTTTTTTTTTTAATAATTCACATTATATAATACAATACTTAGGACATATGACTTTATTTCATGCAAAATTAGGAGATTTAATTATTATAGTACTCGATATTATGACAGAATAGTTTTAGAAGTAAAGATAATTATAATTATGTAGAAAAAAAAAACCGAATTTTTGAACATTATGGTTTACTGAAGTTTATTGCAAACGTGTTAGGTATGGATAATGATTTTCGGACAAACAATTTTAGGAGAAGAAAGGGAGTACCCCTATTTCCACCGACCATCTTTACTTAAGTATAAATTAAGTTGATTTCAGAATTACTATTACTATGCTATCGTTAAGCCTAGTTATTTTTCTTTACATCATGGGACTTAAATATAACTGGGGAATTGTGATGAAGTAACTGTTCGTGGAATACGGCAAGATGTCATGTTGATGTGCACTCGCGACCATACATACCTTACACTTGTGCAAAATTCAAAAGCTATTGAAACAACGATTACAACTTTGAGAAAATACCTTTTTCATAATAGTCTGGTTTTACACCCCATGTAACATCATATTTTTTTTTATTAACGTACGTTTGTGTGTGAACGTTCGCGTGGCGTGCAGGTGGACAGCGTGGGGCGCGAGCTGGAGCTGTCCCGCAGCAGCAAGGAGCCGTCGTCGCTGCCGCCCTCGCCCAACACGCGCTCCTCGCCGCTGCAGCACGACCACACCAGGACCTTGCCGGCAGGTACGACCGCCTGCACTATTGTCCCGCTGCAGCACGACCACACCAGTGGGGAACCGTCCTCAACACTAATATTTAACATAATTAGGAAAAACGAAAATTTTATCAGCCTAGGGTAATTTAGGAACAGTCACCTGTGGACCTTGCCGGCAGGTACGACTGACCGCCTGCACTATTGTCTCTCCTTCTCCATCCTAAGGTTGTCTTTAAAAGTCGTCTTTGCTTTTAGCGATAAGACCCCCCCACTGTGTCACCCTATGTAAAAATTTCTACATTTATATTTACGTATGGTGGAAATAGTTAAGAATATTCTATTTATGTACATATCTGTATACTAGATTCGTTTTCTTCTCTACCGATCGTTATTTCTCCTGACAGTTCATTTTGTTATGTGTATCTATTAGGTTCTGCCCGCGACTTCGTTCGCGTGAAATTCGTACTTTCCTCTAAAAATTTCGAAAATGTATGTATGATTTTTTAAATTTATTTAGATACCTAAATAAGTATTCGGGCCAATTTTTAAGTTTATAGATCAAAGGAATCAGATTTTTTAAATAAACTGTATCCCCGCTTTTCACCCCACATGGGTGGAATTTCGTAAAATCGTTTGGGAAGTGTTCATTACTTGACTCAAAGATTATTTATACCAATTTTCGAGCTAATCAAGCCACGCAGTAAAATCTTCCCCTGTAAAATTAAGTACCCCTTTTCACACAGTTAGGGGTAGATTTTCGAAAAACCCTGATACACGTTAATCTTTATTTTTAGTCCTTAATATAAATAGTGAGTTTCGAGTTGATCTGACAGCGCGTTAAAATTCTTCCACACAAATTTTGACACCCCCCAATACCTCTTTAGGGGGTAGTTTAGAAAAACAAAAAATGCCAAAGTTCATAATTTACTTAGATAAGTATTCGTGCCAAGTTTCAAGGTTTCAATTAACTCAAGGATTAAGATTTTTCATACAAACAAAATTCCCCCTTTTCACCCCCTTAAAGGTTGAATTTCCAAAAAATCCTTCTTATTGGATACCTACACTTCACAAAGAACACACCCTTCAAAATTCATGTCCCTAGGACCAACGGTTTAGGCTATGCGTTGATATCTCTGTCAGGTCGTTCAACCCCTTTTGGGGGTGAAATTATCAAAAACGCTGAGACATGTATAAATTAATTTTCAATCGTCAGCCTAAACACAAAATTTGAAGATCCTAACTTTTAAACTGACGGACTTTCATACACAACTTCATCCCCCTTTTTAACCCTTTGGGGTGGAATTATCAAAAACACTGATACACGTATAAATTAATTTTCAATCGTCAGCCTAAACACAAAATTTGAAGGTCCTAACTTTAAAACTGACGGACTTTCATACAAACTTTCATCCCCTAGGGGTTGAATTCCGAAAAATCCTTCCTTATTCCTTGTCTACGTTATAAAGGGAACCTTTGTGTAAAATTTCAGTTTTATAGGTCCAAAGGTTTGGGCTGGGCGTTGATGAGTCAGTCAGTGAGTCAGGCCTTTTGTTTTTATTTATATAGATAGTAATTTACCTTTTACATACATACCGGTCAAAATCATAACCCTCCTTTTTTATTCGCCGTAGTCGGGTAAATAATGATAAAAATGTGATGCCTTAAGCCGGAACTGATTTTGATAATTTAGTTTGAAGTTAATGTTATTTATACAATTATATGTATTATTTGTGTCTGCGTACTTTTTTTTCGACATGTAAACGCACTCTTTCCCTTTTTAGGTATTCGATTGTGTGGCTGTTCCTATATTTATTGAGCTGAATTTCTTCATTATTTGAGTAGATTTTACATTTAATGACCTTTAAATTAGTCTCTCAAATGGATAAGTATTCTTTAGTACAATATGTGTTGCCTTTTCTCTAAAAAAGGATTCAAAAATTTATTGTATTTTTAATAAGCTTAGATGAAGAAATTGGGAATGATGAGTGTTTGAAAACATTAAATAAGCATTTAAAAGTCATTAAATGAACAATATCTAAAAATTCTTATCACATTTTTGTGAAAATGCCCATATTGAAGAATAATGTTCATAGCTCATGATAGAAACGTGTGTGCGCAGGTAACCGGCGCGGCAAGGCGGGCCTGCCGCACACCATCTCCGAGGACTCGGTGGCCATCCGCGACAGGGACCTGCGCGACAGAGACAGCACCTCTTCTAATTCTAGTGAGTCCTGTTTTATAATATTAATAATATATCCTTTATTTCGGACCGCACATACAATATACAAAATCCATAAAATATTAGTTACAACGACTTGAAAAGTGTGTGTATTTTATGTACAGTCAAGAGCATCAATATATTACTACGGACAGCTTGGGAATAATTTATTTATTTATAGGAGAACCAGCAGCTATAACAAAAGCTATAAAAAAGATATATAAAAAAGATACCTATAAAAAAGATATAAAGCCAATTACAGGTTCTCACAAGTAAAAACAGAAAATGTATTAGAAATCTTAGGATCACTAACAAGCACGATAGAAAAGAATACATTTTATAAGGTATATAAGCACTATGCACTTCTAAAAAAGTCAGCGTTCAGCCGAGTGCGCGCAGAATAGCTCAAGTCGCTAGGGTGAGCCAGAAGGTTACTGGAACGCTGCGGGCTCTGTACCGTTTGAAAAATTTATTACCGTCAAGTACGAAGACAGTGCTTGTGCAGTCCCTTATTTTCCCTATCATCGATTATGGTGATGTGTGCTACTATGACCTGAATGCAGATCTCAACAAACTTGACCGTCTTCTCAATAACTGCATTCGATTCGTTTTCAATCTGCGTAAATATGATCATGTCTCTGCGCATCGGTCGCTTCTAAAGTGGTTGCCCATACGCCAGCGTTGAGAACTAAGGGCGCTAACCACCTTGTTCTCATTTCTTGATTCTCCGTCTTCCCCTGGTTATCTAGCCCTCCACTTTCAGTACATTTGCGCCAGCCACAATAGAAATCTACGATCATCACACAATCGTTTTCTCCAATGTCCCACTCACCGCACAGATTTTATTCACTCTTCCTTCTTCGTTCAGTCTATCTCTCTGTGGAATGCGCTCCCCCAGGAAATCAGGATGGCAACCAACCGACTATCCTTTAAAGTTAAGATTCGCGAGCACATTCGCAAGAAGCTGGCAGTATCATCACAACGGTAATATTTTCTCATTGTTTGTCTTATTTCTTTTTAGTTAGTAAGTATATTCAAGTATTTATATTTGTGCTTATATTTATATGTAATTAGTTATATATTATATTCATAGTTTTAATAGGTTTATGCGTATCTTTATATTTAAAATATTTATTCCTCAATTTTCATGATTGCACCTACCACTGTTTGTCTCTGCATCACCCAAAGGTTGACTGGTAGAAAATTCTTATGGCATTAAGTCCGCCTCTGTACATTTATGTGCTTGAAGTATTAAATAAATAAGTAAATGTCATGATTTGTGTTTATTCGAAATTTACAGACAAAACAAAAAAAACACATTATTACAACACATTATTTATCAATATAGTTTTGGAATCCCTATTCTTTTTGTCGGTTATTTTACTGAATTGGTGTTTTGGCGTGGGGAGTACGCCGATGCGTTTATGCGCAAGCGTTCAAAAGGTTAATAGAACTCAATCAGCATACGAAAAGAACGTCAATGGTCTAGTTTAGATCGTGCGTGCCGCCGGCCCACGAGACTGCAAATGGGCTCGCGTGACGTTCACATATACTCGACGCGTTCGAGCGTTTGTGGAGGAAGTTATTGTGACAAATGAGGTTATGTTCTTCTGAGACTATTTTAGATAAAAGTCTTTTATTTTTTTATTCTGCAGGTCAACCAGTGAAGAAGGCAATAGTGACAACGCAGTTCGTGGAGTGGGCGTCGTCGGCGTTCGCGCGGCCCGAGGGCGGCGACAGCTGGCGCTCGGACTGCGAGAGCCGGCCGCACCACGAGCGCGTGTGGCGGTACGCGCGCAACCGCAGCCTCAGGAAGGAGGCCGCCGGTGAGACACATACATCTAGGTGTTCAGTTCGCGCGGCCCGAGGGCGGCGACAGCTGGCGCTCGGACTGCGAGAGCCGGCCGCACCACGAGCGCGTGTGGCGGTACGCGCGCAACCGCAGCCTCAGGAAGGAGGCCGCCGGTGAGACACATACATCTAGGTGTTCAGTTCGCGCGGCCCGAGGGCGGCGACAGCTGGCGCTCGGACTGCGAGAGCCGGCCGCACCACGAGCGCGTGTGGCGGTACGCGCGCAACCGCAGCCTCAGGAAGGAGGCCGCCGGTGAGACACATACATCTAGGTGTTCAGTTCGCGCGGCCCGAGGGCGGCGACAGCTGGCGCTCGGACTGCGAGAGCCGGCCGCACCACGAGCGCGTGTGGCGGTACGCGCGCAACCGCAGCCTCAGGAAGGAGGCCGCCGGTGAGACACATACATCTAGGTGTTCAGTTCGCGCGGCCCGAGGGCGGCGACAGCTGGCGCTCGGACTGCGAGAGCCGGCCGCACCACGAGCGCGTGTGGCGGTACGCGCGCAACCGCAGCCTCAGGAAGGAGGCCGCCGGTGAGACACATACATCTAGGTGTTCAGTTCGCGCGGCCCGAGGGCGGCGACAGCTGGCGCTCGGACTGCGAGAGCCGGCCGCACCACGAGCGCGTGTGGCGGTACGCGCGCAACCGCAGCCTCAGGAAGGAGGCCGCCGGTGAGACACATACATCTAGGTGTTCAGTTCGCGCGGCCCGAGGGCGGCGACAGCTGGCGCTCGGACTGCGAGAGCCGGCCGCACCACGAGCGCGTGTGGCGGTACGCGCGCAACCGCAGCCTCAGGAAGGAGGCCGCCGGTGAGACACATACATCTAGGTGTTCAGTTCGCGCGGCCCGAGGGCGGCGACAGCTGGCGCTCGGACTGCGAGAGCCGGCCGCACCACGAGCGCGTGTGGCGGTACGCGCGCAACCGCAGCCTCAGGAAGGAGGCCGCCGGTGAGACACATACATCTAGGTGTTCAGTTCACGCGGCCCGAGGGCGGCGACAGCTGGCGCTCGGACTGCGAGAGCCGGCCGCACCACGAGCGCGTGTGGCGGTACGCGCGCAACCGCAGCCTCAGGAAGGAGGCCGCCGGTGAGACACATACATCTAGGTGTTCAGTTCGCGCGGCCCGAGGGCGGCGACAGCTGGCGCTCGGACTGCGAGAGCCGGCCGCACCACGAGCGCGTGTGGCGGTACGCGCGCAACCGCAGCCTCAGGAAGGAGGCCGCCGGTGAGACACATACATCTAGGTGTTCAGTTCGCGCGGCCCGAGGGCGGCGACAGCTGGCGCTCGGACTGCGAGAGCCGGCCGCACCACGAGCGCGTGTGGCGGTACGCGCGCAACCGCAGCCTCAGGAAGGAGGCCGCCGGTGAGACACATACATCTAGGTGTTCAGTTCGCGCGGCCCGAGGGCGGCGACAGCTGGCGCTCGGACTGCGAGAGCCGGCCGCACCACGAGCGCGTGTGGCGGTACGCGCGCAACCGCAGCCTCAGGAAGGAGGCCGCCGGTGAGACACATACATCTAGGTGTTCAGTTCGCGCGGCCCGAGGGCGGCGACAGCTGGCGCTCGGACTGCGAGAGCCGGCCGCACCACGAGCGCGTGTGGCGGTACGCGCGCAACCGCAGCCTCAGGAAGGAGGCCGCCGGTGAGACACATACATCTAGGTGTTCAGTTCGCGCGGCCCGAGGGCGGCGACAGCTGGCGCTCGGACTGCGAGAGCCGGCCGCACCACGAGCGCGTGTGGCGGTACGCGCGCAACCGCAGCCTCAGGAAGGAGGCCGCCGGTGAGACACATACATCTAGGTGTTCAGTTCGCGCGGCCCGAGGGCGGCGACAGCTGGCGCTCGGACTGCGAGAGCCGGCCGCACCACGAGCGCGTGTGGCGGTACGCGCGCAACCGCAGCCTCAGGAAGGAGGCCGCCGGTGAGACACATACATCTAGGTGTTCAGTTCGCGCGGCCCGAGGGCGGCGACAGCTGGCGCTCGGACTGCGAGAGCCGGCCGCACCACGAGCGCGTGTGGCGGTACGCGCGCAACCGCAGCCTCAGGAAGGAGGCCGCCGGTGAGACACATACATCTAGGTGTTCAGTTCGCGCGGCCCGAGGGCGGCGACAGCTGGCGCTCGGACTGCGAGAGCCGGCCGCACCACGAGCGCGTGTGGCGGTACGCGCGCAACCGCAGCCTCAGGAAGGAGGCCGCCGGTGAGACACATACATCTAGGTGTTCAGTTCGCGCGGCCCGAGGGCGGCGACAGCTGGCGCTCGGACTGCGAGAGCCGGCCGCACCACGAGCGCGTGTGGCGGTACGCGCGCAACCGCAGCCTCAGGAAGGAGGCCGCCGGTGAGACACATACATCTAGGTGTTCAGTTCGCGCGGCCCGAGGGCGGCGACAGCTGGCGCTCGGACTGCGAGAGCCGGCCGCACCACGAGCGCGTGTGGCGGTACGCGCGCAACCGCAGCCTCAGGAAGGAGGCCGCCGGTGAGACACATACATCTAGGTGTTCAGTTCGCGCGGCCCGAGGGCGGCGACAGCTGGCGCTCGGACTGCGAGAGCCGGCCGCACCACGAGCGCGTGTGGCGGTACGCGCGCAACCGCAGCCTCAGGAAGGAGGCCGCCGGTGAGACACATACATCTAGGTGTTCAGTTCGCGCGGCCCGAGGGCGGCGACAGCTGGCGCTCGGACTGCGAGAGCCGGCCGCACCACGAGCGCGTGTGGCGGTACGCGCGCAACCGCAGCCTCAGGAAGGAGGCCGCCGGTGAGACACATACATCTAGGTGTTCAGTTCGCGCGGCCCGAGGGCGGCGACAGCTGGCGCTCGGACTGCGAGAGCCGGCCGCACCACGAGCGCGTGTGGCGGTACGCGCGCAACCGCAGCCTCAGGAAGGAGGCCGCCGGTGAGACACATACATCTAGGTGTTCAGTTCGCGCGGCCCGAGGGCGGCGACAGCTGGCGCTCGGACTGCGAGAGCCGGCCGCACCACGAGCGCGTGTGGCGGTACGCGCGCAACCGCAGCCTCAGGAAGGAGGCCGCCGGTGAGACACATACATCTAGGTGTTCAGTTCGCGCGGCCCGAGGGCGGCGACAGCTGGCGCTCGGACTGCGAGAGCCGGCCGCACCACGAGCGCGTGTGGCGGTACGCGCGCAACCGCAGCCTCAGGAAGGAGGCCGCCGGTGAGACACATACATCTAGGTGTTCAGTTCGCGCGGCCCGAGGGCGGCGACAGCTGGCGCTCGGACTGCGAGAGCCGGCCGCACCACGAGCGCGTGTGGCGGTACGCGCGCAACCGCAGCCTCAGGAAGGAGGCCGCCGGTGAGACACATACATCTAGGTGTTCAGTTCGCGCGGCCCGAGGGCGGCGACAGCTGGCGCTCGGACTGCGAGAGCCGGCCGCACCACGAGCGCGTGTGGCGGTACGCGCGCAACCGCAGCCTCAGGAAGGAGGCCGCCGGTGAGACACATACATCTAGGTGTTCAGTTCGCGCGGCCCGAGGGCGGCGACAGCTGGCGCTCGGACTGCGAGAGCCGGCCGCACCACGAGCGCGTGTGGCGGTACGCGCGCAACCGCAGCCTCAGGAAGGAGGCCGCCGGTGAGACACATACATCTAGGTGTTCAGTTCGCGCGGCCCGAGGGCCTATACTTTTGAAAGCGATATGTTACGTTGTCTGCGCCGGACCGCGTCCTTTCTTTATGATTCCTATACATCCGAACCTCTCCAAAATTTTGGCCAAGTTGCCTTCCTTTTGTTTGTTGGAATTCCCCTCTGACCGGTGCTTGTGTCGGTGCTGCAGGCCTGCTGCACGCGCGCGTGACCCGCCTGGAGACGCAGGCCTTCCACTCGCGCTGCCCGCTGCCGCCCGCAGTGGTGCTGTTCCATCCCTACGAGCAGCACGCCGCCGTCGCCTCCAAGGACAACTTCGGGTTAGTATCACACGCGCTATACTGTACAGTACCACACATACTGCGTGCAGTACACACAACAGTACTGCATCTACCAGTGACAAAAGCTTCATACAAACAATCAAAGTCATTTAAAGTTACGAAACAAGCTGATTACCACTTGAAGAAACAGCCATTAGTTTAATAGCGGTCCATAGAAATATTTTGTGTACCAGGCGTGTATAAGTGGCGAGGCGCCCCGTGGCGCGCTGACAAAAATGTTCTGGGATATTCTAGACGAAGTCAAGCGGAGAGCGGGACACGACAGCGGTTAAACAACAAAACACCTATTCTTTGAATTTCAACAATAAAACAAATTGTTCTTGTCAGCTGATTGTTGGTTGTCTACCTACCTACAGCCGAATTCTGGGCAGAGTCCATTTAGATTCCTATCGACACGCTAAGAAGAAGACTTACCTACACGTACAGATGTGAACTGTAAGAAGACAAAAGTGCATAGCGCGGATTTATTTGATCAAAAATCTTACCAGGGATAGGCAGTCGTGGACATACCTACTGCTGCTGTTACCCCGGACACGCTGTTTTTGAGAATGTCTTTACCTACAGAATACCCAATGTCTTTGCCCAACCGAACCGCACCGAACGCTCGCGCGGCTTGCTAGCGTTCGACTCTTTTGATCATTTGTAAAAACAAGAAAGAGCCAGTATTTATTATTTGCGTAAAATAATTTTAAGATATTTAATTTTAAAAATAAAATAATATTTGTTTTTTGTCTCTATGCCTTCTTTACCACCTGGTGCATCTCGTAAATAAAATATTTCGTGTATGAATAGATATAACAATAACAAGTCAATAGTCATTTCAATATTTGTTTTGTTTTGCACAAAAATAGTGTCGAAATTTGTTTTTCCTTATTTTTTAATCCATTCTAACGTTCAAATTATGGATACTGCACATGAAGTAACCGCGTAAGATGTGGCACTTCTTCAGTCTGGGCTTAGTCAGCGAAACAAGTGCAGAACTTCATGCAAGTCATTCTGCCGTTCAGAGAATTAACCATCAGTACCTGGTGACTGACAGCCTCGTGCGTCGTCCAGGCGAACCACGAAAGGGGGCATTACAGCACATGATCTGTTTATCACCACCGGTCACCAGTTGTGTCTATTGTCATTTGTGATGTTTAAAAAATGGTGATTCTCAAGAAATGAGAGTAAACGTTGTTTATACATTGACAGGATCTGGGACTGGGGCACGGCGGCCAAGCTGTGCGTGGGGTCGTGGCGACGCGCGTGGGGCCGCATCACGGCCCTGGCCTACCTCAACGCGCACCAGCACGCGCTGCTGGCCGTGGCCTCGCACACCGGCAACCTCGCCATCTACAGGTACACTACACTCCATCCGGGACTGGGGCACGGTACAAGCTGTGCGTGGGCCGCATCACGGCCCTGGCCTACCTCAACGCGCACCAGCACGCGCTGCTGGCCGTGGCCTCGCACACCGGCAACCTCGCCATCTACAGGTACACTACACTCCATCCGGGACTGGGGCACGGTACAAGCTGTGCGTGGGCCGCATCACGGCCCTGGCCTACCTCAACGCGCACCAGCACGCGCTGCTGGCCGTGGCCTCGCACACCGGCAACCTCGCCATCTACAGGTACACTACACTCCATCCGGGACTGGGGCACGGTACAAGCTGTGCGTGGGCCGCATCACGGCCCTGGCCTACCTCAACGCGCACCAGCACGCGCTGCTGGCCGTGGCCTCGCACACCGGCAACCTCGCCATCTACAGGTACACTACACTCCATCCGGGACTGGGGCACGGTACAAGCTGTGCGTGGGCCGCATCACGGCCCTGGCCTACCTCAACGCGCACCAGCACGCGCTGCTGGCCGTGGCCTCGCACACCGGCAACCTCGCCATCTACAGGTACACTACACTCCATCCGGGACTGGGGCACGGTACAAGCTGTGCGTGGGCCGCATCACGGCCCTGGCCTACCTCAACGCGCACCAGCACGCGCTGCTGGCCGTGGCCTCGCACACCGGCAACCTCGCCATCTACAGGTACACTACACTCCATCCGGGACTGGGGCACGGTACAAGCTGTGCGTGGGCCGCATCACGGCCCTGGCCTACCTCAACGCGCACCAGCACGCGCTGCTGGCCGTGGCCTCGCACACCGGCAACCTCGCCATCTACAGGTACACTACACTCCATCCGGGACTGGGGCACGGTACAAGCTGTGCGTGGGCCGCATCACGGCCCTGGCCTACCTCAACGCGCACCAGCACGCGCCTTTATACAACATTATTTTTAGTATATGCGAAACCCGAAACACGTGTCTAGTATTTTTATGTAAAGAATCTATGTACAAAATTTCAAAACTGTATCATGAATAATCACCAAGTTATAAGCTTGTTATGTTACCTGTTTGTCCGTCCAAACACATGGTCTCCCCCACCGCGTGCCTAAACGTACCGCGCGGCGATTGTATTGTAATTAACTGGTGATAACATTTTCCATCACACTTGCAGGCTTTGGACTGTCGTAATGGTCAAGTGTAGGTAGTTATTATAATGTACTTTATTCGTAAATAAATGCAGCCGTAAGCTACGAATAAGTAATTACTTATTCGTAAGCCGTAAGTGATACAATGTAGTCAATGCGATTTGTTCAAAGTGGATGAAAAGTGTTAAACATCGCATTACTTAACCACAGCAGGCTGTAGGTACAGATAATAACTTTCTACAATTAACCATCTTGGCGTGTTTAAAAATGTTAATCATCACGGCAAAGCATTGTGTTTCACGATACTCTGATTGCTCCTCGTACCGCTGCACTGCCAGGAATACGTTATCACTGTTATCGTTGTTTCTGTGTACTGGACGTTTGTGTATGAGAAAGTCATGGTTACACGACACTTTTTACATACGATAGGTAAGTACACGATCAACCGAAACACAACTCGGCCTCGGCGGCCGCGCGCTCGCGATTATGCAGTTGGACCCACGCGACACGTGCGCGCCAACCAGTGGTACCCGGGTGACTGAGGTTGCTGCACCCCCGCCCCGGTCGCCCCGCTCGCTGTGCGTCCGCGCCGCGCCATTGCATTGTGCGCGTATGGTAGATAACTACCTACTTAGTCGCTCCTCGGGGCACAGTATAATATACTCGGGGTGTCCAACTATTAACCTTTTTTACATATTTTTGGGCCAAAATATAACATGGGGTAAAAATTATTGGAATCGATTCAGTTACTTATTCTGAACAAACTATATTCAGGTTTCGCATATACTAAAAATAATGTTGTATATTATTATAATAAATTAATACAAAATATTCTTAAACGTTTTGAACGAGTATCTATTGTATGTCTCGCCTATTCCTCACCTTTTGGTAAGGGCAACTAGAATTATATATTTTTTTGGAAAGTGGTTTGTCATGAGCTATTTGACATAATTGCGTTCCCGCAGACCGTCGGGCAGCAGCATGGAGCCGGCGCTGGTGTCGGCGTGGCGCGCCCTGGACGTGCGGCCCGGCGCCGACTACCGGCCGCCGCCCGGACAGGCCGTCTACAGTACGTACACACACACACACACGCAGTCGCACACTGTATACACTGGGTTACGGATATCACGCTAAAATTGTTTCCATCAATTTAGCACAAGATTCCAGCGCCCTATCATCGGTTATTTTAAAAAACGTGTTCAGTTGGGAAACCCCCGTCAGGAACGACGGTCCATACGCGATACTCGCACGCACCACACACACTCGTATATAATAGAAAGAGACTGATGAGAGAAAGTCACATGGAGGTGGCATAAAGGTTTTTCCTTATGTGACGATTTCTACCAGTCCATTCCCACCGCAAGCCGCGTTAAGAAACGTTCTAAAAACATACTGTTTCACACTTAAGTACAATTCTTACACGATCGAAATGTATGAATACACTAATAGTTTGTGGAATAACCGACAAAAATTTTCAACGCTGGGTTTGGAATCACGTACTGATTTCAACAGTTTGCGCGTCGATGTTTCTTACACCCTGTAGAAATGACACTACACTCTGTCCACTAGGTTATTCGTGTTTTGACAGCTGCCTTACAACGTAACTATTCCAGATTACGTAAAAGTTAACCTTAACACAAACAATACCTATACCTGAGGCGTCCAGGCAATGTATGAAATATTATGATATTATTGTCCGTTACATACTTTGCCTAGATAATGTATACATTTCCCAGGGATTGTATAGATTAACTGCTGGTTCACCGGCAATGTATAAAGAAAAAAAATAGATTTGGTCTATATTTATCAATGTTATGTAACTACCATGGGAGAAACGAACATCTGCCTGCTTGCTCGCCGCTTTCGTCTTTTTCACACATTGCCGGCTGCGCATTCAGTACTGTATAGAATGCCTAGGCAAAGTATAAAATAAATAATATTTAATACATTACCTAAACGTTTTAGGTATTCTACAGGGTGAAATTGAACACATGCGACAAATCGAAATGGGAGATTGCACTCATTATTATGAACAACTTTTGCTATGGGACCAAACCTGAAATCGCGAAAAAAAAATCAGCTGTTCCCTACATTTATGTTCGCATAACTCCTCAAAATGTAGGGAACAACAGATTTTTTTTTCGCGATTTCAGGTTTGGTCCCATAGTAAAAGTTGTTCATAATAATGAGTACAATATCCCATTTCGATTTGTCGCATGTGTTCAATTTCACCCTGTATACATTGCCTAGGTATTGTATAGAATACCGGATTATACAGATTGCCGGTAACATATACACTACAACACAATTGATGAATGATTGAACCTGTGCATAATTTATTTTTACGCTGATTTCCGCTTAAAAGCTGCAAAAAATTACTTTTTTTGTATTTAACAATAACACTAGTTTACACGACTTTTGTTTATGAAATGGAATATACAAGGTGTAACAGAATAAACGCAAGACCTGGCAGAAGTTTGTTTATAATTGACTACTGAATTGATTTCAGTAACTTTTGATATAGGTATTTTTTTTTAAATTTATGTCTTTTGCCATACTGACCGCCGATTGAGTCAATGAAAATTAAATCTTATTTTAAGGCAATAAGACTCAATTTTAAATGCATAAAGTAATGCTAAAGTCAACACGATTTCCTTTATAATAATAGTTAGCTTTAAAGAATTTAAGTTTTCGTCATTGTATTATGCTTTTAACTCAACACTAATTGGGGTGTATGAGGTCTTGCGTTAATTATGTTACATATTGTATACGGTTACGTTACTTTGGGTGTCTACATCTCGGAAAAAATATTTTAAAAAATCCAGCACGTCAGTTTTTGTTAATATTTATTAAGAAGATTTTTACAAAAAAGTACATCTAAATACACAATAGACAGTTAAAAAATTGGGTAGTTTTTGCTCATTTTTTGTAAATATTTTCATCTGTATCTCTCACAACAGACCAACAATAGTCACCTAGCATATTTTGATCCTAAAAACCTTTATAACTTTGCTCAAATGATTTTAAATCTTGGTGAAATCGCTCACCGTGTTCATGACTCACACTACCAAGATTTTCTGGAAAAACATCTAAATGGGAGTGCAGAAAATAAATTTTTAGTGACATATTTACACCCATACGCTCATAATTTTGCAATAGATCTTCAACAATCTCTCTGTAATTAAATTGTCACTTTCTTATTGCCTAAAAAAATTTTAACGACACTTTTGAAATAGTTCCAGGCTCCTTTTTCTACCTCGGTTAAAAGGCTCTCGAATTTTGTATCGTCCAATATTCTCCCGATTTGAGGACCCACAAATATTCCTTCCTTTAATTTTGCCGAAGAAAGATTCGTAAATACAGAGAAGAGGTATTGATATGCAGGCTTGGACTTATCCAAAGCTTTGATAAAATCTGCAATTAGTGCAAATCACTTGAAGAACCATTGATATATTAAAAAAAAATATATCAGTGTGAGGAACCCAATTTTTATCTTGATTTGACACCGGAAATCCAAAATAATGTAAATAGGCTTCTTGCAATGGTTTTGTTATATGGAAACCACGATTTAACTGAACAATTTTCCCACAAACATAACAAAATCGATTTGGATGTAGTTTACACACTCTAGATGACATTTTTATATTATTATGTCACCGGAAAATAACAAGAACCGCAAATTTATAAATTTCCTAAGAAATTTATAAACTTTCGTAGGATTCTAAACGAGAGATAAATTGTATTATTTTACGCCCACATTTTCGTAAATTTATCAATTTGCGACGTCTCGTGGTAAATTTATAAACTATCGGATATCCATTCGTAAGATTCTAAACGGTTCGACCAATCACAGAAGAGCATTTAATTTTACGCTTTTTTAAAATACGGAAAATAACACACTGCTCTCTGATTGGTCGATGTTGACAGTGGCAATAGTTGTGTCCATAGACTTAGGTACAATTATGGGTCTAGTTTAGTAACCTTAGCAAAATAAAACTATTTTCACAGTTTCAACATTAAAAACTTTACAAAAAACACACGAACAACCGGTTTTTTTATGTTCCGTGGCGTGGCGAACAATGGCGGTAGAGAGGAAGGAGAAGGAACACGTGACATATTCAACCAATCAGAGCGCACATGGCGTTTGGTTATTGCGTACTTATTATTTTACGCGTGAGTTCGGTAAGTTTATCAATTTGCGAAAATGTGGGCGTAAAATAATACAATTTATCTCTCGTTTAGAATCCTACGAAAGTTTATAAATTTCCTAGGAAATTTATAAATTTGCGGTTCTTGTTATTTTCCAGTGACATATATAAGACTTTTGAATCACACAGCACACAGTTGCTTACAAAATAGAACAATAAACGTATTTAAATAATTGCGGGTAGATAAAAAACAAAGACCTCTATATCTCAGAATTGTGACGTGCTACGAAAAATATTTTTTTTTTAATTACCGTCCATAGCCTACATCCATACTAATATTATAAATTCGAAAGTAACTCTGTCTGTCTGTCTGTGTGTTACCTTTTCACGCCTAAACCGCTGAACCGATTTAGATGAAATTTGGTATAGACATAGTCCCGGGAAAGGACATAGCATACTTTTATCCCGATATTCCCACGGGATCGAGACTTATGCGGGTGAAACCGCGGGGCGCAGCTAGTAAATAATATAAGCATGTTTCATTGCATGAACAAAAAAAAAATTTTTTGTAAACTAGTGTAATAAACACAGGCATAGAAACCGCACCATTATTTATTCGACAGCAAAAAATCTATATTGATACTACATACAAATTAAAGTGTAAATTATCGAAATCTGTGCGAAACGTTGCTGCAATCGCTAGTTCCGTCTGTCGAAAAAGGTTCACCTAGTGGACAGTGTACCCGTATGATACGCGCCACGCTGTAGCCGCGGACAAGAGTTTCTTAAGAAAGCGGTGCCGTCACATAACGCATATTGCGGCCGCTATACAGACGGCAACACTTTCTTAAACAACCCTAGCTCAATAACTATGACTGTTGTGGTACAGTAAACGTGTCACAACAGAGAGCACGGTGGAGGTCTTGTGACTTGTCGGTGTTGTCGGCGTTTTACATAACTTGCTCAACGTTATTGTTAATTGGTTCATACAACACTACAGTTCAGCTTGTTACGAACGTAACTAACAAGTTCATGCCATTCGTGTGACTAAATCAAAACTCGACTCCATTCATAACTGCATGTCCACAAAATTCAAACCATCATTTAACAAATATTGGCAATTGTTATTGGACAAACAGTCTTTTGGTTGTAGTTTCTTGTTTAGATGATTTCAAAGTGCTAGCTTTCACACAGTAGAACAGTGTTGGCGCTGATTCTGTGGCGTACGGCGTACCGAGTGATCTACGACTATCTTGTACCGACAGCCTGCGACAACTGTCTAACTAGTTTATATTTTGTAAGTCTATTATCATGCGGCACTCGTTTTGTCTATCTGCGAAATAAAGCCCGAAAAAGTATCGAACGTAAGTAACCGATTGATGCTGTAGGCTGTAGCTTGTCAGTAACATTACCTACCTACAGAAACAAACTAAGAATAATAAGTCGCAGACGTCCCCGTGAACGATCAGATGTTCCATGAACGTAGGTGGGCTTAGATTTCGACCAAACGAACATAGAACAAGAGCGTCATTATTTTCATGTTGAAAGAATGAACGCTCTGTCTCTGTTTATACAAAAATAATTTAATAGTGTGGACATAGAATGTGCAATTGACGTTGACGCGATAGTGAAGCTTGTATCATTCGCTATTTGTACCCGGTTGCAGTAACACTAGGAGAGCCCACAATAATGCCTAATTATCATTGCACTGTTGGGGCTTCTACTCTCGGTGCTACGCCGAGCATATAAATTCCACTAACGCGCTTTAATTTAAGCGTTTTAAATTTAGGTGTCGTCTAGTGTTAGTGAAATCGAACATTACAGCGACGACTTAGGTCGCGTCCGACAGTTTGCTGCAGGTTTAATTTCACAAAATAATATGACAGTTCTTATCTTTTCCAATAAATATTTTTGACTTGCGATTTAAACATAGTACCTAACCAGTTACAGATACTTAGTGCCATCCACGAAGACGCGCCAGACTCTTCCTCCTAATCGCTAGTGGTTATCGCTTGGTAATTCTTCGAGGTTTTTTTTTTTCTATACACACTAGTTATCCACTAATAAGTAATCAGTTTGTATCGACAAAACCAAAACACTAGCAGAATGTTGTACACTTGTACTGTAACCGCTTAGGAAGAGGAGTGGGGCGCGCCTTCGTGGATGGCACCATCGGTACCGTCTGTGCGGTGCGCACAGCATCAGAGCCACAGTTTGTACAGTAAGTTGAGTGTCGACTGCCATGTGTTGACGTTGGTGTCGTGTTGGGGAGCAGGTCTAGCGCAGCTGGTGTCGGAGCAGTTCGCGTCGGCCGAGGACAAGCAGGCCGCCACCAAGGGCAAGCAGGACGCCAGCCGTGAGTACATGTCGCGGCATCTCACTCACACAACGCTACAAGGCCCTTTTGGTGCGTGTACAAAATGCCATCGTTGTTGCTTGTTTTGTGATTACAATTTCACAAATGTTGACCAACAGCGCCCTGTCAACGTCATACAGGCGCCACAAGACCTTGTAGCGCTCCACTCACCACTCACATCGGAATAGGTAGTGCAATGTATGGTTGACGTCGTTATAGAACACACCCTTTATATTAGAATGAATGCGCCTGCGGGATTCCGAGATTGATTGTCTCTTGTAATCCCGGAACATGAGTAGTACTTTTACGGCATGCATTAACTATTCCGAGCAGTGCTCATCACATTACGTGTACCTCACCTTTGTCATCGTATGTCAACATAATATGTATTGCTGTCATTTACTATTGTTAGTGCAAAGGTTTTACTGTGGACCACATTAGAGACTACATTATTCGTTCGATAAATTATGATATATTTTTGATAAGAATCAATTAAATTGATTATTATTATAAACTTCATGATCTGCACGTCTACAGTAAATACCCCTTGCTCTAGGGAATACGTGAAATCATTCGAGTTTCGTTTCGTTTTGCAAACTTATTTTTCAAATGTTTCGTTTTAATTTTTTTCTTACTTTACTTACGTGCCCAGAGCGCTGCGGGGTAATTGTGTCTAACAGTAGCTATGGCTTTCATTTTGACAGTTCAACAACATTCATTGCGTTATTTACGTTGTTGAGCAGACACATTTTTCGAACTTATGAAGCAATGGATTAACAATATCCTTCAAAATGATTCAGATTGAGATCGATAGTTGGTTACGCAATTAGGGTGCTAGTATTAAATGATACACCGAGTTTTAGAAAAAGAGGAAATGTTTAACAAAACGGTGCTATTGTTTAGCGGTTGTTTCCTAGCAATTTATGAAAAAATGTTTTTGGAAACTACATTTGTCTATAATTATTTTTCATGAGTTTCTTGACAGACACGGGCGCATTTTCGACGCGATGTTTATTTCTTGCGCACTGTTTGGGGAACGGAACCTGCAAAGTTATTCACAACCATTCCATACGCTTCCGTGACAAATGGAACAATCAATGTTATCGAAGAAGTCTTCTAAACTCTAAAACACAAATCCGAAACCCGAAAATATTGTCAGTTTAAACCAAGTAGACGTCCGCTATTTTTCCGACAGCTATTTGCTGTCTGGGGCAAGGCAAATCAGGTAACCGAAAATGTGTCTTTTTTGACACGGAAGCCTGTCCAATGGTTGGAATAGCTATGCTGTTCGGGGCTAGCTTGGGTCTGACGGCGTGTCGTGTTGCAGTGGGCCACGCCGCGGCCGGGGCGGCGCCCTACGCGCCCACGCCGCCGCCCACGCTCCTGCGCTGGTGTGCCGCGCGACGCACCCTCGCGCTGGCGGGACGCGCCGCGCGGGTGCGGCTGTGGGACGCCAGCACCGAGCTGCTGCTCACCGACATCGACACCGGTATGTACGCTCTCGCCGCGCGGCTGTGGGACGCCAGCACCGAGCTGCTGCTCACCGACATCGACACCGGTATGTACGCTCTCGCCGCGCGGCTGTGGGACGCCAGCACCGAGCTGCTGCTCACCGACATCGACACCGGTATGTACGCTCTCGCCGCGCGGCTGTGGGACGCCAGCACCGAGCTGCTGCTCACCGACATCGACACCGGTATGTACGCTCTCGCCGCGCGGCTGTGGGACGCCAGCACCGAGCTGCTGCTCACCGACATCGACACCGGTATGTACGCTCTCGCCGCGCGGCTGTGGGACGCCAGCACCGAGCTGCTGCTCACCGACATCGACACCGGTATGTACGCTCTCGCCGCGCGGCTGTGGGACGCCAGCACCGAGCTGCTGCTCACCGACATCGACACCGGTATGTACGCTCTCGCCGCGCGGCTGTGGGACGCCAGCACCGAGCTGCTGCTCACCGACATCGACACCGGTATGTACGCTCTCGCCGCGCGGCTGTGGGACGCCAGCACCGAGCTGCTGCTCACCGACATCGACACCGGTATGTACGCTCTCGCCGCGCGGCTGTGGGACGCCAGCACCGAGCTGCTGCTCACCGACATCGACACCGGTATGTACGCTCTCGCCGCGCGGCTGTGGGACGCCAGCACCGAGCTGCTGCTCACCGACATCGACACCGGTATGTACGCTCTCGCCGCGCGGCTGTGGGACGCCAGCACCGAGCTGCTGCTCACCGACATCGACACCGGTATGTACGCTCTCGCCGCGCGGCTGTGGGACGCCAGCACCGAGCTGCTGCTCACCGACATCGACACCGGTATGTACGCTCTCGCCGCGCGGCTGTGGGACGCCAGCACCGAGCTGCTGCTCACCGACATCGACACCGGTATGTACGCTCTCGCCGCGCGGGTGCGGCTGTGGGACGCCAGCACCGAGCTGCTGCTCACCGACATCGACACCGGTATGTACGCTCTCGCCGCGCGGCTGTGGGACGCCAGCACCGAACTGCTGCTCACCGACATCGACACCGGTATGTACGCTCTCGCCGCGCGGCTGTGGGACGCCAGCACCGAGCTGCTGCTCACCGACATCGACACCGGTATGTACGCTCTCGCCGCGCGGCTGTGGGACGCCAGCACCGAGCTGCTGCTCACCGACATCGACACCGGTATGTACGTTCTCGCCGCGCGGCTGTGGGACGCCAGCACCGAGCTGCTGCTCACCGACATCGACACCGGTATGTACGCTCTCGCCGCGCGGCTGTGGGACGCCAGCACCGAGCTGCTGCTCACCGACATCGACACCGGTATGTACGCTCTCGCCGCGCGGCTGTGGGACGCCAGCACCGAGCTGCTGCTCACCGACATCGACACCGGTATGTACGCTCTCGCCGCGCGGCTGTGGGACGCCAGCACCGAGCTGCTGCTCACCGACATCGACACCGGTATGTACGCTCTCGCCGCGCGGCTGTGGGACGCCAGCACCGAGCTGCTGCTCACCGACATCGACACCGGTATGTACGCTCACACCGCGCGGCTGTGAGACGCCAGCACGGAGCTGCTGCTCACCGACATCGACACCGGTATGTACGCTCTCGCCGCGCGGCTGTGGGACGCCAGCACCGAGCTGCTGCTCACCGACATCGACACCGGTATGTACGCTCTCGCCGCGCGGCTGTGGGACGCCAGCACCGAGCTGCTGCTCACCGACATCGACACCGGTATGTACGCTCTCGCCGCGCGGCTGTGGGACGCCAGCACCGAGCTGCTGCTCACCGACATCGACACCGGTATGTACGCTCTCGCCGCGCGGCTGTGGGACGCCAGCACCGAGCTGCTGCTCACCGACATCGACACCGGTATGTACGCTCTCGCCGCGCGGCTGTGGGACGCCAGCACCGAGCTGCTGCTCACCGACATCGACACCGGTATGTACGCTCTCGCCGCGCGGCTGTGGGACGCCAGCACCGAGCTGCTGCTCACCGACATCGACACCGGTATGTACGCTCTCGCCGCGCGGCTGTGGGACGCCAGCACCGAGCTGCTGCTCACCGACATCGACACCGGTATGTACGCTCACACCGCGCGGCTGTGAGACGCCAGCACGGAGCTGCTGCTCACCGACATCGACACCGGTATGTACGCTCACGCCGCCCACGCTGCTGACTACCATGCTTGCGCAGTCAGGCGAAGACAGGCAGGCGAACACAAACTCACGTACACGCTGCGCGACACAGGCGGCGACTCGGGCACGGGACCGCGCCGCCGCCGCGTCTGGCGGGGCATTTATAGAATAAGGAGTAAAGGTTTTATGCAAAATGTCTCAAGCAATTTTAAAATTATTATTTATTTATGTAATCACTTACAACTATTATTACAGAGATTAAATACATAATTACATAAAATCGTGGATAGCCAAATCCGAATCTATGAGGAATAGCGAAAAGTACTCAAAGAAGTCTCGGGCTCGATTTTGATGAAAACTAAAACTGCATCATTGGATTTTTGAAAAATCAACATTTCTAGCCAGGAATCGAACCCGTTGATTTTGAAAAAAAAACATACTGTACCAGGCCACTCAGAAAGTATTGCGAAAAAAAGTTTTTATGTATGAGAGGCTGGCCAGTTATAATCTATTTTGAAACTATGATTATTTGTAAATAAAATAAAAATAGGCACGTTCAACAATAAAATGTTTTCATATAAACTGTTCATAAATACAGCTTGGCCAAAAAGTCGTGAAAATAATGGTGGCGCCACTATCGTGCATGTTGTAACCCTATATAGTACGACGAAAACGGTTTTGATACTTAGATTTTTTTACAATTAATGTGAATATTGGCGGGTTTTATGAAAAAAAGAAAAGCTCTGAAACGCTTGTTCAGTAACTGCCTATAACGATAACATTGGCGGTTATTTATTTTAATGAATTAAAAATAAAATTATTAGGTATTTCAAAATGCCTTGATGTCAACTAATCCCACATTATGTGAGACGATTTTGTTTTAAAAGACCCCAGATCAATTCAATAGGAAATAGTGTTCTAAAAACACTACAAAAAAAAAAACAAAAAATAATTAGAATAAAAAAATTTAATCAGAATCAAAAATGTTTTCCTCTTAGTATTCCACTCCCGAAAAGTCTTCACCCATGTCTTGGTGTGAGCTTTCACCAAAACTCTGCTGGCTGTCTTCAGATGTGTCACTACTGCTGCTTTCATCTTGTAGATTTATGATAACTTTTTCAACGTCACTATACAGTGTTTGCCCCCTTCGAAAATAACCTTTTTCTATTTTCTTGACATGTTGACGTGAATTTTTCCAGTCGGTAACTGAAATGCTCTGAAACGCTTGTTCAGCCACTGCCTAGAACAATAAAGTAAAAATAACTGAACATTTGCAATTACTTATTATAATGAATTAAAAATGAAATAATTATCAAACTAAAAGTATCAAAATTATACGAACGCGCTGCATTCCGAATGTGTTTTGTAAACATAACCTCAACTTTGTGGATGTACATTTTAGTAATTGTATGAAAGGTTTATGTTAGATATTGCACCTTGAAATACACACATTGCATCTGATTACATGTATAAAATATAATTTTACCTGTCATTTCAGCGGTTCTTTTAAACACATCGTTGAGATCGGATAAAATTTGTCCGGCCTCGAGTTCCACCAAACATTTCACGTACACTTTATAAATTATCGCTCTTGAGGGGCTGCGAATAACATATTTGTTCATTATGAACACAATGGGTCACCAGTATCACCACAATAACGCAAATAAATAAAAATAAACACGAGAAACAGTCACCGATTACAAGAAATGACAGATTATGTACCTTACTCGACGAGGCAGAGCGAGTGTTGCCAATGATTAAATATTTTAGTTCCGTTTCAGGACTTTCTTGCCAAACTGTATGTTACGGTATAACATACTTATGAACAGTTTATATGAAAACATTTTATTGATGTCTAAGTTTGTATAGAACTATATGATCATTTTAACGCTTACAATATTTTGAAACATTGTCACTGCCAATATATTAATGAACTCGACTGTACCTACACTATAGACTACTTACAATATTGTGTTTCCTTCTCTTTTTCGATCCTACTAATTGTTATCTTTAAAACATCGCTTCTAGCCAAAAGACTGCCCATTGTGTCACTCCTTGTAAAATGTGTACAGTATATCATGAACGTGGTGTACTTAATACAGAATGCGAGGCAGCGGCCACGTCGCTGTGGCGCGGCGCCGACGGCGCGCTGCTGCTGGGCTTCGGCGACGGCAGCGTGCGCGCCTGGGACGAGCGGGACCCGCGCGGCACGCTGTGGCGGCTGCAGCGGCACGCCGCGCCCGTGCTGGCCGCCGCGCAGCGTGCCGACCTGTACACGCTGCTGACGGGCTGGTGAGTGTAGCGTAGCGTAGCGGCGCGCCTGGGACGAGCGGGACCCGCGCGGCACGCTGTGGCGGCTGCAGCGGCACGCCGCGCCCGTGCTGGCCGCCGCGCAGCGCGCCGACCTGTACACGCTGCTGACGGGCTGGTGAGTGTAGCGTAGCGTAGCGGCGCGCCTGGGACGAGCGGGACCCGCGCGGCACGCTGTGGCGGCTGCAGCGGCACGCCGCGCCCGTGCTGGCCGCCGCGCAGCGCGCCGACCTGTACACGCTGCTGACGGGCTGGTGAGTGTAGCGTAGCGTAGCGGCGCGCCTGGGACGAGCGGGACCCGCGCGGCACGCTGTGGCGGCTGCAGCGGCACGCCGCGCCCGTGCTGGCCGCCGCGCAGCGCGCCGACCTGTACACGCTGCTGACGGGCTGGTGAGTGTAGCGTAGCGTAGCGGCGCGCCTGGGACGAGCGGGACCCGCGCGGCACGCTGTGGCGGCTGCAGCGGCACGCCGCGCCCGTGCTGGCCGCCGCGCAGCGCGCCGACCTGTACACGCTGCTGACGGGCTGGTGAGTGTAGCGTAGCGTAGCGGCGCGCCTGGGACGAGCGGGACCCGCGCGGCACGCTGTGGCGGCTGCAGCGGCACGCCGCGCCCGTGCTGGCCGCCGCGCAGCGCGCCGACCTGTACACGCTGCTGACGGGCTGGTGAGTGTAGCGTAGCGTAGCGGCGCGCCTGGGACGAGCGGGACCCGCGCGGCACGCTGTGGCGGCTGCAGCGGCACGCCGCGCCCGTGCTGGCCGCCGCGCAGCGCGCCGACCTGTACACGCTGCTGACGGGCTGGTGAGTGTAGCGTAGCGTAGCGGCGCGCCTGGGACGAGCGGGACCCGCGCGGCACGCTGTGGCGGCTGCAGCGGCACGCCGCGCCCGTGCTGGCCGCCGCGCAGCGCGCCGACCTGTACACGCTGCTGACGGGCTGGTGAGTGTAGCGTAGCGTAGCGGCGCGCCTGGGACGAGCGGGACCCGCGCGGCACGCTGTGGCGGCTGCAGCGGCACGCCGCGCCCGTGCTGGCCGCCGCGCAGCGCGCCGACCTGTACACGCTGCTGACGGGCTGGTGAGTGTAGCGTAGCGTAGCGGCGCGCCTGGGACGAGCGGGACCCGCGCGGCACGCTGTGGCGGCTGCAGCGGCACGCCGCGCCCGTGCTGGCCGCCGCGCAGCGCGCCGACCTGTACACGCTGCTGACGGGCTGGTGAGTGTAGCGTAGCGTAGCGGCGCGCCTGGGACGAGCGGGACCCGCGCGGCACGCTGTGGCGGCTGCAGCGGCACGCCGCGCCCGTGCTGGCCGCCGCGCAGCGCGCCGACCTGTACACGCTGCTGACGGGCTGGTGAGTGTAGCGTAGCGTAGCGGCGCGCCTGGGACGAGCGGGACCCGCGCGGCACGCTGTGGCGGCTGCAGCGGCACGCCGCGCCCGTGCTGGCCGCCGCGCAGCGCGCCGACCTGTACACGCTGCTGACGGGCTGGTGAGTGTAGCGTAGCGTAGCGGCGCGCCTGGGACGAGCGGGACCCGCGCGGCACGCTGTGGCGGCTGCAGCGGCACGCCGCGCCCGTGCTGGCCGCCGCGCAGCGCGCCGACCTGTACACGCTGCTGACGGGCTGGTGAGTGTAGCGTAGCGTAGCGGCGCGCCTGGGACGAGCGGGACCCGCGCGGCACGCTGTGGCGGCTGCAGCGGCACGCCGCGCCCGTGCTGGCCGCCGCGCAGCGCGCCGACCTGTACACGCTGCTGACGGGCTGGTGAGTGTAGCGTAGCGTAGCGGCGCGCCTGGGACGAGCGGGACCCGCGCGGCACGCTGTGGCGGCTGCAGCGGCACGCCGCGCCCGTGCTGGCCGCCGCGCAGCGCGCCGACCTGTACACGCTGCTGACGGGCTGGTGAGTGTAGCGTAGCGTAGCGGCGCGCCTGGGACGAGCGGGACCCGCGCGGCACGCTGTGGCGGCTGCAGCGGCACGCCGCGCCCGTGCTGGCCGCCGCGCAGCGCGCCGACCTGTACACGCTGCTGACGGGCTGGTGAGTGTAGCGTAGCGTAGCGGCGCGCCTGGGACGAGCGGGACCCGCGCGGCACGCTGTGGCGGCTGCAGCGGCACGCCGCGCCCGTGCTGGCCGCCGCGCAGCGCGCCGACCTGTACACGCTGCTGACGGGCTGGTGAGCCGGCTCAGCCTCTTATAGCACTATTGTTTTAACCTTTTCACCGCTTACGTCGGATTAATCCGACAAATATTTTCGTGTCCATTCCGCCAGAGTCGTATATACAGGGTGTTACAGAAAGGGTATATCAATACAAACGGGTTGAAGAGTGTATCTGGTCTAGAATCTCTGTACAAAATTTCAGCTCAAAAGCATTAACGTTGAAAATGCTTAATATTTTTTTATTTCGACATCACGGCGCTGCATTGGCGCGCGGCGGTGATGTGCGTGTACTAGGCGCACAGACACACTACAGATAATGGATAATGGCCCTCGTAGTGCGGTGACACGTTTTTTATGATTTCAATTTAATAAACTATCGAAATAAAAAAATATAAAGCATTTTCAAAGTTACTGCCTTTGAGATGAAATTTTGTACAGAGACTCTAGACCAGATACACTCTTCAACCTGTTTGTATTGATATACCCTTTCTGTAACACCCTGTATACGACCAAATAACAGCTCGTTTCATCTGTATTATTATTACATCATCACAGCTCGTTTCATCGGTATTTATTTTTCGCTTTTTTTTTTTTCGGGCGCTGGAGGCACGACAACTGATATAAAGTCGGGCGGTTAAAAGGTTAATATTGCTTTACGGTGGAAAACTAATGCAGCTGTCCGTCCTGTATAGCTCCGTCTTATTCGTGCACTGAAGTATTAGGTCCTTACATATGAAATTGGCGTTTTTCGTACTGGCCACTTTAATCACGAATTTCTCCTCTTTGGTAAGGAATTCCAAATTCAAATTTGTACAGCTATTTACTCATGTATTTGTGCTTCGATGACCGTCATTCATTTGTTTTTTTTCTTCTGTTTTTTCTGTTTGCGTCACTCATTTTACAAAATGGAAAATTTAAAATATCGCATTATTTACGAGTACGAGTTCCGCCGTGGCACTAGTGCTGCGGAAACGACTCGAAGGGTGAATGATGTGTATGGCGGTCATGTTGCAAAAGAAAACAGTTCGTTTTTGGTTCCAACGTTTTCGTTCTGGAAATTTCGACCTGCAGAACAAGCCCCGTGGACGGCCTGAGACCCAAGTTGATAATGGAGAATTGAAGGCTATTGTGGAAGCGGACCCATCGCAAACCACGTCCGAGTTAGCTGCAGGCTTCGATGTTAGTGATAAAACTGTTTTAATTCACTTGAAGCAAATTGGGAAGATTAAAAAGCTTGAAAGCACGACAACGCCAGACCACACACTGCGCAACAGACGGCTACCAAATTAGAAGAGCTTGAATTGGAATGTCTTAGACATCCTCCGTACTCCCCGGACCTTGCTCCAACAGATTACCATTTTTTTCGCAATTTGGATAACTTTTTGCAAGGGAAAAAATTCAACTCCGATGGGGCAGTCCAAATCGCCTTCAAAGATTTTATTGATTCCCGTCCGACTGGTTTTTTTAGTAAAGGGATCAATGAACTACCTATAAGATGGCAAAAGTGCATTGAAAACAATGGTTCATACTTTGATTAATTAAATATATTATATTAAAAAATATTCGACTTTTTGTTCCTTCCATACAAAACGCCAATTTCATATGTAAGGACCTAATAATATTAAAATTATACTGCTATAAAAATTCAAAACAAATAAAATCCGTGAACATCCTGAATTTATATCTATCGTTGTTATCGAGACTTTTCACTAACAGAAAACAATTCAGTTTCACATGTAGTATTCTACAAAACCGACATTAACCACTGTTGCTACGTTATTTACCAGCAATACATTATTTTACCTCTTGACAGCGAGAACCCACCACCGTATGAAACCACCTTATGAGAACGAAAATAAAGATCACTGTAATGTTGGCAGACTTGTCAGTGGCAACAATCTTATTGTAACGAGTGTGAAGATCACTGTGGTTTTGATAATGATGCAATGTCAGAGGTAAAATACATGTGGAAACACTGTACAGTGTACATGAACAGTTAAGTAATCCTCGTGCTCGTTGCAGCATGAACGGCGAGGTGCACATCTACGACACGCGCAAGATGGCCGTGCTGGAGACCGTGCATGCGCCCGCACCGCTCGCCGCCATCGACGTGCACCCGCTGTGCAACCTCATCGCCTGGTACGTACTGGCCTACACTCTAGTTTTTATTCTTTTATAAGTCTACTAGCTGCGCTCCGCGGTTTTACCCTCGTAAGTTTCGATTCCAAAAAAAACTGAAGAGCCACCCTTATCACCTAGGGGTATAAAAATAGCCTACGACCTATTCTCAGACCTACCCACTTTATAAAAATCGGTCAAGCCGTTTCGGAGGAGTTCGATAACAAAAGATTTTTATATATTTGTTACCGTTAGAATATGGAGTACGTTAATATGCGCATTAATTAGGTAATTTGCAAATTACCGGGAACAATCCTTTAAAGGTTTGAAATATGTTACCGGCTAAACCCGATTTTATAATGAACTAGTTTCGCCTAGGCCAAACCAGTTCTCACTCTTGCATTGTAGCGCTATGCGGGGCTCTTATTTCTGTGTAAAGGGTTTAAAGTAACCTAACCCTTTAGTTATTTTTTTTAACTTTGTGATATGCTCATGCATTCTGCACTACCATGGGGAGATAGTGCAGTTATGTGGGACTCTAACCCACTAAAACTCCACGATGTCCTCCTCTGCCTGCTTACACGGCCACGCGTTAACACTCATCCGTGAACCCGCCGCGGCTGTCCGTCACCCATCACTGGTGCACCAGAACACATACGAAGGCGACACTGAAATTTTTTAGAACTGGCCACTTGTAAACCATATAATAAAAAAATAAGTTCAAATTTTGAAAATGGAACTCTGCCAGTATTATTGTGTATGTATTACATTCATTTGTCATTTGTTTACGATTTGGCGGCAAATTAAAAATTGTTTGTGTCACGTCAGAATGAATTTAACGCGAGAAAATTTTCGTACAATGATTTTTTATGACTTTCGACATTGAGTTAAATAACTAGAGAAACTCAATAAAATGTGTCAAAAAAGTGTAACCACTATTTAAACGCGACGACGTAGCTTTGAAACCACTAAACATTTAAAAGTAAACATACAGGGTGTTACAGAAAGGGTATATCAATAAAAACGGGTTGAAGAGTGTATCTGGTCTAGAATCTCTGTACAAAATTTCAGCTCAAAAGCATTAACTTTGAAAATGCTTAATATTTTTTTATTTCGACATCACGGCGCTGCACTGGCGCGCGGCGGCGTGATGTGCGTGTACTAGGCGCACAGACACACTACAGATAATGACCCTCGTAGTGCGGTGACACGTTTTTTATGATTTCAATTTAATAAACTACCTATCGAAATAAAAAAATATTAAGCATTTTCAAAGTTACTGCTTTGAGCTGAAATTTTGTACAGAGATTCTAGACCAGATACACTCTTCAACCCGTTTGTATTGATATACCCTTTCCGTAACACCCTGTATATCTGTCTCACTTACACAAGTCGCAAGAATAATACCGTCACTTAGATTAGACAAAGACCGCAATATAAACATGCAATGGCGGGATGGGGTTGCCTACCCATGCAAAATTTTACCCAACTTTTTAAGCCATAAATGACGTAAAAAAAAAAACGTTAGGCCAAATTATTTATAAAATATTTGAATTATGTGTATTTATTCGATGTGTATTAGAAGTTTATAACTAAAGAAAATAATTAAGACATTTTCTTTTTGAATATTTTTTATTTATTCAGTTAGTCTGTTTTCTCAGCAATCTGATTATTTCCACCCATTTATCACCGCGTGCTGCATCTTTAGGCACCCTGCAACGTTGTTATTATTTAAAAAAAATATTTAAAATCACTTATTCCATAAATTAAAAACTCCTATAAATACGGGAAACTAAAACTAAGTTTTTAGTGGTAACACTGAACCTAATTTACAAAATTCTGCATTTTATTTATTTTACGTTGATATAAACACAGAAACAATAAACTTACGTGTGGAAAGTAATTCCGGTTAATTTATTATGTTTTTGTGATCTTGAATCGCACTCTTTCACTACGAATTTACCCGTTTTGGCGATATTTTTTGTTGTGTGTCACTTGGTTCACTTCGGTTGGCGCCACACAGAGCACTGAAGTGACGTTAGGTACGCATAAGGCTGTGGCCTTATGTCAGGTGGCAACGCCTTGGCGCGGTAATTACTAATCTAGTGTAACATATACAGGGTGAATTTTCCAAGTGGGCGTGGATGGCCAAATTCTAAACTATGAGGAATAGCGAAAAGTACTCAAAGGAGTCGCGGGCTCGATTTTGATAAAAACTAGAATTGCGTCATTGGATTTTTGATAAATCAATATTTCTAGCCAGGAATCGAACCTGTTGATTTGGAAAAAAAAAACACATACTGTATTATTACACCATTCGATAGTGTCCCTAATAAGGATCAAATTCTTGGAAGTAATGACATACGGCAAACTTAAGGAAAATGTTGAATTTTAATAAACTGCTTCTTTTTTCATACCTTGTTCGAAATGATGCTCAATATTTTCACCGACTTCACAAAAAGGAGGAGGTACTATGTTCGGCTGTTTGTATGTTTTTTATTATTATTTTTATTTTGTATGTTTGTTCATCGAATACTCCGCCAATTGTCGATGGATTTTCAAAATTATTTTTTTGTTCGAAAGTAGATAGTTCTGAGGTGGTCCCATTGTCACCAAGTTAGGATCTGATGATGGGATCTTAGAGAAATCGAGGGCAACCCTCAAATTTTATAGGCTCACTTATTGTTTTTCGCATATTTTATGAAGTATCTTGTGTATTTGCGTATGGTTGTCACCATCTCAGGTAGCTGGGCTGATGATGGAAGGTACAACTCCTTAACAGTAAGAAGTTACTCAAACAGGCAAGGACTGTTTTAGTAAATTGTTTTGATGTTTGATAGGGCATTTGTCACATTTGGTCTCATGATCATCAAGTCATGACCTGATGCTGCAGTCAGGATAGTCTGCAGAGTACCTAACTCCTCGACAACTAACAGCAGATATATCGTGTTTAGTCTCATTGAAAAGGGCTCGATGTGTGGATAAACGTACCTACTGTTAATGAGGAACACCGAAGTACATAGAGACCTGATGCTGAAGCCAGGAGCATCAGAAAAAGTACAAACCTTGAAATAACAGCACCGTAGTCGTGTTTGGGCTCATTTTAAACAGGACTAAATTTTAAGTTCAATGCAATGTTGACATAAGTCTGGCCTGATGCTGCAGCCAGGATTATCAGCTTCTAGTCTAAAAACATCAGGTCAGGATTTGATGATGAGATCCTGGAGAAATCGAAGGAACTCTTCAAATATTATAGGCACACCTACAGCGATTTGGGTATTTTTTATAGTAACTCGTGCACTTGCTCTCGGAAAGCACCATTTGGTGAAGTGGAACTGATGATGAAGACCACAGATGGCCACCGGAACTACTCAATAATATCTAAGTATTTCACGGGTTGCGATTCGATTACTTTAATATGGTTGCTAAGCAATTCATGCTCGTCACAATGTGAATGGTGATATGGAGCTGATGGTGGACCTGGAGTACTCCTCAACAATTAACTTCCCTGCATCGGGAAAAGCAATATTTTGTTTGTAAAAGGCGATGATCACTAGGCTATTGTAACTTAGATAAATTATAAGCAGACCCACTAAAAAACGTGAAATAAAAACTTTTTAAGAAAAAAAAAAAAACCGACTTCCAAAAAAACACTACAAAGTGAAAAATAACTTTAATTTCGGAAGTCGGTGGCAAAAAACTAAAATACAGATCCAAAGACAACGACTTCCGAAATTAAAGTTATTTTTCACTTTGTAGTGTTTTTTTGGAAGTCGGTTTTTACACCCGAAACTCTCGTAGCGCAGTCACCTTCACAAAATTATGTTCTATATTCAAATTTTTATTTGCAGTACAATCCTTGAGACGTCGAATCCAGCTATGTATTCAAAAACAATTGTCATAATTTTGAACAATTATTCAGTTAAGGTTTAATAGGTAGGTAGCATAAGAAAATAAAAAAGTATTTTGATAAAAATGAGCTCTTTCCTTTAGTTTGCCGTATGTCATTACTTCCCAGAATTTGATCCTTATTAGCGACACTATCTAATGGTGTAATAATACAGCGTGTGTTTTTTTTTTCAAAATCAACAAGTTCGATTCCTGGCCAGAAATATTGATTTTTCAAAAATCTAATGATGCAGTTTTAGTTTTCATCAAAATCGAGCCCGCGACTCCTTTGAGTACTTTTCGCTATTCCTCATAGTTTCGGATTTGGCCATCCACGCTCACATGAAAAATTCACCCTGTATATATCAATGCTTACGGGTGACACGGGTGACAGCTGGATTTATTGTTATGATCCTGAAACTAAGAGACAGTCTGCTGTCTGGGTGTTCCCTTCCGAGAAGTTGCCAACTAAAGTGAATAGAGGTCGAAGCGTGGGAAGAAAAATGGTGGCCTCGTTCTTCGGAAGGACAGGTCATTATGCAACAATTGTTTTAGAGGATCTAAAAAAGGTTACTGCAGAGTCGTACACTAACAATTGTTTGCCACTTGTTTTGGAAAAAGTTCGGGAGAAACGACCTCGCAGTAGGATCCTCCTTCACCACGACAACGCCTCGTCGCACACCGCCAAGCAAACAATCGACTACTTGGCGACGTCAGACGTGGAATTACTGGGTCACAGCCCCGACCTCGCACCTTGCGATTTTTATTTATTTTCGAAAATAAAAGAAAAACTTCGAGGAAAACGTTTTATGGACGCCGAGGAAGCAATGGCTGCGTTTCAAAATGCCGTCGAAGAGACCCCTAAGGACGAGTGGGCAAAGTGCTTTTCTCAGTGGTTCCATCGAATGCAGCGATGTATGATGTAAATAGACACTATTTTGAAAAGATATAATAAAACTAATAACTTGCTAGTTAGTTCAGTTTTTGATTTTCTTAGAACTTTCAGTGTCACCCTCGTAGCACGCCGTGCCCGACCCAGGGACCAAACCAGCACATGGGCGCCAGACGACCCCGTGTCTGGGCACCCTTGGTCCCCCTGCGACGGGTCAGGTCATTGGCCCCGCCGCCTGCCAATTGGCTATTTGACAGTTGTAACGATAAAATATATAATATGTTAGATATAGTAGCATATAGGTTCACAATAATCATACAATAGGTTTTATGCATTAAAATAAATTGTAAATATTTTATTTTTGAAAAATAAATTAGAGATTTTTTATCTGTGGATTACAAAAACTGAAACGCGAACGGCCATGATCGAGCATCGTATGACGTCACATCACAATAAATAAAACGTTGTGTGTTACTGTGTTTTATCATCGTTGGCAGTTTGCTGATTTTCCACACAAAATATACTTTTTATGCAACTTTTTATGCAAACTTTCCACACAAAATATGTTTAAGAGTTGAAGCGTCGTAGTTAGCTTTACTTAGTTTATTGAAATGTGACGTCGCAGCCATAAATGTCACGTGATCGGCTGTTTCCGCGCGAATTTCAAAATACGGAATGAAAAAAAACATTTTTTTTCGAATAAACAACGCTTTTTTAAGAAAAAAATAATTGTAAGAGGTATAAAATAAACCTACGTATATTTAAAAATATCTTTTCGAAAACTGTCAAATAGCCAATTTTCGGGCGCAGAGAGCCGCGGCCGCGGTGCCGCTGCAGCTACGGCATAATGTGTAAACGGCCTTACGTGGGACTTAAACATAACTGACGAAATGTGGGCGTACTATAGGTACACCTCTGCCTGCCCCGTTGGGGAGTACAGGCACCAGGCGTGAGGGCGTGGCATGTCGTGTAAAATTATACAAATTACTCGCAGACTAAGTCGCAGGCGACAGCTAATAAATCTTGTCTATCAGTGGGTCAGTGAACCAGAGCATCAGCATCTACGACCTGAAGGGCGCTCCGCTGAACACCATCAAGTTCCACGAGGGATTCATGGGCGCGCGCATCGGACCAGTCTCCTGCCTCACCTTCCATCCGCTCAGGTAACCGCATCAGACTGTTTTGGTGACGCTCAAGCTTGCAACAGTTATAAAACGAGGAAAAAAAATCGCATTATTGCCATTTGCACAGTCGGTGGCCAACATTATCTGACCCACTTGAGTAATAGCGAATTTGAACCTTATCGTGAACATTTGGAATACTCCGTGCATACAAGCGTTTCGATAAATCATGTTGTCAAGCGATTTTAATCATTATAATATTGTTAAGGTTGAAAGGCTAATGAGTATCAAGAATACTAAAAATAACCAAGGCGAGGGTGGATTAATAATAAAAAAAATGTCGCGCATCAATAACATTAAAGTTGTCTACGGTTTATAGCTAATTCCATGATTCAATTTAATAGCTGCTTGTGATTGTGCGATAATGAACTTTATGAAAATATACGATATGGTTCAAATTCTTTAGAATGATTCGTCTACCATCACAACTAAGTTCGAATTTCAAGACATATTATAAGAGTTGAGTTGGTCTCGTGGTCACTAAGGCAGTTTGGTATTCGTCGATTTCGAGCTCAGAACGGTATAGCGAATCACTCTTCGCCGATGGTACGGTTCGCCGAAATCACTCTTAGTCGACGGTTGGTTCCACGAACAAATCCATCGCCGATAGAACTATTCGCCGAAAACACCGTTCATCGATGGTCGCTTCAGCTACAACACCTTTTACCGATGGAACGGGTCGCCGAAATACTTCACACACAAATCATTTCACATCAGCTTCCTGGTTTAGGTCTTTTCATAACATACAGTGATTTCCTCTTTAGGATATGCACAACACAAAAAAACATTTCGTGCATATAATTATCATTTAAGCGTTGTTGAGAAAAATGAGTGCGTGCAATTTAGTAAGATCTAAGCGCGGCGCACATGTGTTAATAGTTCTGCACAGGTTGAATATAATGCTAGATTGCAGAAACACTTAGCTCTAAAGAGTGAGATGGACCTAAAAACATTCTTAAATGGACTGGCCCAAATTTTGTACTTAAAAAATAAGAAATAATTACCCAAACCCCTTTTTATTATTATAATTAAAAGTGAAATTGTTTTTTTTATTTGTACCGTTTCGATCTGACGGTCAATCCGAATAAATATTTGTAAAAACCATAGTGTTTAATTTATTAGAAATTTACATAAATATTTCGGCGACCCGTTCCATCGGTAAAAGGTGTTGTAGCTGAAGCGACCATCGATGAACGGTGTTTTCGGCGAATAGTTCTATCGGCGATGGATTTGTTCGTGGAACCAACCGTCGACTAAGAGTGATTTCGGCGAACCGTACCATCGGCGAAGAGTGATTCGCTATACCGTTCTGAGCTCGTCGATTTCTGCGTTCGAAACCGGGAATAACCTAAATACAGCTTTTTGTTAACAATGTTTTGTTTTTAATTATTATCTTTTTTTTTACTTTTATTTAACGAACGAAGTCGGGAAATATCTTTTTAAATGGGTATGTTTTTTTTGTATAGAAATGAAACAAAACCATTGCAAATAATGAAAATGTTTATTATTTCATTAAAATATACTTAAGTATGATAAAGTAAGTAATTGCTCATAGTTCAAAATTAATACATTTTATAATATCATATTCGATCAAACCTAACCATTTATAAACATTTTAAAAAAGGCATGCTAATGCTTGGAAGTTTGTTATCGAGAAAAACATTGATGTATAGGTAAATATAAATGCGAGAAAATTAATTAATTTGTGAAATGTTTTACTTTATAGCTAAGTATATGTAGTGAATCAACATGTTATTTAAATAGAAAAATGCATTCCCATTTATAACAATAACATCACCACAGAATCTGCAACGTTTTAATGGTTTAGCATTCATTCAATTGAACATTTACTTACAGTGTGTTTCAAAATTAAGTAGATTAGTTAGTAGCGGAGTGGCGCACCGTCTCCTTCTAAAACTTGCTGTAAGCGGCTACGCATACCGCACACCATGTTCCGACACAAATGTTTCCTCTCATGTGCTCCCATGTCGATGACACGATCTCAGCCAATTTGTTTTTATTTCGCACTTCGGATGTGTCCCAATTTAAAACCATTTGACCCAATCCGTTCACTGATGTGATGTCAAAACAATAATTGGCATTGCTCAATTTTTTTACTATTAATAGTTTGTAGATTATTAGCTATAACTACTTACCAACTAAAATTCACTCTAAACTGAATAAAAAGTAATAGCTTCTTTAGTTTTAAATTACTAGTTTACCTTAATTTCATTACAAATATCAGCCTCTAATAATATTATCCTCTTTTATAAAATCAATTTAACATTGATCGATTTTGTACTGAATGTTTTGATTTATCGATTATTTTGTCACATCACTATTTAAATTTCGTTAAAAAGTGGTAACACATAAGCTGTATTTTACTGCAGCTAATTAAAAGTCCGACCATAGGTCTCTAAGTCTCTTTATATTTTGGAATCAATTCTATTTTCTTGTAAATTTTGAAGTTCTAAAGTGCCTTTTATGAGCGTAATTTAAATAAACGCTTCGAATGTGGCAGATGCGCGATGGGCGTGGGCTCGAAGGACTCGACGGTGTCGGTGTACGTGTCGGAGGCGCGCCGGTGACCCTCGCTGTACTCGCTCGCGCTGCCGCTGCCCTTCCACCAGTAGCGCGAGCGTGCGTCTACAGGTAAGCGCCTGATCACATACTACTTTGTAATACTTCAATCTTCTTTTTCCCATCCCTTACACAATTCATCCATATTTGTTTTGGTCTCTCCCTTTCTGTCAATGCTTTAATACATTATTAATCATTATCATTATTAATCACTCTCAGTCACATGCGTTTCATTCAATAAAACGGATCGCTCCGCCCCCAGGTGCGCCGCGGCCAGCGCGAAGCTGCCACACAACACATGTACATAACTATATACAAGTACCTATTCACTGACATGGTCTACTCTTAGCCTAGTTTACTCCTAAGCGACGTCGTACCGTTAGTAATGCTTTCTATCTAGTCTCTGATACATTATCCACTTAGGGCCGATTTTTCAATCGACAGATACCTTTTATCTGAAGAATTAAACTGGTGGATTCACATATTTTCTAAACAAAAACTGTCATATTTATTCCTCAGATAAAACTTATCTGACGATTGACAAATCAGCCCTTAGAATGTCTAATCTAAATGATACATTTAAATATTTGTTTTGTTCGTCAATATGTCATTGAATACTTATTTAGTGTATAGGTATTTTAGGGTTATTCTACAAGTCGATATAAATGATAGTCTAAACGTACAGTTTTCATGTATGTTGATTTGTGGTTATATTCGTGTGTACCCGACAAAATATAGATCTAACGGCGTTCGATTGCACACTATAAGTGTAATCAAAAAGTTACCAAAAAAATACTCAAAACTTTACGGTTAATAGTTACGAGATAAGGCACATTATATTGCAATTTATTTTTATTAACGCGACTTTCAAATTAATATTTTTTGCAATAAAAACATATTGGTATGTGCTGGTGTGAATTCGAACGCCTATAGTAAGAATATTTGGTGCTACATTATACCGATACTGTAATGTTAATTTATTGTTATTGACGATGAGGGTCGCGCACTCGCGCCGCGTGAAGTGCGCGCACGTGTCTGTGGGCTTGTAACGCTGTGTTGCTAAATTATTATAATTGGTTGTGCCTTCTGTCGGAGGGTTCAACTCAAAGTGGATACGAATATCTTCTACAAGTAATGACACGTTTGTGTCACGTTACGGAAATTGTCTGCGCATTTTATTTCTTACATCATAATTTTATTAGAAAATGTTTAAATAACAGAACAGTGAATTCGCGCTATAGTGGAATATCATAATTATACTACATTATGTTATGTATCCCACAGACATGTCACATTATCTGAAACTGTACATATGAGGTGTCGTTCAGATTGCTGTGTCAAACATACGCTGAACGCACGCCGCAACGAACGCAACGCGTTGCAGACAATTTAGCCAAATAATACAACAATACACATATATTCATATTGTATTATTAATTAAATTATTCACAAAATGTAACGCTTTAAGTAGATATGTAATTATCGTGTAAATAAGATAGGACAATATACCGGCTGTACTATGTGAACTCGTGTGTTGGTGTGCGGACGGCAAACGAGGTGCAAGAAATGATCGATATATGCATGCATAGAGGACCTGAAGCTGTGCCGACTGACTACACACGCTCACACGCGTGGCATGACAGTTGCTCGCAAGTTGCTTGTTACAGAGCGGGCGACCAGAGAATGCGTTCTTGACACCTGTCAGTTTCATACAAACGAATACGTGTCTTGCGAATTTGATCTTTATTAACTACTAGAAGTGTCGCACTGCCAGGTGTCAGGAACGCATTCTCTCGCCGGCCGCACTGTAGGAGCCTGCATAGTTGCATACTTGCCTCTTTTGCCGTTACAGTTGACGGACTATACGTCAGTTTGAACAAGCCGGTAAACGTATCACAGACTAAGCTTAAGACGCCTGAAGCGTGCACTGGAATCAGGAAATCGAGCTGGAAATAAATCAGAAAGGCGAGAGACGCGAGTTAAACCTATTTTAGATCATAAAATAATGTACCACTAATGCAATATGTAATAGTTTATGTAAGTATAGGCGTTTGTTTCGAGACATACGATTTTGTCATATGAATATTGTGGAAACTACGGATACTAACGTGTGATGCACATCGCCGCACCGGTCCGTGCGCTCGGTGCGTCCGTGTGGTGCGTCCGTGTTTCCATCGTTTAGTGATGTGGGCTCAACGCTGAATACGCAACATTACTTACTCGTTTAGCACCTGCCTTGTTTTGCTACTTCTTTAATAGGACGCAATTTTAGACTTCTATCTTTTAATTTTGTAACATTTGCTAAAATTTTAATTGACAAAATGAGATCCTAAGACTATCTCTAAAATTAACTATTGTAATAATATATTGTAAAATTATGATTATATTATTTTATTGAGTTTCCCAGTTAGTGTTCACACATGGCGGCATGCTCCTCGCATGCCAGCCCGAGGCCTCGCGCCGCACGCCACAAAGTGTTCACGAGGTGCTACATACATAAAACGTTGTCATACAATATATTAGTTGTTACTTATACAGTAGTAGTCCAGCGCCTACTTCGTATTTGTACATATTAGTAAGCTTCTTCTTTACTACAATAAGCCGAGATATGTGTATATTTTTTTGTTCCAAATGATTTAAATTGTCTTGTGATTTACAGAAAGTTCCTAAGACTCAATAATTACTAGCTGCCATTTTTTTATTATAAGGTTTTTTTCACTACGTAATAAGTTAACGACTTTGTGTTCGTTTGTAGAATAGATTTAATGTTACAATTATGCCTGTGTGTAAGTCACTGGTTTTTAATTTTTATCATTTCATATTTGTACCGCAATGAAATGAGGGATACCGGTAGCTATAGTGTTAAGTGATATAATGAGCATTTATCTGTAATAATGAATAGTTTGTAAAATGTGATGATTATGTTGATTTTCATTGAACAAAAGTTTGTTAATATTGGAGATGTATTACAGAATTCACTTATGAAATGTGTGGCCATAGAAACCTATAGTTAGTTGTAAGCGGTTGTCACCAGTTGTGATTAAACCTCAACTATGTCAATACAATGAACAAATGGACAAGTTGCCAATCGGTTGTTGCGTATACTGAAACTTGCATTTCACCTATGAAGTGATCGATTTTTGCTTTTATGTATTACATATGTAATTTAAATGTACATTTTACATAATAATGATAATTGTTGTTGTTAAATAAAACATGTTTAAAATGTTGGGCTTTAATAATTTTCCTGTTGTTTGGCACATTCTCGTTTGATGATATCGTCGGCGGAGGAGGCACCAGAGACGGCGCGGCGGGGGCCCCTGGGCCGCGCGCGAACAGGCGCGCAGTGGAACGAGTGTATGGATTTATAGTAATCTGATTCACACATGGACTGTATTATGGAATAGCTACTATAAGTCTAACGAAACCAGTATACTACAACATTATTTTTAGTATATGCGAAACCCGAAACACGTGTCTAGTATTTTTATGTAAAGAATCTATGTACAAAATTTCAAAACTGTATCATGAATAATCACCAAGTTGTAAGCTTGTTATGTTACCTGTTTGTCCGTCCAAATACATGGTCTCCCCCACCGCGTGCCGTTAGGTACGGCGCGGCGATTGTATTGTAATTAACTGGTGATAACATTTTCCATCACACTTGCAGGCTTTGGACTGTCGTAATGGTCAAGTGTAGGTAGTTATTATAATGTACTTTATTCGTAAATAAATGCAGCCGTAAGCTACGAAGAAGTAATTACTTATCTATTCGTAAGCCGTAAGTGATACAATGTAGTCAATGCGATTTGTTCAAAGTGGATGAAAAGTGTTAAACATCGCATTACTTAACCACAGCAGGCTGTAGGTACAAATAATAACTTTCTACAATTAACCATCTTGGCGTGTTTAAAAATGTTAATCATCACGGCAAAGCATTGTAGGGATACGTTATCACTGTTATCGTTGTTTCTGTGTACTGGAAGTTTGTGTATGAGAAAGTCCACGTCCAGTCCAGTTACACGACACTTTTTACATACGATAGGTAAGTACACGATCAACCGAAACACAACTGTGGCCCGCGGCGGCCGCGCGCTCGCGATTATGCAGTTGGACCCACGCGACACGTGCGCGCCAACCTGTGGTACCCGGGTGACTGAGGTTGCTGCACCCCCGCCCCGGTCGCCCCGCTCGCTGTGCGCCGGCGCCGCGCCATTGTGCGCGTATGGTAGATAACTACCTAGTTAGTCGCTCCTCGGGGCACAGTATAATATACTCGGGGTGTCCAACTATTAACCTTTTTTAAATATTTTTGGGCCAAAATATAACATGGGGTAAAAATTATTGGAATCGATTCAGTTACTTATTCTGAACAAACTATATTCAGGTTTCGCATATACTAAAAATAATGTTGTATATGGACAAAATATGTTTTTTTGTTAAAAAAATATAGTTCAGTTAACCTGTATGTCAGAAGGTGCACGTTTGGCGCACAATGTGTCTAAGCATTCAATGCAGATCTTGGTATTTGTATTATGATAGTAAAGACCACAACTTGAAACAGGACCAGATTCAGGAGGCAGAGTTGGATTCACTCATTGTCATAGTAAAATTTCACATTTTCTCAATTATCTAACTCCCGAAACAAGAGAGATAGAAAGAAATTTGTCAGTACAAGTTTTGAAGGCATTTGATAACTAAATACGATGGCATTTCTCAGAAATGCCTAGGTATGTTCAACCTCCCCCATACATACATCAACCTATATGTCAGAAGGTGCACGTTTGGCGCAGCATGCTCCAGGCCTGCGTCCACAAACAATTCTCCAATTTTCTTCATCGAAACTCACTCATAGGGAACTAATTACTTTTCAACCTGGGTTCAGGCCCACAGGCACAGTACTGTTTCCGCCCTCCTTAAAGTTACTGGCGATATAAGGGCAGGACTGAAGACACCCAAAGTTGTCTAGTGTTGGTCGATTTCTCGAATGCCTTTAATACCGTCAGTCACGACAGCTAGCCATTGTGGCCTATGTTATGATCTCTCCCGAGGCAATGGAATGGAGCTTCTCTTATCTACAGAAACGACAGCAGTCCGTTCATGTTGTGGGGATTCTTCATCATGCTGGAGTGATTTGGAAACTACCGTTCCTCAAGGCGGTATTTTTTCTACTCTTCTGTTTTAATTTTTTATTATTCTTATAGCTTCCGAACTTCAGTGTGCATATCATCTGTATGCAGATGATTCGCAATTATACTGTCAAAGGAGGGTTGAAAATACCTGAAGCTATCGAGAAATGAATTAGGGACTTGATAGTCATAAAAACTTGGTGTGACAAAGTTAAGGTAGCAGTAAACCCTAATAAGTGTCAGGCGATCATAGTAATTTCGGAGTATAAGCACAGAATACTTAAAGTACTACGTACAGAAAGGACACTCCCTTCCCCGCACTAACATCAGTTACCGCACCTCACCCCGCACTTCGGCGTATTCGTCGCCGGCTCTTTAACAAGAGCGCTCGCAAACACAAGTACCTCACGCACACATTCATGCGTATACAAACGTCATTTTTTAATGTAGTAGTAGTAGGTAATTATTTTGCGAGCGTTGTATGGAGTGTCCGGGGTGTGGTGTAAGTAAGGTGGATGGATGATACAACCTTTCCACCAGTTCTCTTCAATAGTTCGATTGTTCCATTTGTCCTAGGCTTGCACATTGATAGTTCTTTGAACTGGCGTTGTCAGCCAGAAAGTTACTGGAACGCTGCGGGCTCTGTAGCGAATGAAAAATTTATTACCAATGAGTACGAAAACAGTGGTTGTGCGGTTCTTAATTTTTGTGATGCGTGCAACTATGACATGAATGCAGATGTCCTCGACAAACTTGACCGTCTCCTCAATGACTGCATACGATTTATTTTCAATCTGCGTAAGTATGATCATCTGAAGGCCAATTCTCGTAGTTTAAATTTTGAATAATGGGAATTTTTTGCTGTTTTCCAAGCATGTTTGAGAAAATTAACTTTAATTTCGGAAGTCTGTGTCAAAAAACGAAAATGCGGAACCAACGACACCGACTTCCGAAATTAACGTTATTTATCACTTTGTAGTTTTTTTTTTTAGTCCGTGGTTTTTTTTTTGTAAAAAGGTTTTTAGAACATACTTAGGTACAAGTAGGTACCTAGCATCTATAAGCGTTAAATTTTCAATCTCTGTAGATAAGTTTTGATAAACAGGGTACTGGTAGCGGACGACGACCCTATTGCACCGAATTGACGCCTCGAGGGAGTCGCACCGCACCCAGGTTACACGCGGCTCACTCGAAATAACTGAACTTCACATCTTTTTACATACATTCGTTGCGTAGCATGTGCAAGGTTAATATAGGCACGTTGCGTAGCGGAACACAGACACCCACCACTACACAGACGCTCAAACTCACACGTGTATGCGCAACGCGGGCAGCGCGATGCACGTAGATACTGAGCGGTGTTACACAGTACAATACCGCTCATACACACATGACTGCCCGGACCGTAACCGGCTAGCTCTGGAAGCGGGGCGGGCGGGAGCAATTCACCTATACTCTGTAGGAGCGTCGCGCGTCGAGTCGACACCTCTGTCGATGGTCGTCCTCCGCCGGGCTTCCCCCAGACAACTGGGTGTCTCATTGAGACCCTCACCTGGCGGTGACAGACCGCCAAGGTGTCGTGATGAAAGCGGCGCTGTGCGCTGTGAATCAGCGTCGCGGACTGGCGCGGGCGGCGCGCCTACAGAAAAACGACATGCAACCACTCACATGGGCGCGCATAATTTCACGCGCGCCCAAGAATCTACTAGCCCTTGACGCATACAAAATGAGGGGCCTGTATTTACAGCCACCGTATAGCCTTTCGGCATCGCATGTAGGGCTTTTAATACCGGTATTAGCCAATACGGGGATACCGGTATTGGGCTTTCAATACCGGTATTAGCCAATACGGGGATACCGGTATTGGAAGCCCTAATCGCATGAGAAACTTGAAAGGTCGCGCGGCCGCCCGTGGCGCCGCGAGCACTCCGACGACTCAAGTTTCTCAAGCGATACTATGTATATATTATAGTAATGAAGATAAAGTCTAAAATTATATGACACTGAAACTGCTCGCCGCTTCGCTGCCATCTCGGTGTGATTTGACCCTTAATGTACCCATGCAAAATATTGTACCTAAAACATTTTAAAAGAGTAACGGTGGAGTTTCTTGCCCATTCTTCTCCATACGAAAACTACCTTTTGGAATGGGCGACTAGAATCAATTCTATTTTAAGATAATTTTTGACGTTCAAAAGTGCCTTTTATGTGCCTATTTGAAATAAATGCTTTGACTTTGTTTTTAACCATCTTCAAAAAAAGGAGGTTCTCAGTTCGTCAGAATTTTTTTATTTTTTTTATGTATGTCCCCCCATTACTCGAAGACGGCTAGACAGATTTGTTTTTTTTTTTAAAGCATATACCTTTCAGGTGTTCCCGTTGTCATCAGGTCAGGATCTCATGATGAGATCCTGGAGAAATCGAAGAAACTTCAAATATTATTGGCACAAGCAAATTGGGTATTTTTTATTTGGTGAAGTGGAACTGATGATGAAGACCACAAGACAAGTGGCCACTGGGACTGCTCAATAATAAGTATTCCACAGGTTGCGATTCAATTACTTTAATACGGTTGCTAAGCAATTTATGCTTGTCACAATGCAAATGGTGAAATGGAGCTGATGGTGAAATACCTTAATATGATGAATTATATTGACTATAGCATTAGACAGAAGTTAAAAAAGGCTCTTTTAGGGGCACACTTTGTAATAAAAGTACAACAAACATTATTACAGTTAAGATTGATGTGGAGTTAAATATAATCAATATAAATAACAGCAGTCACAATTAATTGTACCTATTTAACCTATCTACCTTCTGTTTAGTTTTTACATAAAATATTGTTGTGTCAATGTTTAAAATCTAAAAGAAGCAGGAGCGGACAGTACCGGGAAAGTTTTTCATGTCACTATAATTCTACCAAATCTAAAATGTTACCTATTCCCTTCATAAGTTGTGGCAGCACGTTTTTTTATTTTGTTGGTTTATATTGATTGTTACTAAAAATTGTTTCATTTCATGTACCTCTCCAAACATCATGACGAGTAGATAAATAGAATATGCTTTATTGTATGCCATACATTGTTACTTACAAAAAAAAGCACATACATTATTATTATTAAAATTGTTTGAACTTAACTTGAAAATAAAAGGTTTCATACTCCTGCTTCTGCGAGCCTCTTTTTTCTAATGTTATAATAAATGGAGTATAGATAAATTATAAACAGACCTACTAAAATGCGACAAATAAAAACATTTTAACAAAAAAACCAACATCCAAAAAAAACACTACAAAGTGAAAAATATCTTTAATTTCGGATGTTGGTGGCAAAAAAACTAAAACACAGATCCAAAGACACCAACTTCCGAAATTAAAGTTATTTTTTGTTAACCGACTTCATTCAGATTGTAATGTTTTTTCTTGGAAGTCGGTTTTGTTTTATGTTAATTTTTTTTTATGATACGTATCTATATTTTAATGTGTTACAAAGTTCTTAGTAACCATTCTGCTAACAATAACATCAGTTAAGTCTTGATCAGTTGGTATACTATTCAATTTATATACATTATTCAGAGTCTTCTTACATGTAAATTTTTTCAAGTCACTCATAGGTAACAATTCACCTTCAATTTGAGGTAAAATTTCCTTACTTGCATCTGATTCTTCAGTAATTAGAAAACAAATCAACAGTTTTGTGTCCTTCTCTATGCCAAACTTGCTCAAACTCTGTGTGATGTTTTTTGAGATTGATAAATTATACAGTATCTCAGAATACACTGTTTTGGTCACCATTACATTCTGTTTCTGAGACAGCACGGCCCTATTTGCCGCAACCGCTACTTGGAAGGACTCTATTATTAACTGAGGTTTGATTGCAGCGCAGCTCCAAACACCTTGGACAATGTTATTTCTTATCACTTCCACATTCTCAACATTTTGGAAAAGATACATCTTCAATGTAGTTTTCGTATCTGGATCTAGTTCAACCACATAAGGCTCACGCGCCATGGTTGTAGCTGAAATAAACAAAATTGATGACAAACTGTTTTTAGTTAAATGATGAATAGCTGCGTGTTTAGATATAGTGATACGAGATATTATTACTTGTTACATATTCTTTACGAAGTAACAAAGCAATCTAACTGGGTACTAAGTTAATACCGGTTTGGACTTTAGATTGCTTTGTTTTGTTACTTGTTTGGTACTATCACACAACGCCAAACTAAAATAAATAAATCACAAATATTAAAATTTACCTATTTGTCGCGCACCGCTGAGAATCGATGTTATTCCGAAGAGTAAGTATCAAAAATATCAAATCGATTTAGGTTATTTTGTTTTGATTTGTGTTGTGGACTTGTGGATCGTACTTGCGGTTTAGGGTGCATTCCGAGTTAGGACTGTAATCGATATTATCGATTTGAGCGTGCTTAAACCCGTACCGAATTAGGTACCGTTAACGGGCGAGCGTAACCATTTGTCACCGCACCTTTAAGAGGCGAGCGTAACCATTTGTCACCACCCGATTCACGCGGCTTCAACCTCTATTATTACTGCTAAATACGGTCTAATATCCTGTGCAACAGTTTGAGTCTATGGTCCGGTAGATAAACTAATCGACTAAATGATTCAAAACGAAAAATATGGGTTGGCAATATTTGAAAAAAAAAGTTAAAAATAGACTTTACGATTCTTAATGGCAGCTGCAGTGCGTGCTGTTTTGTTATGATGCTATGTTGTTTATTTTAATAGTTTTTGTGTAAAATCGACGTTAAGTGGATGAATATTCGTTTATAACATATTATACGTCCTTGTAGATAATATTGTAGATAATATTTGCACGAAATAACATCACAATCAATCAATAATCCTTTTTTTTTTTTTAAAAATTTTTTTGAAATCGATAATATCGATTACAGTCCTAATTCGGAACGCGGCATTAGTGTCATTGAGAGGATAGCATACGTAGATAGAGAATTCTATCTACGATAGCATAGGAGTGCGGATAGGATACTTTAGTTAGGGTGCATTCCGAGTTAGGACTGTAATCGATATTATCAATTTGAGCGTGCTTAAACCCGTACCGAATTAGGTTTAAGCACGCTCAAATCGATCTTATCGATTACATTCCTAACTCGGAACGCGGCCTAGTTAGTCAGTTGTTGTGTCTGTCACTGTCAATCAAAATACGACACTTACGACCATTGAGATAGGAAAAACTTTTCTATGTCTATGCTTACGACAGTAACAGAATGTCAGTCAGACAAAGGGTTACCAGATTGGGTATTTTTTCGCAATGAGAATTTTGGGCATTTTTTTTAGTTAGTCAGAAAGACATTAGTGATAGTAATTATTCTATAACACACGACGACATATCAAGCTATACATTTCCACTATAAGCTGACTTCTCATTGCAGGAAAAGCCTATACAATGCGAGGTCAGCTAAAACTGGAAATGTATAGCTTGGGCTTGAATCGACTATCTTGAATTCTCGATAATAATATGTCGTCGTGTGTACACACGGCTACACATCAAGCTATACATTATACCTTGTATTATAATAACTTGTTTATAGTTTCTCTGTCTACGTTTTGCACCACTGACAACCCCATGTTTTACCCTTCGTACAGACGCCAGCACATCAACCTACCACAATCTGTCAAATTTCTTTAATAGATTTTCAACTTTATCACTGAAGCATAAGGTTCAAAGTTGATTGGGAAAATGTGACAGTTAGGTGTAGGTTGATGTGCTGGCGTCTGTACATACATAAGAATAATTGCCTAAAGTATTATATAAAAAAAATCGTTTATTTCAGGCAAGTTTTTACACATACACCCATGGTAACAAAAATAAAAATAAATTTAAATTAAAAAATGAAATGAAATTTGAACCATTTTTTTTTTATTTGAATTTGAATTTTTATATACGGTACTAAAACCTTCCTAAAAGTATGTAGATCACATTAACGAAAGAATTATCAAAATTGGTTCATTAGTTTTTCAGAAAATCGCGGACATACAAACATACATAGGTACGGGTCGAATACAGAACCGAGAGTCGGTTAAAAAAGAAGATCAACGTCACATCAGCGTACTTTCCATCAGTCTGCTGTCAGTCTAGAATGACCGTGTAAGAGCAAGATTACACGCTCATTCTGGCGTCATTCTGATCCATCAGTCTGGTCAGAATGATGGGAGAATGATCGTGTAACCCACGGATTGCCAGAATGATGGTCCAGAATGATGAAAATTAAATATTTTAAATAATTCCGTCAGTCTCGTTTTGAATGATGAAATGCTGATGGGAGAATGATCGTGTAATCCGCTCGTATCATTCTGGCGTCAGTCATCGTCAGCGACGCAATGCGGAAGGACGTGTCAAGCGACAGACAACTACGCGCGAGCGCGCCGCAAGTGCCGCCGTTTTTATGCTATTTCCTTACATGTTTTTATTATACATTATTGTCTACAAGGTCCTTATGCTAATTAACACTTACTTAACTAGTTAACAATAATTAATAAAAATATAGCAAACAAAAACTGCAAAAATTGTGACTTGACAATTTTTCACTACAGAAAATCCTTTATAACTTTTGAACCCGTAGTTCGATTTGCAAAATTTAAACGTTATTATTATTTTTACACACAATCCTTTCATTTAAAACCAAAATAATTAAATTCTATCCATAAACAAAAAAGTCAATTTTCAAGTTACGTAATTATAACGAAATATCTTAAAACTTACAAGAAAACCTTACAAAATCAGTCTTATTAGTTCAAAACATGAATTCTAATAATAATCTTAACAAAATTAATTACATAACTATCTAATTAGACACATAGAAAGAACAAAACATAAATCATTGAAATTTTACACTATTAATTAAAATTTCTTCCTTACTTTTTACATAGCGGTCTCGCCACTACTTGCGCCCATGTGCCTAGATAGGGTCTCGTCGCCGACATTCTCCCCCTCGTGCGCAGCACCGTCCTCCTGCCTCGGCGAAACTCCCGGCACCAACAGCACCACTCTCGAACTGGGTCTTCGCAGCACTCCTCCTCGTGTCTCGACGTCGACGATTCTGGTCCGCCCATCTGGTCCCGGATACACCCGCTGAATTCTGCCGCGTGGCCAGGTGCATCTTGGTAGGCTGTGGTCGACGATCAGGACGACGTCCCCGACGTGCAGGTCTGTGGTGTTGCTTCTTCCCGTAGTCTTCCTTGGTAGTAGAGTGGGCAGGTATTCTCGCAGCCAGCGTTGCCAAAAGTGGTCGGCAAGTCGCTGCGTAGTCTTCCAGGTGTGCCGGCCCACAAGCTCGTTGTCATCGAAGCTGCCGATTCTTGCTGCGCCGCAGGATCGCCCGAGGAGGAAGTGATTTGGAGTGAGTGCTTCCTCCTCAGGGTTCTCGGAGAGGTGGGTGAGAGGCCGAGAGTTAACTATATGCTCAGCCTCTAATAGGAGGGTGTGGAGTACCTCCTCTCGTGGATGCCTTTCGTTGAGTGTGGCGTCCAGTGCGGTTTTTATTGATCGCACCAGACGCTCCCATGCGCCGCCCATGTTAGGCGCACCGGGAGGGATGAATGTCCACTGCACGCCGATCTTCTCTGCTTCTGAGGTAAGGTCTTCTTTCTTCATGTTTTCTAGCGCCTCTTTTAGTTCTTTGTTGGCGCCGACGAAGTTGGTCCCGTTGTCGGAGTAGATGATCTTCGGCATTCCTCTTCTTGCGGCAAATCTTCGCAGTGCCATGATCATGCTGTCGGTGGAGAGGGAAGGAGTGAGCTCAATGTGCACAGCTCTTGTAGTTAAGCATGTGAATAGAGCACCCCATCTCTTCTCTTGACGTCTTGCTACGGTGATCGTCATTGGGCCGAAGTAATCTACGCCGGTGCACGTAAAGGGAGGGTTACTGTGCATCAGTCTCTCTTTGGGTAAGTTACCCGTCGGCAGTTCTTGGGGTCTTGCCTTCTTCGTTTTGCACCATTGACATTGATGCTGGACTGCCTTGATCGCTGACCTCAGTCCCAGTACCCAGAAGCGTTGCCTCACTTCGTTCATTACTGTCGCGTGGTTTCCGTGGTTGAAGCGGCAGTGGAATTCTTCAATGATGAGTCGTGTTATCCTTTCCTTGCTGTCGAGCACGACGGGACGCTTGTATTCTCTGGTCACGCCCTGTATCGCGTCGATTCTTCCTTTCAAACGCAGGAGTCCTTCTTCAATTACCACGTCGAGCTTCTTCAACTTGCTGCTGCCTTCTAGTTGCTTTCCTTGTTCTAGACGCTTGACGTCTTCTCTGAAGCTTCTGTCTTGACTTCCTTTTAGTAACAGAGTTTCAGCTCGCTCTAGAAGGTCTGCACTTAGTGGTATGTAGTTCCTTCCTATTTTTCTTGAAGACTGATGTCGCTTCTCGACTGTCTTTGTCTTCGTTCCTTTCGTCTTTCTCCATGTCGGATCTTCTTTGCTGACGTTGACCTTCTCCTTTTTTCTGCAGAGTTGTATGAACTGCAGTACTCTTGCTGTTGCTCGCCAAAGTCTCTTCCAAGACGAAAACCTCTCAGGATCTGGTGACGGATGACTGGTGCTTGCCGTTGCTGCGACGTCTGCTGTCTTTTCTTCGCCGGTGGTTTCCTTTTTGAATGTCCTTGCTTCTGGCCAGTAGGTTTCCTCTTTTCTTAGGAATTCTGGGCCGGTGTACCATCGGTGGTTATAATCGAAGTTATCTGGCACGTCGCGTGTTGAGTCATCTGCAGGGTTCTGCGCCGTAGGCACCCATCTCCAATCCTGAGGCTTGGTGAGATCCTCTATTTCGGCCAAGCGATGAGCCACAAACGTTTTGAATGTTCTCGGGTCTGTCTTGATCCAGGAGAGCACGATGCTGGAGTCCGTCCAAAATGTTTTCTTCAGAATCTTCAGATCCATTTCTTCTTCTACTGAATGGGCTAGTCTGCTTCCAAGGAGGGCCGCCTGTAGTTCCAGTCTAGGGATCGATACCGGCTTCAACGGGGTGACTCGTACTTTCGCTGCCACCAAGCTGACGTGGTATGTTCCGTTTGCACCTTCTGTTCTCCAGTAGACTGTAGCTGCATACGCTGTTTCGCTTGCATCTGTAAATGTGTGCAGCTCCCCCTCGGTGCGATGTGGCGCCAGACATCTCGGGATCTGAAGGTCTTGTAACAGTTTCATCTTCTCCAGATATATTTTCCATGCTTCGTATTCCTTTTCTTCTATTTCTTCATCCCAACCGACGCCGCTCCGCCATACGTTCTGAAGCAGCTTCTTTCCTTGGATGAGGACCGGTGATGCTAATCCCAGTGGATCGAAAGTTGACATCACGGCGCTGGTGACTTCTCTCTTCGTAGGTACCATGAAACCCTTTGCTATTTCTTCTGGAGTGTTCCGAAGGTTTGCCCTGAAGCCGATGTAGTCCCTTTCTGTGAACCAGCGTAGTCCTAGTGTCTTCTCTTCTTTCTCACCAAGGTCCACTTCTGTCTTTTCGGTTGTTTCAGTCTTCACGTCTTGCAGCAGTTGAGGTTGGTTTGATGCCCACCCCCTGAGTTCGAAGCCCGCCTTCTTGTGTATGAAGTCCACCTGCTTTGTTACTCTTCTGAAGTCTGCTTCTGAGTGGAAGCTGTGCAAGTAGTCGTCCATGTAGTGGTTAAGTTCTACTGCCCTTGTAGCTTCTGGATACTGTTCCTTGTAGTCCGCTGCGTTTCGGTTCTTCACGTAGATGGCTGTGCTTGGAGATGATGTTGCGCCGAAGATAACCGATGTCATCCTATACTTCTTTGGCGCCACGTCACGATGATCCCCGCGCCACAGGAACCTCAAGCTGTCTCTATCTTCTGGTCTGATGCGAACTTGTAGAAACATTTCTTTGATGTCGGCCGCCACTGCAAAAGGTCCTTGTCGAAATCTCAGTAGTACACCGAAGAGTGATTGCAGTAGATCTGGTCCGGGCAGTAGAGCGTCGTTGAGGCTTCTTCCTTTTGACTTGGCTGCAGCGTCGAAGACGATCCTTATTTTCTTCTTTAAGGGATGAACCACGGAGAAATGAGGGAGGTACCATAATTTCTTCATATCTTCTTGTTCATCAGGTGCTTCTTCTGCATATTTGTTGTCGATTAGATGCTGAATCTGCTTGCCGTATTCTGCCTTCAAGTGAGGATCCTTGTCTATCTTCCTTTCGATGTTGATTAGTCGGTTCCTGGCAGACGTGTAGCTCTCTGGCATCTGTTCTTCTTCGTTCTTCCATAGAAGTCCAGCTTCGAATCGACCGTCTTCAAGTCTTCTGCAGGTTTTTTCTAGGATGGTGAGTGCTCTTCCTTCCGAATCCGTAGTAGGTCTTCTTGGTTGCACACCAAGTGCTTCGATCGCGAAGTGATCCTTGATGGCTTGATGCATCTCTTCTTCTGGCGTGCTGACATGAAGACATGTGTTCAGGAAGTGTACTGGTCTTGCATTTCCGATGTCTGACCCGTGGAGCACCCATCCAAGTCCCGTCCTTGAAGCAACTGGTTCTCCTGGTTTCCCTCTTCTTACTTCTTGAGTCACAATTAGCTCCCAATTGTCTTGACCGATGAGCAGTTGTGGTGACTCCCCTTCATAATACAGAGAGTCGGCGATCTTCTTCAAGTGTCGATATTCTTGAATCCTTTTCTTGTCCAGGAACTGTGGTGCAAGCTTCAACTCGTCGATTGTGCGGACTCTCTTCAGGATCTTCTTGTTTTCCTGATGAACCCCTTTCACCGTAAGGTCCAGCATCTGAGAATCCTTTTTCCTTATCAGCTTGCCTCCTACTGTCTCAATGACCAGTTCCTCCTTGTTTCCTTGAGCGCCGACTTCTTGTGCCACCTTCTCGTCCAGAAGTGACACCGTTGACCCTTCATCCATGAGGGCCAATATCTTCTTTGATCCTTTTGACCCGAAGACTTCTACCGGAACTATCTTCAGGTATGCCCTTGCGTTGTTGATCGCGTTCACTGATGCCGTGGCGCTCGCCGCCTCTTGTGGCGTCTCCTTTTTCTGTTCCTCCGAGGTCCTTTCTTCTGACTCGACGTGCAGCAGGTGATGATGCCACCTCTTGCATTCTTTGCACGGTGGTTTTCTACAACTCTCCTTCCTGTGTTTCCCTTGAAGACATTTGAAGCAGACGTGACTCTTCTTTACTGTTGCCCACCGATCTTGCACCGACATCTTCTGGAACTTCTGACATTCGACGAGAAAATGTTCACCCTCACACATAGGGCAAGTCTTCTCTTGTTGCCTTGCATCCTTTTCTTTGAAGTTCCTTTCTTTCGTTGAATGTGTTGCTTGTCGATTGGTCTTCTTGAACCCACTCTTCTCTTCTGAAGTCGCGAAGGCTCCGCATTTGTCTGCTTCAGTGTTCAGGAATCTGGATACTAACGTGAGGTTGGAGAAATCGCCTTCTTCTGATGCTGCAGTGAAGTCGTACCATCGGAACTTGAGAACCGTCGGCATCTTCTCTACAATTTGTTTCACCATTTCAGGTGAATGCAGGTACTGTGGTTTCTTCAGTCCCTTTATTGTTGCTACGCTGTTGTTGATCTGGCTCGCGAAGATGCAGATGTCTCTTGGAGTTTCTGAGATCTTCGGTAACGCCTTAACCTTGTCCAATTCTGCTAACACCAGCGCATCAGGTCTTCCGTATCTTCTTCTGAGGGCTTGCATTACTTCTGACGGAGAGGCTTCGGAGTACAACAGGCTCTTGATAGCTTCTCTTGCGTTGCCCTTCAGCGCTCTTCTTAATCGCGCCATATTCTGGACTTCGTTGAACATCGGTGCTGTATCTTCATAAACAACCTTGAAGGCCAACCACTCGCTGCTGTTGCCGTCGAAGTGGGGTAGCTCGTGGATGTAGCTCGGCTGTGCTGCTGGTCCTCTTGTGGAAAAGGCTTCCTTCAATGCAGTCGCCAACGCTTGAATCTCGATCGTAGCTCCTCCCGTTGAAGAGTTCTCTTCAGGCTTCACCTTCTGTGGCTCTTCTGCGGTGTGCTGACCTCGCTGCTCTGGTTGTTTTCTGTTGCCATCGCCTAATACTGATGACTCGATCCAGTTCTGCACCTGTGCTGTTCGTTCTTCCTGGTCTTCATCATCCACGGAGTCCTCATCTTCACATTGTGTCATCTCCAGTCTGACACGGGCTAGCTTCGCCGCAGCCTGTGCTTGCTTCAGTTCCAGGCGTGCTAATTCTTCTCTGGCTTCCAGCTCGCGTCTTCTGGCTGAGGAGCTCGTGGTCTTCGTAGACCTGGCACGACGACTGACCCCCTTCGGTTTCAGGGTTGCGGCCGAACCGCGAACACCCTTTTCCGGGACATCTTCTGGAGTCTTCTTAGTCGTCTCCTTCTGGTTGGCATCTTCATTCTTCTTGGAAGACGCCGTGGTCACAGTCTCAACCGTGGTCTCCGTTGCCGTGGTCCCCTCCGTCGTCGTTGTACCCGAAGAAGTGTTCGTGCCCGATGAAGCTGTAGTTTCTGATGACGCTGATGCTGACGCTGACGCAGACGTGACCCCTTCTGACCCTGACGCTTCTACTGTCGCGTCCACATTGGTAGGACGGGACGGGGGGCGTGAGGGGGCATCCTTCTGTGACCTGGTTACTGGCATCTTGCAGTCTTCTTAATCTTCTGGGCTCTTCTGGCTTCTTCTTGCAGGGATCCGACGCTCGAAGGACCAATTGTTGCGGACGACCGGGGTACGTCCAGTACCTGACGGCCGTGCCTGGGACAGTCTCCCACGTTTTTGACGTATGTTCCCTAACTAACTGTGCTGGCGACACACGTCCCACGCACCCCTGAATGCGTACGTAGTGGTGGGCACAACCCACTAAGAGGACCTCGGAGAGATGGGCAGCGAAGAGGCGGCGAAATAAAACGCAGAATTTTCTTGAGTGTTGGCTTGCAGATTTCGGCTTGTTGTTTCTTGATGTTGCCTCTTCGACGGCTGAGCTGCGACTGACTTGTGCCGAAAAATGGCCCCATTTTTATACCGGCCTACGTAACCTTATTGGCGACCGCGATTTTTTTACCCTTTTTGATCGCCAATTTCATCAAGCCGAAATCTGTTTGAGCCCCGTTTTATTTAGTTTTTATGCTATTTCCTTACATGTTTTTATTATACATTATTGTCTACAAGGTCCTTATGCTAATTAACACTTACTTAACTAGTTAACAATAATTAATAAAAATATAGCAAACAAAAACTGCAAAAATTGTGACTTGACAATTTTTCACTACAGAAAATCCTTTATAACTTTTGAACCCGTAGTTCGATTTGCAAAATTTAAACGTTATTATTATTTTTACACACAATCCTTTCATTTAAAACCAAAATAATTAAATTCTATCCATAAACAAAAAAGTCAATTTTCAAGTTACGTAATTATAACGAAATATCTTAAAACTTACAAGAAAACCTTACAAAATCAGTCTTATTAGTTCAAAACATGAATTCTAATAATAATCTTAACAAAATTAATTACATAACTATCTAATTAGACACATAGAAAGAACAAAACATAAATCATTGAAATTTTACACTATTAATTAAAATTTCTTCCTTACTTTTTACATAGCGGTCTCGCCACTACTTGCGCCCATGTGCCTAGATAGGGTCTCGTCGCCGACAGACACCGACTAGAAGAATTATCAAAATTCGCATAGAAATGCCGGAGATGCAGTACATTTATGCATGTAACTTCGTACATAAGAATAATTACCTAAAGTATTATATTAAAAAAAAAATCGTTTATTTCAGGCAAGTTTTTACACATACACCCATAGTAACAAAAATAAAAATTAAAAATGAAATGAAATGAAATTTGACCCATTTTTTTTTATTTGAATTTGAATTTTTATATACGGTACTAAAACCTTCCTAAAAGTATGTAGATCACATTAACGAAAGAGTTATCAAAATTGGTTCATTAGTTTTTGAGAAAATCGCGGACATACAAACATACGTACGGGTCGAATACAGAACCTCCTTTTTTTTAAAGTCGGTTAAAAAAGAAGATCAACGTCACATCAGCGTACTTTCCATCAGTCTGTTGTCAGTCTAGAATGACCGTGTAACCGTCGAAAATCCTCCATCATTCTGGCATCAGTCACGTCAATCCAGAATGATGGACCAGAATGACGCCAGAATGAGCGTGTAACCTTGCTCTTATATTTTTCGTCAGGGTTTCCGAACGGAAAATATAAGAACGTGTGCGCTTGACTGACGGACGGACCTCCAACCAAGGTACAAAACTAACTTCTCTTTAGTCTGTGGCATAGATCAACATACTCATGAACATACTAATAAGTAATAACCACTCTACCAGTCTATCAAATTGTACACTGTGGGACGGACGGACGGAAATTGACGGAATTCAAATCGAAGTTATGTTTATCTTGTATGGTGATAAGATTATTCAAGAATTCCTCTCGTCATATAATACGATATAATTATTTGCTCTCGTCATATAATACGATAGGTAGTACTTGGTCTAGATAACGGTCTGGAAGTTAAACTGTTTTGGCTAGTGATTCCTGAATAAAAATGTTAATTCCAAGGCTGTATAAATACAGTTCATTAATTAAAAATGTGTCGGTGCGTTTATTAGCGACTCAGACGCAGCAGTATACTGAGAATGCGAGTCCTGTGGTGTATGAGAAGTTATTGGGGACGGACAGAGGCATCGCGCTGTACGGACTGCACAGTCCTAAGGATCGCAATGCGCTGGGCTTCGACATGATCGAAGCCATGAGGGAAGTCAACCAGTTGATCAGGGAGGACACCAAGGTTTCTGTGGTCATATTGCACAGCATGGTGCCTGGCATATTCTGTGCTGGTAAGAATCATACAAGATTTTATATATTATGTATATTTTATATATATTGTGTAAGTTAGTGAATTCTAGAAAATAATGACTTAGAGCCACTTAGAACCACCAGATTGATAATTTAATGTTTGTTACCAAGTATGAACTGCTTACAGAATCGGAACATATTTCAATACAATCGTTTTGTTTGTCAATTCACACATCTCATAAGCATGTGTGCAAATATAATATGATAATTTTATTTAGCCTCCCATAGTTCTGTTTATTTAGCCTCCCATAGTTCTGTTTATTTAGCCTCCCATAGTTCTGTTTAGTTCAAACTTCTGTCTATTAAATCAAATTCTGCATTGGTTTATTTTAGGGGCCAATTTGAAAGAACGTTTCAAGATGGCAGATGATGAAGTAGCCAGATTTGTCAAAGGACTGAGAGCCACATTCATAGAAATAGAAGATCTGCCCATGCCAACAATAGCAGCTATTGAAGGTGTAGCAGTTGGTGGAGGCTTGGAGCTGGCCCTGGCTTGTGACATCAGGGTGGTGTCTGAAACAGCCAAGCTGGGTCTGGTGGAGACTGGCCGAGGCCTCATCCCTGGTGCTGGGGGCACTCAGAGACTGCCCAGAGCCGTCAACATCAATATTGCTAAAGAACTGATATACACTTCAAGAATAGTCAGTGGCCAGGAAGCCAAAGATTTAGGTAAGAGTTGAAGATCACCTGTTGAACATAAAACTTTGTTGTTTTAGATTTCCTTATTAAACATTATGTACTTAATCAATTGCAGGCATAGTGAACCATGTGGTACCACAGAACAGCTCAAACAATGCAGCACTAGAAAAGGCGCTAACCATAGCCCGGGAGATCACACTCAATGCGCCAATTGCCCTCCGATGTGCCAAGCAAGCCATCAACGAAGGCATACAGCTCAGCATCAAGGATGGCTATGAAGTGGAGCAGAAGTGCTATGAGTTTAACATTCCCACAAAAGACAGGCAGGAAGGCATGATATCCTTTATGGAGAAAAGGAAACCCATCTATGAGGGTCACTGAAGCTCAAATTATATTTCTAGTTGTAGGCAAACCCGACATATCAATAAGTGTTATGATATAATGTTTACTGATGTTGTGCAAACCAGAGTACATATTTTTGATGGTTATATAATATTTATATTATGCAAGGCATTTTGAATCTTTTATTGTTACATACTTTATAAATAAATTGTTAAAAATTACTATTAATTTGTTTCTTTAAAGTTGGTTTTGTAAAACATGTCAGCTCTCAGCAAGAATAACATGACAGTTGGATTCCTCATATTAAAAATATGATGAAATTATTTAGTACATTTTGATTGGACAGTGTTAGTAAACAATATATGTAAGGACTAGGTACTCATTTCATATAGCATTGAAAACAAGAATAATCTTGCTTGATACACCTATCTACAAGGTTATCATAATATTATTATTAATGCTATTTCATGTACTTGGCAAAATTAATAAAAGCAAAGAACAAAAGACAACTCATTTATGTTAATGATGTAATAAAAGCATTTACAATATATATTATACAAAGAGTTACTAAATATTAAGGCACTTCACTAGTTGTTCTTTGGTGTCATTGGGTGATGTGACCTTGTGGCCGATAGTCCGTGAGTCATTGTAGATTTCATAGTCATTACCTCCTGGCATTGTTTTATCTCCAAAGAAGTGGATTTCTTCAAAGTTCTGGTCTGCTACATGGTTGAGGCAGTAGGTCTTATCCCAGCCAGTAGGGAACACATCAACACTGATCTGTCCTCCAAGTGCAAATGTCAAGCCTGAACCTCCAAACTCACTTTGTAGTGCTTCCACAAATTTTTGTCTTACTGAGTGTTCAGTGTCAAACTTTACAAACTCATCTCTCTCTGCCTGGCTGCAGGACCGCCCCACCGGGCAGATGTTGAGCATGCTTGACCTGAACTCAACAAAGTTTCCCCGCTTGGCAGGTAGTTCAATCTTAGACATAAACCCGAGTGAGAAATTGATGACTCGCTGTAGCAACTTCTCTCCCAGATGACTGAGAATACTTTCTGAACTGATCAACTTGCCGCCTCGATACTGCACCACGCCATTTTCACAGAACACATAGTCAAACTTGGCTGCCACTTCAGCCCCATCCATTTGTTCAGATATTTTGACATAATCCGATCCACTGACGAGTCCTACGGTCACTTTAGATTGTACATTATCCAACAAGAAGTGCTTCAGTTCTTCTGTGATGACCTGGCGCGGCTTGGTGAGGGTGCCGTCCACATCGAACAGGTACAAAATGGATTTCCGACCAGCCATCGTGTTTTTGATAGAAAATTATTTGAATTTTGGAGGCAAAGCGGTCGATAAGTAGGGCACCGGCAGCGGTCGTAAAGTGCCAACACTTCACTGAGCTGAGAGTCTGAGACACGTCAAATAACGTTCTGCTTTGTTATCAGCCGGGTGAACAACATGGCGAGCGCGCCGGGTTCTGTTTACGTACTGTTATTGTGCATGTTTGTCACTGCAACCGTGTTATCTGATAATACTGCTAAACCTGGAAATGTTCTTATACTATTTGGTGAGTAACACTACAATCAAGTTCCTTCTCAAGTTCATGATCATTGTTATTATTAGTTTGACAGCTAGTAGGTACGTGTCCTATTAAATGTAATCATTACCTATCGATTCTACAAAAATACGATAAGTCGATAACACAAATAATACGGTTTCGATTCTATTTTATCGATTCGATATCAATCCATATTTTATACTATTATAAATGCGAATGTGTCTGTGTCTGTCTGTTACCTCTTTGAACCGATTTAGATAAAATTTGGTATAGAGGATAGTTTGAGTCCACGTCCCGGGAAAGGACATAGGATAGTTTTTATCCCGATATTCCCACGGGATTGAAACTTATACGCGCCCCGCGGTTTCACCCGCGTAAGTTTCGTTCGAGTTTCTATTATAATTCAATTGTTATTCGAAAGAGACGTGGCGCCATCTATTATCATAATAACGTTATTGTTGTTTTCCTCGGGAGCAGCACTTTTTTTCGGGATGAAAGGTACCCTATGCGCGTTTCTGTACACCTGACAACGTATAGATAATTATGTTTTCAGGATGATCGGTTCAGTGGTTTAGGCGTGAAAAGGTAACAAACAAACAAACTTACTTTCGCATTTATAATACTAGTTGGAATTGAGGTATCAACGCACACCCCTGGTCCTAGGGACATGAATTTTGGAGGGTTTGTTCTTTGTGAAGAGTGGGTATCCAATATGAAGGAGTTTTTGGAAATTCAACCTTTAAGGTGCCACTATTCGATATTTTTTCCATACAAATTTCGGGAGAGTATTACTCCACTGTTTGACATTGTACATCCAAAGTTAAACATTGTATCGTTTTGTCTAATTATTAATTGTGTCTGTACTGTACGGAAGCAGAATTGTAAAATAACAAGCCATTAAAAAGTTATGAGCCAACAATGATTCGTTTTTCTTGCTATTTTTAACGTAACTTTGGGTGTAAATCTATACTAATATTATAAAGAGGTAAAATTTGTAAGTTTGTAAGTTTGTATGTAATGGGTAATCTCTGGAACTCATAATCCAATTCTAACAATTTTTTAACTGGCAGAAAGCTACATTATTCCTGAGTGCTATAGGCTATAAATTGTTTCTATAGCATGTATATTAACCGAGCTATCACAACTTTTGTCTAGCAAGTCGGAAAAAAATACCACATAAAACAGAATTATTTGCGTGCGCTGCCTAAACAGTTGCTTAAAATTAAAAACAATGTATGGCTACCTGGTTCGTCTTCATTATTTCTACAAAAAAGTCCGCGATACCATATCTCTATCTTTTATATTTTATCTTTTATACTTCTTTTATTGCATTAAAAAAATTTTTTTTCGGTATACTTACGTTTGGTTGATTATTTGAGCAACAAAATATTAATTCTTATGACAATAAATTATTTCAGTATCACAAGAACATCATACAGATAAGATTTGCCATTTACAGTATATCAATTGGTCATACAGTTTCGGAGATAATATAAAATTACTAAAACGCAAAATGCCCCTAGCATAACTTTCATTTTGCAGACGTTTTACCTATTTGCCCATAGATGGCGTTCTGCAATTACGTCATTTTTCTGAATCGCGGTGTTAAGACTTTCCGTGGATTGATGACCCTCTCGAATTTTTATGCCCACGTTAGTTGGATTGGAGTTCCATACGAACGATTCGATTATGAGCACGGAGATTATGAGGTTGAGGTATCTATTAGATAACTCATATTCGACAATATCGTAATTTCGTTGTACGTTTGTTTTCATTGTTTTGTATGTTCGTAGTTTCGTACTTCGTTCTATCGTTAATCGATACGAGTTTAAAGTTATTCGATATTACGATTGTTTTGTTTTGTAAAGGCGGACGGTGTTCGAGTCGCTCTCCCTTTGTTCGTAATTGTTTTCAAGTCTGTGCGTAGTTTGTCGAGAGCATGCCTAAAAGGAAATCTCAACTGTCCCGGCAGACATCACAGACAAGAGCCGCTCGAGTACGCCGTACGGAAGAATCTGCCCCTGAAAATGAGCAGCGCTTCTCGAGAAATAGAGAAAATATTTCGCAAGCACGCGCTAGAGAATCTAGCTCCGAGCGCTCACAGGGCCTCGCTAGCGAAAATGTGAGGACGTCGCGGGCCCGTGCTCGAGAATCTAGCGCTGAACGTGCGCAGCGTCTATCTGAGTTAAGGCAGCATGTCTCTGAGACAAGGGATAGGGAGACTAGCGCTGAGCGCTCGCAGCGGCTCGCTAGGCAAAATGCCATAACATCGCAGGCCCGCGCTCGAGAATCCAGCGATGAACGTGCACAGCGTCTATCTGTTTTAAGGCAGCATGTCTCTGAAACAAGGGATAGGGAGACTAGCGCTGAGTGCTCGCAGCGGCTCGCTAGGCAAAATGCCATAACATCGCAGGCCCGCGCTCGAGAATCCAGCGATGAACGTGCACAGCGTCTATCTGTTTTAAGGCAGCATGTCTCTGAAACAAGGGATAGGGAGACTAGCGCTGAGCGCTCGCAGCGGCTCGCTAGGCAAAATGCCATAACATCGCAGGCCCGCGCTCGAGAATCCAGCGATGAACGTGCACAGCGTCTATCTGAGTTTCCAATAAAAACATCATTTGCCCTGACTATTAACAAGTCCCAGTGATAAACATTCTCTTTGGTTGGCTACGAAAAGAATGTTTTTCCCATGGGCAATTATATGTTGGTCTATCAAGAGTGGGATCATCCGAAAAGCAGATTATTCTGTTACCGGAAAATAAAACAACCTCAAACATTGTATATAGAGAAGCTTTAAATTAAATAGATACCTAACTTAAATAAATAAAATAAGTAAAAGGCGACCAAGGGTTAAGTTACCTTGAGCAGAAAAGAGAACTTAGGTAATCTTTGAAGTTACTGATCTGATTCCAAACAATATTTTACTAATAAAATTAAATACAGTAATATCAACCGAGTGTTATCTTATGTTAAAACAAGAAATTTTCCGCGGACGAAGTCGCGGGCAGAAGCTAGTAAGTAATAAAAGAACTGAAAACTATTAAAAATTAAAGCCGTACCGACAAAGCTCAGTTATCGAAGAGTTCAAAAAACTTTATTTGTGATTGATTTATGTAGTGGATTTTTCATAGAACTCGATTTTCCAAAGCACTTTTCAAATATTTTTATGCGCCTATCAGTTCGGAACGGTGTTTCTGTGCGTGAGAACTAGATGTTGTGCGTGTAGATTAGCGTCTAACTGCTCATCACTGATACTAGCTCCGGCAGACACGAAGCCAAGTGCCAGCGTGATTTTGGCCATGACCAGTGAGTTCGAGCTCGCGTTTAGTTTACTCTTAAGGGGGTGAAAAGGTGGGATTTTTTTTAGTATGAAAAATCTTATTCATTTGGTTAATAAACTTGAAACTTGGCACGAATACTTATCTAAGTAAATTATGAAGTTTGGCATTTTTTGTTTTTATAAACTAGGTACCCCCTAAAGGAGGATTGGGGTGGGTGGTGTCAAAATTTGTATGGACGAATTTTAACGCGCGGTCCGATTAACTCGAAACTCGGTATCGGACCAAAAATAAAGAATAACGTGTATCAGAGTTTTTCGAAAATCTACCCTTAACGGGGTGTTAATTTTACAGGGGATGATTTTACTGCGTGGTTTGATTATCTCGAATGTTGGTATAAATAATCTTTGAGTCAAGTAATGAACACATCCCAAACTATTTTACGTAATTCCACCCCTGTGGAAGCGGGGATTCAGTTTATGAAAAATCTTATTTATTTGGTTAATAAACATGAAACTTGGCAATATTTGGCTCAGTAAATAATAAAGAATGTCACTAAAAACCCTTACAGAAGATTTATAGGGGGTGACAAAGTTGATAGGTTAGAAAAATATGTCGGTACGGTTGTGGTTAGGTTAGGTTAGTCCTCCGAGGTGGCGGCGCGAAGTGTTCCACGCGCGCCCCTCTTAGATGTCGCGAGGGGAGTCAAACACCTCACTCCCTCCCCTGACCCGAGGAGGCCCGCAGCGGCCGGCCGGCACCAGCCGGGGGTTGCGGAAGGATCGTACGTTCCCGTGACACCTGGCGTGAGATGGAACACCAGGGTGGTTTTTAGTCAGTAAGAGTCTGACAGACTCCGCCGCCCGCCCCAGAGCGGCGGACATCCTTGAGGATATTCCAACCCGGAAACAAAAAAAGAAAAGGCTAGGTTAGTCCTGCGAAAGCCGCAGAGAGCGATGGCCGTCAGAGTCGTCCGGGGGTACCTATTGCACGATCTCTTACGAGGCGGCCTGCGTACTGGCTGGATCCCCGCCCTGGGACCTGGAGGCGAAAGTACTCGCGTCGCTGTACCGGTGGCGCGAAGAAGCGCGGGCGCGAGGCGAGTGGCTGATGCAGCGCCATATGGAGCTGCGTCGGTCACAGCTTCGCGAGGTCCTGGTGGCGGAATGGAGGGACAGGCTTTCACGCTCTACCGCCGGCCTCATACATAGGTACATTTTAGAAATTTTTAGAGTAAAGTACGAATTTCACGCGGACGAAGTCGCGGCCAGAAGCTAGTTTTTTCCGCCCTACGCTGAGCTGCCGCTGATAGCGGCACGGTCGTGGCCAGGCCGTAATAGTGCTGATTAGTGCCTTTTAGCGAGAGTAGACAGACAGCATATTATGCACAGTAATATTTTACTGTGAATGATGTGTCTCACTCACCATACATTTTTTGATGAAGTTAAAGAGGTAGCTACGTAGCTTTTTTTGGTGTTCATATTACCCGGACTTCCCCTACGCCAATGATGGGAATTAGCTGCCGGTCGATATTCCATAGCTTTAAATATTGTGTATGTTGCAGCGGACGATGGAGGATTCGAGCTAGGCTCGTACTTGAACAAGATATGCCAGACTCCGAACATCGACGCACTAGCAAAGCGCGGCCTACTCTTCAACAATGCCTTCACTTCCGTCAGCAGCTGTTCGCCAAGGTTTCTGAACAATAAGCTCCTAATTGTTTACTAATCACATCTTATTTAGATTTGCAGGAGTAAGTACCGAAACGCACTTGCAAGCTGTAGGTAGGCACCTCTACGTACCTACTCACCAAAAATGATCAATATTTAAGGTCAAGTAATTTTAAGAGATGAATAAAACCTTTTGGTAGGGGAGCCCAGAGGGTTTTTGAGCAAGCATATTCAGGGCGAGAAGTTGATATCTGAGTAGGTCTGGCATGAGGAGAGAACCCCGAAAATATATTTAAAAAGTTTCTGATATATTATATTACCCCTGGTCAGGAGACCACTTTCAGATTTCAAAAAAGGGCCGAAATTAAAGTGATCTGCAGAGGCGTTGGTTTTGGCATGATCGGGTCTGGCCTAACCCATAATGACTTAAATAGGCAAATCTGACGGAGAAATTGTGGGCTTTCCCCAAATCTGACGACTTTGAAAACTCAGATTTGGGCCATTTCTAAAAGGATATTCAGGGCGAATGAAAGTTATTCTGTGCAATATTGTTACATGTCCTGATCCTGATAGTGAATATATAAATATCTGACGGGATGATGGAGCCTTTTGGCAAATATGACGAAATTTCATCAATTCAGAAAATTACCCAAAAGTGGCCATAATTTTGCATTTATCCCTAAATCAAGGAACTTAATAGCTTCGAATACTGTTTCCATTGGAGGGTGACACGTTTGTGAAGATTTCTCGATATTCAGAAGTTTGAAAATACTAAATACTTGAACGTAGGTAATGATTGAAAGTTAAGTAGCAAAATTAAAAAATTGTCGGAGTACCTACACCATAAACAAAGTTAATTATTTCAACATTTTACTATGACACCAAGTAAACCAATTATTTCAAAAACATCCTCATCTTATGGGCTATCTAACGAACTAGCAACGTTTTAAAAAATATTGAGAGATGCCCGTCAATTGTTTGATAAAGCTGGCAAAGGTGGAAAGCCATACCACAGTTATACCACAGTATAAATATACAGTAAGTTATCTAAGGCCGCCCGCCGAGTTATTAGCCTACTCTTGCGTTGATCCCCAGGGTTGTCACTTTTACTTTTAGTTAATATTTTCGAACAAGCACCACTTGATCTAAATTTATGAAATAAAAAAGCATATTATGATTTAATATTTTACCAATTTATAAATTTAGTAAAAATAAAAAGCCTTTATTCACATAACATTTATAATACTAAGTTACAAATTTGATACCGAGAAAATTTTTCTCCTGTTTCTGCACGTCCGGAACGCTTTATTATTATTTGTTAATGTAAAGTAAATTCTCATTCTTATGTAAAGTTTTTGTAAAAAGCTTTTGGGAAAGCATGGACAGGGCATCTTAAATTCTATATCATTCAGTTGATCGTAAATTGACCGGCCAATTTGAATGTTGATGTCATGTTGATGTGGTCCTTTTCGAACGCTTTGCGAAACACCTGCTCCATCCTTTCTACATTATCGACAAAATCATCAGGTGGGATCATGAGTAAATTTCGATCTTTGCCGTAATTCCTGTAATGGGTGTATAAGACACCATATTTGGATTGAACAACACATCAGACAATAGAAAAAATAATAATTTCAATAGTAATTAATTTGCAATATTAATTATTGTGAAATTGCCCTTATTACATCTATACGCGACAAATACGTTTACCTAAACGATGTTTCGAACTCAATCCTCTGTTTTATAGTAAAACTAGACTTCTTAAAATAAACTTTAGCTCTAAACATAGTATTCAGAAAGTAAATTTGGGAATACATTTATATGGAAAAATGCGACTCGGCTACGCTCTTAATAAAGCAAATAAACTGTGAAATAAACAATACAATACCACATTTTCTAATAATATTTAAGTATAAGTAGGTAGGTACTTACATTTCTGGTTGAGTAGGAACTATGAAGAATGATAAGTCCGGGTTTGCGAAATCATTATTGAGGCACCCGAAAACACTACAATATTTGTTTCCCCTTTTTGAAGTCATGATACTCGTAATTTAAGTGGCCGCCGCCGGCGAGAGTTGACGAACGCAAGCGGTCATGTAGCGTACGCGCGTGCTCACAGTCGCGCTGCACAGCCCGCACTGCCGCCACCTTATTCCCTCATATATTATGCTAGCGTGTGCGTGAAATCGCGTGCCGACATGGCGCGCGGCGCGCACGCACACATTCAAACCGAGAGCGGCACGTTTGTATGAAGTTGTTTTACTGTATATTATACTGTGGTTATACTGTGGCCATACTTACTAAAATTAACGACAACATTAAAGTAACGACTTGTTTACGTCGTAATACTTTTCTATTCGAGGTTTTATGGTAACTACGAACCTCTGCGTTCGATATCGTTACTGATATCGCCTCCAAATCTCAGTGATAGTTCGTTATGAGAGCTTTGTTAAATAAGATAAATAAAATACATCAACCATTTTTCAGATTAGCCAAAGTACATACATCTTTTATGGGGTACTGTGTTAAATGTTACAATAAAATACCTTGTGATATATTGCAATTAAATGAAAGAAAATTTAAAACTCACATTAAACGTACACTTTGTAAACAAGCATACTATAAATTAGAAGATTATATCCAAGATGAGAACGCTTGGAAACATGCTGGTCCTGCTCCATAGGACAATCTAGAGTCTAGACAAAATCAAACTGGTTGCTAATTTAATTGTAATTTTTTTTATTCTTTTTTTTTACATTTATTACTCACACCCTGACTTATTACTTGTATTTTGTTTTTTAATTAAAATCGTTTTGCTTGTACCATGTTTGTAAATATGTGAGCACCATGTATCTATCAGATAATTAATTTATATGTCATGGTTTCGTTTTTAATTCTTTTACCTATTGTGGTATAGTAATTTTATTGTAGGTGCATCGTCCTCACATGTTATTATATAATTAATGTACCCATGCAAAATATTGTACCTAAACATTTTAAAAGAGTAACGGTGGAGTTTCTTGCCCGTTCTTCTCCATACGAAAACTACCTTTTGGAATGGGCGACTAGAATCAATTCTATTTTAAGATAATTTTTGACGTTCAAAAGTGCCTTTTATGTGCCTATTTGAAATAAATGCTTTGACTTTGACTTTAAGTCCCAACACTTCTGCTCAGGCCGCCAGCTGCTAGTTAACTAGATTAAACGACAGATCATGAGATACAAATTTATTTATAACCGATTTCTAAAAGAGGAAGGTTATCAGTTCGTCTGCATATACAGGATGAATGTTTCAAGTCATCATGTGGATGACCAAATCCGAAACTATAGGTAATACCGAAAAAATCTTAAAGGAGTCACGGGGTCGATTTTGACGAATACTAAAACTGCATCATTAAATTTTTGAAAAATCAATTGCTCTAGCCAGGAATCAAACTCGTATATTTTGAAAAAAAAAACACTGCCTGTTTTATTGCACCCTCCGACGGTGTCGTTAGTAAGGATCAAATTCTGGAAAGAAATGATACACGCCAAAGTAAAGGAAAGTGGACATTTTTAAGAATAACTAAAATCAGATAAACAAATTGATTAATTATGGTTTAACAATGAATTCAAAATATAATTTATTATATTAAAAACATAAGTTAACGGCTAAATAACTACTGCTACAGTGCAAACGAATAAATCACTTACATTCTATATACCTACTTAAAAACTGTTACTATCTTAAAATAATTGCTTTTTGTTAAAAATGCGCCCTTTACTGTACTTTGTCGTATATCATTTCTTTCCAGAACTTGATCCTTATTAGCGACACCAGGGGGGGGGGGGGGGGTATACGACAAAGTAAAGTAAAGGGCGCATTTTTAACAGAAAACAATTATTTTAAGATAGTAACAGTTTTTAAGTAAGTATATAGAATGTGAGTGATTTGTTCGTTTTCACTGTAGCAGTATTATTTGGCCGTTAACTTATGTTTTTAATATAATAAATTATATTTTGAATTCATTGTTAAACCATAATTAATAAATTTGTTTATCTGATTTTAGTTATTCTTAAAAATGTCCACTTTCCTTTACTTTCGCGTGTATCATTTCTTTCCAGAATTTGATCCTTACTAACGACACCGTCGGAGGGTGCAATAAAACGGGGTCCCTCTATCTGGCAGAATCTTGATGCTCCGAAATTTTTTTGGCATAACACACTTGGCATAATCTTCTTTAAACGAATATTTTTAAGGCATAAAAATTATTAAACATAATTATTGTTTGGCCGAATGTTTATATGTCCGAATTTACGATGGCATACTTTTAAGATGGCAGAATTTTATCTGGTATAATTACCTTTGGCAGAGTTAATATTCCGCCTAATTTCATCTAGCATAACGTTTATTTAGAGCGGCGATTATTTGGTATAATTTCACTTGGCATACTATGAAGATGGCAGAATTTCCAATTCTGGATGAACCGTCGACCTGCTGACAGAAAACCTAACCCTAGATGGTCGACGTCAGGGGCACCCCGAGGTTCGGTTGGTTAGGTTCCTTTAAACCCTGCAGGCAGAAATAGGAGCCCCGCGTAGCGGGGCTCCGTCGATCTGCTGACAGAAGCCCAGTTTCATCCGGTTCATCCATAAGGTAAAAAGGAACCCTTATGGTGCGACTTCGTCCATCTGTCCGTCCGTCACTACGTCCATTACTTTCTGAGATATGATAGTTCTGCCTTTTGATGATTATCGATATGAAATGTATGCCAAAAGACGATTCTGACTGTGAACTTTCTGCGATATGATGGTTCTACTTTTTAATTATTAGGGATATGAAATTTATGCCTAAAGATGATTCTGACTTACAAAATTATGAGTTTTGAATGCATGATAAATGAGTGTATGTCAAACGATTTTCTGCGAAATGAACTTTATGCTATCCGCTGTTATGCAAAATAATATTATGACATAAAAAGTTCTGCTATAAAGGGTGTACCCCAATAAAACAGGCAATGTTTTTTTTTTCAAAATCTACAAGTTCGATTCCTGGCTAGAGCAATTGATTTTTCAAAAATTTAATGATGCAGTTTTAGTATTCGTCAAAATCGACCCCGTGACTCCTTTAAGATTTTTTCGGTATTACCTATAGTTTCGGATTTGGTCATCCACATGATGAAACATTCATCCTGTATATACAGACGAACTGATAACCTTCCTCTTTTAGAAATCGGTTACAAATAAATTTGTATCTCATGATCTGTCGTTTAATCTAGTTAACTAGCAGCTGGCGGCCTAAGCAGAAGTGTTGGGACTTATTTAACAAAGCTCTCATAACGAACTATCACTGAGATTTGGAGGCGATATCAGTAACGATATCGAGCGCAGAGGTTCGTAGTTACCATAAAACCTCGAATAGAAAAGTACTACGACGTAAACAAGTCGTTACTTTAATGTTGTCGTTAATTTTAGTAAGTATGGCTTTCCATCTTTGCCAGCTTTATCAAACAATTGACGGGCATCTCTCAATATTTTTTAAAACGTTGCTAGTTCGTTAGATAGCCCATAGGATGAGGATGTTTTTGAAATAATTGGTTTACTTGGTGTCATAGTAAAATGTTGAAATAATTAACTTTGTTTATGGTGTAAGTACTCCGACGATGTTTTAATTTTGCTACTTAACTTTCAATCATTACGTTCAAGTGTTTAGTATTTTCAAACTTCTGAATATCGAGAAATCTTGACAAACGTGTCACCTTCCAATGGAAACAGTAATCGAAGCTATTAGATTCCTTGATTTAGGGATAAATGCAAAATTATGGCCACTTTTGGGTAATTTTCTGAATTGATGAAATTTCCTCATATTTGCCAAAAGGCTCCATCATCCCGTCAGATATTTATATATTCACTATCAGGACATGTAACACTATTGCACAGAATAACTTTCATTCGCCCTGAATATCCTTTTAGAAATGGCCCAAATCTGAGTTTTCGAAGTCGTCAGATTTGGGGAAAGCCCACAATTTCTCCGTCAGATTTGCCTATTTAAGTCATTACGGGTTAGGCCAGACCCGATCATGCCAAAACCAACGCCTCTGAAGATCAATTTAATCTGAAAGTGGTCTCCTGACCAGGGGTCTCCTATCAGAAACTTTTTGAATATATTTTCGGGGTTCTCTCCTCATGCCAGACCTACTCAGCTATCAACTTCTCGCCCTGAATATGCTTGCTCAAAAACCCTCTGGGCTCCCCTACCATTTAGTAGATTTACCTACATACATTCTTCGGAAAATAATGTCAAAATCGCCGTTTACCTACGATGGTTTTGACAATTAAAAATTACGAAATAAAAACTAATTTAAAAATAATTAAACCGGCTTCAAAAGGAAATTCACTCAAAATTATAACATAACTTTAATTCCGGAAGTCGGTGGGAAAAAATTAAAATACACATCCTAAGACACTGACTTCCGGAATTAGTTTTTTTCGTAAAACAGTTATTATTTTTTTCACTTTTTAGTTATACCTACCCCACACAAATTCAATTAACACTAGTGCATTGAAGAATTGAAGACACCGACTAGAAGAATCATCAAAATTCGCATAGAAATGCCGGAGATGCAGTACATTTATGCATATAACTTCGTACATAAGAATAGTTACCTAATGTATTATATACTAAAACCTTCCTGAAAGTATGTAGATCACATTAATGTAAGAATTATCAAAATCGGTTCATTAGTTTTTGAGAAAATCGCGGACATACATACATACGGGTCGAACACAGAACCTCCATTTTTGAAGTCGGTTAAAAATAACAAAAAGCGAGCGGTGCGCGTGACAGAAGAGGTATAATGTAAATGAAACAGAACGTCTTTACACTACGAAGTATTTAATCCGACTAAAGAACAGGCTCCAAGTTACTATACTTATCTTAATTTCTCATTTGTTTATAATAAGCCTTCGTTTTATTTTGCGGTTTAGAGGTAGGTAACTTTCTTTGTATCGAGCAAATTGTATGCAATCGTGTTTTTACAACAAACAACACTTAGCAGTAATCCTCATCTTTATTGTATACTAGCTTCTGCCCGCGACTTCGTCCGCGTGAAATTCGTACTTTCCTCTAAAAGTTTCGAAAATGTATGTTGGTATGATCTTTATAATTAATTTAGATAAATAAGTATTCGGGCCAATTTTTAAGTTTATAGAACAAAGGAATCAGATTTTTCAAATAAACTGTATCCCCGCTTTTCACCCCCACAGGGGTGGAATTTTATAACTTGACTCAGTTTATTTATAACAATTTTCGAGCTAATCAAGCCACGCGGTAAAATCCTCCCCTTTAAAATTAACTACCTCTTTTCACACAGTTCGGGGTAGATTTTCGAAAAACCCTGATACATGTTATTAATTATTTTTAGTCCTTAGTATAAATACTGAGTTTCAAGTTAATCGGACAGGGCGTTAAAATTCTTCCCTACAAATTTTGACACCCCCCAATACCTCTTTTATAGGGGGTAGGTATTTTAGACAAACGAAAAATTCCGAACTTCATAATTTACTTAGATAAGTATTCGTGCCAAGTTTCAAGGTTATTAACTCAAGAAATAAGATTTTTCATACCAACAAAATCCCCCCTTTTAACCCTTTGGGGGTAGAATTATCAAAAACGCTGAGACACGTATAAATTAATTTTTAGTCGTCAGCCTAAACACAAAATTTGATGATCCTAACTTTAAAAATGACGGACTTTCATACAAACTTTCATCCCCTATTTAACTCCCTTAGGGGTTGAATTTCAAAAAATCCTTCATTATTCCTTGTCTACACAACAAAAAAGAAATGAAAATAAAGCTGAAACGCCTGTGCAATACTATCTACCTATACCTACTTCACTTAAAAATAAATACTTATAACTACTTTAATTAATAAAAGTACCTACGCTTAATAATTTTTAATTTGAACGAATATTTAAACACTACCAAAACAACTCGTAGGTACCTATTTTACAAAATAACAACAAAATAAATTCAAATAAACTATTTAAAGACAAAAAGAAAAATAGAAAAAATAGAAAAATATTTATTGTCCAGGTAATACACATTAAGCAGGATTCACTTGTTAACATTAAGTTCGGACGACATGAGTAGCTTAAATATGATATATTATTATTAACTAGTGAGCCCCAAACTAGACAGTTAGTCTGTATCTTGGGGCTCGGAGTACGAATTCCAGAGTGGAGACTAGAAAGGTGAATTTAGGTGTGGTATGGTTCTTACGTGTGTATGTATGTGTGATGTTTGTGTGGTGTGTGTGTGTGATGTGTGAGTGTTGTGTGAGCGTCTGGTTCGTTTGTGTAAGTGTGTGTGTTTGTTCCATTGTGCTTCATTTGATTTGGTGTCAGGTCAGGGTCTTTATACTAATAGTTCAGAGTCATCATAACCAGTGTTATGCAGAGTTTCTTTTACAATTTTTTTGCAGCCGAATGAGGTAGTATTTTTAATTTCGCAGAGTTTGCAGACTTTGTTGTATGTATTAATGAGAGAGTAGGCCGGGGAGCGTCTTGCTAGCAATGAGGTGCTGTCAGGTGTTGGGATTCTGTAGTTTCTTTTGTTTAAGATAGTTGCGTAGTCGGGTCTCCTTTTAATATTTTTGTGCGTTTTTGTGCAAGCAGAAAGAATGAAAAGCTGGCGGACTCTGAGGACTTTCGTTTCGCGGTAAAGTAAATCTGTAGAGAACCGGTAGGGTTTCTTAAAAGTTACTTTAAGAAGCGCCCTCTGTGCTCTTTCAGCTTCGATTAGGTAGGTTTTTCCAGCACTACCCCACACAGTGATGCAATACTGAATTATCGATTGACATAGCGCTAGATAAACTTGTTGTAGTGTGTCTGTGGGCAGACAGTCTCGTAGTCTACGCATGGTGTGAATGAGTTTTCTTATTCTGCCAGAAAGGTTGGATATATGTTGCTTAAATGTTAGGTGGTCGTCGATAAGAATACCAAGATATTTAATGTAAGAAGTACGTTCAAGAGGAGGACAGTCGCAAGAGGAAGTAGAAATGTTAGAAGAGCAATGATGTAGTTTGAGTTTAAGGTGTTCCGGTGGGTTTGAAGCGGCGGTTTTGGAGAAAACAATATATTTTGTTTTACTGCCATTTAGCGTGAGCAGGTTTCTGTCCAGGTTGTTTGCGATTAGTGATAATCCCTCATCTGCTAGAGAGTGTACATGTTCCCACGACTCTCCGTGAAATATTACGGCAGTGTCATCTGCATAAGTTATAATTTCAGCATTATTTACGGAAAGGTTTAGTATGTCGTTAATATAAACAATGAAAAGCGTGGGACCAAGTACACTACCCTGTGGAACTCCGAAATCAATAGGGAGTTGATCACTAGTGAAAGAGCTTACTTTCGTGTACTGTTTTCGGTTTGTTAGGTAGCTTTTAAACCATTCAAGGCAAATTCCTCGTATTCCTATGCATTCCAGTTTCTTAAGGAGAAGGCCAGTTGAAACCGTGTCGAAGGCCTTCGCAAGATCAAGGAAAATGGCTAGGCATTTTTCATTTTTCTCAATATGAGAGGAGACACAATCAACAAGAAGAGTAGCAGCATCCTCGGTTGACCTATTCTTTCGGAATCCAAATTGGTTATCAGAGATGAGATGGTTTTTATCAATGAAAGAAATAAGACGGGTGTTAACTATCCTCTCTAATATTTTAGAGACACAGCTTAGCAGTGCTATAGGTCTATAGTTATCTGGTACATGTTTGGGACCGCTTTTGTAGATGGGGGAAACCGCAGCTATTTTCCAGCATTCTGGGAAGGTACCGGTCTCTAGGCTCAGGTTGAAGATATGCATCATTGGTACTAGTAAGGATTTTAAAGCTCTTTTGATAAGAATAACCGAAATTTTATCGGGTCCTGGAGCACTGTCGACTTTGAGGTCAGATATAATTTTAATAATTTCGTAAGCATCTGTCGGTTCAAGGAAAAGAGAGTGTGGGTTGGATACGTCGGACGTGTAAGTGTTTATTAAAGATTCATGAGATAGGTTAAGTTTTTCTAGTATTTTGTCTGCCAGACGGGTTCCTACTGAGGTGAAGTGTGAGTTACAGGAGTTAAGTGTTTCTTTTTCTCTATTAAGGCTCAGTAGTTGGGAGGTTTCATTACTTTTAGGAGATATGTGACCTATAGATTTTATTGCTTTCCAGAGATTTTTTGGATGGTCTTTGTTATCAGTAATCTGTTGGTTATTGTAGTCAGACCTGATTCTTGAAAGAAGTTTGGAAAAAAAGTTTCTGTATCGAGTGTATATTTTATTTCGGACAGGATCATCGGGGTTAGATTTACAATCATTATGCAACTTGTCCCGATGGATCATGCATCTTATTAATCCCGGGGTGATCCATGGTTTTATGCATGCCAGTTTCCTACCAATTTTTACATTTCGTGTGTGTTTGTCTACAGTGGAAGTAACAATTTTCGTAAATTCAGTGGTTGCTGTGTTTACATTTGTGTCATTTGTGATGATAGACCAGTCAACACTGTTTAGGTCAGCAATAACTGCTTCGGTATCAGTTTTACTTATGTATCGCTTTCCAGTACTAGTTGGAGGTTTACGTGAGGAAATATTGGCAATAACTATATCATGATCAGTGATTGAGGACTTGCAAACAACTCCAAAGCATTTGTTCTGACACTTTATAAATATGTGGTCTAGGCACGCTTTGTCCCTTGTTGGGTTGGTTATGGCAGGTAGTAGCCCATGGCAAGACATTAGGCATAGGTACTCTGATGACTGACTATTGCTAGTGTTGCAGATATCAATATTTATGTCGCCAGTGACAATCAGTGATTGTTTATTTGCGAGTGAGCTCAGTAAGGTTTCCAGTGAGTTTAAAAATGGTTCAAGATTACTAAACGAAGGAGATCTATAAATGCCTAGTATTGCGACTTTATCATCGATGATTATGAGAAGTCGATCTGCGTCTAGTATTGTAGGTTCGAAGGCTACAGTCTTGTAATTAGATTTAACAAAGCAAATTACACCTCCGTTTTTATTTTGTTGAACTGTTGTGCGATGTGCATTATATCCTGGTAGAGGGTCTATAATACTGCCGTCAGTAAGCCAGCATTCCGTTAACATGATAACATCGAAGCTGATACTAGTTCGCTGTAGCATTACCGCAAAGTTGTCAAAATTGTGTTGGAAGCTTCTGATATTGAGTGAGAGAATTTTAAAATTAGACTCGGTATTTTTTATTAACGTTTGGCAATGTTCAGAGTCGTCGTTCAAAAGTCGCGCTGATAAGCACGGTTTCTCAATATCAATAAATTATTGTCTGTCAATAAGGTCGAACGCTCTGAACGCATCAACAGCCAAATATTGAATGAAGCTCGCTCCATAGGCTCGCTCTCGGACCTCCCGCCTTTTTATACCCGCCGCGACCTGTGTCGAGCGCGGCAACCGTTACACAAAAATAATCCTTATAGCATGATTCAGACGTGCGACGGCGCGATGGCTTATTTCATGTATAAGTTTGGTGTTTCTATACCGATTTCTATGATTCTTTTTTTATTGAATAGGTAATAATGTTAACTTTTTTAAATTAGAGATGAGTGAGAGTATTATAAACGCAAGAGTAAACAAATATAATCAGAATGCTCCGAACTGCTAAGCTATCAGGAGTTACACGTGTTATTGTGAGTCAACCATAAAAGATAGACATATGCTGTTGCGGGATATTTTTTAGACAATTTTATGTAGAAAATTTACGTCATACATGATTTCTATGTAACTTTAACCATTAAGGCTGCACACGCGACGGAAGCTTAAAAAATGGAGTAACTTCTCCCGTTTTCCCAACATTTCCCTTCACTACTCTGCTCCTATTGATTGTAGCGTGATGAAAAGTATACTATAACCTGCCCAGGAGTATGAAGAATAATTGTACCAAGTTTCGTTAAAATCCGTCGAGTAGTTTTTGTTTCTATAAGGAACATACAGACCGACAGACAGACAGACAGACAGACAGACAGACAGACAGACAAAAATTTTACTGATTGCATTTTTGGCATCAGTATCGATCACTAATCACCCCCTGATAGTTATTTTGAAAATATATTTCATGTACAGAATTGACCTCTCTACAGATTTATTATAAGTATAGATTAATTTCAAAGTGAAATACTTCAGTACTGTTGAAACTGCAGCCATTAATGCTAAGGCAATTTTCGCAATCTGAGGTAGTATAGGCCTAACCTACACATAACTACACTTGTGTGGCTGTCACGCGCGTGCGGTATTGCCGCGATTGTTTGTGGCAACGAGACGGGACGATCGCTCTTGTTTAGGACGCGGCTTTAAATCCCAAAAACCCTCGCCAACATAACAGTGGGTACATATCTACCTATTCATCGTCGTACCAATTCACTCGGACTTCGTGTTTTAGTAAGGGGCTCTACAGAGCCAAGCCAAAACTTTTTTGCTAAAACTCGATGTGCCATATCTAAGGTACTTGAGCTAAAGTTAGCACTCGATAACCGTAACGTCACGTGCCCTGCCCGCAGCCGCGCGGCGCTGCTGACGGGCGCGCCAAGCCACCAGAACGGGATGTACGGGCTGCACCGCGCCGAGCACCACTTCAACTCTTTCGACGCCGTTGCCAGCATGCCCAATGTGCTCAGCAAACACGATGTGATGACCGGTAATTAAGTGGGCGGAGCACAGCTCATTGCTTGATTACATTATCCGGCTGATAGCAAGTAGCGATTTAAGTTTTATAAACTTCGTATTCTTATGACATCATAAATTAACGTTTTTGTATTTATCAACTTGTAGTTCTACCTTCAGATTATTCTCATTACAATAATCTCTTCAAAAATAATTTTATATTTTCAGGTATTATTGGTAAGAAAGACGTGGGCCCCGCCGCTGTGTACAAGTTCGACTACGAGCAGACAGAGGAGAACAACCACGTGAACCAGGTCGGCCGGAACATTACGCACATCAAGCTGCTCACCAGGGAGTTCCTCGCTGAGGCGAAGCGGGAGAACAAGTAAGGTCTCATCAACTATTGGAAATACTTAAGTACATTGTTGCCTATGGGTTCAGTCATAACTTATGAGTATCTACGTTAACTTGAGAGATAAATCTCTGAATACTGACTTATTTTAAATACCTACAACATTCCACCATGATTAGGTAAACAAATGTAAGTAATTCTCCTCATAATTTTCAGGCCATTTCTCCTGTACGTGAGTTTCCACGACCCGCACCGGTGTGGCCACACGGAACCGCAGTTCGGTCCATTTTGCGAGCGGTTCGGTTCCGGCGAGGAGGGCATGGGGCTCATACCCGACTGGCATCCGATATACTACCAGTGGGAGCAAGTGCAACTGCCTTATTTTGTTCAGGTACCTACTTAAATACAGAGATAAAACGATTAAAAATTCTGGGCGTGTGTATAGGCGGATAGACCATAGAGTAATGATTCCTTTCTAATGCCCCAGGACACAGAAGCAGCAAGAAGAGATATCGCAGCACAATATACAACAATGTCGCGACTCGACCAAGGTAGGTACTTACATGCTATAATGAACCTTTAAGAACATAATGGCAACTAAACAAAACATATTTCACAGGTGTAGGGCTGGTGCTCAAAGAGCTGCTAGACGCTGGACACTTGGACGATACCCTCGTCATATACACGTCGGACAACGGCATTCCATTTCCATCTGGCCGCACGAACTTTTACGACCCTGGTCTCCGCGAGCCCATGATCATCGCCTCTCCGAAGCCTCACACGAGGAAGAACGAAGCATCCTACGCCATGGTCAGCCTGCTGGACGTCATGCCCACCGTGATGGACTGGTTCAACATCCCATTTGGACAGGACAGCAATGATATACTGCAGTCGGATAAACCAAAAAGTTTGCTTCCTATTTTAGAAAAAGGTTAGTAGGTACCTACTAAGTGGCGTCGAATCCAGTGGTTGCATGGTTTGCGTTACGTGCGATTAATATTACATTTCGTGTAATACCTACCTATTTATTTTCTAGAACCACCTTACTCCGAAGATGAAGCAATATTCGCATCACAGACTCACCACGAGATTACAATGTACTACCCAATGCGCGCAGTGCGCACGCGCCGATACAAACTGATACACAACCTCAACTTTGGAATGCCCTTTCCAATAGACCAGGATCTATACGTGTCTCCTACCTTCCAGGTAAGTGCTCTTACAGCAGGTTCATATACCGACATATCATCAGGTATTTATTGAAACTGGGAGCTTTGGTTATGATTCCAGGATGTGCTAAACCGCACGCGCAGCAAGCAGCCGCTGCCGTGGTACAAGACTCTGACGCAGTACTACTACCGACCGCAGTGGGAGTTCTACGACATCCGCGCTGATCCCACTGAGAGTAGAAACTTGCATGGTATGGCTGTCCTCTTTATTTCAACGGATTTCCGTTGCTCTTTTATTTAAAAGGGTAATGTGTTTCATCTCTCGTACCCACAACTTCAAGCGAACACAATTGTTTCAGGCAAGCCATCTCTGCAGCAAGTGGAAGCGGAACTGCAGACGCGGCTGCTGCGCTGGCAGCGCGACACGGCGGACCCGTGGCAGTGCGCGCCCGGCGCCGTGCTGGAGCGCCAGCAGTGCCGCAGCCTCGACAACCAGCTGCACGACTTCCACCAGCGCCAGTAACAACCTGCACGCTATGTGTGCGGGTGACATCGTTTGGGAAGGAGTACAGAGTCTCATTTTACATGTCTAATAGGTCATCCATGCTAAGTGGTTCATTATGATCAAACGTAATAGTAGATTGTACAACTAGTGCATAAAATGGCTTGTTTATGCCCGAGTTATACACTCTTCTATTCAATTCAATTGCGAGAAATGAACGTATTCTCTCTAATAGAATATAGACAATAGAACTGCAAGCAATAAATAATAATCTACCACCAAGACCTACACAAACTTATTATTACCTACATAATACATTCCATTTACTTAGTTACCTACTTTTGAAATCATAAAAATAATTGAATCTACCAATAAGCAGCGAAATAAGCTAGAGTATTATTATGATTAGACGGCCCGGGAACAAACGCATCAGCAATCGGCCATACAGGCCACGACAGGGGTTGCGCAGGTCGTTGGAAGGATCCAGCGTCTGAGTCTCAAGGTTGCTTTGCACAAATCTGAGGCCCTCTGTTTCCATGGGCCTCGGAACAAGCCACCACGCGATTTACACATAGTGGTAGGAGGCGCCCGCATCGATTTCGAGTCGACGATGAAGTACCTACGTAGAACTTGTCCTCGACAGCCGGTGGGACTTCGGGCCGCACATTCAGCGGCTGACCCCCAGGTTGATGAGCGTTGGAGCTGCTCTTGCGCAACTGCTACCCAATTCGGGGGGCAACGCCTGCAGCCGGAGACTGTACGTGCAGATTGTGCGGTCCATGGCCCTGTATGGGGCGCCCGTGTGGGCGGACACTCTGACGGCCCGCAACGTTGCAATATTGCGAAGGCCGCAAATAGCGATGGCTGTTAGGGTGATAAGAAGATACCGTACGATCTCCTACGAGGCAGCAAGTCTCCAGAGCCCTGATTCACAACCATACGACAGGCTATCGTATCGAAAACCTGACATTTCGATAACCTGATTTGACTTCCCCTCAACAGCAGATAGCTGTTGGAAGAATAGCGGGCGTCTTGTGAACAGCGTTGAGAAGACTCCTACGATAAGACAAAGACAAAGACATTTATTCGTCGGATATGGTAGGTACAAATGGATAAGTTCAACACATCCGCCGCTAATAGCGGCATACGAATATTTACAACATGAAATTAATGTACTAATGTACACGTGGGTAGGATAACAATGATTAATGTTCGATACGATACGGAAGCATATCGAGTGTTTGTGAATAAGGGGGCTGGTCGGATCAACGCCCTGGGATCTGGACGCGAAAATCTTTGCGTCCCTATATCGCTGGCGGAAGTCCACCTTCCGCCAGCAAATAGGGACGCAAGGATTTGCGAAGCTTGCGCGTGGTCAGCCTCCGGTTCCTCGAGAATTCGATCCACGAAGGACTGAGCTCCGTCAGATCCTAGTGGCTAAATGGAGGGAGCGACTTGCGTAACCCAGGCCCCACCTGGGGCTCGCCACAATAGTGGCGGTAAGGCCTTTTATGGAAGAACGGCTGGAGAGGCAGCATGGCGCCCTAAGTTTCCGGCTGACGCAGGTGCTTACTGGACACGGATGTTTCGGGAAATACCTGCGTCGCATAGGTCGGGAGCGGACGCCTGCTTGTCATCACTGTGTGGACTGCCACGAGGACACGGCGCAACATATGTTGGAGGAGTACAGCTTGGGCCCAACAGCGATGTGCCCTCGTCGCGACACTTGGTGCGGGTGATCTGTCATTTTCGGCGGTGGTTCAGTCCATGGTCGGATTCGAAAATGCGTGGGATGCCACTTTTTGCGAGGAGTTGATGCATGCAAAGGAGGCGGCGGAGAGGGAGAGAGAGCATACCTCTCATTCCACCCGCACCAGAAGACCAGCCGGGCGTCGAAGAGTGCTTAACGATTTCCGGCCACCATAAGAAGGGGCCTGCGGGCGGCGAAATTGGGGCCGTGTCGTCGCTCGAGCAGTCGGGCTCAAAGAAGTGGCACGCAATAGTGGGGTTATAGTCGGTAGGAGTCCAACATCATATTCATAACTCTCCGTTCTTCCCGGGCGTAGGGTAAAGAAAAAAAAGTTTGGGCCCAGGGCCCAGGGAAAGAAGCCCTAAATACGCCAATTTGTGTATTTGGTAAATCCCTGACCTGTATCGTACAGTAAAACGGGGCTACTTTGACTTCCAGGGTTACTTTGACAAGGCCGATCACAACGCTATGACGCGTTCCCCACACTCCGCGCCTCGCGCAATATTACTCGAGGTCACGCACACTTGCTGAGCACACGTGAAAACCGATTTTGGCGCTCTGTTAAAGTAGTTCCAACGCCTGTCAAAGTAACCCTGGAAGTCAAAGTAGCCCCGTTTTGCGGTACGTATTGCATTGAAATTCAATATTATCGTAAGTTTGTCTAGTTAGTACAATCCGAAAATAATTGATGCACAAATTGCACGACACAATTCTTTATAGAGAGGTACTCGCTATCCTCGCGTCCTAAACTAACTACATTAATAGCGGTCTTCGCGATCGTTCTTATGATTGTGACGTACGTTTCACAAGATCGCGCGAGTAGGTATGTCTTCTTATTACAAAAGATCACGACGATAGCGCTTTTGGTTAGAACGCACCCTAAAGGCAACAGTACGATACCTATTGTTGTATTTGTGTGTGCAAACATTTTCTTTAGCAATAGGTAAACTTTATTGGAAATGAAATAGGAAAAGTTGGGCTGGCCAAATAACGTGAATATTTGGACAAATACGACGATATGATGTGTGTGTGATGTATTTGAATTTTACGTAAATTACATAAATAAGTTTATCTACACCCATGCTATAAATCCATACCTACCTACTTAATATTATAAATTTGAAAGTAACTCTGTCTGTCTGCATGTTACCTTTTCACACCTAAACCGCTGAACCGATTTAAATGAAATTTAGTATAGAGATAGCGAAAAAAAAATGGGTATCATTTAAGCTATCACCAATTTAATTAGTTTTGTGTTTCTTAAATAATAGGGTTTGTCCTCCAAATAGTAGATCTGTCACCAAAATGTAGTCACCAAACAATGCAAGTGACCTAACCAAACCGAACCTCGGGGTGCCCTTCGCTCGCTCTTGCATCCTATGTCGACGGAGCCCCGCTTCGCGGGGCCCCTATTTCTGTGTAAAGGGTTTAAAGTAACCTAACCAAACCGAACCTCGGGGTGCCCTTCGCTCGTTCTTGCATCCTATGTCGACGGAGCCCCGCTATCTGAGAACGAAAATATTTCGTGGCGATAGATCTATTTATTAGGTGATACAAATATTTCGTGGCGATAGATCTATTTATTAGGTGATACAACTTGATGACAAATATAAATTTTGGTGATAGAAAATATAGTTCCCAAAAAAAATCAGCTGTTCCCTACATTTTGATGAGTTATAAGAACATAAATAATAATATAGGGAACAACTGATTTTTGCTGTTCCCTACATTTTGACGAGTTATAAGAACATAAATGTAGGGAACAACTGATTTTTTTTCGCGATATCGGGTTTGGTCTCATAGTAAAAGTTGTTCATAATGATGAGTACAATCTCCCATTTCGATTTGTCGCATGTTTCCAATTTCACCCTGTATATGGCGCCAACTATTCCGCTCTAGCTGCGGAACTTGATACTAAATACCTGAGCGAAACCCGCGCGGTATGCACTTATACCCACAGCGGCAGCGAATACCGCTTAGGTTTGAATAGACCTTTAGTATGTAGTTCCGCGGCTAGAGCGGAGTAGTTGGTGTATTCTTTGACGATACAGGTATGATTAACCGGCGAAAACTTCTTTACCTTCCTGCGCTCCCTTCGCTTTTTCATCCTGAGCGAAACTCGAACTCGGTATTCTACTCACAAGGATAGCGAAATCCGCTTTGGTGTGAACAGTAATATTACCGCATACCCACTTGGTTTTCTCTACCGCAGATAGTAGTGAACACCGCTTAGGTTTGAATAGGCCTTTATGCAAAAAAGGTAGGTACTTACCTGTATGTACATTGTACACAGAGATTATACAGGTGGTCAAAAAATCGTGGATCAAAAGAAATAGGGAGATAAAGGAGGATTTTTTTGTAACGCTTAAATTTTTTTGAAAAAAAAAATTAATTGCTCATGAAATTGGTACCCAGAGCTGTGCCCACAGCCGTCATAGAACTTTTGTAGTAAGGTAATGGAACCAGTCTTGGACAGTGTACCAATAATGGACATATTCAAACCCAGATGCTAAAATTAACCAAACCCTAACTTTTATTTTACCATGGCCACATTTTTTGTGAACTTTATGGATATCCGGACAAATTTTTTTTTATTTTGACACATGATGGCATTAAAAAAAAAAATCGTTTTATTAGAAGAATTGTAACGCAGGTACCTTTACTATATTGACATTTTCAAAACTTTACATTATATTGTGAATGTTTTTTGATTTATTTAATGATTCATCATTAATCTGAAGAGCATGTTTGCACAAAACCTCATCGCTAGTTCTCAAATAAGTATTTTTTTTTTAAGTGTTTATGACTGGAAACTTAAATGTGTCTTTACCCAATCATGGACAGCACTGTCCAACATTAGATTTTTGTGTTTCTCATATGTTTAGTTTTTATCTGGTTGTGTAAAGGGAGACGAGTCTTTTTATCTTAGTAATTTGTAATTATCACATTCATACCCAATGATGGACAGCCCTGTCCAAGATTGGGTGTTCATGACTGGTGATTTATAAAGTAACTTCCACTCTTTAACGCTACTTTCTTATTACCACGGATAATATGGCACCCAAACGAGATTATTCACCAGATTTATCAACAATGTCTACACCGCCGCTTAGAACTCAAAAAACCCCCAGTGTGCTGCCTACTGCTGATGATTCCAACGCGGTTGCAGCCACAACCACGTCCAGTACTCTGCTTAAAACCAATTTACCTTCCAATTTATCCACATCTACAACTACGACAATTGGTGACGTTCCGTCACCTTTTAAACGAGGCTTGTACTGGCCCGAACCAGAGACTCAGAGACTAAAAAACGCCGTATCACGGAACGACTGCCGTCGGCTATCACCAGTGACTCCTACATAGAATACGTAAATAAAAAGAAAGAAAAGATAGAAGAATAAGAAAAACGTGCAAAAGAAAGAAAAGAAAAACAGTTATTACGAGAAAAACTAAAGCAAGAAAAGAAAATAACTAAAATGTTCTAGGTGTCCAAGTCTAGATAGTGTTCAACAATAGGTGTCCAAGACTAGATACTGTTTATGAATGGGTGTCCATTATAAGAATTTAACTGTTCATAATAGGTCCTCGACAAGGGGTCTTGAATTTTTAAAATATCTCAAAAGTAAACCTTGGAGGAACTTACTGTGCCAAATATATCGATTATAAAAAGCATGTTTTATTTAAGGATATAACCTTTTCTTCCAATACCAAAAGAATAGAAGCAATAAATGCTAATAAACACCGTTTTCATTCTTAAACCGTCCATGATTGGTTCCTCTACCTTAGGTAGTGATAGATTATCAAGTAATAATACAGCACCGTTTGTTTTATATCACACTAACTGCGCCCCGCGGTCTCACTCGCGTAGTCGATCCCGTGGGAATATCGGGATAAAAGTATCTGTTAATCCAGGGTGTCAGCTACCTCCATACAAAATTTTATCAAAATTGTCCAGCCGTTTGAGCGTGAAGAAGTAACAAACATAAACACATACTCACACACTTTCGCCTTTATAATATTAGTGTGTTTTTTTTTAATTATTCTAATTTTAAAAGAACTCTGTATACAAAAATATTCATAACTTTTAGGGCAATTGAATTATGGCCATGCTGTGGAAATATTTTTTGTTGGAAATGACATCCCTATCCCTATTTTGTTTGATCCACGACTTTTTGACCATCCTGTATAGAGTGAAGTTTGATGATTGGGACTTCAGGCCAATTCTGCATTTTTAGCTTTTTCTCTTTACTACACTCGCGAGCAACCAAATCGACTCAAGCCTTGTCGGCGCACACATACATTGATACAACTAAAATTATGAATGGAAATTATAAAAATGATATGTCATTCGAAAGTTTAAGATGTCAGCTTCAATTTGATATCATTATCATTGAAATCCATCGATCATTTTTGAAATAAATGATGTCTGAACGCAAGAGTAGGAAAAACGGGAATTTAGGAAAAAGGGTATGGGTCTCGTATTTTACAAATTAAACGAAAATTGTTAAAAATAAAATTAATTTATTTAAATCAATACTTCGTATTGCCCCCTCTAGCCCTAATTACAGCCTGCAGTCTGTTTTTCATTGACCTTATCAATTTCTTGACATTTTCTTGAGGAAAGCCGTCCCAGTCCTCTAATAATGCTGTCTTTAGCTCGTCTACGCTTGAAGGGACTGGATTCCTGGCCCGAACTCTTTTTTTAAGCTCGTCCCATAAATGCTCGATGGGAGTCATGTCAGGACTGAGCGCAGGCCAGTCCATCGTGCGTAATTCGACCTCTTCCAGAAACTGTCAAGTGACTCGTGCCGTGTGGCAGCGGGCATTGTCGTGCATTAACACGAAGTCTTCACCGACAAACCCTGCGTAGGGCACAACATGATTGAGTAGAATGTCGGTGATGTACCGATCAGCTGTTAGCCCGCCTCCTGGGCCGCCCCCAGGCACGAAAACAAGTTCGGTTTTTCCCTCTTAAAGAAATACCAGCCCACATCATGCAGGAACCGCCGCCATATGCCACTGTTTCAGCGAAACAACATTGGGCAAATCGTTCCCCCGGACGCCTGTAGACTCGGTCTGTCCAGTCACTGCCATGCAGACACATTCTGCACTTATCAGTAAACAGGACCGATCGCCATTGCGCAACCTCCAATTGAGATGCTCTCGAGCAAATTGAAGGCGCGCTTGTCGGTGGCATGCAGTCAATTTAGGGCCCGTCGCAGGTCTTTTTGGCGTCAAGCTGGCTTCCTTCAAGTCTCTTCTCACTGTCCACTCGCTGACAGCCACTTGTCGTACACGTCTCAGTTCTTGCTGCAGATCAACGCCCGTAAGGTGTCGATTGCGCAGCGAGGTTGAGACAATGAAGCAGTCGTCTCTCTCTGAAGTGCACCGGTGGCGGCTCGTTCTTGGTCTCCGATTGAAGGCACCAGTCTCTTAGAACCGTCTGTATACTCGGGATACAGAAGACTGGCTCAAGTGGAGCTGGGCAGCGACTGCTCGCTGACTTAACCCTTGTTGCAACAAGGCAACAATTTGAGCGGCTTCTTCTGGTGTGGTATCCATGGGTTAGCGAAAACAAGGAATGCAATTTACGGAGATGTGTACCGGTCAACTTGTAACAAGCGACTGATAAGGTAAACCGGATGTGGAGGGGTTTTATAGCGGGAGCAGGTAGCGCAAGTCGTGAATTCCTAATGAGGTAATTTACGCTGACCCCAATTAAAATGCGTCAATAAATCAGCGCTTAAGTTTTTTTTAAGGTATTGTTGTTAATTGAAAGCATAATTCTTCATCTTTCGAATGACATATCACTTTTATAATTACCATTTAACGGTTTAGGAAAATCAATGTATATGTGCGCCGTCAAGGCTTGAGTCGATTTGGTTGCTCGCGAGTGTACATCCGGGTTTCGCCCTGAAGTCGCCATCCCCAAAACGAAACCTATTAATTGGTTTATAGTTTATAATATTATTATAATTTATGTTATTAGCTCATAAAAAACATTTTTAAATTAATAAAATCCAATCCACATTTCTGTTGTTTTATTTACTGTTTTTATTTTACAATTAATAACAGTCTACGTATACATTTAGGAATAATAATAGGTACATGAAACAGAAATACAATAAGTACAGGCAGGCTCGTCGCATGAACATAGCTTAGTAGGTATGTCGTCTGTCGACTTTGTCGTGTAGACCTTCACTGGCTTCTGGATATCTACCTATTTTGTTTATTATCTCATTTGAACACATAATTAAATACACTCTATTAATCAGTCAAATTAATAATATCATTATTAGTTACGAGCGGCCCGCTTCTGCTTACCACGGTTTTTACGCGATCTGATAGTAATATACAACTTACGGCGAAAGCCTCATCAAAATCCATGGGGTAGTCTAACAGAACAGAACTAAGGACACACACAAATTGGGTACTCTAACAGAACTAAGGACACACAAACACTTTATTTCATACTGTTTTTTTAAATAGACTAGGTTGTGCATTGTTAAAGAATTATTACTAAAATGAATAATAAGTAGCTTTATTAATAATACAATTTTGCAATATAATAGTGTAAGTATATTGTGTCATAAGTATAACTGATAAGTATTTAAAGTTAATCTTAAAGATTGTGTGTGTCGCCAGTAAAATACGACCAAAAATAAATAACGCGACTAGTGACTAGTAATAATAAAATGAAGTGGCGCCACGCGCCAGTGGTCAGCCCAATTAGGCAGACGCTCCATGTAAAATACTGGTATTCAGCTGCATCCGGTCAGACTGGAAGCCGACACCAACACAGTTGGGAAAAGGCTAGGCAGATGATGTCAGTGGCCAGCCCACGCCAGCAAGAATACAAGACAAGTGAAGTGGCCGGCCCACGCCAGCAAGGATACAAGACAAGTGAAGTGGCCGGCCCACGCCAGCAAGGATACAAGACAAGTGAAGTGGCCGGCCCACGCCAGCAAGGATACAAGACAAATGAAGTGGCCGGCCCACGCCAGCAAGAATACAAGACAAGTGAAGTGGCCGGCCCACGCCAGCAAGAATACAAGACAAGTGAAGTGGCCGGCCCACGCCAGCAAGAATACAAGACAAGTGAAGTGGCCGGCCCACGCCAGCAAGGATACAAGACAAGTGAAGTGGCCGGCCCACACCAGCAAGAATACAAGACAAGTGAAGGCGCCGGCCCACGCCAGCAAGAATACAAGACAAGTGAAGTGGCCGGCCCACGCCAGCAAGAATACAAGACAAGTGAAGTGGACGGCCCACGCTAGCAAGGATACAAGACAAGTAGCAATATCGCCGGTATGACATTTGGCTAGGTAGTGTAGGTACTTTTACATGATACACACGATCATATTTCAACCTTCTATACAACGGGTACAAGGAAGCTTACTCAAAAACTAATAGCACTTTGTGCCAATTGCTAAGATTTGGCTGAAGCCATAATACGGAAAAAAAAATTTTGTCCGACTGATGTCGAGAAATAGCAAAAGGGTTCAGTTTTACTGACCCCTTCAACGTTTCTGTTGTATAAATTATGGTAAATTCTTCGTTTTTTGATGAATCCTTATAGGTAAGGACTTACGAATGGGATCTGTAGGCAGCCCCTTGCTTACCATAAGCACCGACACATGTGATGTCAGCCGAACGCGCGAACGTTGTCGACGGTTGAGTCCCCATGTGTTCGTGCTTAACATTAAGCTCGCTTAATACGTTCCTGTTGTAAGTTTACTAACTTGTTAGCATTATTTTATAGAATATATTTTTAATACTGATGGTAATTATTTTAGGAACATTACATAACTTTATTATCAGTAAAATATTGGTATTCAGCTGCATCCGGTTAGACTGAAAGCCGACCCCAACATAATTGGGAAAAGGCTAGGCAGATGATGATATAACTTTATTATCAGTTTAGATTATTGTAAGGAGATTCCGATGGTATTTCAATAGGACTATTGATAAATATAAAACATTTTTTCAAAAAAAAAAAAACAAAAAAACACAACAGACTTCCAAAAAAAAAACACTACGAAGTGAAAAATAACTTCAATTTCGTTGGGTACGCATTTTCGTTGTTTGCCACCGACTTCCGAAATTGAATTTATTTTTGACATTGCAGTGTCTTTTTTGGAAGTCGGTTTAAAAAGTTTTTATTTTTGACTTTTAAGTTGTACTTACCCTACACAAATTCGTATAGTGTAACCTCAGAATACAGCTTGCTATGTGAATACTATCTGTGACAGGAAGTCATTATAACATCATCAATATAAACTAAGTGGCAAAATTATTGAAGCTAACTCAAAAACTACCCAAGCAAAGTTAATAAAATCAATTCCCATAAAAGTTAATAAGACCACCCCTGCGGCATACGCTGTCTATTAAAAAAAGAATTTTTGAAATCGATTTACAATTCCCAGAGATATCACGTAACAAACATACAAAAAAAAAAACAACATACATAGTCCATCCAATAAATCACCCATAAGGAGTTGTAGAGTGCGTGAGCAAGGCCCTAAGCAATTACTTCAGAAAATTGTTCAGGGTGCTTAGAGAGTTAACATACTAAAAGTCCTGACATCTAGGGGGTGAGGCGGAGGGGGGGAGAGGGTTAAAGTTCCCATTTTTCAGTTTTTCGCTAATATCTTTAAAACGGTATGTTTTAGAGAAAAGAAGTTTTCTGCGCAATGAAAGCTTATAAAATTTCCTACAACTTTAGTCTTATACACTTTTTCGAATTACTACCCATTTTTTACATATACATTCTAAAATAGTGAAAATTTTCGAAAAAACTACTTTTATGAATCTCTACCTGTTGCCTGCTACTTTCTTTGCGTTATTTCGGGATAAAAGTAGCCTAAAAATCCAAATCTTTAATCATAACGAATTTCATCCAAATTGGTTCAGCCGTTGAGTAATCAAAACTTGTATCTTTGATACATATTATCTTTTATCTCTTAATTCGTTTAGGCTGTGAGGGTCCTGACAATGGTTCTTTTTCCAAGGCTCCCTCATCCTCAGTAGATGGTACTTGCTGAAGAGGCTCTACGTCGTCTTCATCATCGTCAACGTCAACAGACACGCCGTTGAGGCAATTCCCTTGGCAGTGGAGGCACGCCGCGGAACAGTTCAACATTGCTTTCCGACATCCACATTTTCTACTACCACAATCCTTCGTGCAGCGGCAAAATATTGTTTTTAGTAGTATCTCTGGTGCTGGCGAATCTTCGGTTGTTATTGGCACCAGGCTGTCCCCTTCATGTTTCCATCCCCACTCTTGAGGAGGCAGCTCATTTCCGAGCCACAGCTGCACTTGGTGGTAAGTGCGCCGCGAATGCTGTTTAGCTGCGTTTTCAGTTGGTGGGAGGGAGCTGAAATCAGGCTTAATATTTGCCACTGATCTCACGAATGACTGGTATCGGTACTCATTGAGGGAGATCAGTCTTGCTGGTGCGCCATACCATTTGAGGAAGCACATCTTCCCAGCCTCTTCAACCTCACTGTGCGTGGAGGTGGGCTTGTAAAAGATCGCAGCCGCTTCCTTGATAATATCTGACTTCAAGTACAGTTTTAAGAAACCCACTTTGCTTCTTCTGAAAGTTGCAGATGTTGTGTCACAACCTGTAAATGAATGAAGGAAAAGGATGTGCTCAAATCCATGTTGCTGCATCTCTTGGGTGGACAGTGCAACTGTTTTGGTTTTTCCTCGGCTGGGTTTCAGCAGAATAATGTCTTGGGTGGGAGGAGTTAAAGCTATCAAAAGGACAGCAAGGTCCACATCCTCACCAACGACAGCGACAGAACTATGAGTCGATAGTTCCACAGCAGTCTTCACGATAAGAACGTCAGCATCATCAGTGGCTTGGAGAGTATTTATACCATTTATATATACTAGCTCATATTTAACATTCGGTAATGCTTGTCACATCACACTAAATGAACTCCATTTTCACTTTCTTCGGAGCACGATACTCAAACACTGGTGAAAATTTGGAAAAAGTGTATAAGACAAGTGTTGATAAAAGTTTTGATATCCCAACGGCTGTACAGATTTGGATAAAATTTAGTAAATTGATATAGTAGGAGTTGATTTAAGATATAAGATCCTTTTTATCCCCAAATAACGTGAAGGAAGTAGTATACAAAAGGTAGTGTTCAATTCAAGTAGTTTTTTTTTTTCAATTTTCACTTTTCCGGAAAGTGTAGTTCGAAAATAGGTAGGAATGTGAAAAAGTGTATAAGATAAAAGTTGTACATAATTTTATAAGCTTCCATTGCGTAGAAGACTTCTTATCTCTATGACGCACCGTTTAAAAGATATTAGCGAAAAACTGAAAAATGGGAACTTTAACCCCCTCCCCCCACTCCGCCTCACCCCCTAGATGTCAGGACTTTTAGTATGTTAACTCTCTAAGCACCCTGAACAATTTTCTGAAGTAATTGCTTAGGGCCTTGCTCACGCACTCTACAATCTCTTTGTTGGATGGACTAACAGTCGAATTGAGAACCTCCTCTTTTTTGAAGTCAGTTAAAATATGTACAGAAGCCAGCACATCAAGCTACCCGAAATACTGGCTGACTCAAAGATTATTTACACGGATTGTTGAGTTAATCAAGCCACGCATTTGAATCCTCCCCTGTATTTATGTTCGCATAACTCATCAAAATGTACGGAACAACTGATTTTTTTTCGCGATTTCAGGTTTGGTCCCATAGTAAAAGTTGTTCATAATAATGAGTACAATCTCCCATTTCGATTTGTCGCATGTGTTTAATTTCATCCTGTATAGTCGGGTTCGTAATGAAATAAAAACACTAAAATATTTTCAAAATTACTAAAACAAAATGTCTAAATGATTTATCTCTAAATTATCGGTTATTCAATCGCATGGTATTAAAAATGCGAAATCTTACAAACAGTTTATGTAAATACAAATTCGGAAAAGCATCACAATATCTAACCATCGTAATTAAAACTCTAATAAAACTTTTAAATCGTTGTGTGTTCGTGTCAGCAATACAGCCAGCGCTGTGGTTCTTATTACGAGCGCCCTTGCTAAAGAGTCGGCGACGAATACCTCGAAGTGCGGGGTGAGGTGCGGTATCTGATATGAATGCGGGGAAGGGAGTGTCCGTTATGTACGTAGTGGTGCAGAAATACGAATCTCGACACACTCAGCCACCACCAATTTGTTGTATTCAGGTACCTACATTTTTCACACCTTTGCCGCGTGGACTCTTTTTTACCGACTCACAGTGTGTTAGAAAGCCCGATTTTGTTGCATGCCCTTTTTATTACAGAAATCGATAGTATTTATCATTTTAGGCACTACAGTCAAAGTCCGGCATCGATACGACTTGTAGATGTTTTTTAAAAAAATCTCAAAGTTGCTGTATAACCGGGTCATGAAAATAATAAAAAAAATTATATAAAAAAAACCAGCGTACATATTTAAATTTCCATTATAATTACTAATCAAACTTATAATACCTAACTATCTGACAAGTTTTCGTGTCTGTATTACAAATAGATCGCGAAATATGAATATTTTTATGTTTTTTACTTTTTATTTAATTTCTTGGCAATAATGCGGTATTAGATGGAGATATTTGACCAGACGATTGTCAACATGTATGTCTATCGACATTATTAAAACCACAATCTAATTCAGCGTTATTTAGAAGTTATGAGAATTTTTCTATTTTAGCCAGGGTTGTCACATTCGAAAATGTCAAGTTTTATCCGGGTTGTAAAAACTAAAAATATTTACAAAAAACTGAAAAATTATAAATCTTGGTTTTCATTTTGAATAATTAAAGTATCTTCATCATGTTCAGTGAATGACGAATGATCATCCACTAATGGAAAAAAAGACCTAAATAATGTTCGTTTGATGTTTAGTAAACATTTTCAACAAATCTTGACAAGATTTTAATTAGTATCACCGTCAAATCTCCAACTTTTACCTTTTAGCATGAATGTGTTTTTTATTGCAAGGTCATAGTTTTATTTACACTAATTATATGGATAAACAAGTAGACGAGCCACCTGGTTATAAGCGGTCATCGTCGCCTATACCACCTATCGTCCCTCTAGACATGTCGCGCAAGTATAAATGAGACGGCAGTTACCCACCCTGAGACTTTAAGGTGTGTTCTGTCTCACGTGCCTATAATTTTGCTGGCTAACTGTCCTTCAAACCGAAACACAATATTCCAACACTACTGCTTGGCGGCAGAAATAGACGAGTCGGTGGTACCCACCCAGGCGGACTAAGCGAAAGAATCAAAGAATAAGAGTGCCCATGGGTATAGTTTCAGTTGTTGGTAAATGCACATATAAAGATAATTAATCGATAATATATACGACTTCTTTCAGCTAAACTCAAAATTATAAAAAATATTAAATTTAAAATTCTGGTTAAAGTGACAACCCTAGTACAAAAAAATCCGGATATAACTGAAAATTCTCATAACTTCTAAATAACGCTGAATTAGATTGTGGTTTTAATAATGTCGATAGACATACATGTTGACAATCGTCTGGTCAAATATCTCCATCTAATACCGTATTATTGCCAAGAAATTAAATAAAAAGTAAAAAACATAAAAATATTAATATTTCGCGATCTATTTGCAATACAGACACGAAAACTTGTCAGATAGTTAGGTATTATAAGTTTGATTAGTAATTATAATGGAAATTTAAATATGTACGCTGGTTTTTTTTATATAATTTTTTTTATTATTTTCATGACCCGGTTATACAGCAACTTTGAGATTTTTTTAAAAAACATCTACAAGTCGTATCGATGCCGGACTTTGACTGTAGTGCTTAATGATAAATACTATCGATTTCTGTAATAAAAAGGGCATGCAACAAAATCGGGCTTTCTAACACACTGTGCGACTTCACAAAAAGGAGGAGGTATTATGTTCGGATGATTGTATGTTTTTTTTTTTGTATGTTTGTTCATCGAATACTCTGCCAATTGTCGACGGATTTTCAAAATTCTTTTTCTTTTCGAAAGTAGATAGTTCTGAGGTGGTCCCACTGTCACCAAGTTAGGATCTGATGATGAGATCTTAGAGAAATCGATGGCAACCCTCAAATTTTATAGGCTCACTTATTGTTTTTCGCATATTTTATGAAGTAGGTTGTCACCATCTCAGGTAGCTGGGCTGATGATGGAAGGTACAACTCCTTAACAGTAAGAAGTTACTCGAACAGGCGAGGACTGTTTTAGTAAATTGTTTTGATGTTTGATAGGACATTTTATAGTAACTCGTGCATTTGCTCTCGGAAAACACCATTTGGTGAAGTGGAACTGATGATGAAGACCACAGATGGCCACCGGAACTACTCAATAATATCTAAGTATTTCACGGGTTGCGATTCGATTACTTTAATATGGTTGCTAAGCAATTTATGCTTGTCACAATCTGAATGGTGATATGGAGCTGATGGTGGACCAGGAGAACTCCTCAACAATTAGCTTCCCTGCATCGGGAAAAGCAATACTTATTTAGTAAAAGGCGATGAGCAAGTTGACACTAGGCTATTGTAACTTAGATAAATTATAAGCAGACCCACTAAAAAGTGAAAAATAACTTTAATTTCGAAGGTCGGTGGCAAAAAACTAAAATACTGATCCAAAGACACCGACTTTCGAAATTAAAGTTATTTTTCACTTTGTAGTGTTTTTTTGGAAGTCGGTTTTTTTTTTGTTAAAAAGTTTTTTTCATTTGATTTCGAGCATAGAGAATGAATCCGTCAAGGTAGCCAGCGAAAATAAAAATCTAACGTTCTTTTGCGTATTTGTAAAACAGCGCTGCATGTTTACATATGGAGTATGCTATGATCTGCAGCTTCTAGTAGTCTTCATAAAGTCGGTCAATCTGCGCCATCTGCCTTGCCAGTTTCTTGTCTAAAGTGTGAACATTCAGCAACTCTCTTTCTGTATTCAATGCCTGTAAGAATATCATGAGATAATACAACAGGTTTATTTTTCGGTTTACTATAATAATGTCATAATTATAAAGTCCAATACGAAAAATGTTCAAAAATAAAAGTTTCTAATACGAAATATGTCCAAAAATAAAAACGTCTAATACGAAAAATGGTGCAGTACCTACGAAAAATGAATTGATCAAGTAAAGTTTTTCGAAGGTGAGTGTAGTGTATCTATTAAATAGATATGTAAACACTGTCTCATTCACACAAGCGGGGTAGCTGCTGTCACTTATGTCGTCTGTCATATACGAGGAATGGCGGGAAACAGACAAAGTGAAGCGGGCTATATACGAAGGCGCTTGGTGTGGTAGTGAGCCAGTGAAGTGATATATTCAACATAAATACGGAATCAACAGGATTCTACAAGTGGCGACGAGGATAAAGGTCAGATAAAATTAACAAAATTAGGAGAAATTATATGTAAGTACCTACCGATACTGCTGACCAAGAAAAACAAAACACTAACGAGGTAAGAACTTGCATAACTATTACCCAAACTAATGTATGTATTGTAAATTGTTAGATTTCGCATCTAGTAACAAAGTATTTCAAGCAGAAGTAAGGATTCTGACGGTGTTTTATTGTAATACACTGTTACTAAAATTGTTACGAAAAAAAAAAAGTTGAAAGAGATGGATCACTCAGGATATCTATAATTTTATGTTGCATCGTGTTTGGCCATCACAAAATGACTACTACACCCAATATAAAAGTTAGGAAAGAATACAAACCACAGTCATTAAATTACTAGGAGTGCTAAGTACTGCAGTGGGAGTCGTAGCAATGGATGTGCTGACGACATAAAACTAAAAGGCGTTAAGCTTTGTATAGTATTTATTGTTTAAGAGAAGCTTATCGTACAACGGTAAATTCAACACTGCTTCTAAAATAAGAAAAAACACTAACAGAATATTTGACACACGCTTGAACGTTCAATTGGAACATGCCTCCAAACATAACCAGCCTGTCCTGCAAAGGTGTGGCTTTACAGCCAGACTCGCTTTACAGCCAGTCTCCACAGTACTTAGGTGCCTACCTACTTATTTAAAACAAAACAAAAAAAAAAAGGAACTTATCCACCTGCAGAATAAACTGGACTTGCTCCCTTCCTTAGGGCTTGGACAAGGCAACAGCACTCAAACTATATTAGTAGGTACCTTGTAATTTTCAAGAATAAAATGTATATAAGCTAGGTATAACAATGATGATTCCTTTAACTCTGATTTTGGTTTGTAATGTTATCCTACCTATTCATTAAAATAAGAATACTTAATTATATACTTGCCTGAAACGGTATAGGTATCTATGGGTCTATGAAATTGGACACAAATGGTAACAGAAATACAAGCAGTGATCTGGATTAGGTTAAGCCGCTTCAGATCTTTTAAGAAAAAATACATACTAAAGCTGGCTTACTAAAAAAAAAAAGGGGGTATTAGGTACTGATTGTAGTAGAAAGTCTCATAGTGTAGATCTGTTCCGCAGAGGATAATTTCCTGCATGTAGCAAGAACTAATGAGTACTAATGATAACGCTTAACATGTATTCCAGTTCTAGGGTGACATAATTTAGATTGGTATCAACAGACTAAGGAAAAGCTATGTAAATTTTACTATAATTAAATACTAGTACCAACCAGTAAGTTAAAATAATAAGCATACATATTTACTTTGAAATAAAATGTATGCAAAGTGAAAATAAAAGTCACAATAACAGTAAACTGCTGTTTGATGTTATTGCAATGATTAATTAGAATAACATAATATTTTCTTATGATTGATATGAATGAATAGGTATGTTAATTGGTAAATCAATTTTGTTTGAGAAGAAAAGTTCCCTTCTGTTGGAGTATAACTCCTTAATGTGGTAGGTACCTTCAGAGGTCACTGAGTTACTGGTGCCAATTTACATAATGTGAAACCAAGACATATAACAATAAAGATTACATACATATTCACACATAGATAATTATAAGTAGGTACCTACATAAATGTGTCTGTGAGAGTGTCTAGCTGTTAAGATTTTCATTATCTTAATATTAACTAATTATTATAATTTGTGGTCTAGTGGTTGCAAGCGCTACTGCTGATTGTGGGGTCCTGGGTTCGATGCCCAGGTGGCACCAATGTTATGGGGTTTTTTCCATCAGGAATTTCTTGGTGGTGACGTTGGCCTTAGTCAGAATTTGTGAAAAATTTATGGCTGTAGACTCGCTGTCCCTGTTGCATGGGATCTGGCCAGGACTGGCTAAGGTAAGTTAATTATAAAATACTCTATATCTCTGTCTGGCCCTCTGGTGGGGACAGGCATGATGTTGGGTTATGAAATTATAATTCTTATTTTATCACAAACTTGGTAATACTGCCCTCTGTGGGGTCCTGTTACCAGTATTACAATGGTCTGTGTGAAAGTATTGAAGCCTTTGTTATGCGATCTGCACCATCTTATGTATTGTTTGTCACATTAGGAATCAGCATTTATTGCTGGAAGATTACCTAGTTCAAACTCAAATTAAAATTAAAATGTATTTATTTGTACACATACCTATAGTAAAAGTGCGCATTCCCTATTTCAAGTTGAACAATTATCAACTTTGTTTCAGTGGAAATTGGGTCGATTTCAGAGTGACTGGCTCTAAGGAGGGAGTTGTGGAAGTGTTTGGGGTTGTGGAGTAAGCTGGACTTTGTTGTGTAGGAATAAGTTGCTTCTCCATTGATTTATGTTTGTTTGCATTTTTGGCGAATGGGTCGCGAACACAGATTAGGTATACCATAGTGGTACATGATGGTATAAAATCAAAAACTATGTTGTGTCACCATGTGTTGCCTTGCAAGGCGTGTAAGTATTGCTTACACAGTAGGTAATAGGTGTACAGATCTATATAATTATAAAAATACTCCTAGTTGAACTAACTTCAATGTGTTACTGAATATGCAAAAATTTCAAGGAAACATTTTTATAATATCATGACTTGGGTTTTAGACGTAATTAACAATTGCACAGTTGTTATAGTAGGTAAGTTGGGTAGGATGCAGCTTTACCCAGTATTCTGGAACTTGATACGATTGATATGATTTTTGATGATTCATTGCTTAATAAAATGGAAATTAAATCACAAACGTAAATAAATAATAAGATTATTTTACCTACATGAAGAATATACCTTTGTCCGATTAAACTTCTTAAAGTACCTACCGGAAATGTTTTCAAGTGGTATTGAAGTTGATAAAAATAATAATACTACTGAATTAATTTTAATCCTGAAACGTTCGCATTGACTCGTGTAATATCTTCTTCTACATCAATTATTGTTCAAAAAAAAAAAAAAAAAAAAAAAAACAAAGAAGGAAGGAAAGGAGGAATAATTACAATACGCGCATATTCAGAGATAACTTAGTACTGTAATAGATACACAGTTTACCTAGTTATATTGAAATATTGGAAGCTCTTTAGTACCTACTTCACGGAAGTTTTAATCAACCGAGTAATTAGAAAATTCTGTATTTTGAATTCAGAATGTCAGATAATTATCAAGTTTTGGTAACACAAACTGAATGTCATACCTTCATGATAAAGTTCAAATTCCATGGCAACTGTTGGGACCATAATATAGTAATACAAGCTGTGAGTCTAAAGGTAACTTAGACTGGTATGACATACCTACAAGGTAATAGTTGATTAACTACATGTGAACTATCTAAGATTGATTATTCAATTACAGGTAGGCTCTTGAATATGGAGAGAAACGAAGAAAGATATATTCGTTAAGAAGTGTAAGGGCACAACAAAAATGACAGAAGTAAAATAATAGAGGAGAATGAAAACCCTCGCATGCACTCTGCGTGGTGTCATTGGGCTCGTGTGAATTTGAAGAAGATCTAAACCCTACACATAATTATAGCATTACATTTCAGCACGACAGTGGTGGTGGTCTAGCCCGACTAAGGTCGTGGGTTCGAAACCAGGCAGGCATTTTGTGTATTATCACTCATCACCACTGTCCATCAACGGTGAAGGAAAACACCGTGAGGAAACCGGCATGTCTGAGAACCAATACTTCGAAGACATGTGACATTACCAGTACGCACTGTTTACGCGTGGTAGATAGGCATCCATTAAATTGGACGCATAGGCATCCATTAAATTGGACGCATGGGCATCCATTAAATTGGACGCAATGGGCATCCATTAAATTGGACGCATGGGCATCCATTAAATTGGACGCAATGGGCATCCATTAAATTGGACGCATGGGCATCCATTAAATTGGACGCATGGGCATCCATTAAATTGGACGCAATGGGCATCCATTAAATTGGACGCATGGGCATCCATTAAATTGGACGCATGGGCATCCATTAAATTGGACGCATTGGGCATCCATTAAATTGGACGCATTGGGCAACCATTAAATTGGTCGCATTTGACATCCATTAAATTGGACGTAACAAAATGGTGAAGGAAAACATCGTGAAGAAACCAGATGTAACACTCCATTAAAATGGATGTATCAAAACGGTGAAGGAAAACATCGTGAGGAAACCACGTGTAACACGGATGTAACAAAGCGGCGAAGGAAAGCATCGTGGGGGCCGGCGTGTCCTGGAGCGACTACTTCGGGGACGTGTGCTTCTATTGACGCGCGGTGGGCCCGCGTGATGGTTTGTAGCCTACTATTTTATTTTATTTAAACATGAATTCATGTCCCTCTTGGAAATTATGCTTGTGTACCAGTACTGTGGGAGAGGTATATCAATAAAACAATATCTTTCAGATAAAATAATTCTTACGGAATCGATTCATGTTTTTGACATTTTTGTCCTTGTTGAGTCTTGTTTTAGCTTGTCAGCTAAATCTGACGCCTACTGTTTTCGCGTTTTGTTCTGGAGTAATAGGCCATTAACTTGTGGTTACCTGAAGGGTTGCATGCCACAAACCATGATCATAATCTCTACAGTAATTACCTTAAGGGGATGTTATAGGCTGAAAAAAAAATTCTGTGGGTCTTGTGTTGTACGGTTGTACCTACGTAACTTTTTTATTTACTAAGGTGACTTTGTTACCTGATAGAATTATTATTATGAGCTGTTACTGAGGGAGGAACACGTACCCAAACAAAACATTCAAAAGACACATTTTTTTAATGTGGCAGAAGCATGTAAAAATATGAACGAAAACGTTTTGATAAAATACCTAGTTAAACATCGGAAAAAAAAAAAATTGATAGGTGACCATTATAATAAACCAAATTATAGAAATATGTACATGTATGTCGAATCCAGATACGTTGGATTGTGATCAGACATACTTAGGGACATACATAGTGTCAGATATACAGTCGTGGGCGCAGAATTGGGATACGGGTAAACGAGAGAAATAGCTCCTTTAATTTCTACACAGTTTATTGTTACAGACTCAATTACTAACACTACTGTACTAATTAATACTCTGAACTTAAAAGGAAACAAGGAAACCTAGGCCAGTATGTGTCGCGACCACGTCTACACGATCACTGTCGCTCCATGGCCCATAAGGTCCGTAACTCCGTATCGGACACCATACTTAATCCTAGACTCCGCACAACGCTAAACAAAGGCGCTTGTGTCTCATTTTAAGTGCATACTTATGAAAGATCCGACATATTATATTTAATCGTCTGAGTTGCAACTTGCAACAGATGATTACGATAACTGGCGAAAAAAAAAAAAAAAAAATTGTTGATGAAAGGGAAACGGATATCGGAGGACAATAGCTATCGATTTGGGAGTCACACAAGGTGATATGGCTTAGGTAGAGAGGGAAGGATTGAATCCCATTTCACACGACGAAGAAGAAGCTAATGAAAGGGATGTGATAGATAAGAGCAAGGAAACTGGACAAGCGATGAGATTAAATAAAAAGTCCTGGTCCGTCATGTTCATAAATGCAGATGATCAGGCTTCTTATGCTTCGGTTTACTTCAATTTATTAATGCTTTAATTTTATTGGCAGTTGATTGCAAAAATGTATAGTTGAAATAAACATGTTTGTGATTTTGATTTTACACGATTGTTTGATAACGTGTTTAGAGTTGAACAAATAAAAAATATAATAAGAAAGGGATGTAGTGTATCTATTAAATAGATATGTAAACACTGTCTCATTCACACAAGCGGGGTAGCTGCTGTCACTTATGTCGTCTGTCATATACGAGGAATGGCGGGAAACAGACAAAGTGAAGCGGGCTATATACGAAGGCGCTTGGTGTGGTAGTGAGCCAGTGAAGTGATATATTCAACATAAATACGGAATCAACAGGATTCTACAGTGAGCATAACTAAGTACTTATTAATTATTCTGTGGCATAACTGACTGTGGCATATATGCACAACATACCTTCCTCTTAAGTAAGGTATGTGAGGTTTCATCAATTCAGAAAATTACCCAAAATTGGCCATAATTTTGTATTTATCCCTAAACTAAGGAACCCAATAGCTTCGATTACAGTTTGCATTGGAAGGTGACACGTTTTTGTAGATTTCTCGATATTCAGAAGTATGAAAATACTAAACACTTGAACGTAATGATTAAAAGTTAAGTAGCAAAATTAAATCACCGTCGGAGTACTCGGAGTACACCATAAACAAAGTTCATTATTTGAACATTTTACTATGACACTAAGTAAACCAATTATTTGAAAAATATCCTCATCTTATGGGCTATCTAACGAGCTAGCAACGTTTTAAAAAAACCGACCAAGTGCCGTTCACCCGATTCAATTCCGTGTTGAGCGGCCTTATATTGAATATTACGACTAACCTCAAAATCTGATACTTTTTTTAAAATATATCTATTCTGCAGCTAGACCGCTACTAAAATAAGATCTTAAAGGAGTTTTCTAGTGGTCAACAATTCCTCTTTTTAAGGTGAATGTGATGTGGTTCGATTTTTGTGCACTTGCCCGGATGCGCCACTTTCTCATCCATACGTGGGTCTCGTCTAGTAGGTGTTGGAGCTTATAGCTAGCCTGTGTTGGGACTTCATCACTTGCGAGGTAGGCTACGTCATCTGCGTATGTTGCTACGGTGACGTCTTCGGATACCGGTAAATCTGAGGTAAATATATTATATATTACAGGGCCGAGTACGGAGCCCTGTGGAACACCGGCTTTAATTTTACGTAGCGTAGATCTGACATCTCTCTGTTTCACTTGAAAGAGCCTGTCTTCGAGGTAGGACTTGATGGTGAGGTAAAGAGAATGTGGAAGTTTATCTTTCACTTTGCACAGTAGCCCTTTGTGCCAGACTGTCGAATGCTTGCTGAACGTCTAGGAATGCCGCCGAGTAGTACAGTTTCGTTTCAAGGCAGCGTCTAATCTCGTGAATATGAAGTCGTGAGTTCGATCCCTGCGAAGCTCCGTATTAAATAATATTTAAAAATAGTTATACTACTGTTTTTGACATATTTTAAGTACTAAAGTGTAAAGATAAGTGACAAACTATTAAGTGACCTTACCAAGACAAAAAAGTGCATACATCAACAACTTTATAAACAGTGACCACAAAAAAAATCCAACCGACTTCAAAAAAAACACTACAAAGTGATAAATAACTTTAATTTCGGAAGTCGGTGTCGTTGATTCCGCATTTTCGTTTTTTGACACCGACTTCCGAAATTAAAGTTATTTATCACTTTCTAGTGTTTTTTTTGAAGTCGGTTGTTTTTTTTTTTTTTTGTAAAAAAGTTTTTATTTTTCACTTTTTAGTTGTACCTACCCCACAAAAAAGTAAACAAAAAGATCGTTAATGTAGACAATGTAGATAAATTTTTAGAGTTTTGTTGATTTTTCAAAAACCGCTCATCCGATTTCGATAAAATTTTCATGGGACCATTTGGGAAGTATACCCTTTCTAACAAAAAAAGAATTTTTCAAATCGGTTGGCAAACAACGGAGTTATGCGCGAACAAACACAAAAAAAAAATACAAACATTCGAATTGAGAACCTCCTCCTTTTTTAGAAGTCGGTTAAAAACGAAAATAATCAAATATAACAAAAGTGAATACAGTTAATATCTACAATATAAACATTACAAACAATAAATAATAACTATAAACAACATTAAAAAGTGAAAGAACTAAAATAAAGTGTTATTTTTACAAAGTGAAGTCAAACAAAGAAACAGTGCAAATATTTCCATTGCATGACTCATCATTATATTAACGGCCACTCGATAGTTCAAATCGTGTATCTACATTGACGAACACTATTTCGTCACCAAACTTAACTATACAAATAGCTCCGCCAGTAAAGTAGCGATACCTGTGTGAACGGTGTGGCTCGAGTTCGATCCCCAACATATGAGATTCTTTTAAAAACATCATAAATGAATTTCTTAGAAAACATTACCTTTCGCCGTACTAGAACAAAATCGGACTCGATCCTAAACAACAGTGACATTGATCCGACACATAACTTGAATAGCACAGTCACTAGTGTACCTGAGATGTCCGACGACGAGGATGACGAACTAAAAAAGCTACGTGAACACGTTATGAATCTTACGATACAGCTTCAAAGTGCACGTTCAGAAAGAGAAACATTGTCACTAGAAAACAATGAACTCAAACAATTAAATAATACTTTGAGTAAAAAAAATGATTTATTTAAAAAAGTAACAAATACTCCAGTTAAACTAAAGCCGTCTAGCGCCAAAAAAACAGAACAATAAACGAAATACAAGCAATAAGTAAGTCCAAACTGAAACACCCAATAAACAAATTCTAAACGGCACACCTAATAAACCGAATAAACAAATCCAAACCAAAACATTTGACAAAGAAATTATACTTCATTGCTTCGTCCTTCGAGATTAGGTAACATTGTAGTAATACGTCTAAGATATCGCCTTTCACCCACTAAGTTTGAGTTTTTTTTTTTTTTTTTGTATGTAGGTACTTCGTCTTCCTTCTCGTTACGCCTCACAGTATTTTATTTTATCTCAAAATGACCACCTCCCTGATTATTAGTGAATCAGATAGAGCTTTTTATTCTAATTGCGAGAGTAAAACTCCCACGAATCCATCTTAACAAGTTTAGGAGATATCCGGGGTAAAACTTTTTACCCATATTTTGAAAAAATAATTAAAAAATTATTTAAAAAATTATTTCATCTAAACTTTTACAGTTGCTTTATTCTTTTAACTACATTTTAAAAGGTCTTGTTTTTATCTATGTTACGAGTCCTTTATGGCTGCTCTATACGTCGTAGGAACCGAGAAATCAGCGATTTTGTGATTTTCGTTTTCATTTTTTTTTTGCCCATATTCCTCAGTATTAAAATCTGCAATTAGCTTTAAAAAAGAGGTAATAAGGTATACTACCATACCAACACAAAAAAAAACAACAATTAATTCCGTGGAATATCGGAAATATTAAGATTTACCCGAACTTACCCGAACCCGGGTAATTACCCGCAAATTTTATAGTGTGGTATTTTTTTAAATTAACGTAGGTTGTTGGGTACATTTACGAGAACTGCCTTTATTTGTGCTTTTAGTTAGTTAACTAACTAATTTTGTCCAGTGATAGGTAATATGGTGCGGGAAGGAGTCCACCCTCGAAAGGCAATCGCTGAAACCCTGTACATTAGCACTCACTGTAGGTGTTATATGCTGTTCTTCCTAAATATACAACGCACTCTGCGTAAAATTTTCACGAAAAACATCAACACGTGAGCGAACTAAGTCTTGAGGAAGAACAGCATATAACACCTACAGTGAGTGCTAATGTACAGGGTTTCAGCGATTGCCTTTCGAGGGTGGACTCCTTCCCGCACCATATTACCTATCACTGGACAAAATTAGTTAGTTAACTAACTAAAAGCACAAATAAAGGCAGTTCTCGTAAATGTACCCAACAACCTACGTTAATTTAAAAAAATACCACACTATAAAATTTGCGGGTAATTACCCGGGTTCGGGTAAGTTCGGGTAAATCTTAATATTTCCGATATTCCACGGAATTAATTGTTGCTTTTTTTGTGTTGGTAGTATACCTTATTACCTCTTTTTTAAAGCTAATTGCAGATTTTAATACTGAGGAATATGGGCAAAAAAAAATGAAAACGAAAATCACAAAATCGCTGATTTCTCGGTTCCTACGACGTATAGAGCAGCCATAAAGGACTCGTAACATAGATAAAAACAAGACCTTTTAAAATGTAGTTAAAAGAATAAAGCAACTGTAAAAGTTTAGATGAAATAATTTTTTAAATAATTTTTTAATTATTTTTTCAAAATATGGGTAAAAAGTTTTACCCCGGATATCTCCTAAACTTGTTAAGATGGATTCGTGGGAGTTTTACTCTCGCAATTAGAATAAAAAGCTCTATCTGATTCACTAATAATCAGGGAGGTGGTCATTTTGAGATAAAATAAAATACTGTGCGCCTGTAGTGTCATTCATTCGCGTTTTAGTGCGTCGCCGATCACCACTTCCTTTCTACTTTTCGTTAAAAATTAAAAGAAGATGCCGAAACGTAGTCACAAAAACGACGACAGTGATTATTTGAGAAGAAAGATTCGAAAACTGGAAAAGAAAATCAATAAACGCGCCAAACGGTCGCGAGTTCGAATTTGTTCCGAAAGCAGTAGCTCATCGGCGAATATTGTTCTATCGCCTGAGCTATCGGATCATGACGGTAAGCTGAAGTGTTTTGTTATTAATGCTATAACAAAAGAAGATATTGTGAATAGTTTTTAAGGACTATATCCGTATCATAATTTTACATGACGTCATGTTCATGTTCCAAATAGTGTTGTGTACATCTTATGGGGATGTTACCTTCACATAGTTTTGGATTCCCAATTCATTGGGTAAATTATATACCTACCTACATTTTAGTGATTGTGTACATTTGAAAGGAATGTTACCTTCACATTAGTTAATGACCTACTTAAATTTATGTAGGTACGTAGGTATAGATTCAATATATTAAACAGTGTTGTGGATAGTTTTTAAGGACTATCGCCGCGCTATTTTCTCTCCAATACCTACATCTGGTCTTATTATATTCCAGATGAAGTGGACATTCAGCCCGAAGTCGAGTCAGTTCCGATTTTTAGTGCAGAGGAGCCACAACCGGGTACCTCCACCTCAATTACAAATGTCCCTGCTACAGACGTGGTACAGACAATGCAATCAGAACTGCCCGTTGAAGCAGCGCTCGATCCCCCTGAACTGGATAAAGAGATTCTGAATCTCTTGGGCGAAACACCCTCAAAGGAAAAAAAAATATGGACCGGATATAAGAGGTGAATTATCTGTTCGCTGGGAACACATCGCAACGACAGGCTTGACAAAGGATGCCAGAAAGGAGCTGCTAGAAAAGCATCTTGTTCCAAAAAACTGCACAAAGATTGACGCGCCGATATTAAATCCAGAAATAAAGGCCGCTTTATCGGATGTACTCATCAAAAAAGACAAAGCACTGGAGAATAAACAGGTGCAAGTCGCTGCAAGTATATCATGTATTGGTGAAGCTCTCAATACATTGTTTTCTTCGGATCACAAAGACCAGACAGTAATAAAATTGCTGATCGAAGCAGGGCGACTGATGTGTGACTCACAACACAACGAGTCCATGACAAGGCGTAGTTTCATATGTTCTACAATAAAAAAAGATATTAAAGATCATTTGTTTAACACAGAAATCGATCATATCTTATTTGGTGAACAGCTGACCGATACTCTCAGAGCTGCAAAAGCCATATCCAAATCAGGCGCTGAAATTAAAATAAACACGCCAGTCAGAAGACCTGCACCAGCGCAGAGGCCACGGCAGGCCCCTTCTCAGGCTTTAAACCAGAGGCCTCCGTTCCCGCCGACGCGGCAAGCGGGAGCAGCGAGGAGGACCGAGCCGGCGCGGCGGCGCCGCGCCCGCGGCCGCAGCAGCAACCGCGACAGCCGCCGCGCTTGCAGCAGCGCCCAGCCCCCCGGCGCTAGACCTGGTACGTTCCGCAGGACGATTATCATATTTTTATGATCAATGGCAATTGATGACCAATGATCCGGTTATATTATCGTGGATAAGAGGTTACGAGATACCTTTTACGAAACCGGTGCATCAGACATTCGAACCTAGTTTACCTGCATTGTCTTCATCAGAATCCTTTCAATATAGGGCGGCCATCACTGATCTTATAAACAGTGGAGCTATTTCACATTTCGAACCATGTGAAGGACAGTTTCTTTCTAGTTATTTCCTGATTAAAAAACCTAATGGTAAAAACAGATTTATATTAAATTTAAAGTCTCTAAACAAGCACATCATAACAGAACATTTTAAAATTGAAGATCTGAGAACAACTTTAAAACTAGTTTCAAAAAACAGTTACATGGCCACCCTTGATTTGAAGGATGCGTATTTTCTCCTATATATACATCCGAGCTGCAGAAAGTACTTACGATTTAAGTACGAGGGTAAAATTTACCAATTCAATGTTTTACCGTTTGGCCTAAACACAGCCCCATTTGTTTTTACAAAATTATTAAAACCGGTAATTTGTTTACTGAGATAATTAGGCTATTTGTCATCTATTTATTTAGATGACATTTGTATTATTTCTAATAATTATCAAGATTGCCTAGATAATATATTACAAACAAAAAGTATTTTAGAGTCCTTAGGATTTATTATTAATATAGAAAAGAGCTGTATGATTCCAAGTAACGTTTGCAAATACCTTGGTTTCGTTATAGATACGAAAAAATTTCATGTAAGTCTACCTAAAGAAAAACGAAATTTGATTAAACAAGAATTACAATCGCTCCAATTCAAACCTCGTTGTAAAATAAGACATTTTGCGCGCTTGGTAGGCCTCCTCACTTCATCTTGCCCCGCGATTCAGTACGGTTGGCTTTATACTAAGCAAATGGAAAGATGCAAATACCTTGCACTGTGTCAAACGAGTAGTTACGATAGCCACATGTCTTTACCACATTACCTGCAGGACGATTTCTCCTGGTGGTTAAAATCAATTGATGACGCAGTCAATCCCATTAGACAAGACAGCTACTCGCTAGAAATATTTACAGATGCTAGCAAAAAAGGGTGGGGGGCAGCATGCGGCGAGGAGACCGCCAGTGGCCAGTGGAGTAATTCAGAATGTGTCGAACATATAAATTATCTAGAACTCCTAGCAGCATTCTTGGGTTTACAAATATTCGCAAAGGGATTAAAAAATCGTCAAGTTTTACTACGTATTGACAACACAACTGCTATTTCGTACATCAACCGTATGGGTGGAGTAAGATTTCCACATCTAACTGAAATCACAAAATCCTTGTGGCAGTGGTGTGAAGCTCGCGGTATATTTGTGTTCGCTTCGTACATAAGTTCAAAAGATAACGAAATAGCAGATGCGGAGTCTAGAAAATCTCACCCCGATACCGAATGGGAGATCAAAGATCATGCCTTTGAAAAGATTGTACAAGCCTTTGGGCAACCTAAAATTGATCTTTTCGCATCAAGGTTAAATAATAAATGTGTTAAGTACATATCATGGAATAGAGACCCTGGAGCATTCGCTGTGAACGCTTTTACTTTAAGCTGGAAAAATCTATCTTTCTACGCATTCCCTCCTTTTGCGGTTATACTAAAAGTCTTAAGAAAAATAATAACAGATCAGGCCGAGGGTATTGTTGTGGTCCCATATTGGCCCACGCAACCCTGGTTTCCACTGTTTCAAAAACTTCTCTGTTCCGAATTGATTCAGTTTACACCTTCTGCTAATGTGTTATTATCTATTTCCAACAGTCTCCCGAAGCTTACGTTGATTGCAGGGAAGTTATCAGGACGGCACTACGGAACAGAAGAGTACCACCGTCAGCTTTAGATATTATGATAGCTTCCTTGTCTGAAAATTCAATAAAACAATATGACGTTGCAATTCGACGTTGGGTAAGCTTTTGTAAAACTCAGAATATTGAAATACATGAAGCGTCAATTCCGATGGTAATTTACTTTCTCACTGAATTATTTAATTCTGGTTTACAATACGGATCTTTAAACAGTCATCGCTCCGCTCTGTCTTTGATCTTAGGATCGAGAGTAGGGTCTGACGACCGTGTTACTAGGCTATTTAAAGGTTTTTACAGACTTCGTCCTCCAGCCCCCAAATATAATATCACTTGGGACCCCTCAATAGTTTTAGATTCATTATCAAAATGGTACCCAAACCGTAATTTAAGTTTAGAACAATTGACCAAGAAGACTGTAACTTTGCTCATGCTAATAACTGCACACAGAGTGCAGACGATTGGCAAAATAACATTAGAAAATATAACTGTCCATAGTCAGCTTATATTAATCAAGATAAACGATTTAATAAAAACATCTCGTCCAGGTTCAGCTCAACCTTGTCTTAATATTCCATTTTATAAAGACCGTCCGGAAATATGTCCGGCTGAAGCGTTGGTAGCTTATATAGATAGGACAAAGTCTTTGAGAAACAATGCCAATAGCCTATTCCTAAGTATTAAAAAACCACATAAACCGGTATCCACAAATACTATCAGCCGGTGGATAAAGGATATGTTATCAATTAGCGGAATTGACACCTCAATATTTTCTGCTCACTCCACCAGACACGCAGCCACCTCAGCCGCTCATAGAGCTGGTGTCAATATTGACACGATACGAAAGACCGCTGGGTGGAGTGGCACCTCCAACGTCTTCGCTAGATATTATCATAGAGATATTCAATGTGAACAATCTGATCAATTTGCCTTATCAATCCTAACCTCTGATTGATGCATTATGTTAGAATTTTATTTTTAATTCCTACTTATAAGAATTACCCCTAATTAATGAGAAACTACATTTTAGTTTTAGAAAACAATTATAATAAATATTGTTTGATCATTATACGTTTAATTACTTAAATATCAGTGTTTTAATATTTCACCATCTTTCAAAATCTACAATGTTACCTAATCTCGAAGGACGAAGCAATGAAGTATAATTGGAGATTAAACGAACTTACCTGAAGTGAAGTTCTATCCAAATTATACGAGTTGCTTCGTCCGAAGAGATTAGTTCCCTCCCAACCCTATAACTCCCAATATCTTTAGTGAAATATTAAAGGGCTTTCAACTAAATGAATGACACTACAGGCGTAACGAGAAGGAAGACGAAGTACCTACATACAAAAAAAAAAAAAACTCAAACTTAGTGGGTGAAAGGCGATATCTTAGACGTATTACTACAATGTTACCTAATCTCTTCGGACGAAGCAACTCGTATAATTTGGATAGAACTTCACTTCAGGTAAGTTCGTTTAATCTCCAATAAATTCTGAGACAACAGAAATAAAGAAAAATTATTCTAATAAAAACTCTAAGGAAAGATGCAAATTATGTATTTTGAGTACAGATAACAGTAACAAAATCCTGAACATTGCAGAAAACTCTTTCTCTCGTTCTGAAATATGCCACTACATAACACCCCATGGAAATGCAAACTTACTGCTAAAAGGATTGAAGGACAAAGTATCTAACTTTACACTAGAGGACTATTGCATTATCATGTTAGGGGAAGAAGACTTCAGAACAACAAGTAGTTATTTTGACATTATCCTATATATCAGACAAGTTCTACAGGACATCAAACATACCAATTTTATTTTATGCGCCCCAACATATATATGCGACAATTATACTAATTTATATAATTCAAGAGTGGAGACATTCAATAACCTACTTTTTCTGGACATATTGACGCACGAATACGCCTATCTAATTGATAGCAAAAAAAAAACTCACATATGACTACATAGAGTACAACAGACGGACTGGCGCAATAAATAATACTGGACTACTAATAATTTTTAAGGACATAATAAATTTGATTGATGACATAAAATATAATAACCAAATGATATCGACCGACTTGAACTATAATAAAGATAATTTATTACACGGTGAACTTTTTCGTGACTAAACATCTTAATATAATGCACCAGAACATAGCAGGCTTATTGAACAAGTCAGATGCGCTCACAGTCTGTTTAAATGAACTTAAAGAGAAAAACATACAAGTGGATATAATATGCGTTACTGAACATTTTATGATGGAAGGCTACGAAAACCAGCTGAGCATTCCAAACTATTGCTTAGCTGCTCACTACAGTAGAAAAGAAGTTAAGAGAGGCGGATCATGTATCCTAATTAGAAATGGGCATGAATGGAACGTGCTATTAAAAATATCAAAAATGTCAATAACAGGAACTTTTGAATGCTGTGCCATTGAGCTTACCAAGTATAACACTGCCTTTGTATGTGTGTACCGAATTTCTAAATATGAAAAATCTCAATAATTTTTTTAATCAGTTTGTAACAGTTTTACTAGAATTATCTAAGAATTCATATAAAAATATTGTCATAGCTGGCGATTTCAATATAGACATGTTGAAAAGGAATTACCAGTCGGTGGAGTTTGAATGCCTTCTACTTAGCTTAAACCTAAAACTAGCAATAAATCAACCCACTCGAATGGAAAGTCGGACATGTATCGATAATTTTGCGCATAATTTCGGACCACACTGCCCAGCTTTTAAAATGTCCCGTGAATAAAATATGTACTATCGACAAATACTGTACCTACTATTAGACGCGACTACAATAAAGAAAATATAACTAAATTTAAAGATTGTATGAGCAAAATTAATTATTCTGAAATATATGAAACAGACGACCCGAACATTGCCTACTACAACTTTCATGAAGTATTTTCGCTTTTCTACAACCTCTGTTTTCCTAAAAAAATGATTAAAATAAATGTAATAAACAAGCAAAGGTGGTTATCTAAGGGAATTAAATCATGTAGTAAAAAAAACGGCAACTTCTGTGGACCTACAGACTAAATCCAAGTAAACTAAATAGAACTCGCTTTAAAAATTACTCTAAGTTATTTAGAAAAATCATCACTCTGACACAGCGTTCACAAAACAACTACAGAATTAAAATATCAGAAAATACCTGGCAAATAATAAATCGACGAAAATTTAATGTACCTAAAAATTATATTTCAAAAATTAAAATCAATGACGACAAGATAACGGACGCAAAACAAATTGCAAATGAGTTTAATAACTATTTTATCAATAAAATACAACCAATACAGACTAGTAATAAAACTACAACACCCATCGTTGATAGCAAACACTCAATGTTTATGGCACCCTGAACACCACAACAGGCACATAAACTCAATGTTTATCCATGGCACCCTGTACACCACAACAGGCACATAAACTCAATGTTTATGGCACCCTGTACACCACAACAGGCACATAAAATCATTATGGGTTTGAAAAACACTAATAGCGTGGGGTTACGATGGTATCTCAACTAAAATAATAAAATCAGTAGCACCTGAAATAAGCCACCATTTGTCTCACATCATTAATCTCAGTATTATGGCTGGCAAGTTTCCTGACGCACTAAAGATGGCTATCGTTAAACCATTATTTAAGAAAGAAGACAGAGAGCTGATGGAATACTACAGGCCTATTTCTCTGATACCTATCTTCTCTAAAATATTTGAAAAATTCATTCAAAAGGAATTAAACGGTTATATAGAAAAAAATAATATACTATGTAATGAGCAAAAAGGATTTCGCGAAAATAAGACTATAAGTATGGCCATCTATGACTTTCTATACACCGTATTGACAAGAGTAGATAAAAAAACACCTGTATGTGCTATCTTCTGCGATATGACTCAAGCATTTGACTATGTAAAACATGACATTTTCATTAGAAAACTTGACGCGTATGGTATTAGAGGTAATGTACTTAATTTATTTGAATCTTATTTAAGCAATAGAAAGCAAAAGACCGAAATCACTAGAATTAATACCAATATCAAAAAGGAAGAGATTTACATATCAGAGGAACGTCTCACTACCTTTGGTGTTCCACAAGGAAGTGTTTTGGGACCTCCGCTTTTTACACTATATTAATGACTTACCTAAATCAATTTCACATCCTATGACTTTGTTTGCGGATGATAGCACGGTGACAATTTCTAATAATAACAGTGACATGATCCAATATAAACTCGACATTCACAATTCTCTGACATCAATAATAAAGTGGTTAAATAATAATAATTTAAAAATTAATCTAGATAAAACTAAAATCATACATTTTAGTCAACGTTTGACTGTAGAAAACATGGACATAAATATAACTAATAAACAATTGAAAGCGTAAATGGTACGAAATTCCTTGGACTAATGATTGATAAAAGGCTTGACTGGAAATCGCAAATAGAGAACCTTTGCAAAAAAATTTGTAGTTCTGCATTTGCATTGCACTCTCTAGCTGCAGTTGTGAATGTAGACACCTTGATTGCAGCTTACCATGGCTTAGCTGCGTCTCACCTAAGATACGGCATTATATTCTGGGGAAATTCTACCGACGTTAACACGGCATTCAAGGCTCAAAAGAGATGTATTAAATCTATGTTTGGGTTAAAAACGGTTGATACATGTAAACCATATTTTAAAAAGTACAAAATATTAACACTCCCCTGTATGTATATTCTCGAAACCGCAATGTTTGTTAAAACTAACCCCAAACTGTTCCCACGTCTAGAGGACGCCGTACCGCGTAACAGAAGAGATGCGACTATTCTTCGCATCTATCCAGCAAAAACGGCACTCATGCGCAAGAGTATCGTCTGCATGGCTCCTACTATATTTAATATACTGCCTAAACGATGGAAAGAGTTAAATAGGAATGGATTCAAGCGTCAATTAAAACTGTTCCTTTTGCATAAAGCATATTACAGTGTCTCCGAATTTCTAGCCGAAAAAGTTTTTTTTTTAAATAACTTTTTCATACATTCAGTAATCTGAACATTTAACTCATAATTTTGACATAAATCCTGTAATTTTGACATTCACCGGCCGATCCCCGGCGTCCCCATTTGTCACATACCGGCGCGCACCCGTCAGGCACCACCGACACCATTTGTCACCACCCGATTCACGCGGCTTCAACCTCTATTATTACTGTTAAATACGGTCTAATATCCTGTGCAACAGTTTGAGTCTATGGTCCGGTAGATAAACTAATCGACTAAATGATTCAAAATGAAAAATATGGGTTGGCAATATTGGAAAAAAAAAGTTAAAAATAGACTTTACGATTCTTAATGGCAGCTGCAGTGCGTGCTGTTTTGTTATGATGCTATGTTGTTTATTTTAATAGTTTTTGTGTAAATTCGACGTTAAGTGGATGAATATTCGTTTATAACATATTATACGTCCTTGTAGATAATATTGTAGATAATATTTGCACGAAATAACATCATAATCAATCAATAATCCTTTTTTTTTGGTCAAACAAAATTTTACGTAAGTACTTCAAGAAAATCTTATGATTTTATAATTATAGTGGTATATTTTTACAAGATATAGGTAGTTATCAGTTAATAAAGGTTTGTGTAGTATCCTAGTAACACTTTTTTAATTAGAAACAACTCAATATGACTAGGATTGGGCGTGTACAGTCATTGCGTTGTAATAGGAATTGAACGGCTCGGCGCACTGAAATTTGAGTTTCAATATTATTAAAATGTAAGGTAGGACTTTCAAAAAAACGCTGTTGTTAGATTACTTGTCTATTCATAATGTAACTTGCAAAGTTTCGTGTAAATTCATATAGTAGTTTTATCAGAAATCGACATAACACGGGAACGAACACACTTTCAACCTATTCTCTGATGACGTCATTTGTTTATAAATACAATTCTCATATTACGAGTATTGTTTGCATTTTATATTATGGTCTGTTTATTCAAAAACCCAAAACAGTTTACATTAAGTGGCTTGAGCCCATATAAGCATCAGTAGACCATTTTTTGTGAGCAGGGTAATAAATCACGCGCACAGCGAGTGACATCTGGTATTTGACAGGAGTTTTTTTGATGTTACGTCATATGACGTCTGGGTCTGAGCGGTTCATCTTGTAATTTGACATAAATCTGTTAATTTGGACTTCGCTTGTAGTTTTGACATATATCTTTCAAAGGAGAATGGGCAAAAATGTATGGAACTTGGGACCACCCTCCAATAGCAATAAAATGTATGTCGTTGGATAGGGCTTTTCATTTGGAACAACAATTGTTATGACAGTTTCGTTGTTATAGCTGTCCGTTCGGAGTTATAAGACTTGTAGGTCTGATATAATGAAAAAAAAAATTGTGCTAAAGGGAAAGTAATAACACAGTTAATAATCATTTAAATATTTATTATTACAATTAAATTCCATGATTGATTGCTGTACATTATAAACAATTATTTAAGGGTGTCCACATATCGACGTTTTTTAACCATAGAGGTATTACAGATAGAGTAGGGAGGACATACAGCTGCCTGTAAGCGGAAACGTCCGACGGTTACAAAAAGACGAGACGAGACGTTATAAAGTGAGAAAAGATCGCGGTACCTTATATCTCTCTCTCTCTCTCCCTTACTTTTTTTGACGGGGCTCCCCTGCTCTATCTATAATACCTCTAGGGCCTTAATGGCTATCTATAATTACATCATTTAAGAACATTGCAGGCGTATTAAATCCTTCGTGAATCGCATATCCTAAATACCATAATATGGATATAATGTGTGCACATGTGCCCATCGTTCGCCGTCCAGATAAGCATGTACAATAGTGTTGTACTATATCGTTGCCTTCATTTTGGCTGTAGTTTATTAATATATAACAATTGTACGTCCTTTGTCTGACATGACGTGATTGAATGCGTCCACGCAAAAGCCACACATTTTCCTGAATACCGTAATCAGGCAGATCATCTAACTGATTTTCCCTATATGTTTCTATAGTGTATAAGCCGTTCTGCAGATGCTCGCTGCAATAACTTCGAGCCAGTTTTAACTGGTATGTACCCAATGCTAGTAGAATTATTTGGTCTTCGGTGAGCCTTGGAAAGTTTTCTAGTACATTAGCTTCCAGCCGTTGAAAATCTGCCCTACGGTTATTCAAGCGCTTTCTATCTACATATGTATACAGAAGATTTGGTGTATCAACTTTACGTCTTATATGATTTAAAAAATCTTCTGCGTGGACGCTGTCTTCGATGGGTACGTGGAAGTGGTTTATAATGGCTGCAGCAATTCGGAAATCAAAGAACATGTGAGGCAGCGCTCTATTAAAATACTTTTGCCGCAAAAGCTTATAATCACGTTTAAATCGGCCGTTTACCACTTCCACTACCCATCGGCACATTGTTACAGCCCGAGCTTCATTTGCTTGTTCTGTAGTTAGTTGTGTCTCACGACGATCTTTAGTTGGTGGCACGTAGTATTCATAACCGCAAGCTTCTACAGACTCCAAAGCATCCCTAAATCCACGGTCCAAGATAAATACATCATTTTCTTGTAGTAAAAAATGTAAAGGGTGTTCTTCGTCATTCATGATATCTTGCATGATTTGCGCGTCAGTTTTCGTAGCGGCGAATGGTCCCACTACATCAATAATATAGCCATCTGAGGCAACGATTAAAAATGGCTTTAACAAGTTTTGGTACTTGTGCAAGCTGTATGTTAGGCGTTGAAATAAGAAATTGCTACTTTTGTTAATATATATGTAGGTTCCATCACATATGAGTATGAGTTTGCTATTTTCTGCATTTCCATAGAGGTTTTTTGGTATCATTAGGTTTCTCGCCAACATATTTTCTCTGTCTATGTGATCCAATCCTAAGTGTAGTATAACGTATTCATTAGTTAGGCATTCACGAGCAACAGCTAAATATCGTTCAAGTTTTCTTCTTGACGTATTAAATAATGTCGCAAGCCTTTCGTTTGAATCTCCCGTGCGAAGTTTTACCAACAATATGGCTAACGCAGTCCTTGGATCATTGGATCTCTCGCTCAGCGATGGAGTTTGCTCCAAAATGGCATCGAACTGGTCTCCATTAAGACCAACCCAAAAATGCATTTCTTCGTTGGTCAGGGCTCCACGAATTCTAAAATCGAACCTCGAACCACGTTGAAGAGCTGTTCGTAGCATGTCACAAACATCATTGAATTGGAAAGCAGTAAAATTATGAGTTGTGTTACAAAAATCAGGCAGCTCATTCCAATTATTGCTTTCCAGATGTTCTCTACATACTCTGGCGCCATCGGGTATGTATAACTTGTGTTCACAAAAGATGTGAACTTTAATAGACTCTGGTATTCTGTGTCGGGTGTTATTAGCACAGTTGTTAAAAATACAGTGCCTGTGATTATTTGGCGCTCTGATGTAATCAGGAACATGAAGTACATGAACATTTTGTTCATTCTCTTCACGAGCTTCTGGCACTTCTACTACAACAGGTGGTCTGGCGGCATTTGCTGCTATCTGCCAGCACCTATGGCACACGCTTCGTGTGTTGTCGAATACCACCTGTAATGTAAAAAAAAAACTATTATAATAACACATTTAAAGATTTTTGTAACTTTTATTAAGGGTTGTTAATATAATGAGCTTAAGCCTGATACCGGAAATGCCACTCATCGCGTTAATAACTGAGTCGTCGGGCCATAAATCAATTCTCTATGTTTATCTCCCTCGCACTTGCGAGTCTTATGGAGCAGTATAGCGATGTGCGTAAGAATAATAGAAGTGCTAATTGACGAGGTAAATATATTGATATTAACTGAGATATGAGTATTAACTCATTTGTGTTACTTAAATATAAAATAATTAAAAACTAATATAAATACATAATTCTTTCGTCCTTATCAGAGTCTCCGTTGTCTGTATTATCTTGTAAGGAGGCTAAATAATGAGGGTCACAGTGACTCATCGAACACATGTGCGCTTAGTAATTGTTGCCGATAAAGGGATTTGTTTGTGCACTGCATTGCACATTCCTGTAACCATTGACATTTTTGGCCCGACGAATCAGTTAATTATTATCGGCTTTCTTAAAACTAAAACGATATTTTACGGGTTAAAAGTGCTCTTTTAGTTTATTTTGACATATCTAACCACGAAAAACATTCAATAAAATACCACATTTAACACGTAAAACGAGATTTTATTTTAATGAGTAAGAATGGCTTTTTTAAGTTGTCCCTTTGTTATAATCGATTATGACTCTAGAAAAATATCAATAAGTAAGTACAATACACTTACCTCTAAAACTGCATGTTGTTGTATATATGCAGCAACCTCTGGTCGCGCTCTTGGGAGATTATCAGATAGAACGTGTTGCTGATATCTTCTGCGATACAGGCCTCGCCGACACATAACACAGTTTCGATGATCTTCCATCTTATCCGATCGATATGCAATTCAAAAGTCCAGTGTGATAGCCAAATTCAATAAGTAGAGCGATATCAGTGTCCAAGAAGAATGCCAGGTCAAAGTCGTTAGAAAGAAGCGAGTGAAAAAACGGAACCAAACGATAACTGACGTGCAACAAAACCAACGAACGACTGACTACTGATAAGGGTGGCTACCTGCGCCTGCGCCGCGCGCGCTCCACGTGACCACTTTGGAGGGGAGGGCTCGCCGTGTCTGCCCAGACTTATCCCGAGGATACAGTGTGTAAGCGAGATGAAAGCACATGGGTATAAAAATACTAAACATATATAAAAACATATTAAATATATTTATTTATCTGAGCTAATAAGTCTCATAACTCCGAACGGACAGCTATAACAAAAAAACTGTCATAACAATTGTTGTTCCAAATGAAAATACCTATCCAACGACATACATCTTATTGCTATTGGAGGGTGGTCCCAATCTGCCCATTGTCCTTTGACATACATTTTTAAACTTTGAAAATCGTATAAAGATATGTGGATAAATATGTGCCTTAAGACTTAGTTTAAGTGCACAGCATTTAATCTGTAGTTATGTTTGTCAGTTGTAAATATATTATTATTCAAAATTTAATACGACTAATACATAAGAAATGTTAAATGTTATGTTTGTAAACAAAAATTTTAATAATAAATTGTAATTTCATAATATGCTTACTTGATATTTGTACGCCGTAACCGGCAAAACATAGAGATCTCTGTACCTATTATATTTCAAACACCTATTTCTACACCTATGTTTGACCCGGTGCAATTGTTCAATTGTCGAGTGCTGTTTCCGAAACCCAAACTGGTGCTTTGGAATAATCTCGCAGAGGTCCATGAGTTGTTTCAATCGGACTAAAAAGATTTTTTCCCATAATTGAGGCCGTCAGCGCAAAAGTGGCCTAACCCACAATTTTTCATATTCTTACTTATCTAATGCAATTTTAGAGAGAACTGGTGTTAGGCTTATTGGACGGTATGATGAAGTTTCATGAGGAGGCTTTCCAGGTTTGTGAATCATAATGAATTCCGATACTTTTCAGATTAGAGGAAAATATGACATTCTTAGGGTTGCATTGAAGAGTGAGGCAAGAAATGTTATGCATTTTCTAGGGAGATTTTTTAATATTGTGGCAGTGATTAAATCAAATCCGGGGGCCTTGTTGGAATTCAGTCGTCTGATGAAGGTAGGCGGCGCTGACATGTAAACATTACTTTGAACTGTGCTCCTACTAAAATAAATAGTTAAGTTAACCAACGGACCGTGTAATACATATTAAAGTGAAACTGAACACATAAACTAACTGTGACAGTGTCATCGACGGTTATAGTGCATTATTAACAAAAATAATTGTGATATTAGTTTACCCAAAAAGTGACTTGCATATTTATGGAACTGGACGTTCGTAAGTTATTACTTATTTGTGTACGTACTTTAGCATAACATGACATTCTGACTCAATGGAACGGACATAGACTTCAGTAACTATAGTCATCTACACGGACTTAATGATTGACTGGATTTCACAAGTTCGTTTTTTATTTAAAACTAGCTGCGCCCCGCGGTTTCACCCGCGTAAATGTCGATCCCGTGGGAATATCGGGATAAAAACTATCCTATGTCCTTTCTCGGGACTCAAACTATCTCTATACCAAATTTCATCGAAATCGGTCCAGCCGTTTTCATGTTATGTCGTGACAACGGAAAACGGGTTTCATTTTTATATATATAGATTGTATGACGACAACGCAATCTTAAGTTAGACTCAAGAACCAATTAAAATATTGAGTTCAGAAACATCTTTTGGCCGTACAATAACTGACATCAAGCAGTAATTACCACGTCCTACAGTCACAATACGACCACCAAATTCATCGAATTAGAAGTATATTGTCTGACCTAGTGGCGCGACCACCTACCTATCTGTGCTAAGAAACGTCGCACAGTGTGGGATTTGACCTTAGTTGCGGACACTATCATTTTATGTTGGATTTAAGTAGGCCTAGTCATCCCAGACCATTTAAAGTAATACTTTTTTTGAAAATTTCAATTAGATTTGCAGATATATTTTTTTTTCATTTAAGTCGTGGAATTGTACGAAAAACGTTTTCAGTCATATTTCCCGAAAAAAGCGATATTTCTCTTTGTAAAAAAATCAAACCATCTGCTAGTTTACAATGCTACTAGTGTGAAAATTTCAATCCCATAAGTGCAGAAAAACGAGAGAACAAAAATAATTTTAAAATTTTGAAAAAAAAATAATTTGAAATTATCTATGTTATTGTCGCATTTTTTTTAACAAAAATTCAATAGGGTTATGTTTCTACTAAATCGTGACAAAAATCCATATAACTAGCTTGCGCGATGTTGGAGATATTGCGTTTCTAAGGTTTTTTATAATTTCTATGGATGTAAGAGTTATTTTTTAACTCTTTATGTATAGATTTCTAGAAATATATAATATGTAGAATTTACACTATTATTCATTGTTTAAAATAAACACATAAACGCAATTTTAAGGGAAAAAACTGAAATCAGAAAATATAATAATGCTTCAGACATAAGTACATACTATTACATTACGCGGCCAACTTACCTAAATTTGTTTTCCACACGACTTAAACGCCTACTAAGTAATGCTAAGAAAGCTTGTTTGAAATATTGCGCGTTATAAAATAGTAGGCGCTTGTCAGTGGCAACCCTAACATAAAATTTTAAAATTCAATATTTCTGTTATCTTGTGTCTGTCGCATCTGGTTTTTTTTATGATAATAGTAATTAATGTAGTTAACATATTGACATTGAAAAAAAACGCGACCGTGTAAATAGTGACTAGATAAAAAAATAAAATGAAATCATAGAAAAACTATTTTTTTGCCTAGAATAGCGCAATATTTTAGGTTTTGGTGGATTGGTTGGTTCATAAAGTACATTTGCTATCAAACCAATAAACATTTAGTAAAAAAAAACATAAAAGAAAGAAGAAAAATTGTTTCTATGGTTTCTATGGATTTTTCATTGTTTTCTGAATTTCTACAAAACTATGACAGATACATCAATGGGAATTTTAATTGGAGTTTTGTTTCAATGTTATCTCTCAGAAAAACGCATAAAACAGGATGTCCGCAACTAAGGTCAAATCCCACACTGTGCGCCGTGACTCGAGTTCAAATCTCACCGGGTCTAATTATTTTTGAGTTTAGTAATAAACATAAAAATGAATTTCTTGGAGAATATAACATTCCGGCGAACGCGCACACGATCGGAACCAAATGATGATGAAAGTGATATTATTTCACAAACATTAAACTGTACGACGAGTAGGTAGTCTACCCGGTATTTCCGAAGACGAACACGTACCTCAAATAAAAACATTAAAAGATGAAATCGCCAAACTAACATCTCAACTAAATAGCGCACATAAAGAAATTGAGTTATTATCTATAGAAAACAGTACCTTAAAGAAAATAAATGGAGAATTTAATAAGAAAAATGATATCTACAAAAAAATTGTAAACAGTCCAGCATGTCGATTCTGTAAAAATCTCACCGTGAAAACTTGCGTGGAGTGAGTTGTCAGTGTCATCCTACTGATGCTAGGGATTGACCAAGCAAACATTTACAATCATAATCGAGATTTTACTAATATTTTTTAAGCTAATTATATTGAAAATTTTATATAATTTCAAAGCTAGTATTTTAGTGGTCAAAACATTAAATTTGTGGGATTTTAAAATAAAATAGCAAAACATAAAAAGAAACGCAATGTTGTTTTTTTTTTTTTGAAAGTTGTACAAAATAGTAATTACTACATCTATCCAGAAGGTATAGGCACCTATAATATGTACAGAGGCCAGCACATCAAGCTACCGCAATCTGTCAAATTTTCCCAATTGAATATGAACCTTATTGCTTTGTAGTAAAGTTGAAAATCTATCAAAGAAATTTGACAGATTGGGGCAGCTTGATGTGCTGGCGTCGTACATAACATAATCAGCCTATAATGTTCCCACTGCTGGGACACAGGCCTCCTCTCAGTGAGAGGGAGTGGGCCGTAATCCACCACGCGGGCCCAGTGCGGGTTGGTTGGCGTCTGTACATAAACCACCTAATCTCTTGAAGAAGCTCGACTTTCACTGTAATAGTAAGAAATGCTCAAGATGTTATTCATAAGAAAACAGTAGGACTTTTCTTTTCTGGCCGGCACTTTAATTTTTGAATACCTTATGAACTTATGAACGATGAGTTTATGAAATACAAACTTATTTTTGCCGTTGATCAAATTAATTATGTGCATTGTGCATGCGTGAATATTCAACCCAACTACGGAGCCTTTCACTGTGCGTGGTTCGACATGAACATGGCATTTATTTTTCAACTAGCTTCTGCCCGCGACTTCGTCCGCGTGAAATTCGTACTTTCCTCTAAAAGTTTCGAAAATGTATGTTGGTATGATCTTTATAATTAATTTAGATAAATAAGTATTCGGGCCAATTTTTAAGTTTATAGAACAAAGGAATCAGATTTTTCAAATAAACTGTATCCCCGCTTTTCACCCCCACAGGGGTGGAATTTTATAACTTGACTCAGTTTATTTATAACAATTTTCGAGCTAATCAAGCCACGCGGTAAAATCCTCCCCTTTAAAATTAACTACCTCTTTTCACACAGTTCGGGGTAGATTTTCGAAAAACCCTGATACATGTTATTAATTATTTTTAGTCCTTAGTATAAATACTGAGTTTCAAGTCAATCGGACAGGGCGTTAAAATTCTTCCCTACAAATTTTGACACCCCCCAATACCTCTTTTATAGGGGGTAGGTATTTTAGACAAACGAAAAATTCCGAACTTCATAATTTACTTAGATAAGTATTCGTGCCAAGTTTCAAGGTTATTAACTCAAGAAATAAGATTTTTCATACCAACAAAATCCCCCCTTTTAACCCTTTGGGGGTAGAATTATCAAAAACGCTGAGACACGTATAAATTAATTTTTAGTCGTCAGCCTAAACACAAAATTTGATGATCCTAACTTTAAAAATGACGGACTTTCATACAAACTTTCATCCCCTATTTAACTCCCTTAGGGGTTGAATTTCAAAAAATCCTTCATTATTCCTTGTCTACACAACAAAAAAGAAATGAAAATAAAGCTGAAACGCCTGTGCAATACTATCTACCTATACCTACTTCACTTAAAAATAAATACTTATAACTACTTTAATTAATAAAAGTACCTACGCTTAATAATTTTTAATTTGAACGAATATTTAAACACTACCAAAACAACTCGTAGGTACCTATTTTACAAAATAACAACAAAATAAATTCAAATAAACTATTTAAAGACAAAAAGTCGCGCTGATAAGCACGGTTTCTCAATATCAATAAATTATTGTCTGTCAATAAGGTCGAACGCTCTGAACGCATCAACAGCCAAATATTGAATGAAGCTCGCTCCATAGGCTCGCTCTCGGACCTCCCGCCTTTTTATACCCGCCGCGACCTGTGTCGAGCGCGGCAACCGTTACACAAAAATAATCCTTATAGCATGATTCAGACGTGCGACGGCGCGATGGCTTATTTCATGTATAAGTTTGGTGTTTCTATACCGATTTCTATGATTCTTTTTTTATTGAATAGGTAATAATGTTAACTTTTTTAAATTAGAGATGAGTGAGAGTATTATAAACGCAAGAGTAAACAAATATAATCAGAATGCTCCGAACTGCTAAGCTATCAGGAGTTACACGTGTTATTGTGAGTCAACCATAAAAGATAGACATATGCTGTTGCGGGATATTTTTTAGACAATTTTATGTAGAAAATTTACGTCATACATGATTTCTATGTAACTTTAACCATTAAGGCTGCACACGCGACGGAAGCTTAAAAAATGGAGTAACTTCTCCCGTTTTCCCAACATTTCCCTTCACTACTCTGCTCCTATTGATTGTAGCGTGATGAAAAGTATACTATAACCTGCCCAGGAGTATGAAGAATAATTGTACCAAGTTTCGTTAAAATCCGTCGAGTAGTTTTTGTTTCTATAAGGAACATACAGACCGACAGACAGACAGACAGACAGACAGACAGACAGACAGACAGACAGACAAAAATTTTACTGATTGCATTTTTGGCATCAGTATCGATCACTAATCACCCCCTGATAGTTATTTTGAAAATATATTTCATGTACAGAATTGACCTCTCTACAGATTTATTATAAGTATAGATTTATTTTGGGAAACTACCACAAAAATAAACAATTACTATTACTCAAGTAAACTAATAGAAACAAAAACTACCAAGCTTATAAAACTAACAACACATATTGAAATGTAAAGTGATTGCGAAATACGCAATTTATACAAATTAATTTATCGTCATTCTCAAACTTTTGCTCAGCCTACCTAAAAAATGTATATGGGGCATTCTGTAGCAAACTATTAGAAAAGTATCAAAAATAAATAATTGTACAATAAATAAAAATAATTTTAAACGGCGAGCGCATTCCGAAGATAAATTCAAATATAGAAACAATTCGACGCGAAATTCAATAAATGACTATGGTCATGTTACTGACTCAGTTTCAATTGAATGTCCAAAAAACTATTAAAATTACATTAGAAAAGCATAAATCATTATTACGAACAATGCTTATTGTATTTAATGCATAAAATAATTTTATTTCAATTTCTGAGTATCGATTTTCGACATATTAATTACCCGAGTCAATCGAAATTAAAAAAAAAATGTTTAGCATAATCGCTTTCGCACATCATTACGATAAAAAAAAAAAACAAAAATGGACGGCGATTTTGAACACAAACTGAGTAGTGGTAATGAATAATACGTGTTATTCGACCTGTGTTTCAATATTACGTTAGGATTTGGGCATTTTCGTGTTGTTAATAATATTTCCAATAATATTTGTCACATTTTAAATCTTTTCTACATGTGTGTGTGTGATATTTCTGAAAAGTAAAAATGTAAACACGCACGATTGGCGCGAAACTTCGACATTAGATATCAAAAAACTTCATTACCACTACTTATTTCAACTTGAACAATGGATGAATTCGTCAAATAATTAAATGATGTATTATTCACTGCCCCTGTGGTGGAGTTTGGATGTTCGAAATCCCCAATTTTTATGTTTTTTAGCCTCGACCACTACTGTCAACAAAATGGCGATTATCGCATTTACAGACTTGCATTTAATAAAGGTAAAGTAATAAGCTTGTGCGCTAAATATGAAATATTTAATGGCGTTAATGAGTTTTTTATCCAACTCTCTTAATTAACGCAGATTCATAAAATTTGATGGGTAGCATAATCAATATTTACCTACATAATCAATATATGTAGTAAAATGTAATGCAATTTGTGTGTCAGCAATCGTAACTAGATTAATAATATGCCTACATATTTATGTTATAAGGTTTGTATCTTTTACGTGTGGTTTACTTACGAGATGATATAAAAAAACCCTATATGTGCTTTTACGTATTATGTACTTATGTATACGAACATTACACCAATCACTGAATAGGTACTTGCTTAGCACAATTTCTTATGTTATAATATCTTAAATGTAGGCTGACTAAATTGACTTTTTCAATGTACAAACACAGTTGGATTTAGACATTAAAATCTCTAAAAGCATTAAATAGGTAATTAGTATTTGAATACGCACAGGCTTATGTACATTCTACATCAAGGAATATACTACTCTCTATAAACGAGTTGTACATGGTCGTCAATAGCATGAAAGCAAAAAAAAAAGTTCACTTGATACTAACGACAGCCCCTAATACGCATGCGCAGTGCGCTGCGTGATATATGGATCATTCCGAATTAGGCCATCATCGCCCACAGCGCTCACATAAATAATTTGCGTTCTGATTTAGATGAATCACCATTATGGCAGCTGACAGTCAAAACTATTTTCACTTGATTATGTACTCACGGTTGGATTATAGTATTTATTTGTGTATACACCACGAATTTCTTATTCTTTGGTAAGGTGGCGAACTGGCGACTGTAGCCGGAAGCACAATTTCGAAAATGCCACGTTAGTTTAACGAAACCGGTTTGAACAGTCAAAATACCATGCTTGACAACCGTACGGCGTGGTAAGATTATGCGGGGAATAATAGGTAATTTATACCATACAGAATAATTGGGGTCAATGTGTAAGCAGCTAGAGCAGTGGTGGCCCAGTGGTATCAGTCGCGACTTACAAGTTGTAGGTCGTAGGTTCGAACCCCGACAGGCGCTTTACTTTGTGTAAATTATTTCATCACCACTGCTCTCAAAACGGTGAAGGAAAACATCGTGAGGAAACCGGCATGTCCTAGAACCAAAAATTCGAAGACATGTGACATCCACCAACCCGCACTGGGCCCGCGTGGTGGATTACGGCCCACTCCCTCTCACAGAGAGGAGGCCTGTGTCCCAGCAGTGGGAACGTTATAGGCTGATTATGTGTGTAAGCACGCTGTAATCGATTACAGTGCAATTCGGAATGTTCCAAAATTCACTCCACGGTAACCATGGCAACATCACTTCGCGCGCGTCGCTCATTGGCTACGGTTTCGTCGCCACTCGTCAATCATGGGCAACGCGCGCCGCTTGACCGGTTAAGGTGAATGCGCAGTGGTAGACCGCGAAATTTAAATCTTCTTACGTTTTTTGCAATTTGTAGGTAAGTATCAGGTTGTATCTTGATCAAATTATGATTTGCGACTAAAATAGACATGTATTTACAGAATTATAGTCATTAGAATTATTAATATATCTCTTTAAGTTGGATTTCTACCATAAACACTTTTCTATACGAGATTTGTTCTTAACGGTAGAAATCTAACTTAGAAAGATGTATTAATGATTCTAATTATTATAATTCTGTAAATACGTACCTGTTATAGTCGCGAATCATATTTTGATCAAGATTCAACCTGACACTGATCTGCAAATTGCAAAAAACGTAAGAAAATTTAAATTTCGCGGTCTACCATGGCACATTCACCTTAAGGGTTACTTGCATCAAAAATACGGATCTTAGTTATTTAGTATCTATCTACAATAATGTTATATTTGCACGCGTTACAGGTTAAATAAGTAGTCTGTATCTAGTTAATACAAAATCTGGTTAATTGTTGAAAACAAAATGCACACAACAGACTTTTTAAATGTACAAAGTTACAAACACGGTTGGATTTAGACATGATATCTAAAAGCGTTGAAATAAATAGGAACTAATTTCTGAACTCGATTGCGAACAGGCTTACGACCATGGCCGTCAATTATAGAAATAAATAAAAACTTAATTTAATATTAATGACAGCGCCCAACGCGCAAGCACTTCACGCGATCCACATCAAAATAATCTCCAATGTGATAATGACTAACGCGCAAGCGCGGCGTGAAGTGTTCACTTCACTCGATTCACGACATTAAATGTCGTGAATCGGGTGAAGTGAACACTTCACGCGATCCACATCAAAATAATCTCCAATGTGGTAATGACAGTGACTAACGCGCAAGCGTGGAGTGAAGTGAACACTTCACGCGATTCACATCAAAGCTCGCGCCTCAGGCTGTATTGACTAGTCAGTCTAGGAAAAAAAAGAAACAAAAAACAACATTTGAGTTTCTGGCTATGTTTCTGTTTTGCTATTTTATTGTAAAACCCCACAAAATATTAATGTTCTGACCACTAAAATACCTACTAGCTTTGAAATTATATAAAATGATCAATAGAATTAGCGTAAAAATTATTATTAAAATCTCGATTATGATTGTAAATGTATGCTTGGTCAATCCCTAGTATCAGGTGGGATGACACTGATAGCTCACTCCACGCTCACTTCGCCTAAGCTTTCACGGTGAGACGGTTACAGAATCGCACGGCAGCAAAAATTAAAACAAAGACACCAATAATGTCGCCCATTACAAATAAGAAATCAAAACATACACAGACAACTCCAACAATAGAAAAAGAACAAACTTCATCTACTAATAAAAATGAAACTAGAAGCAAAGTCAGCAATGTCAACGTCAACTCATCCAACACATCTCAATATACACAAGACACAATAGCTGTAGGACAACCGCCCACAAAACACAAGATATGCCTAATAAGCAGTGAAACTTCGAATAGATTATACCTACACTATTGCTGAAAGGACTAATTTATGCAATTATGAAATCTGTCATTATCGTAAACCAACATGTGGATTGCGGCAAACTCTTGACAAAATTGAAACGAAAGTGCTAAACTTTACGCACTCAGACTATTGTGTTATTTATATTGGCGAGGAAGATTTTCGGACAACACGTAATTATATCGAACTTGTTATGTTTATTAGAGAAAAATTGCAAAAATTTAATCACACAAACTTTATAATCTGTCTACCAACTTTTAAATACATGACAAATGCTAACATACTGTATAAAAGTCGCATAGAAAATTTTAATAACCTTCTTTGGTTGGATGTAAATACATGTGACTACGCGTATTTGCTAGACTCAAATCTTAATCTAACTTATGACTATGATACGTATAGTAAACTACACGGAAATTTAAATAACTATGGTTTGGAGATTGTTGTATCAGATTTGCAAGAATTAATTTTTAGTTTAAGCGACCTAAATGCTACGCACTCAGAAGTTGACTGCCACCCTCAAAATCAAAGCCAAAACAACCTATCCACCGTTTCGCAACAGATCAATTCTCAGTTTTTTCTTTAACTACGAGTACCTTCACATTCTACATCAGAATATAGCAGGACTAATGAATAAATCTGATTTACTGACTATAAAACTAGTAGAATTATTCGAAAAAGGAACCATTATAGACGTTATTTGTGTTACAGCACATTTTATACAAACTGGTTATGAGGATTTATTACACATCATAAATTTTTGTCCAGCAGCTTTCTTTTCTAGAAATGCAAAGAGAGGAGGAACATGCATTTTCGTTAGGATAGGTCTTCAGTTTAGAGAATTATCGGACATAGCAAAACAATCAGTCTCGGGCATCTTTGAATGCTGCGCTGTAGAGATAATAGCTTACAATATTATCATTATTTGTATATATAGAATTCCTAAATATAATTACGAAGTGTTCTATGAAAAATTAGATTATATTTTAACTACAGTTTGTCTACCTTCAAATAAGAAAATCGTTTTGTGTGGAGATTTTAATATTGACGTTTTGAAAAGAAACAAAACTACATTAGATCTGGAATATTTTCTTATGAATTACAATTTAAAACTAGCGCTTTATACGCCCACTAGGTTAAGTAGTCACACATGTATTGACAATTTTGCGCACGACTACCGAAAGGATTGCAAAGCTGAAGTTGTAGATCTGGCCCTTTCAGATCATACATCTCAAATACTTAAAGTGCCCATTAACAAAACTTGCACACTTAAATATTGGAAAACTAAAAAGCCGGATATATGCATGGCAAACATAATTACTTGTAAAACGCATCTAAGCTGTCTATCTTTTATGAAAGTACACGATGCCACAGACGCAAATGAAGCTTTTGACAATTTTATGGAAGATTTTTCTCTTTTATATAAACTATGTTTTCCGGAAAAAATGATAACTATAAAAACAAGCATGAAAACGAAATGGATATCTCATGGAATAAAAATATGTAGTAAGAAGCAAAGGCAGTTACTCTGGGTCCATAGGTAAAATCCTGACTTAAAAAATAAATTAGTTTTTAAAAACTACACCAAACTTTATAGGAAAATTATAAAGCTAACACAAAAAGCTCAAAATAATCACTTTATAAATACCGCCCAAAATAAATCAAAAGCTACATGGCAAATAATAAATACATCTAAGATGTGTTTACCCCAGGAGCCGATTATGTGCGTAAAAAGAGATGATCGGTCGTTTACACACCCAATGGACATTGCACACGAATTTAACAATTATTTTATTGATGCAATTGAAAATAACGTAAAAACTGACATGACGATGAATAATATTAATTTAAATAATCTGACATTAAATTCACTATTCATGCAACCCGTAACCATTGACGATATAATAAAAATAATTAGCAGCCTAAAAAATACAAGTACTGTTGGATATGATGGCGTTTCTACAAAAGTAATAAAATTTGTCAAAGAAGTAATAGCACCACCGTTAGCTCATATACTTAACTTGTGTATTGCTGATGGCATATTTCCAAATAATCTCAAAAAGGTTATAATAAAACCTTTATATAAAAAAGATGACAAAACCGATTTTAAAAACTACAGACCAATTGCAAAAATTTCAATTTTTTCAAAAATTTTTGAGAAAGTCATCTATCATTCTTTATACGCCTATTTCGAAAAGTATGAATTATTTTGTAAAGAACAAAAGGGATTTCGTAAGAATACCACGATTAATATGGCGCTATTTGATCTATTAGCTAATGTCATGTCATCTGTAGATAAGACGAATCCTGTCTGTGCAATTTATACTGACATGACAAAAGCTTTTGATTTTGTAGACCATAAAATTCTGTTACAAAAATTATATAGTTATGGTGTAAGAGGGAACATTCTACAGCTAATAGAATCATACTTAAGTAATAGGCTTCAATGTACAGAAATTGCTAGAATATGCCCAAAGACGAAATTAGAAACCATTTATGTATCAAAACCGAGACACGTTAGATATGGTGTCCCACAGGGTAGCGTACTAGGGCCACCACTTTTTTTAATATATATTAACGATCTCCCGAAAGTAACATCAAACAAAATGGTTCTCTTTGTAGATGACAGTACAGCTGTAATAAAGTGTACAAATAAAAATAACTATGAGAATGACATTAATACCTGCATAGGTGACATTATAAATTGGCTACATAATAATAATTTAATAATAAATCTAGGTAAGACTAAAGTAATGCACTTTAATCAACGTTGCGAAAACCCAAACGTTCGTATTAACTACCAAGGCTCTGACATTGAGGAAGCAAATAAAGCGAAGTTCTTAGGTATAGTAATCGACAACAAACTGACATGGAAACCTCATGTTGAGGAAGTGTGTAAAAAATTGAGTAAATCCGCTTATGCCCTTTTTCAACTGTCAAAGGAAGTCAACAGTCAGGCTCTTTTAACGGCATATCATGGACTAGTTGCGTCCGTTTTACGGTATGGTGTTATTTTTTGGGGGCAGTCTTCTGATATGCTTGTATTTAGGATGCAAAAGCGATGCATAAGGTCAATGTGCGGTCTTAAGACCACGGATAGCTGTCTTCCTTATTTTAAATCTTTGAAAATATTAACATTTCCGTCTTTGTACATACTGGAATCGGCTTTATTTGTGAAAAATAATCCACATCTATTTCAAAAATTGTCGGCAGTCAGAAGCAATCCAACACGAACTCAATATGTACATCAATTGTGTCAAGTTAAATGTAAAACCGCACTAATGCAAAAAAGGTTTTTTGGCATTGCCCCACGCATTTATAACAAAGTACCTAATATTATTAAAACTATGACTGTATTCAAATTTAAAAGGGCACTAATCGAAATATTGATTGAAAAAAGTTATTACACAATTGATGACTTCCTTAATGATGAAACACTGACTGATTGACATGCTATTATGCCGTTTGACAATTTTTATTTTGTTTTTTATTGTAACTTTGATGACATTTAACATTTTTTTTATATTTTTTTTTTATATATATGTAACCTTAGTTGACATTTGCCATTATTATATTATTGTGACATTTTTACAGTAATTCAAACGATTTGACATGAATTTCTATTTTGTATTATTTAATTCTCGTAATTATGACTTAAAATTATAATAACTTTTGTATAAATTAAATAATAATATGTTTTGCATGCCCATGTGACGGTAGAGCATGGAGGACTCTTTTAATAAAACATCTATGTACTAAATACCCATGATTGCAAACCAATAAATGATTTGATTTGATTTGATCTGATCTCGCACGCGATTTCCTTTGGGGATGTGGGTTTGAGTGGCAGGCACAGCTGGAGATTCTGACTGAGTATTTCATCAACATCAGATTCATCGCCACCATCGTTCGCCTTGAATACATTCTCCAGATGAGTTGCAAATGCTTCTGCTTTCTCAGCGTCCGTTCGCGCCCATGAATTTAAGTGTTTGAGGGGATGGTGATGTTCTTGCGGCTTCCCGATAGCTTTAGCAGCTTTCCAAAGCGACGTTTTGCCCTTCCCCTGAGGTGACAAGCTTTGTAGAGTATTTCAGAACGAGGAGTTTGCCGAATCTTGTAGTAGCGTCTTGAGTTGTTTCGCAGCCCGGTTAAAGGCCGTTTTATCTGCAGGATGCTGAGATTGATGCCAGATTCTTCGTAACCGCCGTTTGTCTTGAAGGTTTGCTTTAATATCTGCTGGTTGTGGTGACATCGTTGGAAGGCGAGCTAAGCAGGGTGTGTTCTTCCATGCTGATACTTGGATCAGGTTTGTGAGGTACTCACAAGTATCGTCAATATCTTATGGGGTCTTCATGGGTATGTTTAACTGAATGTTTTCGTTCAAGAAACTACGAAACCCCTGCCAGTCAGTTTTCCGATTTGATAAGGAGTCAGATGGTTCTGCATAAATGAAGTGCTCAAGGTGAGGATTACCGGCGTATGTTCGGATGAACCATCAAGGCTCGATTCTACAGAGGTGTAAAGATGACTGATCCCTTTGGTTACAAAGAAGTCCAGCAAGTCCGGAGTCTTGTTATGATCAGTTGGCCAGCTCGTCGGTTCTCCAGAGGATATTGGAGTAAGGTGGTGAGCATCCAGACAGCTTTTAAGTGATCGGCCTCTTGGCAGAGTCATGCGGGAGCCCCAGTACGTTTGCTTTGCATTCCAGTCCCCTCCTGATATGAACTTGTTTCCAACATGAGAAAAGTAGTCTTCAAACATTTGATGAGTGATTTTGTGTTTAGGTGGGCAGTAAACGGCAACCTTCATTCGGTAACTACTATTTTTTGAGGCGTGAGACTCGGAGATCAGAACTATGTCAAGTTTATTACTATTGACCACTTCTTCAAGTTCAAGTATGTTCGATGATAGTCCATTGATGTTCCACGTTGGAATACGTAGGGGGACTATGAATGTAATTTAGAGACAACAGTCGTCAATAGGTTCAGTAGGGTACCTATCTGTTGAATGAGTTGGTCTATCTTTTCAGATTGTTTTATTAAAATTATTTCAATGCGACTTTGTTGAGGGTTTTTTTCAGTATCAGAGTCAATGTCAGTGCCGAGTCTATTTGCTGCAATATCGGAGTAGCTTCTCTTGTCACGGAGTTGGGTGGTATTATGTGGTAGTAGGGTTTCGCTGGGGTGATCTTGTGATTCAGTTGGTTTAGTTGCGATTACCTCGTTCTTAGGAGGTCGAAGAGGATGTTTTTTGTTCTGGTTTGCCTTTCTGATCGAGATCTCCAGGTAGACCTGACAGCCTTTATAGTTAGCAGGATGGTCACACGAGCATAAAGCGCACTTAGCAGGCGTGCTGCGATCTTTCTTTGGGCAGTCTGCAGTCTTGTGTCCTTCCCCGCATATGACGCATCTATAGGGCCGCATGCAGTTATTCTTGGAATGACCATATTGCTGGCAGCGCCGGCATTGAACAATTGTTTTAACTTTTCGAGGGTCTTCTATTGTAACATTTGTAACTCGCTGATGGTGGATAAACTCTATATTTTTAACTGATTTGTTATTCACATTTGGTTCCGAGTTGACGAAGAGTGTAAAAGATGGTGTTTTGTCTGGGCCATATCGGACGTTGATGATTTCTCCGCGAACTTCTATCGCGTCAATTATTTTACTATGAGGTGTAGTATAGTGTAGTTTTTTATAACTATGCGATAGGCCTTTTTTTCTTTCTGTGTGAACGTGTGACCTATCAAGCCTTTGGCCCTTATCACCGATATCACATCCTTGTAAGTTTTTGGGCAATCCACAAGGACTCGGAGCAAGTTTTTGTTAACTAATCTTATTTTAAACAGTTTGTCATCACATACCGCTTCTATTAGTTTTGAGAGTTCATTGACGTCTTCTATTCCATATAGAACAATTGGGGGACGTTTATTCGGTTTCGAGGATGGGGTGACGTTATTTTCATTTTCAGACTCTAAAAGTAGGGAAGTAAACCTGTTTGATACTGCTGCGGGAGTGCTGTTTGGTGGAGAATCGCTAGTTCTTTTCCGCTTGTTAGAACCTGGCACCCGCTGCCAGGGTGGTGGTGCTTGCTGGGTGGGTTGATTATCAGTTAGATCCACTATGTCTCTTGATTTTAGTTCCGGTTGGTTAACTTCAGGTTTAGACATATCGCTTAGGGAAGCTGAGCGTGGTCTATTAAATAGTCCAGGATGGAAAACTTTTTGGGTTAGGGTTTTTTGATTTGTTTTGGTTGAGGTGATTTGATTGGGTTCATTTATATTTGTTCCCACGAGTAGGGACGAAATAAATAGTCGCTTACAGGGTGACGCCCATCCCTATAAGAAGGCGCAAATCAACGATGTTAGCCTGTCACATCGAGGTTGGTGCTAGGAACTGGAGTCCTTCCAGCCATTCATCCTCTCGGCGCAGTCCCCACCTTAGGATTAGGGTAATTATTTTATTGAGATTTTCTTCCTCGCGGTCCAGGCGGTGAAGCCGAGGCCCCCAGCCTCACGGAACATGACCGTAAGGACCGGGTTGTTAAGGTCATTTCCTACCATTAACAAGGACAAGCTTGTTAGGCTAGGTGATAAAATTTAGTATGTTTTTTTTTTATTTCATAATATATTTTGTTTTTCAATGCAAGTCTTTACTCGTTATAAACAAGCAACTACTTCATCTTAGTCACTTTAAAGGATTAATGCTAAGGATTTTATATTTGGTCCAAAAGCCAGCAGTTTAGCTTTTAGAGGTTGGGGTGGGGGGTTACTGGAACAAAAATTTGCACTTTAAAGATTAATATTTCGTAAATGGAGCATTAAATCGAAAAATAATTTTAGCAACCCCCAAGTCATTTTAGAAGACCTATTCAACGATACCCCACACGATGGGGTAGACGACGAAAAACATATTCATCCCCACTTCACATGTAGGGGAGATACTCTAAAAATTTTCCATAATTTTATTTTACCACTTTGACGGCGTAATTGATGTACACACTCCTAAATTAACTAAAACCATTATATACAAAACTAAAATATAGCATTGAAAAATTCATCCGGATCGCTGTCGACTGGTAATGTACCCAAAAGACTGGCGGCATTACCACGTTGTATGGCAATGCTCTTTAATTTTGTTATTTTTGTTAATTAAAATCAATAAAATATATCCACACTCCTACAAAATTACAGCTTTCTACTACTAACGGTCTCTTAGCAAAACCTCGGACAGACAGACAGACGGACATGACGAAACTATAAGGGTTCCTTGTCAGCACTACGGAACCCTAAAAAATATTGAGAGATGCCCATCAATTTGTTTGTTATAGCTGGCAAAGGTGGAAAGAAATAGTTACTAAAATTTATGAAAACTCAAACTCAAAGCATTTATTTCAATTAAACCATTTACAGGCACTTTTGAATTGTCAAGAAGACAGTCAGTCAGAAAATTGAAGCTAGCTGCCCATTCCAAAGCGTAGGTACCTATGGAGAAGAACGGGCAAGAAACTCCATGGACACTCTTTTAAATTATATTAAAAAAAAAAATAGTTACATCATTAATGTTGAATTTATAATTATACGTGAGAACCATGTAAAAATAAAACAAACTTTCCTTTACTTTGCCGCATATCATTTCTTCCCAGAATTTGATCCTTACTGACGAGACCATCGGAGGGTGCAATAACACAGGCTGTTTTTTTTTTTTCATAATCTACGAGTTCGATTCCTAGCTACAGTAATTGATTTAAAAAAAATTTAATGATGCAGGTTTAGTTTTTATCAAAATCGACTCCGTGACTCCTTCAAGCATTTTTCGGTATTACCCATAGCTTCGGATTTGGTCATCCATGCTGACATGAAACATTCATCCTGTATATACAGACGAACTGATAATCTCCCTCTTTTAGAAATCGGTTAGAAATAAATTTGTCTCATGATCTTTCATTTAATCTAGTTAACTAGCAGCTGGCGGCCTAAGCAGAAGTGTTGGGACTTATTTAACAACACTCTCATAATAACGAACTATCACTGAGAATCAGTAACGATATCGAGCGCAGAGGTTCCTAGTTAAAATAAAACCTCGAATAGAAAAGTATTACGGCGTAAACAAATCGTTAGTTTAATGTTTTCGTTAATTTCAGTAAGTATGGAATTCCACCTTTGCCAGCTATAACAAACAAAAAAAACCCGACTGCGGTAAAAAACTTAAGTTAAAAAAAAACTGAAAAGCTAAAAACAAGCCCATTTTAAATTAAATAAAAGTTGGAAGCAGGCGGGACCCATTTGAGTTTGAAAATAGAAAAATGGTATGGGTCCCGCCTGCTTCCAACTTTTATTTAATTTAAAATGGGCTTGTTTTTAGCTTTTCAGTTTTTTTTAACTTAAATTTTTTACCGCAGTCGGGTTTTTTTATTTTTTAAATTTAATTTTTTTATTTTATTCTTTTTAGTTTTGAGTTGTAAATCCCACTTAAGTGTGATAGTTTCCCTTTAAACTTCGTAATATATAGGTACTACTGCCGCGTTTAGTTGGTAGAGGGGGGGGACACTTGATTCTAACGAAAATTGGTACTTTAAAGCTTGATAAGTCACGAACGGTTTACTTAATGAAAAAACGGTCTTCCCAAACCACTGACATTTTTGAAAGACCTATCCAACGATACCCCACTTGACATAGTTTCTTGACTTTCATTTTTTTTCATTTTCACAATATGGCGTCTAGTAGTCGCCATATTGAATTTTCATTAACGTCCTGTCTTTAGTGACACTCGCCGGACTAAGACAAATCGATTGACGTGTGAATCATAAAAATCGGCCCAGGCGTTTGGTCTGTATAGTGCTTCAAAGGAACATACAAACATACATACATACATACTTACATACTTACATACATACATACATAGGCTGATAAACACATTACCACTCCTTTGCGTCGCGCAGTCGGGTAATGACGGGCATCTCTCAATATTTTTTAAAACGTTGCTAGCTCGTTAGATACATAAGATGAGGATCTTCTTCAAATAATTGGTTTAAGTCATAGTAAAATGTTGAAATAATCAACTTTGTTTATGGTGTACTCCGACGGTGTTTTAATTTTGCTACTTAACCTTTAATCATTACGTTCAAGCACAGAATACTTAAAGTACTGCGTACAGAAAGGCCACTCCCTTCCCCGCACTAACATCAGTTACCACACCTCACCCTGCACTTCGATGTGTTCGTCGCCTGCTCTTTAACAATGGCGCTCGCATACACAAGAACCGCAGCGCTGTACCTACCTACTGCTGACACGAACACATTATTTTTTTAAAGTTTTATATTTTGAGTTAATCACGATATTGTGCATTATTTGGATGCTTATCATCATCGAGGAACGATAAAGACAGGAGTTTCTTTCGGTTCCCGAAACATGAAAGAAGGTAAGGAAGAGCAACTCAAATAATTATATCCTTTAAACCCATAAAAAATAAAAGCTAGTATACCTATTACAGACAAACAAGTTAAGCCAGTGTTGTGATAATTTATTTTCATAATTTTCTCTATTATTCATTTATTCTCTAAGTTTTCTACGTTTTAGAACAATTAAAACTTCCGTAATATTAACATACCAACTATTAAATTATTGCTCTCTCTCTCTTCATTGTCTTAGTTATGTCTCTTTCTTTCACGTTCTATTCGTTCTTCGACTTGAAAAGTAGTACAATAGAAATGTTATTAATTAGATTTCTGCGAGTACCTAGTGTCGCGGCGCGCGGCGCCCCATTGTTGCATACGTTCGGGCAGCGCCGCCGCCTACGCACTACGCACTACTGGCCGAGTACTGCCAGCCAGCCCTACTAGATTTCACGCACACATTTACACGTATACAAACGTCATTTGTCAATGTAGTGGTAGTAGGTAATTATTTTGCGAGCGTTGTATGGAGTGTCCGGGGTGTGGTTCAAGTGTTCAGTATTTTCACACTTCTGAATATCGAGAAATCTTCACAAACGTGTCACCTTCCAATTCAAACAGCAACCGAAGCTATTGGGTTCCTTGATTTAGGAATAAATGCAAAATTATGGCCACTTTTGGGTAATTTTCTGCGAAAATTTCCTCATATTTGCCAAAAGGCTCCATCATCCCGTCAGATATTTATATATTCACTATCAGGACATGTAACACTATTGCACAGAATAACTTTCATTCGCCCTGAATATCCTTTTAGAAATGGCCCAAATCTGAGTTTTCAAAGTCGTCAGATTTAGGGAAAGCCCACAATTTCTTCATCAGATTTGCCTATTTAAGTCATTAGTTAGAGGCGTTGATTTTGGCATGATCGGGTTAGGCCAAACCCGATCATTCCAAAATCAACGCCTCTGAAGATCACTTTATTTTTGGCCCTTTTTTGAAATCTGAAAGTGGACTCCTGACCACGGGGCTCCTATCAGAAACTTTTTAAATATGTATATATATTCAATAGATTTTCGGTGTTCTCTCCTCATGCAACACCTACTCAGCTATCAACTTTTCATCCTGAATATGCTTGCTCAAAAACCCTCTGGGCTACCATAACTGTTGCCGCGTATCTTGCCCTTGCGCTGTGCCTTCATAAGTGCTGACAATGGCCGCATATTCTAATCCTGAATACACTGACACTGACATAATATACTCTTACGAACTTTGTGTCGGTAAAGCTGCTGAGGCGCGGAGAGAATATCAACTTCGCTTTCCCAACCGCCGACTCCCACAGTTAGTGTCTTCGGATCGACTTATCGGCGATTATCTGAAACTGGCAGCGTCCAAAGAAGCAGGCAAATTGACACTGGTTGTTCCCGGAGATACATGGCTGAGGACGAGGACCTGATTCTTCAAAGGTGACCCCGACATATCGACAAACAACGTAGCGCGTGAGCTTGGTATGTCACAGTGGAAAGTCTGGTCTGTAGTTCACTTGTCAGGTCGACATCGATACCACTACCAGCCCGTCCAGTCATTAGAAGAGGGAGATCTGCCGAGACGGCTTGAATGTTGTCGTTATATGCTAAGTGCCGTCGCCGAAGGCGAAAACTTTTTAAAAACATTCTGTGTTCTCGCTTAATGTTTGGATGGGGTATTATCGTCGACAAGTTGGCCCACATTGTTTTCCCCGAACACTAAATGGGGAATGTTATGAAGATTTCCTAAGAAATAATTTAACAGCACTGCTCACGGTTTTTCATTTTTCATTTCATTTATTCATTTTGTGAACATAGCGTACAATATACAGGTGTTACATAAATAATAAAATGTTGGTCCATGCTATGTTCCGCCAAAAGGCATACAAAATATCATTAGGTAATCGTTGTACCGTAACAAAGAAGAGGAAACATGCTTTATCAAAATGACGAATGTCCAGCCCACTTCCGAATCACAATTCGACAATTGCTGGATGAAAACTATCCAAATCGATGGATAGGGCGCGGTGGGCCGATTCCGTGGCCTGCACGATGCCCTGATCTGACTCCACTAGACTTTTACGTCTGGGTCATATGAAATACCTAGTTTATGTGACCCCAGTAAATTCAATTGAAGAACTAAGGGAGAGAATAACAGAAGTGGCGGAGCAGATGAGGGCAACAATCACATCAAGAATCACAAAAACCGAAGTGAGGAAGCGAATAAGAACATGAGTATTCGAAACCGAGGGCAGCACAGCGAACAAGACGTGTGAAATGTGTGTAATTAAAGTTTTTAAATTGATATTAATTAAAAATAATAATAATGTTCACGAAATTGTTTAATTTGATTTTCCGAATAATCACCTTTTTGTGAGGTGCACGCCTTTCTGTAGTAAATCAAAAACGATTTTCATAATGCAGTCCAAACTTTGTATTAATTTTCATACCTTTTTAGATAGCTGCTAAGACAAGGATATTTTCCTAACAATTTGTACATCAGGCGTAGGTAGTAATTTTTTTTTTGTACTAGACAACATTTTGTATGAAGTAATAGCAAAAATTACAAAAAATGAAATGAAATGTTCGTATTTGCTAAGGTTTGGGAATTTTGAACTTTTAATTATTAAAAAAGATCTGCTGCGGCATCAACTATGATAATAACTTAAACAGTTCAGTCGCGCCGTCATTTTTAAATCGGCTTAAAATGATTCAATCTGGGTTTTTCATAAAAAAACAAAAAATCTAACTAACTCAAAAACTACTGAACTACGGTAGAACATTTGGTGGCGTAATTTGTTGCAGTTTAACCATTCTATGACATCCTGCAAGGAATATGTCGAGTTACCAGTAACCCTGTATACAATATTTTGTTATCACTCTCAGTTATAATGTCGAGCACAGAGTCATGATGTAATAGTATAAGTGTATGACATGATCTATTTATGATCTCATATTTTAAGTAAACTATTTGTGTTCATTAGGAGAATAAATATCTTTAAACCAAGTTAGTTTCCTAAATTTTTATTTCTTGGAAATGTTTTTTGGACTTTATTATGATTTGGACATTTTTGGGTAAATTTTTTTTTATTTTTATTTTTGGTAATTTCTATTGTTGGACATTTTTATTTATGCAGATTTTAATTTTTGGACATTATTACAGTAATCCGATTTTTCATGCTGTATAACAGTTCTTTAATGATTTTTTCCATTTTCTTCAAAATAAATAAATAACTAGAATCACAAAAGTATTGCTTACCACAGCCATGATCTCATCAAGTCTTTTATTTTTCAGGTAGATGGTTTTGAAGTATATTATAAGGTAGACATATAATATAAGAACTACTGCCGCCAGGATGGCTTTCATCTTTGAAGTTGAAAGGTTGATCATCTTGCCCTGCAACATTGTTCTATAGATAAACATCATTTGATATTATATTCAGTGATGACTTTACACTACAGTGAAAATACAATGATGGGATGTTATTAGCGTGTACTTTAGACAACATTGCAATAGCATTACTAAGTACTGAAAATAAACAAACATTTAAAGTGGATAATTTGTTAAAGGTTTATTTATGACTGGCTCCACCGTTTTAATAGCTAGCACGAGAGAGGACTTATGTGGGTTCAACGTTCACGTCAATCCTCTCTATGTTTTTAGAACAATATTCAGTGTGTTTAATTACTCACCGGTTTTACGATGACCTCCGGCAATTCCGACACGAAGTAAGACATTCAGAATAAATTTAGGGAGTTTGTTTAAAAATGCTACAAACACCCAAAGCACCACTGCTACCTCGTACAGTGCAACAAAACGTTAGGTCAGAGAATAACTGAAGCTGATTAGTTTTATTTCCTGTTTCTTGATGTAGAAATCGATACAAAAAATATAGTTTCTTAAGATTTATTCGTTTCGTAAGTACACAGAATACTATTTACCTACTCCAGCTAGCGGTACGCCGTACGGTGAAGTATTTTTGTTAATTTTGCTAGCACTGTATATATTGTTAACAGCAAGTGACAGACTGTCTGTCAACCAATGTCAATTCAACGTCAAGCACAAGCTGTCTCCTGTTAACTGTCAAATCATCAAATGTCAGTCAGTACTTCAGTTCAGTATCAGTTAGCATAGACTATACGGGTGCGCCAAAGTTCACCTAAAGAAGAACGGTCATTTGTGACTCGGACCCGACACGAAGGAGACATATCTCAGTTTTTTTGTTATTTTAAATATAGCAAAAATATATATTTTTTATATTCCAAATCAATGGCTAACACCAAAATATTGCCTTGTGTTTGTGTTCAGGCGATATACAATTTTATTTTAATTTTAATACCTATTTACCTACAAAATTCGTAATTGTATGTAGGTAATTCAATGACGATTCAAAAATTTAGAAAAAAACAACCGACTTCAAAACAAAAAACACTACAAAGTGATAAATAACTTTAATTTCGGAAGTCGGTGTCGTTGGTTCCGCATTTTCGTTTTTAGACACCGACTTCCGAAATTAAAGTTATGTATCACTTTGTAGTGTTTTTTTTTCAAGTTGGTTGTTTTTTTGTAAAAAAGTTTTTATTTTTTACTTTTTAGTTGTACTACCTACCCCACACAAATCCAATTAACACTAGTGCATTGAAGAATTTAAGACACTGACTAGAAGAATCGTCCAAATTAGCATAGAAATGCCGGAGATGCAGTACATTTATGCAAATAACTCCGTACATAAGAATAATTACCTAATGCATTATATAATAAACCTTTCTGAAAGTATGTAGATTACTTTAGTGAAAGAATTATCAAAATTGATTCATTAGTTTTTAAGAAAATCGCAGACATACAAACATACATAAGGGTCGAATACAGAACCTCCTTTTTTGAAGTCGGTTAAAAAACGCACAGATCTCAACACAGATTAGAGAAGCCAATTTTATTTTATATTTTTTTAATGACATCTCGCAGTTTAACTTTGAGGTTATGATCTGCTTAACCGGGCTTGCCTGTGGATGCCTCAATAAATTAAGCCTCCAGCTGTCTATTTTTGTATTTTTATCTAAATTGGCGTCATTTTAAATGGATATAATTGCTATTCATTATAAAAAATATTTTAAAATATTTTGCCTTACCAAAATCAAATGGCAATATATGGGTGATAGCCACTGATATTCAGAATAGTGTTAATTTATTTCTGTTATATTTAATATAACAAAATAACTGAAATGCGTTCCTTTTGTGTCGGGCTTGGGTAAATTTTCTATGGGACGTGACCCTTCTTCTTTTCAACTCCGATAATTGGAAATCCGAAAATGTTCTTCCTAATATTTTTCATCCTAACAATCACAATTCCTAACTACTCTGTCTCTAATGTTCATAATTCCGAATCATTCAACTTCATAATGCCAGTAGCAATAAACATCTATTATACTTTTATTTGTTTTCCTATATTTTCTCAACATAACCATCTTTTACACTATTATTCAAAGTCATATATTTTTTGTTTAGATCGTCGACATAGGATGCAAAAACGAGCGAAGGGCACCCCGAGGTTCGGTTTGGTTAGGTTACTTTAAACCCTTTACACAGAAATAGGGGCCCCGTGAAGCGGGGCTCCGTCGACATAGGATGCAAGGGCGAGCGAAGGGCACCCCGAGGTTCGGTTTGGTTAGGTTACTTTAAACCCTTTACACACAAATAGGGGCCCCGCAAAGCGAGGCTTCGTCAACATAGGATGCAAGGGCGAGCGAAGGACACCCCGAGGTTCGGTTTGGTTAGGTTACTTTAAACCCTTTACACAGAAATAGGGGCCCCGCGAAGCGGGGCTCCGTCGACATAGGATGCAAGGGCGAGCGAAGGGCACCCCGAGGTTCGGTTTGGTTAGGTTACTTTAAACCCTTTACACAGAAATAGGGGCCCCGCGAAGCGGGGCACCGTCGACATTGGATGACATAGGATGAAAAAAAAAAGTGTTTATCATATTAGACTAAATAGGTTTTATGTCTATTGAGTGGTATATCAAACGATTTTATATTGTCTGTTATTCTTATAGAAATTAGTTACATTAGTAGTTATGTTTAAGGATAAAAGCGTTATGATAAAAAACAGTAGGAGTTTAAAATATTTACATTAATGATATTATTGATTACAATTTTCGGAAACATGAGTGTTATGAACATCGCCGGTAGCACTACAAATAGTATGAATGAAAACTTTAGGATGAAAAATTTTAGGAAGAGTGATCATTCGGATTACAAATCGTTAGGAAGAACAATTTCGGGTAAAGAACTTTAGTTGAGCCAATATGGACCCAGACTATACACTTATATCAACTCGGAAAGGGATCGTCACCGCATCGCCTTTCGCCTCGGCGTCAACCTAACGTAAGCACGAAACCAAAGCGGATCAGTAGAAGTTCCAATACGTCGACTCGGCTACGGCCAAGCGACGCCGCACGTACGGCTCGCTGGTTGATGGTGCAGCAGGCAGGCCGCGAGAGGGGTAAGAAGAGGGGAAAGGGTAGATGAATAGACGTAAGCTCGGGTACGGAAAGACGTAAGTGCGGGGATGACGAGGGGTGACGCACCACACCACGGTTCCTGAGCTTGTCCCGAGGCGAGGCGATTACGTTTCGATTCCGATTAGTGTGCGTTGTAGTAGGGAGTTCCATAAAAACAATACTGAACGGCTTGAGTTGATACGGTAAGAGCGGTTTCGCACCAGATCCGAACTCTATCCATCCGAATTTAGAACATTTTCAATTCGGATTGAAGTCGGATCTTTCAATTAGAATTCCGAGTGGTTTCGCACTACATCCAATCCACTGACCTCTATCATACAAAGGTCACTGATCCAATCCGAATCCGAATTAAAGATCCGACTTCAATCCAATTAACGGAAAGAATTGGAAATGTTCTAAATTTAGACGGATAGAGTTCGGATTTAGTGCGCAGCAACCCCTCATACAAATAGGACTAAAGGTCGTAGCACACGTTGATACGTGATACGGTGATACCAACAACAACAACTCAACTCGACCCGTTCCGTTCAGTATAATTTGTATGAAACTCCCTACTGCAACGCACACTAATCGGAATCGTAACGTAATCGCCTAACCTCGGGACAAGCTCACGAACCGCGGTGTGATGCGTGGTCGACTTGCAGTTCTCGCGCTTACGGTTCTCCGTACCCTAGCTTACGGCTCTCCGTACCCTAGCTTACGTCTCTTCGGATTCAAAATGATTGAACTAGTGCCGCCTAGCCGTCAACCAGTGGTCAGCGAGCCGTAAGCGCGGCGTCGCCTAGCCGTAGCCGAGTCGACGTATTGGAGCTTCTGTTACGATCCGCTTTGGTTACGTGCTTACGTTAGGTTGACGACTGTTTGACGGCGACGCGAAAGGCGATACGGTTACGATCCCTTTCCGAGTTGATACGTGTGCTACCACCTTTAGGGCACTTCGGACCGGCATTTCTCGGGTTCGGATCGGACGTAGTGCGAAACCGCCCTTACGATCCCTTTCCGATCCGATATGTGTGTCAGAAAGGTGAATGAAAACTATATGATTATGTGTAATATCAGCTTAATTAGTAAGCTCCGAGTGTGGTTGGACGGTGTTATTTACTGTGTATGGAGGTTACTAGTTATTTACTGTATGAAGTATCTATGAATAGTGTGTAAGGAAAGGGTTTTATGAAGAAAAGCACAGAAAGACATGACTAGGCATTTATTTCAATCAAGCTTGTCAGTTGAATACGTTAATCAGAAAACTAGTTGTCCCGTAAAATGCTGCAACTTTGCACGGATTTTGACGTTTTTTGTTCGTATCTCTGAACCTGTTTATTATTACAGCTTTTAAAGACTTTCAGATGGAAAACAGACCTTATGCCTTGCCAGGTAGAACCCAAATCTATAATCATGCCGTTATTCAGAATTACAAGCACTCAAAGTCGTAGGCAAAGTTGTAGGTAAAAGACACAACATTGCCTAGAAGGATATCTCAATAAATATATTGTTGATCTTTATAGTATTTTTTTCCGTGTACATGAGACACCGGTCTTGTCGCCGGCAGTTAGATTATTGCCATGACGGTAATATATATTTTTTTACTGCTAATAGGCAATGTTGTAGCAGGTACCAGAAACTTTTCATACAAAAATGTCGTTGACTCCAGGGTTGTCGCAAAAAAAAAACGGATTAAATTCTTAAACTTTTATTAACTTTTTCCAAAAATAATACAAATTGCTTCTTAAGAGTAAAAATCACAAATGTAATACTTTTTATGCAATACTGACCTGTAATTAGGTAAGAAAAGGTGTAAAATTTTCAATTGAAGCCCTAACTCCTGAGTTAGGTGGTACCTGTGTTACAGGAAGTGTATTCACCCGATTTCGGAACATTAACAATTTACGTCCTAACCTATGGTGCTGGAGACCTGGTCGCTCACCGAGTTGCAAAAGTTCCGCCTTGGCGTTTGCCAAAGAGCGATAGAGCGCAGCATCCTGGATGTAAAAAGACATCACAAAATTCGGAACACCATGCTGCGTTCCAAAACGGGTATAATAGACGTAGGCAAGAAGGCTGCCAGGGTCAAGCGGGATTGCCTTTTCCCAGCAGTGGGACAGTGTAAGCAGAACAAAAAAAAAATGCAATCAAATTACAATATCGTAAAACGGGGATTTAGTGCGTGCAAGCTCTTGAGTTTCAATTTGACTGGGTTCCAAGATGTGTAAATTTCATGCAAATATGACATTTACATAGTAAAATATATCATTATTAAAATGCGACTAGTGACAACCCTAGACCCAGGCAAAATTGTGTCAGTCAAGTTTCCAAAACACTGCAAAATATTGCCTACTAAGTTATTTTAATGAAATCGTGTCCTTTTATTAAAAATATCAATCAATACAGAAAGTAGATAGTATTTTCTTACCCTGGGATGTTATAGCCACACGAAAACACCTTTTGTTTAGCTAAAACTTCAAAAGTTACACGACACTAAAAATTTTCACCCACGCGCTCCGGTGTTTGTCGCACAACTGACACAGTAAAAATGAAGTTACCATTATAAAAACTGAAAAATATGTTGCCCTAATAATGTAAAATCACTACCAAATGGTAGAAAATAAGAAAAAACTAGCCAAACGCGAAATATCGTAATTGAAACGAAATAGGCAAACATGGGCTTAGTTGGCAAAGTTGCAGCGTTTTACGTCCGTTCCCAAACTAGGTCAACATGAAGAAGGAAGGACAAGCAAACTTCATGGCAGCTTGTTTTATAAAGTATTGTGTCAACACATTGTACATTTGCTACAATTATAATATTGTTACCTATCACATTAATCTCTTGGACCATTTCTCAAAGCTAAAGCAACATTTAGGTATAGAGCCACCCATTTAACAGCAATAATATCAATTCACTTACATGAACAGACGGTAGTCCATCTTTCCCCACAGTTGGAATTCAAGAGAGCGAGATTTGGCGGGCCCACACCTTATAAAGTTTTCCAATATTACTCAAGTAGATCTAACATTCCCGCCATTTTTAACAATGATCCTATTTGACCAAATAACTTTTAATATTGACAGTCTTATGTAAATCTACTTTGACAGAACTGGTTTAAAACGTTATAAGATATTGAATGTATTTTTATAACAATTTATCCGACTACAATTAGATAAAGTCTCTTAAAGATAGCGTACACTGAGTTTACTATATTTATTATTTATAACCACTAATGCATCAAGAATTGCACATAAAATTAAGGTGAATGGGTAGTTGTAGCCCGCGAAATTCAATTTTTCTTACGTTTTTTGCAATTTTCAGGTCAGTGTCAGGTTGTATCTTGATGAAAATTTGATTCGCGACTATAACAGGTACGTATTCACAGAATTATAATCATCAGAATCATTAATACATCTGTTTAAGTTAGATTTCTACCACCAACACTTTTCCATACGAGATTTGTTCTTAACGGTAGAAATCTAACTTAGAAAGATGTATTAATGATTCTAATATTATAATTCTGTAAATACGTACCTGTTATTGTCGCGAATCATATTTTGATCAAGATACAACCTGACACTGACCTGAAAATTGCAAAAAACGTAAGAAAAATTGAATTTCGCGGGCTACAACTACCCATTCACCTTAAGAAAATATTTAAATACAATGTTTAATTCTGTTACCCTTACATTTTAGGTGAAAAGGAAAATAAGTTATTTTATTTATTTAGACCGACTCACAGATCTCCGGTTACGTTCGGAACTTCGGAATTCGTTAATTATAATATCTAGTAACACTCTCGACATTCTAGCAAAAATATAGTACATACTAATTCCATGTAATTTAGGAAAGTACATACCAATTCCATAATCTAGGAATGATTGTATTCTGTATAACTCTTAAATGCTCTAAGGCTCTAAGGTATAACTCTAGCTCTACATATTCCGACATGTGCGTCAAACCTTGGGGTCTACTCCCTAAGCACGAAGTCCGTCGTTTCGGTCTTCGTTACGGGCGTTTCCTACTCCCTATGACCTACGGACGGATGATTCGTTCGGGGACCGAGCGAAGAATGAATGACAACGCGATTTGACTGTTGTTTGTCCCTACTCCCGATGTGTTTTTGCCCGTCCGAACAGTTGACCATGACACTGGTTTTGACGGATAGTTATGTCAGTTGACACGACATCAAAATAGTTCTCGTGCTATCGACGAAAGTTACTAAAATAAAAGAATTTCAAACTATGGCTGCTTTTTTAATTATTGAAAAAGCTTTACAGGAAGAGCGGAGGCAACATTGATTTTATTTATGCCAAAACTTTAGGTTGGCGAGTATTCCCGACTTCATAGGGAACTACTCTCTCGGGAACTAGGCTCACTCGGGAATTATTCGGGGACTTATGTGCGGATTAATACCTCTTTTGCCTCAACACATAGGTACCCCGAAGTGGTGTTGATCCAAGAATGAAGGTAAGGACATATTAAAGATTCTGCAACTTATTGAGCTGTATTACCAATTTGTCCCACCCATTTTTTGTTTACTTTTAGATCCTCACCCTTTACCGCTGCTCGACGGACTTAGTGAAATGGAGTTAAGGGAGTTGCACAGGTTTTCCCATAGCCGTTTTGAGCGAACTCTCCCGTCGGCACCCTTCAATAATCCGCGAGCCAATTCTTGGTTCTCACCCATAAAATCAAGAAGGGCCTCAATTTGCTCGTGAGTTGCTGCAGCGATTGGGGCCATTTTACACAATTAACCATGGAATGAAAAGCTAATTAGAATACAGAAAACTTCCACGCTAACGAAGCTTATGAACTTTTTTAAAATCACTTATTTAAATAATCATTAATGGGTTTTTTTTTTCATACAATGAGTAAAACACACTGTGTACAAAATATAAAAATGGCTTTGCGACTGAGAGTCGCGGAGGATCGCCGTTGTACGTCCGTATCCGTTTGCGATCGGAGATCCCTCTCTCTGTCGCCCGCGTCGCTTTTGCTGCGCTACTCGCTAGCAGCTAGGTGCGCTACTCGCTAGGAGCTAGGAGCACGGGTGGCGGAATGGCACTGCGTAGCAGCCTGTTTTTTTATATTCCGTGGTAGCAACAACATTGTACTTACTATAGCCATAGAAAAATCCGTGCTATACTTTGACGTTTCATTTGAAAATTTCCTTCAAAAAGTAATCAGGCAAAGGTATCAACAGTATGATGCTGGTTTCCGGACAAAAATGGCAAAAATAATTAAAATCTATATTTAAAGACATAATAAAAATTATATTTTAAAAAATGTGGTAATTTTCTAACAACAAAAGTATTAAGTAAGTATGTTTGTTTAAAATATGCTAGAAAACTACAAAATAAGTAAATCGGTAATCGACCGGTACAATAGCGCAACTCTATTGCTATGCGTCTTTCGTTCACGAATATTGTCTATGATTCCGTTTAAAACTGATGAATCCGAAATCGTTAGAGCAAGGTTACACGCTCATTCTGGCGTCATTCTGATCCATCAGTCTGGTCAGAATGATGGGAGAATGATCGTGTAACCCACGGATTGACAGAATGATGAAAATTAAATATTGTAAATAATTCCGTCAGTCTCGTTTTGAATGATGAAATACTGATGGGAGAATGATCGTGTAACCCGCTCGTATCATTCTGGCGTCAGTCATCGTCAGCGACGCAATGCAGAAGGACGAGTGAAGCGACATAACCAGTGTTGCCAACTCAATTTTTTAAAGAGAGCTAGATCACCTTCGAAAAAGAGCTAAATTTATAGAAAAAAAAGAGCTAAAATAAAAGAAAGTTTAAAAATCAAAAATTTTAATTATTGATAAAGAAAAACGTAACATGATATTATATCTTGTTAGATTAATAAGAGAAATATTTAAAAATACGATTATTCGTTGTCAGAACTATCGAAATTGTGTGTCAAATTCACTCATTCTAATCCATTTGGGCTTGGTCCAGAGTTTTCCACATCCTAAGTTGCCATGGTAACAATTTTTTTTAATTCGCACTATAAATAAACAAATAACCAACACAGTACTCCACCACGATCGTACATCAAACCAAAATCAATGAATGAATGATCGAACGAAACGAAGTACTTAAATGAAACGAACGAAATAAAACAATACGAGGATTCCCCGTAGTTCAAGTCGTATACTAAATATGGCTCTATGTTTTAAAATTAAAGAGCTAGAGCTAAAATAGTTTTGGAGCTAATTCATTGAAGAAAGAGCTGAATTTAGCTCTAATAGAGCTAAATTGGCAACACTAGACATAACTACGAGCGCGCCGCAAGCGCCGCCGCCGCCTGCCAAACACCGCCCCTGCCCCCCCCGCCACGAACTTTTCATCAGTCTGCTGTCATTCTAGATTGACCGTGTAACCGTCGAAAATCCTCCATCATTCTGGCATCAGTCACGTCAATCCAGAATGATGGACCAGAATGACGCCAGAATGAGCGTGTAACCTTGCTCTTAGGGTTCAGTCCGACGTATCGGACCACTGTCGGACGGGCTCGTTACTTCGTTGACGGACTTAGGGAGTAGACCCATAGACTATACACTTATAAACTGAGAAGTAGACCCCCTTTAGTCAAATAGTGGGTGCATTCCGAGTTAGGACTGTAATCTATATTATCGATTTGAGCGTGCTTAAACCCGTACCGAATTAGGTTTAAGAGTAAACTAAACGCTAGCTCGTACTCACTGGTGGTCATGGCCAAAATCACGCTATCTAATTTGGCTTCGTGTCTGACGGAGCTAGTATCAGTGATGAGCAGTTAGACGCTAATCTACACGCACAACATCTAGTTCTCACGCACAGAAACACCGTTCCGAACTGATAGGCGCATAAAAATATTTGAAAAGTGCTTTGGAAAATCGAGTTCTATGAAAAATCCACTACATAAATCAATCACAAATAAAGTTTTTTGAACTCTTCGATAACTGAGCTTTGTCGGTACGGATTAAATTTTTAATATTTTTCAGTTCTTTTATTACTTATTTACACCCAAAGTTACGTTAAAAATAGCAAGAAAAACGAATCTTTGTTGGCTCATAACTTTTTAATGGCTTGTTATTTTACAATTCTGCTTCCGTACAGACACAATTAATAATTAGACAAAACGATACAATGTTTAACTTTGGATGTACAGACGCCAGCACATCATCCTACACCTGTCACATTTTTCCAATCAACTTTGAACCTTATATTTCAGTGATAAAGTTGAAAATCTATTAAAGAAATTTGACAGATTGTAGTAGGTTGATGTGCTGGCGTCTGTACAATGTCAAACACTCCAGTGGACTCTCCCGAAATTTGTATGGAAAAAATATCGAATAGTGGCACGCTCAAATCGATAATATCGATTACAGTTATGATTACAGTCTTAACTCGGAACGCGGCAAGTCATTCATCTGTCAGTGTCAGCAAATACAAGTGTGAGGTTATTTTTTACGAATTTTGTTTTGCCCAAGAATTACAATATTTTTGAGTTAAATTAAACATTAAAAAACGGAAAGGTAAAAAAAAAAAATATTGGTTTATTTACCCACTTTACAGAATTATTAGTATAAACTACACAAATGGCTTATTGGTAATTGTTTTTATAGTGTGAAAGAATTTTTTGATAAAAAAGTAGCTGATAAATATAAGATATGATGCTGAGATCTAATTATATTGCTTTATATAGCTATTATTCTTATGTGTTCAAATAGATACGAAACCCTAATAACCAATGTTATTAAAAATGTTTTAGTTTTAATTTTAACAAATTACCCCTCATGAGCAAGTCACCAGATTCTCAACTCACCAGATTCTCAACTAACCAGATTCGCAGCTCACCAGATTCGCAACTCACCAAATGTACAATGAAACACAAAATTACAAAAAATAACAGAATAGGTACTTTATTCACCAAAAAAAAATAAACAAGAGTAAATTATTGAAACAAAACCAAAATAATACGGATATGTCACTTGGATCCTTTCATTCGAGCACCAACATGCCAAAGGTCTAGGATTTTTCAAATATAACATGATTGAGTACCTATTGTAACTCAAAGTAGGTAGCTAGATGCGTCATACAATCACTTACACTAATTTTACTATTTATGCAATCTGAATCTTTTTGTAATAACTTAATACTTCTTTTGTTTTCCTTAAAATGCAAAGCGATTTTTTTAATTTTGATATCTTGGACATTTGCTTCTATTTTCAAAATTAAAATACATTTAAACAGTGATGGTTTAGTTGTTATTTTTGTGTTTAAGCGTCTATGCCACCCTTCGATGGCGTTAGTGGTGCTATTCTTTTCTCCATAACAACTAAAAACATCACTGGTTGCTTTTATGATTCATTGATTATCAAAATAGTTCTTGAATTTCGTAAAAGATTCATTTTGTGGTGCTATTTCACAAATGCCCAGATATGCTTCAGGAATTATTATTGGTGGTAGTAAGAGTAATAAAGTGCAAAGATGTGTAACTTTTTACCTTCGGCAGTGTTGCTCAAACCAATTTTTTTGCTCATTCTCCAATTAGCATTCTGAAAATGATAGTAACATCTATAAACTAATGCATCAGAAAACACTTCTTTCACCGCTTGCATCGCTGCAATTTCATATTCACAGTTGTATGTTTTTATGTTCATGCCAAATTGTTCCTTTAGTACCCGAAAAAAACGATTGTATGTTTTTTTGGCATTAGTCAGGAATAAATGCGTAAACAAGAGTCACAAAACCAACTGCATCTTCATTGTCTGATAAGTCCGCATGTAGTGTGTAGATTTGATAGAACAAATCGGCATAGGTGCCGTTCTGAAAGTGCCATCCTCGTAGCATGTAATAACATAATTACTATGGACATCTGACATTGTTCTTTCGCAATGAAATTATGAAGGTCAAATTAGCCACACAACTTTTAAGTAGAAGTGTCGCAAATGCTTTGCAGCTTTGCGAAGAGACATTGCGTTCATCAAATTTTAAAGATTCGGGTCCCACTAAAGACTTCCATAATATTATTTAATGACTTGTTCGACATTTTCAATTCGAGAGCTCGTGACAAAGGACATGGCTAAAAGTTCATAGACAAAAAACCCAGAATCGCCAGCAACGAAATGTATAAAAATGGGTTCACTATAGTAAACCCAGTACGGTTTCAAAAAATCAGCCTCCTAAACCATATAGTGTAAAAGTTATTATACTTTGTGTGTTTATGTTATTCATACTTACATTGATTACTCGACTTTTATTTTATCACAATCTCTTTAGTATAATTATGATAATATATTAAAATAATGTAAAAAATATACCCTTCATCTTTTAATATGTTTTATTATTAATAATCTTTATACAGGATGATTTTTTTTTTACTTCGTTATAAATGAGCTCTTTATTTTCGTTTGACGTATGTCATTACTTCCCAGAATTCGATCCTTACTAGCGACACTATCGAATTGTGTAATAATACGGTGTTTTTTTTTTTCAAAATCAACAGGTTCGATTCCTGGCTAAAAATATAGATTTTTCAAAAATCCAATGATGCAGTTTTAGTTTTCATCAAAATCTAGCCCGCGACTCCTTTGAGTACTTTTCGCTAGTCCTCATAGTTTCGGATTTGACCATACACGCCCACTTGAAAAATTCACCCTGTATATCTAGTATACCACGTCGTTTTTGCAGTATATTATTATATATTTTTGTTGTACATATTATGCCTATAAAAATGGCTTATATGAAGTTTCTGGCGATTCTGGGTTTTTTTTTAGCCATCTCTTTTGGTTTCAAAAAGCCAGTTAGTTCAGGTAATGCAAAAGAAATATTTGCTATTCTAGAAAAAGCTTAAATAACTTTGTTGTCGATAGTACATTATCTGATCAGTTGCGAATATGGTGAGTTGCGAATCTGGTGAGTTGCGAATCTGGTTAGTTGAGAATCTGGTGACTTGCTCATGAGGGCAAATTACATAGGTACAAGTTACATTTAACTTGTTTAAATATTTGTATGCCAGACCATGGCGAAACATTTAAGATCAACACGTTATTTATAAGACCTTAATGTACCATGTTTTAAAGCAAATAAATATATTCTATTCTATAACCTTAAACTTATTTGCAGATAAACAATGACTACAAACTACGCTAAATATTCTCAATTAATAAAGGCATCGACGAACTATGCGCGTCGTATGCAACGCCTATCTAATAGGATCTTCGGCGAGGTCGCAATACCCACCAATTCTAAGTCCATGAAAGTCGTCAAAATGTTTTCTGAACGGCCGGTTCATACTAACGAGGAGATCATTCACTATTACCCGAGACACGTTGAGACTCACAGCTTGATGCTGAAGCTGCGAGAGTACGGCTTGTTCCGAGATGAGCATCAGGACTTCAAGGATGAGATGAAGAGACTACGGGAGCTCCGGGGCAAAGTCAAAGTGTGGAGGAGGAAGCTCGACCAGAAGACTGAATAAAGCACAGACTTGTGGCAATGAGAGCTATCTGTTTCTTACTAATCATGAGCTAGGTAACAACTGTATCACTCTCATCTGATGTGATGGATGGATTGTCACTTATTAGAAATGCCCGTGTTAGTGTAGTTCACAGATATAGATACACCTAGATAATGCAATAGCAACTACTTCGCGTGCCAAAAATCGCACCAGCTTACGTTCGAAAATCGTAAGCCGCCACTTTCGCTCTCAGTCCTGCGTACTGCTGGCTGGGTGAGCATGAGCGAGAGTGCGAGCTTGTGACGTCATAGTAGGTAGCCAAAAAGTGGCACGATTAGTTTTCATACAGTTTGTGATACTTGCGTTATCTAGGTATATCTATATCTGTGGTGTAGTTGGTAGGTGATATTGTAATTATTGTTTGTAAATAAAACACTATTATTTAATAAAACAACTATGTTAATGGCAAACACTAAATGTGAGTTACTCTCTTAGAATAGCCTAATTTATTATAAGGGATGTCATTACCCTTGGAGGAAGTAACATAAACGAAAAACAACATGAACAGCACAGAGGGCAGCACTATTGTTACAAAGAAGTACCAGACTGGATGATGGAATGTTCTCTGAGCATATGCAAGTCTTATTTGCTGATAAGTATGGTTGCGGGTCAGGGCAGAGGTATCAAAATAAGTTTTCATCCATTTGTACACCCTGTAACAAGTTATTTTACTGATTAATCATTGGCTGTGTAATATAAAACAAAACATAAATTGAACCACCATTCCTCATTGACAGAGTGACTGTGGTTCTAAGATGCAGCTTACAATGTACCCAATGAAATTGAATGTCTATGAATCTGTGAGGAGACTCAAAACCAATAAACACTTTACTTACCAATTACAAAATATTGCCAAAACTTCAGTGAAATGAAGTTCTAAGGTTGCCTGTCTTGGATTTTGTAGTCGCTAGCCCTCTTACCAAGCTTTAGCATAGTAGGTATGTTAGTTACCCGTGATGACGCAGCTTGTTGTGGAACATGGTGGTGTTGGCGAGGCTGTCCACGTCCAAGTAGGGGAATCTCACGATGATCAGCGCCAGGTCGAACCACGGGTGCATCACCAAGTCCTTCACCTGACGCGTGCTGTGCGTGCCCCAATTGCCTGGTCGCAAACATACTAAGGTAGCACGCAGATTGGGATATTGGCCAGAGTGTCGTCCTAGGCGCTTGCTGTATTCTGAATAGTCCCTATTACTCTTTGAAGACGTAAGAGGCGAATTTAAAAAGTGAATTCGCCGATGACAGTAGATCCGCATTTTAGGGCCGAGTCAGACCTTTTCTCGCAACTACTCTACTACCCCTTTCTGTCGCTCAGAAACATTTTTCACTACCTACATAGAGTGAGAAAAATAACACGATGTCTGTCTGGACTAGCGAAGGATGTTCCAGGTTATGAAAAAAAGAATGCATGCATTTTGAATGCGTTTCGAAAAACCCTGGAACCGATTTCAAATTAAATAGTATTGGTTGAAATATTTGGTTGGTGGAACACAATAATTAGAAGAACCTAATGTATGTACCTACTCTCGCTTCTGTCAATATCCCTTTGCGCTAGTAATGTGATCTGCTAAGCATGGTATCCTGCTCACCCGCGGCCAGGCGCTCGCAGCTGCCGCCGGCGGCCGGGCGCTCGATGGTGAGGTTGGCAATCGGCGCGGTGGCGAGGCACAGCGCGCGCGCGATCACCCACTCGCGGTTGTAGAGCGCGCCGTCGCAGTGCCGCCAGCCGCTCGCAGTCGCCACGCATATCGACATCTTATTCCGACCTTCCAGTCCGTGCATCGAATCCAAGAGCGTATCTTTCTTGGCGAATGCGCCGCTCGTTATCACTAAGACATAAACGATCTTGAGCCACATTATTTGGGGCCTCGAAATTTTACTGAATGTCAGGTGCGCCATGTTAGATTTGTTTCGAATTTTTCGTGCGGCCAGTGTGCCCGCGGCAGTGGAGGTTTTACCCATAGGCGGAGTAGGCTGAAGCCTAGGGCGGCTGGGGCTAACATTTTTCATAAGCTTATTAAATGGCCGCCAATGTTTGTAGATGTGTGCGTGTACATTAACTAACACCCACAAGCACAGCAAGTGGCCCGTGCCGCGAGCGTGTTGGAACCTACAGTCAAAAACAACAGCGACGCGGAGCGCAAGCTTATTTTTATAAAATTCTGGCAGAGTAAACGATGATGAAGATGAAAGAGGCTGATTAATATAGTACTTTACATGATGAGAAACTCGTCAAATCTGATCTAAAATTATCAAAAGAAACTAATGGGATCTCATTAGATTTAATATAAGCATTGACAACGTTTTGAATTCATTAAGAAGTTGAATGTTTAGGTACTTGTTTTTATTAAGGCTTTATTAAGACACAGGGTTCCCAATAAAGCCAAGGTGACATTTTAGTTATTTGTGTTCACAAAAGTGTGATTTTTGTTTCTAAAGCAATTTTGTTTCATTTAAGTATTACAAAGTTTAATAAATAAATATAAGTATTTTAAATTACCAGTGCATTGTTATTATAAACCCGCTAGTTAAATAATAAAAAAAAACGAGTGTGCTTATGACCACACGACTGAAGTGAAACTTCAAACGTATTTGGCTATGAGAGGAAGAGAGAAAGAAAATGTGCGCGCGCACTGATTTCTCTTGCTTATATCCCCCACTCAACTCCCCTTCGCCTCGCCCGTAGCCCGTAGACATGAGTCGTACTTGCAAAATCGAGTACCAGGGCTTCCAAGTACGTCCACCTTAAGAAACCAGGCCCTAAAACCAGGGCTCGAGATACTTTCAAGTATTTTCTATCTGCATCAAAAATTGATCTATAACTTCATACAAATAAGAAGTACAATCGCGTAATCAACAAAAGCCCTGTTGGAATTAAAAAGTACTTGCATAGGAAATTGACCCGTGAATTCCTATAAATAAGGAGCACAATCGCGTTTACAAATAAATACTTTTACAAACCATTAAAGTAAAAATACTTGCATACGAAATTGTTCCGTAGACTCTTACGGAGTTTTATGGAGTGTCCGAGGCACGTCCGAGGTGTAGTAAGAGTCTTACCACACCTCGGACACTCCATACAACGCTCGCAAAATAATTACCTAGTACTACTACATAAACAAATGACGTTTGTATACGTGCAAATGTGTGCGTGAAATCTAGTAGCGTAAAAAAAATGGCGCGGTAAGCAATTTGTGTCGAGGAACCGAACGACGACGGCGGCGACGCTGCCCGAATGTGTGCATTATTATGAAGTGACCATGTAGTTCAATTGTTTATTTATATAGTGTTCGTAATGAAATAAAAACACTAAAATAGTTTAGTTTAAATGACTTGTCTGTAAATAATCGGTTATTAAATCGCATGTTATTAAAAATGCGAAATCTTACAAACAGTTTATGTAAATACGAATTCGGAAAAGCATCACAATATCCAACCATCGTGATTAAAACTCAAATAAAACTTTTCGTGTCAGCAATACAGCGCTGCGGTTCGCGAGCGCCCTTGCTAAAGAGTCGGCGACGAATATCTCGAAGTGCGGGGTGAGGTGCGGTATCTGATATGAGGGCGAAGAAGGGAGTGTCCTTTCTGTACGTAGTACTATTAAGTATTCTGTGCTCTTACTGATAAGGAGCATGATCGCATTTGCGAAAACAAACGCGGTTGTTGAACTATTTGAGTACCTACGTACTCGAGCGTCGAGGCACGATGGAGCGAGATACTTTCAAGTATTTTCTATCTGCATAGAAAATTGATCCATAACTTCATACAGATAAGAAGTACAATCGCGTATTCAAAAGCCCCGTTGGAAGTAAAACTACTTGCATAGGAAATTGATCAATGACTTCCTATAAATAAGGAGCAAAATCGCGTTTACAAATAAATACTTGCAAACCATTAAAGTAAAAAATACTTGCATACGAAATTGTTCCGTAGACTCTTACTGATAAGGAGCATGATCGCATTTGCGAAAACTAACGCGGTTGAGTACCTACGCATTTGAGCGAGTAGCCGTATAAGGTACTTTATAGTCTTGCAAGTATTTTGAGTCGGTACCTGGTGTGCGTACTTGGAAGCAAAAACCTGGTCGAGTAAATACGTATCTTCCCTACTTGCCCGATCACACTTTTCGTAACGCTTACGTCACGCGTTCGCCAGCTTACTCTCCAAGTCAAGTGTGCGTAAAGAAGTTTCACGTAAATAATTTTGACACAACAAAAATCGAATTTGACAATCGCGACTCGTCGACACGTGGTACAGACGCCAGCACGTCAACCTACCCGAAACTGTCAAATTTTCCCAATCAACTTTGAACCTTATTCTTTAGTAATAAAGTTGAAAATCTATTAAAGAAATCTGACAGATTGTAGTAGGTTGATGTGCTGGCGTCTGTACTTATTTGCCCTAACCCCGTGTATTGTTTTTTAGAGCCGCAGGCGCGGAGGGGGCGGCCTTGGCGTGTTTTTTAAGGAATTTTTCACTTTTTGTATGGAAAATATGAAAAATGATTACCTACATGTTGAGTTTTAGGAGTTTATGGGTTTCATAAAGGGGGTCGAAATTTTCATTATTTTTGCGATAGGACGCACCATTTTCGAGATATAAGCAAAAGGAAAAAAACTTAATACGTATTTGGCTATGAGAGGAAGAGAGAAAGAAAACGTACGCGCGCACTGCTTTGTCTTGCTTATATCCCCCACTCAACTCCCGTTCACCTCACCCGATCACACTTTTCGTAACGCGTTCGCCAGTTTACTCCCCAAGTCAAGCGCGCGTAAAGAAGTTTTCCTTCAAAAACATACAAACAGCCGAACATAGTACCTCCTCCTTTTTGTGAAGTCGGTAAAAATTACTTGCATACGAAACTGTTCCGTAGACTCTTACTGATAAGGAGCATGATCGCATTTGCGAAAACTAACGCGGTTGAGTACCTACGTATTTGAGCGAGTAGCCGTATAAGATACTTAATAGTCTTGCAAGTATTTTGAGTCGGTACCTGGTGTGCGTACTTGGAAGCAAATACCTGGTGTAAAAACCCGGTCGCCTTTTCATGCGACCGGGACTGGGTTTTTACACCAGGTATTTCCAGCTATTTTTTACGTACCTTCCCTACTCGCCCGATCACACGTTTTCGTAACGCATTCGCCAGTTTACTCCCCAAGTCAAGCGCGCCTAAAGAAGTTTCACTTCAAAAACTTCAAACGTATTTGGCTATGAGAGGAAGAGAGAAAGAAAATGTGCACGCGCACTGCTTTCTCTTGCTTATATCCCCCACTCAACTCCCGTTCACCTCGCCCGATCACACTTTTCGTAACGCGTTCGCCAGTTTACTCCCCAAGTCAAGCGCGCGTAAAGAAGTTTCCCTTCAAAAATACTTGCATACGAAATTGTTCCGTAGACTCTTACTGATAAGGAGCATGATCGCATTTGCGAAAACTAACGCGGTTGAGTACTACGTATTTGTGCGAGTAGCCGTATAAGATACTTTATAGTCTTGCAAGTATTTTGAGTCGGTACCTTGTGTGCGTACTTGGAAGCAAATACCTGGTGTAAAAACCAGGTCGCATAAATACGTACTTTCCCTACTCGCCCGATCACACGTTTTCGTAACGCATTCGCCAGTTTACTCCCCAAGTCAAGCGCGCCTAAAGAAGTTTCACTTCAAAAACATACAAACAGCCGAACATAGTGCCTCCTCCTTTTTGTGAAGTCGGTAAAAAATACTTGCATACGAAATTGTTCCAAAAGGAGCATGATCGCATTTGCGAAAACTAACGTGGTTGAGTACCAACGTATTTGAGCGAGTAGCCGTATAAGATACCTAATAGTCTTGCAAGTATTTTGAGTCTGTACCCGGTGTGCGTACTTGGAACTCTTGGAAGCAAATACCTACCTGGTGTAAAAACCCAGTCGCATATTTATGCGACCGGGACCGGGTTTTTACACCAGGTATTTCCAGCTATTTTTTACGTACCTTCCCTACTCGCGATCACACGTTTTCGTAACGCATTCGCCAGTTTACTCCCCAAGTCAAGCGCGCCTAAAGAAGTTTCACTTCAAAAATAAGGTAGGCCTTATTTGGGTCACTTACCTTACCTAAAACATTTTAAAAGATGGAGTTTCTTGCCCATTCTTCTCCATACGAAAACTACCTTTTGGAATGGGCGACTAGAATCAATTCTATTTTAAGATAATTTTTGACGTTCAAAAGTGCCTTTTATGTGCCTATTTGAAATAAATGTTTTGACTTTGGCTCTTTGGAGGCAGGGTTACTAAATATGACTTTCTGTTTTCAGAAATATAATCTTGAATCTCTCTAGAATTGTGAATAGAGCTTCCATCGTGTATGAAAGTTATTGCCTCTTCAAAGAGGTAAAAGAATCGTGCTGTAGGAATGGTTTAGACCTCCACCAACTTCGATTAACTCACGGTCCACGTTGCGACATCCATCCCCAAAAGCCAAGTGATATGCGTCCACTTCTGTTATTGGGCAAGATATTTTCACCGCTAGATATATCTTGTATTATTATAATTACCTATCTCCACAGAGAGTCGACCATGTGTAGAGTTACAAAACACTTTTTCGTCAATAAAATGACTGCTAAAATCGTAATCGAAATAATTTAGTGCGATTATGAAGGTCCGCTTCCTTAAGTCTTCGACGAATCGTAGGTACTCCGGGACGTGTTATGAGTGGTCGCCAATTGGGAAGTGTTTACAAAACGATCCTCTCACATATTTTCTATCAGTGCGCGGTCTTGTCGAACGTTACTAATACGCGGTAGACCTGCTGTGTCACCTGTTGACCTGTTGTGACGTATAATCCCTCATTCCCTCCTGATTTATGCTAGCGCATTATCCAGAGCTTAAGTAATTAATTTATTTCAATTACCTAAGTCAATACCAAGAAAATTCAATTTGTTCTATGACTACGGTATCTCATTCATCCATACTTCCTTTCTCTCATTATGATATTTTATTAGAATACTAGCTTCTGCCCGCGACTTCGTCCGCGTGAAATTCGTACTTTCCTCTAAAAGTTTCGAAAATGTATGTTGGTATGATCTTTATAATAAATTTAGATAAATAAGTATTCGGGCCAATTTTTAAGTTTATAGAACAAAGGAATCAGATTTTTCAAATAAACTGTATTCCCGCTTTTCACCCCCACAGGGGTGGAATTTTGAAAAAATCGTTTATAATGTGTTCATAATTTGACTCAAAAGTTTATTTATACCAATTTTCGACATAATAAAGCCACGCAGTAAAATCCTCCCCTTTAAAATTAACTACCTCTTTTCACACAGTTAGAGGTAGATTTTCGAAAAACCCTGATACACGTTATTAATTATTTTTAGTCCTTAGTATAATTACTGAGTTTCAAGTTAATCGGACAGGGCGTTAAAATTCTTCCATACAAATTTTGACATCCCCCAATACCTCTTTATAGGGGGTATTTTAGAAAAACGAAAAATTCCAAACTTCATAATTTACTTAGATAAGTATTCGTGCCAAGTTTCAAGGTTATTAACTCAAGAAATAAGATTTTTCATACAAACAAAATCCCCCGTTTTCACCCCCTTAAAGGTTGAATTTCCAAAAACCCCTTCTTATTCGATACCTACTCTTCACAAAGAACACACCCTCCAAAATTCATGTCCCTAGGACCAGCGGTTTAGACTGTGCGTTGATATTTCAGTCAGGTCGTTCATCCCCCTTTGGGGGAGAAATTATCAAAAACGCTGAGACACGTATAAATTAATTTTCAATCGTTAGCCTAAATACAAAATTTGAAGATCCTAACTTTTAAACTGACGGACTTTCATACACAACTTCATCCCCCTTTTTAACCCTTTGGGGGTGGAATTATCAAAACCGCTGAGACACGTATAAATTAATTTTTAGTCGTCAGCCTAAACACAAAATTTGAAGATCCTAACTTTAAAACTGACGGACTTTCATACAAATTTTCATCCCCTATTTAACTCCCTCAGGGGTTGAATTTCAAAAAATCCTTCCTTATTCCTTGTCTACATTAGAAAGGGAATCATTGTGTAAAATTTCAGCTTTCTAGGTCCAAGGGTTTGGGCTGGGCATTGATGAGTCAGTCAGTCAGCCAGGCCTTTTGTTTTTATTTATGTAGATAGATACTTTTCCGGGATAAAAAGTACCCAGTGTGGTGCCCAGAATAATTATACCAAGTTTTTGCGTGATGCCTGAACAAACAGACAGACAAAAATTTTTTTAATCACTTTTGGGTTCGGTGTCGGTCTAGTAACACCCCCTGCCATTTATTTTTTTGATATTTTCAATGTACAGAATTTTCACTTCTACAGATTTATTATAAGTATAGATTATGACTCGAACTATGTAAGTTTTTTGTACAATTATGTATCCGAAACAAAAGACAATATGTCAGTTACGTTATGCAAGAAATGAACGGGATGGATATCAAGGAAAAACGGGAAGCAATATTTATTATTAACAATTTTACTCCAATATATACTTTAACGTTGACTTTTCTTATATGTGAAGATATTTTTGCTTAGGTACCATTGAACGAACTATTCGCAAATATTAATATAAACTGACAGCTTACAGTACCCGGCGATAAATATTGCACATCGACATTTGGAAAGAGACATTCGGTTAATTTCGGCTTCGTAGAGCGTTATCTCTGTCGTACGAAATACAAACAGTCCGGTATCTATTAGGAGCTGTTAAAACAATTATGATTTGCTTCTTTTGATAATTCTTTTTATTCTTTGTATAAAATACACCATTTTTTCTATAAATGATGGCTTTAGGTTAACAACAACATGTCTAAGTTTATGGTTATGGCTAAAGATGCCATAGTACAACTTTAAATTATTAAAATTTGGGGGTGTTAACAACTCTAAATATATATTTTGACCTGGACGCGACCGCACTCTATCCCACTTGAACAACGACTGACAAAACGTCACATAGGTAGTGTGCGACAGAGATAACGCTCTATGAAGCCTAAATTAGCCGATTGTCTCTTTCCACAGGTCGAAGTGCAATATTTATCGCCGGGTACTGTACACAATATTGAAAACTGATAGCTAAGATATTTTGACCACTTTGGATCACTGACCTGTATCATACAAGAGGTCAGTGCTTTGGATGCTTACGACAATTTGAATGCAATGTCTGCGAATTGTATAATTGAAATTATGTTCTTCACATAATTTTGACTACTTTGAAAGCTACAATCTACCAGATGCTGACTGTACAATAACATGGAAGCAACAAATGACTAGCATAACTGACGGTGAGTAGCACCTTTTTTGTTGCTTCAATTTATGGCAGACATGCCACAGGAAATGAAATCGCACTGTGTAAATGAGGCTTCAGTTATTCATCCGTGGGATAATTACCGAGATCGATCTCCACGCGGGCGAAGCCGCGGACTAGTTTACAATAATTACCGACCTTTACGCGGGCGAAGCCGCGGACTAGTTTACAATAAAGCTTCGGTCAAACCTGCGCGACTGTGTTTGTCTATGGCGCCTTGTACACTACGCGACCGCTGTAGTTGCGCAGGTGTTCACGTTTAGTTTCGTGTTGTTGACGCTCCATATTCGTGTCCCGCGTCCCGCTTACTTGACGCGCAGGTTTGGCCGAAGCTTTGAACTCTTTATTGAACTATACTGTTTTCTTCTTTCACTCATCGACTCGTCACCATCGCGTCATCTTCGTGCGCTTCCTCACGAATGTTCGCTCTAGCTCTATGTCTGCAAGTTGGCTGGGCAAACTTGCACTGTTTATTTCTGATTGCCACATGGCTACAAGCCAAAGAAGTTGTCACTAATAAAACATGCGTAAAAATAGCCATCATTTATTTGATTACAAAATCTTTTGTCAGGAAATAAATTGCTACATAAAATATATATAAACAAGAAATGCCTCAACTGTTTAACGACTCACTGCCGCGCACGCGGCGCGGCTCGCCCGTGTGACGTCACGCCGCGCCGCGCCGCTAACTACTGGCAAACTCATATTTTGTGAAAACATGTACTTACTAAAAATCCTTAACATTAACTTTTACATTATTCAGTTCAAAATCTAAATTTATATAAGAAATTAAACTATTTAAGCCACAGACAACCTAGACAAAAACATGTATCGGTAGAATCGCATAAATAAACAAAAATAATTCATTGTTCCGCCATACATTGGTTGTATAAAATTAATTAGTAGCGTGTGCATGGTGCATGTGTAGTTTTGTCCGTGTACCGTGTGCGCACGTGAGGGCCCACGCGGCACGCACGTGCGGGCCCGCGCGACACGCACGTGCGGGCCCGCGCGACACGCACGTGCGGGCCCGCGCGATACGCACGTGCGGGCCCGCGCGACACGCTCGTGCGGGCCCGCGCGACACGCACGTACGGGCCCACGGGACACGCACGTGCGGGCCCGCACGACACGCACGTACGGTCCCACGGGACACGCACGTACGGTCCCACGGGACACGCACGTGCGGGCCCGCGCGACACGCACGTGCGGGCCCGCGCGACACGCACGTGCGGGCCCGCGCGACACACGCGAGCATCTGGCCCCGTGAGGACCGCTCGTGACAGCCGCGCGAGAACTAAACGGTCTACTTGTACTCGAGGCGGTATTCGTCCTAATTAAACCACTAGGTATATGAAAGTCGCGAGACCCCGTAAGCGAAGCGATTTGTAGGAAACTTGTCAGCTTTAAATATATTTTTCGTATTTCTATTTCGTATTTAATTGTTACGCTACTATCACATCTCAAAAAAGTTTTTTTTTTTGTAAAAAATTGAATGAGATATACAGTTACAATATTATAACGTCGACAAGTTCGTGAGCGACACTCGCTAACGGCACTCCCACACTCCCGGCCCTCCCGCGCACCGCTTACTGTCGCAGGTCGCTGCTGTGCGAGTGCAGGTACACACACATCGATCGTGAACTACGGTATCTAGTGCGAACAAGTAAATACGTAGCGTCTATTTAACTTTAATGCAACCTCTGTCGTCGTGACAAGTGTACAAGTACACAATACAGCGATTCGGCGGTACATCGCTCCGATTACAAAGGAGCCTGAACTTTGCCGAATACTTCGCATCGTCGCATGACTACACCGAGACTAACAAATTATTTAGAAATATAAGTGCAGCAGTGACATAATCGAGTAAGCGATACGCTGGTAGTTCCCGGCGGGAGGGGCGTGCGACCAGGTCGTCGTGCTGTGGTCGCGGGTGTAGTGCGTCCGCGACCAGCATGTAATACATTATATAAACACCGACCAAAAGTTACAGTACATTGTGGTGAGGTTGAATTTCGCTAATTTGTATATACAGTTATATACAATTTGTGAGGCTGGGGAGCCCCTGTACACTCGTACAGTATACGTTATAGTGTTATTATTATTCTTATGAATATAATCTAGTGAGAACTCTACTACTCATGTGAGCTTTTGTGATTCCTTCAAGTATAGGGTAATGATTCTTATTCTTATTTATTACAATTTCAAATAACATAAGAGTAATCTTAGTTTCGTTATCGTCGTTCAAATTAGCGAAATTCAAAAGTTGCAGATATCACGCGTCGGAAGCATAAAAAATTCCAAAAAAATATTCAATTTCATCGAATCCTTGAATTCATCAATACGTAAGGAAACAGGTATAGCTGCCTCCGTCGCCACTAGGTGTAGTCGTTGAAGTCGTCGATGGCCACGCGGTGCGCCAGGTCGGGCCCGGGCGCGTACGGCTCGGGCGCGCGCGCGGCCTGCGCGAGCCGCTCGGCCTGCGCGCGCACCCGCAGCCGCTTGATGAGGCGCAGGCGCTCCAGCGAGTTGGACGCGTAGGGCGCGCCGCCCAGCTTCAGCGACTGCGAGATGTGCGACGCCAGCTGCGACACACCGCACGACGCTTATTACAACATCATAACATCACGCCCGTGCTCCCTAAAGGGTTAGGGTGTTACGGAAAGGGTATATCAATACAAACGGGTTGAAGAGTGTATCTGGTCTAGAATCTCTGTACAAAATTTCAGCTCAAAAGCAGTACCTAACTTTGAAAATGCTTAATATTTTTTTATTTCGATAGTTTATTAAATTGAAATCATAACAAACGTGTCACCGCACTACGAGGATCATTATCCATTATCTGTAGTGTGTCTGTGCGCCTAGTACACGCACATCACGCCGCCGCGCGCCAGTGCAGCGCTGTGATGTCGAAATAAAAAAATATTAAGCATTTTCAAAGTTAATGCTTTTGAGCTGAAATTTTGTACAGAGATTCTATACCAGATACACTCTTCAACCCGTTTGTATTGATATACCCTTTCCGTAACGTCCTGTATATGTATACTGGATGTTTTTTTACTGTCTCGAAATTTTTACAGTGTTCTACCCATGAATATGGACAACTTTCTCTATGGGACCAACTATGATTGTTTTTTCGTGATTTCAGAGTTGGTTCCATAGTGAAAGTTGTGCATATTCATAGGTAGAACATCCTGTAAAAATTTCAAGACTGTAAAAAAATCATTCAGTATATAAGGTCTCATTAAAATAGATGGACAATCTTTTAGAAATCATTCAGACCACCAAAATAAGGACGATGGTAAAAAATATACAATAAGAACAACGCATTAGATACTTACAAGAAAAATAACCAGCTAACGAAAATACATCAATGTGCCGGCAATTTATTATTTTAGGTCAAAATAAAATCACTTTAATCAGTGCCTTTTTTGCTTGGATATCTTTGGTTAGAAGTACTGAGCGCTGTGTTAAAATTTATCCATCTATTTTAACGGGAGCCTGTATATCCTCATGTCGCCAGTTATGTTTAAGTTTCATGTAATAGGGGGCGAGCCTATTGCCATGCACCGGGCATGCATCCCGGTTCCAGGCTGCTTCTGAGAAATTCCAAACAGAAATACTTAATAACACTTCCCGACTCAGGGATCGAATTCAGGAGCTCATTCTCAGCAGCAGTGCTTGCGGCTAGTCCAGCGAGGCGGTTTCGTCTATCTCATTATATTCATCTTAAAAGGTGGAAATGTGGTGTCAACCGCCAAGAGAGCCCGCATGCGGGCCGCACACGCACGCGGACACTAATTCGCTCGATAGGAAAAAAGCCCTAAGAAAATCCTCAATTATTCTTTTTGGCCCTTTTTCTTATTCCGCAGCATATATTTTTGAGTTACTTAAAAAGTGGCCCCTGCGGCCCCTGTGGGCCACACTCACCGCGCAGTGCAGCGCCGTCTGGCGCGCCAGCAGCGCGACGTTGGTGTCGGACACGCAGTGCGTGTCGAGGTGCGCTAGGAACTTGCTGCGGATGCGCTCGTCCTTGGTCTTGACGAACACGCGGTTCATGCCGTGCTCGTAGGGCTCCACCACCACGATGCAGAAGTTCAGCTGCCCCTGGAGAGCAACGAGCGATCAGTGTGTGTGGCGACCGAGCTCCGGGTAGTGCTGCTTCTCGACCGCGCCTCTAAACCTAGTGCTGTCCCTTCACCACATTTGATTTATGCGATTATTTATATTGCTACGTTTCGCGGCCTAGATTCAAATTCACACGTCATCGCCATATATCAGCATGCCGCGGACATTCGACGTCGACCGTCGCCTCAAACTATTATGTACAGTCGCCAGCAAAATTGCATGGGTACCTTAGTGTCTATTTTCCCGTGAACGTTTGAATTCAAGTTTTCGATTATAAACTAGATGGCGTTGGTTTCTTCACAACTATGACTAATTTACGAAACGTAAGTAAGGAGTTAGGAAGAAACGTATTAAGTAGGATTGAGCAAAGAGTTACAAGGCTAATAGATTTATCTAATTATTACATTACATTTACCAGCATACGTAGCTTAAATGATAGAAATAATAAAAGAAACCGATAGGAATATATTTATTAAGCTAACGAGTGGGTATTTTAATAATTTATTTAATATTCGAATTAGTAGTTACTTAGCAACAGGAAAAAAGAGCAGATTCATCGCAGGTAAACAGACTCGCCTTGTGGGCTCGCAAAAAAAGGCACTATAAAAAATTATAGAGGTTTATTTCTTACAGTTTATTATTCAAATTTAATAGTCAGTTTATTAATTATTATAGGTATAACATTATAATATTATGAAGTTATTGAGGCGATAGCTTAAGTATTCGTTTCCAAAATCGGAAAGAGGATTGAAGCCTAAGTAACCTCAATAAAAACAAACAGGAGACCAGGTTATTTTATTAAAAGGTCAAACGGATTAAATGGATGCTAAATAAGTAGGCTAAAAACTACAAAATTGCACAAAAACATATCAAATGGTTAGTAGGCAACATAAAAAACTAAAGAATATGCTGTTTGAGCTTGAAGTGTTCATAACTTTTTAAATTATTAAAAATAGGTAAGTTATAGGTTATACACATATAACCAGGTCTCCAGTCAATATGAATAATATTATCTAAGTATAATTATTTAGCTCGTAGCTACATAAACACTTGTGTATCGCGTATTATTTCGACGCCACAAACATAAGCGTCCGTGTTCACTGGACTTAAAAGTTTTTTCATCTGTAAAGATGACATTACTCCAATCAAAGTTTATGTGATCCAAAGTGAACTGTAATCTTGCCCTTTTATGGTTTTCCGTGAGTAAGGGTTTCACAGCATGCCTCCGCGGCCCACTATGAAGAGCACAACGGACAGTGTCAACACTTGTGTCAAATAAACCAGCATAGTGGTTCGTCGGCAGAAATCCATTTTCTTCATACTCCCTTATCATGGTTTGATGCTGCAATGTGTTTTATAGGTCGTGGTCTACCAGTTCTTTGATGGTGTTTCAAAGAACCCTCCTCTTCAAATCGTCGTACTCAAAGAACAACTGTTTTTCTCTGCAACAATAAAACAGAAAGATATAATACCCAATAATGATTATTATGTAGTACTCGTATAGTAACAAAAAATAATGCAGTTTTTAATATAAAAGTGTAAAAATAAAACTACTTACGTTTACACCGGTCTTTGGCTATTTCTGACAAGTTTTTGGCTTGATTATTCAAAGCAATTATTTGAGCTCTTGTAACGAAATCAATATTATAACTCGTGCTCATTTTGGTAAAATAAGTAAATCGCCTGATCATAAATAAAAACTGAACAAAAGGCACTCGAACGAGGTAATCGAAATGAACTTAGCGAACGATCAATTGAGCTGTCATAAATCTTCGATCTAAGTATTATTCATGCCACCTACCAATTATTTATAAATCCATATTCAACCTACCCTCCCAAGTTTGAAAACTAAAACTTAGAAAATCAGATACCTACCTACTTATAAATTGATATTCAATTTTAACGTAGTAGGTTAATAATTAGGAACAATTTTCTTTAAAAGAAACTATTAATTATAAATTGTTTGAATGTTTCAAGAGACAAAAAGAAACTACAAAAATATTTTATCATATAAAGCAAAGCAACGCCATCTAATAACAGCATAATTAAATTTTGTTAGTCGTTAACTGGTTTTACGCTAGATGGCGTCATTTCTCGCTTCATACGATTTTGTTTCTGTACTACCCATGCACTTTTGCAGCCTATCGTATGTGCGGTGACACAGTACCAGCCTGCTGTCGTCCCACTGCAGGGCAACGACCTCTTCTCACACAAACAAGTCGCAACGCTTACTCAGGTCAGGTTGGCGACTTCAGACGTATATTAACTACTAGCTTCAGCCCGCAACTTCGTTCGCGTGAAACTTCTTGTTTCCCCCGAGCCACCCCGTCGTATCGCATCACCCGCCCGCGCTTCACTTAACGTTCTTTTTGACTTTTTTTCTTTTTGCTCGGCTCCTAAGGGTCATAGCGTGATGTTAAATAGCCTATAGCCTTCCTCAAGAACTGGGCTATCAAATGCAAGAAGAATTTTTCAAATCCGACTGGTAGTTCCAGAGATTACCCTCTACATACAAACTTACAAACAAATTTTACCTCTTTATAATATTAGTATAGATAAGGCTAGATGTTTTCACGATGTTTTTCCTTTACCGATGTCAGTAATGTCCAAGATAAACTCCATATGACTTACGAGGTGACATGCACGGCTCAATATTCGTCACTCGTCCGAACTCATAGTGACTGTACAATAAATAGTGTCGTCAGTCGTCAGTTTACCTTGATGGTGTGTATGTTAAAGTCTGCGCCGGAGTCGTTGTACACGATGGACACGTAGTCGTTGCCGATGTACTTGCGCTTCTCGTTGCACGTCGGGTCCTTGGGCGACGAGGGCATCGCCGTCGCCACGTGGAACAGGACCTGCCGTCACAGCGCGTTACACTTCAACCAATAAATCCGTCGTATCATCGAACATTTTTATCGGTTGCAATTTTTTTCCTCTTTTTTATTATGCATACTTGCTTTTTCGATTCTCTGTAGGCTACAGAATGGTCGACATCGGATTTGCTTGCCATGATAAGAAACAGAATAGATGTTGTTTACTGCTAAAAATTATGTGAAATTCAAACTGCTACCATGGATTTGCAGTTGGCTGTACTAAGTTGCGATTTAATTATGCAGGAAAAAATCTGGTTCAACTTCCGTTTTCAAATAATGCTTACACACAGCTAGATCTACATATATTATGTGTAAACATCTTTTCAGTATTTGAAAACATTTTTTAGGTTCGTATTTGGTCACTATAGTAAGCGATGATGCGGTCTGGTGCACGCTCGCCTGCACGTAACCCGCTCACTCGAGTGTCGAACACTCCCAGGGAGTAGCATCAGCTGCATGTTCCCCGTGGCATGTTACCTGCATGATGTCGTCGTTCCACACGTAGGTGTAGTGGCCGTCCTTGCCGCCCTTCTCCAGGTTGAGGAACAGGTGCGGCTGCTCGTCGTCGCCGCCCTCCAGCGACACCAGCGTGCCGAGCTGCGTCAGGAACTCTGCGTACCTGCCAAGTATTCCCCGAAGGTAGTGAAGTGCACGGTAAACGCAATCGAGTATTTGACTTTATCAGGGCAGGCGCTAGGCGCACTCCGCACCTAAGGTACAAAGCTATAAGTACGCGGCAGGCTCAACTTGTGGGGCCAGCGCGGCAGGCTCAACTTGTGGGGCCAGCGCGGCAGGCTCAACTTGTGGGGCCAGCGCGGCAGGCTCAACTTGTGGGGCCAGCGCGGCAGGCTCAACTTGTGGGGCCAGCGCGGCAGGCTCAACTTGTGGGGCCAGCGCGGCAGGCTCAACTTGTGGGGCCAGCGCGGCAGGCTCAACTTGTGGGGCCAGCGCGGCAGGCTCAACTTGTGGGGCCAGCGCGGCAGGCTCAACTTGTGGGGCCAGCGCGGCAGGCTCAACTTGTGGGGCCAGCGCGGCAGGCTCAACTTGTGGGGCCAGCGCGGCAGGCTCAATTTGTGGGGCCAGCGCCGCGGGCTGCCGCGCGAGCGGTCGCACGTTAGTTCGGTACTCACTCACGCGCCGCGTTAGGGTCTTCCCACATTTATCGACGCGGAATCGGCTAACGCCGGTCAAAAAAGCCTTTATGTCTACGTAATAAGGGTGTTACTAATAATAATAATAATATTCTACAACTGTCACACAACGCCATCTAGTCCCAAGCTAAGCAGAGCTTGTGTTATGGGTACTAGACAACTGATAAACATACTTATATATTTCTAAATACATACATATTATAGATAAACTAGCTTCTGCCCGCGACTTCGTTCGCGTGAAATTTCTTATTCCCTCGACCCATCTCGTCGTATTGCATCACTTGCCCGCGTCTCCTGCTCTATCACTTCGTTTCCCCATAGCGCTTTTGCTCGGCTCCCAAGGGTCATAGCGTGACGTTAAATAGCCTATAGCCTTCCTCAAGAATTGGGCTATCAAATGCAAGAAGAATTTTTCAAATCCAACTGGTAGTTCCAGAGATTACCCCTTACATACAAACTTACAAACAAATTGTACCTCTTTATAATATTATATAGCTTCAGCCCGCGACTTCGTTCGCGTGAAACTTCTTGTTTCCCCCGAGCCACCCCGTCGTATCGCATCACCCGACCGCGCTATCACTTACCAACTTTTTTTTTTAACTTTTTTTCTTTTTGCTCGGCTCCTAAGGGTCATAGCGCGATGTTAAATAGCCTATAGCCTTTCTCAAGAAATGGGCTATCAAATGCAAGAAGAATTTTTCAAATCCGACTGGTAGTTCCAGAGATTACCCCCTACATACAAACTTACAAACATACAAACTTACAAATTTTACCTCTTCATAATATTAGTATAGATTACACCCAGACACAGAACAAATGATCGTGCTCATCACACAAACATTTGTCCTGGGTGGGAATCGAACCCACGACCTCCGGCATAGCAGTCAGGGTCACTAACCACTAGACCATCAGGCCTGTCAACTAATACCATTCGCATCGGCTCGGCTCGGACGACGCGGCGCGACGCCGATCGACGGCGAAACGAGCCGTTTGCCTATTAGCTCGGCGATATGTCGAGTAGTTTGGTGATACGCACTCGGCTTAAGCCGATTCCGCGTCGATAAATGTGGTGTGAATATAACCGTAGGCACTGGAATTGCACTTTATTGTGTTGTAGCACGAGTCGCTATTTATTTAAATGAGTTTGCGGAGTGCATCTTCTGTAGTTGTACAAAAGTACAAGTACACAGAATACATCTGACAAAACATTTGTATTCATACTTATTTTAAAGATGTTACGATAAAAAGAAAAACAGTGAAAACTAAAATCAGAATGGAGAAGTTTGACGCTTTTGAAGTTATTCTACTATCCTTGTCACGCAAAACGACCATTATACTGAATGGCACGAAGTTACTTTGGCGCTTCTGTGTTGTGACGTCAGATGCTAGCAGTGCAGCTGTGCTGTCTCTGTCTAGCGTGACTTTAAAACGCTTACAACATCGCCACTTTTTGGGATATTTATACTTTTTTTTCTAGGTTTCGAGATACCTAATAAAAAAACCTAATCAAATACTCTATTCGCCAGTTAGGGTACAACTCCCATGTAAGAAGTGAGCCTTTCACCTTCTGCCGTCCTCCGCGGCCGCGCATTTACAGTTGAATCCTTCATCTTTAATAGTGGATCTACATTTGCTACGTCCATTTTTTATTAACAGTGCACAAATCCAGTCCAGGCTACAAGGTGCTACTTAAAACTTCCAAAAAGAAATACAAGTTAACGCTTTGCCCGACCCGATGTAACCCAACGCATGCACAGTAACGTGTCGCTAGCAACCTGCATACAACGGAGCTGGTGCAGTTAACGTCGTGACGTACCTCACACTGCCGTATTCGTTCTTCAATATTAACACTTCGTTATCTTGTTGTCCGGGCCCAACGTACAGCACTCCGATCTGTGAACACAGCGTGCGTACATAATGTTATGAACGGCATCACATTCTTGACCGATATTATAGTACATACTAGACGCAGACAAAGAGACTTTCAGCCGCACATACTGATGCGCGGCTGAAAGTCACCACACCACTGGGTGACAATGTGACATCGACATAGCCTTTTTTATGTCGCAGCAGAAGAGCGATATGTCGTAGTGCAATTGTTACCACTGATGTGCGGTCGACTGTACGGTGCCGCCGAGGCCGCGGCGGGTGCGTACTCGGGCGGCACCGGGCGGCGCGCCATGTGCAGTGAAGTCGCGCCGGCAGCGCCTAGAGTCTAGTCTTGAAAGCCGCCAGTTACGTTACGTCATGAGTGCTGTCAACAGTGACACGCTTGGTTTGTATAAACATTGTTGACAGTGGCGCCTGTACCAGTACTACCAGCGGCCGTCGAGGTGCCTCCGTGCTCGGTGGTGGAGAGTTTTGTCTAACAATAGGATAGTATGGGTTAAGAACAGATGCTTACTTTATATGTTTCAAGCGGCGGCACGAGGTCGAGGTTCTTGATGGTCCGCTCGTGCTGCACGCCGGACACGCGTAGCGGCCGCTCCGCCAGCGGGTTCAGGATCGTCGGCGTCTCACCTGCACAGGGCTTAGTTAGCTTCACAGCTCGTTTTCAGGCACTGAGCAGATGGTGGACAATTTGTTCGCGACGATAGACTGTATGGAAGTCTATGCAATAACGCACACGGACTACACGCCCGCGTCGCGGATCTGTCCGTCTGCTGAGCGTCTCATGGTGTCAACCATCTCAACAAATATATATTTTTTAATTAATTCATAAATAAGATTGTTTAATCGCTGTATTCGGCAAGCTACATGGTGCGCAAGACGCGTGTTTAGATATGAATTTACTGATACAAAATGAGTGTTCAAAACACTTATCGCGTGAGTATATAATATTATTATGTCTGGCAGGTACCTGGCACCGGCGGCGTGATGGGGTAGGTGCTCATGTTGTGGTACAGCTGCAGGAACACGAAGCCGGGCGTCACGCCGCCGCCCGCGCCCGCGCCCGCGCCCGCTGCGCCCGTGGCCCTGCCCGCGGACATACTGATCACGCGCCGGCCATGGCAAAACGAAACCAAACAAAACAAAACACAAAGCGTAAAAAACAAGCCGAGGTTAAACAATATAAGTCACAAATAAAACGAAGAAAAGGATATTACTTTCATTTCATTTGAAATAGCAGATTACTTTAAACTATAAGGATTAAAAGGAAATAACTTAGTTGTAAAGCAAACATTAGTAGGTAACGAATGAAAAGATCATGCACAGTACAATTAGTTCTGCCCCCTTATTCACAAACACTCGATATGCTTCCGTATCGTATCGAACGTTAATCATTGTTATCATAGGAGTCTTCTCAATGCTGTTCACAAGTCCAAAACCCGAAAATTTTGTCAGTTTAAATCAAATAGACGCCCGCTATTCTTCCAACAGCTATTTGCTGTTGAGGGGAAGTCAAATCAGGTTATCGAAATGTCAGGTTTTCGATACGATAGCCTGTCGTATGGTTGTGAATCAGGGCTCTGTAATACTAACTACAACCACGCTCTTTAGTTATAAGCGAGTCAGCAGCCGAACGGTTAGCTTGGCTGCTATATTGTTTCGTAGATATAGATAGGTTTATGGCACTTCAGCACAAACGTGCAATTTCATCAAAGCAGAGAACAAACATCAAGAATCTCAAGATACAAATACTTCAGCTCTAATTATAATTTAAAGTAGGTCGTGTCGTCACGAACGACAGAACTCTATCGGTGCAAGTTATGTTGATATCCTTGTTGCAATGCATGTCATTTCCATTTAAACAAATAAAATTTTTACTCATGTCTAAAATGAGAACAACTAGTTATATTGAGACAGACATAAAGATACTTAAGTCGCTGCGGAAATTAAACTGTATATGTGGAGCATTAAAGTAAGTTTTTGAAGTAACATAAGTTTAGGCTCGCTCGCACCACAAATCAGTATATGTGTTTGGCGCTAAATATATTTAAAACATCACTCTATCTCTGTCATCTTCAAACGATTGACAGAAACATACGATGTTTTAAATAAGGTTAGCGTTAAATGCATGTCATGGTGTGTGGTCCCGGCCGGGTGAGTGTCACCTGTGGCCCAGCGCTCACCTGTGCCTCGCTGGCCCTTTGCAGGGGCGGACATGGTCAGTGGTCCCTCACCTGTGCCTCGCTGGCCCTCTGCAGGGGCGGACATGGTCAGTGGTCCCTCACCTGTGCCTCGCTGGCCCTCTGCAGGGGCGGACATGGTCAGTGGTCCCTCACCTGTGCCTCGCTGGCCCTCTGCAGGGGCGGACATGGTCAGTGGTCCCTCACCTGTGCCTCGCTGGCCCTCTGCAGGGGCGGACATGGTCAGTGGTCCCTCACCTGTGCCTCGCTGGCCCTCTGCAGGGGCGGACATGGTCAGTGGTCCCTCACCTGTGCCTCGCTGGCCCTCTGCAGGGGCGGACATGGTCAGTGGTCCCTCACCTGTGCCTCGCTGGCCCTCTGCAGGGGCGGACATGGTCAGTGGTCCCTCACCTGTGCCTCGCTGGCCCTCTGCAGGGGCGGACATGGTCAGTGGTCCCTCACCTGTGCCTCGCTGGCCCTCTGCAGGGGCGGACATGGTCAGTGGTCCCTCACCTGTGCCTCGCTGGCCCTCTGCAGGGGCGGACATGGTCAGTGGTCCCTCACCTGTGCCTCGCTGGCCCTCTGCAGGGGCGGACATGGTCAGTGGTCCCTCACCTGTGCCTCGCTGGCCCTCTGCAGGGGCGGACATGGTCAGTGGTCCCTCACCTGTGCCTCGCTGGCCCTCTGCAGGGGCGGACATGGTCAGTGGTCCCTCACCTGTGCCTCGCTGGCCCTCTGCAGGGGCGGACATGGTCAGTGGTCCCTCACCTGTGCCTCGCTGGCCCTCTGCAGGGGCGGACATGGTCAGTGGTCCCTCACCTGTGGCGGCGCGTGGGGCTCATGACGGAGATGGTGTTGGAGCGCTTGGAGCGCGCGAGCGGCGGCAGCTCGTCGCGCCCCGACGCGCGCGCACGCGCACTCATGCCCTCCGGCACGGTGCCGTCGCTGGCCGTCTGCAGGAGGCGGACATATTCGGTTACACATACGACTAACTTCTAGTAGTACTCCGACACGAATGACTGTAACGTTATTTTAATATTACTGGATTTGGTTTATAACAAATTGCTTTTCATATAAATTCCATTAATGCGAAAGCGTCAAAGTAGCCCACCGAATTAAAATGCTCTAGATTTTTTTTGCAGCTCATTATTAGGTCATATTAGGTCCTTACACATGAAAATGGCGTTTAATATGGGGAAAGCAAAATGATTTTTTTAAAGTAAATGGAATTATTTATTTAATCAATCAAAGTATGTACCATTGTTATCTACGCACTTTCGCCATTTTATAGGTAGTTCATTGATTCTTTTGCTGAAAAAACTGGAGCAAGAATCAATAAAACCTTTGAAGGCGGTTTTGACTACTTCATCGGAATTGAATTCTTTCCTTGCAAGAAATTGTCCAAATTCCGGAAAAACTTGAAATTGTTGGACCAAGGTCTGGGGAGTATGGTGGGTGTCGGAGACATTCCAATCGCAGCTCCTTTTAATTTAGCGCCCGTCAGTTGTGCAGTGTGTGGTCTAACGTTGTCCTGAAGCAGCAGTGGGCTAGAGATTGTCAACAGTCTCGGTTGTTTAACGACTAGCTTTTTCACCATGGTTTTCAACTGTTGACAATACAGATCTGTCTGGCCAAATCTTAGGAAGCTGTAGTGGATGACACCGACACAGATCTATACCGTCATTTTTTTCTGAGTCAACTTTCGCTTGCGGCAGGATTTGGCCGGTTCTCCTGGGTACATCCATTGTGATGAGCGTTTCTGATTATCGTACAGAATCCATTTTTCATCCCAAGTAACGGTAAGATTCAAAATCCCCTCGTTATTGTGTCGGCTGAGTAATGTAACGCAGCACTCGACGCGTGTTTGTTGGTGTGCTTCACTCAATTCATGCGGTACCCATATGTCGAGCTTTTTCACTTTTCAAATTTGTTTCGAGTGAATTAATAGTAGATTGTTGCATCGAGCGCAAAGTGAGTTAGTAATGCACGAGTGGTATGTAACTAACACGAAATTAACAAACTATATTAATCAATAAAAAATATCTTGATCACATACGCTTACAGAATTGATTTAATCTTTTTTTCTAGGTGAAAGTCACGAAATATAAATTATTTTTTATAAAAAAAAGTATATGAAATACACACGTGGGTGTTCTACGAGTACTCTTGCATTTAAAATGCATTTCTTCATCGATTTATGCGATAAACAGCATAGGGTAATTTTTGAGTGAAATCAAACACTGTGCGCCCCTATTTTATTTGATCCATACATCCAGGGACTCCCTGTATATATAAAATCAATTGTGTGCGTTAGACTCGTAGAAACTCAAAAATGGCTCGACCGATTGTGATGAAGCTTTGGTAAGTTGTTGTGTGCGCGCCGGAAATGGTCCCTAACAAAAACAGTATTAAAACTACGGAACCCTAAAAAGGCATTGCAATGCACTAGCTATTTGAATTCCAAATTAGAATTTGGAACTCTTACCCAAAAACCAGATTTGAGATAAGTGGCCAGTTCGACAAAACGCCCATAACATATGTAAGGGCCTAATTAATATATCGATCAAAATATGATACCCGTAACAAATACGTATTTTGTCAAACATGCTTGGAAATTTGAGCATTATTTTGACAACCTTCTTCGAGATAAATCGAAATTGCTGTACTGGCCAAATATGTACATGCGAGCAGCGGCCGGCAAACGTTGTATGAGAATCCATATGAGTCGTGTTTTGCGGCCAAATAAATTACACACTAAACTCATATCTGTCGTGTAATTTAAAAACGAAACGATCTTTTACTCCGAAACATGGCAACCAAGGAGGTAACTTATCAAGGGTTTTATTTAAATTTTGAACTGGCTTGCAACTAGAAAGGTGTTTATTGAAAAAAAAAACAAATGAACACTTTAACGCGGAAAAAAATATTGTTGTTCGTTATTCGTCATTGATTTTGAAAAATTATTGTATTATAAAAAAAGTTCTGCCAAGGTACTACTTAGTTTTAATTTCCGCGCATTATTTGAGAAAAGTACAAAAACAATTAAATAAGTGGCTACTATTAAATTACAATGATACATGTATTACAATATAATATTATAAGTATTTCACTACCAATAGTATTAACGCATGCATACAATAGTACATTGTACAACTAAGGCATAAAAGAAGCTATTTTACCCCGAGACGTTTATATCCACCCGAGCCGCAGGCGAGGGTGGATAGTTAAGTCGAGGGGTAAAATGGCTCGTTTATGCCTGAGTTATACACTCTGCTTTTCACTTCGATTGCGAGAAAATGTAACAGGCATGAAGTATACAGTACATAATTAATCAAAAATGTTGCATCCATAGCTAATTCCCGCCACCACAGATAATACCGCCACGAAACTTTTTAAAAGTTTTTTTTTTAATTTTCAACATTTGTCATTCGACTTGGGTGCTTCATACTGCCAAAAATGAAAACGTTTCTTTGCCTTTTTAAATAATAAATTACAACTATTTTACCTGATTTTATTAAATTAACGATAGAAAACACGGAAGTGGTATAAATTAAAGAAAATGAAATAAATCACGACTTTAATCTGCGAAGTTTTACTGCGCGTGTGACTGTTGGGCCTGATTACCTTAGTCTCAGAAAAAAAATTACTTTATGCACTAGAACATAAAAAGCGATTTTATGTCGCCTAAGCACAACATAAAGACGGACTTTTAGAGTATGAGAAGTGAAAAGTAAATTTTATTACAGTCCATATTCAATTTCATTTCATGTCACGTCAGAAATAGAATTTAATGTCAATTTAATTCAAAAGATTAGTATTAAAATTTATGTCAGCTTTATAAGAAAATTCGAACTTGGCGGGCTACTTTAACCTCTCCTCCCGCGCTGTACATGTAAGAGAGAGAAGTAATAAAGCAAACGGTGCATACCTTCTGCAGCTGGTGATGGTGGTTGTGCTGCGTCGCGGGCTGCGCGGGCGCGTCGCTGCCTGCACACGCGCGCGGTCTCAGAGCTGCACAGCACGCACACGTCACACACACACACACACACACGCCGCGCGACTGAGCAGCGACACATTACATCGACTACTTCGACACCGGACGGGTTCAGTCGGCCCGTTAGTGTTACAGTGAAGGTTTGGTCGGTAGGTAGTTATGCTTAGTTAGTTATGTCAAAATACACTCAGTGGCATTTGTGACCGAGAACAGGCGCTAAGTAGCTTCTCAAATTGTTTTAAGTGCATCATTTTACATAAGGGTAAGGTGTAAAAATGACTTGAGTTAAAATTTATGCCAGAGCCGTTTCGAACGTTCCCTAGCAATGTAAGTTAAAAAGTTATTTTCTTAATTATAAGCTGCAAACTTTTTTTTTAAGATTTTTTATTGATATGCCACATAGGGCTACGCATAACGCAGGCCGCTTGGGCCTGCATGTTCATTTGGACCACAATTTCTGTTGCTGAGTGTATATCAAAGCTCTCCTCGTGTAACTGCTATTACTGTAACAGTTATTTGGTGCAACAGGAGCCAAGTAAGAGAATGTAACCTGCCGCGCTGTCGCGAGTTGCAGCTCGTTTGCACCGCCTCTAATGCTCTCTACACACCATACTTCCAGACACACTGCTGCAGTGGACGCGCACCTTCTACGAACGTTCATCACAGACAAACCGACGGTATGTTGTCAGTTTGCTACTTGTATAAACGCTCGTAGAAAGTGGTGTAGTCTACATTATTAGTTTTGTTATTTATCTTTACTAAGATGCATCAAAGAGTTTTGTGTATTGTTAATAATTTCGTTTCATCACCACCCTGGGAGCCCTGGGAGCTTCACTCCACCACTACGTCCACCGCTGAGCATAGGCTTCCTCCATCCAGGTGCAACTAGACTGCAGTCGATCGGTGACATCGATCGTGTGGGGCCTTCGATGATGTTCACAGGCGATCAATATCGACAGATCGACGACAATCGACCGCAATCTATTTGTACCATTTAATTCTGCGATTTTATTTTGCTCACATGTCACCTACTCTGATATGTATGAACATTATATTCATGAACCATGTTTCAGGCACATAAATCAGTTTGACTTTGGACAAAATAAGCTGAGAATATTCATCTGAAATGAAATGTTCGTATAGTATGTAACCCTGTGTCGTAACCGCAAGCGAGTGTCGCGCGAGTATGCGATCGTGTAGGTAGGTACATGAATGGTGATTGGTTGCGCGAGTGCGTCATCTATACATAATATTATAAATTTAAGTTTTTAATCATGATCTGGCAGTTTGAGTAATTTACGCGGCCTATACAAATGTCCTTTCTTTGGTATTGTTCGTCAAATCGTTGAGCTCCTCAAGTTCTGAGTTGAGCTGCACGATTGTTGACAAATGCATGTACTGACTGGACAGGTCCGCTCGATCTGTGTGGTTCTTTCCTCAAAAGGCCATTTCAGACAACAATCTACATGATCTTCACATGACCTGACCAAGATTTTGTCTGGACTTTCAAAGAGACTGTGACCTCTGAGTTTGTTTCGGCCTTTCTTCTCAGAATAGTCAGATACGAAACGCCGACCTCATCTAGCTTAAAAAAAATATGATTGACGTGTAAAAGTGTTTGTACAAACCTACGTAGAGAAAATAAATACCTAATTTATCAAAGTCGCTTTTCATGTCTTTACGTTGTTCTTCTAAACAACGTCATGGATTTTGATGCCGTTTATTAAGGAAACTTCGATTTTTCGTCAAATCGTAAAAACAATGCGAAGCAGGGCCGGATCGCTAGTATTAATGTAAATGCGTACTCGCGCGACAGTGGGTCTCGGTTAGGACGCGGGCGGCACACGTACCGGGGTCGGAGTTGTAGGTCAGCAGCAGCGCGTGCGGCGACGTGCCCGACATCTCCTCGGGGATGGCCTCACACGACACGCGCATGTCGCTCTTCTTGGCCGCCTTCTTCGTGGCGTGCATCGACAGCGACGTACTGCTGCTACTGTACCGGGTAATTATACGTATAACTTACGACCCATGCAGCCAACGTGGCAAAAACAAAATGAAAAATCATTTATCCAAATTGGGCTGAAAATCAACTGGTTTATGAACGTCAAAATAACATAAGCCGATCCCCGGCACCCCCGCCCTTTACCACTTCCTAGTGCTATACTTGGCAAGAAGTGGCGCAACAAACTCCCCAGGAGCACAGCTGTCTGTTCAGCTACAAGAACTTGATTCCATACAATAGTAGTAGTATGCAAACAACCTGGTCAAAATAGGCATTCAAGGTTACATTACTTCGCATAAAGCTGAAAATCGGTATGAATGTTGGGAACACCATTACAAATAAATTGTCAAAAGTCCCCATCGATCCGACGTGTGCAAAAGAAATGATTCAAGGTCAAATGTTGCAAAAATCGTTTTTTTTTTGCATTTTCAGCTAAATGAAGTTAAATCATAAAAAAAGGTGAGACAAAATTGTTCATCATGAAATTATCTACAAAAATTGTTATCACACTTGTATCTACCTACAAAATTGTTATCAACTTTTTCAACGTTTTGCATCGCTATATCTCCGAAATGGTGGTTCTTAGGAAAAAAAGTGTTAGAACAATTCTTGTAGATAATTACATGATGAACAATTTTGTCTCACCAGTTTTTATGATAAAACTTACAGTTTATCTGAAAAATGCAAAAATCACGATTTTTGCAACATTTGACCTTGAATCATTTCTTTTGCACACATCGCGCGTCGGATCGATGGGAACTTTTGACAATTTATTTCTAATGGTGTTCCCAACATTCATACCGATTTTCAGCTTTATGCGAAGTAATGTAACCTTGAATGCCTATTTTGACCGGGTTGTTTGCATACTACTACTATTGTATTGTATTCAATGTCAAATGTTGCAAATTTGACCTTGAATAATTTTTTTTCCACACGTCAGATCGATGGGGACTTTTGACAATTTATTTGTAATAGTGTTCCCAACATCAACCAATTTTCAGGTTTATGCGAATTAATGTAACCTTACCCCTATTTTTGAAGCTAACTTGACCGGATTAAAAGTAATTAAAATTACAAAACAAACAAACAAAATATTAAATTATTTGCCACATATCACAATTAACAGTAAATAAACTTATTTTTTTTTAACAGTTGCCCCACATATAGTTATTATATACAATTCGGTGTATGGAGCATGTGCGGAACGTGATTGCATTTCTAAAGGTATTAGTTTTTTTTTGCAACACGATGGCACGTAGCAGTATCGGTCGCAATGTGCTAATATTCCACGTTCTTGATAAACAACGTTGTCTCAACTGTTGTCGAAAAAGGCAGCTAATGGAAGACAGACAGCTACATATACTGACGTGGGCTCGCAGCTAGGCAGCAGGATCATCTCGTCGGGGTCCACGCTGAGGTCGTCGGGCCCGTGGCTCACGAGCGCGTGCGCGGGCGCGGGCGCGGGCGCGGGCGCGGGCGGCGCGCGCGCGGCCACGCTGGCCTTCCACGACGACGACATCTCGGGCGACGAGTTGGAGCGCCGCACCGGGTGGCGGGACTTGCCCTGCAACGAGTCCACGACGATACGTTACACTGCACGCCGTACGGGTTGTAAGAACACCTATCGGATAGCCGTCGTCTCCGCGTCCTGTACGACGAACTGAGTAACGTTGTGCAAAAATAATTGCTAGCGAAGAGACATATTTTTGTTGTGAAAAATCACTGTTTACGGTAGCGCACCCAAAACGTGCTTACAGATGCATGCAGCGGTAAAAAGATCGTGGAGGAGGTATTCACCATGTCTAAGCCCAGGTGGAAGTAAAGCAAGCGGACTGTATTATAAAAAAGTTTACCTAATAGGTGGTTCACAATTATTATAGCAACTATAAGTACTCTAATCAAAAGGTATGTCCGAGCGCGGTCCACAGTGTTTGATTTCACTCAAAAAATTTCCCTATGCTGTTTATCGCATAAGTCGATCAAGAAATGCATTTTAAATGCAAGAGTAGAACACCCACGTGTGTATTTCAAACACTTAAAAAAATATATATATGTAGGAGACGGTTGTCGACTACATTTGTGGGTAGTCAACAGAATTTGTTATGATTTGTTTTCTTATTATTAATTTAAGTGATTTTACTATCAATTATTGTCTATTAATTCGGAACATAATTTATTGAGTACTCAGTGTACGCGCTAATTGATTTTAGCAACTTATTTTGATAGTTGTAACCGATGGTTTTGTTCAAAACAATTGATGACATGTTACTTTGATTTTAAAATGATTTACTTTTTGAAATCACTATTGTTTATTTAAGACAATTATTCTTGTTGAATTATTCGATTACTTTATAATGTGAGTCTTATTAGATTTAGCACATTTTAATGTTTTGTATCAAGTAAACACGATGACGTATTTCCGTACGCCATTTGGACAGAGTTGTTGTGGGGCGAGTGCGTAGTGGGGACAAACCTTTATAACTGAGCGCACTCGTTTGTGCTACACAGTGAGTGACAGTCAGTCAGACAGTCAGTGACAGTCAGTCGGTGTTCGAACTTGACTCCTGACAGAGCACTAGCTCCCGACAAACCTGTCGGTTTACTTGGGTGGCTCTGTCACTATACGAACAGTAATCGATCCTACGATTTGTTCGCAATTACTTTGTTACTGTACATAATTATTTTACTGTGTATCTAGTTGTGTCGTGTACCTACAGTGTGTGATTTGCTAGTGTGATTAATTTGTTCGTGATATTATAATTTGATTTGAACTGCAAACGGTTTTTCTATTGCGCAATAACCAACACTACCCACAGTATGCCCACAGTAATTAATCAAATATGCCTGATGATAACTAGATGCCAATAACCTACTCCTGATCCGACATATATATTATTATATATATATTTTTTTTCGTGACTTTCACCTAGAAAAAAGATTAAATAAATTCTGTAAGCGTATGTGATCAAGATATTTTTTATTGATTAATATATTTTCATAAAGGATCTTTAGGCGCATATTTTCCAGTTTTTTATTTTTGGGGTATCACCTCTGGTTCCCGTGCTATTCATTTATATTCAGTTTTTAGCCGCGTACGCACGAACGAACAAAACATGGTGAACACGAACATATTGGATCGCCACGAACATTTTTGACGAACACAGTGTTATGTTCGTTAGTGGTACGCACGTGCGAACAAAGTGTTCGATGAACGTGTTCACCATGGTTTTGTTCGTTCGTGCGTACGCGGCTTTATGTTTTTATTTTTTTTCTCCCACATAACTCAAAAGACCGGCACTGAAAGATTGCTCCTAATTAGGTCTATCATTGATAAAAAAATCACGTTGCACCATCGCGGCGTTTACGAGTTATCGAATTTCGAAAAATATATCGAATGGCGGCGTCGCATAGTGCGACGCGGCGCGGCGCGGGGAGCGGGAGGCAACGCAACATGGCGGCGTCGCATAGTGCGACGCGGCGCGGCGCGGGGAGCGGGAGGCAACGCAACATGGCGGCGTCGCATAGTGCGACGCGGCGCGGCGCGGGGAGCGGGAGGCAACGCAACATGGCGGCGTCGCATAGTGCGACGCGGCGCGGCGCGGGGAGCGGGAGGCAACGCAACATGGCGGCGTCGCATAGTGCGACGCGGCGCGGCGCGGGGAGCGGGAGGCAACGCAACATGGCGGCGTCGCATAGTGCGACGCGGCGCGGCGCGGGGAGCGGGAGGCAACGCAACATGGCGGCGTCGCATAGTGCGACGCGGCGCGGCGCGGGGAGCGGGAGGCAACGCAACATGGCGGCGTCGCATAGTGCGACGCGGCGCGGCGCGGGGAGCGGGAGGCAACGCAACATGGCGGCGTCGCATAGTGCGACGCGGCGCGGCGCGGGGAGCGGGAGGCAACGCAACATGGCGGCGTCGCATAGTGCGACGCGGCGCGGCGCGGGGAGCGGGAGGCAACGCAACATGGCGGCGTCGCATAGTGCGACGCGGCGCGGCGCGGGGAGCGGGAGGCAACGCAACATGGCGGCGTCGCATAGTGCGACGCGGCGCGGCGCGGGGAGCGGGAGGCAACGCAACATGGCGGCGTCGCATAGTGCGACGCGGCGCGGCGCGGGGAGCGGGAGGCAACGCAACATGGCGGCGTCGCATAGTGCGACGCGGCGCGGCGCGGGGAGCGGGAGGCAACGCAACATGGCGGCGTCGCATAGTGCGACGCGGCGCGGCGCGGGGAGCGGGAGGCAACGCAACATGGCGGCGTCGCATAGTGCGACGCGGCGCGGCGCGGGGAGCGGGAGGCAACGCAACATGGCGGCGTCGCATAGTGCGACGCGGCGCGGCGCGGGGAGCGGGAGGCAACGCAACATGGCGGCGTCGCATAGTGCGACGCGACGCGGCGCGGGGAGCGGGAGGCAACGCAACATGGCGGCGTCGCATAGTGCGACGCGGCGCGGCGCGGGGAGCGGGAGGCAACGCAACATGGCGGCGTCGCATAGTGCGACGCGGCGCGGCGCGGGGAGCGGGAGGCAACGCAACATGGCGGCGTCGCATAGTGCGACGCGGCGCGGCGCGGGGAGCGGGAGGCAACGCAACATGGCGGCGTCGCATAGTGCGACGCGGCGCGGCGCGGGGAGCGGGAGGCAACGCAACATGGCGGCGTCGCATAGTGCGACGCGGCGCGGCGCGGGGAGCGGGAGGCAACGCAACATGGCGGCGTCGCATAGTGCGACGCGGCGCGGCGCGGGGAGCGGGAGGCAACGCAACATGGCGGCGTCGCATAGTGCGACGCGGCGCGGCGCGGGGAGCGGGAGGCAACGCAACATGGCGGCGTCGCATAGTGCGACGCGGCGCGGCGCGGGGAGCGGGAGGCAACGCAACATGGCGGCGTCGCATAGTGCGACGCGACGCGGCGCGGGGAGCGGGAGGCAACGCAACATGGCGGCGTCGCATAGTGCGACGCGGCGCGGCGCGGGGAGCGGGAGGCAACGCAACATGGCGGCGTCGCATAGTGCGACGCGGCGCGGCGCGGGGAGCGGGAGGCAACGCAACATGGCGGCGTCGCATAGTGCGACGCGGCGCGGCGCGGGGAGCGGGAGGCAACGCAACATGGCGGCGTCGCATAGTGCGACGCGGCGCGGCGCGGGGAGCGGGAGGCAACGCAACATGGCGGCGTCGCATAGTGCGACCGCGCTCGGACATACCTTTTGATTAGAGTACTTATAGTTGCTATAATCAAATCAGTCCGGTTGCTTTAGTTCCACCAAAGTTTAGACAGTTAAGTTATAACATTTAAAACTTGTTTCTTGGAACTTTAACCGTCAATATCTTCGTAACCAGAAGGTTCCAAGTACCGGGCACCAAGTACCTGGACCAGTACAAAGAAAATGTCACAATGGCGGGAAGAACAAGTGACTCGGCTTCGATAAGCGTCTTTGTACACCCGTTATAAATAGCGATAGTTAGCCGCACAAGGTCTGCGCAGCATATTGACATGGTGTTTACGCCCTCAGTGGAAGTTATAAGTGCGTTCTAAAATAACGTAACGCAGACAGTACTCACCTCAGGTACAATGAGCAGCATGTCGTCGTCGTCGGTGGTCGAGGACGAGCTCTGTCGCTGCGGGGAGCCCGGGATGTTGATGGGCTGCGTGCTCATCCTACTGCCAGCCACACTGCTGCACAAACAATAACGTTAAACGAGGAGGTCGTCGTCAGATATAGCATAGTTTACAGCGACACCGCGGTTTAAAATAAATGTTGTTTTACATAACCCTTCAAAGTGAAACGCCAGAAGCTAGGTGTACGGTTCTAATTGGTTGTTTCCCACGGAGAAGAGCTGGCAAGAAACTCCACGTTTAGTTATTTTTAAATGATTTTTTCGAATGAACTCTGTGTAAGTTACTTCTGCGGCTGCATGATGCTGTGTGAGTGCGCGTGCTGAGTGTTCCTGTCGCTGCCGACGACGCTGTCGGAGCTAGACTTGTGCAGGTCCTGTCGCGTCGCTGACGACGAGGAGCCGCTTCGGGAGCGCGGCGAGCTGTCTGAACCCTGCGAGCATGTATCATTTTAATACAGGTTGTAAGGATCATATGTGCACAAACTGCTATCATGAATTCACCACATTTTAGACCCAGCAGCATTGAAGTTTTTGCGTCGATTATGAAAGAAAAAACTGCTGTTCCATACAAGAACAATACCTACACGCGCAAAATGTATGGAACAACTGTTTTTAGCTGTATAAGACAACAGTGTTGTTGTACCCAGAGACAGTGTTTTTGGTGAGGATCAAATTCTGTAAAGAAATGATACCGGGTACTTGTCAAATAAAAGGTTTACTTTCTGAAATGATCCACTCCTTGATACAACACAGTGATTCGCGACCCGCTGTCGCAGAACCAAATATCAAACTCAAAGCATTAATAAATTAAACATTTTACAGACACATTTGAATTGTCAAGGACTCGGTCAGTTAGAAACATGACGCTAGTTGCCCATTGCAAAGCGTAGTAGGTTTCTATGGAGAAGTCCAGATACAATGGTCATGTTCTGGGGCGGGGTGGGCTCGCTCACCACGTCGAGGCGCTCGTCGCCCGCGGCGGGGCCCGGCGCGGGGCCCGGCGGGGCGGGGCCCGGCGGGGCGGGGCCGGGTGGGGCGGGGCCGGGCGCGGCCGGCACCAGCAGCGCCGCCACGTCCTGCAGCGGCGACTCCAGCAGGTAATCCCAGTTCATCTGCAACCAGCACATGATCGCCGTTACGAACTACGCTTTATGGTCTGTTCAAAAACTATACAGTAAACAATGTTATCAAATCAATGTTTGTTTTGTGTTTTCATGTTTAGATATCCATACCCATCACGTTTGCGGAGTTTTGCTAGCTAATTTAATTTGCTGAGTTCATAGTTTGTACCTAGCTAAAGTATCCGTCACAAGAAGCTATAAAGGGGTTTGAAGGTTTTGGCCCTAAAATCAGCCGCAATTTTGATTTTTTTTCAGAATAGCGGTGCACAACAAAAGTTATATATTTAGATAGAGGACACTTATACAAACAAAAAATGTAATATAACATAATATCCTAAAGCGTCAGGTTTCGGAGTTATTCACCGAAATACCTATAAGTTGAAAACCACAAGGATTTTTTTGATTTTTTTCCCTCCTGGTAAGCATATTGTACTATTGAGGTAATAGAAACGTTATGAAACCTTTATGGAGAAGAAACAAATGAATAATAGAAATTTTTTAATTAAATAATTAAACACGGCAATTTATAGTTCGTTTTTTAATCCCAAAGACTAATCTGGCAAGTGTAATGTCAAACATCTATACTAAAAAAAAAACGAAAACACAAAAGACTTAAATGTCAGATTAGTCTCTGGGATTAAAAAACGAACTATAAATTACCATGTTTAATTATTTATTTAAAAAATGTCTATTCTTCATTTGTTTCTTGTCCATAAAGGTGTCATAACGTTTCTATTAGGTACCTCAATAGTTCAATATGCTTAACTGGAGGAAAAAAAAACAAAAAAATCCTTGTTGTTTTCGACTTATATTTCGGTGAATAACTCCGAAACCTGACGCTTTAGGATATTATGTTATATTACATTTTTTGTTTGTATAAGTGTCCTCTATCTAAATATATAACTTTTGTTGTGCACCGCGATACTGAAAAAAAAAAACAAAATGGCGGCCGACCTTAGGGCCACCCTCCATACAAAAATCTTCAAACCCCTTTGGAAATAAAGAACTTCTATTAAGTTACGTAGCGAAAATTCAATCAACAACAAATGATCCCAAGTTCAATCAACTCAAAGTAACACGTGTAATACGAAACTAACGAGTAATTTCACTTGGTCGGATTATATTTTAGCAATATAAAGCGCTGTCGTCTAATGAGTGGTACTGGAACGCGTCTGACGGGCCGCTATTTTGAAGCAAGTTCGCGCTGACGCTGTCAATGCTGCAGAATACTCGGAATCGTCACACGACAGTAATTAGATGTGTGATCATGTGTGTGTTAACATAATTAGGTACATTCCGCTAGGCCTAAGCTGAGCTTTGCATTTGTGTGAGTGCACATAGGTAGTGCAGGTGTGACGTTGGCCTAGAGCGCGACGCGTCCTTTGTTTGGTTTAAACCGGTTTATAATGCTTTTTGGCAATCGGCCTGAGGCGCGGTGCGTCCCTCGCGCGACTCAACTCCGCCGCGCACCTTCCACACTTTATCTCTTGTACTGGTAGCAGCGTGACGTGTTTCATTCTTAATATTTTGTTTTTGTATTCGATTTATTAGTGAAATGGCTGCCAACAAGTACACTAGTGACAGCATATCACGATCTAGTTGCTGCACTATTGAGATTCGCTGTCATATTTTGGGGTAACTGCAGTGAGAGAGAAAACATATTTAAGGCCTAAAAACGCTGCCTTAGATCAATGACAGGTCTTAAAAGCACAAAAAGCTGTCAACCTTTATTAAAATCCCTAAAAATTCTTAAATTACCATCTTTGTACATACTAGAAGTGGCCTTATTCGTAAGAGCGAACAAACACCTGTTTACGTCTGCTTTATCACAAACTACCGAAAAACCTCAAGGAATTACCCACCAAAATGTTCAAAAAGCAGTTAACAAAATTATTACTGGATAAGTGCTACTACACAATCAAAGATTTTTTAGAGGACAAAACTTTTAGTAAAAATGCTTCGTATATTAATTAATTTTGTTGACATAATAATTTGTAATTCCGAAGGTTTCTGTTCTATTATTGACTTTATTACTGTCGACATTCTTATTATTGTCATCTCTATATTTTTGACATCTTTGTATTATACACAGTAATGAATTTTAATAGTGATTTGTATTAAATAATAATTTTGCTTTTTGTTAAATTTGACTATTCGTGTACTTTAAACAAATTTTGCACGCCGTAAGGTAAAATGTATTGGGACTCTCCACAAAATAACCATATTATACATATACCTACCTAAAACATAATAAAATTTATTTTTAAAAGTTTTTTGTCTGACTCTACTTTTGGTGACCACTTACACAAATGCAAAGCTCAGCTTAGGGAAGGTTCACATCTGACGGAAGATGCGTCGGGCGTAACATCGATTGCGTCTATTTATTCGCTCGACGCACTAACGCATCATCGGTTGAGTGTGAACGGTCAAGTGTTTTTCTATACATTTGTCTGTTCTGGCGTTACGCGACCGATAATACGCGACGCATCATCCGTCAGATGTGAACCTTCCCTCAGACCTCGCGGACTGTATATCCTTATATAAAAATCATTACAAAACTGTTTTTTTTACTTTGATCCACAGGTTGTAAACCCCTGAATAAGTGTTTAAAAATTTACAGTTTCTCGTGACGGATACTTTATAAGCCTTTTTGTAACATTTTTCATACATTATGGAACGCAATAAATTAATATTATTATGAAACTCGAAGACCTACCGAAAATCGCGGGCAAGACCTGGACTAGACTCGCACAGACCAGGGAGGCATGGCATACAAGGGAGGAGGCCTATACCCAGTATTGAGTCGAACAAGACAGCCGATGATGATGAAACAGCTTGTAGACACTCAAAGAGCTTTTCTAGTGGGCGAGTAGACGTGCGTACCTGGTTCTGCATGCGCATGACCCAGCACACGTCGCCCGTGGGCGCGCGCACGTGGACCTCGGCCCAGTGCGCGCACCAGCACGGGCACTGTCCCGCCGCCGCCAGCTCGCCCACGCGCGACCACGCCGCCTCGTCCGTGTCCTGCGGGACGAGCCAACATCTACTTAGTTGCCCATTGCAAAGCGTAGTAGGCTCCTATGGAGAACGGGCAACAAACTCCATGGACACTCTTTTAAATCTCGGTTACATCATCCATGTTGATATTACATATGCGAGAACGATGTAGGAACACGTGCACGTTCAAAACGCTCAGAGCGAAAATTTAACAAAAAAAGTAATTAAAATAAGCCGAGCTTTTTAAATGATAGCTTTTAAAGTTAAGAGAACACGTTTTTCGAGAACTTTCCATTCAGTTACACCACAAACTGAACTCATTCATTAAACGTCTACACCCCTACCGTGGGTTGAGTTGTGGACCGGGAGCAACGAAAAATTGAACTAAATGAAATTGAAAAGACATTTATATTTGCTAAGGTGCATGTTCGGACAAGTAACAAAGAGTACGTGCAACTCACCACTTCTTTGGAGATCTTCTCGAAGTGCTGTGAGAACTGGTTGAGCACCGCGATCAGCGGGTCGTTCGTCTTGTTGTTTTCCGACGAGTTTTGTCTGAAACCGTTGTATACACAAGTTACTATGTGCCGTGTGGGCTCAGGACTACGTGCTATGTACAAGTGTGGACGTGCTGTGTGGTGGAGATAATTACTGAAATATTAGCATTCAACAATATGGAGCATAATAAAAAATGATGTTACTGCAATAATGTCATATTTTAAATTCATTCTCTAAAACTTACACAAATATTTATTTTACAAGGAAAATAAAACATGCTACTAAGTAGTAAATATCTGATATAAATGATATTAGCGCATACAGTTGGCGCTGCCTATTTTCATGGCATACAATGATCGAAAAAAATCCTAAAAACGCAACAGAAAATGAGGTTCAGAACATTCAGATGACAAAACAGCACCCCTACTGGCAGTCTAGACAAACTCAAAGAGAACAATGCGAGTGGAGCGCTCGGCACCTGGAGGCGCGGCCGCTGGGCAGCGAGTCGGCCTGGCTCAGCGACGAGCTGCTGGTGGCCGCGGAGCCCGAGTGCTGCAGCGAGGGCTTGCTGTAGCTGCACACACGCGGCGGGTCAGGCAGGGCTACTCGAATGTCACGTGCCGTGCGCTACCGCATGTGATCCTTGTCACACTATCTATACTTCAATTCAGAATCATACATGCCATTGCCACCTACATATCTGCTTTATTGATATGTAGGGTAAGTTTATATGTGAGTGATCATTTGTATTAAAAAAGGTCCTAAATACATTGCAATACAATTTAAACTTTGTCGTATATGAGATTGCGCGTGGTTCCGAAACCTGATAAAGATCGGAGATTCTGAATTCAAGGTTACATGATCGAGGGCCGGGAAGGTGACATCTAAGCGACTTCGTTCCGCGAACAACACTCATGAGTATTAAGTATTGTACTACAATTTGGGAATCAATTTTGAAAGCCTTGTAAAGTACAAGCACTGCTACGAAAAGTTTTGATGCATAAAGATTTTGTTACGCAAAGAGACTATTGTACAACCGAAAGAGAAATCATTCTAGTAATCATCATTCGAGTAACCCCAGGTTAGTAAGGAGAGCGAAGCGTTAGTCAAGTACTGGTACTGTAGCATGTAGGCAGGAAGCCAGTCCCGTGGCCACTTGTACGAGTTGCCACACGCTGGTCAAGCAGACCGCTTGAATGTATTGTTGTAACCTTCCGACGACGAACGATGGCTTATTCGGACAAGGGGGACTGATACAGACTGTAGTATCGATGATGGTGAGTCCTCTTCACAGATGTTGAGGGACTGTTATTACATCAATAATTTATTAGCGGGGAGCGACGTTTTGACGCATGTCAATTTTAACAGTCGCCAATCCAAAAACTCGTTGAGTCACCAGTCCTTCAAATATCGCCTGTGTGAAATGTTATGTGGAAATAAATATTGCGAAGCGAATTATAATTTGAAAACTAAGGAAGGTAGCGCCTTTTATTTAGATAATATTGTCAGAGTTTATAAGTATCCCGAATTATCCAAAACTTTGTCAGGCTCAACAATACATTCAACAGTCATCACCGTCGCTTCACCAGTCACTCTCTCACGTGACAGCACGCGGTCGCGGTGACACATCGAGTTTCAGAAACAGTTCGGTTTTGTAGAGCGTCGTCTCTGTCGCACACACATGTGTCTCTCTCTAAAGCTCGATGTGCCATATTTCCGGCCGGACAATGTAGTCCCACAGTGTACTTACCGCTTGACTTCGGGCGGGTTGGCCTGCGCGGGCGCCGGCGTCACTTGCAAATGATTGCTCGGCGCGTGCGCTTGGCTCTCGCTCACTCCGTCGTTCACTTGTACCTGAGAAAGAATAAGTAGTTTGTTGGTTTATTAAAGTTTTGTATTAAAACATTGCAAACAACCATCGACATAAGACACAATAGTCTTTTTAAAACATTGGTAGATGGCGCGCGATCTATAATGAGCATCCTTCCTGCAGACAAGGTCCCGCGTGTCCAATGTCTTCATGTTCACATCACACAAATCGTCTAATCTAAATACCCATTAGGAACGAATACGAACGTCTGTTTGTTGAACACGTGTCCTCATCATTCCCCTGCCCTTATCCCAATTCATTTGGGGTCGGCGCAACATGTCTTTTTCCTCATTCCTCCGCATCGCATGCCCATACCATGCCAACCGACTCCCACACAACTTTCCAGTCACCTCCACCAGTTCCTCTAATATACTCATTTCTTATTCTATCCATTCGCGTAACACCACATATCCCTTCATCTTCCATCGCATTTCATTCATCCCTTTAGTGGCCCAACATTCTGATCCATACAAAACAGCAGGTCTCGCCGTTGTTTTATAAATCTTCCTCTTACGTTTAAGGGGAATGCGGGAATCGCAGATTGTTCCTGTGATTGCGCCATTTCATCCATCTAGTCTTCATTCTGTGCTCAACAGTCCGATCTACTTAGCTATCGCTTTGCACGAGTGAACCGAGATACTGAAAGTCGGAGCAGACCGGGAGAAACGCGCCATCAACCGCTATGGCCCCAGAACTGGAGACCGCCGAAATCACAGAACATTTATTCGGTTTTGGTTCTGCTGATATTCTCCAGCTTCTATTGCCATTTCTACAATCTGCTCTAGATCTCAGATCCATCTTCACCGACAAGAAAAATGTCGTTGGCAAACAGCAAGCACTGGGGTGCCTCTATCTTTATGTCCGACGTCAGAACGTCCACAACCAACAGGAAGAGCTAAGGACTTACAAGCCGACCCTTGGTGCGAGCCTACAGCCACCCTGGACTCGCCGGCGATGCCAGCAGCCGGCCGGACGTAGGGACATGGCACACTTCCCGGACAAACATTTCTCTATCAAGGGCCACCACAACACATTGAATACGTGTCAAATGTGTATTTAAAATTAATACGCAAATGAAAAACCTTACACTGGTAGTTTTGCACAATTTACAGAGAACCTTTATTTTCAGAAACTGTCATTATTTTTGCTTGGTACAACGGAATGTAATCGCATACGTACGGTGACGGGCGCGGAGTTAACGATGGCGCTGTCGTTGGTGTCGCTGGAGACCGACACGCCGTTGTTGGAGGCGCCGCTGCTGTTGCTGCTGTTGTTGCTGGGCACGGTCAGCGGCGGCAGCGGCGACGACACGCTGTCCGCGTGCTGCTTGCACAGGACTGCACATCTGTGAGAAATAACACGTTGTTGTATAAATAAACATTTATAAACAACATTCCGGAAAACTTACGTATTTAATCCACTTGGTGTATGTTGATGATGTTATAAAACTTCCTGTCACTGATGTTTACATAGCAAGTAGTGGTATACGAATCGGTGTGGGGTAGGTACCACAACTAAAAAGTGAACAATAAAAATCATTTACTTATACAAAAAAAAAAAGACTACAAAATAACTTTAAATTTGGAAGTCAGTGTCCAAAAACGAAAACAGAACCAAAGTCACCGACTTTATAACTGAATAGCTTCTGCCCGCGACTTCATCCGGGTGAACATTTTTGTTCCCCCGACCCACCCCGTCGCGTCGCATCGCATCGCCCTTTTGCTTCGTTTACGCTTCGCATTCTTTCCTGACTTTTTTGTTTTCGCTTGCTCCTAAGGCTCCTAGCGTGATGTTAGGCTATAGGTTAACTATAGCCTTCCTCAAAATTTGGGCTATCAAATGCAAAACATTTTTAAAACGCCCGACTTGTAGTTCCCGAGATTAGCGCTTTCAAACAAACTCTTCAGCTTTATTATTGGTATAGATACTGTTTGGTCTTCATTGTCTTTTCGATTGTACGAGGCGAGGTGGAACCTTACGCTAGAACAAACGCAACGAATTCGTTCAATCTCACGTCCACATTTACAGTATGACTACTATGCCCACTGACCGGTCGCAGAGTCCTTGTTTGATAGAGTTCTGCAGACAGCCCGACGTGGTGATGGTGATGAGCTTGTGGCCCACCAGCCACGTCATGGACTGACCGCCGCTGAACAGGAACTCCGCCGTGTCGCTCCTGAAACGAGCACAGGTTTTCATTTTTTTTGTCTATTCGTTAGGGGCAAAAAACAGTAACTTGCTACAGAAACGTTAAACATAAAAAACAAAACACACATCATCGTCCACAGATGTGAGAGCATTCGTACATCTATTGGTTGGCGGTGTTTAGTTTTAAGCCGTTATAGTAAAACAATCAATATAAATAAATCTACCTTAGCTGTAAGTACACATGGGCTGCTGGGCACCGTGCCATTGGTTGCCATGATCACTGGCAGAGTAGTTGATATGAGCGCTAGTTCAGGTGAAAAGTAATAGTAAATATCACGCGTGGTACACATGGTGCGATATCTCCGTGCTTTGGAAAGCACGTTAAGCCGCTGGGCCTGCGCCTGATCTCTCTCCGCGAGTGTTGGGTACGTAACCCAACACTCGCGGACCCATCGGACTAGGAGAGTGAGTGCACCTGAGTCTGCGCACACACTTGTGCACTATAACATCAAACCATCACCTGAAGAACAAGTAAGAAGAAGAAGAGAAAGAGCACTCCACGTGGAAGTACTCACCTGTGCGGCTTGACGCTGCAGGGCGTGGAGGTATAGCGCGCCAGCAGGTCGAGGCAGGTCTCGGTGAGCTCCACGTGGAAGTACTCACCTGTGCGGCTTGACGCTGCAGGGCGTGGAGGTATAGCGCGCCAGCAGGTCGAGGCAGGTCTCGGTGAGCTCCACGTGGAAGTACTCACCTGTGCGGCTTGACGCTGCAGGGCGTGGAGGTATAGCGCGCCAGCAGGTCGAGGCAGGTCTCGGTGAGCTCCACGTGGAAGTACTCACCTGTGCGGCTTGACGCTGCAGGGCGTGGAGGTATAGCGCGCCAGCAGGTCGAGGCAGGTCTCGGTGAGCTCCACGTGGAAGTACTCACCTGTGCGGCTTGACGCTGCAGGGCGTGGAGGTATAGCGCGCCAGCAGGTCGAGGCAGGTCTCGGTGAGCTCCACGTGGAAGTACTCACCTGTGCGGCTTGACGCTGCAGGGCGTGGAGGTATAGCGCGCCAGCAGGTCGAGGCAGGTCTCGGTGAGCTCCACGTGGAAGTACTCACCTGTGCGGCTTGACGCTGCAGGGCGTGGAGGTATAGCGCGCCAGCAGGTCGAGGCAGGTCTCGGTGAGCTCCACGTGGAAGTACTCACCTGTGCGGCTTGACGCTGCAGGGCGTGGAGGTATAGCGCGCCAGCAGGTCGAGGCAGGTCTCGGTGAGCTCCACGTGGAAGTACTCACCTGTGCGGCTTGACGCTGCAGGGCGTGGAGGTATAGCGCGCCAGCAGGTCGAGGCAGGTCTCGGTGAGCTCCACGTGGAAGTACTCACCTGTGCGGCTTGACGCTGCAGGGCGTGGAGGTATAGCGCGCCAGCAGGTCGAGGCAGGTCTCGGTGAGCTCCACGTGGAAGTACTCACCTGTGCGGCTTGACGCTGCAGGGCGTGGAGGTATAGCGCGCCAGCAGGTCGAGGCAGGTCTCGGTGAGCTCCACGTGGAAGTACTCACCTGTGCGGCTTGACGCTGCAGGGCGTGGAGGTATAGCGCGCCAGCAGGTCGAGGCAGGTCTCGGTGAGCTCCACGTGGAAGGCGGCGGAGGCCGAGGCGGAGGCCGAGGTGCCGCCCGAGCGCCCGCCTAGCGGCGCGCGGGACACTGCTTTTGAACCCTAGAGACAACATCTCTGTTTAAAGAGGAAATGAAGAGAATTTAAAAAAACAGGCGAGAGCGTTTCTATGGAGTTTCTATAGAAACGTTCTCGCCTGTTTTTTTTTCTGGTTAACGAATGACCATAAAGCAATAATCTTATACAGAATACATACTCATATGTATTCTGTAAAAGATCATCATCATCTTTTACAGAATACTAAATATTAACTAGTTCTATGTCCCTATGTTTTCCTTTTGCGATCCCTTCTTTTTGCATAATGTTCTTTTTCCTAATATATTTTGGTATAATTTGTTTTAGCATAATAATACTTTGCCATATTTTTTTTGGCATATAGTTTATTTTGGCATAATTATCTTGAAGGCTAATATGTTTTGGCATACATTTAATTCGCATAATACTAAACAACGTCAAGGGCACCCCGAGGATCGGTTTGGTTAGGTTCCTTTAAACCCTGCAGACAGAAATTTCGCGAAAAAAAGTTAGCTGTTCCCTACATTTATGTTCGCATAACTCGTCAAAATGTAGGGAATAGATGATGTTTTTTTGCGATTTCAGGTTTGTTCCCATAGTAAAGGTTGTTCATAATGATGAGTACAATGACCCCTTAAGAGGTTGTGCGTTAATTCAATAACACCCTGTATATCCTTCTTAGGGTGTCCCCACATTTATCGACGCGGAATCGGCTTAAGCCGAGTGCGTATCACCAAACTACTCGACTTATCGCCGGGCTAATAGGCAAACGGCTCGTTTCGCCGTCGATCGGCGTCGCGCCGCGTCGTCCGAGCCGAGCCGATGCGAATGGTATTAGTAATACCCTTATTACGTAGACATAAAGGCTTTTTTGACCGGCGTTAGCCGATTCCGAGTCGATAAATGTGGTGAGACCCTTATTCAGTTTATGAAATATCTTTTAAATTGGTCCAATATTGGAGGAGGAAATAGGCGAGAGCCAAACCTCGAATTATGACTTTTTACTTAGGCTTTTTCAAAAGTCTCTCCGACCGCGTTTGCTCTTAAGAACACAGGTAGATTCGACTGCAGAAAATAATAGATGATGAATATCAACCGATGTAAAATGTGTATTTTTTCACGCCGTGCATTAATAGGCTACTGAAGTCACACGTATCGTATACTATTTTATAGCTCGTGCGACATAAGCCCGCACTTACGTAAAGAATTATCAAAATTGGTTCATTAGTATTTTGAGAAAATCGCGGACATACAAACATACATACGGGTCGAATACAGAACCTCCTTTTTTGAAGTCGGCTAAAAACGTTCAAAATCTAGTCGCAATCACGTCTCAGCGACAATCAATGTCAAAAATTTAGGTAAATTAGAGGTATTTTTTATTAACACAGAAACAGAAATACTATTACTACTATAATAATTCCCCCTCAGGCGTGTGACGACGTGTGCTGCAAGTGTACTACGAATGACTCACCAGACTCGAGCTGCGCTGCCTGTTGGACGAGTCCTCGTTGGCGCTCTGGAAGTGGTTGCTCTTGTACTGCAGCTGCTCCTCGAACGGCATGATGATGTAGTTGTGCAGGCCCTGCGAGCCGGCGAGCGGTCAGTTGGCGACACGACACGGAAATGGGACCGAATACTTTCCTAACCAGAATCTTTTGTAATGGCGATCATACTAATATTATAAACTAGCTATCATGTTCAAATATCGAGATTTTTGTAGTGTAACCTATTAACACTACTTCTGAAATAAATGTTTTCTATTCTATTCTGAATTATTTTAATGATGGTGAAAACCGCATTAAAATCCATAATGCCGTTAAAAGAACTAAGCCGGCACACAGACATACGAAAAGCGACTTTGTTTTATGTTATGTAATGTGCATCGATGCGGAAGTGTGTGTTGGTTTGTTATTCCATAATGTAGCAACGGATCGACCAGGTGTTTTGCGTTGGCATTTTTTCCGGGATCAAAAGTAGCCTTAGGTGTCAACCTAAGGCTACTTTTGATCTCAGAAAAAATGCACGATTCCTGTGAATTCCTGTGACCACGGGAGCAAAACACGGGTAAAAGCTAGTATTATTTTACAAGTATCACTCTTTGTTGGGACAGATTTAATATGAGGCACAGAAATGGCGAATGAAACTCACGTGTATAATAAACCGCACGAAGTTCCTCCTGTAGGACAGCCGGCACTTGAGGAACCAGGCGGCGATGACGTGGTGTGCCAGCGACACCACGTAGTGGTTGTAGCGCGACGGGTTGGTGTAGGGCAGCAGGATCGCGAACACGGACATGTACTGGTCCTCCACGAACGACGCGAACACCTTCGGCAGCCGCGTCAGCGCTACACACTCATGGATATCAGAGGAACATCACGACGGCACGGACAGTCTTCAACCAAACAATGACTCCCACGCGAGCCATCGACGTCAAGCATGGATGCAGTATAATAATTACAAATCAGAAATACAGTACACAATGCAGTACCGTTAAGAAAGCACATGGATGCGAGTGATACAGAAATAAGCGACCAAGAAAATGTAGTAAAACCCCGCGTGCACGACTGTTGCTACGTCAATTAGTCTTATCAACATTCATATATTGGCGACTACACCGAGAAAATCAGTGGTACTCACTGGACAAGAACTCGAGCATGGGACTGGCGATAGCCTTGGTGTCGGAGATCTTGGACAAGTCCAGCAGCACCTCTGGCAGCATCTTCACCATGGTCTCGCGCGTCTCCAGCGTGAAGATGGTCAGCGCGTTGATGTACGGTTGCGGCGTACGGAGCACTGTGGGGGAGACATGATACATTTATAGGTAGCAACTGATGAATGAGTATGGAAATCGGTAAAAGATGTTTATCCTTAGGGTCAGCGGGGCTGGCAAGAGGCTGACGACGCCTATCCTAACTCAGATTGGGGGAAGATCAAATATTGCAATAAGAGAGAAAGGGAACTGCGTTGTACTCACCCATGCCGTACTTGAGCAGACAGCGCACTATCCTCTGCTGCGTCTGCGGCTCGAGGTAGCTGTGGTAGGGCGCCAGCGCGGCCAGCCCGGGCAGCGCCGTGCTGTGGAACTCGGACACTAATAGCTTCTGACCGTTTCCCACTCGGAGGCACTCGGGGAAGTTGAGGCTGCGGTCTGATATCTGTAACACATGAAGTGAATGCTATCAATTTTGCCTTAAAACTATTCATTCCATTCCTTCTCAGGTCCGAACTTTGACTGGAAGCGAAAGGAACAAGAAAGCAAGAGGGCTGGGCCTCGACGCGAGCTCTAACGTAACTAGTGTGTACAGGGCGGCGCCAGTTACCATGGAGCAGAGCGTGGAGGCGAGCATGTCGAGGTCCTGCGCGCGGCGGCCCAGCGCCAGCGCGCGCGCCTGCAGCAGCAGCGGCAGCGCGCGCAGCACGCGGGCCAGCACGGCCGGGCCCTAACGTAACTAGTGTGTACAGGGCGGCGCCAGTTACCATGGAGCAGAGCGTGGAGGCGAGCATGTCGAGGTCCTGCGCGCGGCGGCCCAGCGCCAGCGCGCGCGCCTGCAGCAGCAGCGGCAGCGCGCGCAGCACGCGGGCCAGCACGGCCGGGCCCTAACGTAACTAGTGTGTACAGGGCGGCGCCAGTTACCATGGAGCAGAGCGTGGAGGCGAGCATGTCGAGGTCCTGCGCGCGGCGGCCCAGCGCCAGCGCGCGCGCCTGCAGCAGCAGCGGCAGCGCGCGCAGCACGCGGGCCAGCACGGCCGGGCCCTAACGTAACTAGTGTGTACAGGGCGGCGCCAGTTACCATGGAGCAGAGCGTGGAGGCGAGCATGTCGAGGTCCTGCGCGCGGCGGCCCAGCGCCAGCGCGCGCGCCTGCAGCAGCAGCGGCAGCGCGCGCAGCACGCGGGCCAGCACGGCCGGGCCCTAACGTAACTAGTGTGTACAGGGCGGCGCCAGTTACCATGGAGCAGAGCGTGGAGGCGAGCATGTCGAGGTCCTGCGCGCGGCGGCCCAGCGCCAGCGCGCGCGCCTGCAGCAGCAGCGGCAGCGCGCGCAGCACGCGGGCCAGCACGGCCGGGCCCTAACGTAACTAGTGTGTACAGGGCGGCGCCAGTTACCATGGAGCAGAGCGTGGAGGCGAGCATGTCGAGGTCCTGCGCGCGGCGGCCCAGCGCCAGCGCGCGCGCCTGCAGCAGCAGCGGCAGCGCGCGCAGCACGCGGGCCAGCACGGCCGGGCCCTAACGTAACTAGTGTGTACAGGGCGGCGCCAGTTACCATGGAGCAGAGCGTGGAGGCGAGCATGTCGAGGTCCTGCGCGCGGCGGCCCAGCGCCAGCGCGCGCGCCTGCAGCAGCAGCGGCAGCGCGCGCAGCACGCGGGCCAGCACGGCCGGGCCCTAACGTAACTAGTGTGTACAGGGCGGCGCCAGTTACCATGGAGCAGAGCGTGGAGGCGAGCATGTCGAGGTCCTGCGCGCGGCGGCCCAGCGCCAGCGCGCGCGCCTGCAGCAGCAGCGGCAGCGCGCGCAGCACGCGGGCCAGCACGGCCGGGCCCTAACGTAACTAGTGTGTACAGGGCGGCGCCAGTTACCATGGAGCAGAGCGTGGAGGCGAGCATGTCGAGGTCCTGCGCGCGGCGGCCCAGCGCCAGCGCGCGCGCCTGCAGCAGCAGCGGCAGCGCGCGCAGCACGCGGGCCAGCACGGCCGGGCCCTAACGTAACTAGTGTGTACAGGGCGGCGCCAGTTACCATGGAGCAGAGCGTGGAGGCGAGCATGTCGAGGTCCTGCGCGCGGCGGCCCAGCGCCAGCGCGCGCGCCTGCAGCAGCAGCGGCAGCGCGCGCAGCACGCGGGCCAGCACGGCCGGGCCCTAACGTAACTAGTGTGTACAGGGCGGCGCCAGTTACCATGGAGCAGAGCGTGGAGGCGAGCATGTCGAGGTCCTGCGCGCGGCGGCCCAGCGCCAGCGCGCGCGCCTGCAGCAGCAGCGGCAGCGCGCGCAGCACGCGGGCCAGCACGGCCGGGCCCTAACGTAACTAGTGTGTACAGGGCGGCGCCAGTTACCATGGAGCAGAGCGTGGAGGCGAGCATGTCGAGGTCCTGCGCGCGGCGGCCCAGCGCCAGCGCGCGCGCCTGCAGCAGCAGCGGCAGCGCGCGCAGCACGCGGGCCAGCACGGCCGGGCCCTAACGTAACTAGTGTGTACAGGGCGGCGCCAGTTACCATGGAGCAGAGCGTGGAGGCGAGCATGTCGAGGTCCTGCGCGCGGCGGCCCAGCGCCAGCGCGCGCGCCTGCAGCAGCAGCGGCAGCGCGCGCAGCACGCGGGCCAGCACGGCCGGGCCCTAACGTAACTAGTGTGTACAGGGCGGCGCCAGTTACCATGGAGCAGAGCGTGGAGGCGAGCATGTCGAGGTCCTGCGCGCGGCGGCCCAGCGCCAGCGCGCGCGCCTGCAGCAGCAGCGGCAGCGCGCGCAGCACGCGGGCCAGCACGGCCGGGCCCTAACGTAACTAGTGTGTACAGGGCGGCGCCAGTTACCATGGAGCAGAGCGTGGAGGCGAGCATGTCGAGGTCCTGCGCGCGGCGGCCCAGCGCCAGCGCGCGCGCCTGCAGCAGCAGCGGCAGCGCGCGCAGCACGCGGGCCAGCACGGCCGGGCCCTAACGTAACTAGTGTGTACAGGGCGGCGCCAGTTACCATGGAGCAGAGCGTGGAGGCGAGCATGTCGAGGTCCTGCGCGCGGCGGCCCAGCGCCAGCGCGCGCGCCTGCAGCAGCAGCGGCAGCGCGCGCAGCACGCGGGCCAGCACGGCCGGGCCCTAACGTAACTAGTGTGTACAGGGCGGCGCCAGTTACCATGGAGCAGAGCGTGGAGGCGAGCATGTCGAGGTCCTGCGCGCGGCGGCCCAGCGCCAGCGCGCGCGCCTGCAGCAGCAGCGGCAGCGCGCGCAGCACGCGGGCCAGCACGGCCCAGTCCTTCTCGCGCGTCAGCGCCGTCGCCAGCAGTCGCGCCGCGCGGCCCACGGGTAGCAGGCACGCGCCCTGCGGGAATGGATAGGGCATTAAGTATCTGGATATGGATCGGGACTTTCACCACATGTCGATGACTCGTTCCTGTAAGTTAAATACGATGCGAAGCTAATTAAATAAAGATGTCTTCCCCGTAATTTAAACGCTTAATGCCACAGTAAAATTTTGCGGCTCGGCCATGAGGAAGGGCGAGCACTCGGTGCGCCTGCGCTGTCGTAGCAGAAGTATAGATAGTACCTGCGGCAGGTCCTTGGGCTGCGGCGCGTGCGGGTGGCCGCGCTGGGCGGGCGGCTCGGCCATGAGGAAGGGCGAGCACTCGGTGCGCCTGCGCTGTCGTAGCAGAAGTATAGATAGTACCTGCGGCAGGTCCTTGGGCTGCGGCGCGTGCGGGTGGCCGCGCTGGGCGGGCGGCTCGGCCATGAGGAAGGGCGAGCACTCGGTGCGCCTGCGCTGTCGTAGCAGAAGTATAGATAGTACCTGCGGCAGGTCCTTGGGCTGCGGCGCGTGCGGGTGGCCGCGCTGGGCGGGCGGCTCGGCCATGAGGAAGGGCGAGCACACGGGCCGCACCCGCATGCTGGCCGCGCCGTGCAGCGGTGCGCCTGTGCTGTCGTAGCAGAAGCCCACGCAGTTGAACTGGTTCGCGCGGAGACCGAACAGCATCTCGAATATCTGAGGTGCACACGAACTTACTGAATAAACAAAGTGAAGTGGGAGTACGGGAACGTAAGGTCGCACTCGCAGGTCGAGTCGAGCGACCATCGTCGCAGGGTGCCGGCAGAGCGGGGTGCGAGCAACCGAGAATGCACATGACTTGTGATCAGAGTGGTCTATTATACAACATTATTTTTAGTATATGCGAAACCTGAATATAGGTTGTTTAGAATAAGTAACTGAATCGATTCCAATAATTTTTACCCCATGTTATATTTTGGCCCAAAAATATTTAAAAAAGGTTAAAACTTGGACACCACGAGAGCGACGCGTTCGAGGAGCGACACTAAGTAGGTACAACAATAGGCGCGGCGCGGGCGCACAGCGACCGGGGCGGGGGTGCAGCAACCCCTTCAGTCGCCCGGGTACTACAGGTTGGCGCGCACGTGTCGCGTGGGTCTAACTGCATAATCGCGAGCGCGCGGCCGCCGCGCCGCGGGCCTTACAGTTGTGTTTCGGTTGATCGTGTACCTATCGTATGTAAAAAGTGTCGTGTAACCATGACTTTCTCATACACAAACGTCCAGTACACAGAAACGGTACGTACATTAGCGGTTTGTGGTGATAACGTATCCCTGGCAGTGCGGCGGTACGAGGAGCAATTCGGCATCAGAGTATCGTGGAACACAATGCTTTGCCGTGATGATTAACATTTTTAAACACGCCAAGATGGTTAATTGTAGAAAGTTATTATTTGTACCTACAGCCTGCTGTGGTTAAGTAATGCGATGTTTAACACTTTTCATCCACTTTGAACTTTAAGTGGTTGACATAAGGTGCAACAAATCGCATTGACTACATTGTATCACTTACGGCTTACGAATAAGTAATTACTTATTCGTAGCTTACGGCTGCATTTATTTACGAATAAAGTACATTATAATAACTACCTACACTTGACCATTACGACAGTCCAAAGCCTGCAAGTGTGATGGAAAATGTTATCACCCGTTAATTACAATACAATCGCCCGAACGCACGCGGCGGCGGCGCGGGTGAGCATGTTTTTGTACGGACAAACAGGTAACATAACAAGCTTATAACTTTGTGATTATTCATGATACAGTTTTGAAATTTTGTACATAGATTGTTTACATAAAAATACTAGACACGTGTTTCGGGTTTCGCATATACTAAAAATAATGTTGTATAATTAATTATGAGATTAGCGAGGAGCCATTTCGTCATGCTTTACGAATCGAATAATTCTATATTAGTCAATCAATATAAAAAACGAGTGAATATCAAACAGCTCACCTTTATCCGTATGTCCGGATGGTGCATGAAGAGCGCGTGCCGCCGGTAGTGGCTGTCGAGGTGGTCCAGCAGCACGAGCCAGGCGCGCGCGGCGTGCTGGGCCGGCGCGCCCAGCAGCTTGGCGTGCAGCAGGCTCAGCAGCCCCGCCGCCGCGCGCGACAGGTCCGACACGTCGGCCTCGGCCGGGATGGGCACGTCCGTCACGTACATCTCGAAGGGCCGGTTCAGGATCTGCGCCCGGCGGGAAACGATTACATTTAGTTGGCAGCAGTTCGTGAAACAACAACGTCAAGTGTTTTACCAACCGCAGTCTCAGCTTTACGGTTGCGCCAAAAAAGGTCCATCATTAATGTCAGATATACTGACTGACGCCGGTTCCTAATGAAACATTAGGGACGAGTGCCAGATAAGTATCAAACAGTTTTAACGTAAGTAATACATATTTAAACGTAAATAAAAGAGAGATCAAATATAATTAACTTATTGTACAGATTCTGATGAAAATAATAGTAATTTATTGTACTATTACTTGCAGGTTATGCAATATTTCCCTTCATGGTGATCAAGTGAAACTCCTCATTGCGGTCTCGTTGGCTCGTCGGCATGACCGAGCCAACGGTCTCATGCGGTATTGTGAGCCGACAAGGATGCATGGTTGAGGTTGTTTTTACGTCTTGCATCTGGACGGGCACTCACCTTCTCCAGCAGGTCGATGAGGTCGGTGCAGGCGTCGGAGCTGGACGTGCGTGCCAGCTCGGTGAGCGCGCGCGCGGCCGCAGCACGCAGCGCGCACTCCGCGTCCAGCGCGCACGCGCTCAGCACCGGGATGCCCACCAGCTCGATCAGCTCCTCGCCGTATAGGTACCTGGCAGAGCAGAGTACATTTCTCACAATTAACAAGTTATGGTTGAAAGGTGGAACATTTCTAAAAAAACTTATCTGCAATTCAACCCATTTTGGCAAGTCGACGGGGGTCAAGAATTATTTATTTACTTTATTTTAAAGAAGGCCAACAGACAACAAACCAATGACATAAAGAATGTAATATTAAAACATTGCTAATAACAAGCCTCCACATATAGCTAAGGAAATAGTCGACAAAAAGAAAGTACATACACGATTAATATAATTAGTAAGAGAATAGTAGAAACAAAAAAAATTAACTATCCTTGAAAAATGAGTGTGCCAAAAGCCGTGTTAAGGTCGCCACACTGGTGCAGAACAAATCGACATTAAGGTTTCTAGGAAGCCTATTGAAACTGAGTGCACTTCTTATTGAGAAGATATTCCGCCTATAATTAGTCATTGCAAAAGGTACATTTTATACCGGCCGTTGACGTAATCCCATCAAATTCATCCTCAGAAAATGATGCAGATTAGAAGTATAAAGTTAACAAGCAAATGTTCGTTACATTTCCACTGTATCAGTGGGCGCGGATACCAAGAAGCGGCCGCGTAAGGAATCCTGACCTGTTCCGCTTGATGAAGGCGCAGATAGCCTGCAGCGTGTGCAGCCGCACGGCGCGGCGCGGCTCGTGCCGCACGTACCGCTCGGCCAGCGCCAGCGCCGCACCAGCATCGCCCGCGCCCAGCGCCGCCGCGCGTGCCGACACCAGCCGCGTGGCCGACGCCTCCTGCGGGCGGGAGACTGTGCTAGGGGACTGCGCGGTACGCTAACCTAACGCCGCCGACACCAGCCGCGTGGCCGACGCCTCCTGCGGGCGGGAGACTGTGCTAGGGGACTGCGCGGTACGCTAACCTAACGCCGCCGACACCAGCCGCGTGGCCGACGCCTCCTGCGGGCGGGAGACTGTGCTAGGGGACTGCGCGGTACGCTAACCTAACCTAACGCCGCCGACACCAGCCGCGTGGCCGACGCCTCCTGCGGGCGGGAGACTGTGCTAGGGGACTGCGCGGTACGCTCACCTAACCTAACGCCGCCGACACCAGCCGCGTGGCCGACGCCTCCTGCGGGCGGGAGACTGTGCTAGGGGACTGCGCGGTACGCTAACCTAACGCCGCCGACACCAGCCGCGTGGCCGACGCCTCCTGCGGGCGGGAGACTGTGCTAGGGGACTGCGCGGTACGCTAACCTAACCTAACGCCGCCGACACCAGCCGCGTGGCCGACGCCTCCTGCGGGCGGGAGACTGTGCTAGGGGACTGCGCGGTACGCTAACCTAACCTAACGCCGCCGACACCAGCCGCGTGGCCGACGCCTCCTGCGGGCGGGAGACTGTGCTAGGGGACTGCGCGGTACGCTCACCTAACCTAACGCCGCCGACACCAGCCGCGTGGCCGACGCCTCCTGCGGGCGGGAGACTGTGCTAGGGGACTGCGCGGTACGCTAACCTAACCTAACGCCGCCGACACCAGCCGCGTGGCCGACGCCTCCTGCGGGCGGGAGACTGTGCTAGGGGACTGCGCGGTACGCTCACCTAACGCCGCCGACACCAGCCGCGTGGCCGACGCCTCCTGCGGGCGGGAGACTGTGCTAGGGGACTGCGCGGTACGCTCACCTGACCTAACGCCGCCGACACCAGCCGCGTGGCCGACGCCTCCTGCGGGCGGGAGACTGTGCTAGGGGACTGCGCGGTACGCTCACCTAACCTAACGCCGCCGACACCAGCCGCGTGGCCGACGCCTCCTGCGGGCGGGAGACTGTGCTAGGGGACTGCGCGGTACGCTCACCTAACCTAACGCCGCCGACACCAGCCGCGTGGCCGACGCCTCCTGCGGGCGGGAGACTGTGCTAGGGGACTGCGCGGTACGCTAACCTAACGCCGCCGACACCAGCCGCGTGGCCGACGCCTCCTGCGGGCGGGAGACTGTGCTAGGGGACTGCGCGGTACGCTCACCTAACGCCGCCGACACCAGCCGCGTGGCCGACGCCTCCTGCGGGCGGGAGACTGTGCTAGGGGACTGCGCGGTACGCTAACCTAACGCCGCCGACACCAGCCGCGTGGCCGACGCCTCCTGCGGGCGGGAGACTGTGCTAGGGGACTGCGCGGTACGCTAACCTAACGCCGCCGACACCAGCCGCGTGGCCGACGCCTCCTGCGGGCGGGAGACTGTGCTAGGGGACTGCGCGGTACGCTAACCTAACGCCGCCGACACCAGCCGCGTGGCCGACGCCTCCTGCGGGCGGGAGACTGTGCTAGGGGACTGCGCGGTACGCTAACCTAACGCCGCCGACACCAGCCGCGTGGCCGACGCCTCCTGCGGGCGGGAGACTGTGCTAGGGGACTGCGCGGTACGCTAACCTAACGCCGCCGACACCAGCCGCGTGGCCGACGCCTCCTGCGGGCGGGAGACTGTGCTAGGGGACTGCGCGGTACGCTCACCTAACGCCGCCGACACCAGCCGCGTGGCCGACGCCTCCTGCGGGCGGGAGACTGTGCTAGGGGACTGCGCGGTACGCTAACCTAACGCCGCCGACACCAGCCGCGTGGCCGACGCCTCCTGCGGGCGGGAGACTGTGCTAGGGGACTGCGCGGTACGCTAACCTAACGCCGCCGACACCAGCCGCGTGGCCGACGCCTCCTGCGGGCGGGAGACTGTGCTAGGGGACTGCGCGGTACGCTAACCTAACGCCGCCGACACCAGCCGCGTGGCCGACGCCTCCTGCGGGCGGGAGACTGTGCTAGGGGACTGCGCGGTACGCTCACCTAACCTAACGCCGCCGACACCAGCCGCGTGGCCGACGCCTCCTGCGGGCGGGAGACTGTGCTAGGGGACTGCGCGGTACGCTAACCTAACGCCGCCGACACCAGCCGCGTGGCCGACGCCTCCTGCGGGCGGGAGACTGTGCTAGGGGACTGCGCGGTACGCTAACCTAACGCCGCCGACACCAGCCGCGTGGCCGACGCCTCCTGCGGGCGGGAGACTGTGCTAGGGGACTGCGCGGTACGCTCACCTAACGCCGCCGACACCAGCCGCGTGGCCGACGCCTCCTGCGGGCGGGAGACTGTGCTAGGGGACTGCGCGGTACGCTAACCTAACGCCGCCGACACCAGCCGCGTGGCCGACGCCTCCTGCGGGCGGGAGACTGTGCTAGGGGACTGCGCGGTACGCTAACCTAACGCCGCCGACACCAGCCGCGTGGCCGACGCCTCCTGCGGGCGGGAGACTGTGCTAGGGGACTGCGCGGTACGCTCACCTAACGCCGCCGACACCAGCCGCGTGGCCGACGCCTCCTGCGGGCGGGAGACTGTGCTAGGGGACTGCGCGGTACGCTAACCTAACGCCGCCGACACCAGCCGCGTGGCCGACGCCTCCTGCGGGCGGGAGACTGTGCTAGGGGACTGCGCGGTACGCTAACCTAACGCCGCCGACACCAGCCGCGTGGCCGACGCCTCCTGCGGGCGGGAGACTGTGCTAGGGGACTGCGCGGTACGCTCACCTAACCTAACGCCGCCGACACCAGCCGCGTGGCCGACGCCTCCTGCGGGCGGGAGACTGTGCTAGGGGACTGCGCGGTACGCTAACCTAACGCCGCCGACACCAGCCGCGTGGCCGACGCCTCCTGCGGGCGGGAGACTGTGCTAGGGGACTGCGCGGTACGCTCACCTAACGCCGCCGACACCAGCCGCGTGGCCGACGCCTCCTGCGGGCGGGAGACTGTGCTAGGGGACTGCGCGGTACGCTAACCTAACGCCGCCGACACCAGCCGCGTGGCCGACGCCTCCTGCGGGCGGGAGACTGTGCTAGGGGACTGCGCGGTACGCTAACCTAACGCCGCCGACACCAGCCGCGTGGCCGACGCCTCCTGCGGGCGGGAGACTGTGCTAGGGGACTGCGCGGTACGCTCACCTAACCTAACGCCGCCGACACCAGCCGCGTGGCCGACGCCTCCTGCGGGCGGGAGACTGTGCTAGGGGACTGCGCGGTACGCTAACCTAACGCCGCCGACACCAGCCGCGTGGCCGACGCCTCCTGCGGGCGGGAGACTGTGCTAGGGGACTGCGCGGTACGCTAACCTAACGCCGCCGACACCAGCCGCGTGGCCGACGCCTCCTGCGGGCGGGAGACTGTGCTAGGGGACTGCGCGGTACGCTAACCTAACGCCGCCGACACCAGCCGCGTGGCCGACGCCTCCTGCGGGCGGGAGACTGTGCTAGGGGACTGCGCGGTACGCTCACCTAACCTAACGCCGCCGACACCAGCCGCGTGGCCGACGCCTCCTGCGGGCGGGAGACTGTGCTAGGGGACTGCGCGGTACGCTAACCTAACGCCGCCGACACCAGCCGCGTGGCCGACGCCTCCTGCGGGCGGGAGACTGTGCTAGGGGACTGCGCGGTACGCTAACCTAACCTAACACCACTGTCTGTTCCGAAACTATCTGACGGAACGTAAGCGAGCCTGTTCTGGTAAAATTCTTACACAATCTCTCAATAACGGCGAGGTAAGTAACACACAGATCGGTATTTACAACTTTATAACTCAATTTTCTCAACATTTTTTCCATTTTTTTCTTTTGAAAATAACATTAATATTTTTTAATTGATTTTTTTCAATTAAAACATCTTTAAGGTGATATATATATTTTTTTATGTACTTAAATAATGAAATCAAAGCATAGCACACAGGTACGTTTTTTATAATCTATTTGTTTAAATTTTCATGAGATACTTTTGGCACAGAATATAAATCGTTCCTCACCGGGCGGTCGTGCCCGCAGCAGTCGACGAGGTCCAGCAGCGCGTCCACGTCGCCGTGGTACTGGCCCGCGTCGTGCAGTTGCTCGATGCACGTGATGAGCGCGTGCACGCGGCTGTGGATCAACTCGTTCGGCGGGTCGTAGTTCTCTGACAAACATACATGACCTTGTAGAATACACTTAAACGTCCGCAGATATAATAAAAGTATAAACAAACCGCAATTTTACGTCTCCAGATAATGTGATATGAAATTCAAAATATTTTATTTCACATTAACACTTATTAAACGTCAGAAGCCAGGTGCATGATTCCAAGTGTGTTCCACGGCTCCAAGTTCCAACGGATGGCTATTACAATGTTTTCAAATGACACTATTAATAGCTGTATAGGAGGACAGGACTGCACAGATTAAAAGCGACAAGTTTGAAATGGTCGCGTGATGTGTGAGTTTGCTTACTGTCCTGCAGCAGCACAGCGCGCAGGATGGCCAGCAGCACGTCCCAGGCGGGCTCGCACAGCTCCAGCGGCACGCGCGACACCACGCTCTGCACGCTCACCACTACCTCGAACGTCACCACCGGCTGGTTGCCTTCCAGGGCCTGGCCACATCGGAAACAAGACATTACTAAACTTGTGTATAAATGAACAAAGACATCATTATTGTCTAAACCTCGTAATTGCTATGCCATCCTAGGTACAAGGGCTATTTGTCAAATTATTACAAACAAGCTGACCCGACAGACGTTGTCCTGTAATTTCAAGTTCGTACAAAATCCAACAGAAAAAAGGACATTCAGTTTTTCCCGAATTTGAACAATTTTTGGGAAAGGGGTTTGAAGGTTTTGGCCCTAAAATCAGCCGCCATTTTGATTTTTTTTCAGAATCGCGGCGCACAACAAAAGTTATACACCCTTACTTTTTGATCGTTTTAATCCTTAAAAGGGGTCATTGTACTCATCATTATGAACCACTTTTACTATGGGAACAACCCTAAAATCGTGAAAAAAAAAATCTGTTGATCCATACATTATGTCGAGTTATGCGAACATAAATGTATGGATCAGCAAATTTTTTTTTACGATATCAGGGTTGGTCCCATAGTAAAAGTTGTTCATAATGATGAGTACAATGACCCCTTTTAAGGATTAAAACGATCAAAAAGTAAGGGTGTATATTTAGATAGAGGACACTTATACAAACAAAAAATGTAATATAACATAATATCCTAAAGCATCAGGTTTCGGAGTTATTCACCAAAATATGTCGAAAACAACAAGGATTTTTTTTTCCCTCTAGGTAAGCATATTGAACTATTGAGGTAATAGAAACGTTATGAAACCTTTATGGAGAAGAAAAAAATGAAGAATAGACATTTTTTAAATAAATAATTAAACACCGCAATTTATAGTTCGTTTTTTAATCCCAGAGAATAATCTGACAAGTGTAATGTCAAACTTCTATACTAAAAAAACGAAAACACATAAGACTTAAATGTCATATTAGTCTCTGGGATTAAAAAAACGAACTATAAATTGCCGTGTTTAATTTTTTAGTAAAAAAAAAATCTATTCTTCATTTGTTTCTTCTCCATAAAGGTTTCATAACGTTTCTATTACCTTAATAGTTCAATATGCTTACCTGGAGAAAAAAAAAAAATCCTTGTTGTTTTCGACTTATATTTTGGTGAATAACTCCGAAACCTGACGCTTTAGGATATTATGTTATATTACATTTTTTGTTTGTATAAGTCACCTCTATCTAAATATATAACTTTTGTTGTGCACCGCGATTCTGAAAAAAAATCAAAATGGCGGCCGACCTTAGGGCCACCCTCCATACAAAAATCTTCAAACCCCTTTTCCAATTTTTCTTTCCACAAAATCCTAATTCGGACTATTACGGCGGACTGGAAGGACACGTGTGCGTGCACGTGTGCGGTACAGCAGCGACCATACCTTGAGGAAGGCGGGCAGCACGGCCAGGAAGGACACGTGTGCGTGCACGTGTGCGGTACAGCAGCGACCATACCTTGAGGAAGGCGGGCAGCACGGCCAGGAAGGACACGTGTGCGTGCACGTGTGCGGTACAGCAGCGACCATACCTTGAGGAAGGCGGGCAGCACGGCCAGGAAGGACACGTGTGCGTGCACGTGTGCGGTACAGCAGCGACCATACCTTGAGGAAGGCGGGCAGCACGGCCAGGAAGGACACGCGCAGCGTGGGCACGCGGCGCGGGCCCCACAGCGCCATGTTGATGTAGAACACGGCGCCGCGCATGAGGCCGGCGCGCTCGTCGCCCGCGCCCGCACCCGCGCCCGCGCCCGCGCCCGCGCCCGCGCCCGCACCCGCGCATGCGCCCGCGCCGCGCAGCAGCTCCACCATCTCCTGCAGCGCCGCGTGGCCCATGTCCGCGCCCATCACGTTGCGCATCAGCTGCGGATATTTCGAACATAGCATTATCAAGAACTTAAACGACAAACACAGATATTGTTACTAAGCAAATCAACGCTATGTCTTGCCATCAACAGCGTACAAATATGCTAATTATAATTTCTAATTAATTAGTATTATAAACAATTAAAACATTCATACCATCATAACTAAGACGTTATAATGGAAAGCTGTCGATAACTCCTACAACTCTTCCTTCCAGATGGGGAAAAAAAATAAGTAGAGACCCAGGACTGGCCTTAACCACGGCAGGACCTGCGCCGAGCGGACCGACGACCTGGTCAAAGTAGCCGCAAAGACTTGAACGCAGGCCGCCCAAGACCGGGAATAATTGCAGGCAATCGAGAAGAGCTGTATAAGGGCTGTAGAACAGAGAGCATACCTTCCAACTGTTCTGGCAGTAGTGCTCCAGGTTGACGGTCCGGCACAGCGCGCCCACGAAGGTGCGCAGCGCGGCGCGCGGCAGCAGGGAGTACGACACCACGGCCTCCAGCAGCGACAGGCAGCACTGCACCACGGACACGTCGGCGCAGTACACGCACAGGTGGCACGCGTTACTGGAACACAGCGCACGATCCATAAGCGCTTTAACCCCTCGTCGAACGCAGATCCACGCGAGATACAGTAGAAAAGGGTATAGTCGACACATCGCGCCCTCTATCCATATAAAACAGTTACAATGTGCTCCACAACTTTAAAGAAAACTCAAAAAGGGTGATGGGGAGACCAGGTTCCATAGAAAAAAGTTTTACCTCTTTCATTCAAGACATACCCAAATTAGTAGTCTTTCAATCACAAATAGTATTTAAAAAAACGTTGTAATTGTAATACCTGTTGATTGTTTTTTTGAAGTTGGTTGTTCTTTTTGTATTTTTTTTTATTTTTCACTTTTTAGTTGTACGGTCAGCATCAAAAGTTGATTAACACTTCAGTTTTTTTAATCTTAGTTATTGAGCAAAATATTTGTTCAAAATTCCAGCAGAAGAAATATTTTGAGAATATATACTCTTGGCTATTATGTGAAAAGCTAAAACTCAGTTTATTGAAAAAAGTTGTTGTCAATTTAATAACATGTAAAAATGATAGTGTTAATCGACTTTTGATGCTGACTGTACCTACACCACACAAATTCAATTAACACTAGTGCATAGAAGAATTGAAGACACCGACTCGACTAGAAGAATCATCAAAATTTGCATTGAAATGATGCATGATGAAATGACAATTTATTTATTTATTTATACTCAAAAACAAGTAAGAACAACTCAAAAAATGTTAGTAACAATATTTCTTAACAACTACGTTAGTAAATTTAACCTACACACTTAACCTAACACTGCAATACTGGTTAATGCAAATCCCTGCTACAAGCTCAACACTGATGTGGAAAGCTTGCAGCAGCGATTCACATATAAGCAGTCCAGTCTGCTCGCGATTTCAGGAACAATATTGATCCTCCATAATGACATTTAATTTTAATTTATGACATCATTCAATTTCTTTGACATTCTTTAAATAAGTAAGTGCTGACAATTTTTCGTTTTATTGCAATAACTCCGGACATTTTTTGATTTTCTCACTACACATAATTTATCAAGTTAACTTATCGAGATTGTTCAGTGAGATGATCTAATTTACTAACATATTTTTGATTCATGTAATAACTATATTAATTTATTGTTATAATTATATTGCATGTTACTTCTTTACTGCTTTTGTACGCCCTAGAGGCAAAGCATAGCGCCCTCACCGTATTAACAAATAAGAACGTATAATGTACCTATGTTTTACAATGAATAAATGATTATGATTACACCGCAATATAATGTTGGGGCTGGCCCGCACCCGGCGCACCAGGGAAGCGCATCTTTTTCGTATCGTAGCGTAGAAGCAATCGACACGAGCGTCAGCAAACATCCCTGAAGCGCTACAGAAGCGGAACAGCCCCATCAACACCCGGAACGCATTATTATATTGAATGCGAAGGGCGCTGTACGATTTTTGAGTGTAATCTACCCACAGGCTGCACGTGTAAAACGATGTGCAATATGCACGAAATAGGGTTTTTTTTAACTATTCTAGAACAACGCGCAAACCTGCGAGCGATCATATTAGCTCTCACCGACAGCGCCCTTCTTTCTCTTTCAATATCATCATCATCTCTGAGGTCAGCGGTCAAGATATGTGCCAAGTATTTGCGATACCCCATTCAACTTTACCGGGGGCATAGTATCAGAACATCGACCGCTGACACCAATACAATGATGATATACAATGATGATGAGATGCAGTACATTTATGCATATAACTTCGTATATAACAATAATTACCTAATGTATTATATACTAAAACCTTCCTGAAAGTATGTAGATCACATTCATGAAATAATTATCAAAATCGGTTCATTAGTTTTTGAGAAAATCGTGGACATACATACAGGTCGAATACAGAACCTCCTTTTTTTGAAGTCGGTTAGAAACTAGTTAAATTAGAAAGTAATTTCTGGAAGTTTTCGTCAAAGTATGAGATGTGTCATTGGAGGATGTCTACTGTTCATTTGTTTCGATCGCTATAAAGATCATCGCGACAGAATCGCCGAGTTGTTAGTGCGATAGTTTTGTACCGTCTGACACGATATGGACTAAATCACAAAGACACTGACAACAGGACATAGCCACGCCCACAACTCCGACAAACAACATGTTGTATTTGAAGGAACTGAATAACCAAATAAGTAAGTATATATGTATGAATGTTTGGCTACGGAGAAATTAACGATACCTTGATGACATGACAAGCTACCTTAAATTAGCTGCCATGTGAAAATGTATATACAAGTATCCTGTTTATTTAAAACAAGGATTGTTATGGAAGGATATAATTGAATAACTAAATATCGAAGATGGAGGTATTGTAAATAAACAGCTGAGTGTGTTGTGTACTGTGTCGGTGTGCATTGAGTGTTCACAATACTGATACTAAGCAGGTGTTTACTATCTCTCTCCATTATATGCTTGGAAGACAGTATTCCTTGAGATTGGAATCATGGGCCAATAATTATTAAAAGAAATTGTACGGAAGTCAACAGGCTTTTGTCATAGTCATGGACACAGCCAGAACAAGTTTCTAGCTGTAAATTATTTTCTTAGAGGTTCACAGAACAGCTGACTCAAGTTCACTTGAATAAGGTTGTAATGCATCTTACTACAAATAATTTTGGATAAATACAACATTGTATGGTACTACTAGCTGCGCCCCGCGGTTTCACCTGCGTAAGTGTCGATCCCGTGGGAATATCGGGATAAAAAGTAGCCTATATGTTAATCCAGGGTTTCAACTACCTCCATACAAAATTTTATCAAAATTGGGACAGCCGTTTGAGCGTGAATAAGTAAGAAACATATAAACACACACACAGTGAGATATAGTGTGATAGCATGATTGAAACTTATTAATACTTACTTAACAATTCCATGAACAATCTGCTCATCTAAGTATGTGGCGTTGTACTTGACCACGTTGATGATGAGTTGCAGGAACTCCACCAGCTGCGCTGGCGGCTGAATCTGCGGCAGCCACTCCAGCAGGAACGGACCGATCTGGAACCAACACATGACATTGTTGCAATTACTATGTAAGGGACATGAAATAATGTTGCAAAGTGCTAGTAGTAGTATTGATATGATTCACTTAAGGATACATGAAACCGTCAAAATATAATGTGTTAACAGAATCTGCATTCATTTATGAGAAATTGAGTAAATTAAAACATCTAAAATATCACAAAACATCTGTTCAGCTATTTTTATGATTATGAATGATAACAAACATGCTTGCAAGACGATTTGCACATTGTTCCAAGCAAGTGAAAGCAATACTTTTTGAGGCCTACTGCCGGGTGTTCTACACCAGCCAACTTTGGTACCAGTACACGAGTAGAGCTTACAACTCACTTCGTGTACAGTACAACAACGCCTTCCGGGGCATGTTTAAAGGTATGATTCCGATCTCGGCAGCACGCAGCAGTGCTGCCGCAGCACTGCTGGTCCCCATATATTCTCTATAGGAATGTCGCGCAGCATTGCCGCCGTGCTCGGAATGTAATCTCATATGAACCCATAGAAAATGTATGAGGACCAGTAGTGCTGCGACCGCACTGCAGCGGCAGCACTGCTGCGTGCTGCCGAGATCGGAATCATACCTTAACCTGCGTTGGCGGTGTAGCGCGTCTGGCATGTTCTTTCAAAACGAGTGGGCGACTTCTTTTCCGTTCTGAGAAGGACGATAGCTTCATTTTGAACACGGTTATTCAATTGTAAAAATAATATTGTAACCACCGTATTCCGCACAATTTTCGTGACTAGAACCGAATTGTTCAATCTCAGCATTGACTACGATGTAATCAAGTGATGATAACAATGACGAATTAATATAATTTTGTAATATTATGTGTAAGCATGCATAATTTCCATACTTAATGCTTATTTATGATATGACATGTAGTCACTATGGGTGAAATGTATGTGTATGTACAATGCCTGAAATAAAATGATTTATTATTATTATTTATATGAATTTATATATCTCGGGACCATGGGGTCCCGGTCCTTTGGAGGGCGTACGAGGGGCCGAAGCCAACTCGCAGAGGCTCCTTAGGAAATTTTAATGAAAAGCTGCACCAATTGACGATTATCCCTGTATGCACTCTATGCAAGTGCACCCAAGGATAACCCCTGGTTGGTGTAGGATTATTGTATGATATGAAAAAATAAAAAGTTGGTCTATGGGTTTGAGTGGCTGAAGTGGACTGGTTACCAAGAACTATGGAAAAACTATGACCCCTGCTTGATCATTGTTTTATATATACACGGATAAAATGGCAGGGGGTGACTTGCACACTCAATAATGGGACCCTGGAAATGGTCGCTAGCACATAGTGACGTAGCGACGAGGTGGCAACACGTCCTGAGGTGCTTATGAGGAGTGGAGAGATATTCCACGGCTATCAGGACAATCCCGGAAGTACGGTCAAGATCCCTACCAGCATCTTACTGGAATACATCCTTCCTCGGAGCATGTCTTTGCTCTTGTGAATCTCCACTCAAGCCGGCCAATAAAGGCAAGAATGAGGTGGGAACTCTATTCCTCGTCATTTTTCACTCCAGCCGGCCAATAAAGGCAAGCCAAAGGTGAGGAACAAGACTTCTCCCGGGAGATAGGGTCCGTGGGGTCGCTACTGCCCAACAGCTCGCCACGTGCTGCCCTGCGGGTTCCTATATCTCTCTTGGTCTGGCTCCTCACCTTAGACCTGTTCCGGCAAAGTAAACTCTTCTGGCACAGGCCTAGAGTTCGGAGCGCGCAAGCCCCACCACGACGTCAATGTAGAGATACAGCGATGGGTTATTATTATTTCCTTTATTTCATTATGTACATATAAATTATATTTTTAAATATTAGTATAAAAAATATATAAAAACATTTAAAAATATAAAAAATAGTAGCCCACCGGTATCGGGAACAGGGTCCAAGCTACCGGCGGTCAGGGCTCCAGAGAGAGGAACCTCCTGACAATGCGAGCCGTGTCCAGAAGTACCGCTTTCTGAATCAAGCCCTTGATCCAGCTGCCCAACGTGAGCCTCCTCAGGTGTTGGTCGAGGCTCTTGGCAATCAATCCATTGGCTGTGACGACTATCGGCACAATGATTGCTGAGTCAACATCCCACATGTCGACAACCTCGCGAGCCAAGTCAAGATACTTGATTTGTTTATCTTTCTCAGCTTTCACGAGGTTCTCATCATGCGGGACGGTTATGTCAACAATCATTGCGCGCCGCTCTAATCGATCCATCACCACTATATCAGGCTTATTGGCAACAATAGTCCTGTCAGTGATGATGGATCGATCCCAGTACAATGTGATATTTCCATTTTCGAGAACTGGGTCGGGCACATACCTGTAGTATGGCACCTCCGATTCCACAAGGCTGTATTTCAGAGCAAGTTGCTGATGGATTATCCTGGCTACAAGGTTGTGTCTATGCAAGTATTCTCCGTTAGCTAGACGAGAACACTCGGAGATAATATGCCTGATTGATTCTCCCGGTCGGTGGCATGCCCGACAGATGTCAACCGTGCCGTCTTTCACAATAAATCTCCGGTAATTGTTCGTCATCACAACTTCGTCCATAATTGCACAAACAAAACCTTCGGTTTCTCCAAAGAGATCACCGCAACGTAGCCAGGCTACGGACGCTAGTAGGTCTACATCGGGGCCATGAAGAGCCCGGAAAAAGCGTCCGTGAAGCTCCTTACTCTGCCATACCTCCATGCGATCATTAGTGTCAAGCAGTACTGGTTTGCGCCAGTTCTCTTTAGCCAAGGAGAGCAGGGTGAGGCCCTTGTCCACTATGACTACATCTCGATGCATCCCCACGTCGGTTTCTTGGAAGTATTCCCTGAGATTGCATATCTCGCGATTGTGGAGGGTCTTAGCGTTTAAAAACCCTCGACCCCCACACTTTCGCGGGATATAATATTATTATTATTATAATAGATCCATAAATGGCTGCAACATCAAGTGTTCACTCTTGTAGTGCCCAAGCTTGCATACATTGTTACTTGTCAGGAACGAATTAATGCCACTCATGCTGTGAATAATATGGTTGACTACTGGACCCAAGGAATTTGGGAATTCATGAAGATGGTACATCTTCATGAATGGAAAATACAGTGTGGAGATTTGGTTATCACATTCATTGGAACCACGTATTCTACATTAATTCATATTTAACAACATTAAACTTTTATTTGGTAACACTACCATAAAGTTTGTGTTGAATTGTTGAGAACTATCGCCCCGCGCGTGTCTTGTACCTATCAAGGGTGGTTTATTTCATGCTATTTATTTTGTTTGAAAAATTCAGCTTTCTATTTTTAGTAAAATTGTTTATTTTATATATTTAACTGACTGATAACAATTTGTAATAACTACTGTACTATTTAATTTGATAACCTAATAGCCACTCTGTATAATAGGGCAAGTAAAACAATAGGGTTAACACAAGAATATGCACCGTTGATGTGATGAATGTCTGCTATCACCAAGTAGTCTATTGAGTATGATCATTACAATTGTATCATTACTAATCCACACTAGCCCTGTATTTATTTGCTTCACTTCACTGTGTTTGATTTTCTATTAGACTGATGTGCACAATAGAGATGTTGGGGAGCTAATCTTCTTCTAGTTTGTGTTGTTGGCACAACAGTAACAATTATTCAAATTTTATTTTAGAGAAGATCAAACTACTGACTGACCTCTTCTTCAAAGCAGTTGATATTCTTCCCAGTGTTGGTCAGTGTGTGCAGTAACTTGAAGCGTAGCTGTGTGTCCTCGGGCGGGTGGCGGGTGTGTGTTTCTCGCAGGTAGTGGAACAGGATGGTGCGCATGATCTGCAGGTAGTCCGCCTGCCCCTCGGCCAGGCACCGCAGGAACCACAGCGCGGCGTGCCGAGCCTCCACATTACTCTCTTCTAGCAGATCTCTTGTTAATGACCAAAGCTTTTCAACTCCACCCTAGTGACAGTCAATGTTTTAATAGGTTTTTTAACATGATAAATTATGGTTTTGTTAATGTAGTGTAGTAAACTTGTACAGAGGCAGATGTGTTAGAAAACAAACAAAGACTTGTTTTACAACAAATAAATCAAAATCAAAAGTTATTTATTCAAACTAGGCTGAGAATCAGCATTTTTCGAACGTCAAAATTACAAAAGACAGTCCCCCAAAACGCCCGCCCTTCACCACTTCCTAGTGCTTTCGCTGGGGAGAAGAAGTGGCGGAACAAACTCCCCAGCAGCACAGCTGTCTGTTCAGTTAGAAAATAATTGATTTTATACAATACTAAGCATTTGTGTAAATAAATACAAATGGCTGTGTTCATAGATGTGGACGATGTACTACTTTATGCTTATGATATTTAATTGTAATGTCTTTTTCACTATCTTTTTCTAATACTAGAGGTGTAGGTTACGTCAGAATGGTTCTGGTTTAAGGTGAAAAATTTTAGAAAAAGTGTCTAATTTTGTGAGTTACCATTACAAAAGACCAGATACAAATTAATAGAGAACTCAATTCATCACAACAGCATACTGTATCAATGTTTCCTCATAAACTACATCCTATCATCATCTAATATCATGGTCGAAGTAATATCCAACATAAACAGCTGTTCTTACAAAAGTGAAAGAAAGTTGTAAATAAATTGTATCATATCAAAACAAACAATTCACCAAGATATTTATCATCAGATACTTAATGAAAATGATAAAACATTTTTATGTTAGCTCTGCTTGACAATAAAACAATGTGAAAGTAATGCACCCAACAAAGGAGTTTAAATCATAGAGAAAGGAAAGAAATTGAATTGTAATGTTGCATCAGAACGTATTTATGAGGGTACTAAAATAATAAGTATGGGGTGTGGGCTCACCTCCTGCACGCGGACATGAATCGCCTTCTCGCCGAGCTCCTTGAGCGCGCGCAGGCGGCGGTGCAGCGGCGTGTCGGCGCTCAGCTCGCGCTCCACCTCGCCGCTCACCACCAGCTCGTTGCGCGCCGGCAGCGGCGCTGCACACAACCAGAACATGCACTTGTGACCGCCCCGTAGAGCACACAGCCCACACGTCATCTCACCCAACAGAAACAGTCCCAATACTCACCCGATGCACCCTTTTTGAAGAGCACTTTCAACTTGTCTTGCAGCGACCTGTCTCTCGAACTCATTTTACAGCGATGCCGGTATTGGTTTTCGTTTGTATTTACGCTAAGGCTTACGGCTAGGCGCGGCGATTACCTATTACTTTGATATTGCGAATAAAAAGACATATTTATTAGAAAATATTCTCACTACCGCTCCTGCTTTGCTATTCACCATTTGACAGCTTCCCAACCAAAGTACTTGTACAGCTGACAGGCGGCCATTCAGTTCAAGATTCCGAACGAAAGGGAGCAAACGTTAAAATACACTACATTACTTATGCATTACTTTAAAAATCCCTCCAAACACTATTAACAAAATATAAAATAAAGGACATTTTCCTAGTCATTGGCAATTTTCACGACTAATGTTGTTAATTTGAGCTTGGAATACGAGCCTTTTAGCACATAGAATAACGTATTACATTTTTCCACAGTGATGTTTTTGGGATATTGATGTTATCTAGGTTTTAATTGTGTTTTTACCTTAATACTTTTTACAAAATTATTTTGTGGTATTAAAGTAGTACGACAAAATATTGTCTGATTTGTGCAATAGATGGCGTTATCAGTCCCTGCCCACAAAGCAACTGGGTAAAATTATATTATGTATTTTGAACCTATCTACTATTAAACATGACTTCGATTTAAGTGGTCACCTGTTTTTTCGCTTAACTGTGTTTTACAGTTACATAAATAAATTGGGATAAGGGCAGGAGAATGACATTTATACTTCGAATAATAAACGCATAAATACTCGTAATTAGAGATTAAGTAATGTTTTCTGTAACAATAGAAAAAAAGTTGACTCAGTAAGTGGCTACAGCCTAATAAACTAATCATTTGATATCGGAAAAGCTTAGTTTTGCTTTGGTTTCTCATCACATTGTGCAGATTCGTAAGGTAGAGAAACACTACGAAGTTTCAACTTTAAAAAGTACAAGTTTGCTATTTACTCTGCTCTGAGCGCTTGGTTTGGATTGCTCACCACAAAGCCTGCTCACATTTTGCTAAGTCTAGCTGGTTTATTTTTTAGGATTCCATACCTCAAAAGGAAAAAACGGAACCCTTATAGGATCACTTTTTGTCCGTCCGTCCGTCTGTCTGTCTGTCATGATCCTTTTTCTCAGGAACGCGTAGAGGTATCAAGCTGGAATTTATGTATATAAAATACTCAGGTCTACTGTCGCTTGGAGCTGTGAAAAAAACAAACTTCTAAGCCAACGCAATTAAAAGATACAGCCGTTTATGCCGCTTTCTACACTCGCAAGGGAATCAAGACCTACAGGCGATCACTATAAGTTTTGAGCGGTGACGCCATCTGTGAGCCGACATGCAAACGGCCTCGAGGCACTTGTGGCGCGTAGGTATAGTTTAACAGATGCACAGTATATTTTTTGACCTCATTTTGGGACAGCTTATTTTTATTAGCTCATTGTATGAAGAAACATGTTACAAATGCTAGACTAAAACTCCTACCAGCCTAGCTATTATAGTTTTTGCAAAAATGCAATTTTATTCCGGAATCCCGGAATGTCAAGTTTAGCGATTTCATTTTTTTTCTTATAAACTACGTATATAATGCTTTACATTCCTTTGCAGCCTGAAAGCTTTACCCTAAGACTAGATTAAGACCCAATCAGGAGTAGGCTAGGGCTTTTAAATTTTATGATAATGGCGAATATTTCAAAATCTTATTTATTTTTTTCTGACTTATGTTTTCCATGTTTGCAAGTTTTTTTGGTCTCAAACTGTAGCAACACATATGGACTTTTCAGTAGGCGACAACGTTGAATAAAACGTATGCCTTTACCAACTTTAGTCATAGAAATATTGAGACCATTTCAATTCAACGACGACAATGACGTTCAAACTGACGGTGAAGATAGCGTGGAATGCAATGTAACCAATGAAAATGAGTTCACATCTATTCTGACAAACGAATATAGCGTATTTTTAGCAGAAGATGAAAATTAAATCAATTGTTATTTTATTCTAATTTAGTCGAATCCCGGAATTCCCGGGATTATATTTCTCCGAAAGTCCGCCAGATTTTCAGTTGTTTTTTTTTGCGTTTGTAGTCCATATGTGTGGCTACAGTTTGAGACCAAAAAAACTTGCAAACATGGAATACATAAGTCAGAAAAAAATAAATAAGATTTTGAAATATTCGCCATTATCTTAAAATTTAAAAGCCCTAGCCTATGGAGAAAAACACTCCACTTATGGACATTCTTTTAAATCCCGAACACACCGGTGTACCTACGTCTCCCGCCTACACTAGTACCTACACCACTAAGGCGGAGGACATCGTGATCGTGGAGTACGTGCGCCAGAAGAGAAGGTACACGCCGACGGTGCAATTATGGGAGTCGCACTGCAATGTCAACTTCAAGGCATTCGTGGTGCGCGTGCCGAATTGCTATCTGCCCGTCGTCATGGAAGAAGACTTCTCGCCGCAGGACGTGGTGTTCCGTCGCTTCCGCGGACAAGTACCTACCATAGAAATGCACAAGAGTTAGCTAGTGAAGTACTATTGTATAATAATATAAATATGTATGTTTAGGTTAAGGTATTTATGTTTGAGCGTTCGTCGCCTGAAATAAAAGTATTGTCACAAAACATTGATTACATCATTCAAGTTCAAATTATACAGGTGAGAACAGTGTTTAAAAGCGCCCATAGTAAACCATTAAACAAAGATATAGTACAATAAGCCATATAAGCTAAGTATGCATACACACGAGCGACACGTCAACAACGATAGAGCCAACTGCAGCCGACGACCCCCATCGACGCGCGTCGTCTCTTGTCGTGTGTGTACACAGTCCCAAGTGACGGCGCCCGCTCACGAACACTATGCACAGATCCTGCACCGTTAATTACCTTAACCATTTTGAAGGGAACCGATCAACCGAATAACCGAACACATGCTCCACCATCAGCGAGATATTTCGGTTGGGCATGACTTAATTACTCTCAACTGCCAGGGCACATTGAAGTCAATGAAAGACGTACCCAGTAAATGGTAGCTTTGAAATATGTAAGACCTACATAGTACTCACACCAGCGCTATATCTATACAATGCAAAGAAGTCTTACAATCTTCGTCGGCAGCGTCAACATGTCTTACATGACATACATAGTTCTAATATTACCTACATCTGTTCAGATTTTTGAATAAGTAATATAGATATTTTTGTTACGTACCTACTCAATGATGATTTCAATATCTGACTTTCGTCACTGACCTAGCTAGGTGTCAAACCCATGCCCAATACAAACCAACGGTGGCTATTAGGGCTTTATAAGTAGTACCTACTTACACTTGACCCGGGACTGTGGGGGGAGGCGTCGCTTCAGCTCCTGTGAAGCCTTTATTCAGTTACCGTACCCCACATTTTTCTTAAACCTATTGCGTGACGCCACATTTCTCTATCCGAGCAAATTAATGTCGAGTATAAAAAATGCGTGTACAGCGTGTCGAAGGTAGACTATCAAGCCCGTACATAATAGTGCGGGTAACCCTCAGGCTCAGGTGATGTAGGAGGGTTTAATCTGCCCTGCCGTGACGAGGGTCGACAATTTGCTGGCACCTGTGACACCGGCGCACGGTAGCCGACGCGCCCCGTCAACCGACCTGAATACTTGCGTCATGTCAATTTATACTGAAAGAATTACAACACACTTGTATTCAAATATGGCGGCTCTTCGGCCACCTTGTTGTTACGAGTCGGGGATGAATGTTACGCTCACAGTGACAGCTAAGATACCTAATGTTATTGTCACAGAGCATAACCTTTTAGTTATTGTTCTGCAATAGTAGTGCGATCGCGTTGTGTTTGGTATTTAGAATAGCTATAGTTAGGCTTTATATTATATTACGCGAGTATGTAAGTACCTAAATATTTATATTTTCAGAATGATATTTTTTGGAACAATAATTGTCCAGTAAGGCCTTACCTTTATACCCTACCTAGTTTAGTACCTTACTACCTACCTACAGCAACTCGTCGCCACGCTGCCGCGCTGGAGCATTTCTGATCGCAATCTAAGTAGGTAGTAAAACATCATAGTTTATCGAAAGTAGGGAATTATATTTTCGGATAGCTTCTATGATTTTCTCCATCATACGAGTATTACCTTGGCAACACGTACCCACTACCCAACTGGCTCGGGTCGCTACAAGCGTGAAATTCAACAGCTACAGGGTGTTGATACTTCGCATCATCAATCACCGCTAAAACAAACGACCGATAGACTTAAGAGGGCGCCGACCATAGTCGACAGCACAGTGGCGCCCTCATCGTTTTTTAGGTTACATCTTTTATTTTAGAATGAAAATGCAGAAAACCACAAAACATCAAAATAATCATAATCATTAAAACGGATAGTAGTGGCCACTTTTATCCGTTTTAATGATTATAATAAAACTAAACAATGTAAAACTACCGTTTGCAACAATACTAACGTACAATCTTGTGGAGCACAACTTATCGTGCTTATTTTCTGCATTTTCATTCTAAAATAAAAGATATAACCTAAAAAACGATGAGGGCGCCACTGTGCGGTCGACTATGGTCGGTGCCCCCTTAAGCCTCGTGTATAGGTAGGAACGTAGGGTTTATAGAAAAAAAAAATACGGTACTTTCGTATATTTTTACCGTATTATCGACTTAAAAAAAAGAGGTTATCAATTCGACACGTAAATAGGTATGTAATATTATTGGAACTGCATTATATTCACATATGACAATCTATTAAGGCTTCCAAACAAATATACAAAATGTTATAGATGTATGTATGTATGTATGTATGTTTGTCCACGCATTTCTCCGCAACTATTAATCGGATCGTGACCATTTTTTTATTGGCTTAGATTTACTTCACTTAGGGAACAGTGCAAGTTTAATTAAAATCGATTCAGTAATTTTCAAGATATGGACTAATACGTGTAAATGTGATGGCCTGGCTTAAATTCCCAACTGGCAAAAACATGTGCTACAATAGTCGAGACCGCGTTTCTGTTTCAGCGCATAGTTCAATAAGGTAGATGTAATATGTCGAATAAATAAAAAACAACCGACTTAAAAAAGCACAATTTTTTTTTAAATCGGTTTTTTTTTTGTAAAAAAGTTTTTTTTTTCACTTTTTAGCTGTACCTACCTACCCCACACAAATTCAATTAAGACTTTTATTGCATTGAAGAATTGAAGACACCAACTAGAAGAATCATCAAAATTCGCATAGAAATGCCGAAGTTTCAGTACATTAATGCAAATAACTTCGTACATAAGAATAATTACCTAATGTATTACATACTAAAACCCTCCTGAAAGTATGTAGATCACATTAATGAATGAATAATAATGATTCTAGTATCTGGCAGTATGATCTAACAATGATTGTAATTCTACTTCAGCAGATGATTCCGTGATAAACTCTTGCGATGGATAACACCACTTATTAGCTTCCAACATTTTTGTATAAGATGGTAATGCATTTGGTGATTTTGCATTAATGAAGTCTTTCACAGTCACTATAAGATAATAATAATAATTTATTTAATAAAACGTTTACAAAAGGTGTAAATTTAGCCAAGAGTAGTAAAACCATACAATTATAGTGTCTAAAAATAAACTAAAACTAAAATATGTTTTATTATAGGTGCAAGTAGTGATGGTTCGGAATTAGTGTTAGGTAGCGACCCGCCCGAACTAGGTTTATTCAAACCTGTGTTTCAGGCCATCACTTTACATTTCAATTAAATTGGAGCGTTAATTTTTTAAACGAAACTGATATAAAAATAATTCATTAACAATTATTCTGAGAAAAAGCACATTGGTACATTAATACTAAGTCTAATACTAAGTCTATGTAAACATACAAAAGTAAATACAAGGGAATAAAATTATGATCATGACTTTCTAGAAGTTTTTCAGTGTCTGTGTAATTGCGTATCGCTAAGTATTCTGATAACATTGTACTACATCTTTTATAGCTTACACTATAGAAGCTTAGTACCTTGTTGAGTCTATTATACAAAAATGGTTCTAAGAACACATAAAAACGATTAGCAAACGCATGTCTTGTTTGAGGCTTTATGCAAACCAAGTCTTTCCTTCTCTTGTCAGAAGGTACTGGTTCAAAAGGAAGTGCAGTGTGCTGGTGTAATACTATGCTTAGAATAAATAATTGCCTTACTGTTAGTACATTACATGCTATGTAGAGTTGGTGCGTAGGAAATCTAAAAGGGCGAAAAGTAGCAATCTTTATGATTGCTCTTTGAGCGCGCTCTAGAGGAAGTAAAATTGTTTTTGCAGCACCCCCCCAGGAAGTTATGCAATAGGTAAGTATGGATTGACACAAAGCTAAATAAACCTGTTTAATTAACTTATAGTCGGCTATGTTCCGTAAGTTCTTAAAAACATATATTAATTTGCGCACTCTGGTACAAAGTAAATCGATATGTTTACGGAAATTTAGATTGCAGTCAATAGTGACACCTAAGTATTTCACATGGTCGGCCTTTGCTAAAGTGGGGCAAGAACATGCAGTGTCAGCGGCAGCGTACGTGCTACAATTGTGTGCGTAAATGTTCAGATTATTAAGCGGTATGTTAGTATTTCTCATTGTAAATAAAATGTATTTTGTTTTATCTGCATTTAATGTTAGGAGATTATTATGGAGCCAATTAGAGACAATGTTAAAACCATTTTGAGCATATTCATAGACTTCAGCTCTTGATTTAGCTGAGAACAATAGAGCAGTGTCATACGCATAAGACATTATGACTCCATTTTGGAGTGGCAAGCTGCATAGTTCATTTATGTAGATTAAAAATAACGTGGGGCCCAAAATGCTTCCTTGCGGAATTCCAAAACAACTATTTTTATGTTCAGAACTTGTACACTGCCCTATTTTTACACACTGACGACGATCGCTGAGATAATCCGCAAATAATAGATGTTGTGCTCCTCTTATCCCAAGTCTTTCAAGCTTCTGCAAAAGTAAAGTACATGAAATAGTGTCGAAGGCCTTGGCAAGATCTAGAAAGATCCCAATTGTGTGCATACCATAATCTAGATTGGTAGTAATATAATTAGTTAATTTGTGTACTGCTTGACTAACTAGTCAACAATCAATAATCTGAAAGTAGTCTGTTATCTTCCAAATATTTTATCTACTGTTAATGATTTTTTTACAAAATTTTTGAGAGGCCTGTTAGCACTGAAATGGGTCTGTAGTTATTCACACAGTTTTTGTCTCCAGACTTGAATACAGGTGTAACCACAGCTTTTTTTAGCAATTTGGGGAATATTCCTTGAGATAAACATAGCTGAAAAATGTGGGTTAGTGGAGGGGCAAGTAGGTGTTTAAATCTTTTAAGTATACTATTAGGTATGTCATCCCACCCAGTAGCATATGCATCCTTTAACCCGCCTATTAATCTTACTACTTCGTTAACGTCGGTAGGTATCTAATAAAACAAAGGAATTTAGTGTACAGGATGCTGTAGTCGGCTTTTGTGGGGAAAAATTGGTAGAATGTAAAGATTTTTCAGCCCAGATTTTACCAACATTAGCAAAAATATTGTTTACTTTATTCACTGCTTCTGATGGATTTATATCTGTACATAGTAAATCAAGCGGAGGTTCGGGATTTTTCGATCTAAATGTATTAGTTTTTATAAATTTCCAAACAAGTTTACTATTTTTCCCCGCCTTCTGTAATTCATTTTTATCGTAATGATTTTTGAGTTTTTTCAAAAGATTTATTACAGAAGTTACGATACCTTTTATATGTAACAGTAAGTATGTCGTTATCAGGTGCGCGTTTCAATTTTAGGTGATGTCTGTCTATGTCTTATACAACGAACGAGGCCGGGTGTGATACAGGGTTTAATACAACTATACTTTCTGGGCAATGTTTTATGTGTTTTTCCTTATTACAAATTGTAGCGAGATTATGAAATACTTTAGAGAATTATTTACATCGTTTGTATTGTAAACTGGGTCAAAATTAATATCGCGTAAGTCATTTTCGAGGTTTGTCATATTCACTTTAGTGTAGCAATGCATGCAATTAATTCTAGGTGAACTTATTTTAATGTTAGTAAAACAGCTTGATGATCGGTAAGCGAAGAATTAGTAACTAATGTTTTGGATGGATTTTTAGATTTTAGAATGATATGGTCTAAGCATGAGCCGCTCTGATGCGCGGGGTGATAGTGAGCTGGTAATAGTCCATGAAATGAGCAAATATTCAGATAATGTACATGGGTATCGGTTTTCCCGGAAGCAATATTAATGTTAATATCGCCCACAAGTATTATGTTTTTAAAAGATGATAAGTTTTTTCATTTTTTGTTAAGATACTGATGTTTAGTCAGTTTAGTCTCATTTATGAGAGACCAGACTTCGTCAGTGTTGAAATTAATTGAACCGGCGTTAGATCGACTTGAATCATCCTACAAATAATTGGTCGCGGACACTCGCGGAACTGTCTACTTTATATAACTCTGTAAGTCTGCGGCGTTTTGATCTCTTGCTACACTCCTCGAAGTCCTTCCTGTACTGATGCTGTTGAGTGCTCGTCGAAGCTACTGCTGCTGGCCGTTGAGTGTCGTGGCTCTCTGCTGCTGCACAAGTTGGCAGAATGCAAACTTCAATTTCGTTCAGCCAGTCTCCGTACTTAGAGACCATGCGAGAATGCTTGCAAGAGACTTGCTTCCAGACAGCTACAAATCTTGTACAAAGATTAGTAACTCTTTTTTCTAAGTCATCAGCAATCAAATTCGCAACATCAGGCAGCAACTGTATCAGGGCTTGAAAAACTTGACGCCACCATTCCAGTTCGGATGTGCTGTCCTTAATAGACAGCCAAGTATCTAGTACAAGCATTATTTTGAAAGAACACTCAAAAACATATTTCGTAGCAAGTGCTACGCGCCCAGGCCCTCGGCGTAGACAATGGCTGCACCTTACAGCTGCAGCAAGCCGCAAATACATTTTTTAAAGTGTAGTAGTAGAGATTTTAAGCAACATATTTATACCTAATTCAATGGTACAAGTAGGTACAAACATAAGTAAAAGCTTCAACATAAAAAAAAAAACAGAAATAAATACGTAAGTAACGCTGCGGCGTAGCACTCTATTTATACAAAAATGGTGAATTGAAAATGCAAAATAGTAAAGTAAATTAATAATACATACCTGTAACTTGAATGTCCATTACAAAATAACAGGTCACACACAAGTTGGAGCTTGAAAACACGCGTCGGGTCTTAGGCTAATTAGCGCTTGGTGATAACACGGTTGATGACTAATTAGATGTTTTTGTTTTTTAATTAAAATCGTTTTGCTTGTAGCATGTTTGTAAATATGTGAGCACCATGTATCTATCAGATAATTAATTTATATGTCATGGTTTCGTTTTTAATTCTTTTACCTTACTTTTTACTTTTTTATTGTGGTATAGTAATTTTATTGTAGGTGCATCGTCCTCACATGTTATTATATAATTAATGTACCCATGCAAAATATTGTACCTAAAACATTTTAAAAGAGTAACGGTGGAGTTTCTTGCCCGTTCTTCTCCATACGAAAACTACCTTTTGGAATGGGCGACTAGAATCAATTCTATTTTAAGATAATTTTTGACGTTCAAAAGTGCCTTTTATGTGCCTATTTGAAATAAATGCTTTGACTTTGACTTTGATGCGTTCACTTCCGATGCCGAAAAAGGAATGTTGCGAACAATAGATTGCAAAACCTTTTATAGCCCCAGATAGTAAAAAAAAATGATGCGGCGGCTTAAAGCCTGGTTTTAAAAAATCCTTGAAGTGGACTGTAAAAGGGGCGGTTCTAGAAGTAGGTGTTGGGTGGTGGCGAGCTATGGAGACACGCTGCGGAGTTTCTTCAGCCACGTGGCGGCGGCGAGTCCAAGATGTCACATACACAAACACACGCACTTGCATACTGATTATCTATATAAATAAAAACAAAAGGCCTGACTGACTGACTGACTGACTGACTGACTCATCAACGCCCAGCCCAAACCCTTAGACCTAGAAAGCTGAAATTTTACACAATGGTTCCCTTTATAATGTAGACAAGGAATAAGAAAGGATTTTTCGAAATTCAACCCCTAAGGCAGTCAAATAAGGGATGAATGTTTGTATGAAAGTCCCTCAGTTTTAAAGTTAGGATCTTCAAATTTTGTTTTTAGACTGACTATTGAAAATAAATTTACACGTGTCTCAGCGTTTTTGATAATTCCACCCCCAAAGGGCTAAAAAGGGGGATGAAGTTGTGTATGAAAGTCCGTCAGATTAAAAGTTAGGATCTTCAAATTTTGTGTTTAGGCTGACGATTGAAAATTAATTTATACGTGTCTCAGCGTTTTTGATAATTTCACCCCCAAAGGGGTATGAACGACCTGACTGAGATATCAACGGACAGCCTAAACCGCTGGTCCTAGGGACATGAATTTTGGAGGGTGTGTTCTTTGTGAAGAGTAGGTATCCAGTAAGAAGGGGTTTTTGGAAATTCAACCTTTAAGGGGGTGAAAAGGGGGGATTTTGTTTGTATGAAAAATCTTATTCCTTGAGTTAATAACCTTGAAACTTTGCACGGACACCTATCCAAGTAAAAATCGAAGTTTGGCATTTTTCGTTTTTCTAAAGTACCCCCTAAAGAGGTAATGGGGGTGTCAAAATTGGTATGGAAGAATTTTAACGCGCTATCCGAGTAACTCGAAACTCAGTATTTGTACTAAGGACTAAAAATAAAGAATAACGTGTGTCAGGGTTTTTCGAAAATCTACCCCTAACTGTGTGAAAAGGGGTAGTTAATTTTACAGGGGAGGATTTTACTGCGTGACTTGATTAACTCGAAAATTGGCATAAATAATCTTTGAGTCAAGTTATGAACACATCCCAAACAATTTTTTGAAATTCCATTCCTATGGGGGTGAAAAGCGGGAATACTGTTTATATGAAAAATCTTATTCACTTGGTTAATAAACTTGAAACTTGGCACGAATATTAATTTAAGTAAATTATGGAGTTTGGCATTTTTTGTTTTTATAAACTACCCCCTAGAGGGGGGTTGGGGGCGTCAAAATTTGTATGGAAAAATTTTACTTTCCCCTAAGGGGGTGAAAAGGGGTAGTTAATTATACAGGGAAGGATTTTAATGCGTGGCATGATTAACTCAAAAATTCGTATAAATAATCTTTGAGTCAAGCAATGAACACTTCCCAAACAATTTTTCGAAATTCCACCCCTATGGGGGTGAAAAGCGGGAATACAGTGTATATGAAAAATCTTAGTCATTTGGTTAATAAACATGAAACTTGGCACGAATACTCATAAAAGTAAATTATAAAGTTTGGCATTTTTTGTTTTTATAAACTACCCCTTACAGGGGGATTGGGGGCGTCAAAATTTGTATGGAAGAATTGTAACGCGTGGTCCGATTACCTCGAAACTCAGTATTTATAGACCAAAAACAAAGAATATCCTTATATTCTTTGTTTTTGGTCCAAACGATTTTACGAAATTCCACCCCTGTCGGGGTGAAAAGCGGTGATACAGTTTATATGAAAAATCTTATTTATTAATTTGATAAACATGAAACTTGGCAATATTTGGGTCAGTAAATAATAAAGATTGTCACTTTTAGTTTGAAAAAAACCCCTTACAGAGGATTTAGGGGGTAACAAAGTTGATAGGTTAGAAAAATATGTAACCCGCTGTCGGATTAACTCGAAACTCGGTACTACTAAAACAAAAAATAAAACAAGTATGTGTTTTAGGGTTTTTCAAAAATAGACTCCTACCAAGGTGGGAAATGGTAAGTAATAAAGTTTAAGGGGTGGATATTACTGCTTCCATCCATTAACTCGAAAATGGGTATAGGTCTTTGAGCCAAGTTATGAACACATCCCGAACATTTTTCAAAATTCCACCCCTGTGGGGGTGAAAAGCGGGGACACAGTTTATTTGAAAAATCTGATTCCTTTGATCTATAAACTAAAAAATTGGCCCGAATACTTATTTATCTAAATAAATGATAAAGATTATACCTACATACATTTTCGAAAATTTTAGAGGAAATTTGAATTTCACGCGGACGAAGTCGCGGGCAGAAGCTAGTCATGGTACAATTATATAATGGTGATTATAATGTCCTCGTTCTTTGCGATTTGAGTTTATCTTATTTTTTGATGCGATGCTCTTGGAGCGTTGGAGACTAGTGGGTAACTGAACCAGATATCATAGCTTAGCTCAATCATTGCCATCGGAGGCCTGTTTTTAGTAAAAGAGGTTAGAGACATGATTATAGTACTAGAAATAGGGACCTATTAGTTCAAGCAGGTTTCAGACTAGCTAAAGTAGACTCATCTTTTATGGGGTACTGTTTAAAATGTTATAACAAAACACCTCCCCACATTCTTCGATTGAATGAGACAAAATTCAAGTCTTGTATTAAATGTACACTATGCAGGTAGGCATATTATAAGTTAGGGGCCGTGGTTAGGGGATTACATCGCTGATAAAAATGCCTGGCTCAATGCTAGTCCTGCTCCACAACTACAACTAATTGATTAACACTTGAAAATACTGTTGGAGCTGCTGAAGATTGTAAGTCTATCTTTGCATTGTATAAATTCAATCTCCTAGTATTGTATAATTGCATAGCACATGTGTGACCACTATGTACATACTATAAAGCTACCATTTACTGGGTACGTCTTTCATTGACTTGAATGTGCCCCTGGCGGCTGAGAGTATGTCATGCTCACTCAAATGTCTCGCTGATGTTGGCGCATGTGTTGGATCCTTTGACAATTCAAAAGTGCCTGTAATTGGTTTAATTGAAATAAATTCGTTGAGTTTGAGTTTGTGACCTTCTACGTGACCACCGTGCGGTGGGTTCTAAAACAGCTGGCACCCCGACGGTGACAAGAGCACGACGGATGATGTCATTAATGCTGGCGTGCTGTGCTATCCGGCCTGCGCTCCTACTGCAGGATAGGCCATGGTGTCCAAGGCAGTCGACCGCTTCACCACACTGACAGCGATGCGGAGCCCCGCAAGGAGCGCCCAAACGCAGACAGGTAGCGTGGAGTATTTGAGTATTAAACCTATGTATAATAATATAATAATGAGGAATCAATAAAACCTTTTTATTTATTACTAGCTGCGCCCCGCGGTTTCACCCGCGTAAATGTCGATCCCGTGGGAATATCGGGATAAAAAGTAGCCTATGTCCTTTCCCGGGACTCAAACTATCTCTATTCCAAATTTCATTTAAATCGGTTCAGCGGTTTGAGCGTGAAGAAGTAACAAACATATAAACACACACACACACAAACACACTCACAAACTTTCGCCTTTATAATATTAGTCTGATATAGTGTGATGTGATAGTGTGATCTCCTTTATTTCAATAATTACATATAAATTATATTTTAAATATTAGAATATAAAAAATAGTAGCCCACCGGTATCGGGAACAGGGTCTAAGCTACCGGTGGTCAGGGCTCCAGAGGAGAAACCTCCTGACATGCGAACCGTGTCCAGAAATACCGCTTTCTGAATCAAGCCCTTGATCCAGGTGCCCAACGAGAGCCTCCTTAGGTGTTGGTCGAGCCTCTTGGCTATTAACCCATTGGCTGTCACGACTATCGGCACAATAATTGTAGACATGGATGTTTGGAGACTTGACTATTTTGCAACTTGAACGTTATGAGACTGAAGGACTTCAACCTATTATTATCTTAATTTATTAAGGTACCTAATGAAAATAGCAGTTTTATTTTGTAACGGCAGGATCTAGAAAGGGCAGGATAATCCTTTATACTTAATAATATAGTATATATTAGTATAGATAAAAATATTATATTATACCCACGTAAATAAAAAGTGGAAATGCCTTTCTAACGCTTGATCAAAATTTCAATAGAATTATAATTGTACACTCCGTCGCTTTCGGACTGTTCAAGCAAAAGCGCTTAAAATACTTCCGAACTAGAATTTTATTAGAAAAGTTTGTCGAGACTTGAGAGAAAAATCAAAGAGGAGCGACGTCGTCGGCGCAGATAATTGCGCCGGTTGTTGGCTCTTTATAATTTACGAGTGTTGTGCTGTTCACTCACGGGGGGCCGCGGGTGCCGCGGGGGCCGGCTGGTGTCGGCATATTATTCATCCGCAGGATGAGCTCCAAATCCGAAACGCCTTCAAACTTTATTGAAGGTCGTAAAGAACAAGAGGAATTTGTAAGCCTATAATGCAAATGTACTTAAGCGATATACTTAGTCAAATTGAATTTTCCCGGACAAAAAATGAAGATCTGGAAGTTGTGTCGGCGGCGGTGGAAGCGCGCGCTCGGCGGGCGGCCGGCCACGCAAACTTTTAAGCTCCCAGCAGGAACGACTCAGTCTGTTTGTTCTGTATATTTTATACCACTTACATTATTCTTCCATTAAGTGCGGATTTCTCATAACGTATCGATTACAGTGTAGGACAAGCCGATTAATGTTTAGTACTTAATAGATCTGCTACTCGGTGGAAGTTTTCCAAGGACGTTGGGCTGGCGTACGTGTTGTGTAAAGCCTGATTTATATTTAAAAGGAGAATTTATAAGTTTCTAAGTGCCCCGTCGTCGTGTCGTACCGTACGTGACAGACAGTCGCACACAAAACCGACTTTTGTTGCAGATCGTACCGACTAAGACCCTAAACATTACAACGATTGTTTTCGATGCTTATTCTGAGAGGCACAGTTAAACGTTATGATACAGTGGTTCGCTCCAGTGCCCAATAAAACAACCGATTTCCAAACAAAAAACACTACAAAGTGATCCGCATTTTCGTTTTTTGACACCGCCTTCCGAAATAAAAGTTATTTTTTCACTTTTGTATTGTTTTTTTATTGTAAGTCGGTTGTTTTTTTTTTGTAAAAAGTTTTTATTTTTCACTTTTTAGTTGTACCTACCCCACATAAATTCATATAACACTACGTGCTTGCTTATGTGAATATCAGTGACAGGTAGCTATTAAAACATCACCAATATAAACTAAGTGGAAAAAAATCGTATTATTGAAGCTAACTATGGTATTTCTTGATTACTTGGGGTGCATGAAAGGAGCCTCCCCGAGTGACGTATCTACAGAACCACTATACGTCCGGCGCACCCTGGGCAATCAGCGAGTTATCCACGCTGATTGGCTAATCCTTTCACCACGATGGCAATCCAAAGTCCACTCATAAAACCGGCTCTGTGCGTCGTCTCGATTAACATCGAAGGGTTCTCTCGAGACAAATCTGAAATTCTTTCTGATGTCTACCGCAAAACTCACTGCGACATTCTTTGCGTTCAAGAGACCCATCGAGATGAAACCCAAAGCCGGCCACACATCCCTGGACTTACGCTTATCGCTGAGATCTGTCACCCGAAGCACGGTAACGCAGTGTTTGCTGCTCCCGACGTAAGCATACTATCCACCAAGTACTCAAACGAGAACGGCATAGAAATCATCACCGTTGATGTTGGTAACTGCACCATCACTTCCATTTACAAACCACCTGGCACCACATTTAATTTCGTCCCACCGGAGAATTTCAACAGCCAACCAATTAAAGTTATAATCGGTGACTTCAACAGCCGTAGCTCCAACTGGGGCTACAATGACACGGACATTGGCGGAGAAGCAGTCGAGAAATGGGCGGAGACGAATGATTTGACGCTAATACATGACGCCAAACAACCGGCTTCATTTAATAGTGGGCGATGGAAACGCGGATACAAACCCGACCTAATCTTTGTCAGCTCGTCTATCAGCTCACAGTGCACCAAAAGCGTATGTTCGCCTATCCCTCGCACCCAACACAGACCTATTATGTGCTGCATCGAACCAGTGGTCCAACCTGTAAATGTCCCATTTAGGCGCCGATTTAACTACACCAAGGCCGACTGGGAATCGTTCACCCAGTCGATTGATGACGCCCTCCTGAAGGTCTCGCCAACTGCGCAAGACTACGACCAATTTGTTGAGATTGTGTCAACTATTTCCCGAAGACACATACCAAGGGGCTGCAGGACTTCCTATATTCCAGGGCTGTCAACAGAAACCAGTGATCTACTGAGCCGATACGAAACACTGTATAACACCGACCCCTTTTCGGAGGAAACCACGCAGGCTGGAGAAGAGCTGCTATCAAAACTAGGTGAAATCAGACGGGAGAGATGGATAAACACTGTTACAAATATCGACATGACCCATAACAGTAAAAAGGCATGGAGCACTATAAGAAAGCTGACCAGCGACTCCCCTCAACCAACTCCGCCAAGCCAAGTCACCGCTAACCAGATAGCCCACCAACTGCTTGTTAACGGTAAACCAACTCGCCGTTCCAGCAAAGTCCCTAAGGCACAAAAACCCGAATGCGCTTGTGACGATATTAGCGAACCGTTCAACCTTTCTGATATCGTCGCAGCGATTAAGGGTCTTAAGTGCGGTAAAGCTTCTGGAGTGGACGACATCTCAGTTGAGCAAATCAAACAGCTTGGCCCAGTTGCTATGTCGTGGCTGCTGCGTCTATACAACAACTGTCTGGAATCAGCCTCAATACCCCGTCTCTGGAGAAAATCAAAGGTCATAGCAATTCCGAAGCCAGGTAAAGCAGCGGACGATCCAAAAAACTTTCGTCCAATATCTCTGCTCTGCCATACGTTCAAACTGTTTGAGAGAATGCTGCTGAACCGACTTACGAGTGTTATTGACCCGAAGTTAATCCCAGAGCAAGCTGGTTTCAGACCCGTCAAGTCTTGCTGCAACCAGACCCTCAAACTCGTTCAACACATTGAGGATGGTTTCGAAATAGGAATGGTCACAGGCGCGGTTTTTGTAGATCTGTCAGCTGCCTATGATACAGTCAACCTCAAACGTTTGCTGTGGAAGGTGGAGACATTGATAGGCGATCAGAACTTTGTCCAAATACTCCGAGAACTTCTCCACAATCGTCGGTTTCAGGTCCACCTTCTCTCGGAAAGAAGTCGTTGGAGAGCGCAGAAAAACGGCCTTTTTTTTAACGTGGAGAAATGCTCATGCATTCTGCACTATCACGGGGAGAGAGTGCAGCTATGTGGGACTCCAACCCACTAAAACTCCACGGTGTCCTCCTCTGCCGCTTACGGCGTGGACACGGGCACGCGTTAGCACTCATCCGTGAACCCGCCGCGGCTTTCCGTCACCGGACCCTCCTCTGGGGAGTATTCCCCATCACCGGCGCACCAGAACACATAGCACGCCGTGACCACCCCAGGGACCAAACCAGCACATGGGCGCCAGACGACCCCGTGGCAGAAAAAAAAAACCCCGAACATATATAAAAAAATATATACAGGATGTCCCGTAATTAATAGAGGTAGGTACTTATCATTATGAACAACTAATTATTATAAAAAAAATCACGAAAAAACATCAGCTGTTCCCTACATTTATGTTCGCATAACTCGTCAAAATGTAGAAAACAGCTGATTCTTTTTTCGCGATTTCAGTTTTGGTCCCATAGTAATAGTTGTTCATAACGATAAGTACAATGACCCCTTAAGAAGTTATCCATTACTTACAGGACATAAACATCCGAATTTAGAAACTTCCTCCTTTTTTGAAGTCGGTTAAAAAGGGAACGAACTTTCGTTCACAGATAAAATGTAAATCTGCTACCGCCTAACATTATTTTACAGTGCTACAAGCAAGAATCATTTGGCTTCTGAAAGACATTGACACAGAGTACTTGGAGGGCGTTGTTAGTTGTCAAGGCATCTGTGTGACAAAACAAGATAGTTCAGATTTTGGGCACGCGCCAAAAGAATCCTGTAGCGTCGTATGTTCCTAGTCTAATATCTGCGCGCTTTCCATTGGCACTTTCAATGACTTTATATCAAGTTATCATAGGTACTTATTAATTCCATGCTTTATATTTTTTCTACCAACCCGCACCAACACGCGGACGAAATCGCGGGTGTCGGAATATTATGTAGCATGGAATTATTATGTACTACGTACAACTGGAAGGTTCACTCAGATTATAAACGCGAGCCGAAAGAGAGGTTTCAAAACTTCACCCGTCCTTGTCAAAGTAGGGTAACCATATTTTATGTAATAGGTAGGTACATCGAATTTTACTAGGCCACCTTATAATTATAATTACTCTATACACGCTCGTCGATTCTTGATGTTCTTTATGTTACATGCCTTTTCATCAGCACCTAGTAGCATGACATTTTCAATCGTAGGCACTAGGTATATTTTTAAAATTACAGTGACCACTCACGTCATCATTTTCCATCTTGTCTTTCATCGTCATAAATTATACTTAATAGGGGTAGACAGAAGTACTTACTAGCATGTTTTGAATTATCCCCACCGACAAATCACCTTTGGTGGGGTTTAATTTAACATTATTATCCAGTGGGGATTTTTCATGTTATATTCCTGAAATCCCCTTGAAATTTGATATAAGTCGTGGTGGGGATTTTAGGAAAAAAAAAAACATTAAATCCCAAGGGTGATTTGTCGGTGGGAATTTGAGAAATAATTCAAAACATGCTAGTAAGTGCTTCTCTCTACCCTTATTAAGTATAATTCATGCCGTGACGTGTTTCTTTCTAACGGAGGCCCCTACCTATAGCGATGAACGCGATGATCGTCTCAGTGCGATAGGCGATGGGACCAACTACCTATAGTATCTAACCCCAGGTTCGCGCCGGCAACAAAACATGTTATAAACAGCTATCTATGTCTATCACTCTTTGAGGGTTTGATTGCGTTAGATAGATGTTAGGAACATGTTTTGTTGTCGGTGCGTGGTTGCAAGGATGTTTAAAATAATACGTTTTAATTTTCATTTCTTACACAATCTTATTCTACTAAAGGAATTAAATATTTTACATGGCAATCGTGCGAAAGAGACACAACGAAGCTTAAATTGTTCTCTCTCGAGCCCGTTTTTTACTGTTTATTGGGATATTCTAAAAACAACGATATCGTTTTACAAATAGAGTTCAATTTTATTTGACAGGATTTTACCAGTAAGTCTTCCAGTTGTACGTAGTACATAATAATTCCATGTTATGTAGAGTTATACAGATTACAATCTTCTTAGATTATATGGAATTAGTATGTACTTTCCTAAATTGCATGGAATTAGTATGTACTATATTTTTGCTAGACTGTCGAGAGTGTTTCTAGATTAAATAATCAACAAATTCCGAACGAAACCGGAGATCTGTGTCTGGTCTAAATAAATAGAATAACTTATTTTCCTTTTCACATAAAATGTAAAATATTTTCTTAATTTTATGTGCAATTCTTGATGTATAAGTGGTTATAAATAATAAATATAGTAAACTAAGTGTACGCTATCTTTAAGAGACTTTATCTAATTGTAGTCGGATAAATTGTTATAAAAATACATTCAATATCTTATAAAAGTTATTTGGTCAAATGGGATGATTGTTAAAAATGGCGGGAATGTTAGATGTAGGTACTTGAGTAATATTGGGGAGCTATATAAGGTGTGGGCCCGCCAATTGTCGCTCTCTTGGATTCAACTGTGGGGAAAGATGGACTACCGTTCATGTTAGTGAATTGATATTGCTCTATACCTACGTGTTGCTATAGTTTTGAGAAATGGTCAAAGAGACATGTTAACAATATTATAATTGTTTATGCAAATGTACAAGGTGTTGATACAATACTTAAGCTGCCATGAAGTTTGCTTGTTCTTCCTTCTTCATGATGACCTAGTTTTGGGAACGGACAACTAGTTTTCTCATTAACGTATTCAACTGACAAGCTTAATTGATATAAATTCCTAGTCTTGTCTTTCTGTGCTTTTCTTCATAAAACCGTTTTCTTACACACTATATTCATAGGTACTTCGTACAGTAAACAGCTAGTAACCTCCATACACAGTAAATAATACCAACCAACCACACTCAGAGCTTGCTAATTAAGCTGATATTATACATAATCATATAGTATTCATTCATCTTTCTGACACGGGCATAAGCATAGTTATAATACTAAAGCTAGTATGATAAACACATAAACTTTCCGGAATAAATTCTCTTTAAAATGGTCAAAATCGTATCAAAGTTACGCAGTTTACAAAAACACGGTCCCACGGTCGCACTGTCAGAACTTTTATAAAAAATAGTTTAATACTTTTATCACCGCTGACATATCATCCGTCATCATATTAAGTCACTCTCACCGCGTGCAACCCACCAACCCTATATATATTATATTGTAGTCTGTGAATAACATTTTAACACCACAGAGGAAATTTTTTATTAAACACTCTCATGCACAGACTGGCACAGACTAAGAAGAGAAGTTATCTTCTCTCATGTCACTCCACTAGCGGTCATTTTAGTTTAATAACCAAAATGAATTTAAAATTACTCATATTTAGGGCACGATCTAACGGTGTTCCAGTTTATTGTTGCTTTCTGTTCCTGGTATACTCAGTGTATAATAATTTTTACTCGAAACCGCCACAGCCTGTGCGCGTCCCGGAGGACATGCAAAAATATGTTAAGTACAATAAACCCCTCAGATTCCCGACACGTGCGCTGAACAGCGCGGAGCTCAGCAGGCTCACCATCACCATCGACATGATGAACTACGAGCGCGAGGTGCTGATGGCGTGGCGCTACGGCCCCGTGCGACCCGACACCAACATGCTCGTGGTGCAGGTGCACCGCGACTTGGAGCGCCTGCAGTTCCTCATCATGTCACTGGCACAGGTGCGCTACATCCAGTCCGTGCTGCTCGTGTTCTCGCACAGCTACTACGACGACGTCATCAACAAGCTCGTATCCAGCATTACGTTCTGCAGGGTCATGCAAATATTTTACCCCTACTCGGTTCAGCTGTATCCTAACAAGTTTCCCGGCATCGACCCCGAGGACTGCCTGAGTGGCATCGATAAGGTGGATTGCAACGATCGCAACGGGCGTCTCACTGAGCACAAACACCACTGGTGGTGGAAGGCTTTCTTCATTTTCAATGACTTAGACTGGTCTGAGAATTACAAGGGGACAGTCATATTCCTAGAAGAGGACAATTATGTTTTACCGGACTTACTGTATATGCTACGATATACTACTCGCTCTAAGATATACCTTCAAGGAATTCACGTCATGTCCCTTGGAAAGCGGTACGCAAAAGATTTAGACTATGACCTGCTGTCTGTGACCGCGTGGCGGCCACCGTACGACAAAGGACTGGCCTTCAACAAGGCTGTGTGGCAGAAGATCGCCCTGGCGTCGTGGCACTACTGCACGTACGACGACCTCAGCTGGAGCTACTCGCTACTCAACGTGTTCAGCCAGCTCCGCGGCGGGCACGCCGAGATGGTGGCGGTCATGGCGCCGCGCGTGCTGTCAACCAGCATGTTCCCGAGCGGCCGCGCAGCGTTCGAGCAAATCAGTTTGTGGCTGGGTGACGCTAAGATGTTTCCTTTGAATGTGAAGGCGGTGGTGCTGTATGGCGATAACGGCCGCGTAGACAAGGGAATGCGGCCTCCCCCGAGAGGCAACGGGGGCTGGAGCGACCTTCGGGATCACTTGCTCTGCCAAGACCCTCTCATGACTACCACCACGGGCTATCCACGCAACTTCACCATGAGGCTCCCGGACACTAGTTCCGATGCTTCAGACACGGATTATATTACCATCAGCCACAAAGCTAACATCTCCGATACCGACATCCGCAATATCTTGTAACCTTGACCTAAAAAACACCAGGGATTGTAGTTTGTGCGTTAAGTAAGTTCATGGCAACCGCGGTGTGAATTGAATACGAGTTGTTTTGCATCTCTCTGCGTATCCGTCGTGGTTTGTTTCGGTAGTCGGACTGCGCTGTACATACTATTGTATGCAAGCAAGGCCGCCGTGTAACCGTTTGTGAAGGCTCCAGTACAGTTACATTAAATATTGAGCAGTCTGAGCAAAGCTGTACCAAGCTGGGAGCGTTACTATTTAACGAGGGTATATTCTTACACTCACGAGGAGTAAAGTTCGTGAGCTGAGTGCATTTCGTAAGCGTTCAGGATGGGCGGGACTGCAGACTCGTTTATAATTTGCATGTAAGAGGCGCCCGGGGCTGGCGCGCTGCCAGCCGCCCCGCGCCGCCGGGCTGCTCACTGCACACCTTCGCTGCGAGCACCCTGTTAGACACATGTGTTCCTACTCGCCGCCCGCCGCAAGCCGCACGCCGCACGCACATACGCAACGCGTAATAAGAATTTTTTGAACTTCTTTTACTTGCGTGTCGGCCTTTTGCGGGTTTCCAGTGGTGTAGGTGGTGGCGCACTGCAGATGTGTGGGTACAATGATTCTGCTCTTGCATTTTGTTTATTATCAAACAATGTTAATAATGTATTGTGGAGAGTCGGCAACGTGCCGCTAGGCTCGCCCGGCGGCGGCGCTGCGCGTTAGGTCTGCCTCACTACTGGCACAGTACACTGTGCTAGGCTTTAACTGTAATGAACTTTTCTTAATAGACCAAGGCTTCTATCAGGAACTCGTTACAATCACATCAAACATTTTATTTAGTTATACAAACATTGTTTTAGAAGCTGTTTATGTACTTGAATTTGTTTAGAAAAGGTGATTTTTCTGTACTTTATTGCATTGATTTAATTTATCTTTCTAGTACAAAATACCTTTAAAGTAAATTAATTTGAAAACATTCAGTAGTGATTTATTGGTAATGTGTCTGGCTAGTAAAGAAATGAGGTGTAAGGTCCTATGGTACCCTGCTAACTACACCTTTGAATGAGGTGTATTTAGAGGCCTATACACTTTTTCTAAATTCTAATCAGTTTTCAAGCATCACGCTCTGAAAAGCTCCGCTGGTGTGTGTCTGTCTGTTACCTCTTCACGCTTAAACCGCTGAACCGATTTAGATGAGGTATAGAGATAGTTTGAGTCCCAGGAAAGGACATAACATAGTTTTTATCCCGATATTACTACGGGAAACTTATGCGGGTGAAACCGCGGGGTGCTGCTAGTACATAGATAAAAGTTTTGATAACTCAACGGCTGAACGGATTTGGATGAAATTTGGTAAGTAGATTAGGACCTGGATTAACATATAGGCCACTTTTTATCCCGAAATAACGCGAATGAAGTAGCAGGCAACAGCTTGCTAGTGTTTGATTAAAGTAGTTTTTTCGAAAATTTTTACTTTTCCGGAACGTGTAGTTCGAAAACTAATTCGAAAAAGTGTGTAAGATAAAAGTTGGACAAAATGTTATAAGCTTTTATTACATTGTAGATATTTTTTCTTTACGACGCACCGTTTTAAAGATATTAGCGAAAAACTCAAAAGTGGGAACTTTTAGCAACCCCAACCCCCCCCCCCCCCCCCACTCCGGCTCATCTCCTGGGCGTGGGGACTTTTAGTATGTTTACTCCCTAAGCACCCTGAACAACTTTCTGAAGAAATCGCTTACGCGGTGTCCTGCGTGAGCGACGAATACGACGCGACGCGACGCTGCGAACGCGACGAACGCGATCAACTCAACGGCATATCCTGCTTGCGGCCTATATGACAGTCTGCGGCGAGACGCGTCGTAACGCGTACTTGTTTTAAGGGCGACCAGACCGGCAGCGGCTCCGACCTCTCGCGTCCGGCCCTGGTTCAAGCTATGGTCCGGGGCGAGAGGGAGTGGGAGGCAGTCACCTCCTTCTGCGAAGCAGTCATGCTAGCGAAGGAGGTGGCGGGATGTCTGAGGGAGAGAGCCTCACGTCCCAGCCGCAAAAAGGAAGGGGCCTGCCAGGGCCGAACCCTGCCGGGGGTGCGGGATTGTCCGAAAGAATTACCGCTACCCCGGAACATAAAGGGCTAAGGAAGGAACACGGATGGGTTTTAGTCAGTAAGAGTCTGACACTCCCTTCCACTCCACCCAGAGCGGGAGGGGTCATTTGATGATTTCACATCCATAAAAAAAAGGGCGACCGGACGCGACACCACGAACTAAATATGAACTTTCGAGCAAAATTGTATTGTACTTCTCCATGGTTCGAGAAGTAATGACCAAAATCACGTAGGACATTTGTCGCGTGTAGCATCGCGTCGCATTACGTCGCGTAGTGGGGCTATTCCCGTTGTCCCCATTAAAATATCTTTCCTTTTATCCCCATTGACGTAAGTATAGTTTATATACATAATAATAATATTTTTTTAATAATATTCCACAACTATCACACAACGCCATCTAGTCCCAAGCTAAGCAGTGCTTGTGTTATGCGTACTAGACAACTGATAAACATACTTATATACTTCTAAATACATAAATATTATAGATAAATTACACCCAGACACAGAACAAATGATCGTGCTCATCACACAAACATTTGTCCTGGGTGGGAATCGAACCCACGACCTCCGGCATAGCAGTCAGGGTCACTAACCACTAGACCATCAGGTCTGTCGATATACATACAAATGAAACAAATTATTTAAGCATAATATGGTTTTTAATAAAATGTGAAAAAATCTAATTAAAGAAACACAAATGGGGACAACGGGCACAGACGAAATTCCCGAGGATTTATTAATAGATACCATTATCATGAAATGTTTCCTCTCTCTCGTAGCAAATGTTACATCATCATCATCAGCCTACAGCAGTCCACTGCTGGACACAGGCCCCTCCTATTGCACGCCATTCAACTCGATTTTCGGCAACTCCCGTCCAGCTGCTGCCAGCCATCCTGCGAAGATCGTCACTCCACCTAGCCTGAGGGCGTCCTGGTCCGGCGGGGTCTGTCGCGACTTACGAGTTGTAGGTCGTAGGTTCGAACCCAGACAGGCGCTTTACTTTGTGTAAATTATTTCATCACCACTGCTCTCAAAACGGTGCAGGAAAACATCGTGAGGAAACCGGCGTGTCCTAGAACCAAAAATTCGAAGACATGTGACATCTATCAACCTGCACTGGGCCCGCGTGGTAGATTACGGCCCACTCCCTCTCACTGAGAGGAGGCCTGTGTCCCAGCAGTGGGTACATTATAGGCTGATTATGTATAACAACAAATACTTAAAATAGAATAAAATAAATATTTAAGGGGGGCTCCCATACAACAAACGTGATTTTTCTGCCGTTATTTGCTCGATATTAATAACGGCAACAGGTAGACGCTTAAAATATTCACCGAATATTCATTTTTATATTTACTTTAAAAATAAACAATTAAATTAAAATAAATATTTTAGGGGGGCTCCCATACAACAGACGTGATTTTTTGCCGTTATTTGCTCGATATTAATAACGGCAACAGGTAGATGCTTAAAATATTCACAGAATATTTATTTGTATATTCATTTAAAAAATAAACAATTAAAATAAAATAAATATTTTAGGGGGGCTCCCATATAACAGACGTGATTTTTTTGCCGTTATTTGCTCGATATTAATAACGGGAACAGGTAGTCGCTTGAAATATTCACAGAATAGGTACTTAGTTGTAGGTATATTCACTTTAAAAATAAATAAAATAAAAGAAATCTTAACTAATTTAATAGAAATGTATGGGGAAATGCCCTATCTTTGTAATAAATAAAACGACAAATACTTTCTTTTAATTTGTTATTATTTTTCAACGACAATAAATATTATTTTCGTCTGTTATTTTGATAAATACGGCGCCATCGATAGAAAATTCGAAACGTGCAACCCAGTACGATCCTTCTTCATGAACGCGTCGTCTGTCCGATTTAGAATCCAATTTAGTGTAGTGTGATCACTAGCTTCCGACTTCCTAGTTAGAGTGTTCCTAACTAGATTTCCTAGAAATTCGATAATGTAATAAGCGCTTTAAGTTTGCCGATTCTTGGCATCTACTACGGCTAATATGGCCGGCCCATTGCCACTTCAGCTTGTTTGTTCTGAGAGCTATGTCGACAACTTTGGTTCTCTGCCAGGTCACCTTGTTGCGGCTTCAATCCCTCAGGGAGACTCCAAGCATAGCCTGTTCCATAGCTCGCTGAGCGATCTTGAATTTATGGACCAGCCGTACCGTGAGTGTCCACGTTTCGGCTCCGGAACGAAGCAGGACGCAATAATTGAGACTGATTGAAGTCTTTAGGCTCTGTGAAATACGCGACGAAGCTTCCAAACGCTGCCCAGCCTAGCTGAATTCTTGTTAGCCTCCCTCTCAAAGTTGTTCTTACCAAACTGCAGATGTTACATCACTCCTAAAATAAAAGAATTGCTCTAATAGCTTCCGCTTGAATTCATAATACTGCCGTGCTAAGCTCAAAAGCGGTATCTCAAAAAAAATCGCAAAGTTGATTTTTGTGGCATCGGATAGCTTAAAAAAATATGCATCCAATGACCTAAGCCAAATAGCGGTATCTTAATAAATAAGCCCTTAGAAATTGTTCCCTATCTCAGCTTTACCTTAAATCACTAAGAGAATAAAAGCAAAACTTTAATTTTCTCGAAACTGGCTTTACCTAGACACTGCTTTTGCGCTTAGCACGGCAGAATATATGATTTAAAATAAATACGGCCTTCCGCATATTTTTTCCGCTCTAGAATAAGCACTTTCACACGTTTGGTGAGCACCTCGTCAGCTCCGGGGTTACAGGCAGTTTGATATACTTAAATTAATGTAACGTTTGTTATCGACAGTGGTAGGTATCAGTACCGGATCGCGTGACATACCTTCACGCCACACGCTGCACTAGAAGTGCTACACTACATGGTCGCGGTATTTTTGATCCATTAGCGTCATTGCATGCACGTCACGCCTCATGGGGCGCAGTAAGCACTTGGTTGGAACGATTCGCGGCTGGAACTCAAGGGCTTATGAAAGGCGGAGCTCTTTGTGAAGGAGTTCGTGCGAAGAAACCGCACTATATTTATTTCTGCCGCAAAACATCATTGTTGTATTCTAGTTTTAGTGCTAATGCAGGCACATGCCACGTTTTCAATTTTGAGATGTCTTTTATAGCCCCGTGGCTAAATAATAACAGCCGCAGTCGATCGATCAGGTTAAGCTACGCTTGCCGCGGTTGTTCTGTGGATGGGTGATCATCTTTACATACCGAGACCCCTCCGTGCCTCGAAAAGCACATTAAGCCGTTGGTCCCGGGTGTCATTCGTGGAACTTTGACAGTCGTTACGGGCAGTCAGAAGCCCGAAAGTCTGACAACCAGTCTTACCAAGGGGTATCGTATTACCCAGTAACTGGGTTGTGGAGGTCAGATAGGCAGTCGCTCCATGTAAAAGACTGGTATTCAGCTGCTCAAACTCAACTCAAACTCAAATCATTTATTTCAGTTAAACCAATTACAGCCTAGGCACTTTTGAATTCAAGGGGTCGGTCAGTCAAAAAAATGAAGCTAGTTGCCCATTCCAAAGCGTAGCCTATAGAGAAGAGCGGGCAAGAAACCCCATGGACATTCTTTTAAATCAAAATAATATGATTACAAAGTCTGGATTCATCATTCATGTTAAAAATTATACACGTGAGAACGATGCAGAACTTTAAAAGCGTCCATAATTAAGAAAAAACAACAATTCAAATATTAAATAAAATAAAATAAGCCATGGCAGCAAAGAGATGACCAGTCCCTACTGACGTTGCCCGTTTACGAACATGACGCATCCGGTTAGACTAGAAGCCGACCCCAACATAGTTGGGAAAAGGTTAGGCAGATAATGATGATGAGTTATGTTTCTTATGTTATTGTTAAACTCAACGTGTCCTTCTTTCTCATCATGTCGTCGGCGAGTTTGCCAGCCCATAACAAACAAACGTCCAGTGTTACGACTCACAACTCGCTGGAGATATCATGCATGTAATACATGATATTTTTTATTCCCAGATCAGCATATAAATGCTCATATTTGTTTGCGTCATAAAACCTCTCGTAATATTATAGGTTTTGTCATAAAAAGTGAAAAGATTCCGCTTGTATTTTACGTGTATGCCTTATTAGAACTGTTACTGAGTTTTATTTGCTTTCGGACAGGCGGCCCTCTGAGCGGGGGCTGTAAAACGAGCCAGCATTTCATGGTAATATGCTATTGGTTATGTGACGTTATGCACTTTGCGTATGTATCCCGTCGTGCTATAAATAAAGACACGTGCCGTATATATCCGTCGTGCTATAACGGCTTAGCCACGGGGATCGGCGGCGTGCCGGGAGTGCGCGCTGTGCGCGGGGATCGGCGGCGTGCCGGGAGTGCGCGCTGTGCGCGGGGATCGGTGGCGTGCCGGGAGTGCGCGCTGTGCGCGGGGATCGGCGGCGTGCCGGGAGTGCGCGCTGTGCGCGGGGATCGGCGGCGTGCCGGGAGTGCGCGCTGTGCGCGGGGATCGGCGGCGTGCCGGGAGTGCGCGCTGTGCGCGGGGATCGGCGGCGTGCCGGGAGTGCGCGCTGTGCGCGGGGATCGGCGGCGTGCCGGGAGTGCGCGCTGTGCGCGGGGATCGGCGGCGTGCCGGGAGTGCGCGCTGTGCGCGGGGATCGGCGGCGTGCCGGGAGTGCGCGCTGTGCGCGGGGATCGGTGGCGTGCCGGGAGTGCGCGCTGTGCGCGGGGATCGGCGGCGTGCCGGGAGTGCGCGCTGTGCGCGGGGATCGGCGGCGTGCCGGGAGTGCGCGCTGTGCGCGGGGATCGGCGGCGTGCCGGGAGTGCGCGCTGTGCGCGGGGATCGGCGGCGTGCCGGGAGTGCGCGCTGTGCGCGGGGGAGGCGGACGCGCCGCAGCGACACGCCGTGGCCCTGGCCCGCTAGACCATGGGCGCTAGGGTACATCTAGATTTCCTAGGTCCTATTTTTGGTAAAATATATTTAGTAATGATTGTTGCAAGGACGAAATGGTTAGATGTATTCCCCGTACCTAGTACAGCGGCTTGTTTTAATATTGAAAAACTCACAGAAGTTTTTACCCGACTGCGCCAGGAGGAGGGTTATGTTTTTCGAGAGTATGTATGTATGTAGGTATGTATGTATGTTTGTATAATTGTTTGGCACGCTCTGTGGCCTGAACGGCTCGATGGATTTTAGGTTGAGGGGTGTCGTTAGATTCATATTGACTGTGAGAGTGACACTGGGTATATCAAAATAACTACTAATACTGAATAACTATATATCTAGCTGGGTTTTAGTCCCCAGCGGAGTCCCCCAAGGTTCGTTGCTCGGTCCGTTATTATTTATCATCTATGTAAACGACATCGACTCCTGCCTGACCTCATCCAAATTATTGTGCTTCGCCGACGATATGAAAATTTATGCTACTGTAACATCGACTGCGGACATGACAGCACTTCAAACTAACTTACAGTGTCTTGAAGTATACTGCCAAAAAAGTAAGCTTGATCTCAATCCCAAAAAATACTCAGTTGTAACGTATTCCCGTGGACGGTCAGTTCTAGCCACAACGTATACTCTTGGTGGCCATATTTTACCTAGATGTAGTACTATTCGTGATCTGGGGGTTCATCACGATTCCAAACTTATTTTTGATAAGCATGTTGATGCCATCGTCGCTAAAGCCTCAAAATCCCTTGGTTTCATAATGCGATTATCCAGGTGCTTCACGCAAGCTAAAACGTTAAAAATTCTATACTGCACTTTTGTTAGGAGCCACCTGGAATACGCATCTGAAATACGGAGTCCATGCTATCACAAATATATTGACCGTATTGAGCGCGTACAAAAAAGATTTTTAAAATTTTTATGCTTTCACCAGAGGGTACCGTACCAGTCCGTTAACTATCTCAGTCTATGTAAAAAATTTCATCTCTTACCATTGAGCAATCGTCGTGAGATCTCTGACTGTATATTTTTATTGAAGACGGTTCGAGGTGACATAAATTGTTCTGATATTTTGTCAACTCTCTATTTCAATGTTCCAAGCAAATCTAAACTGTTCAATCCACCATTACGGGTGCCATTCGCAACTACAAACTACATACAAAATTCGTAAGTTATGCGTGTAAGTAGGTATTTAAAAAAAAAAAAGATTCAGATACGTTGAACCGCCGCAGCTTGTGACTGACACCGCACTGTCGATGGAGTCTATTGGTGACAGATACGTTGAACCGCCGCAGCTTGTGACTGACACCGCACTGTCGATGGAGTCTATTGGTGACAGATACGTTGAACCGCCGCAGCTTGTGACTGACACCGCACTGTCGATGGAGTCTATTGGTGACAGATACGTTGAACCGCCGCAGCTTGTGACTGACACCGCACTGTCGATGGAGTCTATTGGTGACAGATACGTTGAACCGCCGCAGCTTGTGACTGACACCGCACTGTCGATGGAGTCTATTGGTGACAGATACGTTGAACCGCCGCAGCTTGTGACTGACACCGCACTGTCGATGGAGTCTATTGGTGACAGATACGTTGAACCGCCGCAGCTTGTGACAGACACCGCACTGTCGATGGAGTCTATTGGTGACAGATACGTTGAACCGCCGCAGCTTGTGACAGACACCGCACTGTCGATGGAGTCTATTGGTGACAGATACGTTGAACCGCCGCAGCTTGTGACTGACACCGCACTGTCGATGGAGTCTATTGGTGACAGATACGTTGAACCGCCGCAGCTTGTGACTGACACCGCACTGTCGATGGAGTCTATTGGTGACAGATACGTTGAACCGCCGCAGCTTGTGACAGACACCGCACTGTCGATGGAGTCTATTGGTGACAGATACGTTGAACCGCCGCAGCTTGTGACAGACACCGCACTGTCGATGGAGTCTATTGGTGACAGATACGTTGAACCGCCGCAGCTTGTGACTGACACCGCACTGTCGATGGAGTCTATTGGTGACAGATCCGTTGAACCGCCGCAGCTTGTGACAGACACCGCACTGTCGATGGAGTCTATTGGTGACAGATCCGTTGAACCGCCGCAGCTTGTGACTGACACCGCACTGTCGATGGAGTCTATTGGTGACAGATACGTTGAACCGCCGCAGCTTGTGACTGACACCGCACTGTCGATGGAGTCTATTGGTGACAGATACGTTGAACCGCCGCAGCTTGTGACAGACACCGCACTGTCGATGGAGTCTATTGGTGACAGATCCGTTGAACCGCCGCAGCTTGTGACTGACACCGCACTGTCGATGGAGTCTATTGGTGACAGATACGTTGAACCGCCGCAGCTTGTGACTGACACCGCACTGTCGATGGAGTCTATTGGTGACAGATACGTTGAACCGCCGCAGCTTGTGACTGACACCGCACTGTCGATGGAGTCTATTGGTGACAGATACGTTGAACCGCCGCAGCTTGTGACAGACACCGCACTGTCGATGGAGTCTATTGGTGACAGATACGTTGAACCGCCGCAGCTTGTGACTGACACCGCACTGTCGATGGAGTCTATTGGTGACAGATACGTTGAACCGCCGCAGCTTGTGACAGACACCGCACTGTCGATGGAGTCTATTGGTGACAGATACGTTGAACCGCCGCAGCTTGTGACAGACACCGCACTGTCGATGGAGTCTATTGGTGACAGATACGTTGAACCGCCGCAGCTTGTGACTGACACCGCACTGTCGATGGAGTCTATTGGTGACAGATACGTTGAACCGCCGCAGCTTGTGACAGACACCGCACTGTCGATGGAGTCTATTGGTGACAGATACGTTGAACCGCCGCAGCTTGTGACTGACACCGCACTGTCGATGGAGTCTATTGGTGACAGATACGTTGAACCGCCGCAGCTTGTGACTGACACCGCACTGTCGATGGAGTCTATTGATGACAGATACGTTGAACCGCCGCAGCTTGTGACTGACACCGCACTGTCGATGGAGTCTATTGGTGACAGATACGTTGAACCGCCGCAGCTTGTGACTGACACCGCACTGTCGATGGAGTCTATTGGTGACAGATACGTTGAACCGCCGCAGCTTGTGACTGACACCGCACTGTCGATGGAGTCTATTGGTGACAGATACGTTGAACCGCCGCAGCTTGTGACTGACACCGCACTGTCGATGGAGTCTATTGGTGACAGATACGTTGAACCGCCGCAGCTTGTGACTGACACCGCACTGTCGATGGAGTCTATTGGTGACAGATACGTTGAACCGCCGCAGCTTGTGACTGACACCGCACTGTCGATGGAGTCTATTGGTGACAGATACGTTGAACCGCCGCAGCTTGTGACTGACACCGCACTGTCGATGGAGTCTATTGGTGACAGATACGTTGAACCGCCGCAGCTTGTGACTGACACCGCACTGTCGATGGAGTCTATTGGTGACAGATACGTTGAACCGCCGCAGCTTGTGACTGACACCGCACTGTCGATGGAGTCTATTGGTGACAGATACGTTGAACCGCCGCAGCTTGTGACTGACACCGCACTGTCGATGGAGTCTATTGGTGACAGATACGTTGAACCGCCGCAGCTTGTGACTGACACCGCACTGTCGATGGAGTCTATTGGTGACAGATACGTTGAACCGCCGCAGCTTGTGACTGACACCGCACTGTCGATGGAGTCTATTGGTGACAGATACGTTGAACCGCCGCAGCTTGTGACTGACACCGCACTGTCGATGGAGTCTATTGGTGACAGATACGTTGAACCGCCGCAGCTTGTGACAGACACCGCACTGTCGATGGAGTCTATTGGTGACAGATACGTTGAACCGCCGCAGCTTGTGACTGACACCGCACTGTCGATGGAGTCTATTGGTGACAGATACGTTGAACCGCCGCAGCTTGTGACAGATACCGCATTGTCGACTGTCGATGACTCCATCGACAGTCGATAGTGCGGTATCTTTGATGAAATATTGAAATCTATTCAGAAATCATTCTTTAAGGTGTTCTTATGTATGAATAGTTACAGGATGTTACTGCAGTGTTTCCACACTGAGTTTCATGTAGTTACTTGGCGCTAATGTGCCAAAAAACCAACGCGAACACACATTGCCACCATATTTTCGGTGGTACCATACTATAAAAGTTTTCAAAACCAAACTAATCTCTAAAACACACTACCAGGCAACAGTTAAACGAGCTACGTTATTTAGTAGTCTAGCGAAACAGATTTCCCGACAAATCACTTTCACTCTTACTGTTCAAACTTTACAAACACTAATTACGGAGAGGTCCCGTAATGTGTGTAAATAGATAACCGAACGAAATGGCCGCTCACATGCTCGCTCGCACGCTCGTACACTTACACGCTCGCTCACACGCTTTCCACTCGCCTGCGCTTGGCGTGAGCGTGGAGTGAAGGACCAGTTCCTACCAGAACAAATGTATTTTACCTTCCTAACAGTAACATGACTACAAACGAATAGATATTTTACTTAGATGAAGTTAAGGTCCGTTTCTGTGCGCCTTGTGTTGTACAGTCAGGTACGCGGATCTATCGGTTGGAATTTCATTTCGTGTGAGTACAGTCAGCAGTGGCCTTGTTGAGCGCTTCACTGGGTGTGTTCGTTTGCAGATTGAATTATAAAGCCTTTTCTTTTGTTAGTTTCTGATATTTTCTCCGGGGCCTGTGGTTGTTTATGTTTTGTTAGTAAGCACATTTATAGCATTCTCTCCTGTAGGATACGGAACTTATCTCTGATGTCGGTTTTTTGGCCTTAATAAGCTAGGGCGAGCTAAAAATGTATCTAAAAGTAAATGTAGTATAAAATACTAAATCACGTGAAATTGTAAACCGATTTTTTTTTTACAAAAAACGCATAAAATTCGAAAGTTTTTACTCTATCCGTGTCTTTCATCAGATATTAGAACTCATAGCATTATGTATGTCTAAAGACAAGTCTATATTAAAATATAATAGGTATGAAAAGCTTTCGGCTTCCCGACGACTCCTCATACTCATGTTCATTTCATTTAATTTATTCATAAAACAATTTACATTGTGTTGAATATTTTATACACATGCAATTTAAATATAAATACAAAGCACTAAGTATAAATGAAATTAACAATCCAAGTGAAATTGTTTGTTTACTACTAAATAAAGTTACAGTCCCGAGCAACGCCAGTTCTTTTGAAGTGAAACTTCTTTAGGCGCGCTTGACTTGGGGAGTAAACTGGCGAATGCGTTACGAAAACGTGTGATCGCGAGTAGGGAAGGTACGTAAAAAATTGCTGGACATACCTGGTGTAAAAACCCGGTCCCGGTCGCATAAATATGCGACCGGGTTTTTACACCAGGTATTTGCTTCCAAGTACGCACACCAGGTACCAACTCAAAATACTTGCAAGACTATTAAGTATCTTATACGGCTACTCGCTCAAATACGTAGGTACTCAACCGCGTTAGTTTTCGCAAATGCGATCATGCTCCTTATCAGTAAATGTCTACGGAACAATTTCGTATGCAAGTATTTTTTACCGACTTCACAAAAAGGAGGAGGTACTATGTTCGGCTGTTTGTATGTTTTTTGAAGTGAAACTTCTTTAGGCCGCGGCGCGCCTGACTTGGGGAGTAAACTGGCGAATGCGTTACGAAAACGTGTGATCGGGCGAGTAGGGAAGGTACGTATTTATGCGACCGGGTTTTTACACCAGGTATTTGCTTCCAAGTACGCACACCAGGTACCGACTCAAAATACTTGCAAGACTATACAGTATCTTATACGGCTACTCGCTCAAATACGTAGGTACTCAACCGCGTTAGTTTTCGCAAATGCGGTCATGCTCCTTATCAGTAAGAGTCTACGGAACAATTTCGTATGCAAGTATTTTTGAAGGGAAACTTCTTTACGCGCGCTTGACTTGGGGAGTAAACTGGCGAACGCGTTACGAAAAGTGTGATCGGGCGAGGTGAACGGGAGTTGAGTGGAAGATATAAGCAAGACAAAGCAGTCCGCGCACACGTTTTCTTTCTCTCTTCCTCTCATAGCCAAATACGTATGAAGTTTTTTTTTTCTTTTGCTTATGTCTCGAAAATGGTGCGTCCCATCGCAAAAATAATGAAAATTTCGACCCCCTTTATAAAACCCATAAACTCCTAAAACTCAACATGTAGGTGGGTCAATCCGCGGAAATCCACTAACGGCGAATATATGCTAATAATAAATTAAATTTCATAGCTGCATTCTTTTTTTACTTTGTATGACATTTCTTACATGTTTTTACGTATGGCGCCGCTATCTAAAAAAGTATAACACCTTTATTTAATTTATTATTGCAATCAACACGCACCAAATGGCATTACCATTTGCAAATAAAAGTCGGCCTAATTGAGCGGAATGGCCCAGGTAATAATTATTCATATTTTCCATACTAAAAGTGAAAAATTCCTTAAAAAACACGCCAAGGTCGCCCCCTCCGCGCCTGCGGCTCTAAAAAACAATACACGGGGTTAGGGCAAATAAGTACCATGTGTCGACGAGTCGCGATTGTCAAATTCGATTTTTGTTGTGTCAAAATTATTTACGTGAAACTTCTTGCACACTTGACTTGGAGAGTAAGCTGGCGAACGCGTGACGTAAGCGTTACGAAAAGTGTGATCGGGCGAGTAGGGAAGGTACGTATTTACTCGACCAGGTTTTTGCTTCCAAGTACACACACCAGGTACCGACTCAAAATACTTGCGAGACTATAAAGTACCTTATACGGCTACTCGCTCAAATACGTAGGTACTCAACCGCGTTAGTTTTCGCAAATGCGATCATGCTCCTTATCAGTAAGAGTCTACGGAACAATTTCGCATGCAAGTATTTTTTACTTTAATGGTTGGCAAGTATTTATTTGTAAACGCGATTTTGCTCCTTATTTATAGGAAGTCATTGATCAATTTCCTATGCAAGTAGTTTTACTTCCAACGGGGCTTTTGAATACGCGATTGTACTTCTTATCTGTATGAAGTTATGGATCGATTTTCTATGCAGATAGAAAATACTTGAAAGTATCTCGCTCCGTCGTGCCTCGACGCTCGAGTACGTAGGTACTCAAATAGTTCAACAACCGCGTTTGTTTTCGCAAATGCGATCATGCTCCTTATCAGTAAGAGCACAGAATACTTAATAGTACTACGTACAGAAAGGACACTCCCTTCCTCGCCCTCATATCAGATACAGCACGTCACCCCGCACTTCGAGGTATTCGTCGCCGACTCTTTAGCAAGGGCGCTCGCTAACCGCAGCGCTGTATTGCTGACACGAACACACAATTATGCGATTTAAAAGTTTTATTTGAGTTTTAATCACGATGGTTGAATACTGTGATGCTTTTCCGAATTCGTATTTACATAAACTGTTTGTAAGATTTCGCATTTTTAATAACATGCGATTTGATAACCGATTATTTACAGATAAGTCATTTAAACTAAACTATTTTAGTGTTTTTATTTCATTACGAACCCGACTATATAAATAAAAATAAACAATTGAACTACATGGTCAGTTCATAATAATGCACACGTTCGGGCAGCGCCGCCGCCGCCGCCGTCGGCGTTCGGTTCCCCGACACAAATTGCTTACCGCGCCATTTTTTTTATGCTACTAGATTTCACGCACACATTTGCACGTATACAAACGTCATTTGTTTATGTAGTAGTACTAGGTAATTATTTTGCGAGCATTGTATGGAGTATCCGAGGTGTGGTAAGACTCTTACCACACCTCGGACACTCCATACAACTCCGTAAGAGTCTACGGAACAATTTTGTATGCAAGTATTTTTACTTTAATGGTTTGTAAAAGTATTTATTTGTAAACGCGATTGTGCTCCTTATTTATAGGAATTCACGGGTCAATTTCCTATGCAAGTACTTTTTACTTCCAACAGGGCTTTTGTTTGATTACGCGATTGTACTTCTTATTTGTATGAAGTTATGGATCAATTTTCGATGCAGATAGAAAATACTTGAAAGTATCTTGAGCCCTGGTTTTAGGCCCTGGTTTCTTAAGGTGGACGTACTTGGAAGCCCTGGTACTCGATTTTGCAAGTACGACCCATGTCTACGGGCTACGGGCGAGGCGAACGGGAGTTGAGTTGGGGATATAAGCAAGAGAAATCAGTGCGCGCGCACATTTTCTTTCTCTCTTCCTCTCATAGCCAAATACGTTTGAAGTTTCACTTCAGTCGTGTGGTCATAAGCACACTCGTTTTTTTTTATTTAGTCCATTATCCAGCCGCGTCCATCTTACATTCCGAAAGCCCATTTCTCATTCCGAGTGTAATGTAAGCAGTTATTTGGCCAGCTTCCATCTCCTAAAGCACGATCAGACAAGTTAGCTACAGGCTGCGACAAAATCTCGGAACGTCGGTAAACTCGTTGCGCCCACCTGCAAGCATTACCGACCCAATCCGATTCCACATCGCCCCCAATGCAAGCGAAAAAAGCGGCCACAGACCGGCCATGAATATTCATAGCATTCGTCCCGAGCCGTTTGGTCACCTGGACACACAGGCCCAAGTGTCCTTCGTCTGACTTTTATTTATTTGTTTGTTGAACGAGCTCTGATGTCGACATTTACTTTCGTGACAACTAAATGTTGTGACCGCACCACGATGTATTTGGCTTTAAAATATTTATGCATCGATTTCATTTGTGGCGATATATATTTAAGTACACCTACCAATTACTTTATATTACCTAATTATGATGTGAGCATAAAATTAATTATGGTTACTAACTAGAACTTCGTTTCTCGTACCTAATACTTCGGTATCAGAGTGAGCGAGTAGCAAGCATCATAAAACGCTACTCTTGGGGAAAACTTGGAGGTGTCGTTATATACTTACTCAGAGAATGTGCAAACTGTGTATCTTTATTCATAGAGTATTGCATTTTAAATCGCTTACTACAGAAGTATGGAGCAACAGTGTTTCAAAGAGCACCACATAGTATGTTACTGTATCTAGATGCTACGGTACGGTTACGGATTACCTGAAAGTGCGTTATATTTTTTAGTGTAGAAGTGTGTGTGGACTTGGCTGTGATTGAATTAGACGGTAGTCCAGAGGCGCGGCGGCGGCGCGCGGCGGGTCCACCCAGCGCACGCTGGCACGCTGCTATAATGATGCGCTGCTCAAATAGATCATTATCGGACTTGCACATATTCCGAGCTGTTGGCAAACTTGCAGCGAACCATCTATCACTGATACAACACTCGTGTGACACGCAACAAGGAACGGCAGAAGGCCTACTATGCGAGTATAGAAGATATATTAAAGGCGTAATTACCGTAATCGTACTCACCTACCTTAATGTACGTCTAGAAAATTTGTCATTTCCTCCGTCCTTCATAGCCAATACATCGATGAGGGTACACAATGGTCCACATAGCCTGCAGAAGTTGAGTTAAAAAAAAGCAGAGGTACAAAGTTAATGACAAGATCTTTTCGATTATGCTGGGCTTCTTAAAACGGATCAGTCCCGAACTAGTGCAGACTAGAAGCGCTATTAGTAGATTATTCACTAAAGTAGTGTCTTAATGTCGCGAGCGCTATTTTGAATCCTGAACGCAACGAAGGATTCTAGGGCTCCCGAGTTGAAAAACAAAATAGTACCATTACTATGTGGGGTATCAAAATAACGGGCTTGAGGAGACTATTTCAACAATATAACAAACTAGAAGGATTAAAGTTAAAATGAAATTACAAAATCGAAACCCGACTGCAACTAATAATTCAAAACAAGCTTCCCTACAGCAGAATTTTCCAGCAGTCTGATGCAGTTGGTGGCATCAAATCTCAGATTAAACTAAAACAACATAACATACATACTTACTTTTTTTTTATTACTTTTTAACCGACTTCAAAGAAGGAGGTTCTGTATTCGACCCGTATGTATGTATGTATGTTTGTATGTCCGCGATTTTCTCAAAAACTAATGATCCGATTTTGATAATTCTTTCACTAAAGTAATATACATACTTTCAGGAAGGTTTTAATATATAATACATTAGGTAATTATTCTTATGTACGAAGTTATATGCATAAATGTAATGTGTCTCCCGCATTTCTACGCGAATTTTGATGATTCTTCTAGTCGGTGTCTACAATTCTTCAGTGCACTAATGTTAATTGAATTTATGTAGGGTAGGTATAACTAAAAAGTGAAAAAAAAACAACCGACTTCAAAAAAAACACTACAAAATGAAAAATAACTTTAATTTTGGAAGTCGGTGTCGTTTGTTCCGCATTTTCGTTTTATGACACCGACTTCCGAAATTAGAGTTATTTTTCACTTTGTAGTGTTTTTTTTGAACTCGGTTGTTTTTTTTGTAAAAAAGTTTTTATTTTTCACTTTTTAGTTGTACCTACCCCACACAAATTCAATTAACACTAGTGCATTGAAGAATTGAAGACACAACTCAAAGACTCATCAAAATTCACATAGAAATGCCGGAGATGCAGTACATTTGTGCATATAACTTCGTAAATAAGAATAATTACCTAATGTATTATATACTAAAACCTTCCTGAAAGTATGTAGATCACACTAATGAAAGAATGATCAAAATCGGTTCAGTAGTTTTTGAGATAATCGCGGACATACATACATACATACGGGTCGAATACAGAACCTCCTTTTTTAAAGTCGGTTAAAAAATAAAAACTTTTTTACCAAAAAAACAACCGACTTCAAAAAAAACACTACAAAGTGATAAATAACTTTAATTTCGGAAGTCGGTGTCAAAAAACGAAAATGCGGAACCAACGACACCGACTTCCGAAATTAAAGTTATTTATCACTTTGTAGTGTTTTTTTGAAGTCGGTTGTTTTTTGTTTTTTGTAAAAAAGTTTTTCAATATAGTCTCACGCATTTTCATCAAAATCACAATAAAGAATAATTCTTCAATGGGGCGTCAGCCCAAATCCAACATTCTAACGCGGGGGATATACGCGCCACCGGCGCGCGGCGCCACAGCAACCGATCATTTTGATCGTCGACGACTAGAACCTATAAAGTGAGAACTTTTAGGTCGATCTGTACATTAATAGTTTTTTTTTGTTAATGTTTCCATACGATTTTCTCAGTTGACGTTCCAAATTCAAATCACATTAATAACCAGCGGGTCATAATGAAATTCTGTACTACTTATTAAGGTGAATGTGTCATGGTAGACCACGAAATTTAAATTTTCTTACGTTTTTTGCAATTTGCAGATCAGTGTCAGGTTGTATCTTGATCAAAATATGATTCGCGACTATAAGAGGTACGTATTTACAGAATTATAATAATTAGAATCATTAATACATCTTTCTAAGTTAGATTTCTACCGTTAAGAACAAATCTCGTATGGAAAAGTGTTTATAATTTGGCGTTAGCAAACAGGTGGTGTGAAAAGCAATTTAATACCTTAGAATGAATTTATACACATATTTTGTATATTAATATATATATAAGTTCATTAATATATATATATAATGAGCTTATTATCGCTTGGTTAATGATTTGGTACTTCTGCAAGTACCTGTGTCGGGCAACCTCGGCGCATTAGTAGCGGCAGGTGGAGCGGAACATTCGGACATTATACGTGTGACGAGCGAGTTTAGTTGTTGCTGCAACAAATCATCGTGTTGCGGGTTGCGTCTGACGCCGCGAGCGAGACTCGTGTAGTCAAACAACGTAGTTTGGCGTATCTGCTTGTTTTGTTTCGAAAACTGTTGATTTATGTGTGATGTACGTAATTAATTAGTAATACATTATCAGTGTTCTATAAACCCAAAGGTATTTATTCAGTATTGAAAATTCAAATGCAAATTCTTGTTGAAATGTTTGACAAAAGTTCTGTGAATGATATTTACAAATTCACATTCCCAGGAACCTTCCGTAACATGTTCAGTAGTGCAGCTGCGCTTACAGCTGCGCTTGGAGCCGCGCGACGTACAGACTTACGTCCGCGTCGTCGCCTTGGAGCTTGCTACGTGCAGCACTCGGAATACTTGCAGCTCTATGCGAACTGAATTACAACACTCAACACAATATTGCATTTTTAGATTACGATCTACCTAAGCAATACATTAATTTGTTGCTTGCGCAAGCTGCCCGTGCGCCACAGCCTAACGCTCAAACTACTAATATGTTGATGGACGACTTCCACAACTAACTGAGAACGCACTAACTTTTGGTTATATCTAGCGACTGTGACCGATAGCTGTTCCCACGTCACGTTGCACAGGAGCGCACTGTACTACTGTACGAGTTGTGCGAGAACCATCTAGTTCTCGCAACTACTACCGTGGTGAGACCATCCAGATAGGTTGCTTCAATAACTGTATCGAAGTAGACGTAGACGTTCAGCGGCGGTCTGTACTGCTCTTAGTAAATTAATAATTGATTAAATTTCGCCGCTCGGTTGATAGATAGGGCAGTACATCAACAAGCGGAGCAGAGGAAGTTCCCTATGTTAGCGCTGGTTATAGTAATAATGAGCGCCCGCCGCCGCCGCCGCCGCCACCCGCCATCACTGATCGTTAGGTGCTGTGTTCTCGATCAATAGGTAAGTAGCTGACAGCAACTCGCCAGTCTCGATAGTAACGGTTGTGTTGAACGTTGCCAACTCGCTAGTATCGGCTGAAACTTGCTCTGTTATCACAATATTCATTACGATCATGTCGAGTGCTGCTGACAGTACATATCTACCTACGTGTCAGGAGCAGACTGCGTTCAACAGCTAATGTTTCGCTGATCAACACCAATATTAGATAATTACGGTGTTTATGTATGACGTCATGCGTCGTGTTGTATTATCTGCAAAAGTATTGTTCCAGTGATTCAATCGATCTTTCAGAACGTCGCCTGATCCAGCCTTAACCGCGATTGTGTCAGAGGTAAACACAACATCACTCAATGTTCGAGTGTAAAGAGTGCGCCGAGCGGGTAGATAAGCCGCCCGCAATCCGATTGTAATGTGTTCGCGTTGCCTCTAATGCCAATCATTTACATGTAGATTTTATTGAAATGCTCTAATCCTTTGAAACGCGTCCGATCGCATCGCGGCCACTCATCGAACAATGTTGCGCGAGCTGATTTAAAAGTCGAAACATATTTTTTAATCGGAATTGAAACGTTTTTACTGAAAAATATGTTTTTGAATAATTCAAGAATTGTTGTTGAGAGTTTTTTTTAAACACGATTTACAGCGTGATCCTCCCGGGAATCAATCCGCAAGTGTGCCACCGAGCTAACCCGAGAGAGTTATGGATGTCTTAGAAACAATGTCTACATAATATAGATAGTTCCTAGATACACGACACGACAAGTGTAACTACTAAGCGTGTCTTCTACTTTGACGTTTTGTTCGTCAACACGTCGCGCGCGCGTCGCGTCCCTGATGGAATGCGATGGATGAGGTCTATGATGGAACGAGCGTGCCCGGAAGATGCCAAAGGCACTGGAACTCCCACGCATCGACGAAACAGCAGGCTGCTTGACGCCGGACTCCGGTGGGAGGGTGGTCGCAAACCAGGCGGGCGTTAGCCATACCAACGCAAGGGAAAAATTGGCCAGTCAAATAAGGTGTTAAGTGTGACCGTCCAGGATGCGCCGAGCGCTTGGTTCAGTTAAGTAACTGGCGGAACAAACTGCGCTACACGAGGAGGCTTCTTCATGCATCCCAAAAGTGTTCCTCGTAAGTTAGACGTTGTCTGTGCCAGTCGTTTGTTTACTACAAGTAGTTGTGTTTGAGTCCGCTGTAACGTGTAGATATAATGTAAGATGGATTGCACCACCTGCAGGGATTCTGCCAATTACAACTTTTAAAAGTAATACAATAAGTTTTTTTTCTTACAAGCCACCAAAATACCTCAAAACACTTATTCAAACTACGCCGATAATCGCCGGCATCCAGTATCGCCGCTCAGGATCTTCTACAGTGCATGCTGGTCCTTACATAAGCTCTTTTCGATACCAGAGCGTTGCACAGATGATCCATCACCATCAGTCTATAACAAATTACGTAATCTCAATACAGAGCTCCCGGAGCTCAATTCCGGCGCGGCTGAGCTGTTGCGTCACTTCCGGCGACTGTCGCCATTAACAAGCAGCTTGCAGCTTTCATTATAAATGTTCAGAATATGCTGTTACTCTGAACATGTACAGAGTCAAATATTTTGGTACCGAATACAAAATGGTAAAGCGTACAATACGATTGCTGCGGCGGAAATGTTTTTATTATCTTGCTTTTACACGTACCTGCCGATAGACTCATGACGATAATTGCGATAGATGTCTATCGCAAAAATCGTCATGAATGGTAGATGAAGACTGTGTCTCAATATTACTAGCCAGGCCTGATATATCACTGATATATGAGGTTAAACATGAATAAAACCTAATCATTAGTAACGAGCAAAAAAGTTTCGCATGCTACGGCGTAGCACTAACGCTACGCTTGCTACGAAAGTGCTACGAGTCATTATTCACTATCACTTTCTTATGCAAAGGATCGCGGACGCCTGTTGATTAGTTGTTGTATGTTCTGAAGTTGTTTTAATACCTTACACGAGTTACTTGCACAGTAAAGAACACTGTTTAACTGATTCATCTCTATCAAATCTGCAAAAAAAATTACTCGGCCATATATCATACATGTACCTCAATACGTATTGTATGTGGGTAGTAAATGTAAATCACGCGTTCGGTATTATTCCTCAATTGCGCAGCGAGCGGTACGGCCGCGCGGATCACGCGGATATATTCGGATATCCTGATACCTACTCGTCTACCCGGCGCTGCCCGCACCTTGCCGCACCCCACCGTACCGAAATCAAGTCGTACGAACATAAAACGCCGAGTACACATCCCTCACAAGTAAAATACTCATAAAATTGAGGCATGCCTTACTGATCTGGGAGCGAACCGAGCGCCCAACCAATAAAGTGATATGGTAGTTGTGGTACTACCGAGTCCGGGCCGGGCCGGGCCGGGCCGGGCCGGGTCACAACACTGTCGGGCGGTGAGCCGGCGACCGCACGGAGGTACAACATGGAAATTCTATGCATTTGGAAATAGCTGGATCCCAGGCGGACCTTCTGCACCCTTGGACCCGCAGGGACCCCCAACATACTTTATGTACACCTCTACCCTTTCTGTCGGTCAGCTCTTACTGTTCGATCATACACACAGTGTCCGACTGTCGTCTCCCTAATCGATTACCCATCGACATTAGCAGCGCTGCTACTGTCACTCACAGCAGGCGAGTCGGTCACCTACTGCGTACTCAATATCTCAATACACTGAACGGAACGGAATTGAGTTCAATAATTTTGACTCAGGTAACGGAGTTAGTAGAGGGCTTTGTATTCGATATCTATGTTATGGTAAGTGCTTTATCTACATACTTATTGTTACTTCTATTTCGGAACATATCCAACTAACTCTGTGTTCGTCGGTATTCGTTGGTTCAATCTGATCTCGTTACTCGCATGTTGAAGATGTTAGTGCAAGTTGAGAGCCGAATTCTGTCTTCTATCTAAAATATATAGGTCTCGCACAAATCCAGGGCGACATGCTAGTGTAAATATAAAGGCAGGTAGAAAAATGGTAATCCCCGTATTCTAGAAAAGCCTTATAAGAGAAAACCAATCTCAAAGCACGGCGCGGCGCGGAGCGGGACGAAGCGGTGCGGTGCGGCGCGGTGCGGCGCGGGGGGGAGGACGCAGACACATTATAACGTTGCAGGTGAAATCCCACCGCGGAAATACTGCACGTGATTTAAAAATAAATTATGCTAGTTTTTCTTCGTTTTAACGTCTAACATGAATCGCAGTTTCGTCCTAAAAATTGCAGTCGTTATTGGCCCATAGAATGATCTGCTGTTTGTGCTGACATTGTTTTAGTGTACAGTTGAGTATGATTATTATTGTTGTGTTCCAAACATTTAGCGCAGCGGAGCGACGCTTGCACAATGAACAGTGCTCAACAACAGTAGCGCGATATAAACGAATGTAAACATCGAGGCATTTACCTTCAGAGTCATTCTGTGCTCCAGGTAATATCGTAGCGTGTTTCCAGCCAGTGTTGCGGACGTGGTCAGCAGGGGCAGCAGTGTTGCGGACGTGGCCAGCAGGGGCAGCAGTGTTGCGGACGTGGTCAGCAGGGGCAGCAGTGTTGCGGACGTGGCCAGCAGGGGCAGCAGTGTTGCGGACGTGGCCAGCAGGGGCAGCAGTGTTGCGGACGTGGCCAGCAGGGGCAGCAGTGTTGCGGACGTGGCCAGCAGGGGCAGCAGTGTTGCGGACGTGGTCAGCAGGGGCAGCAGTGTTGCGGACGTGGCCAGCTAGGGCAGCAGTGTTGCGGACGTGGTCAGCAGGGGCAGCAGTGTTGCGGACGTGGCCAGCTAGGGCAGCAGTGTTGCGGACGTGGCCAGCAGGGGCAGCAGTGTTGCGGACGTGGCCAGCAGGGGCAGCAGTGTTGCGGACGTGGCCAGCAGGGGCAGCAGTGTTGCGGACGTGGCCAGCAGGGGCAGCAGTGTTGCGGACGTGGTCAGCAGGGGCAGCAGTGTTGCGGACGTGGCCAGCTAGGGCAGCAGTGTTGCGGACGTGGTCAGCAGGGGCAGCAGTGTTGCGGACGTGGCCAGCTAGGGCAGCAGTGTTGCGGACGTGGCCAGCAGGGGCAGCAGTGTTGCGGACGTGGCCAGCAGGGGCAGCAGTGTTGCGGACGTGGCCAGCAGGGGCAGCAGTGTTGCGGACGTGGCCAGCAGGGGCAGCAGTGTTGCGGACGTGGCCAGCAGGGGCAGCAGTGTTGCGGACGTGGCCAGCAGGGGCAGCAGTGTTGCGGACGTGGCCAGCAGGGGCAGCAGTGTTGCGGACGTGGCCAGCAGGGGCAGCAGTGTTGCGGACGTGGCCAGCAAGGGCAGCAGTGTTGCGGACGTGGCCAGCAAAGGGCAGCAGTGTTGCGGACGTGGCCAGCAGGGGCAGCAGGAGATAGGAACATTATCAGCTATTCAAAATACAAAGTCATTATAAAGTGTCCCAATGTCCCTTGCTCGTGCCTTGGGTTATCGATAATGATGCTTATCGATAATTATTCTTGCTTGTTGATGGCGACTATAAATTTACGAAATAACCAACATTTAGTCTGCGTGAAAAATCTACGTTTAGCCGGAATGCATTGTCCCTTTTGCTAAGTAATAAAAACTCTGATTTGTTCTTTTAGAAATTATCTTCAGAGAAGTCTGCGGGGAACAAGAGCGGGGAGCGAGCGAGATAGAACTGTAGGAGTTACTGTTCTTACAAATAACATTCCGACGTAGATGAGAGAGAATGTTTTCGAGAGCAGCGAGTGCAAGCATCTGCCAGTAGCCGCTTGAAACAAATGCAGGTGCAGAGCTGTTTACTGCATACGACTTACTTATAATTATGCTCCGTGCCACAGAATTGTAGCAAAAACTATTGAGCTCAGCAGTCTTACAACGAAGACGCCTCGGCATTCCACTGAAGTCTCCCAATTGAATTTGGAACACCTGACAAAATTAACCTCTTAAAAATGGGATGTATCCATCGATGATGTATCATGGATACCGCTGTTCACATTTAACCACTAACACATAAACTCAAGCATCAGCGTGTAACTCGTTTTCGATAAAGGGATACAGGTATCAAAGAGGGTACACCAGGGTATCTTCATTTCTTCTTCTCAAGCCAGAGAGCTCTTCTTTCGAGTTTTTCAAGCTCGCGCCGTGTAAAGGACACCGTCCTGCGCTCGGCACGGCGCGCGGCGCGCGGTGGCACTCTCGGCGAGCCGCTTAAACCCCTTTATGAACGTTAACAGGCAATCGAAGTTGAGTCCGCCTCCTTAAGAGGCCGCCGCCGCGTGCTAAATTGAAAAGTTAAGATTCATTTAGAACAATAGTTGCCGTCCTCCCGCCGGAGCCGGCTTAACGGCACAACTTTCAATTCTCCGTCGGACGTTCCGTTTTGTAAACTGTAGTTAAGGAGTTGAGCGCTGAGCTACGGTTATTAACGCGCACCTTCGCGCTCGCCGGGAAATTATTCACGTGGCGCCACGCCGGCTGCATCGGGCCGGTCCGCACCGGACGCACCGCCGCCGGACGATAGCTGCTCGATACGTTACGTATTACTATATTAGTGCACAAGTTGCACCGCGTTCGCGCTTCGCTGCTGCTCCACGATCCGCAGTTTACTTAAACTGTGCATTTTGTGCAGATGTAGAACATTTTTGGTGTATTGTGTTCGGCGGGAGATTGCTTGCTCGCTTGCTCGACGAAGCGTTCTCAGATAACCAGATATTTTATTTTCGTAACCGGAATACAATCAGTTGTGCGACAGACTGAACTAAAGTTATTTATTAAGCAGTCGACGGTTAGCGTGCCTCGTTCTGTACGATTGAATTTAAATCTTTCTGGGAACGGATTTGTAGTTAAGGTTAGATTTTGTTTATAGCACGGGCCGAGGGGGTGGGGGCACGCTGTACAGGTAAGGGAGGAGGAGGGAGGCTTAGTAATGCCACAGAATAACTAATAGTACTTAGTAGAAATGCGCGCTGACGTTGATACACGTCCCGCGGCGGCGGTGCGGTGCGGTGCGGTGCGGTGCGGTGCGGTGCGGTGCTGCTGCGATGCATACTATGACGAACAAATTATTAAGCTCTGCTCCAAGATGCTGGCACTTTATGATGTAAACTATGTTGTGTTTGTCAGTTAGTAAACGTCGCCTTCCGGACCGACTTCCTTACTCATTACTTACAAACAGCTACTAGGTGAGTCATAAAGTTCAAATGCATCCTGTTCTATCTGAACTTGAACAAAGCTCAGTACACACTAGCACTAGAACTGCGATGCACTCTTGAAGTAACCTCACTCTGCGACATTGTACCAGCGCGAGTGCTACGAGTAACTGTTCACACCCGCCGCCGCGCACCGGAGAGCACTCCAGGCGAGTGGCTGACTCGACTCGCCTGAGAACTCGCTAGAGCACTCGCGCGGGATCCGAGAACCACCGAGGTGCTGCACTGCAGCGCTCTCGTGTTAGATGCCTCTTGAGTCTTGTGTTGTCATCATAATAATGTATGTCGTTTAGCAAAAGTTACAAAATCCTTAAGTATAAAGAATTGTTCTTTAGGGCGAGTAAGTAGGTATGTTAGCCGTTTGGTAAATCTGTGGTTGACAATACAAACGAACTTGTGTGTTACCTCCAAACTAAGATTTTATTGATATAAACTTACGGAGTCGTAACAATCACGACATAGTTTTTTTGTGACGCAGTGGAACGGCGCGGGCGCCATGATAACATAAACCGAAGCATCTCCCGGCGTGTTCCCCATCCTATAACAACGGCTGCAGGCTGCAGCGAGCTGTGCAGTCGAAAGCCAGTCAATAACCTTATGCATCGCTTGCAGGGCTGTCGTCAAATACAACGAGCAGATGGACGGATGTGACTTTCTGATTATTTAGCCGAGTCCCCGATTGGTTTTATTGTTAAAAAAATAAAATAAGATATGAAAAGAAAAACGGCATTTACCTACCTATGTATTCATACAGAGGCATGAGTAAGGTTTTTCGATGCATTGATGATGAATAATATAATACAAGTTTTGGAAGGACTGTATTTCTTTGATAGAATTCTATCACAGAGGAACTGTCTGGATTTGCAGACAGTTCCGGTGTGTCTACTTTTATGTAGAAGCGAATTAGTATTTTAAATTCAAACATGTCTGCTGCCGCTGTCCAAGGCATGGCAGCCCTGATTGCATGCGGGCCCCACCGGGAGCAGTTCATACATTGGCTGTGACGTCAACGCTGGCTAATCCGCACACCAACCAATTTGAGCCGAAGCCCGATATAATCCACAAATAGACTCTCGGCTGTCATGTGCTAATTTACAACACTTCCCGCCAAATATTGATAGAAAGGCGACGAGCGACGTACTGTGTGATGTGCTGGCGGATAGCAAGTGCCGAGGGGGGCCAGTGGACGAGCAAGAGACGTAGCCCTGTGACAGTTCTGCTCGTGTAACTATAATAATATACCTTTACGATACAAGTATTTTTTACTATATCTTTTATACAAAGGAAACTATCTCGAGTTTCCTTACTTGACATATTATCGGACTTTACCGCCAATAATGGGCACATTACAAGTCCTAAGAGTTTCTCAGTTTTTCAGAGATCCTGAAAGAGTGAATATTTACAGAAGTATGAAACAGCCTATAACTGTGTTACTAAACCGGAATCAAAAATTGATTACTCCAAAACGTCAAACGCAAAACCCGCAAACGACGCCAATAAAAGCCTTTTTTAAACCTTTTACAAAATATGCATAGTCAGTTTAATAAAGTTTCCGGCAGCAGTAAACGTCGATAGATTACGTGGCGCGACGCGGTGCACATAACGATGTATCGATGGGCCCAGTGTCGATACGTTCGAGCGATCGGTCACTCGGACATCACTACCGCTAGATTACTTGTCCCGGCCGATTGGCAACTACTCTTTTATTATTTACGGAATGTCCGATTGATAGCTAGGTATCAGTGTGTCAGTTAAAATAGGTTCTGCGTAGGGAACAAGGTATCTGTATTACATTCAATCAGCTGCAAACTACGCCTTCAATACAACGTCACTTTTTGAATACTGTTAAGTATAAAAAAAGCTTCATATTTATTTGTTCATCAGAATATCACCAGGGGTGCTTCGTCGACACAGCGAACATCGGCTACGGTTGGACGTTGACTGCTGTGATCGATCACGCCCTCCACCGAATTACTACTGTCCTGCCTGTGCTCGCAATATGATGTTGTGTGCCGTTATGATGACAGCACAAATAAAACTGAACGCAGCCTGTGTAAGTTATAAATATACATAGAATGGCGAACAACTCCATAAAACTACACTCAAAGTGACATTGTCGTAAAATGACAATGAAGAAATCATCATACAGAAACACTTACAAGTGGCACTCGGCGTCGGACATAAAGATAAGCGCTGGAACGCGACCCGCTTTTATTTCCAACTTGCTATCCGATCTGTGTATAAGTTTACACCATCTTTCGGAAGTAACTTACAGTTTTTATCTTCATCCATCGCGGGTTTACGAGGGTTGCCACCTACTGTCTCGAGCGCACGCAGGACGCGCTTCAAATTAAAAACCTTCTTGACACAGCACCTCGAGGGAAATCAGGGCGCCTTTGATTGGCTACTTAAAAATAAAACGCGTGTTGTTGCTCAGGTGTGCTCGTACATTCTCGAGTGTGTCGGTTAAAGTTTCATTCGCCCGGGAGACGCGGGAGACGCGGGGTACGCGGGGAGAGATCGCGGTAAGCTGCAAGGTTTCCACAAGTTGGCACGACTGCTGCGCTTACTTGACGTACGTTTCTGAGTGTGGCCTGCGAGGTGGTTTTGATTTTTTGGGTGAAATAGAAAGTGACTTTGATGTAGGTATAGTATGTGGACCGGCAGGGACTCCTTCGACTTTACTTGTCACACGAGCTGTGAGTTTTACTTCGCTAGCTTTATGTTTCTGTCTGGTTAAACTTTTTGCAAACGTCTATTTGCTTGTAACATCTCGCTGTAGTTTGTTTCAAATCGAATGAATTCTATTCTGCCTCGAGGGACTTACTACATCCAGAGGTCTTCTTGACACCTCAGTGTCACGTCACGTACAGCCTAGTACACCTCATATCGTACAGTAGGTACCTCCTCATACCCGTGATCAGATTATACAGTGGATAAGTGTCAGTACATCAGAGGATATCGTAAAGTGCCCTATATCGGCAACAATGGGGCGCCAATGTTCGGCCATCCACTCTACAACTGCTTCGTTTCGATAACTAAAGGATAATGTCCCATCCGCACGGGCGGCTTTACGGCGCCATCACTTTATATCATCCAGCTCAACGCGTAGTTATGAGCGAAATATTTATATTCGTCATATATTAGCCAAATATATAATGTATTATGATCTCTTCTGTTGTTATCAATCGGCTGCGTTACTTCCCGGATCACGTGACCAGGCAGATATAAATACGCACGCCTTATTAGGAGCTGAACGAATCTAAAAAAAATTGCCCAATATTTTGAACAGATAGAACAGGTGACTCGTGCAAGAGCATGAAGGAATACTACAATATTTGTGTCCTACAGTTCGTGTACATAACACTACACTGTCAAAGTGTGTTACAGTCGCAGTCAGATAAAAAGTTCAGCATCGGCTGGTGAAGCCGAAAGAAGTGATAGTGCTGTACCGAGCTCCGACCGGAGGACGTCGAACGAGAGGCTTGATGTGCCGCTGAGCAGGCTGCGCGGCCGGACCGGACACTGCGGGGAAGTACTTCCGTGACAACAACTACTAATTCGACACACACTTGATTCCATTTTCATGACTGCTACAATTATAGTGCAAATGAAAAAGTATCAATCTTAAATGGCAGCTGATGATGATTTCATGAGATGATTTGTCTGTTAGCACACAACCTAGCATGAATTTAAATCTAAGCTGAATTATTCATTGTATTACTGCTATTTGTATTTATACATCTCAAACAGTATTTCGTGTGCAAACATTGTGCGCCCGTACGGCGCGCGGCGTCTCGCGGTTTTGTCGCGATCTCATGCTAATGTAATCTGACAATGTAGGGGGATGTAGAACAGCCCTGTATCGTTGCAAACACTAATAAACACGGGATTCGCATTCGTTTCAATTTAAATGCGACGCCTCGCAATCTGTCCACTGTGATGAGGGTTCCCCGGACCAATAATCAACCAATTAGGCTCGCCCCGACGTGACCGACCACACATACACACTCTTTTGTAATTATAGTTGGTCGTTATACTGATGGAAAGATCTGTCACTTATCGCACAAACTGGTTGATTTAGTTTATTAACCGACGAAAAAACGGAGGAGGTTCTTTCAAAAAGGTTGTCAATTTGTACTGTTTCGTCATATTATTATTAGAACGAAGAAGAATAAAAAAAAGTAATTGAAAAACTCGACTGCAACCTTATAAGTACTAAAACTAACTGAAAAGCTAGAAACAAGCCCATTTTAAATAAAATAAAATTTGGAAGCAGGCGGGGCCCATTTGAGTTTGAAACTATAAAAATGGTATGGGTGCCGCCTGCTTCCAACTTTTATTTAATTTAAAATGGGCTTGTTTTTAGCTTTTCGGTTTTTTCTTAGAATCGATGTATCGCGCCGCATGTACGCAGCGCGCGGCCGGGCGCGGGCGGCGCTTATGCGACGCAATCTCACGGCTCATTTGTGGCGCGCTGATCTACGACGACGACTAATGTGCCGCGCACTCGCTCAATGTACAACACTGACTGTACGCTCTCGTCTTATTTAAAATGGAAACCCAGTTCACATGTTCTATAGCAGAACTGAAACTGATCCCGTGGTTTTCGCGACCACTTCATAATGTAGTCTTACAATTTATTCGTCACACTAGTTTTTGTTTGGGATTACATATCATATACTTCTTCATTAGTTTAATTCCTAGTATTTCAGGTTAGTAGCGTTTTACTTCATACATAAAAAAATCCAGTGCTTTGAGATCACACAGGCCAACAGTGACCAGTAGCAGGCAGCAGCTCAGAGTGTGTTAATTACGAAAGCACTTAATTGTAACACACAACAATAGGTATCCCTCTGTGACGTGTTGATATAAACTTTTATTATAGGAACGCGTGTGTACCGACTACTGAGCACACATCGGGCTTCACACAGTCCATCAATCGACATCAATCGGAATTCAATTCGCCGCCGAAATAATATTTATATCGGAAATCCATTAGCGGCGCGAGGTAGCGACGTGCTCGATATTGTGTCGTGTACCTAGTGCGCGTACCTGCGCGGAGTACGTAACATTCGTTTCTTGTAATGTAACTTATAGTAGTTATAGTTGTGCTGATAGGCTTTGTGTGCACGCACACTCTCACGCATCCTTTTAAGCTTTGGACGAAAATTGTGGTCTAATTAATGGAACCGCTTCGAAGCGTCAAGTTCACAGATTTTTGTTAAAAAGCCAACTACCTACTTACTTATAACGACTCACAAAGTATAGGGGACTCGTTGGAATTGTGTATCATTCTTTTCATTTCTCATAGGTACTCGAAAAGTAGCGTTTGTTTGATCCGAATAGCGGGTGGAAGACGCTGCTTCCCACGTTTGGGCGGGAAAGACTCATAGTAATTGCTTCCCTCTCTATGGCGGGAATGCATTTTAAAAATACAACTGGTTAGGCAGTCTGAGTCAGCTACGAAATTTTTTACATGATTAAGAAAAATGCTGCGGTCTTGTGAGTGTATAAACAGCCAGTGTATTAAAAAAAATAAGTACAGTGGGTTATAGCAATTAACTGACCCCCCTAAAAATTACTCGATTTTGCATCCTCTGCTCATAACATTAAAGGTTATTCAATATGAATGAGTTAATCGGACTAACAATACTCGATGAACAGAAACAATAAATAATTTTGATACGCAAATTTGAGCTTTAAGATGTTGATGTTAGGTCATTTACTATGTATGGGTATTTGTTACGCAATTTTCATTTTTAAGAAGCAAGACTTAAAGGTTAGGTTCATGTTGTGATAATTTGTGTCATTGCTACTAATAGGTACCTACCTTATTTCATCTGTCTTACTCAAGTTAATCTGGTGTCGTGGTTCATGCGTAAGGCTGAGACGTGCAAGATGCGAGTTCAAATCAAATATTATCCTATTAAGCGGGACGGCCCGCGGCGGTGACACGGTGTGTTCCATATTTAGAATTTAAAAAACGCTGTAATATAATTTTGCGGGATACTAACTCTGTAAGCTCTACCGAAATTCAAAAACTTGGTTTTATAGACTAACTAGTTGCATCCCGCGGTTTCACCCGCGTAAGTTTCGAGTTTCTTATATAATTCAATCATAATTCGAAAGACACGTGGCGCCATCTATTATCATGATAACGTGATGTTGTTGTTTTCCTCGGGAACAGCACTTTTTTTCGGGATGAAAGGTACCCTATGTCCGTTTCTGTAAACCTGACAACGTATATGTAAAATTTCAGGATAATCGGTTCAGTGATTGAGGCGTGAAAAGGTAACAAACAAACTTACTTTCGCATTTATAATAATTACTAGCTGCGCCCCGCGGTTTCACCCGCAAAAGTTTCGATCCCGTGGAAATATCGGAATAAAAACTATCCTATGTCCTTTCCCGGGACTCAAACTATCTCTGTGCCAGATTTCATCATCGGTTCAGTGGTTTAGGCGTGAAAAGGTAACATACAGACAGACAGAGTTACTTTCGAATTTATAGTATGGATGGATCATTAGTTAGGATATATGATTAAAAAAAAATGAGTTCAAGCGATTCTGAAATGTTGACCCCAGATTCGGCAAATACAGTACCTAATCGAAAATCTTTTCCAGAAATTTCACAAATTGTTTTAACGTCTCAATTAATTTTAAATAGGTACTATTCATGTCTCTTACATATCTCGGGACCCTGGGCCTGGGCGGACCTTTGGAAGGCGAAGTCGAGGCCGAAGCCAACTCGCAGAGGCCTCTTAGACAATGTTAAATGATAAGGAGGCACCAACCGACGATTATCCCTGTATGCACTATGCAAGTGCACCTAAGGACAACCCCCGGTTGGTGCAGGACTATTGCAGAACATGGGAACAAAATATATTGGGCAATGGGTTTTGGTTGGTTATAGTGGATCGGTAACCTTGAACTATGGAAGGACTATGTCTCCTGCCTGACCAATGATAATATAATCAATATTCACAGATAAAATAGCAGGGGTTGACTTACACACTCAATAATAGACTCCCGAACGGTCGCTAAAACGTAGTGTCGTAGCGACAAGGGGGCAACATGTCCTGAGGTGCTTATGAGGAGTGGAGAGGTATTCCAAGGCTATCAGGACAATCCCGGAAGTACGGTCAAGATCCCTACCAGCATCTTACTGGCTATTCATGTTATTATTATCAATAAATATTTTTAGAAAAACTAGTACATTTTACTTCCCTTATACTTATTCGAAATGAAAGTAGAGTGACACGGGTGAAAGTCATCAATTCCTACTCGGACTATAGCCGCCCTCGCTGCGCTTGGGCGTCTGAATACCTCGTATGGGACTTGATTCCTTTCGACCCTTGCGTTATCTACTATTCTGTATTCCTTTGTAAACATAATAACATTATAGTATTCATTTCCCGCTCCGCAGACATGGTTTACGTTTCCGTGCCGGAGTGCAGTAACCGCTCGCACGAGATAGCGATCTAAACGAAAGTTTAACTGTTCGAGCCCAATACAGTTAGTTATAGCGGCATGTCTTTGTTGCCAAGTAATTACGTCGCTTCGCGTTATACGCTGGCTCTAGATTCTTTGTTTTGTAACATCGCCGGCACGAATGTAATCTGCATGCAATTGCTTCTAGATAACTATCTATTGCGCTGTGTTTTCTTATTATCTCACGATTGGAACACGGTGGCATTTTGTCGTGCACCTGAATATGTACAGAAGATTGCTAAATATACATTACTTTTTACGACCTCGGTTACTTTACTAAACAATTTTGGTAATTAAAAATGTATTTGTTAAAATAGTTTAAACATCGAAACAAGTCTGTTTACGTAGAGGATCGTATTTCTGATAACAAAGCCTTCGAAGCGCCTGTAGTACTCTGGCATGCACAGCGCGCAGCGGGCTCCGGGTGCTCCGGGCGCTCCGGGCTGGTAGCTGTTAATGTGTGGGAGCCGTGAAATGAGCGCTGACTCGCTCGGTAGAATGTGTCGACTCACCATATTGTCGCTGAGCGGAACAGGCGCGCTGGAAATAGTCAACTTTACAGTTTTACGAGTCATCAATAAATTGATGAAAAGAACTGTATTCGTCAGTAGTTTTCCTGACGGGTCATCACCTAGGATAGCGCACCAGTCGCAATCAAATACCTAGCCTTTAGTTCGCTAGAAGCGGCAACTTGCAGCGGTGATGGTTGTTAAAAATTAAATGAATTTTAGTAAAAAACAAAGAAAGAAATAAAGTATTATATAGCTAAGTATAGTTTTCGCAGGGCAGTGTGGCAGTGTGAGTAGTTTTATAAGTGCCTTTATAAAAGGCACATTGAATGTTTCGATAGGCTAGACGAGAGCTTGGCCTTAAATATTAAGTGGCGGCTATCGAACCGCGGGATGGTGGCGAACAGTGTTATAAATATGTTAAATTAGTGTATAATAGTCGATCCTAGGTATTAAGTATTATATACAGTGAATAGAAAGTGTTTTTTGTCGCGAAAACTTCGTACAAAAAGGATTTAAAACCGGCTGTCAACTCAACGCACCAACGGTGACGGATTTCAAAATATCATCGATCCCGGGGAGTATTTTGTTTTATTTAAGTGATTGTAGTTAATATTTACACACCACAGAACATCACAAAATACTGCTCAGGTCTTTGAGCTACGTCCATCACACACTGGCACGGTTTATGTCTCCTTTTGCTTGACAACTAGTGGAAGCAAAATCGACGACGAAAACATTCGCCCAGACAATAAACACTACATATTTTACTGTACAAAATAAGCTAATTACGAGCTCTTACTATTATAATTATATATACTAAATTATAGCCTGTAATGTGTCTCAAACTCTTCACTTAAAATCAATTTATACTTATTGTACTATCTAGTTTAAAGATAATAACAAGGAAAGCAGTGTTTTCTAAAGTATCTCTCTTCTGTTTAACTTTCCAATCTAACTCTAATAAACTTACTTAATCTAAATGTAATACTTAGCTATTTCTCAACAATTTACTTTATTTACTTTTACCCCTAACTACCTCCTACTTATTCACATATTAGAACATCTTTTCTTGCACTGTCATTTAGCTGCATAATTTCACACATTCCAGGTGAGTGACAATTATCCAAAATGATGACCCGCAGAGCTACAATCAAGGAGATGGAAGCAAAACTGACAGCTACTTTAAAAGAGCTTGAAGCTTCTGAAGCTGAACGCAGACAACTACTCCAGGAAAGGGAAGACAGCGAGGTGGAAGTGGAGAACATTATTACAAAGAACACCTTCCTCAAAAATGAGCTGGCTGAGCTACACATACAACACATGGACTTAACCGACCAGTATAGTCGACTTCAACATCAGGTGTCAACGTTTCAAGAGTGTAGTGACACCCACGAACTGACTTTGAACCATATTGCAGAACTTAAACAGCAATTATGTGATGCCCATAAGGCCCTATCTCTATCAGAGTCTGTTAAGGTCAGTGAACAGGTTGCTAACACCGATAACCTATTTTATCGACTGGTAGGTAGTAAGTCAAAATCAATGTGTCAGCCAGCTGTAACAATAGATTTGACTGGTGATGATATCATACCATTGTGTCCAATTGTTATGAGTCATAATAAATTAAAGAAATATATTAAAATTAAGAAACTAATTAAACGGTCACAGAGAGCAATTAAAAAACAAAATCTTTTAAAATTAAATATTTCCCTTAGAAGGGAACGTGTTACCCTGTCTAAAAGTTTAAATAGTTGTACTGCTGAGTTAGATAAATGTAGGGAAAAGTATGACATTGATACAAAGCTCCTATACAATGATATACTACACAAGGAGCACTTGCTGAAGGATATTTTTGAGAAATATGAGACTTCACAACAACAACTAAGTGAGCGATTATTTGAGGCTGGGGAACTACTGGAGTTGGTGAAGTGCAATGCTGAGAGTTATGAGTTTCTGACTAATAATCTCTCATGCAGCTGTGCCAACCAGCCACCACCACCTCCTCAGCCTCAGAGTGACTTGTCTCCACCGGTGTTGGCTCTTCCAGCAGAGTCCTGTGTTAGTACACAGAATAATAAATCTATTTTTTTTAGTGACGAAGTAGGTTCAGGCTTTGGAAAAATATTAACTAATTACCTTAGCCATAGTTTTACCAATCATTGCTATCATAACATAAGTTTTAAACAAATGATTAAAAGAATTGCAAACACAAACCTAGACAATTATTCTACAATGGTTTTGCTACTAGGTAAAAGTACTGGTATTACCAGAGAGGACATAGTGGATGGTGTCAACACCTTATTAAAGTTAGACATAGGTAAGCTAATGTTTTGTGCTTTACCTTACTCTGATACTCTATCAGAAGATGAGAATAAATATATATATAAGTTGAATAACACTATTCACATGCTGACATGTTATCATAGTGACAAATTATTGTTTTTTGACACTAATAAGTTTGTTAGTGGTTTCAAGTTAACTCAGAGAACTTTATCTCTGTCTTGGGAATGTAGACATATGATTGCTATGTTGATAGCATATAATATTAACGGTGTTATAGCTAATATAACAAATTCTAGTATTAGGGACGAGTCTGTGTTGTCTAGTCATACTAACAACATAGTGATGATTAATTATGAATCTTCATGTTGTACGAAGGAGGGTCCACCTACAATACCAACATCTTTGGAGGCCACTACCAGTCAGATAGGGTATTCTCTTCCTGCTGGAACTCATACGGACTTCCTAGACACTTCAGTCGTAGTTGTGGAGGTCTCTCAGGATAACTCTTTAAACTAGTCAGTAAGACAACAGAAGTTACCCCTTCAAATAACCTATTACTATTCGAGAATAATAAAAAGGTATCTTCTGGCAATATTACTCAGAATAATAAAAAACCAAAGGGAGGGCAACATGTTTTAAAATTATTTAACCAAAATATTCAAGGTTGCTCTTCTAAATTACTGGAAATAGAATTGTTTTTAGAAAAAACCAAGTTTGATGTCATTTGTTTAACAGAACATTGGTTAAAAGCTCATCAAGTAATGTCAATTAACTATGAAAATTATTGTGTAGTTAGCCATTTCAGCCGAACATGTATGATACATGGTGGATCATTAATATTAGTTAAAAATTCTGTTAAATCAAAGGAACGAAAAGACATCGTCGGGCTGTCTGTTGAACACACCATTGAATTGTCCTGTGTTGAGCTCGATAAGCATGTAATAGTATGTGTATACAGACCTCCAAGTTACCAGAATCTATCTTTGTTTGATTCTGTAATGGAAGATGTGCTAAAGAAACTTTCTGCTAGTAGTAAGTCAATAATCATATGTGGCGATTTTAATATTAATTTATTAGAAAATAACTCAAATACTATGAGATTATTAAGTCTTTTTAGGTCATTTGACTTGTCAAATGTTTTTATTGAACCCACCCGAGTGACAGCTTCCTCTGCCACTTGTATAGATAATATTTTCTGTAACTGTGATTATTTACACAAACAAATTGTAAATAAGTTGCCATCTGATCACAGCGGACAAACAATAACATTTTGCTCCTACATGCCTTTACAAAAAACTCTAATAAGGTTTAGGCCAATTACATCTAAAAATTTAGAGAAATTAAATAATTCTTTAGCAAGTAAATTATGTGTTCAGAGTTTTAATAATTTATGTGACCCGAATGAGTTCTACGCCGAGTTCTTTTCACTATTAAACACGCAATTTAATGACACTTTCCCACTAAAGACTAAAAGTATTTACACAAAGTTCTTATTTAGTGATTGGGCGACTCCAGGTATTCGTAAAAGCAGGGAAAACCTTTTTGAACTTTATGGCCTAAAGCAACATATGAATAACACAAGCTTTCATCAGTATGTTGCTACATATTCTAAGACTTTTAAAAGTGTATGCAAAATAGCTAAAGCTCTTTATATTAGCAATAAAATAAAATCAGCCGATGATAAAATAAAAACTACCTGGCAAATAATAAATAATGAAACAGGTAGGAAAAAACAGCGTAATACTGAATTTAATTTAGAAACTGCACATGGCCCCATAAACTCAGATGTAGAAATTGCTCAGGAATTTGAAAACTTTTTTGCTAATATTCCCATTAAAACTACTGAAGCTTTAAATTCCTCACCCGCGCGTTCTGCTGATTTACTTAGAAAGAATGTTAAGGCATGCACCTCGGAGTTTAGTTTTCAACATACGAACCCCCAGGCTGTTATAAAAGCTTTTAAAGATCTTAAAATTAAATCAACAGAAGATCTCTGGGGAATGTCTGTAAAAGTTTGTAGATCTATCATTGAAACGATTGCGCCCTATTTAGCTTTCATATTTAACATCAGTATAGACCAAGGAGTCTTTCCGGATCTCATGAAACACAGTAAAGTAGTTCCTTTATTCAAAGCCGGTGATAGTAAAGAACCCAACAATTATAGGCCTGTGTCAATTCTGCCAGTTCTCAGTAAGGTGTTTGAAAAGTTGATGCTCAATCAAATGTTACGCCACTTTAATAAAAATTCCATCTTTCATGAACAACAGTACGGTTTCACCAAAGGGCGTTGTACCACTGACGCCGGTGTCACCCTAATAAAGAACATTTTTAACGCCTGGGAAGAAGCACAAGATGCCATTGGAATCTTTTGCGACCTCTCAAAGGCGTTCGATTGCGTCAACCATGAGACACTTCTGCTGAAACTTGAGCACTATGGGATTAGGAATTTAGCTCTTGATTTACTAAAGTCGTATCTAAAAGATAGAAAGCTTAAAGTTCAAGTAAACGGCGTAAACTCATTGGGGTCTGAAATGGCAATGGGCGTTCCTCAAGGTTCGATATTGGGTCCATTCCTCTTTTTAGTTTACATTAACGATTTACCACAATTACTTCAAAATCAACCGAAGATGGTGTTATTTGCAGATGACACATCATTGATCTTTAAGATAGACAGACGGGCACAAAATCTTGACGACGTGAATAACTCTATTCTTCAGGTCCAAGATTGGTTTACGGTAAATAATTTGGTACTAAATGAAAAGAAAACCAAATGCATTAGATTTAAATTACCAAATGTTAGAAGTAGCGAATGTGACATCATACTGAATGGAGAAAAACTAGAATTTGTTGATCAAACGGTTTTCCTGGGAATCACGCTAGACGAGAAATTACAATGGGGACCTCACATAACATCTCTTGCGGGGCGGCTTAGCTCGGCCGCTTATGCTGTTAGGAAGATAAGACAGTTAACAGATGTAGAAACCGCGCGTTTAGTCTATTTTAGCTACTTTCACAGCATTATGTCGTACGGCATTTTACTATGGGGTCGAGCTGCTGACATTGAATCCATCTTTATTTTGCAAAAGAGAGCTGTCAGAGCCATTTATAATCTACGTCGCCGCGAATCTCTCAGGGAACTATTTAAAAGGATTAATATTATGACGGTACCTTGCCAATTCATTTATGAAAATATTATGTATGTAAGAAAAAATCTACATCTTTTTAATAAAATAAGCGATAGACATAACTTTAATACAAGAAATAAAGATAAAATACATCAACCATTTTTCAGATTAGCCAAAGTACATACATCTTTTTTGGGGTACTGTGTTAAATGTTACAATAAAATACCTTGTGATATATTGCAATTAAATGAAAGAAAATTTAAAACTCACATTAAACGTACACTTTGTAAACAAGCATACTATAAATTAGAAGATTATATCCAAGATAAGAACGCTTGGAAACATGCTGGTCCTGCTCCATAGGACAATCTAGAGTCTAGACAAAATCAAACCGGTTGCTAATTTAATTGTAAATTTTTTTATTCTTTTTTTTTACATTTATTACTCACACCCTGACTTATTACTTGTATTTTGTTTTTTAATTAAAATCGTTTTGCTTGTACCATGTTTGTAAATATGTGAGCACCATGTATCTATCAGATAATTAATTTATATGTCATGGTTTCGTTTTTAATTCTTTTACCTATTGTGGTATAGTAATTTTATTGTAGGTGCATCGTCCTCACATGTTATTATATAATTAATGTACCCATGCAAAATATTGTACCTAAACATTTTAAAAGAGTAACGGTGGAGTTTCTTGCCCGTTCTTCTCCATACGAAAACTACCTTTTGGAATGGGCGACTAGAATCAATTCTATTTTAAGATAATTTTTGACGTTCAAAAGTGCCTTTTATGTGCCTATTTGAAATAAATGCTTTGACTTTGACTTTGAACACGATCCATCTAGTTTGTGCTCCGTTCGCAATTTACACGAGACTGCGAGCTCAACCAATAAGCCGTGAAGGATGTTACGAATATACGGCAATACTTTAGGATTTATACTACAGCAGAGTGTAGGACGAAGTAAGGAGTTCAGTGGGTGGAGCGAAATAGAGGGCGTTGTGCCGTGCATGTGATCGCATGTCGTTAACGTTGTGCCGTGCATGTGATCGCATGTCGTTAACGTTGTGCCGTGCATGTGATCGCATGTCGTTAACGTTGTGCCGTGCATGTGATCGCATGTCGTTAACGTTGTGCCGTGCATGTGATCGCATATCGTTAACATTGTGACGTGCATGTGATCGCATGTCGTTAACGTTGTGCCGTGCATGTGATCGCATATCGTTAACATTGTGACGTGCATGTGATCGCATGTCGTTAACGTTGTGCCGTGCATGTGATCGCATGTCGTTAACGTTGTGACGTGCATGTGATCGCATATCGTTAACATTGTGACGTGCATGTGATCGCATGTCGTTAACGTTGTGCCGTGCATGTGATCGCATGTCGTTAACGTTTTGACGCGCATGTGATCGCATACCGTTAACATTGTGACGTGCATGTGATCGCATGTCGGTAACGTTGTGCCGTGCATGTGATCGCATGTCGTTAACGTTGTGCCGTGCATGTGATCGCATGTCGTTAACGTTGTGCCGTGCATGTGATCGCATGTCGTTAACGTTGTGCCGTGCATGTGATCGCATGTCGTTAACGTTGTGACGTGCATGTGATCGCATGTCGCTAACGTTGTGACGTGCATGTGATCGCATGTCGTTAACGTTGTGACGTGCATGTGATCGCATGTCGTTAACGTTGGAAGTCTATGGTTTTCTTGTTAGTTCATATTTTCGCCGCAGGACTCGTCGCGGGCACTTTTAATATTGACGCTTGGGGAATACCTGATTTCTGTTTTGTCAGTTTATGGGCTAAAACACCAACACGCGATACGATACGACGTCGCATGTTGCGACCTTGCGACCGACGAGACGTTGACAAATAACTATTTTTATTGTTGACTATCTACTATTTTCGTTTACCGTTTAGGTACGCCTCAACAAGTTGTATAGATTATCAATATTAAATAGGTTATTTTTATATTGTTCATTTTTTTATATGGCTCATCCAACAAACTATAAAGAGTAACATCACACAAACCTCAATAGGTTTGTCGGTTGTGCGGATGTTGAAACACTTTCAAGCAATGAAATACCTATCATTATTTATTTATGGGTAAAACATTGTCTGCAACAATTTCGGTTGCAATGTATTTTTTTATTTTTTTATTTGAAATGGGCTTGCTCTTGCTTGACTCTAGCCTAGGTCAAAGGTGACAGAGACAAAGTCGACGATGGAGCGAGCTTACCCAGAAGAAGCCTGTTCACTCTCACTTTAAAGAGATTCGGGTTGTATGCGCTCGGAAAAACAGACGCAGGTAGAGAGTTCCACTCTATACCGCGATGTACCGCGATGCGACGTCGTGTCGTATCGTATGAGTACGTGTTTTGACCCTAAGCGTGGTCGGAAAATGCGTCGGGTCGGGCGTGACTTCGTTAAGTCTACTACGCACTGTATTGATTGTAACAGTTTTTTTTTTTTGCTTCTTTACTTTATAGGGCCCCCATCTGATGAATTGCCACGGGCCCCGAATGGTATAGTTACGTCACTGGCAGACACAATAGAAATTTTATTTTTATCGATACACTCATGGTGTACACTCGATGTGCGAGCAGTTAACTAAAAAAATGCGGACATATTTTTGCACTTCTAAACGTAGTTTAAAATCTACGTTACACAAAATGAAAGAATAACCAGTCTGGTATATTTGTAGATATCATCTGTACTGAGGGGTCTCGGCTGGCTCGGCTGGCTCGGTGGCTCGGTTCATGGGCCGTTACATGGCAGACGGCGCGGCTCGTATTTTGATTGTGTTATGGCTGCTCGCCGCCACTCGCCGCCACTCGCCCCGAATACCCGACTGCTGCTTATTGTGTCACACGTCGCAGAATTAAATATAAACATTATATTACTGGAATATTTTTATATTTTCAAACTCAAATGGGTCCCGCTTGCTTCAAACTTTTATTTAATTTAAAATGGGCTTGTTTTTAACTTTTCAGCCTTAAGTTTTCTACCGCAGTCGGGTTTTTTAGTTTTTTTAATTATCTTTTTTTTATTGAATATCGTATCTTCACAACTCTTCGAGATATAAGGGGATCGCACGTTCTCGTGAAATCGGAGCCTACACTGGAGCGAACGAAACGACATTTGCAATGTCTAAATATAGCAAATAAATTATGGATTTAAATTATTATGACACTTGATTGATTATGACCAATGAAATTAGTGAAAATGATTTTATGTAATTATGGCAACTGAAGCGTAATGAAATATTATTACTAAGTATTTGTAATGAAATTATGGCAAATACAAATACCTATGGCATATAAAATTATTGCATTATAAAAAATGGCAAACATTAGTAAAGCAACCAAACCTAACCTCGGGGTGCCCTTCGCTTGCTCTTGCATCCTCCATCGCCTATCGGCCGACCGCAACCATGCAACCGACGATGTCACCCGAAGGACGCACGAAGCGCCCGCGGGCCGCGCGGCCCGACCGGTAGATAGTTATTTTCATTAAAATTGAGAGTTAAAAAAGTTATTCTACAGGATGTTACAGAAAGGGTATATCAATACAAACGGGTTGAAGAGTGTATCTGGTCTAGAATCTCTGTACAAAATTTCAGCTCAAAAGCAGTAACTTTGAAAATGCTTAATATTTTTTTATTTCGATAGTTTATCGAATTGAAATCATAACAAACGTGTCACTGCACTTCGAGGGTCATTATCCATTATCTGTAGTGTGTCTGCGCGCCTAGTACACGCACATCACGCCGCCGCGCGCCAGTGCAGCGCCGTGATATCGAAATAAAAAAATATTAAGCATTTTCAAAGTTAAATTCTGTTGAGCTGAAATTTTGTACAGAGATTCTAGACCAGATACACTCTTCAACCCGTTTGTATTGATATACCCTTTCTGTAACACCCTGTATAACCTATAGTAGAAATTAAGCTGGTTTCTATAGTGCTTAAGAAAACGATTATTTTAGCAGAATTTATGTTTTTGGAAACTTAGTACAGTCAGCAACAAAAGTCGATTAACACTGTCATTTATACAACTGCTTTTTAGCTTTTCACATAAGAGTTTATATTCTAATAATTGTACTTCTGCTGCAATTTTGAACAAATATTTTGGTCAATAACTAAGATTAAAAAAACTGAAGTGTTAATCGACTCTGACTGTACATATTTTTTTCGGAAGTTTTATATTTTTTTTTAAATTTAGTTTATTATTTGAAAGTACCGATTGTTTTTCGTAGAATTGTAATTTTAATAAGCTCATGTTTGTTAAATACAACATTTTTTTTCGTTTAATTTTGTGTTAATCACAGATCGGTGTTTTTCGGAAGCTTTATTATTTCCCAACTAAAATGTAGCATTCACAGCACGTTACCAGTTCGTAGCGAGCTCGTGTCGTGACCCCGTCGCACGTCGCACGTCGCTCCATCCTTCAGCTCCAAATAAACGTGAATCTTTAGCTAAATAAATCCGGTATTCAGCTTTTCCTAGCGGTGCGCCGTGCCGAGGTTGGGCACTATCTCATAGGTCGAGGCGCGGGATATTGCCTGCTTCGCTCCAAATGGAATATTCGCCGCTGCCACACGCCCACTAGCCAGGGATGACAGGTTATCATGAAAATAATGCAGAATTTACTCTCGACCTGAAAATGTTCCTAAAATTTGTGTTTTAGATGAAGTTATTGAAACTTGGTTCCCCTTACTTGATAATATGTATATAATAATATGAATAGCTCTATTTATAATGATAGTCGTTTCATGTAACAATGACCTATTTCTTAGGAACCATTTGTCGCGCTGTAGGTAGGTACTCGACGAATGTGAGAAAAAATCTTCGGAACTTATAGTTCGCCGACAAAAACTTGGGAATCCTATCTAAGTTTTGTGTTGAGTTATATAACATAACATAATCAGCCTATAACGTTCCCACTGCTGGGACACAGGCCTCCTTTCTGTGAGAGGGAGTGGGCCGTAATCCACCACGCGGGCCCAGCGCGGGTTGGTGCATGTCACATGTCTTCGAATTTTTGGTTCTAGGACAAGCCGGTTTCCTCACGATGTTTTCCTTTTTGAGAGCCGTTTTGAGAGCAGTGGTGATGAAATAATTTACACAAAGTAAAGCGCCTGTCGGGGCGCCTTCCAGGTACAAATCATTTCCATGTAGACGTGTACGGAGTAACCAATTCGACGCATATTTACTTACATTTTTAGATAGTATATAATATTGCCTGTAAGTACCCGCCAAGGGGCCAAAACCTAGTTAAACAAAAGGGTTCATTATATTTACAGTAGATTTTCAGTCTATCTTTAATTGTATTTTTTAGTTATTTTTTGGTTGTAGAAATAAAGGCTATATTTATATTATTATAATAATTATATTGCCCCGAAAGCGATGTTAGTTTCAACTACCAAGCGTGGATATGAGTATTTGAAACGTGGGAGGTATATGTAAATCTAATAGAACAGAGCCCTGATTCACAAACATACGACAGGCTATCGTATCGAAAACCTGACATTTCGATAACCTGATTTGACTTCCCCTCAACAGCCAATAGCTGTTGGAAGAATAGCGGGCGTCTATTTGATTTAAACTGACAAAATTTTCGGGTTTTGGACTTGTGAACAGCATTGAGAAGACTCCTACGATAACAATGATTAATGTTCGATACGATACGGAAGCATATCGAGTGTTTGTGAATAAGGGGGCTGTAATCAAATTCATACATATCATAGGTATCTAAACCTAGTCGTAAGAGAACCGGCCGGATGCAGGGCTGGGATGGCTAGCACACAGTCGACGTGATGGAGGGCGATGGGGGGCCCTGGCCTGTCCTTGCAGACTGAGAGAATGTTGTAAGAGAAATACATGTTCAACGGCAGGTAGTTGTATGAATACATGTTCAAATAGCGGCATTAGTTCCAACTTTATAATGATTCCGAGAAGTTGTTAGTTAGTTGTGTTGCAGCCCTGCGCGGCGGCCGCTGTGAGCTCTCAGGTGGAGCGGTGCGCCCATAGATATATCTATGGGCGCGCCGCAAATTGTGTTCCGTCGCCTCGGCGCCGTGTGCCAGGGAGTGAACGAAGGGACTTAAAAAACATTGATTTAAATCAGACTCAGAATTAGCACTTTTAAACGTCAAAAGTTACAAAAGGCAGACACCCACGGATATCGCAGCCACCCTTCCCACTTCCTAATGTTTTAGTTAGGAGGAAGACGTCGCGCAATCTATGAGTGTGAGTCAAAAGCCAGGCGGCTTGAGGTCACGGTGATCAAATAAATTGAATCGATAATAGGTCATCGAATGAGTGATTTGTTTTTTTGCTTAAGGTGAATGCGCAGTTGTAGCCCGCGAAATTCAATTTCGTTTATGTTTTTTGCAATTTGCAGGTCAGTGTCAGGTTGTGTCTTGAACAAAATTTTAGTCGCGACTATAACAGGTACGTATTTAGAGAATTATTATCATTAGAATCATTAATACATCTTTGTAAGTAATTTATTGCTTCATAATTATTAACTAACTATATACACTAGATACTAAAATAAATGACTAAATAACTTACAATACAAATATATAAAAATAAAAACCAAAGGACACTTAGGCGTCGAAGTATTCGTCCGCATCGCTGTCATCCGGAAACGTGCCCAGAAGACTGGCAGCATTGCCACGTTGAATGGCAATGCTAATTCTTTGGCCAAAGAACGACCCAGCCCTCTGGTCACGTGAAGTATCGACCAGCCGGCGAGAAATTTCCTTAAAAAGGAGACGCGCGCTCGGGCCCCATGACCCGAGCGTTTCGACCCCAAACGGCTCAAAGCTGTAGTTGCCCATAAGGTTACAGTATTTGCGCCGCTTGAGGGTCTCAGCAGCTGCAGCAGCGGCGCCAGCACAGCCCGCAGTGCTAGGAACATGAGATGGCGCAAGGGTATCGACACACGTTGCGTCCCACACCAGAGGCCTACCCACCTTCCAAGGCAACAACGTCACGCCGTCTGGTCTCTTCCCATCGTCACGTACCAAGCCGTTTGGTTCTAACACCGCTGGTACGCCGGCGGTGACAAGGGCTCGACGAATAATATCGTTGATGTTGGCGTGAAAAAAATAATCTCTTATGGAAAAGTGCTTATGGTATAAATCTAACTTGGAAAGATGTATTAATGATTCTAATTATGTAAATACGTACCTGTTATAGTCGCGAATCAAATTTTGATCAAGTTACAACTTGACACTGACCTGCAAATTGCAAAAAACATAAACGAAATTGAATTTCGCGGGCTACAACTGCGCATTCACCATAATTAGAAATATTATACAGTGCGCGTTTACTGGGCACACATTACTTAGTTCCTTTCACATCCATACTCCATACTCCTAAGTAATTAATTCTGGGTTTGTTTTCATTTCATAATTAGTTCCGCGCCCAGCCGCGAGGCGACCGGAGCGAATTTTGTTTAACGAGGAATGCGATTTATAGTTCACAAGCAGCTTGTATTTCGCAGGTTGTTCGTGAAGTTTTTACGATTTGAGCCAGGGCTATTGAGATTGTAATGGGTGTGTAGGTATGTCGGATGAATAAAATCATTCAATCGGCGAATCGTGCCTGCCGTTCCCCCACATCAAGATACTTACTAGAAACAAACTATCAAAGTACCTAATTTCCTCACATATTGTAACCGTCACATAATAATATGACGTGAACGTTCCTCGCGTGTTGGCTCCCAGTCACTGTAACAAGCGATAGCTTCGCTAAGTATTGGTTTATGTGCTCCAATTGTCGCCACAGCACGGCGCAAATCAATCCGAGCATTACTGCCGTAAACTATCAAACTGCAATATCCATCGCCGGCAATAAACCGCGCCGGCTTTACGACTATTATACTGCCGCGCCGATGAACGATGCCCGAATATGAATCGCTGCTGCTTGTCACGTACCGAACTTGTGAACTGCAACGTTTGTATAAGTTGATGTTGATTGTAACTACATTTTAAAATAAAACGTTTATTTTACCTAATAACAATAACTTTTTATCATTTAAAGGATCTAAATCCGTTACCTGAATCTAAAAGCCGCAATCTATAACCAATAGAAAAGGATATCCATTAAAAGCGCTGAGTAAGTAATCGAGTATTTGTGCACACGGCGCCGCCGCACGCGCCGCCGCACGCGCCGCCAACGATGACTAATTGACTGAAGGCAGCTTTATCTTTTGATGATTACAAACCATAGAAATGTAAAAAACAGTTACAAACAGAAGGATCGCTGTCCGACAGCTTCCATGACCATCTCGCAGTCGTCATCACATCACCGAGAGACGTTCACTGTTGTACTACTCTGTTATTCTGTTACTCAAAATTATTAAATAACTTTCATTTCGGAAGTCGGTGTCTAGAGATCTGTATTTTAGTTTTAGTTTTTTGCCACCGACTTCCGAAATTAAAGTTATTTCAATTTTTAGTTAATTTCATTTTGAAGTCGATTTAATTTTTTAAAATTAAGTACTTTTTATTTCGTAATTTAAAACTGGAATCGTTGTTTGTAATAAGTAGGTAATAGTTTTGTTGTAAATATTGCACTAGAATTCGACCAACGTTTTGAGATGTTCTCCCTTTGACACTACACCCGTAGCTCGCATCAATAAGCGAGGCCGTCACACTTACAAGTATTAGTCCATATCTTGAAAATTACTGAATCAATTTTGATGAAAGTTGCACTGTTCCATAAATTGAAGTAAATGTAAGCCAATACAAAAAAATGGTCACGATCCGATTAATAGTTGCGGAGAAATGCGTGGACTAACATAAATACATCTATAAAATTTTGTAAATTTGTTTGGAAGCCCTAATAGATTGTCATATTATGTGAATATAATGCAGTTCCAATAATATTACATACATACGTGTCGAATTGATAACCTCCTTTTTTTGAAGTCGGTAAAAACACCGGGAAAAGATCAATAATACACGAAATGTTAGTTACTCATTCAAATTTATTTTATCGCCTTCAAAGTTACCCTAATACTGTCACTGATACTAATACTGTCACTGATACTACTCGTAATACTGTCAGTGAAAACTTTTAATTGGCCTTCTTTCACTAACTGCCAACTATCTGTATCCTAGCTTTAAGTTTTCGTAAGAAAAAAAAATATGCTCCTTCAGAAACGATACACTTACGCCAACGAATAATCCAATCATCAAAACATTTTTCAAACGCTTTTTCTGGAATTGAGTTTATTTCTCGCCGCGAATTCTCCTTTATGTCTTCTACCAAATGCAAACAGGTGCCATGAAGTAGTAATTTGAGTTTAGGAAAAAGAAAGAAGTCGGCTGGAGCCATATCTGGAGAATAAGGTGGTTGCTCGATGGTATTTGTTGAGTTTTTGATCAAAAATTCGTTCACAATCATGGCCTTGTGCAAAGGTGCATTGTCGTGGTACAAAATCGAACAATTTTCTTTCCACAAATCTGGCCTTTTTCTTCGAATTTGTTCTCTAACCGGTCAAGGACCGCGGTCCGCCGATCGGCGGACAAACAATAGAAAATCAATTGTGTCTCATTAGTGGCGCTTGACAGATTTAAACGCTGCATAACGCTCAAATAATATACTTTTTCTCAAACATGCTTGGAAATTTGAGCATTATTTTGACAACCTTCTTCGAGATAAATCGAAATTGCTGTACTGGCCAAATACATGCGAGCAGCGGCCGGCAAAAGTTGTATGAAAATCCATATCTGTCGTATTTTGCGGCCATAAAAATTACATAGTAAACTCATATGATCTGTCGTGTAGTTTAAAAATGGAACGATCTTTAATTTCGAACCGGCTTACACATAGAAAGCTGTTTATTAAAAAAAAAAAACAAATCCGCATACGTCCGGTTTCCTGAATTCACGTCATATCCCGCCGGCCGCCATTATACGGTAAAAAATAGTAGATTGTACAACTAAGGCATAAAAGAAGCTATTTTACCCCGAGACGTTTATATCCAAGCGAGCCGCAGGCGAGGGTGGATAGTTAAGTCGAGGGGTAAAATGGCTCGTTTAAAATGCCTGAGTTATACACTCTGCTTTTCACTTCGATTGCGAGAAAATGAAACAGGCATAAAGTATACAGTACATAATTAATAAAAAATGTTGCAAAGCATAGCTAATTCCCGCCACCACAGATAATACCGCCACGAAACTTTTTAAAAGTTTTTTTTTTAATTTCAACATTATTTTGTCATTCGACTTGGGTACTTCACACTGCTAAGTCATAAAAAAGTTTCTTTGCGTTTTTAAATAATAAATGACAACTATTTTACCTGATTTTATTAAATTAACGATAGAAAACACGAAAGTGGTATAAATTAAAGAAAATGAAATAAATCACGACTTTAATCTGCGAAGTTTTATTGCGCGTGTGTCTGTTGGGCCTGATTACTTTAGTCTCAGAAAAAAAAAATACTTTATGCACTAGAACATAAAAAGCGATTTTATGTCGCCTAAGCACAACATAAAGACGAACTTTTAGAGCATGAGAAGTGAAATAGTTATTTATGCCTATTTTTTTTACCGTTTGACCTTCCGGTAAGAATTCCGAGTGCACAACACCGCGATAGTCAAAGAAAACAGTCAACATGACTTTGACTTTTGATCGACTATGGCGCGTGGTTTATTTTCGGTTTCGGTTCAGTTGGAAGGCGCCACTTCGAAGCTTGTTGACTAGTTTGCATGTCAAACTCGTCAACCCACGTCTCGTCACCAGTAACAATGGGTTTCATGAATCTTGGGTCGGAATTGACTCGTTCTAGCATGTCTTCAGCGACTCTTATGCGATTGAGTTTTTGGAGAAAATTCAGGTCTTTTGGGACTAGCCGAGCGGCAACATGTTTCATACCCAAGTGATTATTTAAAATGATACAGATGGACTCGTGAGACACAGAAAGTTCAGCGGCTATCTCTCTCAAATTTGAATAAGGATTTTCAGTCACTATTTCCTTCACTTTTGCGATAACTATCAGGGCGAGGCAAATCTTCCAGCATATCTCGACCGCTTTTGAACGCTTTGTTTGTATAAAAAAGTAATATATAAGTCAATGTAGTACTACTCATAAGCACGTGTTTTTGATAAAGTTGATTCACCTTAAGCCTTCTGTGTCGAGACATGGGCTGTACTGCAGTCTCTTCAACGGTGCCAGATCGACTATCGGTACATCAAGGTGCTGAAGTGTCTGTACGAAAACGTCACTATGTCAGTCCGACTCCAGGACCAGACCTCGAAACCTATCCTTCTGCAGCGAGGTGTGAGACAGGGAGACGTTATCTCTCCGAAACTGTTCACCGTTGCTCTGGAGGATGTCTTCAAGGTTCTGGACTGGAAAGGAGCTGGCATCAACATCAACGGCGAGTACATAACTCACCTTCGGTTTGCCGACGATATAGTAGTCATGGCTGAGACTATGGAGGACCTCAGTACAATGCTCGATGACCTCAGTAGAGCCTCTGAAAGAGTGGGTCTGAAAATGAACATGGACAAAACGAAGGTCATGTCAAATGCCCATGTAACACCCACTCTCATGAAGATTGGAGGCGCTACACTCGAAGTCGTGGACGAGTATATTTACCTAGGACAAACTGTCCAGTTAGGTAGGTCCAACTTCGAGAAAGAGGTCAATCGTCGAATCCGACTCGGCTGGGCAGCGTTCGGGAAGCTACGCAATATCTTCTCGTCCCACATACCGCAGTGTCTCAAGACAGAAAGTCTTTGACCAGTGCGTGTTGCCAGTGATGACACATGGCACTGAAACGTGATCGCTCACAATGGGCCTTATTAGATGGCTGAAAGTCACCCAAAGGGCAATGGAGAGGGCTATGCTTGGAGTTTCCCTGCGGGATCGAATCAGAAATGAAGAGATCCGCAGGAGGACCAAGGTAACCGACATAGCCCGAAGAATAGCCAAACTTAAGTGGCAGTGGGCAGGGCACATTGCTCGCAGAACAGATGGCCGATGGGGCCGAAAGGTTCTGGAGTGGCGACGCGTACCGGAAGGCGTAGCGTTGGAAGGCCTCCCACAAGGTGGACCGACGACCTTGTGAAGGCCGCAGGAACTCGTTGGATGCGAGAAGCACAAAACCGGTCGAAGTGAAGGTGCTTGGGGGAGGCCTATGTCCAGCAGTGGACGTCTTTCGGCTGAAATGATGATGATGATGAAGCCTTCTGTAACATTTTCATTAACTTCGAACACGAAATTCCATTGGCGATATAAAATTTAAGACAAACTGTTCGAAGTTTTTGTCCATTATGAAATTCGCAATACAGTAGATAATAATATGATCTAACTACAGTATTTAATATAAATGACAGATGCAACTCAAACTCCGTGCCAAAATGGAAAACAGTTGTGCCAATATAACAACAAAAAAATACAAAAATTGAATTTGGAACCAGAAACAAATCACCCATTCCCGTTCCCGATACTTTTTTGACTGAATGTATACAGGCCTCACTCAAAAATCGTCATTACGTCTAATCCTCACAATTGATCTTTCCACATTCAGATGATTCCGGCGACTGTCCCCAGTTCGTCGGTCCCCTGCTGCCACTTGCTTGTTTACACATTCAGTTCGTCGGTCTCCTGTTGCCACTGGCTTGTTTACACATTCAGTTCGTCGGTCTCCTGTTGCCACTGGCTTGTTTACACATTCAGTTCGTCGGTCTCCTGTTGCCACTGGCCTGTTTACACATTCAGTTCGTCGGTCTCCTGTTGCCACTTGCTTGTTTACACATTCAGTTCATCGGTCTCCTGTTGCCACTGGCTTGTTCACACTGCGCCTTGCTGTATGCAATATTACAGTAAGATAAGTTGTTAGTCCTGGTCGTTAGCTACGGGTGGCTACATAGCTACATGGTGTTGTTGCTCGTACACAAACGGATATTGATTTACGTCTCGTCCAACTTCAGGCCGCGCTATATTTTGAATAAGCTCTCTGCTAACACAGCCGTTAATGCGGTTTTTCATAATTTATTGTAATATATTAGTGGATTCAAACTATTTTTGGATTTGAAAACCATCCCTCCTTATTTTAAATCATAATCATATCAGGCGCTCACAAAGGATGAACTAAAAAAATAATTTTGCCAACCAGCATCTCTAGAATTGACAAAAATATCATATAAAGTTGTTTGCTACGATGCGTAGAAGCGTAGGCGTCGTAGCGTAGATAAAGTCACCACATCCGCTACGGCGTAGTATCAATGCAAAGTCACTTGATCTATATCTGTGCACTTTTCAATTTTAAAAAACTCCAAGGAGATCAATTAAACTATTACAGAATCAATGTCCATCTTAATGAACACAGTAATTGGCGCCGATTCTCTTGTTCACAAACTAAACTAAATTTAAGTTCAGTGCATCTTTTTCTTTCTATTTCATTAAGAAAAGGACAGAACATAAATATTAGTTTAGTCCTGTCAAATTAAGATACTCCATAGACAATTTAGACGTGATTAAAAAATTGGCTATTAAAAATACGTCAATATACGTCAGGCGCGGACTAATTTGACAGGTCTAAACTAATATTTGTCTTCTGTCCTTTTCTTAATGAAATAGAAAGAAAAAGATGCACTGAAATTAAATTTAGTTTAGTTTGTGAACAAGGGTATCGGCGCTATTGTTGGTCCAGCAATCGCTACGTTTAGTGAGAAAACGCACCTCATATAAGTATCGCGTAGAGGCACGGCGGACACATACAAACGCCTACATTACAGGGTGTGTGCGCACACCTGTGCTGTCGAGTCGCGAGTGTCTCGGCGATATTAAAATGCCGTGAGATTCGACTCACGCACTTCATGCACTTAACGTAATGTTCTCGGTGTTTAGATCCGACCTCGTCGGTGCGCGCGAGGTGGCCGTGCGAGAGAATTACGAAAATTCTGGAGAAAATTAAATTGTTGTGTGTATAATTACACAAATTGTTTTTGTAGTCTTCGTGACTCCTAAAAAAGTTACTTGTAACAGTCCCTCTGAAAGATGATTTACAAACAATTATCTTTGCCGCTAGTAAAACTCAACACCTCTCTCAACAAAACTGGCAAAAGTGCAAGCCGGCAGTTAGTTCAATCTATTACTCAACAGAGCAAAACAAAGCAGTTTTATCTGCCAGCGTTTAATGGAGCGTGCGGCGCGCGCGCCTATTTATGTGACGGGCGCGACGGTGCGGCTGCGGCACGGCACCGGCGCGGCGAGGTACGGCCTGGACGTGCGCCAGACGTCTGCGTCCGAGTGGCGCAGCACGATCTACTTACCTGCCCGCAGTGCCTTGTGTTGCCATCCCGGAATGCCATACTTAAGTACTCGTATATCCATTTTTTACAATAAAGGATTCTGATGTTCACGGCCAAAAGCCAAAGATTCAGACAGTTTTCTGATGACACTGTGACCTGGTGGGCGGTAGGAGGTGACAGTGTAGCGGCTTCTAGAACAACATTTAAAGCTCGGCTCCTTTTTTTAAAATATAAGCTACGTATATGTATGTATTATCTATAAAAGGATAGGTATGTATATCAGTCAGTTCCTCAACGCCCGGCCGAAACTACTGGGACTAGGAATGGAAAATTTTGCACACAGCTTCTTTTTTATAATGTAGGGGATCACTCTAAGAAGGGGTTTTTGGAAATTCGACTTTTAAGGCGGTGAAAGGGCGGATTTTATTTGTATGAAACATCTTATTCCTTAAGTTAATAAACTTGAAACCTTGGCATATACCTACATATCTATGTAAACTACAGTGTCATTTTTTTTTCTAATCTACCCCGTAAGGTAAGGGATTGGAGGGCGTCAAAGTTTGTATGAAAGAATTATAATGCGCGGTCCGATTAACTCGAAACTGAGTTTTAAACCGACTTCAAAAAAGGAGGTTCTGTATTCGACCCTTATGTATGTATGTATGTATGTTTGCATGTCCGCGATTTTCTCAAAAACTCATGAACCAGTTGTGATAATTCTTTCACTAATGTGATCTACATACTTTCAGGAAGGTTTTAGTATATAATACATTACGTAATTATTCTTATGTACGAAGTTATATGCATAAATGTACTGCATCTCCGGCATTTCTATGCGAAGTTTGATGATTCTTCTAGTCGGTGTCTTCAATTCTTCAATGCACTAGTGTTAATTGAATTTGTGTGAGGTAGGTACCACTAAAAAGTGAAAAATAAAAAATTATTTACAAAAAAAACAACCGACTTCAAAACAAAAAAATAATTAAAAAGTGATAAATGACTTTAATTTCGGAAGTCGGTGTCAAAAAACGAAAATGCGGAACCAACGACACCGACTTCCGAAATTAAAGTTATTTATCACTTTGTAGTTTTTTTTTTGAAGTCGGTTGTTTTTTTTTTTTTGTAAAAAAGTTTTATTATATTTAAGACCGAAAATAAAGAACGGGTATCAAGGTTTTTCGAAGTCTACCCGTGACTGGGTAAATAGGGGTAGTCAATTTTCCAGACGAGGGTTTTACTGCATGATTTGATTAACTCGAAAATTGGTATAAATAATCTTTAAGTCAAGTTATGGCTTATTATAACATCCCAAACGATTTTTCTAAATTGTGGGGAATGTGAAAATAAATAATGAATAATAAGCTTGCCACGAATGCTTGCCTAACTAAGTTTGTCATTATTAGTTTCTTTATTCGACACTACCCCTCTCTTAAACCCCTCTTGGGTTTATGGGTTTTAAAGTTTGCATGAAAGAATTTTAAAGCGCGATCCGATTAACGCGAAACTCAGTATTAATACTATTGACACAAAATAAACAATACTATAAGTTTTGGGTATTTCGATAATCCACCCCTGAAGGGGTGAAAAAGGAGTAATAAAATTTTAAACGAGAGGATTTCACTGCGTGGCTTGATAAACTTAAAAATTGGTATCTTTGAGTCAAGTTATGCAAACATCGCAAACGATTTTTTCGCAATCGCAAATTCCACCCCTGTGGGGGTGAAAAGAGGGGATACAGTTGGTATGAAAAATCTTATTCTTTAGGTTAAGAAACATGGTGATATTTGCCTTAGTAAATACATAATAAAGATTTCTACTTTTAGTTTTAAGAAACAACCCCTCACGAAGGATTTAGGGGGTGTCAAAGTTAGCAAGGTAAAATTTAAAAGCTCTGTCGGATTAACTACTACATTGAATAAAAAAGTAAGTGTTTTTCAAAAATCGACTCCTAACGGGATAGAGAAGGCTAGGTAAGGCAATAGGTAATACGGGCTAGTGTCCGCAACTCCACGTCAATGCGCGTATTTTGCGTACGGATAGAGAAGGGTAATAAAGATAAGGGGTGGAATTTACATCTTAATTCTTTTAACTCGAATTTGGGTAAAATAATGTTTAAGTTATACCTACAATAGAAAAGTACTAAACGCTTTTTAAAAAACAAGCCCTGTGGTGGTGAAAAGGAAAAACACAGTTTATTAAAAAAATCTCGTTCCTTTGCTCTATAAACTAAAAAACCCGACTACCTACTGAAAAGGATGAAACAAGAAAGTATCTTCCCGTGGTCGCATGCTACCATAGCTTATAATACGTTAGTACAGCGGCAGGCGACCACGGGAAGGTACTTTCTTGTTTCATCCTTTTCAATAGTCGGGTTTTAAACTTTTTTTTAGATCATGACTTTATGTCCGCTAGAGCGCGCCATATTCAATTTAATGTGACGTCACATAGCCTATAACAAGCGGACGATCAAGACGCTTCCAACGATACTGCATTTGGCCAATTATGACAAGTAAGTAGGTAGTTTAGAAGTTATGAGGGAACAAATGAACATACATATATACATACCGGTCAATATCATAACCCTCCTTTTTGATTCGCCGTAATCTGGTAAAAATGGCCCAAATACGACTTTATCGAAATAAATGATAAAGATCGAAAACATTAATTTATGAAAAAAAAAATTCATCTCCCCCTCCACTTTTGAAAGCTACCTTCCAAAGATGGAGGTGGAGGTGGTAGTCCTTTTTTGTGTTAAAATTTTTAGAAGAAATTACAAAATTGAACATGGTAGGTACCACGGATATCGAGGGATATGGCATGGAGGCGTGCCGCATGTCACCTCTATAAAAGGCCATAACTGGCCGTATGTTGTTGTGCGCGACGGCTAAGCGCCGTAGTCATATGTTTGTATCGAAACGTGTAGTGTCATTTCGTATTTTTACAAAATGCAGAATTGTTCCGCCCTTATTTGCAAAAATAGAACAATCACAACAAACCTTAAGACAAGTGGCATGTCCTACCATCGGTAATTAAAAAATCACTGCACTCATATTATTTAAGGATTTTACAAATATTTCGTTGTGAAATATTTTTGAAATAACAAGAAAATTGCCTAGCAACGGTAGTGATACATAGCGCTGAGATACGGCTATCGATAAATATTGTTAGTCTGTCTAAATACGAAAATATATATAGAACCTATTTTACAAAAATTAATACATTTCATTTCAATTTCCCGTAAGATCCAGAAATTAAAAATAAATGGATAAATGCAACAGGCAGGGAAAATAATTGGTTTCCGTCAATCCAAACTGTAATTTGTTCTGTATACTTTAAAGAGAATTGTTTTAAGTCGCCTGCGAAAAGACACAATTGCTCTTTAAGTGGGCTGTACCTACATTCAAATTAAGATACATACCTATATGAAACCGTAAGTTAACTATTATTAGTACAGCTACGTGCAAAAGTATTATGCATGTTTACTTCATAATAAAAACAAAAGATAGGAATTCCAAGATCTTTTATGGTAGAACACGTATTTTCGTACTTTTTTATTTTTTTAAAGGGGATTGAAGATTTTATATGGAGCCTATTTGTAATTTTGTATATCGTCCTATCAGGCCTATCTATATATCCTATGTAAATCGGTGAAACTGACTAATCAACGAAACTAGCGAATTAAATAAACTGACGACTGAGGGAAACTGACCAGTAAGACGCGGACTCGATATAATACTCGTATGTATCCTATATACCGATACCGGAAATATGAAATAACGTAAGGGACAAAACTAAGGTTTACAGGAGAGCAAAAATAAGATATTTTTTTACAAAAACTGACTATAACTTTTTAACTATATGTTTTATGTAAAAAGTGTCTAGGACAAAGTTTCTTAGATTTCTTCATTCTTTTAAGCTAAAATAGCAAACATTGATTAAAACCTATAGTTTTAAAGATAGCATGTCCCTTACGTTAAATAATAATGAATACGGGTGACATACGTTAACAAAATTTGAGATGTAAATTAACAGCATTGATGTAAGGGACATTATAGGAAATAAACAATTTTTTTTTTTGATGCAAGGGACACTATAGGAAATAAACATTTAATGTTTTTCAAAGTAAAGGTCTCTTTAATGGTGTACTCTTTATTGCTTATGCTGTTAATACATTTTTAAAACAGAATTTAATACATTCAGGACCTACTGCGCCTATCAATATCGTTTAAACCTAGTTGCTGACATAAAAGGATAAAAAATAAACGAATAAAATAGATTAAAACTTTTATTTGTACTCACTAATCCTCTTTTATAAACGCAAATAACTCGCATAAATAATGCTAAGTACAACATAATTGCTCGATAAGCAAGAGGACTTTTTCTGGCTGATTCCATAAATGATGGCCACTGGAAAGATCCCCAAACCATCAGTTTTTTAATCTCCCTTTGCATGCATGCTGTCTATTCATCCTGCGTTAACTGCTTAACAAGTTACAATTTTTACATGACCTACTTACCAATATTTTACCTATTGGAAGGTATGTTTTTATTAGGATTCGAATTATTCTATCTCAATCAATCAACTCAGCCTATTGCAGTCCATTGCTGAACATAGACCAGGCTGCGTCACAACACCCTGTCCTCCGCTTTCGGCATCCAGTCCGTTCCAGCCACCTTTTTTAGGTCGTCCGTCCATCTAGCTGGGGGGCGTCCCACACTACGCTTGCCGATACGCGGTCTCCACTCAGGACTCGTCTGCTCCACCGGCCATCGGTCCTTCGATAAACATGGCCAGCCGACTGTGTGAATGGGGCTGGTGGGGTGGCAACTGTTTACTCTGCAAGCTATGTGGGTAACTCCGGTTCTTTTCCGGAAACTTTCAATCCTGATATCATCTTTCAAAGAGACTCCGAGCATAGCTCGGTCCATAGCGCGCTGAGCGACCTTGAATTTGTGGACCAGCCCGACCGTCAGTGTCCACGTTTCGGCGCCATATATCATGACGGGCAGAACGCACTGGTTGAAGATCATAGTCTTCAAACACTGCGGGATAGGCGACGAGAAGACTTGACGGCTTCTTCTGTCGGCTTCTTTCTCAAAGTTGTGTCTACCGAGCTGGATTATTTGCCCTAGGTAGACATAATCCTTCACAACTTCGAGAAGCGACCCTTCGATGTAGATTGGACTCGGCAAGACGTGCGAATTGTACATGACTTTCGTCTTGTCCAAATTCATGCCGAGGCCAACCCACCGAGGAGCTACATTTAGGCTGTGCAGCATTTGGTTTAGCTGTTCCAGCGTCTCTGCCATTATGACGATGTCATCGGCAAATCGAAGATCTGAAATGTACTCGCCGTTGACGTTGATAGTCCAGTTCAATCCAGCGTCTTGAAGATGTCCTCCAACGCATTTGTGAACAATTTAGGGGATATAATATCCCCCTGTCTCACCACTCTGAGCAGTTGGATGGGGCTGGTTTTCTGATCCTGGATCTGGACAGTCATCGTGGCAGTGTCATACAAACATTTCGACACTTCGATGTAGCGCCAGTCAATTCGACATCGTTACAGAGAGGCCATAACTGCCCATATTTCGATAAGTCGAAGGCTTTCTCGTAGTCCACAAATGCCATACACAGCGTCTGATTGTACTCCTCGGTCTTCTGTTCAATTTGCAGAACAGTATGGATGTAGTTTACGGTGCTGAAGCCTTTTCGAAAACCGGCTTGTTCAGGCGGCTGGAACTCGTCAAGTATTCTGGCGGGACGGTTTGTGACGACCCTCGAGAACGCTTGTATATGTGGCTCAGAAGCGAAATGGGTCTATAGTTCTTAAGCAAGGATTTAAGGTTTTATTCCATCTAAATAGACCAATTTTTTTAATTACTGAACTCCATTTATGACTAAACAATAATTTACCAAAAGTAGTAAGAAATAATTACCTGTTTATGTGATTCCTATAATGTGCATAAATTTTTGCCTGCGGGCTAGAGAAGTGAAGATAACTTTTCATCACTCATGTTTAGAATCCAGATAAAACTTTTACTAGGTACTTGTAGTTAGATCAATGAAAACGATGATGTGTTACTTAAATGAAGATGTGTAATGTCACAAACAGTGTTACGAAATACTAAGTAAGGGTCACGACCGCGCAGGTAAAATCAAACACAAAATCCGTATTGCTATCTAGCTCAGACATGTTGCACTGTTTTGCGTGTGACAGAGACGTATAATAATAGGTATTCGTTTAGTTAAGTTTTAGATGTAAAGGACAGGTCAATTATTTTCGATGCTGAAAAATTAACGTATGGGTCAATATGATTATGATAATTCGAGCCACAATTTAACGTAAGGGACATGGTTTTTGCACCTACTCAGGGAACACTAATGTATAAGACCTGTTGTAAAATGTTCTCGATTTTTTTTTTATGTAAAGACCAAATACTGTGAGTAAAGAGACTTACATTAGTTTTTATAAAAATATTAATTTAAAACGTCCTATACAGCCAGTTTTTGTAAAAAAAAATGGTCTAGACCTGCGGAAAATATGTAATGTAAGGGACATTTTTCTTTAGATATTGAGATTTTAAATATACCAATCGATAGAGCAAGAAATTATGAATCCAATGATATATATAACTCATTTTCGACAAAATGTCCCTTACGTTATTTCATATTTCCGGTATCGATACAGTGTGTCAGGTCAAACGAGGGACATACTTTAAGGAAGTGTAGTAGATACTCATGAGTGTAGTAGATACTCATGAAAATGAACAACTTTTAATATGGGGCGGACTGAAAAATATTAAAAAGAAAAAAAACAGCTGTTCCCTACATTTTGTCCAGTTATGCGAAGATAAATGTATAGAGCGGCTGGTTTTATTTTTCGATTTCAGTGTTGGTCTCTTAGTAAAAATTGTTCATTTTCATGGGTACTACACTCCCTTAAAGTATGTCCCTCGTTTAACCTGACACACTGTATACAGGGTGTTACAGAAAGGGTATATCAATACAAACGGGTTGAAGAGTGTATCTGGTCTAGAATCTCTGTACAAAATTTCAGCTCAAAAGCATTAACTTTGAAAATGCTTAATATTTTTTTATTTCGACATCACGGCGCTGCATTGGCGCGTGGCAGCGTGATGTGCGTGTACTAGGCGCACAGACACACTACAGATAATGGATAATGACCCTCGTAGTTTTAATTTTACGTAAGAGAGAAACTAAAGAAACTACTTATTTACTTAAATTTCATTTGCAAACAAATATATTATATTTTTACGTGATTTGGTTTTATTGATTTTTAATATACCACATTGAAAGCAGAAAAAAAAAACAATACAAAATACACCCAAAACCCAAAAAACACTTCTCTTTTTTGTAGTTCATATCTATCGATATTTTTATCGATCATATATTTATACTAACTCATCTTCCCTAGTTGATGCTAGAGTTGCATGTGTGCATTCAGTGACTGTGTCTATACTTTCTAGTGCCCGCCCCTTTTGAGCATGTGTGCAATAAGATAGCACAAAAGTGTTACGCTTATTTTCTTGTGTGTGTGCCAAAAAAGCCGCCCAATTTGATCATGTGTGCCGTATCTATTTCTTTTGTTTTTGTGTGAGTTTCCGGAGTGGGGAAAATGTGGCGACACTTGAACAAATATGCAGTGAAGGCATATCTCTCGGATATCTATGGTAGGTACCTATTTGGGGACGGCTCGCACCGCGGAGCGCGGACGGCTCGCACCGGAAAGTTAAATAAGCCGGCTACGGCGACTACATTATGTATCGGTGCTTCAGCGCTGCAGTGGTATCAAACAATATTCAGTAACTGCACTACGACATAATTTATTATTTAAACGAGATAAATTGTTTCGTCTTACTTGTATTAAGAGATAGCACCTAAAACGATTGAATATGAGGATAATAAAGTAGGTATGCGATGACAACGTTCCTATTTCGGAATACGAAAAAACTGTCTATCTGAAGTGTATGCAAAGTTTCAGTAACATTGATCCGTTCAAGCCAAACATATATGGTACCTACATCTATGCGCCTTTGTCCGGCGCTTAAACACAAATAAAATATCAATTTCCTGGCTGCAGGCGGCTGACACCGGTGCGCGGCTCTACGTTAAAAAACTATCATCTGTGTGACAAAGGGCGGCGGCGCGGCGGCGCGCGGCGCCACAAAGCGGCGGGTTGTGACAGCGGCGCTCCTTTGTTATACCTGGACACCGCGCACCGGCCCGCAGCGTGTGCTCGGAGCTACTGACGAATATTATGTTAATACATTGATGCCCCACAACACGACGCGACTCAATAAATCTATCTATACTTATAATAAATCTGTAGAAGTGAAAATTCTGTGCATTGAAAATATCAAAAAAATAAATGGCAGGGGGTGTTACTAGACCGACACCGAACCCAAAAATGTGATGAAAAAAAATTTTGTCTGTCTGTCGGTCTGTCTGTCTGTCTGTTTGTTCAGGCATCACGCAAAAACTACAGGTTCGATTACGATGAAACTTGGTATAATTATTCATTAATATCCTCGGCACCACACTCTCTCTCTCTGTAGTCGGTCCCTCATGTCTGAGGATCGTGGTCAGCTTCGGAGTTGCATCTGGAGCGGATGATCCGCCTCCACCGGTTTCTGTCCAGCGCATCTCTTACCACCGTGTAGAATTTAGAGGACGATGATTCCTTCACCTGATCGGTCCATCGTGTTGGTGAACGACCGCGCGTTCGTTTGCCTTCGGTGTTCCCAACCACAATCAGTTTTTCCAAACTTTCATCGCCTCTGCGTACTATGTGGCCGAAATAGGAGAGAATGCGCTGTTGACATATGGTCGACAAGCGGGTCTTTACTCGAAGCTGGGTTAAGATCGATGCATTGGTGCGTTTGGCAGTCCACGGTATTCTCAACATTCGGCACCACACTGGGTACTTTTTATCCCGGACAAGTATCTATCTATCTATTAATATAAATAAAAACAAAAGGCCTGGCTGACTGACTGACTGACTCATCAACGCCCTTGGACCTAGAAAGCTGAAATGTTACAAAATGGTTCCCTTTATAATGTAGACAAGGAATAAGGAAGGATTTTTAGTAATTCAACCCCTAAGGGAGTTAAACAGGGGATGAAAGTTTGTATGAAAGTCTATCAGTTTTAAAGTTAGGATCTTCAAATTTTGTGTTTAGGCTGACGATTGAAAATGAATTTATACGTGTCTCAGCATTTTTGATAATTCCACCCCCAAAAGATTAAAAAGGGGGATGAAGTTGTGTATGAAAGTCCGTCAGTTTAAAAGTTAGGATCTTCAAATTTTGTGTTTAGGCTGACGATTGAAAATTAATTTACACGTGTCATAGCGTTTTCCTTTGGGGGAACGACCCGAGTGAGATATCAACGCACAGCCTAAACCGCTGGTCCTAGAGACATGCATTTTGGAGGGTGTGTTCTTTGTGAAGAGTAGGTATCCAATAAGGCAGGGTTTTTGGAGATTCAACGTTTAAGGGGGTGAAAAGGGATCCCCCCTCTTCACCCACTTTTTGTTTGTATGAAAAATCTTATTCCTTGAGTTAATAACCTTGAAACGTGGCACGAATTCTTATTTATCTAAATAAATGATAAAGATCATGCCTACATACATTTTCAAAATTTTTAGAGGAAAGTACGATATTCACGCGGACGAAGTCGCAGGCAGAAGCTAGTTTCAAAATAAAAATCTTTTTTATTATATCCTAATGTTAGACTTGTTATAATTACAACTCCGTAACTTGTCGCAATCTTGTACTAATGGTAATTAATGATTAAACGAACTTACCTGTACGTGAAGTTCTATCATAATTATACGAGCGCCGAGTCCGAAGAGATTAGTAATTTACACATGTAGTTACGCTAGTTGTCACCACTCATGCACTAAGTTGAGAAAAAAAAATATATATATATTAAATTTTTCTTTATCTATGGCAATTCAATTTGACATACCCACAATTTTTTATTTAATTTTTATTTTTTATACGTGTGGGTACTTTGTCCAGTTCCGCTCTCAGACGATGTCGCCAATCATTTAGTTTAGAGTCAAAGATCCATGGTTAATTGATGTATTTCCGAGACACTAGGTAATTTGGGGTGTGTATGTATGTAAAGCACTGGGAGGGTGGGATTACTAATCTCTTCGGACTCGGCGCTCGTATAATTATGATAGAACTTCACGTACAGGTAAGTTCGTTTAATCATTAATTATACTCGCGCCTCCTCCTCGAGATTAGTAATTTACACATGTAGACTTTGAGAGTATTTTGGGAATATCATCAATTAATAATAATGTAGGTAAATATCAAAATAATTTTATTATTGTTTATTTTGGTACAATCAATAAACAGAAAGAACAACTTTGTACTTCTAAGAATAACAAAAATTATGAATTTAATTAGCTAACTAAGGAATAATTATTCTTATAATAGCTATCACAGTTAGCTTTAAACAGTTATGTATAATCACAATAAATTAATTATGAATGTTGGTTGATTATTGATTCTGCTAAGGTAGTACTATCATCATCAATAATAACCCTCTGATAGAATTTTGCAAAAGTTGTAGAATTCCTACTCCAACCTGCCGTTTTACGGATAGTATAGTAGGCTAACGCCCAGTGAGTGCGCGCGCGACGATGCTGCATGTCTCGTGCTGTGTGCACTGAACACGTTGGTGTCGACCCCACACTCACTGAGTGTTTGCTTTATCCATCGGCTAAGCGTTTGCGTTCCCACTGGTTTATAAGGTTTCCTAATTCCAACAAATAAATCATCAGATGTTCTTAATAATGAGGTGCGTTGTATGTAACACAGTAATGTAGTGGCTGGGCATATGGATGCTTTATCAATAAAAACTTTTTTACAAAAAAAAAACAACCGACTTCAAAAAAAAACACTACAAAGTGATAAATAACTTTAATTTCGGAAGTTGGTGTCGTTTGGTTCCGCATTTTCGTTTTTTGACACCGACTTCCGAAATTAAAATTATTTATCACTTTGTAGTGTTTTTTTTGAAGTCGGTTGTTTTTTTTTGTAAAAAAGTTTTTATTTTTCACTTTTTAGTTGTACCTACCCCACAAAAAAGTAAACAAAAAAATCGTTAATGTAGATAAATTTTTAGATTTTTGTTGATTTTTCAAAAACCGCTTGTCCGATTTTAATAAAATTTTCATGGGACCATTTGAGAACTATACCCTTTCCAACAAAAAAAGAATTTTTCAAATCGGTTGGCAAGCGACGGAGTTATGCGCGAACAAACATAAAAAAAAAAAAAACATACAAACATTCGAATTGAGAACCTCCTCCTTTTTTAGAAGTCGGTTAATAAAGAAGGGTAATTGAATAATAGGTTGTTGAAATCCCGGTCTAGAAGTCTTTATAATATCGGAGATTTTAATTGTGATACGCTGAGAGAGGTTTTGAATATTGCTAACTTTTATCTTCGAGAGAGTTTGGACTCTGTGTGCGGTTGACAGAGCAAGTAAAGTAATAGTTTTATTTGTAAGTTTATCTAAGGTTAGTTCCTCATTAGGATGCCATGAACTCAGTTTATCCAATACTAGGTTGGTATCCCAGGTAACTTCATATTTAGGTCTTGGCGGCTTTAATCTAAAAACCCCTTTGAGGAATCTTTTTATTCTATCATCACTAATTAGTACCGGACTCAGCACCAGAGAAAGGGCTGATCTGCATGAATTGAGTGTACCATATTGGCAACCGTCATTAAAGAGTTGGGTTAAAAAGGATATTACTGTGGGTACAGAGGCGTCATAAACATTTAACGAATTAATTTTACAGAAGTCCCACCATTTCTTCAAGTAAACATCGTATTGTTTCATGGAGTTAGGTGCTAATGATGCTAACATTATATCAAGTGATGATTCTGGTATGTTTCTCCTTGAAAATGCGTCCCGGATAATATGCCTGCCACCAGGGTAATTGACTCGTGTATCCGACGGGAGCTGGAATGAGACAGTAAGGCATGACTTTTAGGTGGAAATGTAACAGTTTCCGAAATGAGAAGGGATCTAAACACGGGGTACCATGGCTGTGTTGGCCAAAAAGGTACGACCATGATACCCCGTGCCTTGTCTGTTATTATTTTTCTAAGAGTTTTAAGTATGACTGAAAATGGCGGGAATGCATAGAAATCATAATTTGCCCATGAAACTGTAAACGAGTCTATCGTAAATGCGTCTGGGTCGCGGTGCCAAGATATGTATGTAGCACATTTGTTATTTATGCGACTAGCAAACAAATCAATTTTTGGATGACCGAATGCGCGAATGAGACTGTCAAAGGCCCAATCGGACAGCTCCCATTCTATGTCCGGATGAGTTCTTCGTGATTCGTAATCTGCAATAATATTATCACTAGATTTTATGTACGAGGCAAAGACGAAAAGCTTTTTGCTTTCGCACCAGTTCCAAATATCACGAGTTATTTTTGTTAGATGAGGGTATTGTATACCCCCCATTTTATTTATATATGCTACTGCTGTTGAATTGTCAACGCGTAGTAATATTTGGCAATTAAAAAGGTTTTTAGCAAAAACTTTTAAGGCAATAAATGCGGCAAGCAGTTCTAAATAATTTATGTGTCGTTCTCGTTCGGTATTCGACCACTGCCCGCTCGCGGACCTTCCTTCACAGGCAGCCCCCCACCCCGTCGTTGAGGCGTCAGAAAATATCTCAACTTGGTAAACATCAACTTTTATTCGATGGACAGAATGTTCTATTTTATTTAACCACCAGTCAAAGTCGGGTTGTAGTGATTCAGGTAAAATCATAGATTTGTTATAATCGTCATGACCTTTCAAGTTGAGATATTTACATCTTTCCATTTCTTTAGTGTGCAGCCATCCGTATTCGATTGCTGGACAAGATGAAACTAATAAGCCTAACAACTGAGCAAAAGTCCTAATTTTACAACGCTTTAATTTTGAAAACATAACAAGTTGCGCTTTTATTCGTAACTCTCGATGCTTGTCCTTTATAGTAGGTATTCGCAGTCTTGCTGCTAGATTCGGCTTTCAGTTCGATTCCTGATTTGTTTACGGCCTTTGCTGATTTTAATGTCTCTGCTAAATTTTCGCCAAACAGATACGTGTCTATCTTGGTATTTTTAAGGTGTTCCTTCATGTCGTTTTTGAGGGCAAATAAAATGAAATTTCTACGTGTGATGGAGTCTGCATGCTGTAAATCGCATAAAATTCTGCTTATATCCATTAATTTTTGCAGGACGTCATTGGTTACCGTTTTTGAATTTAATTGGGAATTTATGATGTCGGCCAAACAAGCAATTGCACTAGACATTTGTTTCTGTTTGTTTTCTATACCTTTATCACGTTTAACTGCGGTATCAGCAATTGCCGCCTTAATTTCCAGATTTATTTTAGGAGCATCTAGTTGGACACAATTTTTAGGTAATAAATATTTTGAGATTAAATCTTTACGATTTTCCTTATTCAAACCGTCTTTAGCAATGTGTAATAAACGATTTGCAACTTCGTTGCGTATTTCAGGCCCGTATTTGTCAGTGCTTGTAGGATCATCGCCTAAAATATCTAGGATCTCCGTATGCAGATCAGGGATATTAACCTCATGAACAATAGGTTCTTCGGGGTGTACATTCGTGGAAGTACTAGGGCCTGGCTGAGGTTCACAGGTTTTGTGCGAATCCTGAACTGTTTCATCTTCAGGTGGCCATTCTAATAACCAATCATCTGGTCGCATTGCGGGGGTGTCTGAAAATTATCATAGACATGATAATTTCTTTAAAACGCAAGTTAAATAACTTACTTGAAAACATTAAAAAGTGGACTTAAATAAGTCCATGACTAATTTTTATGATCATAATCTTTTATCTTTATACAAAGCATTGAAATTTCAGTTAAGTAGGTACTTAATTATTGTTTGTAGATTAGTCATAATAATTATTAGGTTAGGTTACAATCCCCAGCGAAAGGAACGCCAACCGTATATTAAATGCGTTGAAACAGCCCCAGTGACTGTTCAGGTTGCATTCAAAAACTTAAATATGTAGATACGTAAATAAGGCGGTAAGAAAATAGTTATCACTTTAAAATGAGTAAGTGGGTAAATACCTGCTCCAATATCCTCCTCGTGTAGAACAACCGCTTCCTCTAAGTCTGATACGCTTTCCGAAGCACTAATTTGTCTATCACGAATTTTGCGTTCTAATTTTCTAATTTTATTTTTGTAATGTTTAATGTCTTCTTCACGAGACCTAGAATTCTTACGTTTCGGCATTTTTTTTTTTTATATCAAACTGTGCGAAGACGCGAAATAGGTGTTGAGTGGTTGAGCACTAAAATGCGAATGATTGGCGACATCGTCTGAGAGCGGAACTGGACAAAGTACCCACACGTATAAAAAATAAAAATTAAATAAAAAATTGTGGGTATGTCAAATTGAATTGCCATAGATAAAGAAAAATTTAATATATATATTTTTTTTCTCAACTTAGTGCATGAGTGGTGACAACTAGCGTAACTACATGTGTAAATTACTAATCTCGAGGAGGAGGCGCGAGTATAATTGGTTCCACGCTGCTGATCCTAAGGCGCGTCGCCCACACGAGCTAGAGTCGAGGCGGCGACGAGGCGCGGGCGCACGTTTTCTATAGGAATAAATATAGGTATGTATTTATAGGCGACATACCTATACTTATTCCTATAGAAAACGTCGACTAGCTCGTGTGGGCAACGCGCCGAAACATTCTCGTACAGCGGAGAGCTAGTAAGGGTCCTGCTAGGAGCCAGCAGGTAGCACCGCCACGTGTCGGAGAGGTACAGAACCCAACCTCGTGTACGTACTGGTGATGCTGTGAAGCTCTCTACGATCTTTACGGTACCGGGAGGAATAAATCCAATCTACGGTTTGATCAAATGAAATTATTTATTGGTTTGCAAACATGGGTATTTGTACAGATGTTCCTCCATGCTTTGCCGTCACATGGGCATGCAAAACATATCATTATTTAATTTACACAGATATTATAATTTTAAATAACAATTGGAAGAATACAAAATACAAATTAATGTGAAATCGTTTGCATTATTATTACTGTAAAAATATCCTATAAAAACTTTTTTATTAAAACACTACAAAGTGATAAATAACTTTAATTTCGGAAATCGGTGTCAAAAACAAAAATGCGGAACCAACGACACCGTCTCGTTTTCATGCCAATCACTTGTAACAAACTCGTGGAGGTTGCACGTGAGCCCCAAATAGTCTTTACAGTACCTACCTGTTGATAACTAATACGGGTCGGTGGCCGCACGTCAAAGCACGTATGTTGCGTACGGTGGTATAATGTATACGGAATTGTAGTCCAAACTCCAATCTAATGAAACCGAACGGGTGTAGCTTGTGCGCAAATTGAGATTGTGTCGCAGTGCTTGTTGAAACGGCAGCCTAATTGCGGAACGCCAAATCGTCAAATGATTCTGATCAGTTGGCTTCATTTCTATTCACAATTGGCTTCATTTTACGATTTTCGAATTGCGAAACTCTAGTTTATTGTGAAACCAATTATGAACGTTAAGGCCCTGCGCAGAAACCAGAGTTTCGCAATTCCAAAATCGTAAAATGAAGCCAATTGTGATAGAAATGAAGCCAACTGATCAGAATCATTTGACGATTTGGCGTTCCGCAATTAGGCTGCAGTTCATGCAAATAATATTACTTTCTCTCGATTTTATAATGTTCTGATAAACTTAGGCACAAAAAATCCATACTCTTATACTAGGTTGTTATAAATTTTATGAGCTGTCATTCTGAATCCAAAGCGCGTCGATAGTTGAGGTGTTCTGTACTGTCTCGCTCGGTGGGCTGCTCCAGTATGCGGCGAGTGTGCGGCGCACGTGCGCGGTGTTTGTATTCCATGAGGTGAGCCGCGCCAGGAGAGTGCCATCAATCTTTCGCGACAAACGCTGATAGATCCCCCTCCGCACGCCCCGCACACCGCGCACGCCCTGCACCCCCTGCAGCCCCGGTCGTACCGCACACTCAAACTTGCGCTAAACAAATTGACTTTGTTCAACTTTTCAAAACGAAGTATCTCCCTCCTCACGATGACTTGGTAAAAATTGAATTTGGAAAGCGAAAGAATCGGAGGTAATGGAATCTGAGAGATTTATCTGAGAGTTAATGTAGAATTTGTTAATGGACGAGGAATGAGTCTCAATGGCCGCAGTCAGCACGCGGCCACGCTCGGGCAGCGGCAGCGGTGTGTGGACTGAGGATGACACGACCTTGTTTACTTACAATTAAATGTCACGTTTATTGTCATTACTTCAGAAGTTAAGAGCTGAGTTGTGTTTATGCTCCAGTTCATCAGAGTAGGAATCATGTTAATTATGTTGAATTGTTACGTTAATTACGTCAATTTTAATTGAGTGTCGGTCAACGAACCCGCAAACTAAATAGGTAAACGTCAAGCAAACTTAACGTTTAATTAATGAGTTTATTTCAAAAGACCTTTCATTACGACCATCATAATTAGAGAAGCCAACTAGTTTCTTTGTGGAACGGCTGCTTTAATGTTACTCCTTTATTCAGACGACGACAATTTTTTTTTGTTTGAATACGTTGTGTCCTACTGCTGGGCAAAGGCCTCCTCTTTGTTCTTCCAAAACCTCCCTGTGTGTTGTGCGACCTCTGGCCATGTTGGCCCTGCAATCGTTACCAGTTCGTCACGCCACCTTCGCCGTGTTGACTATATTATGGGCTCATTTTGGATAACCTCCAACTTACTACTTCACCCAAAACAATCACGAAAGTCTCAGTGAAAAACACGAGAATATTATCTGTAAATGGATTGAGTGAATGCTGACATGAATCAATAGTGAGTGGATGATAAAACGACGGCTAAAAAGTTAGGCCGGAAGGAGCCCAAGTAACACGGGACGCGGGCAGGCAGAGGAACTAGAACATTGTCCGCACTGAGAGCGGAAGTGTTCGCCACGTAAGTGTTCGCCACGTAAGTCGGCGGCACGCGCCGGTTCTATCAGAGAGATCGTGTCATTAATGAAGCTGCGTGCTATCTAACTTAATATTCCTTTCAAAGTTCGCCGTCTTTATATCTGCGCGCGCCTCCATTAACTTCAGATAACTTGGTAACTATGTGCCGCACTCGTTACTGTAACGAGAGATTGGAGACAGTCTGCCTTGCAGTATGAATCCGCGGAGGAGTGCACATCTGACAGGCGCGAATCAGAAGTGGCCAAGTGGCACGTTCAAATATTGGGGCTGCGCCTTTAAGGGTGTTTCTAGGAAACTTAAAACAATAATGTGAACAAACTGTCCATTTGGCGATTGGAACTTTTACTAACAATATCCACATTCCAAATTCAAATCACTTTTAGTCCCTAGGGATTAAAGGGCTATTTTAGTCCCTGTTTACGAAGAATACACGAGCTCTTTTTGAATAGATGTGATAAAAAATTACTGTTTATTCGTTTAACTCAATGCTTTATATCGTGGTCCCTTCAGATCCAAATCATTCTTGCATTTACACCCACAAGCGGAATAATATTGCAAGTCAAACAAATACTTGCTCAAACGAACGAACCACTGAACAAAATTCTCTGACACGACCCACAATACAAAAAAATACAAAATACAAAATGTTTATTTCTGTACCAACTAGTATACATTAGTTCATGATTGGAGCCTCCTTTTAAGCATGATGACGCCAGTGTTAGGAGACTCCGCACTTCCTTAGCTTTGGCTTGTACAACTTACAGAATTATCAAAACAATACAATGTATCACACAAATCCACATCTGGGTGAGATATTCCGCACGCTGTATATTACTTGTCGTATACCCACTGGGTGAGATATTCCGCGCGCTCTACACTACTTGTCGTATACCCACTGAGTGAGATATTCCGCGCGCTCTATACTACTTGTCGTATACCCACTGGGTGAGATATTCCGCGCGCTCTATACTACTTGTCGTATACCCACTGGGTGAGATATTCCGAGCGCTCTACACTACTTGTCGTATACCTACTGAGTGAGATATTCCGCGCGCTCTATACTACTTGTCGTATACCTACTGGGTGAGATATTCCGCGCGCTCTATACTACTTATCGTATGCCTACTGGGTGAGATATTCCGCGCGCTCTATACTACTTGTCGTATACCTACTGGGTGAGATATTGCACGTGCTCTATACTACTTGTCGTATACCTACTGGGTGAGATATTCCGCGCGCTCTATACTACTTGTCGTATACCTACTGGGTGAAATATTGCACGTGCTCTATACTACTTGTCGTATACCTACTGGGTGAGATATTCTGCGCGCTGTATATTACTTGTCGTATACTTACTGGGTGAGATATTCCGCGCGCTCTATACTACTTGTCGTATACCTACTGGGTGAGATATTCCGCGCGCTCTATACTACTTGTCGTATGCCTACTGGGTGAGACATTCCGCGCGCTCTATACTACTTGTCGTATACCTACTGGGTGAGATATTGCACGTGCTCTATACTACTTGTCGTATACCTACTGGGTGAGATATTCTGCGCGCTGTATATTACTTGTCGTATACTTACTGGGTGAGATATTCCGCGCGCTCTATACTACTTGTCGTATACCTACCGAGTGAGATATTCCGCGCGCTCTATACTACTTGTCGTATACCTACTGGGTGAGATATTCCGCGCGCTCTATACTACTTGTCGTATACCTACTGGGTGAGATATTGCACGTGCTCTATACTACTTGTCGTATACCTACTGGGTGAGATATTCTGCGCGCTGTATATTACTTGTCGTATACCTACTGGGTGAGATATTCCGCGCGCTGTATATTACTTGTCGTATACCTACTGGGTGAGATATTCCCCGCGCTGTATATTACTTGTCGTATACCTACAGGGTGAGATATTCCGCGCGCTGTATATTACTTGTCGTATACCTACTGGGTGAGATATTCCGCGCGCTCTAAACTACTTGTCGTATTCCTACTCACAGCACAGCGCTTGTAATGAATAACGCCCACTTTTACATATCGGCACGTACGGAACTCGAAGTTCGGTTCATTTAGGAAGCGATCTAAGTTCGGTAATTAACTCGCTCGTAATAACCGTGAGCAATGTAATGGGAATAGTTGAAGTCGCGATTTTACTAGCGAAGTCGGGCTCTGAAGGAGTTGCCAGCATTGCGGAAGGATTATATCGCCGTGGCGGGTAGTGGCACGGAAAATTGAAATACTTAAAACGTTGTTTTACAGTGTTATATCTATGATGACGGTGGCATGGTGCACTTCACTCGCCACAGTCCGCCACGTCGTGTCGAACTATGATGACGGTGCACTTCACTCGCCACAGTCCGCCACGTTGTGTCGAACTATGATGACGGTGCACTTCACTCGCCACAGTCCGCCACGTTGTGTCGAACTATGATGACGGTGCACTTCACTCGCCACAGTCCGCCACGTCGTGTCGAACTATGATGACGGTGCACTTCACTCGCCACAGTCCGCCACGTTGTGTCGAACTATGATGACGGTGCACTTCACTCGCCACAGTCCGCCACGTTGTGTCGAACTATGATGACGGTGCACTCCACTCGCCACAGTCAGCCACGTTGTGTCGAACTATGATGACGGTGCACTCCACTCGCCACAGTCAGCCACGTTGTGTCGAACTATGATGACGGTGCACTTCACTCGCCACAGTCCGCCACGTCGTGTCGAACTATGATGACGGTGCACTTCACTCGCCACAGTCCGCCACGTTGTGTCGAACTATGATGACGGTGCACTCCACTCGCCACAGTCAGCCACGTTGTGTCGAACTATGATGACGGTGCACTCCACTCGCCACAGTCAGCCACGTTGTGTCGAACTATGATGACGGTGCACTTCACTCGCCACAGTCCGCCACGTTGTGTCGAACTATGATGACGGTGCACTTCACTCGCCACAGTCCGCCACCATGTGTCGAACTATGATGACGGTGCACTTCACTCGCCACAGTCCGCCACGTTGTGTCGAACTATGATGACGGTGCACTTCACTCGCCACAGTCCGCCACGTTGTGTCGAACTATGATGACGGTGCACTTCACTCGCCACAGTCCGCCACGTTGTGTCGAACTATGATGACGGTGCACTCCACTCGCCACAGTCCGCCACGTTGTGTCGAACTATGATGACGGTGCACTTCACTCGCCACAGTCCGCAGATTTGTTCTTCTGTACCTTTAGGAACGTAATTGAAACCGTATTGTACTTTATTTCAGTCTTTTGGCAGCGGTACAGCTCGTAAGTTTTTTATAATAATTTCTTGTTCTTTTCATCGTAGCAACTTTCCCTGGCTCGAATCCAACCCATGTTAATGAGTCATGTTATATTTAGCTGTCCGTGTCCTGCTATGTATAGGTCAGTGTCTGAAAATTCTCGTAGGTATTGTTAGCACCTGCACCCCGCGCCTCCACAACAATCTTAACACCAGGGTGCTAACGGTACCGGAATCTTATTTGGGGGCAGGCGTTACATAAAAAAACAACAAAAGTAATATATATGTGTCGCAGCCAACTAGCTTAATTAGCCATTCAGTTAAGAGGACTACATGACCTAAAGCGCACTCACTGTCAGACTGCATAGAGAAGAAAGAGAAGCGCGATGACACAACGCTGGTAATTTATTGCAAAATATGAAGCAATTATCTATTTACAAAAAATCTATTATTTGGACTAAAAAATCAAAGCACTAGTGCTTTGCTTGTAGAATAATCTGACAAAATATCAGAGTGATTGTATGTATATTAGTACGGTTTTTATTGTGAAAAGTAAGTTTTTAGAGGTACTTATATTAATGATTTTTTTCTATTGTATCAAAGTTGTATTATGTTTTCAACACACTATCTAACTAGCATATTATATCCTTAAGAATATCATATATTTTGCTGATTTTGTTTACTTTAGTCGATCGTATACTTTTAGGCGTTATAAAACTTGCGTTTTTTGCGTTTAGATCCTGTAGTCCCCTTCACTGCCTAGCCTTTTAACTAAATGGCGCCGTTCAACCAGCGGCCTGAATGATATTCAGCCATTCAATCAAACAGCTAGGCAAATAACTTGGATCGCTAACGAGTAACTACAGTAAAAGTTCCAATCAACAAAGAGATCAATCACGAACATTGTATGAACAAGTAACAGGCCGTATGATAAAGAAAAACGCGCGCAAGATAAATTAAAAAAAAAAGTTTGTGAAAAAAAAAAACGCGCGAAACGCATTCTGCCTTCGTTCGTAATTGTTTACTAAAATTAGGGTTTTTTCTTAGTTTAAAAAAAAAACTAGCTGGCCCGGCGAACATTTTATTTTGCGCGGAACACTTTCTGCTTCTCAATATAAGGGTGCGTCCACATCTAGCGAATGCGCCGCGAATGTGCAGCTCGCGAGCCGTTTGCGAGCTGGCCGCGAGCTGCGCGCGTGCAGTGACGGCAATGGTTTGGTGCGCCTCTTTAGCGCAACTCATGCAAGGCTCGTATAAAGCATGCGCACGGCGCGCGATCTTCGCGCACTCAATTCTCGCACGGCTTGAGGCGCGGGCGGAAGGAAGACGCGAGCCGCTAGCGCGCCGCCCGGCGCGCTGATCGCGTACGGCGCTTAGGTCGCGCGAGCTGCGCGCGGGCGGCGCAGGAGCGGCGCACGAACAAAAATGCACGCGCGCAGCTCGCGGACAGCTCGCAAACGCCTCGCGAGCTGCACATTCGCGGAGCATGCGCCAGATGTGGACGCACCCTTAAGAAGCCTGAGATACTGACAGACTATTTTATAATAAACTAGCTGCCCGGCGCGACTTCGTTCGCGTGGTGTCCTACTCCTACCCTTCTCCTACCTTACTCGTACGCTACCCCTTCCCGACTCCTACCCTACTCCTACCGTACCCCTACCCTACTCTTACCCTACTCCTACCCTACCCCTACCCTACACGATCAATAGTAGTAGTTAAAATAAAATAAAAAATAGTTTACGTCCTATTCTTAGACCTATTGAATATACACACAAAATTTCATAAGAATCGGTCAAGCCGTTTCAGAGGAGTTTTGTTACAAACACTGTGGACACGAGAATTTTATCGCTGCTGTGGCTGCCCGCTGCGCGGAGCCCCACGCACCGGCGCGGCGGCGCGCCGCGCGCCGCGCCGCGCCGCGCCGCGCTTTTATTTTATTTTTTTAATGGCATCTCGTAGTTGACCTTGAGAGGTCGTGACTACTTAACCGGACTATCCTGTGGTTGCCTTAAGAAAACTCAAAGCCTCCAGCCAGGGCGAATATCTACTATATTAAGCGACTACACGCTAAGGGCACCCCCTGTGGGGTACGAACCTCGGCTTAGGGCGTCGCTGGAGAGGGCAGCAAGATGGGACAGGCTGGATCAGATTTAATGGGGCCGGCATTTCCTATCTGACTGCTCTGAGAAGAAATGCCGAAACAAACTCAGAGGTCACAGTCGGGAGTTTAAAGCTACAGGCTCAGCTGCGGCGCGGGCTGGCACTTCATCGAGCAAGGGTCGGGGTGGGGATCCGCGCCGAGCCGCGCGCCGTCGGCGTGTATTTTTTTTTTCTACTGACATTTTTAATTTCGTAATATCTTTTGAAAGGAATGTCCGATTTCAATAATTCAAAAAGTAATCAACAGGTATTGATACAGTCTTGAATACAAAATAATTTATTTGGATAAGAATTAAAACAAAGGTATGGATAACATGGTCTGATTTTGATCGGCATTTCTATCAACTTTTAAAATGTAAAAAAGTAGTTATAGTGACATAACTACAATAGTTGGACATATGGTCTCGCAAAGTTTTTTGTAGATATTGATATGTTCTATAATATTGTAGAACATTTTTTTGTTCTATCATCAATACTTTCCGCAGCGCATGCGATGAAAGAGATTTTATGGCTATTTTTTTTGCACCTTGGGTTGGTTTTTGTAGAATTTCTAAGGATCCCTATTTTTTTCTAGTAATAAATATAGCCTATGTTACTCAGTGATAATTTAGCTTTCTAACGGCAAAAGAATTTTTGAAATCGGTCAAGTAGTTTTTACGTTTATTCGTAACATACAAAAATACAAATCTTTCCTCTTTATAATATTAGTGTAGATAGATGTAGATGTAGATACGTGTAATGCCGCAGCCAACTGGTTAAATTAGCCGTTCAGTTAACTGCCTAGCCTTTTAACTAAACGGCGCCGTTTAACTAGCTGCCTAAATGATATTCCGTCAATTCGTCTAATACAACAGCTGATGCTTAGGCCGTTTTATACACAATTGTTTCTAACCTCAAATCAGATAAAAAAACGAAAACGAAACGTTAATATGGGCGATTGACAACCAAATCTGTACCTACCAGTATGTCCAGTATATCGTCTGTGGTGTAAAATGTCGTGCAAAATCGATGAAACGGAACGTAAAAAAAAACTACGCCATTTGCATCTTGTGTCAATGTCATTATGAATGTTTTGTTGTTTTATTTGTTTTTATAACAACTATGGTTACAATAGGTCGAATCTGTCCCAAAACCGAATCGGGGCACCCCGACTCCACGAAGTCTTTTAGCTGCTACCCCTAGAGTTTATATAAAAATCTGGAGGCGCGGAAGGAGAGCAGCCCCCGCCCGCTGTAACAAAGCATAGGCACCCGTGCGAGAGCCGTAGCGGCTGAGGGCAAAGGGGCTGCACTTCCCGCAGCACCGGAGACGTTGCAGAAGCAACTTTGTTTTGACAACAAGTGTTTTGAGGTTAGGTTGTCGACGTCGTATTAACAGATTGGGTTTTAGCGCCAGGCGGCAGAAAATGGGACTAAATTTAAAGTCTGGGCTAGGCAGGTAGTTAAACGTCATTGATCCAAATAATTTGCCTAGTTGTTTGATCGAATGGCTGAATATAATTCGGGCAGCTAGTTGAACGGCGCCGTTTAGTTAAAAGGCTAGGCAGTTAACTGAACGGCTAATTTAACCAGTTGGCTGCGGCATAGGTTTACATTTTAAAATATATATTACTTACGTCATTGCATAGTCTACGGAGCGCTTGACTTACATCGATAGAATGTGCGTCATTTAGGGGTAATTATATCAGCACCCTAAACTCAAAAATGACAATCCCTACCATTTAGTTTACTTTAGTTATTTTCATAGTGTGATGTTGTACGGTATTCGGTTGTGGGGAAATGCCGCCGATATTCAGACATGTCATATTGGCCGTAGAAGCCGGGAACTAGAAGCCAGGACGTAGAACCCTGGAAGGCGCGACAGGGTGCGCATGTCACTAGGGTGCGAAAGCAGCAAGCCGCGTGCGATGTGTGCAGCCTCATTCTCCCTTCCACGACCAAGGAACGTTGTAGGGAGCAAGATATGGGGAAGCTCAACACATCGCAGCGGTTTACAGGCAAAGACATGCGTGTCACAATGACAGATACAAATGAGGTCATGTATGTGACACGCGAGCATAGAACACAAAATAAACAATGATCTTAGCAGTTGGGTCGCTACATAGCTTTAATATACAGCGAGGCCTGGCACAGCCCGGATGCAGCTGCAATACATACATATTTCCGTCTCCTATGTATTGGAGCTGGACAACCTACAGTCGCGCGGTCTGGCAGTAACAACCGCGCAATCAGATACTACATTTAAAGTAGATAGATAATAACATAACGACGGTTATCCAGGTATAGTTACCAAAGGAATGAGGAACTCACCCTACATTTGGGGTACACAATATCTTGAGCGTCAGGGAATCACTCCTGCTAGCCAAGCAAGCGCAAGCGGAAGTTGAAATGGCTGAGTGTTCTAAGAAAATTAGTGTTGTGCCATGATGCTAGTGATGTGACTTGCAACTTACTAATTGTAAAATATTTAGCATCAGTCCACTATTTCCCGTTGGGAACTCTGACCACTACGTTACAATGATTGCCTATTTAAATTTAATTCTATTTTTTCCCTTACATTTTCACCCTATTATACGAGTATAAATGGCCTAAGCATCAGCCAGCCAGTTCATTAAATTTTTTATTAGACGCATTGGCTGAATGTCATTCTGGCCGCTAGTTGAACGGCGCCGCTTAGTTAAAAGGCTAGTTAACTGAACGGCTGATTAAACTACCTAGTTGGCGGCGACATATAATATATATAGTTTCGCTATTTATTTCAAGAGGACGTGTTCACTGCTAGGCGCCTATCACATAACTGTCGTTTCTTGAAAACAAACTCCGAATACTCTATTTTCAAAACTAATTCAAAACTCGCTTGAGTCATCGAATGTAACCAGAGTTACGTTCCTACCAACCTGCGTGATGTAAGGTTGCCTTTTGGAGACAACATTTGCAGTACATTGTGAACGGTCTCCGTGAAGCAAATAAACATAGGTATAACTTACCTTGGATTACCTTTTTAAATGCGTATCTTTTCACAGAATAACGGTTGTCATTGAGCGCGGAGATCGGCGCGGTGGTTCCGAACTGTATGTTTTAGCGAGGGGGCAGGTGCTGCGCCCCCCGGCCTGCGCCCCCGCACCCCCGTGCTCTCCCTGCAAGTGCCCGATTGGAAATATTTAATTGCAACTTGTATTGAATTGGAAGTTTAATTCGCGCCGCCGCGCTTCAGCGAACGCCTTGTGTCGTTACCATTGACTTCTTTCAAGTTTTGAGAGTCAGTGAGCGACGTGGCGTGTTTCTTAGTTAACTTAAGTATCTCCTTCTCTGTCTAGTAAAGTACAGTGTATCATGGGCTCACGTCGTCGTGTCGTCGTCGTCGCCGTCGTGATGTCGTCGTCACCTAGTTTGTCAGTAGCGACGGCTCAGGATGATTCCTGAACCGTCACTACAGATAAACTACTCTCGCAGTCTGTAGAGGGCGACAGCGCTTCTGTGTGTAGAGGACGAGGTGCGGCCATCGAGCGCAACGAATGGCGTTTATCGAGTGATGTACTACGGCTTCGTCTCCAGAGATAGATACACCCTAGCTCTGCCCCCTTGGCCCGCGCGCTGCTAGCACTCTGCCCATGCGAATGTTTTATGCCGCTTACCGCCAAACTGACTCAGGCCTGTTGAAACCAATTGAACATTATCGAAACTTTGTCGGCACATATTTACACCTAGTGAGCTGGGGTCAGTGATGCGGTAGGTGCACGACGCGCTCCTGTCGGCACACACTTCACGGTTAGTGTAAAGTCTCGTGGTAGTGGTTACCGCGGCTATTCTGCTAGATTTTCCTACTCGACTCGAATTTCAATCGGACGGCAATTTCGCTTCCCCGCTTCCCGAACGATTTTCTTTATAACCACCGGCGGGTCCGGCTAACTATTAATAATATACTTTCCTCCATTTATATTTGGCTTCCTTTCAAGCGACGTTGCGCGACTGCGGTCGTTAAGCCGTGAAATAAGAAGGGACAGAAGTTTCCTTCCTCACGGTCACAAACTCAAACATTAATGTCGCTTTTGTGGTGAAACGACGTCGCATGATTGCTATTACTTAGGTAATGTTGATACTATATTTTGTTTCAATAGATGCAAATGATGCGTGGCGCGTCAACATTCATCATGAAGACTGGATCTTCGGCAGCTGCCTACTGCGTGACGCTCACGTTGGCAGACGCTCAAAAAATCACGTCCTGTGGAATTATTGAGTTGGTGCACGCTTTATTGTTTTCTACCGCAATATTGCCATCGATAAATGTAGCTGAACTCACCACAATAGGTATAACTGAAAATGTAAACAGGTATTCCTGCTGAGATTTCAGGGATGGAATGGCATTGTTCTACGGTCAAGATAGAAGGAAAATATAGCATGGCGACCTCTATCACGCCTCTGTTGAAATGAGCTACAAAATTACCAGGAACACATATTCCATACCTATGCATTCCACAGGAGGTGGTATCTATACGAACTGGTCGAGTAAACGTGACTTCAAGCAGTTCTTTGTAGCTGGTGCGTCACGGCGAGAGTGTGTGTGTGTAGCAGGGGGCTTCTCAGTCAGCTAATAAAGGACACGTCCGCGGGGACCGCGGGGAGCACGGGGAGCCGCTAATTGTCGCCGCAGAGACTTCAGTCAGCCGCCGACACATGCCACAGATGCTTACTTATTTTATTAATTAGTAATGTGGCGATGATGAGTCCACGAGGAATGTCTAACTGCCTGCTAATAAATATTTAAAATAATGAACATTACAGCTATTCGTATATTATTTCTTCCTAATATTAGCAACTGTTACGTCAGACGAATATTATGGAACGCCGAGCTGTGCTCTTGTAGTGACACGAAGATAAATGAATGTTGTGAAGCGAGTGCGAGCTGCGAGCCCGGCTGCGGGCCCGGCTGCCGGTGCGGAACTACGGGATTATGAATAGTCATGACGTCGACTTAATACCAGCACCATTCCATCCACAAGTGCCGCCTTCTAAACTGAATATCAAAGTTGTCGCTAAACTAAACTACGGACTATAAGACACATATTCTATCTGCCAGCATTAAGTATGTAGTATTGTTATGTAGTCAGTCTCTTTTTACAAACAGATTTTCTTTTAGAATATTGTTGTAATCCAAATTGCTATAAAACTGCGAGCTCCATATTAACTTAGATGCTATTATATTCAAAGCAGGAGAACGAGTCGCGACTTATTTGAGAGCGTGCACACAAGCGCCGCCGCGCCGCAGTCGGGAGACGAATGGCGGGATATATCTCATGACGGCGCGTATCGAAAGCGACGGCTTATCCGCGGATAGCGACGTGCCGCGTCTGCGGAAATATCGCGCGGTGTGCATCAAGGTGCTTGCTATGACAATTGGTTTCATATTGTGTGCGGAATAAGATTTTACTTTGAATTCACAAGTTTTCAAAGAGATGTTTTTAAAATCGAAATAGGATTGAATAATGTTATCCTTGAGAACTTTACCGGTTTACTGAGCGACTTTTCTCTCTATGATATCGGATGTTGATCACAACTTCACAAGTGTTGTGAGCTTATTATCCAATCGTCTCTCACATACTTGCTTGAACTTTTAGTTAATTAGTAAACTACAATGCGGGATAAGATCAACTTTTAGCACGTTTGAAGTTACGTATTTTAGTTAGTGGATAAAATGTAATGCTTATTTATGGTACTGCTTAATTATGTTTAAAATCTCTTTTAACATATTTATTAGACTGTCCCCAAAATGCCAGTTTTAAGGTCAAGTCAAGTTGTTTTTCGATGGTAGCTGAAGTTTTAGTAGTCATGTAGATGCCGGCAGTCATCGCTTGGTTTATATCAGTTTAGTGTTATTAATATACTGCATATAAACATGGGTGATGCATATAAACATCACCCAAGACAACAGAGTTTGATCCGAGTGGCGCCAACTTCACGCGCTAACTGGCGCTCAATGGATGTTGTGAATGTACCGAAGTGGTGCATCGGGTGATAACCGAAGTAACACGCAGCTCTGACTCACTGTGTGTGTACTACAAGTAACACGCAGCTCTGACTCACTGTGTGTGTACTACAAGTAACACGCAGCTCTGACTCACTGTGTGTGTACTACAAGTAACACGCAGCTCTGACTCACTGTGTGTGTACTACAAGTAACACGCAGCTCTGACTCACTGTGTGTATACTACAAGTAACACGCAGCTCTGACTCACTGTGTGTGTACTCAAGTAACACGCAGCTCTGACTCACTGTGTGTGTACTACAAGTAACACGCAGCTCTGACTCACTGTGTGTGTACTACAAGTAACACGCAGCTCTGACTCACTGTGTGTATACTACAAGTAACACGCAGCTCTGACTCACTGTGTGTATACTACAAGTAACACGCAGCTCTGACTCACTGTGTGTGTACTACAAGTAACACGCAGCTCTGACTCACTGTGTGTGTACTACAAGTAACACGCAGCTCTGACTCACTGTGTGTGTACTACAAGTAACACGCAGCTCTGACTTACTGTGTGTGTACTACAAGTAACACGCAGCTCTGACTCACTGTGTGTATACTACAAGTAACACGCAGCTCTGACTCACTGTGTGTGTACTACAAGTAACACGCAGCTCTGACTCACTGTGTGTGTACTACAAGTAACACGCAGCTCTGACTCACTGTGTGTGTACTACAAGTAACACGCAGCTCTGACTCACTGTGTGTGTACTACAAGTAACACGCAGCTCTGACTCACTGTGTGTGTACTACAAGTAACATGCAGCTCTGCTCACTGTGTGTGTACTACAAGTAACACGCAGCTCTGACTCACTGTGTGTGTACTACAAGTAACACGCAGCTCTGACTCACTGTGTGTGTACTACAAGTAACACGCTGCTCTGACTCACTGTGTGTGTACTACAAGTAACACGCAGCTCTGACTCACTGTGTGTGTACTACAAGTAACACGCAGCTCTGACTCACTGTGTGTGTACTACAATTAACACGCAGCTCTGACTCACTGTGTGTGTACTACAAGTAACAGGCAGCTCTGCTCACTGTGTGTGTACTACAAGTAACAGGCAGCTCTAACTCACTGTGTGTGTACTACAAGTAACACGCAGCTCTGACTCACTGTGTGTGTACTACAAGTAACACGCAGCTCTGACTCACTGTGTGTGTACTACAAGTAACACGCAGCTCTGACTCACTGTGTGTGTACTACAAGTAACACGCAGCTCTGACTCACTGTGTGTGTACTACAAGTAACACGCAGCTCTGACTCACTGTGTGTGTACTACAAGTAACATGCAGCTCTGACTCACTGTGTGTGTACTACAAGTAACAGGCAGCTCTGACTCGCTGTGTGTGTACTACAAGTAATTCTACGTTTAACAAAAAAAAAATGATCAACATTTAAAAAAGTATCTCTACGACATACCTCTAGGTACAGTAATAAGAGAATAAACAAAAAGCATATTCTAACATGGATAGTATTTACAGAAAATTAAACTATACAAAAACTATTTTATGTAATACCCCAGTGTAGTAAAAAAGAATAGAATTTAGTTGTTAATGTACGTTCTGCATGTTGCTTGGTTGAGTAGATGTCGGATTATTTTATGAAGTCGAGAGTGTGTTGCGTTTCACAGGTCACGTTACACAGTACACTACGAATACAGAATTCTGTTTGAACGCTCTTGCATTCACTTGCGGGTTATAAATACCTAAAGGTTGGTAAGTCAAATCGCGTCATGTTTGGAACGGGCGCCGTTGTTTGAGACTGGTTATCTCTTAACTGCCAAGGCTTATTTTTAACCGACTTCAAAAAAGGAGGTTCTGTATTCGACCCGTATGTATGTATGTCTGCGAGAACTAATGAACCAATTTTGATTATTCTTCACTATTGTGATCTACATACTTTCAGGAAGGTTTTAGTATATAATATATTAGGTAATTATTCTAATGTACGAAAATCTAAATGTACTGCATCTCCGGCATTTCTATGCGAATTTTGATGATTCTTCTAGTCTTCAGTTCATCAATGCCCTAGCGTAAACTGAATTTGTGTTGGGTAGGTACAACTAAACAGTGAAAAATAAAAACTTTACAAAAAAAAACCGACTTTAAAAAAAAACACAACAAAGAGATAAATAATTTTTAACCGACGAAAAAACGGAGGAGGTTATCATAATTTTGGAAGTCGGTGTCAAAAAACTAAAATGCGGAACTAACGACACCGACGACTTCCGAAATTAAAGTTATATATCTCTTTGTTGTGTTTTTTTTTAAGTCGGTTTTTTTTTTTGTAAAACGGTTTTTTTAATCTTATTGTTTGAATTGTTTCTGCATTTGTGTGTTTTTTTACATTATTCTCACATATAGAAGCAACAAGAATAATGTAAGTGCGTAAATTGTAAAAATTATATAAATGCTATACCTAATATTTTAATATCCTGTTCTGATCAACAATGCCTCACTTGCTATGGGCTCAAGCTTTTTAAAAAATGGCTAACAACGTACTGACAATATTAAGTGATCTTGACGAAATTGTTGTGGTCAATTCCTATAAATGTAAATATACGTATAATATATATAAATGTACGCCAGGTCAATGTATGTGTATATGTGTTTGTCCTTAATGCGAGTGACTAGCATCAAATACCTTGGAATAGTGTTGGATGAGCGACTTGATTGGCGTTCTCAGGTGGTTGCTCTCACTAGCCGAATACGAAGGCTTATGTATATTTTTAAGAAGCTCAGATCTACTGCAGATAAATCTACAATCTACATGGTATATACTGCCCTTTGCCAATCTGTACTAACATACTGTATTCCCATATGGGGTGGTACCTATAAAACCCTATTTCTTATCTTGGAAAGATCGTAGAGAGCTGTATTGAAGGTGATTCATCATAAGCCTCGATTGTATCCAACCACTAAACTATATGCTGAATGCCGTGTACTGACCGTGAGGCAGCTATACGTACAAAAAACCATTATCCAAAGACACCTCCGGCTACCTCTAAATGAAATAACCAAAAAAAAAGCGCTCTGGTGCAGTTGTATGTCTCGGCGTTAGCCGCAGAACAGCTTTTGCAAGCCGCCAATATGGGGTCGCTAGCTCAAGATTGTACAATGAGGTAAATAAAATACTTGCAATATACAATTTAACCAAACGTGAGGTAAAGCATAAGTTGAACAATTGGTTATTAACTTTGACTTATGATCAGACAGAATTACTTTTAATAGTCAAAAAGCAAGTAGGTACCTATAATGGGTATATTAGCTGTCTAGATTTTGTTTTAAGTTCCAAATATTTATTGATATCATTTTGTACAACTTTACAGTATGTTTATGTTTTTTGTTTTTAAGCAATAACTCTTTTTATGTTCTACCGTTGCATATAGTTCAAGGTTGTGTCTAAGTCAACAGCTCACTAACTCCTATAATACAAGCTTCACTTAGTTTAGGAGTTAGAGAATTTCATAATTTTATGTGACAGCGTACGACCTCTAAACTAAGATCTAAATCGTTATTAGATTAAGAAATTGTTGTACCTTCCTTGATGGAAATAAATATATTATTATGCGTTACCCATGTTGGAGTTTTGTCGCGGAATTATTGCGAAGGTTTTGCCTCCCGGATAAAAATGTTAATAGATAGGGAAAACTGTAGGATGTCAGAGCACGCAATTATACCCACAAATTAATTTGAAAGCACTTTTACAACGAACTCAATTATAATATTTTGTCACAATAAAAATAACAAAATAAAACTTTAACAAAACGCGAATCGTCCCCGGAAGTCGTGGAGTGCCGGAAGGCAATACTTGTTAATTAATATAATTTCCGTCGCGGAGGCCTTTTTCATAGCCTTTTCAATAAAAGTGGAAAACAATGGCGCGATTGTTTCGTTCCGGACGGACGCAAGTGCGGGGCGCGGGGCGTGGGCCCTTGTGGGGGAGGGGGGGAGTGTTGCACGGGACAACTCCTTCAAAGAACAATAAAAGTTAGTAATGAGGCTGAGCTAATGGCCGGCAAATTAGGAGAACGTTTGGAAACAAAAATAACGAGCAGTGAGCGCCGACTACCGCGCCGCCCGCCGCCCGCCGCCCGCCGCGCGCCGCGCACCGCGCACCGGGCGAGTCGAGCCTTTGTCTCGGAGCGGAGACACCAAATATTTAGGCATCCTAATTAACACCTACAAGAATAGAGTCTGAAGTTTCAAGCTCTTTACAGGCTGTGTATAAAGGAAATACGACAAAAACTAAAAATGTGTTGTTTTACGTTGTTACAATTAAGGTTCTAATTAAGCATTTATTAACTTTAATAAGCTTTATTGTTCGAAGTTATAAGTGATTCAAGTTGAGGATTCATAACCGTTACAACTATAAACAAATTGAATAGCTTCATGTTCATCGTGTCATAGATCCTCAAAGCGCCCGCCGGGAAAGTTACGAGTCTCCAGAGATGCACAAATTGAGATAGGTGCAGATTTTACCGGTGTATATTTCAATTTGCGCCAGTTCAAACCAGCTGCAACCGGTTCACGTTGGAATCAGATCGCGAACGTGTTAACGCAACAAAACACTTAACAGATTAAGTTCACGTTAACTTGTTTATAGTGAAATCAATTGCTCTTCACTATGTTGTGCACTTGTCGACCCGCTCGGGTGGAGTCGGGTGCAGCTCGGGATACTCTGGGGACTTATTAGAGAGATTTAATTAGCACATACTTCGTGCTTTTGTTTGGGTATCTTGGAGATTTGATTTGAGCATTCGGATAATTATGATTCCAGACTAGCCGCATATTCTTCGATTTATTTCTGCAGTTTTTTAAGAGTTCTCCAAATAAAGAGAGACAATAATGACATCCTCATGTCCCTCGCCGACCGAGGCTACATAACTATTGTTTCTCCTTAAAGATGCAAGCAGGAAAATAACCACGATAATGATGACAGGATGCTATCGCGATGTAAATGAATTCCCGAGCAGCAAGCAAGCGCCATCATTGAACGTGTGTCAGTGTGTCTTACAATGATGTCAGCGTGAATGTGTCGCATGCATGCTGCATGCCGCTAGTGTGCCGCTAGCGTGCCGCTAGTGTGCCGCTAGCGTGCCGCTAGTGTGCTGTTGTGTGCCGCGTGTGTGCTGATGCAATGTTGATAGCGCGCTGTTTGCCCAGAGCTCGTCTCGCGGAGATAGTATTCAATGGCGCGCTGCCCTCGTTTTTCCTCAATATCGCATTATACATACATGTGCGATGGTTCCTCTATCTGATACGTCGTTCATGATGACGACATTATTAAAAAACCGGCCAAATGCGAGTCGGACTCACACACGAAGGGTTCCGTACCACCGTACAATATTTAACACTACATATTCTAATAAAAAAATCACGTTTATTGTATGGGAGCCCCTTAATTTATTTTATTTTAATTTAAATATTTATTTTTAAAGTGAATATACAACTAAGTACCTATTCTGTGAATATTTCAAACGACTACCTGTTGCCGTTATTAATATCGAGCAAAAAGCGGCAAAAAATCCGTCTGTTGTATGCGAGCCCCCCTTAAATATTTATTTTATCTGTTTTTAGTATTTGTTATTATAGTGGCAACTGAAATACATCATCTGTGAAAATTTCAACTGTCTAGCTATCACTGTTCATGAGATAGAGCTTGGTGACAGACAGACAGACAGACGGACGGACAGACAGACAGACAATCAATCAATCTGTAGCGGTATCTACAACGCCACATGCAAACAACGCGTCATACTGACGTCACGCAAATCCTGCATCGCGCAAGCAGAGTTTACCGCGCAACTAGCATATATACAACTGCCCGACATGAATCATTGGGCAGTTGCCCGCCAGACACAACACCCGTCTGGTCGGAGGATCCTCCCTTTTCTATGGAGGTTGAGTGAACTTTACACCCTGTTCCTCATACCTCTATAAATCAATTCTTAGTTATAGGGTCCCGTTTTTAAAATTTGGGTGCGGAACCCTAAAAAACTGGCTTTAACAAATCCGGGGCTTGTAACGAAGGGATCGTTTTTCAACAAGATTTGTAGAACAAGCCGCCCAATTCGCATTGTTCCTCTTACAAAAGTATGCAAGTAAGCGAAATCAGTCACTTTAATCAACATTGACCTTAAAACAGTTTAAACCCTTTTTGCACAAGTATCGTAAAGTATTTACTCGCCCGCGCGCGACAGGCGAGGCGCCGCATGCAGCACCATTAGCCGCCGCACACAGCCGGCCGCTAAAAGCCTCGCCCGCGCCCTGTTTGTGCCCAGTCTTATTTTGTTTTGCTGTCGTTACCGTACACCGCTCGCCGACACGTTAGCTTCGGTGTAACCTTTCGCCGCAGCCTGCAGGCGCCGCGCCGCCGCCGCGCTGTTTTGACGATAGAGTATGTAGCTATTAGGTATGCTGTAGAGCGCTAATACGAAACCCTACGAAAAACAGAAGGTCCTAGAATCACCCAGAGACATTCACCCAAGAGGTGCTCTGTGTCAATTACTTTGACGATTTGTGCAGGTGAAGTTATTTGTACTTTTGTGCTTGAACATTGCTTTACTGTCACAACCTGCCTACAATGTGTTAAATTTAAAAAATATTAGTTCATTTATCTACACCCATGGTATAAATACAAAAGTTTCTGAAACAGCTTACTGCTAACATTAAAATAACCAGTGTCATAGTCCATAATATCATCCAAACGAGCGTTATTATGTTGTAAGTACTAAATTTCACTATGCAACTCCTTTTCAAAAAATAGTTATTTGTTATACAAGAGTGCAAAGTTGCTTTTTAACCGCGTGTTCAATTTTGATGACCGAGCAAGCGAAGGATTCTAAAATTGAATCACGAGCGCAGCGAGTGATTCAAAATTAGAATCCTGAGCGTTAGCGAGGGAATCAAAAGAGCACGAGGTGAAAAATCTTTGCACTCGAGTGCAACACGTAACTTTTCATTCCACCTCAGCGAGGAAATGACTAAATGCAAAAAAAAAAACGTTTACAATCACAAGATAGGTACACTTTTATTTCAGTTTAGGTATTAATTACTACATTATGACAGGTAAGTATTACAGAATAATCTTTAAATTATAACAAAATAATACTAAGGTATAATTAAGAAAATTTTAAAGTAACGTTGCTACAGTTATTTAAATTGAGTGTAATATTTTTTTAATTCACAAACTTAGTGCACACGATGTTCTAAATTCAATTTACTTTATCCTCTAGAGAATAAAAACGGCTTTTCCACTCAGATATTGAAGATTAAAAATACTCTTTCCGAGATGGTGGGATGAAAAGAATATTGTCATGCACGCGCGTTTCACTACCACAGCGCCGTAATAAAAAAAGAAACTCATAGGTTATTCGAATTCACGTCGTATCCCGCCGGCCGCCATTTTTGTTCCATATTAGTATTGCAAAAAACTGTTTCAGAACCTTTATAGAGGATTCATATCATGGGTGTAGATAAAGTCTTGTATGCAACTGTACATAATTAGGTATTATACAACAGTTGCACAAATAACTATTAATTTCCAGGAGCAGTGCACCGTGCAGCTTGCCTGATGAGTACTCATGTTGCCTGCGTACGCATCGCTCACTACTATGTCCACGCGGCGCGCGCGACGCCGACGTGCTCATCGCCTTGGGTCTCAGTTTGCTTTGCTATCGATATCGCCTTTTATGCATGCATGCTTTTTGCCGCCAGCAGAACCTCGTTACCTTGTTTTGTTGTCGCTACCTCGCTACTTGCTTTATATGCATACGTGGTGGCTTGTAGCTAGCTGGTTTTGGTGTCGTTCGGGTAGTGCGCGCGGTCACTTTGTATGCACGTCAGCACGTGTGGTCTGCGGCTGCACGCATCCTGTTATTTTGCCGACGGTACGCGGCGCGCCGCCCGTGTAGGTACTGACGTGACCCAAAAATGTTTTCGTGAAAAATGATTTAGTGCGACATCGGAGTGGGATAACATTCTCACTGGGAACGTACATGTTCCTGCAAAGTTATGTTTTTTGAAAACAGAGGGCTCGCTCGGGAATTTCTGGCATTTCGAAATATTATTGTGTAGAAATAATTAGTGTGGGAACTCAAGCACGAGCACGACAGTTCCATGTAGGTAAGGCTTGGGTTCACTGGTTGAGTATTGCCATTGGGTACACGTTTAGGGCTGTACGTTACGGCGACACAATAAACCAGCGGCACGACTTGCCTTTAATGTGCCTATGTACAATAAATGATTTGACTTTGACTTTGGACAGCGGCGCGTGACAGACACGAAGAGCGTCCGTCGCGTGCGCACTCCGACCAAAGCGATGTATTGCGACAATTAGCTCGGTGTAGGTACTCCATCTTTATTGTACAGGGACAGGTGATCCCGCTAATAGAGCTGTCACGAGGTCTCCTATTATATTATCCATTCATATCGACTTTGTTTTTGATAGAGCGTTAAGTGGCCATTTGGAGGTCCAAGAGGGATATAACGTTAGAAGGGAGGTGGCTTTCAACATCCAAGCAGCCTGGCCCAGGCTTTTCTGAGCCGACGGAGACTAAAGAAACGGTTTGAGAGTTGAGAGTGATGGCTGTAGAAGGGTCTGTCATGTCGAATGATCGGATCGGCTGTTGCTACCGAGCCGAGTTGTCTCCTTCTTCAATGAACAACGTTGTTCGCAATATATGACAATTTACGAGCAGTAGTAAATGACTTTACATTTCCAAACCAATTAATCATTGTTTAACGTTTCCTACAACCACTTCGTCGAGCGATATAATTCCCGGGTGTAAGTGCTGTCCCTCGGCAGATCGGCGCCATGCGCTACGTAACAAGTTGATGCGAGACTATGATGAAATAATTCGTTCACGTCAACATACAATAACATAACAACATACAATAACGTCGTTATACAATAACATACAGGAACACAGGTAAGCGAATGTTTTAATGTAGATAATTATGGTATCTAAGCAAAAACGGTATGGTACAGTAAGCCGCACGTCAGTATAAGCTGGCGTCTTATTATATTGAGACCCCGCACTGCGCTAGACCACCTCAAGGGCAAAGTGTTACCACCAACGCGCAACGCGCCGTCGACTGTCCGTAGGTTTAAACTTCCGTCCCCGCGGGTGTACACCCACACTATTTGCTCAATTATTTGCTTTCATAACTGATAACAACGTTCACTCAACCGACTGTACTCTCCGCTTGTAGGCTGTACGGGACAGCACGTCATTGACAAAGTAAATACATTGGCTGATTGTGGGCTCGGGAGCCGGGCGGCGCAGCGCGGCGCGGCGCGGTGTGGCGCGGCGCGGCGCGGTGCGGGGTTCATTAAACATTTAGTGGGTATCGGCTCATCAGAACTACTGAGAAACACTCCATTGCCATACGGACGCCTTTGTCCCGCGCTCACGGAATGATTAAATACACTCAGTGTATACAGTACAGCAGTACCAGCAGTAGCTACAACTCAATTATTCCGTCGAGTAAAAACTCGTTGCCGAAGTTATAGCGCGAGTATATTTGCCTAAAGCCTTAATATTACTAGTACCAACGGAATTCGTACGAAATAATTCCATTTGGAGAGTATGAGGATTACGCGAAAGGCGCATTCGGTAAAATTGAAACGAGATTGCATGTAAATGTGCGCGAGGGGGCGCTGGCCCCCATGCCGGGCCGCTGTCGTGAGCTAGTGACGGTACCGAGCCACCAGCAGAAGCGAATTGCTATCGAGCAACAGATTCGTTTCGTGATCCATTCTCGTCATAATCTTTGATACAACACACGATAGAGACACTGACCCGTGGCTGTTCGCTCGTTCACAATTGCTATCGAGCAACAGATTCGTTTCGTGATCCATTCTCGTCATAATCTTTGATACAACACACGATAGAGACACTGACCCGTGGCTGTTCGCTCGTTCACAATTGCTATCGAGCAACAGATTCGTTTCGTGATCCATTCTCGTCATAATCTTTGATACAACACACGCTAGAGACACTGACCCGTGGCTGTTCGCTCGTTCACAACAAGCTGCCAGCCGGGTTTTAAACTTAAAACGGTCGGTATGCGAATGTGTTTGTTTGAATTTTTTCATGTATACCGTAAACGGTCGAATGATTTAGACAAATAGGTTTATATTCAACTTTGTGTGCAAATCTATTGAAAATCCTATGTCGTATGCATATTGGATTTTCCAACCCATTCTATTTAGTTTTTAGCGCGCGTCTAGCCCGGAGGCGCATTTGAAAAACATTTGTTTCAGCTCGGCGCATACAATTGTATTTTCCAAGTAAAGATGAAACGTTCGGGACTTATAGCGACTGCTGTTATAAAAATTCAAATGAGAGTGGAGTCGACCTCATGGAACTGACGTTACACTTGGCGTTCAGATTAGCGGAATAACAAGTTTATTTTATTTCTCGTTCCTTATTCTTAAGCATTTGTACGTGTGTGAAAGGTTTTAGGAAACTGTTTCACGTACCTGGCCTTCGACAGTAATTACTATATTATCTTATAAGTAGTTATGATGAGCGGTTTCTTTCATTAGTTAGGTACGTAGAAAATATTTAAAATTAACGTACTTATAAGGGCGAATGTTATTCGCAGTCTTTTGCATTATTCCCGTAATTTAAATAACAATCAAGTAGGTAACTATAAATGAACTGAAGAAACATCGTTTGATAACGTAATTTGCAAGCAGGATCCATCCTATTACCAGTCGGCGGCAGTAGCGGGGCTCAGAGAACCCCCCGCTCGCACAGTCTGCATTGTAAGCACACAGCGCTAGTTGAAACTAACTGGCCACCCTATTTCCATCAGATAAGTGAGATTAGCGTCGGTCGGTGTCGTCCGGAGTCGTGCCGAGCCGTCCGGGGCCGTGCGGCGACGTGCGGCCCGTGCGGTCTCGGCTATTAGTGATAGTTTGTCTTTGATGCAGACGCACCGGCAGCTCGGCTCGTACCTACAGCGGCTACAGCCGAGCACTTAAACACGATACTCAGTACAAACTTGTTGAGCAGAGTATGTTTTCGTTTTATAACGAGACTGTCACAAGTGTGATTGGCAGAGACTAGAGACGAAGCGGTACAGAGTAGAACTTTATCTAAAACTCGGTGTGTCGAGTTGATTCCCGGCCGCTACAGCACGGCGACACTCAGATACATTACATACCGCTCTGGCAGTGTCGTGGCTTCCTGTAATGACTGCCGGGAACATGCGAGCGAGCAAATATCTTCGAGATATCATCTTTAAATGTTCGCTGCGAAACGCTGCAACATCAAACGTAATTAAAATCGATGCTTTATTGAGTTATGAATATTTTCGATTGCGATGGCGTCTACAAAGTGGTTAGGATAATGTGTTATTGGCCATTTTGCTTGTAAGTAGTATGTTAAACATAAAGATACATGTTGGGCAAGAGACGTCTGATGAGAGCTCATACAAATTAAAGTCTCATGCCAGCATTTCATAGCTCCAATTTATTGGTGATAGTGATTTAATAAAGTTTTAATAAAAAGACTCGCCCGTGTTGTACTTATGCATTTTAATATTTATCAATACGGCTTGCATGTACCGATGTACGTATCCAGTAACCAAATAATAATATCACCTTGTTTTACATTATGTGTCATATAAAATATAAAGCAATTTCAAATTGTAATAAATTGCATTGTGATTGTATGTGACAGCACTTTGCAGAACACGAAGTTATGTATTTAACAAACGACGCTGTTCGTGTGAATACAATCAGTAACCGACGCAACTCTGCGTGCCTCCGGTAACAATTACCAACTGAACGTGCAGCTGGCACATGCGGTGTTGAGCCTTATTGCTCGTGGAATAGTGGCGATGATTTGTGCACGTGCTTGTGGTTGTAATAGGCACCGGAGGTACTAATTAGACGAAGTTGTGAGCGCCTGCAAATCGAGTGCAGTCGCAACACCGCGCCACACCGCGCCACACCGCGCCACACCGCGCGACACCGCACAGACACGCACAGAAGGCTCACACACTACCGAGCACTATCATTCTTTCATTGTATTTTTCTTATCTATTGCAGTTTCGCAGAATCGTTCACTAATGTTTCACCAAAACTCCATTGACAAATTTTTAGTTTACAAGCAACGTTTCGTATACTATTTATTTCACAAACACCTCATTCCTTTGGCAAATGCTTCTCTTTACAAATGTTTCGGGTGATATTTAATCATTTTTACCGTTTATTCAAAATATAATTTTTAAATAAATAAATAAATAATTTTTACTAGCGACGCATTAAAATCCGTTGCATAGTATAAAAGATCTGAGCTTACAGCGGGAGCGACTTTGTTTTGTACTATGTAAAGATTTTCTAAACCAGTCACAAAGTGATCATGGCGGTTTTTTCCATTTGGGTCAAATAATTTATAGGCAAGTATTTTTTTGTATATAATCTAGTCGTTTTTGGTACTCACCGGCCACTGCCGCGGCACCGCTTGCTTCGCTCACTCGGCTCGTGCGTAGGGGGTCACGGTTTTCTAACTAGTTCGGTTCCGGGTAGCCCACTAAAAATAATCTCTTTTTCTATTAGCGCAAGGCGATGAAATAATGAGTTCCATTTTTAGGAAATTACGTAATAATAAGTCAATATGTAAAAAAAACGTTTTTATTATGAGATAAAATGAATTGTTTGTCAAATAACATGTTATTAAACAAAAGTTAAAGTGAATTATTTGGCAAACTTCTTGTTGTATAATGATGAAATGACAAATCATGTTTTTGCCAATCGTCGCTTGTCAAGTAAGTAAATAAATTTTTGGTGAACTGAGAGGGCACCCCGCAGAATATTATCTAGTGATTGAGACGGTGAACTGAGAGGGCACCCCGCAGAATATTATCTAGTGATTGAGACGGTGAACTGAGAGGGCACCCCGCAGAATATTATCTAGTGATTGAGACGGTGAACTGAGAGGGCACCCCGCAGAATATTATCTAGTGATTGAGACGGTGAACTGAGAGGGCACCCCGCAGAATATTATCTAGTGATTGAGACGGTGAGATCTTGTTTTGATTACTATGCTGCCCTTTACCATCACCTCGTATTCATTTACAGTTCCGTGATTAGTAAATGGTCATCAGGGTACAAGGCTCTCTCATAATCTGCAACATTATGTAGGTAGTAGTATTTGATCTGCAACATTATGTAGGTTAGGTACATACCTACTCTATGGCTGAGTTTTCCGCTCAGTCGCTCATTTCCTAATTGAAAATGATACCAGTTTGGTGATTGTTGGTGTTTATAAAGACAACTGTAATTTGGGCTGCTTTGGGAAGTCGGCAGTGCATGGTGTCGACGTGAGATGTCGCCAGTTGTGTCGACGTGAGATGTCGCCAGTCGTGTCGACGTGAGATGTCACCTGCTCGACATGAGTGACACAAGTTTTACTTACGTACATCATAATAACACATTTTGTGCTCCTTTGAAGGAGGAAACAAATTAACGAAGGCCCCATTGAGGAAAACTAACTAAAATATTGAAAACAGCTTTTTCAACATTCTTACTAACGAAGTGGCTCTTATTGCACCGCTTTAAGGTTCAACAATGCAGTGTTTTTATCATGTGTGAGTTTTACTTGGCATTCCCGCTCTAGTGCGGTCAGAGATGCACCTACGCTTGTTTGTTTAATGTCATCCAAAGTTTCATGCCTTATTATGTCTAAAAAATTTGAAGATAATTACTTAGGTTTATTAAGGACTTTCTTGAATTTAAAACATTTTAATTCCCAGGAGGCCGGAACGAGGGACCCGAAGTTGATCATGTCGTTATCGCATTTTCGCCTCAATTGCAATGACAAACTTTGTCCAATAGTGTAATGCGTGTCACGAAAGATGAGACTTGACTCGCCACGTGGTTTAACTTGCGCAGTACACGATTTTAGGTCTCTTTAGCGCTAAGTGGTCTGAGCGCGGGACGGGACCGGACGTCATAGTGGCGGCGGAAAAAGTGCGGGAGGCGGGGTTAAGTCTCATCTGTCGTGGCGCCAACTATGTACTTATATCAAAATGGAAAATCAAATATGTTCTTCGTAAAAGAAAAAATGTTCAGACTTTACATAAAGTGTGGCTAAAATAGTTGTCTATTATTTATTTCCTTGAACCTAGACATAAGTACAGAGGTGCGCACTGCAAGCTGCACGACAACTCTGTGCATGCGAGTGTACCTATAACAGTTACAAATATGATAATGTTGCAAGAGCGCCCCATTACCGTTGGTTCCATATTGGCGCACCACTGTGTACAGGCGTAGGCCATTACCTGCCATGCGAGATACTCGTGTGCACATAAATATCTATTACATGAAGTCATTCCACCGCCCGCACGGCATTAGTAGGCAAGGGTCGTGCGCAGTGCACACACAAGCACCGCGAGTACCAAGAGTACCGCGAGTACGTCGGGCTACCTGCCGGTCTTCGGGTAATTTGGTTGCAGCCATTATATCGCGTGTGTTGTCCCTTTTTACGTACCATATGCGGGGTTGGGGGGGAGGGGGACGGTATTAATTCCAACTGTTTTAGTGCCAAAGTTGGAGATACCTAGCATGTAATTGTATTAATTTGTAAATTCACTTTTGTAGCACTGTGTGTGTGTAGCGTGTTTATATGAGAGTTGTACCACGTGTGTCCGGAGGAGCACACGTGTCGCAACTACGATCTGCTAGAAATGCTGTTCAACTGTAACGCAGCTCGCTACTCCTCCAACTGTTCTCATCTCACGTGTCAGTGTGTGCCCCCTGTTCTATTGCTAACGGAAAGGATCTATAACTTGAAAACTCAACTAACCGTGAGCCCGGTTGAATGCCTTGAATTACTTATTAGAGAGAATGACCGAGCTACACGATTACTCCGCGAGCGTGTTGAAGAGGCGACCTGAACATTAGAGGGTTGTAGTGGCAACTTTACTTTACTGTTACATATCTTTAAAATTCTGAAATTCCTCAGATGTACAGTCAGCCTCCAAAACTTAGTTGTCATTTTTCCACTTCAGCTGTAATGCCAAATTATGATTTAAAATTATAGTTTTAAATATTTGAACCGTACATTCTAGCCTTTTTAGGGTTCCGTACCAAAATGGTAAAAAGGAACCCTTATGGTTCGATTAAGCCTGTCTGTCTGTCCGTCTGTCGCAGCTAGATATTTCAAGAACAATGCTATCAACTTGAAATTTGGAATAGTTTTAGATGATGTTTGCCGAACTATTTTGCATAAAAGAAAGAAATATGTATTTTTTTTGCAACAGGGACTGGAAAGGGTTCTGAAAAATTCGAAGTGGGGCTACAAGGGCATGAGGGATATCATATGAAAGAGCGCAGATTGCATATTCTCAAACATATTTTCTTTATTGAGGCCTTTTGATGAAAAATGTACTTAAAAAAAATACCGTTCTCCCCCATTATCTCCGAAGTTTGAATAGAGAAAAATCTGAAAATCTGAAATTATTCTATGTGATAGAAGTTTATGTAAAGATTACAGGAAAAATAAAACGCCCTCCACAACCCAGTTACTGGGTAATACGATACCCCTTGGTATGACTGGTTGGACTAGCGCACTATTGGTCGAAAATTAAGAAAAGTTGTAACTAAGAACGCCCAGGCTGAAGATTTCATCTGCGTGAAATAATAATAAAGAGGGAGTGAAAGTGTTCTAAACCTTTTTAACCGACTTCAAAAAAGAAGGTTCTGTATTCGACCCGTATGTATGTATGTTTGTATGTCCGCGATTTTCTCAAAACCTAATGAAGCAATTCTGATAATTCTTTCATTAATGTAGGGTTTTAGTATATAATACATTACGTAATTATTCGTATACGAAGTTATATGCATAAATGTACTGCATCTCCGGCATTTCTAAGCTAATTTTGATGATTCTTCTAGTCGGTGTTTTCAATTCTTCAAAGCACTAGTGTTAATTGACCGCCACCGACTTCCGAAATTAAAGTAATTTTTCACTTTGTAGTGTTTTTTTTTTTTTTGGGAAGTCGGTTGTTTTTTCGTCAAAAAGTTTTTATGTCAATACAGTTTTTATACTTAAATATTGAATTTTAAGTTATTTATTATTTTCCAAGTAGCTTTGGATTTATTATCTAAAGTATTTATTGTCTAGTTTTTAGTTTGAGTGTCGTTTACTTATGTTTATATGCCTCTCTGTGCATAATAACAATCTACTTAGCTCCCTTATCGATCCCTTATCTGCGGTGAGTGGGAGTACTCGGGTGCGGATCGGTCAAGTGCTGTTGATGCAGTGCTCTAATTGGACATGAAACGGTCTGTTTTAGTAGACATCATACAACCTTATGATGTTCCACGTTTATTCCAAGCGAACGACTTTACGTCACTCTCGCTGTGTTATCCCTGTTTTCTTCCAAACAAAAAGCTAACACAAATATTTGAAAGCTCAGTCTAAACTCGCTTGACTCACTGACCTCCATCACACAAGTACATAATAGAGGTCAGTGGCTTGACTGTTCGAATGCAACCAGAGTTGCTTTATTGGCAGCCTGCACTACACAAGGTCGACTTTAGCGGACAACCTTTACAGTACATAATCATACATTATGCATCGCTAAACCACTCATTCACTTCTTGTTTACTGTCTTTTAATATTTTTATTTATTGAAAACAAAAGTGCATAGTACTGACAATAAGTCGCTTAGGTACAAAATTGACAATATCTCAAACCAATCAGTCTACACATTTTAATTAAGTAGGTATACAGGGAATTGTACTAAAACTTATTCGTATTAACTTCTAATATTGATTAACATTAACACTCAATTAGTGTATCATATCATCTTGTAAGTACTATTAATCAAATGTGGCGAACTAACGAAAGAGCCCTATTGTATTTAGTGATAACTCTACAATCGTAACTAGTACGTTGGAAAATCTCTAAAATTAATAAATTTATGCATCTGTGTCTTCATCATTACAGCTATTCATCTCGTCATCTACATCATCATCATTGCCCTCATTTACATCTAGAGCAGCTACGTGAACCCATGGTAACATACGATCGGCAGCTACAGTGGTTTTGCGTTTATTTTTGGTACTAGACAACCCGGGTATAGCAGCCAGTCTATAACGGTCGTTACCCAACACAGCAATCACACGATAAGGTCCCACGTAGGGTGCAATTAGTTTTTTTACTTTTGCCATCATTTGCAAACGAAGTTCTTGTAATTTTTACAAGATCGCCCTCACCATACACACGCGCAGGAAGCCGATTTTTGTCATGAGCGGATTTTTGTTTTTCCTGTTCTTCGTCTATTTTATCTTTGACGGATTCGCGTAAAATTTCTGGATCTAGTTCCTCTCTAGTTTCCCGTACTAGTTCATTAAGCCTAGGATTAATCTCTGCGTTCATTTTTAATCCGAACATGACTTCAGCCGGCGTCCTACCCGTGGTCTTTTGGCGAGTATTATTCATGCCCCATTGGACTCTACCTACTTTATCGTCCCAATTCCTCTCATCAAAATTAAGATTCTGGGCAGTCAATGAGTTCAATATGGTGCGGTTGTAACGCTCTACCTGCCCATTCGATCTCGGACTAGCAACCGAATTCAGAATATGCCGTATGCCCTTATCTAAAGAAAAACGTTTAAACGCGTGGGATGTGAAGCATGTGCCGCGGTCACTAATGAGTCGGTCGGGAATTCGGAACGTATAGAAAATGTCTTCTAGAACTTTAACAGCTGTTAGCGTTTTAGTGTTTCGCACTGGTTTAATAAAAACGAACTTTGTGAACGCGTCCACGATTACGAAAAGGTAAGAATTTCCTGACTTTGAACGAACAAAGGGCCCAAGGTGGTCAACATGAATGGTGTGAAAAGGCACTTCTATTTTAGTGATCGGGTGTAAATGACCTGCATCAACTGCGGTTTTCTTGGAGTAAGCGCACTCAAGACACGCCTGAACATATTTCTTAATAAATCGGGACATTTTAGGGAACCAATACGTTTTCTTAATGCGTTCTAACGTCTTTTCTACACCAAAATGTCCTATATCATCATGATTCATGCGGCAGAGTTGCCACCTTGCGCCCTTTGGTACTACCCATCGCAAATTATTTTTATCACCATTCACACATTTAAAAAGTTTGTTATCCTTAATTAAATAATTTTCTTTTATATGTTTTAGACTATCAGCATCCATATCCGTAGTGAGTATATCACGAGTTCGTCGGAGTTCCGAATCTCCCATTTGCAATGTGTGTAACCAGTCATCGTTACTGATTAGCATGATACTCGGATACTGGTCAAGTTCAACCGTGTCATCTATCAAATTGACAGGATTTCGCGACAAAGCGTCCACGTGTGCCATTTTAATACCGGCACGATACTCTACATTACATTGAAATTCTTGTAGCAGGAGCCACCAACGAGCTATGCGTGGAATCATGTCTCGTTTCGAAAATGTGGAACGCAAAGCGTTACAGTCCGTGACAATTTTAAAACTAAGCCCTAACAAGTAAACTCGAAATTTCTTGAGCGAACATACTACAGCCAGAATCTCAAGTTCAAATGAATGAAATCTCTTTTCCTCTGGGAGGTTTGTCGGCTATAGTATGCCACTGGTTGAAAGGGATCACAAGCACGTTTACGCTGTAGTAAAATCCCGCCTATTCCTATCATGCTTGCGTCCGTGTGCAATTCTGTCTCAGCGGATGGTTCATAAATCGCTAATATCGGCCTATCAACCAGCCTATCTTTAAGCGCCCTAAAAGCTACCTCTTGTTCTTCAGCCCAAACCCAATCCACATCTTTCCTAAGCAGTTTATTCAAAGGGTGTGCCAAGACCGCGAAGTTCCTAATGAACTTTCTGAAATAGCCCACCAACCCAAGAAACTGTCGTACGGAATGTGAATTAGTCGGACAAGGAAAATCTTGAACAGATTGAACTTTCTTATTACCAGGGCGAACACCTGCAGCACTTATTTCGTACCCTAAATAAATAATTTGATTCTGAAGGAAATCACATTTCGACAAGTTAAGGGTTAAATTGGCTTTTTCCAACAATTGCATCACTCTTTCAAACCTTTCCAAGCATTCTTCTACGCTCTTTCCGTAAATAAGGACATCATCGATGTAAACCATAGCCTCTGTAAACCTAGCAGACCCTAGTACCCTATTCATCATCCGCTGGAAAACAGCGGGTGCATTCGCCAACCCGAACGGCATACGATTGAATTCGTACTGGCCGTCCGGGGTTACGAATGACGTTAACGGTTTCGACTCTTCGGTTATTGGTACCTGGTAGTAACCAGAAGCCATGTCTAGAGTAATGAAGAATGCTTGACCTGAAAGTCGAGCAATCTCGTCCTCAATGATCGGCATTGGGTACCGTTCTTTCACGGTAACAGAATTTAAGAGCCTATAATCGACGCATAATCTCTGCTTGCCATCCTTTTTGCGCACTAATATAATAGGACTGGCATATTCTGAAACAGATTCCCTTACGATTCCAGACTCTAACATTTCTCCTATCATCTCCCTTACTTCCTCTCGTTCCTTATGTGCTAATCTGTACGGTCGATATACAACAGGACGATTGCTACTAAGTTTGATATTCATCTCAGCAACATTCGTGCACCCTAGTTCCTTCAAAGATGTCGCAAAGCAATGTTTATACCTACCAAGTATGTTCATCAATTGTTGTCGTTGGGACTCATCTATTTCGCTACCTATTTTCACTTGATCAACATCAATAATATCGGGCTCGACATTGAAAGAATCTGCTGACGCGAATATTCGATTAACTACCTGAATCTTAGTACCCCTTCCTATAACCACTGTCTCTCGCAATTGACAGATTTTTGTCAGTGGCGTTATATAAATATAGAGTAACCCACCTTTTACCCGATATACTCCCCCATTCACGGTGAACTGTTGATGGGGCTTTCCTATAACCTTTCCGCTCAATAGAATATCTCCATCTTGAATTGAATTAACGCGGGCTTTAACTGCGGCTGGACCATAAATATCGACATCAGAAGCGACCACTACCGTAGCAGATGTATCATCACCTAAATCTAATCGAGGAAAACCTAATTCGTTATTACTATCAAAAAATTTTAATTCATCCGCAGTTTTATACACGATGACATGAGATTGCTCTGTGAACGACTGTCCTACAAGCAATGGTAAATCAAGAAGTTTATCCTCTACTACTTGACACAAAACGCGACCACTAACATCATCAATGTTCAATTCCACATCTACCCCACCTTTGGATTGTATTATGTCGTTACCAAACCCTCTTAAAGGTATGGAAGGGCTATTGTATGTAAGGCCTAGCGCTGAAGCTGCGGACTGTGTAATAAGCGTAACCTCACTACCGAAATCTATGAAAGTTTTTATAGGAACGTTGTTTATCTTATCTACTTTAATAAATTTTGAATTTGATTCCGACGTTAATATACGCATAGTCTTTTGGGAATTGTCAGGCTTTTTATCGTTACTGGATTTTTCCCGACAATTTTCAGCTTTATGACCAATTTTATTGCACTTGTTGCATTGAATTATGGGCTTGGGACATTTATAGAAAGCATGTCCTTTCCCTTTGCAATTATAACAAATGAACTGAGCGCGAGTTTGATTACTGTTGGTCTTAGCAGATCGATTCGTGTTGTTATTATTTGTAGACTCAGAAGTAGAGGAAGATTGACCTTTAAAATTAGTGCGGCCAGAAGGTTGTGAAGTTTCCCTGTTACACATGAGAAATTGTAATAATTGCTAAGGTTGGGTACAACGTATTGCGTTGGCACTAGACCTCATTGTTTTGTCGCTCAAACCATGAATTATACATTCCACTGCACGTTTGCCCTCGATGTCACAATGGTTCAAGAGAGCCAATTTTTCATAATAATAGACTTCGAGGGGTTCATTAAAACTACTCTTTCTCCTAAGCATGTCCTCTAAGGATTGGCCTTAATTTTGTTCGAAAGGAAAGGCATTTGTCAATTTTTGTTGCCACTCGTTCCAGCTAAATAGTATAGAGTTCAAACTCTCATACCAGGTTTTGGCCAATCCTTGTAGTTTCTGCATGGCAAAATGTATAACCGTTCTTTCGTCCCAGCCGTAGACAGTGGCACATTCATTGACCTTTTTAAGCCAAATATCAATTCGTTGACTCTTTGAAGAAGGGTCAAAATCAGGTAAAATATTCTTGTGGTTAATATTAGTATTGTTATTAGAATTCTGTATTGGAGATGTCACTGTAAACGGCTGAGATTTATACTTAATGTTACTAATAGTATTTAGAAGATTCACAATATCACGAGAGTTAAAAGTTGGACTGTCTGACCGTTTATTCCGTGATGTCGGCGGAGCGTTGTCAGCGGCAGCACTTACTTCACGGGACCTCCGCACTGTAGGACTGCGTTCACGAGGTAAACTTCTGTCTCGTGCCCGCAACCCCTCCAGCTCGTTGTCCTTCGACGCACGGTGACTGCCTCGCTCAGCACCTGTCACCGGTGTACCCCGTCGCCTGAGGCTGCGTTCCCGGCTTAGCTCGCCCTCCAGAGCGCGTAGTCGTTCGCGATGACGTTCCAACTCCTGTTCTAATTTTCGGACACTGTCACGTCCCTGCATTTGATTCGGAGTGCGCACGCGACTGCGGCTCCGACTGCGCACGCGACTGCGGCTCCGACTGCTTGGATCTGCACTCCGATCAGCTTCTCTTCGGGTAGGCGTCCTTAAGCGCCGCCGCGAAGAGGGTTCACTTGCACGTTGCATCGTTACACTGGAACTTGTAAACAAAACGATGTAACTACTCAATTTAGCAATTTATGCAGAAGAGAGAGAAAAAAAATATTTAATGACGGTACTTTAAAATTTATAATTGAAATATCTCGAAAACGGGGCCACGTAGCTCAAAAATAACCAAATTTTGGCCCCCCTTGCATCTCCAGGCATGGACGGTACTATGTCATAGACCAATCCGTATCACGTTGGAGATGACTTTTGGAAGTAACCTACAAAGTCACGAAAGACCCGCACACACACACATTAAGGGATTCTAATAACTGTTCTTAAAATATTGAGCTGTTATAACTTATAACATAAGTGGACAATAAGCGGGTTAAATCCCATTTCTGAAATGTAATATAATAATACTCACATGATTTATTGAAATGATTATATTATATTATTGACCATTTGAAATACATCCGCATTCGATGCTGGCCCCGAGCAAATAGCCAGAGTCCACTCCCGCCTTCTCTAACGTCATGTCAAGACGTCATCTTTCAAAACTCGTGTTGCCAGTATAAGAAATACAATCTCTCAATAATCGACTAAGACAATTTAATTATTTATTACTATTATTTCGAAACCTAACAATTTCGATTTCTGTGAGGTAGACAGATTAATGCTCTTCGTTACGAGCGACTAATCACCTAGAACGTTGTTGGTTCGTGGATATTGTTGGTTAGTGACAAGGTGTTTCTATTAGCGGTGTTTAAGTAGTTATTATATTCAAAATGCAGTCTAATATAAATATTGAAGCGAGGGCAGATATAATTGCGCTGCATAAAATTGGATATAACAAAACCCAAATAGCGAATGAAACCGGACTAAGTGTGAGTGTATCATTTAAATATTTCCTAGTTTACTAAACATAAATCTACTTTAACCTAAAGCATTGTTAATCGTTTTACTCAGAAGATGCCTTATTAATTAAATAAAGTTTTAAATTCATTATGAGGTTTAAATAAAAGAAAAGAAAAATATAAATCATTTTAAAGATAATTTATTTAGATTATCAATTCACAGGGCGAGCACTGTGCGTGACTGGTTTACCAGACACCCGGAGATAGCAGTCGTTCCATGGCCAGCGCGATCTCCTGACCTCAACCCCATAGAAAATGTATGGGGTTTGATGGTGCAAAGGTGGGAAGCCCGGAATGAGAGATTTCTTGAGCAGTTGAAGTCGCATTGTATGGAGATATGGGTAAATATAAGGGGAACAGAAATATGTTCTAATCTAGTAGGCTCCATGCGTCAACGTCTACTAGACTGTATCGAGAATAACGGCGGTTATACAAAATATTAGGTAACCGTAATAAACAACAGATTCGTTGTTGCACGAATTTTTGGTTACGTATTTTTTAAGCACGTATTCAACATGGTGTTCGTCTCTTTTCTTTTAGATAGACCGAAAATGTTTACATTACTTCAGTAGGTAATATTATTATACTCATCCTCTATATTATAATGCCTTAATTTGAGGTTTAGTTTCAATCTTCTTTTCGTAAAGAAAATGAATACTTAAGCTATAACCTCAATAACTTATTTATATTTAATAAAGCCAAATAAAATGTGAAATACTTAATGAACTGCCCATAGTTAACCTTAAAATCACTTATTTTGTAAGTAGGTAGTAGAATCTAATTTAATATTCTTATTTATAGCTTACTTCTACTTACGATACGTAAACTATAATCCGTTTTTGTGCATATCGTGATATTGCCAACGTAGTATGTGCACAGACGTGGAATTCCTACACATTGGCGTGGCTCAAGCGAAGCGGACGAGTGCGTCCGATTCAACGCGGACACGTGCGGTGCGGAGCGGCGCGGTGCCGGTACGATATAAACGATATAAAACGTTTAAAAATGGGCCGTCTCCCCCTCCCTTGCACCGCGCACCTCCCCGGCCGCGCCGGACGCCATTTAAATATAAAATAAGATACATGGAGCGGCTCGCTACAAACGTAACATAATTTCATACATATGTATGAGTGGTTTCTTTCGTGAACACGATAATCATGTTCGTTTATGCCAAACCTTCCCTCTCTGCTCCACCCGCCCCCCCGAGCCCGTTCCGCTAACATCCCGCATAATATCGTAGCGATGTATCACGGTTGCCGGCCGTCTCCCGCGCGCTACATCACACGCGCGTCCCACGACGCTCGTAGCCGCGCAAACTAACGAACATATTTCTCACTCAAGATAAATTAAAATAATTAAAAAGAAAACGCAATTCTTTGATATTTACTTAAATAATAATTTGTAACGTGAATAGAACCACTGTAGCGTTTGTTTCGCCCTCGCTCACCTTGTAACTGTAAAATAATGAAAATCTGTCGCTCATTAGCATTCTTATCTCGAACCTGTACGATATAATAACAGACAGTCTGAGTTTATTCCCATTTTGTAACAAATATAGCGAGTGCATTGTTAACGTGCAGCTGTACAAAATAATTAGAGTTTACATTTGGACGCGAATGTTCAGAGTATATTAGGTCATGTTGATGTAGTAACGATGCAGAATACTTAGGTTAAATAAAATTGCGTTTCGTATAAATTCGTACGCCGATAGTGAAATTTCCCTGGGGCGGCCTGCACGCGGCACGCGGCGCCCTTACAGCACATAATGTACGTACATACACAGAGCGCGGTGCGGCTCCGTGCGCGAGTAATGTTCCGCGCGCACACAAGCCTACACAGTCGTATCCGCGAACGATAAGCGTGATGAGCGAAACTGTATCACAAGTCCAATTCCCGTAACTAAAACGTTAAACAAAAATCATGCATTTTTATCAACGCCGTGAAAACCCAAATGTTAGCATTTCCTATGGGGGCTGCTGTGATGTTGGAGAAACTACCGCGGCTAAGGTCTCAGGCATTATAGTCGATACCCAACTAACATGGAAACCTCACGTTGAACAACTATGTAAGAAACTTAGCAAATCCGCATATTATGCTCTTTTTCAACTCTCAAAGAAAGTTAACAGTCAGGCTCTCTTACAGCGTACCATAGAGATGGACTGGTCGCCTCTGTTTAGCGGTATAGCATTATTTTCTGCGGGCAGTCCACTGATAGGGAGCTGGTATTTTGGCTGCAGAAGTGATGCATCAGGTCAATGTGCGGTCTTAAGACAACTGATACCTGAGTTCCCTATTTTAAATCGTTAAAATCTTTAACTACGTCTTGTTTATATATAATGGAAACGGCTTTGTTTGTGAAATGTAACCCACATCTGTTTAAAAAACTATCAGAGGTCAGGAAAAATCCAATACGGACTCAATACGTCAATCAATTATGTCAAGTAAAATGTAAAACCGCACTAATGAAAAAAAAATGTTCTTGGTATGGCCCCACTCATATATGTATAATAGAGTACCTAATATTATAAAAAAACATGACTACATGAAAATTTAAAAGGGCGATACACGATTTATTAATTATGAAAACTTATTACACGACTGACGATTTTCTCACAAACTGATTGACGTACCTACTGTTACTCTGATTGACATAATTATTGTGATCCTCTCATTGTCTTATTTTTATTTTATTCTAATGTTTTAACCACGCCGACTTTTTTTTTATATATAATTATATATTTGTAATTCCAATGATCTGCCACTTATTCTTGTTTTTTTTTTATTTGGAATTGTAAACCTTTGCATGCCTATGTGACGGTAAAATATGGAGAACTTTATTATAAAAACACCTGTACGGGTAAGGTACATTTAAATGATAGACTGATAGAATGATTGAATTAGTGTATTGAAAGAACACCCAAAAACTGATAACTGATCGACTCGCGGCGAATGAGTCTTTTTGATGTTAGCCCAAACGGTGCTATGCGACTACTGCTCGTTGACTTAAAATTGTATATTTTATTCATTCGCTGCGCGTCGATGTCAGCATAAAATTGATACATTTGATATTGTACGGGTTTGCTCGTACATGCTCCCCGAGGAAAAGATATAAAGATACAACTAAGTACTTGAGAAACATTAAAAGAGATTATAATAAGTACATGATTTGATGTTAATCTAATTTCTTAGTGTCTCTATCGTTAACACACTGTTCACAAATTACATATGCTTGTATAAGAACCTAACATAGGGGAGGTGGCTTTATCTAACACTCGCGCACTTGTTACCACCTTCGCCCTTTCACTGTCACACTGATACACTACACTATCCCCAACGCACGCACGTTGCGTGGCCAGACCCGCGCAGCTGCCGGGCGCGCCGCCTGGCGCGGGCGCTGCCGGCGAGAGCGTGGGGGCGCAGCGCGAGCGCGCGCGCCTCCACACGAACACTCCGAGACCTGCTGCTACCACGCCGATCATACAGTAGATCGCGGTGTAATGATGAATGTCATGAGATGACAGACTGTCAAATAACATCCCGTTTTGTTTCATGATCTTGATTTTGTCCTCAATTGTTTTAAACTCTCGATCGCTCTCTATGCTGGAGTCATTCAAGATATCTTGAGGAATAGACACGTTTATTACGTGATTTATGGATGCAATGACTGGTGAGTATAGGTTAGCGCTGATACTAACATCGCTCGTTCTTTGTTGATGAGCAGTTACTTCAAAATTGTCTGATTTGATTATGCAGCCGTAATCTATAGTTATAAGTCCTGAGTGAGTCAGTTGATGCGCGGTAACTTGATCTCCACATACTGTTCGTAGGTTACATTGACCGCAGCAAAAATAAATATAATTGTTGATAGAGTGGCTTTCTATCCAAAGATTTTGACAGGGATCGACGTTGACTTCACATGCTGATGCCTTTGATAGGCAGAAGTCTTTATCTCTGCTTAGTTTGTAAATAGGAGAATGAATGTAGCACAAGTGTACGTTCGTCACTAGGCAGGAATCGATGATATTTTCTGTCAGGATGATGTAGGCATCCTTTTTCAGATTTACAGCTATGAAATCTGACACAGGTTTAATTGATAACATTGTTTTGTTTTGTTTCTCCGCAGGGATTGGTATAAGTTTGAATATTTCATAGGTGTCCCTGCTTATCAGAGGTATTTGTACCTCAAATATTGAGTAATTCTTAAGCATCCTTGCTTTGACTCGTAGAAGTTTAAAAAGTTGTGCAAGATCCGTATGAATGTTTTCTACAGGTAAGGTGACGTCATTAGACAAATGACTTGCTATAGTGCTCAGCTGATCCCGTAATTGTTCGGCGGTTATTAAATGTGGATTAAATCGACCATGATAGATGTCTGTAATTGTATCCACTAAAGCGTTCTGTAAATCTTTCAAGTCGCGTAGTAGATTGCTTGTGACTATAGCTCCCATAGAAACTTCACTTGCCCTCGAAAGATTTTGAGTTTCAGCCTTTAATACTTCTAATGTATTTTCGATGTTTGAAAACTTTTGATGAATCATTTTATGTTGTTTGTGTATTGTAGCCTCCGTCCTCTTTAAGAGACTGAATTCTGCTTCTATGACCGAAGTTTGATTTTGCCAAAACGAGACAATATGCTTTTGATTATTGCGAAGAAGAGTGATATCTTTCTCGTATTGTTCCGCGAATCGAGCGTCCAATACTCCGAACAGCCCGTTTGCTATGTAACCGACACCGTCGATAAGACCTCGTCGCCACCTGTTTGCTGGCCTTGCAAAATGCTGACTGAGCAACATATGATTATTGTAATCGAGTTCATTGTACCCGTGACGTAATTGCAATAATAGTATGTCACAGTGTGATTGTGCCTTAATTGTGTTGCATGTTTGTTCTAGCGATATGATACTTTTGTTAAGTGCCGTAATTCCTTCCCAATAAGGGTCTAAATCGTAGTATATGATTAATTTCCAGTTGTCCCTTATGATCTGCATGTTTGATAGTTTATCGAAGTAAATATGCTGATTACTTCTAAATTGTGTGACGTTAAGTGCGCATTGGGAAGTTGTTATGATGCTAAAAAATAGCATGATTGCTGTAAACACCGACGCTATATTGAAACGAGTGCCTGCTTTCCTTGTTTCAGACTGCTTATCTGTGTAGGAATCTCCCGAACCCGTCGTTGTTGCTTGCTTGATTTGCGAGGATTCATTGTTAACGGGGAGTTTTGATAATTTTGTGATAGGACGTTTCAGTGTTCCGTTTTTGGTTTTCACTGTAACCACGCGAACATGACCATCGGAACCGGGATGTAGTTCGATGACTCTGCCCATCAGCCATTTTCCCGGCGGAAGATTGTCATCATGAATCATGACAATATCATTTTCATTGAGGTTCCTTTTTGCTTGTCTCCACTTGCTTCTTTCTGTAATTTGTACTAGGTACTCATTCTTCCATCTTTTCCAGAGATCCTGTACAATTTTTTGTGTCAACTGCCAACGGGTTCTTAAATCCGTTTCAGTCTCGGTTACGGTAACCTTTGATCCACCTGTTAGGAAGTGAGCAGGCGTTAAAAAATCCACATCGTCTGGATCTTCTGATATTGCACATAATGGTCTCGTGTTGAGACAGGCCTCAATCTGTGTAAGCACCGTATATAGTTCCTCAAATGTAAGAATCTGGTCACCAATAACCCTCTTGAAATGATATTTGAAGCTTTTAACTGCTGCCTCCCATAGGCCTCCCGCGGATGGCCATGAGGGCGCATTGAAACTCCACTCGATTTCCATGTCTAATATTTCTGCTTTTAGATCTTTGTCTTGAATGATATTGATAAGTGCTTGATATTCCTGTTGTAGTACCTTGTTGGCACCGACAAAGTTGCGACCATTATCGCTGTAAATGTGACTAGGCGTCCCTCTGCGCGCTGCCATTCTCCTTAATGCTGCGATGAATGAAGTTGTGCTTAGATCACCAACTAGTTCTAAGTGTACTGCCTTGGTGACCATGCACACAAAGACAGCCACATATCCTTTTGTGCTCTTAATACCTCGTCCTTTGCTTGCTTTGACGTAAATGTGACCAGTAAAATCTACGCCTGTGTATGTAAATGGACGTGATGGATTACTTCTGGCTTCCGGCAGGTGCCCCATGATTTGTTGTTGGCAGTCTGGATTTTGCTTTTTACATATTACGCAACGACGAAGCTGCCTCTTCGTAGCGACGTTCCCTCCTAGAATCCAATATTTTTGTCTGATGAAACCCAATGTCAGCCGGGCTCCGGCATGTAACATGGTTTGATGTGCGTCCTCTATTATCAGTTCTGTCAGACGTCCACTGTGCGGCAGAATAATAGGGTGCTGCATGTCATGGCTGATGTGTGCCTTCTTTAGTCTCCCTCCGACTCTTAAGATATCATTTTCATCCAGGTAAGGATTTAATTTTAATAATTTGCTTTTTGTATTTAACTTGCCTTCTTGCTTTAAATCTTTTATTTCTTTCGCAAATTCTTCTTGCTGTACATGCTTGATAATTTTTTGCTTTGCTAGCTTGATTTCTGATAATGATAAATAATGCTTTTTTGCTTTTCTTTTGTAGGTCGTAATCTTCATTACTAATGCTAGAATACGTGCAATTTTGCTGATTGATTGATACTTGCTTAACAGGTCTGTAATGATGCTTGATTCAGTTTTTGTGACAACATGCACGTCTTCTTGCTTTTTGATTTCCTCGTTTGTTGTATAGATAGCTTGATTTTCTTTTGTTGCTTCATAAGATTGTAACCATGTCGGTCCTTGCCACCACAAACGATAATCATTCAATTGAGCCACTCTGAGTCCTCTGCTTCCACAGTCAGCGGGATTTTCACTTGATTTTACATATCGCCAACACTGTGGTTGAATGATATCAGTTATTTGTATTGTTCTATTTGCTACGAACGTTTTCCACCGACTTGGGTTTCCTTGCAGCCATCCCAATACGGCAGTAGAGTCACTCCAACCAAATATATGTAGGTCATGACCTGCTAGACACTGTTTGACTTTGGTCATGAGTTTGGCCAGTAACAGTGCTCCACATAATTCTAATCGAGGTAGTGATATTTGTTTTTTCGTAGGAACCAATTTTGATTTAGCGGCTACTAATATTGCTGATTGATTGCTAGTTACAACTCTGCAGTAAATGACGCAGGCATAAGCCTTGGTTGAGGCGTCACAAAAGCCGTGTAATTCTACACAGCTTGCTGATTCCGTACCGTACCATCTTTGTATTTTAAATTGATTGATACTTTCTAATTCTTCCTTGATTTTGATCCATTCCTTGCTGATTTTATCTGGTACTTGTTCATCCCATTGAAGATTAGATAACCATGTTTCTTGAAATAAAATCTTCAATTTTGTTGTTACAGGCACGATCCATCCTAATGGGTCGAATATTTTGGACATGTCTGATAGTATGCTTCTTTTAGTGATATTGGTGCTTGATTGTTCAATTTTTGATACAAATGTGAAGTTATCATGTATAGGGTTCCAACGGAGTCCTAACATTTTAGTTAATCCTGCTTGATTAAAATTCTTGCTTTCTTGTTGATTATAGTCTTGATCTTCTATTTGCAGCAGACGACTATCGTTTGACATCCACTTTCTCAAGTTGAAGCCCCCTGATTTCAGTAGATTCATCAAATCTTGCTGCAACTGTAGTGCTGATGATAGGGAGCAGGCTCCATGTACTAGATCATCCATATAGAATGATTCTTCGACGACCTTAGCGGCTTCTGGGAATTTATCCCGTTCATCAGTGGCTAACTGTCTCAATGTCATCATTGCAAGAAATGGAGCTGCTTTTGTGCCGTATGTTACGGTTGTCAATTGATATTCTTGTATTTTTTGAGACGGGTTATCTCTCCACACGATTTTTTGTAAAAGTTGATCTTCTGGGTGTACCCAAATCTGCCTAAACATTTTTTCTATATCAGCCGTGAATGCGAACTGATATTGTCTCCATTTAATGATAAGAGACTGAAGGTCTTGCTGTAAATTGGGCCCCGTGTACATTAGGTCATTTAAACTTTGATTTGTTGATGTTTTTGCGGAAGCATTGTAAACAACTCGTAATGCAGTCGTTGCACTATCAATGCAAACGCAATGATGCGGTAAGAAACATTCCAGTGTCTGATTGCAAGGTGAAGGTTTCATGTGACCTAAGGTTTTGTATTCGGTAATGAATGATTTATATGCGTTGAATAAAGTATTGTTTTTGTGTAATTTCTTTTCTAAATGAATGAATTGAGCAACAGCCTTGTTTTTAGACTGTCCCAATTTTTCCTCAAATTGTGGTACGAGTGGAAGTCTCACTTCGTATTTTCCGTCATCCAAACGAGTTGTGGTTGCTTCATAGTATTGAATGCACTCTTGATCTTCTGATGATAATGATTTTTCTTCTGTGATATCTTCCATCTCCCAAAATTGCTGAAATCTGTCCAAGTCGAATTGTACCATGTTGCACATTAATTTTGTTTTCATATTTCCACATAGTATCCAACCCAGACGAGTTTCTTGAACTAGCGGAAGTGATTCGCTTAGTCTACACATTCCCGCTAATAGAATATTCGAGTATACGTCCGCACCCAACAGTATGTCAATGGGTCGGCTGATGTTGTACTCTGGATCTGCTAATTCTAGATTCTCCAGAAATGGGCATGCTATTTTAGGGAATGAGTATGATGGTAAATATTTTGTTAAGTTGTTCATAATGTAAACATCGATATTAAATTGATAGAGTTTGATTCTTGAGCTTGACATACAGTTCAGGTTTAGCATTCCCTTGCAACTGTTTTCCCTTTGTCCAATGCCCGTGATTATGCCGTCACACCTGGATCGCTGCAATCCTAATTGCTGAGCGGCGTTCTCTGTGATAAGAGACATTTGTGAGCCCTGATCAATAAGGGCCCGCAGGATCAAATATGTCCCCTCTGCTTTCTGAACCTTTAGCAGTGCTGTTGAAAGCAAAGTTTCTTGCATCATATTTTGCTGTGTCACGTGCGTGTTACCTTGATTTGCACGTTCTTGATTATAACGGATGTTGTTTTGCTGTGTAGAAGGTATCGCGTTACCTCCTTGCTTTGACAATTCCGTAGAATACGATTCATGAAGTAATGTGTTGTGAAATTCGTTGCATTCGACGCAACGCTTCTTTGACAGGCATTGTTTGCCTTTATGGTCATATAAGCAGTTTTGGCAATAATTTAAGTTAGTAACACATTGTTTTTTCTTCATCGGGGAAAAGTCAGCAAATTGTTTGCAATAAAATATGGCATGTGCGTCATTGCAGACTGGACAGTTTGGCCGATAGTTTTGCAATTTCCTGTAACTTGGTGATTGCGAACTAGCCTTGTTGCTTGAATATGATTGCTTTGAATGATAATTTTTTGATTCTGATGGTTTATTGTTGTTTGTTGAAGAAAAGGATTTTTGATTATTGATCTCCTGTTTTCTTCTACTTGCTTCCATGCTCGTGAACTTCCCCTCTAGAAAGGTTAGAAATTCATTCAACTCGAGTAATTCTCGGGGTTGTTTGATTGCTGCGTTGTATTCGCTAAATGTGTCTGAATCCAATTTCTGACACAGGATGTGTACGATTAACGGGTCCCACGAAGTCACGTCTACCCCGAGGGACTTTATGGCGTTCATCGTTTCTAGTGCAGTATCATGGATTCGCTTGATATGATTAATTGATGCTTGCTGTGTAATTGGTATATTTAATAAAATGTTGATTTGTGAGGTAAATATCATCCTCTTGTTGTCATAACGATGGCTCAAGATGTCCCAACTAATGATATAGTTGTCCGAACTGATCGGGAGATGCTGTATGAGACGTTCTGCTTCACCTTTCACTTTAGATTTCAGAAACTGCATTTTCTGAGCCCCAGATAATGACGGGTTACCATGAACTGCTTCTGTGAAGAGATCCTTAAAAGATGTCCACTGATGGTAACTACCGCTGAATGTAGGTATTTCTATTTTTGGCGTAGTATGCTCTCTATGTGAAACGGACGACATTTTCTTATTGATTGCTTTGATAGCATCGTTGTATGTGCTTTCGTATTTGAGGTACATATGATGATACTCTTGATTTCGATCTCCCAGCTCACTGTCTAATTCCCAATGCTGAGCGTCAATTTTTTCCCAGCGAGACCTTACCGTACTCAACAAATGATCGAATTCCCATTTCTCCGCCACCGCATCCATGTTGATGCTTGAAACAGTATGTTCAAAGGCCTTGAAGTTGCTTATCTGTTTTCTCATCATCTCATCCGTCTTGCTGTTTGATCCCTGACTCTTTAAAGATTGTCCTGAAAGTTGCTGTATGGTGCTAGAGGTAGCTAAAGGAGTAGCAGGCTTTAGAAGCGGTGTTGATGGTCTTTCCTCTGTTGGCTGATAATTCTGAATAACTGCTCTGATTTTCTCATATCTCTCCTTCACAGTGTCAAATTGCTTCGAAGTAAAATAAGTATGCGATCTGGCATATTCGATTTTACACAATTTTACATGATTTGATTGATACTCTTGCCAGCATGCATCCAAATTTTCTAACCTTCGGCGAATGTAGTCCGAGGTTTTGCGATCGGAGCCATCCTTTTTGAAGTTTGAGTAAATTTGCTCTATCTGATTGAGTAGTTGCTGTTGTTGGGCGAAAACTTCTTCCAAAGACGACATGTTGTTGAAATGATAATAATTGGAACGATCTTACTTGATTGTCCAAGCGGGAGCTTTGTTGCTCACCAAATGCGGATCCCTGTTGACCCCTGCTGATTACTGCTGCTGCTGTTATGTACTGCACTATTGCTGGCAGTACAAACTCCTTCACTGATAGTTCACTTGATGTCACTAGCTTTACAGTACTTGATTGCTACACTGTAATGAACACACGCGACATCCGGCTCGAAGGACCAAAAATGTACGGGTAAGGTACATTTAAATGATAGACTGATAGAATGATTGAATTAGTGTATTGAAAGAACACCCAAAAACTGATAACTGATCGACTCGCGGCGAATGAGTCTTTTTGATGTTAGCCCAAACGGTGCTATGCGACTACTGCTCGTTGACTTAAAATTGTATATTTTATTCATTCGCTGCGCGTCGATGTCAGCATAAAATTGATACATTTGATATTGTACGGGTTTGCTCGTACAACACCGAATATACAACATTATTTTTAGTATATGCGAAACCTGAATATAGTTTGTTCAGAATAAGTAACTGAATCGATTCCAATAATTGTTACCCCATGTTATATAATATTTTGGCCCAAAAATATTTAAAAAAGTTTAAAACTTGGACACCACGAGAGCGACGCGTTCGAGGAGCGACACTAAGTAGGTACAACAATAGGCGCGGCGCGGGCGCACAGCGAGCGGGGTGACCGGGGCGGGGGTGCAGCAACCCCTTCAGTCGCCCGGGTACTAGAGGTTGGCGCGCACGTGTTCGCGTTCCCGTCCAACTGCATAATCGCGAGCGCGCGGCCGCCGCGGGCCTTACAGTTGTGTTTCGGTTGATCGTGTAACTATCGTATGTAAAAAGTGTCGTGTAACCATGACTTTCTCATACACAAACGTCCAGTACACAGAAACGGTACGTACATTAGCGGTTTGTGGTGATAACGTATCCCTGGCAGTGCGGCGGTACGAGGAGCAATTCGCCATCAGAGTATCGTGGAACACAATGATTTGCCGTGATGATTAACATTTTTAAACACGCCAAGATGGTTAATTGTAGAAAGTTATTATTTGTACCTACAGCCTGCTGTGGTTAAGTAATGCGATGTTTAACACTTTTCATCCACTTTGAACTTTAAGTGGTTGACATAAGGTGCAACAAATCGCATTGACTACATTGTACCACTTACGGCTTACGAATAAGTAATTACTTATTCGTAGCTTACGGCTGCATTTATTTACGAATAAAGTACATTATAATAACTACCTACACTTGACCATTACGACAGTCCAAAGCCTGCAAGTGTGATGGAAAATGTTATCACCAGTTAATTACAATACAATCGCCCGAACGCACGCGGCGGCGGCGCGGGTGAGCATGTTTTTGTACGGACAAACAGGTAACATAACAAGCTTATAACTTTGTGATTATTCATGATACAGTTTTGAAATTTTGTACATAGATTCTTTACATAAAAATACTAGACACGTGTTTCGGGTTTCGCATATACTAAAAATAATGTTGTATATACGTATACTATACCCATATTTGCCAAGTAATAAATGATTTGATTTGTTAAAAATCTAGTCGGAATCTTATCTCAGCGACAATCAATGTCAAAAACTTGTCAAAATGTAGGGAAATTATAGGTACTTTTGACAAATTGAGACTGAGATCAGACTGAATGACTGTGAACGTTCTTAAAACTACGAGAATTGCCCCTCTGAGCTAGCAGCGTAGCATCGTAGCTTACAGCGTAGCAACGTAGGTAACCGCGTAGCACCGTAGCGTTCCGCGTAGCGCCGCCATCCGCGATGCGCCGCACAAGTAACGAACAGTAGGCCTAGCCAAGTTACAAACGTTTCATATCGAATCTCTTTCTACAATCGTTAACGCTTCGGCGTAAGCGATTATAGAAAACGATAAGTTGCTAGCCAAGTTGACACGACCGAGTCGAACGCTCATTCTACAACGTCTTTAGAAAAAACCTATACTTTAGTCTATGGTGAGCGTTCCGATAGACGTCAAAGTCACAGCTGTGTACTTAGTGCGCGGGCAAATAATTGTTTTTTTAAGTGTTTTGAAATTTGAAAGTAAGCGAAATAAGTTAAAGCTCTTCTTATATTTGATTTATTATTATAACACAGTGTCGAATGTAATTTTAAATATTACTGCATCTCGAAATGTAATGAAAGATACCTTAAAAAAATGAAGTGATAACTTTTAAGTATAGGATGGAATCTAGATCTCGAGCAAGCCCAGAACAGTTCGCAGCTTTATTGGAATTCATGGAAAGGTACGTAAATTATTAGTTGTTTCGTAAATATCTTCCATTGTTATTTAAAAATCTATCATACTCGGGCCACCTCGGGCACTTGAAAGTTTGAAACATAAACAATGACGTGATCCGCAACATGAACTAATACTTACGAAAGAAACAAACAAAACAATTGACCAGACCCTTTGTTTCTCTGAAATATTTTTTTAAATGCTAAATGATAAATATAGTCCAAAAATAATGTAAATAAACAAAACACTTCTCGGTCTTAACACAGCTGTATCATAATAGACGCCATTTTTTATCGTTTTCTCTTGGGTCTCGGCGATCGCTTAGCTATCGTTCAAAAACTTCGACAGCGTTTCGTTAGCGCTTGTCAAAAGTGTAACTTGGCTACCATTTGTATGGGATGTAGCGATCTACGTTGTAGAAACGATTACATTCTATTCTAACATTTTGAACGAGTAAACTTGGCTACGAATTTTCTATTCGTTTGTACTGACCACGTGACTTAACGTTGAGATGATGTCATTCCTATACATTTGATTAGTTTTCTACTAGCGTTAACGATTGTAGATTGTCAACTTGGCTAAGCCTACAGGCAATGCCGTACGTTCTGCGACCGTCTGTAGGTACATCAATAATGCTATATCAATGTGTAGCTACAATTACGTACCCGATGTTTAATGTTATGTTTTGTGGCTCAACGTTGATACAATGTTATGGAACAAAGATTGTACACAAACAAATGATTGTCGATGTACGTGTGTCTTGTCGAGGCTGACGTACACACTGAGGAGCCACTGTGCGAGTCGGTAACTACATTGTAATACATTCCTAAGGGTATTTCCGGGAGTTTGTAACATTTTGATCTTTAAACTAAAACATGTGCCGGAACAGTAACTGTCCACTGAACATATTATCGTATTGCGTTGCATATTTCTCACCGACGCCGACAAGGCTCATTGTGTGAATGAAATGCAACTTGGTTCGCCGGTTGTATAGTGATCGTGTTTGTTAGTAAATAACTGAATTGAAATAAACAAAAGGGAAGCTCTAAGTTATAGCACTGAACTAAACTCACTTTGGACTGAAGTTAAAACACAAGAGGAAATGAAGCAGGTACCGCCGGTATTGTAGACATTTTTATTAAGCGTTAGCTTTGCAGCGAGTGATTTTGTTAAGGGCGAGATCTACAAACGAATGAAATATAAAGTTGTTAAGAGCGTTTACGACGTACGGCATTCCAAATTCCCAAATCAAAAATTCCAATTCGCATATTTGATTAAACATTCAGCAGTCGCGCATTGCACGCCCACCACCGACAGCCGTATATTACGTCGCGGGAATAACATGCACGCATCTTCACCTGCGCACGCTTTTTCACCTGCGCACGCTTGTTCACCTGCACACGGTTGTTCACCTGCGCACGGTTGTTCACCTGCGTACACTCCCCCTTTAATTGAATGTCAGTGTAACACCGCAACGCTCACTCCACTCCATACATCAAGTAATGTATGGACGACCATACAGAGCCCAAATGTGGGACACGCCAAATAAAACAGATGTCAACTTCAATAGAGCCCAGAGGGCCGCGGGGCGAGAGGGCCGCGGGGCGAGAGGGCCGCGGGGCGAGAGGGCCGAGCTGTGCCGACACCACTCATTGTATAACTATGTCAATGGGAGAAGTGGCGCTCCAAAAAACGTATTTCAGGAAAAATTGTGTGCCTTTTAGATTTAAATTAAGTAGTAAATAAATTCCGTCATCTCCTTGCCTCCATTTGAGAGAAAAAATATCCTGTCTGCAAAAGAAATACCATCCGTGCAGTGTTCGAACAACCGAAATACCATCCGTGCAGTGTTCGGACAACCGAAATACTTTATTCCAGTCGCAGTCTATTAAGAAGCCCCGACGATTGAAACTATAAATAAATATGATAGCGGCGGACGACTCCGCGGGTCTGCGGGTCCGGGGGTCCGGGGGTCTGGGGTCCAGAGTCGGGCCAGTGGTACGTGTTATCAAAAAGTCCCTCACACATAAACATAAGTTATGACGTACCGCGAGTCACTCTATAATCGTATATCACGGGCTACCAATATTCGCGCGGAATTTATTTCTAACTAAACTATCGGTGGCCGTCCGACTGAGAATGATAAACACACCGTACACTCGCACTAGTGAAGACACCGCCGCAGTGTCGCGAGTGTCGGTGTCCGTATAGTGTCGGAGTGTCGGAGTGTTGGCGCGGTACGGCGACGGCGGAGGCGAGCGCTCATCGCGAAGCGCCCCTAAAGTGTTTCTTATTCATAGAATTTCGGGAATCCAGATTGTTACCTACTTACTGACGCCTCGTCTCACGTTGCAAATTACATCAAGCTGAATTCAGCTTTATTGTGACAGAATAAAGTTTAAAATACATAATACAGCGGGAAAGGAGTCAAGATGTTTTCGGTATGAAAGAGACTTCAAAAGCAATTCAACTTTTCTACTTAGAAATATGTTTTTGATCAGCCTGTTTCTGTATATGATCGGTAAACGTTAGCACACAGTGGCGCCGCCTGTCGGCGCCAGCGCGCACTGCACCAGATTGTTTCATGGAAACACAACTACACTGTTGCTGTGCAAATATCTAAATCTGGCTCGATGTGCTTCACTTACCTAGAATCGACGTCGCACTAAGGAACCGTTCCGTTCTACGAGATACACACACAGTGGCCTCCAAAAGTAACTGAACATTTTTCCACTTCAACTGTGACACACCACATTATGATTTAAAAATCTAGTGATCCTAAAGTTTGAACTGCTGTAACGTTTTTATTGAATAATTCAACTACCTTTCACTTATCATAAAACTAATCAAGTAATCCCTTAGGAGTACATGATTATTTATTTTATTTGAAATCATAATGTGGCATCACAGCTGAAGTGGAAACATGTCAACTAACTTGAGGAGGGGGAGGCCCCTGCAGGCCTGTATGGAAACATGTCAACTAACTTGAGGAGGGGGAGGCCCCTGCAGGCCTGTATGGTAACATGTCAACTAACTTGAGGAGTTTATTTTATTTATTTATCCATTTATTTCAGGCATCAAGGCCCATAGGAAACACATAAAATACAATATTAATATAACTTAAAAATACTATAAATAAATACATCATTATAATTACAAACTAACTAAACACGAAGTGACGGCGGCGTCGTGTTTCGCTGACTGGTGTCATGTAGCCGGCCACGAAACCGGCGGTACACAACACCCTTCGGCCAGAACTCTTCTTTGAGGAACTTCTCGAGATGGTGTGTCGGAACACGCACCACGAACGACTTGAAGTTCGTGTTGTGACGCGCCTCCAACTTCTCGACCCTCAAAGTCCAGTTGGTCTTCACACGCAAGTACTCCACGATCTCCTCAACCTTCGTGGAGTGGTGCAGTCTGGACACGTACAGCTGCGTCGTCGGGATTGCTGGACGCAGCAGCATGTTGGGTCCTGCCAGCGCGGTGTCGCATTGGTTCCGACAAGGAGGTTTCTTCTTCTTCTTCTTCTCCACTTTGATGAAACCATCCTTGTCGCACGTGTCCTTCTCTGGATCCTGCCTTTTCAAAACCTTGTTGGGTTTCGACCGGCTCCGTTTACCCCCTTTTAGTTTTTCCGCTAGTTTTACCTGTGAGTTTTGCGACTCAGCAGGCTTGTTAGCGGCTACTATTGCTGCGTAGGCTCGATTGGGGGTCGACGAACCTACACACGACGTTGTCTCCACCTGTGTCGAGGCAGGGACGGTCACGGCACGCGTTGCAACGCATGCATTCTCGGCAGCTGGTGACGCATTCGAGCCCGCCGACTCAAAACTGCAGATGGAGGCGTTTTGTGCCCCGCGACGCGTGTTCACATTTGCGGCGTCCGCGTCGGTAGGTGACCTACTTGCAGAAATTGCGTTGCGCAAGCGCACTACTTCGGCCCGTAGATCACTGATGGTGTTGTTAGACACCTCCAGCTTTAGCTGCATCTCGGCCTGGCTTTGCTTCAGGAATGTAATGTCCTTCAGCAGCCTGGTGACGTCTACGTGGTCAAACGTGACGGGAGGCAGCTTGTGCAGATCCTTCGCCACGAAATCAGGCACGTCGTCCGGGTCGGTCTCCTTCATCAGCGTTACGATGTCCTGGAGACTCTTCTCTGTACCGTCCCTTCGACGAGACGGCATCTGGCTGACTTTGCCGAGCGTTGTGAACAGCAGCAACTTGGCACTGCTAATCTCCTCCTCCTTGTAGGATGACTTGCAGATCTGCAAGATGCTGATCTCGTCCATGTAGTCGATGGCATGTTTGATGAATGCCAACACTTCGTTGGCTATGAAAGTTTGGGAACTCATAGCGGAAACGGGCAGCGACTATAGCCGCGCAATTCGCGAATATAATATTCGTACTGTGCAGCGCAAACGCGACCGTACTCGACCGCGCATCGCAACGCACTCTTTATGGTAACATGTCAACTAACTTGAGGAGGGGGAGGCCCCTGCAGGCCTGTATGGTAACATGTCAACTAACTTGAGGAGGGGGAGGCCCCTGCAGGCCTGTATGGAAACATGTCAACTAACTTGAGGAGGGGGAGGCCCCTGCAGGCCTGTATGGAAACATGTCAACTAAATTGAGGAGGGGGAGGCCCCTGCAGGCCTGTATGGAAACATGTCAACTAACTTGAGGAGGGGGAGGCCCCTGCAGACCTGTATGGAAACATGTCAACTAACTTGAGGAGGGGGAGGCCCCTGCAGGCCTGTATGGAAACATGTCAACTAACTTGAGGAGGGGGAGGCCCCTGCAGGCCTGTATGGAAACAGGTCAACTAACTTGAGGAGGGGGAGGCCCCTGCAGGCCTGTATAGATATGGATGAGCCAGTCACATCCCTTTATTAGTTTCGTGAATTTACTAAGCAATGAGAAAATTCTCAACACGACTTACAAAATTGTCAGTAAATAACTTGTGACCAAGCTTGTGTGTGCTTTACAGAACTAAACAAAACCAGTGTTTGCTTACAGACTCAAACGAGTCGCCCGGCGGTTCCCAGTTGGCTCAAACGCCACACTTCATAATAATACAAATTAATGGATATGGGTAGTTCTTCGAAATTTGATTTTTCGACTGATCCATATGGCCAAAATTTAATTTGACTTTCAGCTCTGTAACACATGTTCATAAGAAAATAGACATACCAAATAACATATGTTTGTATGAGGGACTCGTTTTTATAAAGTAGTTTTGAAGATATCGACGTTCGAATATTTTGTGCCCAGATGAATCAGAAACAGAAATATAAAATGAATAAATACACCGTTAGTTTTGATTGATAATTCTAAACAATAATTATTCATTCTTAACTAAGACTAAGACATATAAACAATGTTATATTTAGAACAGTTTTATGCTCCTGTCACTTTTTAATTATTCAAAAGGTCATAGCTAAATAAATAATAATAAATAAGACTAGAACTACTGACTTGTACACGGTCAAACATTGGACATTTTAATGAAACAAAAGCACTCCTTTCGTGCTGGAAAGGGGAAATTTGTTTTATTTCATTAGTCATATGAGGATTTTGACCATACGAATCAGGCACAGTTGAATCAGAATTTTGCCTACAATCATGCATAACTCATCATACATACAGACTTCATTATTGTCATTTTTCTACACGATTCCATAACCCAAAAGCATCACACGAAACACAGATTGAAGTTTTAAAACAATAAAATAAATTTTATAAAGTAGGCATTGTAATCATAATGCTACCTGAACCAAACACAGTTGAATCAGATATTTTCCTTCGTAACACCGGGATCTAAGCCAACCAGCCGCAGGTCCACCTTCTAGCTCGTCCGTTGCACGACTGGCTTCCCCCCGCGCGGGAAGCCAGACTCTCATTATTATCTCCTTATATGTAAACGAAGTGCTCACGGCTATGACCAGACGCCTGCATTATCTCGCCCGAGAACTTACGAAGGAATGCGGTTACCATCAATGTTGGGTTGCAAACGGCAAGGTGTATATTCGTGAAAAAGACGGAATGTCAAGCCGCCTCATCAAAACCGAAGAAGACCTCGCGAAACTCCGTAAGAAAAAATGACTAGCACGGTACCTACAACTACATGCTATCTTTGTCATCACAGTTTTGTTAACCCTAGTCCAAACTTATACTATTCCATTAATAATTAACACTAAAATTAATCAATTATTCATACACTGTTCAAAACAAACAAGCTTGTTACTAACATTAACTATACATCCTACACATTACAATATACACATCATATATACAATCACGTTACTTGCACTTCACATACATAACGCTCACATACTTAATCAGCCGACATACCGCATAAATATGCCTAGTATAATTATGTTCTATCGCATCTGCTCTGTACCAGTATATTATGCCTCGCTTGCGTTCGGCCATTTACATTGCCATTCGCGTTGCCGGAAATATTTCCCAAAATTTTGCTGTGGCGACGTCAAGGGAAATGAGAGAAACGGCAAGGGAAGCGACCGGTCTGCACGCTCGCGTTGCCCATTTTATTTCCCAGTTCCTTGCGGGTTGCCGTGGAAATGGGTTGGATGTAGGCGGGGTATTAAACTTTATTGTTACGCCACTAAGCAGCGCTCAAAACTTAAATGTCAAATGGAAATTATTAGCACTAACATTCGATAACACACAAAACAACCTGAACAACCTAGATGCTGTCTCGGTGTCGGATGCTTCGACTTGCGACTTGGAAAACTGTACCCCACCTAATTTTATACCTAATCAAACACTTAAGGTCATTACACAGAACATTAGAAGTATAAACAAAAACATAGCGGGTTTTATGACTACACTTGCTCGGACAAAACTTGATTGGGACATAATCGTACTAACCGAGTGTTGGCTCCCAAACACCCATAATATTCCCGAGTTGACGAACTATAACTATTACCTTACCAACAATAATCATACACAAAATGAAGGTGTAGTCCTGTACGTGCATAAAAAACTGCAAATAGTGGCAGAGGAGCCATCATTCTTAGATGCTAACTGTCTCCAAGTAAAACTCGATAGAAATACTATTCTCTTAGCGATATACCGCCCGCCAGGTTACAAAGACTTAGATAATTTTCTAAACTCCCTAAATAATACCCTAAGTAGGCTATCCAAATACAATACTATAATTATTACGGGAGACATAAATATAAATATACATGAACACTGCAAGGATTCCGCTAAACATTCCTACCTAAACTTACTGGCTACCCATGGCCTTTTACCTGCTCATACAATACCTACGCGACAACAAGCTTGTCTCGATCACGTTATACTGAAAACTCGACTACCTGCTTCTACTTCAGTCGCACACTCTGCTCTAACTGATCATGAGACAGTAATGTTGTTCTTGTCCAAAAGAATGCCTAAAATAATTACAAAAAACTGTATTCGTTTTGATTATGTTAAAATAGATGCAGACCTAAAACAACTAGATTTTAGTGAAGTATACAAGACCCAAGATCCTCATGTGGCAGGAGAAACAATTACTAGATTAATAAAACACGTGATAGATTCTAACTCTAAATCTGGTAAGACTCCGAACCGTAAACAAATATTAAAGCCATGGATTACTCCTGGTTTACTTCGATGTATGCGGCATCGAGACACATTGCATAGAAAATTTAAACAGGCGCCTAACAATGAGATTTTGAAAATTACTTTTACTAGGTACAGAAATTATTGTAATAAATTGTCAAGAAAATTAAAAATAGAATTTGAAAAAAATGAGATCAAAACAGCTGGGAAAAACACTAAGCAGTTATGGTCGGCTATAAATAATATCTCAAACAGGTCGACAAGGAAAGTTAACACATCATCACAGTTATTAGCCTCATCAAGTACACCACAACACTCTGTAAACCATGTCAATGACTTTTTTGCCAAAATAGGTGAAAAACTAGCAAAAAAAATAAAGGGTACACAAACAAGAGCTACAAAGGGGAACCAAACTAACAGAACACAATCCATGGTAATGCTCCCAACAGATGAGGAAGAGGTAGCCGGAATATTAATGTCACTCCGCAATAACTGTGCAGCGGGATGGGATGGGATATCCGGTGACCTCTTGAAAAAACACACGGCCGTGATTGTGCCTCCGTTAACGTACATATGTAACCTTGCTCTTTCCACAGGTAAATTTCCTAACGTGTTCAAAAAAGCCATAATTCATCCGATCTACAAGAGTGGGGACGGGAGCCGTGTTGATAACTACAGACCTATATCTGTGCTAACTGTTTTTTCCAAAATACTGGAACGGGTAATGAACAGCAGACTTGTGAGCTATTTGGAAAAAAATAATCTAATCGCACCAACGCAATTTGGGTTTCGCTCAGGCAAATCCACCTCTGACGCGGTCCATGAGTTGACAGACTATGTGGTCACAAACATGGATAGTGGGGATAAAGTTATGGCCATATTCCTGGATCTTGCCAAGGCCTTCGACACGGTTTCTGTCCCAATTCTTGTACGTAAGATGGAAAGTTTGGGCATCAGAGGACTTCCACTGGACCTCTTTAAAGACTATCTGAGTGAGCGTACCCAGAGAGTAAAGATAGATGAATTCATCAGTGAGGAGCAAACAATTAACTACGGCACGCCCCAGGGTAGTGTGCTCGGACCTTTACTATTCCTCATATATATCAACGATCTGGGTACACTCACTATCCCTAATGGCAAAATCATTAGCTTTGCTGATGACACTGCTCTCTTGTTCAGCGCGAACTCGTGGGAAGATGTCTATGAGTGTGCACAGTTGGGCCTTAATACGGTGTCCAGCTGGTTACGCGACAATCTGTTGACCCTTAATACAACCAAAACCAATTACATAGCATTCTCCCTAAAAAACAATGGATCCTCCCAAACATTACATAATACTATTGTAGCTCACTCTTGCACAAGCCCACACACTGGTAGTTGTAGCTGCGAACCACTCACCAGGGCTGAGAAAGTAAAATACCTGGGAATAATAATAGATAAAAACCTAAGGTTTCAAGACCACATTACCACCCTTAGTAGCAGACTACGGAAACTAATATATGTGTTCAAAACGCTGAGACATGTAGTCGATAAAAATATTATGAAATTAGTGTACTACACCCTCGCTCAGTCGATAATATGCTATTGCATCACCTCTTGGGGTGGAGCTCCAAAAACTACCCTAATAGAAATCGAACGAACCCAAAGAGCTATACTAAAAGTGTCGTCTTTTCGCCCGTATCGCTACCCCACTGAACAGCTATACAAAGAAAATGAAGTCCTGACAGTGCGCCAACTATTTATACTACACATTCTGTTGAAACAACATACACTCTTGGTTTATAATCCAACGCTGTCCAGGGGGAAAAGACGATATGACCCAGTGGAGCGACATCATTTACGTCACAAAACTATTTTTGCCAAGCGTTTCTTTTGCTATCTAGGTGGCTACTTATATAATAAAACTAATAAGGTGTTACATATCTATAGTCTCACAAAGCATAAATGCAAAAAGCGGCTAACTGACTGGCTTCTAAAATTAAATTATAATGATACTGAAAATATCCTTACAAAGACCTAAACACAGAATCACACACTCTAACACACCCCCACACTTACACACCCACACAATCACACATACTACACATCTACTAACATTGTCTCGCATACTTAATCTAGATGTTAATTAAAATAAAAACTATAAGATGTCATACCTCACTACATTCTGTCAGCGCGCATAGTGCATAATTTGTAAAATGAAAATGTAAAGGGGTGGGATCCTGGTGTCCTGAAACACAGGCCTCGAGCCTAACTTAGGCACCAGTCTCCCACAATATATACTCAACTGTATTATATGTCATTGTCGAATCTGACCGATGTAAAATAACATGTATATTGTGGTGAGAAATAAAGTTTATTATTATTATTATTATTACCCGACCAAGTACGGTCAAGTGAAGCTTACGCCACATTAATCAGTATTATACGCCGGACACTACTTATTTATTTATTTATAAACAAACTAACGTAGTTATAACCAAAACACATTTTTTTTGTAAGAGGGCAACTCATTTCCTTTCGATACAATTATAATTTATATTGATGTATCAAAGGGAAAATGCGACATCGACCATTTTGTTCCGGAAAATGGCAAGCGGACGCGTTATATGAATCAGAAGAACGAACTTCAAATATTTTTATTTTGTACCTAGACAGCAATTATTTAAAAAATATAATTTGTCCTAGTAAGGCATAAAGCTAAACTGTACAAAAAAAAAATTTACATGCCGTTTTGTTAGTTGGTTACAGAAATATACCCACAGACATCGAAAATTTTGTCCCTGAAGAACTACCCATATTATAATATTTCTACTTCCCTCAGGATCGGGAACGTCACAATTTCGCGTAAATCCATCGGAAAGTTTCATTAATCAGATGCCATTAACGAATATTAAAAAGTAGCAGCTCCCCCGCACCAGCCCGCACCGCCCCCGCGCACACCCGCCCGCCGCCTGCGAGACTACGAATACGTGATCATGTATGACAACATTATTATCATCGTCAAATGGAATACTCTCCCAATTACGTAGGTAATATGACAAACAGAATAACATTAGGTAGTAATCGCAGCATATTGTTATTAGCGGGTAACTAATATATGATATAATTACAAAATGTCTTATATTTACAAGATATAACAACTGAATCTTATTAATTATCTAGAATATAAGTACATTAGGTCTTTAAATTAAATTAAATTCATAATTACAAAGACCACTTTGCATGTGGTGTTTGCCTGTAATTGGTTGTGCAGTTAGACATAAGACACAATTACTTGTATGTTCCTAACTGTATAATGTCTGTAGCAACTGTTGGTGAACCTTAATTAATTAAATAAATAAATAATCTATAATTTTATTTCATATAATAATCAGTAAATATAATAAACGATTGATTTAATTAAAATGACTAATTTCTATAAGCATAACAAACAATGAATATAAAACCGCCACTCAAAAGACATAAAACCTATTTAGTCTAATATGATAAACACAGGTCTACCCTTAGGCAGCAAGCATGCAGCATGCAAACAAGCATACACCATGCATGCAACAAGCATGCAAGCGAGCATGCAACATGCAGCAGGCATGGTTTCTGTCGGCGGTCCCACGCGTGCTTATTGTCGCAGATGGTTTTAACGCTCACCACCGCAGCTTCGGCTTGCTCCGCGCCTACGCGGGTTTAAATTACACTCTAGGGGTAGGGCAGACAAGATTACGTAGACTCATTTTTGCAGTGATTCGTTTCTGTCACTAACCTTTGTAGCACAACATTTATTGACTTTTTAAAACAATATTTTAATCCATGAAGCCATGAAGGCTAAAGGTGGTGACGATCCCTTTCCGAGTTGATGTGTGTGCTATGACCTTAAGGCTCCAGCTCCGCTCCGCGCTCGCCTTAGCCTTCTGACTTAACCTATCCGAGTCTGATGGCTCTGAATCGGGGTGTTAACCATAATGATGGTATCAATATACAACATTATTTTTAGTATATGCGAAACCTGAATATAGTTTGTTCAGAATAAGTAACTGAATCGATTCCAATAATTTTTACCCCATGTTATATTTTGGCCCAAAAATATTTAAAAAAGGTTAATAGTTGGACACCCCGAGTATATTATACTGTGCCCCGAGGAGCGACTAAGTAGGTAGTTATCTACCATACGCGCACAATGGCGCGGCGCGGACGCACAGCGAGCGGGGCGACCGGGGCGGGGGTGCAGCAACCTCAGTCACCCGGGTACCACTGGTTGGCGCGCACGTGTCGCGTGGGTCCAACTGCATAATCGCGAGCGCGCGGCCGCCGAGTTGTGTTTCGGTTGATCGTGTACTTACCTATCGTATGTAAAAAGTGTCGTGTAACCATGACTTTCTCATACACAAACGTCCAGTACACAGAAACAACGATAACAGTGATAACGTATTCCTGGCAGTGCGGCGGTACGAGGAGCAATCAGAGTATCGTGGAACACAATGCTTTGCCGTGATGATTAACATTTTTAAACACGCCAAGATGGTTAATTGTAGAAAGTTATTATTTGTACCTACAGCCTGCTGTGGTTAAGTAATGCGATGTTTAACACTTTTCATCCACTTTGAACAAATCGCATTGACTACATTGTAACACTTACGGCTTACGAATAAGTAATTACTTATTCGTAGCTTACGGCTGCATTTATTTACGAATAAAGTACATTATAATAACTACCTACACTTGACCATTACGACAGTCCAAAGCCTGCAAGTGTGATGGAAAATGTTATCACCAGTTAATTACAATACAATCGCCGCGCGGTACGTTTAGGCACGCGGTGGGGGAGACCATGTTTTTGGACGGACAAACAGGTAACATAACAAGCTTATAACTTGGTGATTATTCATGATACAGTTTTGAAATTTTGTACATAGATTCTTTACATAAAAATACTAGACACGTGTTTCGGGTTTCGCATATACTAAAAATAATGTTGTATATTTTAAGCGAAAGACCTAATGAATTTCGATTAAATAAACGTTATATAAAATAACGTTATACGACATAAGTTTTAGAATGTTCTACTGTTGACATAATTTCTTTACATATAACTATATAGTCAACAGTTCGTATATCTCACGTTTATTACATCTTGTGAACGTTATTGAATTGAAAATATACCAAATAACTTTAATGTTATGAGACGCACTCGTTATTAGCAGCACTACGAGTACGTAGGTTGAAGCATGCGAGTTATTATAAACTGAATTTTAATGTGATAAAAACAAACTCACTAAACACTTGCAATAAGAATTTATTTTAGGTCGAAGGTACAAAATGCCCGTCATAAATTTTTCCGTCCTAAGGAGGAAGGCGCGTCAAGTACTGTCCTGGCTTTACGCGTAGCTGAAGACGCGGCAGGAGCCGAGGAGTTGAACCTGGGTGGTAGAGGACCCGCAGCTAGGGTTGATGGAAATGGTGCCAGATGTCAGCCTGTTGTGTTGACCGCCCGATGTCACAGCAGTACGGCAGCGGTTTATTTTTATTTTATTTTATTTTATTAATTTAAGGGAAACTTACAGCTAATACATTTAAATATCAAGTACAATGTGTAAGCGATGGCCAATTACAAGTTTCCACTAACGATTAATGTGAGTAACATTAACAAATACGCGAAAACAGTGACGTAAGAGATAACCAAATGAATTATCTCACGCTCAAAAAATACAATAAAAAAGAGAGAAAGAATAAAGGAAAAAAAAAAATGATTATACATCGAAAAAACAATTGGTCAAAGTTTGTTTTACTTTCTTAACACTACTAGTAAATAAATCTAAATCGACATCCTGACACACCATGTTAAAAGAACGACAAGCTCTTATCACGAACGAGTTCTGTCTGTAGATAGTTCTGACTTGAGGCACATGAAGGAGACGTGGTCTCCGAAGAAATACACTCGGTACACGGAGACCGATCTTGCCCACCAACTCAGGGACGTCACTAGATCCGTTCATAACGCTAAATAAGAAAGCAAGATCTGCAATTTTCCTACGCTCATATAGAGGCAGAATGTGGAATTTCTTACACCGACTAATATAATTCGGGAGATAGGTATTTGAGCGATATTGAGTGTATCTCAAAAATCGCCTTTGTATACCTTCAAGCCGATCAATGTACACATTATAATTTGGATTCCAAACCTGAGAAGCATATTCCAGGTGGCTACGGACAAACGCACAATAAAGAATTTTAAATGTTTTAACATTCTTAAAATCAGAAGAGATCCTAAAAATAAAACCTAATGCTTTCGAAGCCCGGTTGACAATGTTATTAACATGTGCATCAAACAGAAGCTTAGAGTCAAAAGTAACTCCGAGATCCCTGATAACACTCACTCTGGCTACCAAGGCATTCGAAAGCATATAATCGAATATAACAGGGTTTGGCTTACGCGTAAATGTACATACATAGCATTTGGACACATTTAAATCCAATCTATTTCTAACACAGTATTCGTGGAACCGGTCCAGATCATTCTGTAATAAGCGTGCATCCTCAACAGTTGACACTTGACCCAAAATCTTCATGTCATCCGCATACAATAAGACCTTAGAGTTAAGGAAACAAGAGGTAACGTCGTTTATAAAAATATTAAATAAGAGAGGTCCCAACAAGGATCCTTGGGGAACCCCCGACGGAATGTACATCGGTCTCGAAGTATACCCATTGAGAACCACCGTCTGGCACATATTCTCCACGTATGACGAGAACCATCTAAACAAATTACCCCTCACACCAACCAACAAGAGTTTACGCAAAAGCAGCGCATGATCAATTCGATCAAAACACTTGCTGAAGTCAGTGTATATAACGTCGACCTGAGACCGTCTGGACATGTGATCTGTAAGATAGTCACTACAGACCACGAGATTTGATGTAGTCGAGCGACCTTTCAAAAACCCATGTTGATGTTCGCAGAAACTTAATTTAAGTGTAGCGGAAAGTTGACTGTGGACAATTTTCTCCATAATTTTAGCAAATAGACAAAGTTTGGAAACTGGTCTGTAGTTGTCTATATTGGCTTTGGCTCCTTTTTTATGAATCGGCGTTATATACGCTGACTTCCAGATGAGAGGCACTACCCCTAATTCAAATGACCGCTTAAATAATATTGTTAACGGAAGGGATAGGCACCTGGCACATTTAGATATAAAAATTGGCGAAATGTTATCAGGGCCCGCGGTTTTGTTTAGGTCCACTTGTTTAAGCAACCGAAACACTTCCTCCTCCCGTACCTCAATAGAGCTTATGTCAGATACGCAATCAGCAGTCTGACTACCAGGTTCCTCCAATACCACAGTGTACAGATCATTGTCAGTTCTTTCTTGGAAATTAGAAAAAAAATAGTTTCCGAACATATCACAAATTTCCTCCCCATTGCTAGACGAAACTTGACCAAAGTTAAAAACAGAAGGGTAACAGTTGGTTTGTTGCTTAGATTTTACGTAGCGCCAGAAAGCCCTTGGATTTTTAGAAATGGCTGATTCAATATTTGCAATATAATTATCAAACATTTCCTTCTCCAAATCTTTAGCACGCTGACGTAAAGTTACAAAAGAATGATGATCCGATAGATTTCCATACTTTTTAAATCTAGAGTGAAATTTAGCCTTTTCCCTGAGTATTTTAATAAGAGGGCTTTTATACCAAGGAGGATACTTGCCCCGAGGTACAATAATTTTAGTAGGTATATACTTAGTGTGAAGCAAGTTAATAGTGTCGTAAAAAAAATTGACAGCTTCTTCAAAGGTCCTATGGTTCAGTTCAGCTGACCAGTCTATAGCCACCATTTCTTCCATTATGGCGTCATAATTCGCAAGAGCATATAAGAACTTGACTCGTGGCCGAGAATGCAGCTGATGCAGTCGAACGAAGTCAACAGTGATACAGAGTGCCTTATGGTGTAAGTCCTCCTCCACCAAAGGATCCAGACAGCAAGTGACAGTAACTTCGTTATTCGATAATACGAGGTCAAGAATCCTGTTATTCACATTACGATGAGAATTATACTGTAACAAATTGCAAGCGGTAAGAGTATCACAAAAGGAGGTCTGGACAGGTCCGTGCAAGTTACTGGGACATAGATAATCACCATCATTCGCCGCGAGCCAGTCAATATTCGGTTGATTAAGATCACCAAGAATCAAGAACTTATCTGCTGGATTTTTAAGAACAATGTCAGCTAAATTATTAGCGAAGTTGTGTAGTTGTACCATCAAAGAGTTGCCAGACTGCTGATTACATATATAAACCACACAAACATGCATTTTATAGGTTACTTTAGGTTTCGATTGGTGTAAAGTTAAGGTGACCCACAGATCCTCTGCGGACGAGCACCATTCGTTGCGGACGTCGGCAACAAGTTCCCGACGTATGGCTATTAAGACCCCTCCTCCCATAGTTTGCTTAGTGAGAGAATAATTTCGATCACGTCTCCATACAAGATATCTGTCATCAAACAATTCACTGTTAGATATACCATCTATAAGCCATGTCTCTGTAAGACAAACGACATCAAACGAATTAATACAAACATTCCTATAGAACACAGATGTTTTTGTCCGTAGCCCACGAACGTTTTGGTAAAAAAAACTAATAGGTGCCATTATAAATTAAATGCAACAATAGAATAATAATCGTAAAAATATAAGGCACAGTTATAATATTATGTCCCCAGTAAAAACTGTAGTACTCGTAAATAAAAGTCGGCGCAAATAACAAGTATGGTTGGTGTAAGCAAAATAAGGCGGTAGTTGTATTAACCAAAACAGAATTGTCCAAACATTCGTAACGACTTGCGTTCAAGGTCAAGAAATAGTTAGCTTCATAAGTGTAGTAAACATAATAAAAGTCATACAAGTGTAAGCAGATCCCGCTCTCATTAGCACAAACGTAAAGTTTAAAATAGCAAAAACCAAAGCTTAATGAGTCGTATGAATAGGCGACACCAAGCGATAAGAGAACAAAAGGCAGGCGAGAATGGAATGCGTGCAAAAAACGATTACCAACGTTTCTCAATCTTATACTTAACGATTCGTTAATCAACAATAGTGTGTCAGCAGATCGACTAGCGACGTTGCTTAAAAAAACTTTTTCAAGTCTTGTTCAGTCCGGATGTGGTGCTTCGGTGACGGATGATTTTTGCGAATAAAGATTTTGCAGCCTGTTACCCAAACATACTCATATCCCTTTTCCTTTGCCAAAATCTTGGTTTTGTTTAGTAAGGCTTTGTTATCCAGTGTCAGGTGGTCGTTGACGTATATTTTATGGTCACCCTGGAGTCCCAAATCGACGGCGCTCAAGATCTTACGTTTTCTAGCTGCAGCAACAAAGTCATTTTTTAAATAACAATTGTGGTGTTTACTTGGGCAAATGAACCCGGAACTTGAAACCCTGGAATTTATGTCCGAGAAATAAATAACTGAGCCCTCTGCTACTCCCCTCCTGCCGCTGACGTGACATGAAGTACTATTGCGCTTAAGTCGAATGTGTTTCAAGGTCACCTTCAGAATCAGAGTTTACAAAGTTTAAAGAAAAGAGTGTGAAGCACGTTTAAATTAATGCGAACACAAATAATGATATGAGCTAAGGTTTATGGTTAAAAGAAATTATTAAAATGAATAGAAATGGATGTCAAGGAAAGAAAGATGATGAAACACAATTTTGAAAATCATTGACCACAATGACACATGAGAAAGCAATGCGTAGCTTTTGCGAACACTTCCCCAATACGGGGATAACAGTTATATTTTTGTATTAAACTTTAATAATAAGTGTAACACTGGCCCGTGCGTAGTTTACAGAAATTAATTGGAAACAAGCTGATGATGGTTTCTATTTGAACTATACTACTCACCACCGTGCTAAAGTAAATTTATAGGGTATATTCTGCTAGGGAAAGATTCAATTAAACAAGTACCTTCTTACACAATACAAGTTTATTGGAATTAATACATAATTAAGGCACACATACAAACAAAGTGGCGAGCCACTAAAATAATGCCTCTTTCCCTGCTACTATGGCATTCACCCACACAACTAGTCTCCGTACCTAGTGGTATGGGTGAAAACCTGCATGAGACAAATAGCAGTTTCTCAGAGTCGCTATGCGAGTCCGCGAGGGAATAGATCAATAACCTTACTAGCTCACGTACATGTGTCGACCTATTTGGACTGTGCTCATATGGGGAAAATAACTAATATGCTAAGCAAACCCGAGACACAATATCTTACGACAACTGGTCTTAACACCTAGCCTTTTTACAAAAGGCCTAACTCTCTCATAGGTTAAATTATACTCTTACACAATAACCTCTCAGTTTTGATCTCAATCAGTTGATTTCAATCAGTTGAAGTCTCTCAGTTGACCACATTCAGTTCATACCAATCAGTTAGTTCTGACCTCAGTCAGTTGACGGATCGTCGGTCCTTGGCTTCGCTCACAGGAGGTTCCTGTGAGCACACGCGAACGCGGCCTACGGACGTGATGGTGACGCTTTCGTTACCTGGAGTGGCGTACTTCCCTCATAACCGGGAACCGGCTAAGTAAGGCCTTCCTGAACGTCGGATGACCACACCGCAAGGGATAACCTTAAAGCCGCCTGCGCTCTGATGAATTCCAAATCATCACACAACGGCGCAACATCCAGGCATCAATTTAGCTGCGCATAGCACCAATCAAAATGAAGGCTAGCATAACAAGCCAGACCTGTAACAACGTCCTCGTGTCAGAACATACATGCAAGAGACCTGGGCTATAGGCTGTCCAGCAAGAATAAAGCAAATGGTTTAATACTCACAGGATTCTGCTCTTACTGGATTATATTAAAACCCCATCGGGTTATTTGGGCACATCCCGTTCCTCTCAGGATATAAAGTCCCTCTCAAACAGCCCCCTGGCTCGTGTTCTTGGTCGTAAAAGACCGGACACGGAACACCGTTTTTTTCCAAACCAATCTGACAGCTTCTCGAATAATCTTCCACAGACTATATAAGATTATTATCGATTTTTATCCTTAATACAATCGACTATGTTTTTAATAAAAATATGGTGAATTATGTATGTTTGTTTATTTGTTTTAATTAACTGTTAAACTGCAATTAATTTACTAAACACAAAAAACCGTCTTTGCGTAACGTAAACCACCATGTCAATCGCTATTCCACGACAGGTGTCGCTAGTATTAGTTTTGCAACGTCACATAAGTATTAAGTACTCAAATACAGTAAAGACAAAAATCTGAGCTTTAGAAAGTTTAGTGTGAGACTGCACGTGTGAGGTCACGCACAAGTGTAGAATGCGTGAACGCGCGTCTCAACTGAACTGACCGTCCTCAAGCCTGCTCGCCGACCGGCGCGCGGCGCTCGCGGCGCGCATAGCTCGTGTGGAGTGGAAAGTAAACCGGTTCCTGAGATCGTGAGCGAGTGAGACAACACAAAGGCGCACTAAGTGATGTGTAGAACTATAGTGGGTTAGAACTATATCACAATGACTTGAAGATTTGGTTTGCTTGCCTATTTACTAAAATAATAGTTGACAACGTTACAAGGTAGCTGAGTGGAGTCATGAGAACGTGTTCACAAAGTTATTCCATTGAAATTAGATGACAATAGCTCCTGTGGACTGCGTAGAGAGGCTGCGCAGAGGTTGCGGCTGACACGCGGATGCGCATTTAATATTTAGATGATCTTATCTAGTTGGGTTTGCGTTTTAATATTTTTAGCACAATTGGAATAGAAGACAAAATGGAGATCATAATGCCGGATGTCTTTATAATTTAATCAGTGAAAATTGTTACGATCACCTATTTGTGTCGCAGCTTATAAAATGATCTCTTATTAGGTATATAACAAACGGGATAAATACCTACGTGTTAGTTGAGCAGTTAGATAAAATGAGATATAGCTTCCTCTCTACACTCACACGCAAACGAAATCCTCGTCCGTCATGACTATTTCATGGCGGAATATTCTCCACGTGTTTACAGACCGCAAACCTATTATAAAACCGGTAGAAAAATTCAGATGAAAACGAAACAAACGCGAACCGTGCGCGTCACACCGCTCACGCGCGTGTTTGTGTGTGTGTGTGTTCGTATGTGTGAGTGACGGGTTTGGTATATAAACTCTCTGTTTTATTTTCAATTTAATTTTTAACACCCGACGCAAAAACGACGGAGTATTATAAGTTTGACGTGTCTATGTGTTTGTGTGTGTGTCTGTCTGTGGCATCGTAGCTCCTGAACGGTTGAACCGATTTTTTTAAATTTTTTTATTGCTAAATGGGCGCACTCTTGACCCCGATCACGCCTGATGGAAAGCGATAGATGAGGTCTATGATGGAACGAGCGTGCCCAGAAGATGCCTGAACCGATTTTGATTTTGTTTTTTTTTTTTTGTTTGAAAGATGACTTGATCGAGAGTGTTCTTAGCTATGATTCAAGAAAATCGGTTCAGCCGTTTGAAGATTATCAACTCTTTTCAAGTTGATGAATTGATGTCAGCACCTTTCACAGGTCTGATTGAGTCGAAATTTGACATTTCGTTAGGTACTTCAATGATAGTAGAAGAACATAGTAACCTTGAACTGCTGCTGCAGCATCACCTGGAATTTGCAGGATACCCAACTCCCTTAACTTACAGCAGAGGTATCGTGTTTGGGCTCCTTGGAATGGTCTCAATGAATAAGTTATAGATACTCGTAGATGGTGACCAGGGGCTGATGATGGATTAGGAAATAGAAATAAAGGAGGACCGGACAAAATGGTCCCCACGGCCAATAACAACCAAACATATTTAATTAAATATGCATTTTACTAAAGAGCAATAACTACTATTGGCGATTCTTATCAAATCGTTGTGTAAAAAAAGTTATGGCGATGTTCCGTAGGACGGACCTGGACGGTAGATAACGGACTACTTGAACAGTAACTAAGACCACTAGGAGTGGGCTTAGTTAAACAAAACAAAATCTTCTCTTCAGCGCACACTTTGTTACATTTTCCGTCAAGGTTTCCGAACGGAAAATATAAGAAAGTGTGCGCTAAATGTATGAAATGCGTGCATTCGGGTCTCCGAATCTGAATTCCGAATCAGGAAACCGGATGTATGCGGCCAGCCTAACGCGGGAAAAATTATTGTTGTTCGTCATTGATTTGAAAAGTAATTGTATTTGACAAAAATGTTCTGCCTAGGTACTAACTACTTAGTTTTAATTTCCGCGCATTATTTGAGAAAAGTACTATACAAGCCTTGGCCACAACTAGGCATTAATGGACTTACGTATGTTCTCTTGTTTGTACGAGGGCATGAGGCACACAATCGTGATCGCGTCAAAAATATAACTACTATGAGAACATGCTGCGCTTATAATTGTAGTAGTAGAACCTTCAGAACTGCTTGTAGGGCACTGGTTACTCGAACGTAACTCACTAACCCGTAGATAAGGGCTGTTGAACCGTTTAGCATAAGGCCGACCCCACGGCGGGCCACAGCGGGGGTGAGGTGAGGGTGGAGAGCGGGTAGGGGGGTGTTATTAGCGAGTCTAAACTAGAGCGCGGCAACTTGTTGAGCGAGCACTGGCGGACAGCGAGTGTGTACAGAGGCGCGCGGTGGTGGCGGAGTGTGGCGCGCGATGGTAGCGGAGTGTGGCGCGCGGTGGTGGCGGAGTGTGGCGCGCGGTGGTGGCGGAGTGTGGCGCGCGGTGGTGGCGGAGTGTGGCGCGCGGTGGTGGCGGAGTGTGGCGCGCGGTGGTGGCGGAGTGTGGCGCGCGGTGGTGGCGGAGTGTGGCGCGCGGTGGTGGCGGAGTGTGGCGCGCGGTGGTGGCGGAGTGTGGCGCGCGGTGGTGGCGGAGTGTGGCGCGCGGTGGTGGCGGAGTGTGGCGCGCGGTGGTGGCGGAGTGTGGCGCGCGGTGGTGGCGGAGTGTGGCGCGCGGTGGTGGCGGAGTGTGGCGCGCGGTGGTGGCGGAGTGTGGCGCGCGGTGGTGGCGGAGTGTGGCGCGCGGTGGTGGCGGAGTGTGGCGCGCGGTGGTGGCGGAGTGTGGCGCGCGGTGGTGGCGGAGTGTGGTGCGCGGTGGTGGCGGAGTGTGGCGCGCGGTGGTGGCGGAGTGTGGCGCGCGGTGGTGGCGGAGTGTGGCGCGCGGTGATGGCGGAGTGTGGCGCGCGGTGGTGGCGGAGTGTGGCGCGCGGTGGTGGCGGAGTGTGGCGCGCGGTGGTGGCGGAGTGTGGCGCGCGGTGGTGGCGGAGTGTGGCGCGCGGTGGTGGCGGAGTGTGGCGCGCCGTGGTGGCGGAGTGTGGCGCGCGGTGGTGGCGGAGTGTGGCGCGCGGTGGTGGCGGAGTGTGGCGCGCGGTGGTGGCGGAGTGTGGCGCGCGGTGGTGGCGGAGTGTGGCGCGCGGTGGTGGCGGAGTGTGGCGCGCCGTGGTGGCGGAGTGTGGCGCGCGGTGGTGGCGGAGTGTGGCGCGCGGTGGTGGCGGAGTGTGGCGCGCGATGGTGGCGGAGTGTGGCGCGCGGTGGTGGCGGAGTGTGGCGCGCGGTGGTGGCGGTGTGTGGCGCGCGGTGGTGGCGGAGTGTGGCGCGCGGTGGTGGCGGAGTGTGGCGCGCGGTGGTGGCGGAGTGTGGCGCGCGGTGGTGGCGGAGTGTGGCGCGCGGTGGTGGCGGAGTGTGGCGCGCGGTGGTGGCGGAGTGTGGCGCGCGGTGGTGGCGGAGTGTGGCGCGCGGTGGTGGCGGAGTGTGGCGCGCGGTGGTGGCGGAGTGTGGCGCGCGGTGGTGGCGGAGTGTGGCGCGCGGTGGTGGCGGAGTGTGGCGCGCGGTGGTGGCGGAGTGTGGCGCGCGGTGGTGGCGGAGTGTGGCGCGCGGTGGTGGCGGAGTGTGGCGCGCGGTGGTGGCGGAGTGTGGCGCGCCGTGGTGGCGGAGTGTGGCGCGCGGTGGTGGCGGAGTGTGGCGCGCGGTGGTGGCGGAGTGTGGCGCGCGGTGGTGGCGGAGTGTGGCGCGCGGTGGTGGCGGAGTGTGGCGCGCGGTGGTGGCGGAGTGTGGCGCGCGGTGGTGGCGGAGTGTGGCGCGCGGTGGTGGCGGAGTGTGGCGCGCGGTGGTGGCGGAGTCTGGCGCGCGGTGGTGGCAGAGTGGACCTTTTGCTTATCGATAACTATCTGGACGATAATAACTACGACTCGATCACTCGTGTGTTCTTACGCCTGCTACAGGTTGGCGAAATGTAATATGACAATGTAACACACGTTGAAACAAATTCGCCTAATTGTTGTTTTACAATTGAAGATGATGAAATAGGGAAAACGAGGCATATTCTTGATAAATAATACTAACAATTGAAGACTTACCAACTAAATTGCCATAACGTAACAATTTGTATGCATATCTGTGACACTTGTGAAGGACAACACGTGTCATTTGCGTGTGAGTGAGTTTTAGCTGATAGACTAGAGTCTTATATTTTTAATTAACCGACTTTATTAACCGACTTTAAAAAAGGAGGTTCTGTATTCGACCCGTATGTATGTATGTATGTTTGTATGTCCGCGATTATCTCAAAAACTACTGAACCGATTTTGATAATTCTTTCATTAGTGTAATCTGCATACTTTCAGGAAGGTTTTAGTATATAATACATTAGGTAATTATTCTTATGTACGAAGTTATAAGCATAAATGTACTGCATCTCCGGCATTTCTATGTGAATTTTGATGATTCTTCGAGTCGTGTCTTCAATTCTTCAATGCACTAGTATTAATTGAATTTGTGTGGGGTAGGTACAACTAAAAAGTGAAAAATAAAAACTTTTTTACAAAAAAAAAACAACCGACTTCAAAAAAAAAAACACTACAAAGTGAAAAATAACTTTAATTTCGGAAGTCGGTGTCAAAAAACGAAAATGCTGAACCAACGACACCGACTTCCGAAATTAAAGTTATTTTTCACTTTGTAGTGTTTTTTTTTTGAAGTCGGTTGTTTTTAATTACATAGATACTTTCAGATTTATTAGAATGTACAATTGATTTGTAGGTGATGATGTAGATTCGACATGTAAATCATTAAAATGCTTGCAGACGTCTGGGTGCCACGAGACAATAAATAATCCTACATACTTAGCGCATAACTATGAACCATGCAAATAATGCGCCAAAAACATAACCCTTCTTGTCAGTCGGGTAATCAGCTCGGACGATTTCTATTTGATTTATATCTCAGTGGTGCTGCATGTGACAGCATCATACATGTTTTTTTGTGATTTGCTCAAAAATATCACTGGCCGTGTTTCTGGTTATCTTTTTTGAATTTTGAGTGACATCACCTTTCTTGGACGATGGATTTTTGCATTGTAGTTTACCTCGGCTACAATAACAATACCTATAACTCGCACCTCGGACAAATCTGATTTTGCCTAACGTTTAACGTTCCATGAACTGGAACATAGCAAATGAATCATTTGTGATACAGTCGTTAAATTTTAATGAAATTCAATCAGTCGGAAGACAGTGGATTACTCCGTGATCGACAGGTTTGACTTTAATTTTTTGAAGTCATCATATTTGGGAAGGCTCGTTACTAAATTTTACGACGAACAAAAATAATTAGGACTATGAAACACTACAATAGCTTCATGATACATTTTGTTTTATTTGTGTTCATTTCTAATATATTGTATGGGGCCGTTATCCATTACACCGAAACCCGTGAGATTAAACTAGTTAGTTACAATAAGTACACATGTTTGCATGCCAGATAACAACTCGCATGTGTGCCTACATTCTATGCAAATAAATATTTTGTAATCTTTTCATACTTGTTATACTAACGCGTATCACTGCAAAAAATATTATAAAGTGAATCGTGCAACACCCGTTTCATAATGAAATCCATTCAGAGTAGCCCGCTACGGTGCTACGCGCTACGGTGCTACGCGCTACGCTGCTCCGCGCTACGCCACTTGCTACGACATTACGTAACGCGCCGCGGTGCGACCGTTGGGCGAAACGCTTAATTAGTATTATTATAAAATTAAACCTGTCTACTTACATAGTTATACTTCCTAATATTGAAACTGCGACTGTAAGTTTGTTCATTTCCGTTCCATGAGAGGTTCAATCTGAGTAATTGTCAAGCAAGTAAGAGTCACTTAACATTCTGTGCTCTCTATCGGCACAGACCCCTGGAGCTAGCAGTGGCCTTCGTCATGTGCTCCATTTGTAAACATGAAACTACTTTATTTTAATGAATCCAGTTATTCGTCTGGACAGTGAACACGAAATACATAAAAACAACAACCACGAGAGAGTACAGTTTTAAGATAAAATTAAAGTCCTTAGTTTCTCAGTACATAAGTACACGATAAAGCTCGCAACTCTGCGGCGCTCGTAGCATAAACTCTTTGTCGTAGCGCGGCTATGAGGATACGCTGCGTTGTACGTAGCCGCGTACGCACTACGATGGCTACGAAATCCCAAAGCAAAAGTGTAATATGGAATAAGTTTTGAGTCAGTTGAAATCTGTGTTCTTTTACACAAAGTGTGTGTTCGGGAACGTGTGCGCGTCTCTTGTGTCGCCTCTCCCGAGCGCTTCGCATATTATTATGAGTTCGTCTATAAAGTAAGTCTATCTTTGCATTGTATAAACTCAATTTACTTTGTATTGTATAATTGCATAGCACTGATGTGAGTTCTATGTACTATAGTGCTACCATTTACGGTAATATGTCTTTCATTGACTTGAATGTGCCCTGGCGGCTGATAGTATGTCATGCTCACACAAATGACTCGCTGACGGTGGCGTGTGTGTTGGATCATTTAGCTCCCTTCAAAATGGTTGAGCTGAATGGTGCTGATCTATGCGTCATGTTCGTGAACGGGCGCCGTCAGCTGGGGCTGGTCATCGCTTAGCTGCCTCGGCTTAGTTTTAACTATTTTATTTTTGAATTGTTGTTTTTTTACTATTTGATGTACCTACTCTGGACGCTTTTGACGCCGTCTTTTTATTTTTACATCATTCTCACATATAATTATAAATTCAACATTAATTATGTAACTAATATTTTTGTAAAAATATAATTTAAAAACCCGACTACTGAAAAGGATGAAACAAGTACCTTCCCGTGGTCGCATGCTACCATAGCTTTGCATGTTAGTACAGCGGCATGTGACCGCGGGAAGGTACTTGTTTCATCCTTTTCAGTAGTCGGGTTTTAGTTTTTAAACTTATTTTTTATTTAATTATTTTGGAGTTTATTTCAGGAATATTTATATTTTTGAAATGTGCTATTAATTAGCCCTTTCATTTGATATCCAACACGGCATGATTAAAAAAAAAAATATTTGAGGTCATGACTATATGTCCGCTAGAGGGCGCTATATTCAATTTATTGTGACGCCACATAGCCTTTAACCAGCGGACAATCAAGACGCTTCCAATGATACCTCATTTGTCCTATTATGAGAAGCGGTTTAGAAGTTATGAGGGAACAGATGAACATACATACATACCGGTTAAAAATCATAACCCTCCTTTTTGCTTCGCCGTAGTCGGGTAAAAAGAGTGTCCATGAAGTTTCTGGCCCGTTCTTCTCCATAGGTATCTACGCTTTGGAATGGGCAGCTAGCTTCATATTTTCTGACTGACTGACTTCTTGACAATTCAAAAGTGCCTGTAAATGATTTAATTGAAATAAATGCTTTGAGTTTGAGTTCTACAAACTGAATCCTATGGATAAATTAACAAAAATGTCAATGGTTTTCTTATTTTACCCCCGAGGGTGAAATAAAAAAAAAAAACCGAGTGTGCTTATGACCACACGACTGAAGTGAAACTTCAAACGTGTTTGGCTATGAGAGGAAGAGAGAAAGAAAATGTGCGCGCGCACTGCTTTCTCTTGCTTATATCCCCCACTCAACTCCCGTTCGCCTCGCCCGTAGCCCGTAGACATGGGTCGTACTTGCAAAATCGACTACCAGGCCTTCCAAGTACGTCCACCTTAAGAAACCAGGGCCTAAAACCAAGGCTCGAGATACGTTCAAGTATTTTCTATCTGCATCGAAAACTGATCCATAACTTCATACAAATAAGAAGTACAATCGCGTAATCAAACAAAAGCCCTGTTGGAAGTAAAAAGTACTTGCATAGGAAATTGATCCGTGAATTCCTATAAATAAGGAGCACAATCGCGTTTACAAATAAATACTTTTACAAACCATTAAAGTAAAAATACTTGCATACGAAATTGTTCCGTAGACTCTTACCACACCTCGGACCCTCCATACAACGCTCGCAAAATAATTTCCTATTACTACTACATATACAAATGACGTTTGTATACGTGCAAATGTGTGCGTAAAATCTAGTAGCGTAAAAAAAAATGGCGCGAAAAGCAATTTGTGTCGGGGAACCGAACGACGTCGGCGGCGGCGCTGCCCGAACGTGTGCATTATTATGAAGTGACCAAGTAGTTCAATTGTTTATTTATATAGACGGGTTCGTAATGAAATAAAAACACTAAAATAGTTTAGTTTAAATGACTTTTCTGTAAATAATGGGTTATTAAATCGCATGTTATTAAAAATGCGAAATCATACAAACAGTATATGTAAATACGAATTCGGAAAAGCATCACAATATCCAACCATCGTGATTAAAACTCAAATAAAACTTTTAAATCGCATAATTGTGTGTCAGCAATACAGCGCTGCGGTTCGCGAGCGCCCTTGCTAAAGAGTCGGCGACGAATACCTCGAAGTGCGGGGTGAGGTGCGGTATCTGATATGAGGGCGAGGAAGGGAGTGTCCTTTCTGTACGTAGTACTATTAAGTATTCTGTGCTCTTACTGATAAGGAGTATGATCGCATTTGCGAAAACAAACGCGGTTGTTGAACTATTTGAGTACCTACGTACTCGAGCGTCGAGGCACGATGGAGCGAGATACTTTCAAGTATTTTCTATCTGCATAGAAAACTGATCCATAGCTTCATACAGATAAGAAATACAATCGCGTATTCAAAAGCCCCGTTGGAAGTAAAACTACTTGCATAGGAAATTGATCAATGACTTCGAATAAATAAGGAGCAAAATCGCGTTTACAAATAAATACTTGCAAACCATTAAAGTAAAAAAAACTTTTTAAGAAAAAAAAAACCGACTTCCAAAAAAAACTTTACAAAGTGAAAAATAACTAATTTCGGAAGTCGGTGTCTTTGGATCTTTATTTTAGTTTTTTGCCACCGACTTCCGAAATTAAAGATATTTTTCACTTTGTAGTGTTTTTTTGAAAGTCGGTTTTTTTTTTTTCTTAAAAAGTTTTTATTTCACGCTTTTTAGTGGGTCTGCTTATAATTTATCTAAGTAACAATAGCCTAGTGATCATCGCCTTTTACAAACAAAATATTGCTTTTCCCGATACAGGGAAGTTAATTGTTGAGGAGTTCTCCAGATCCACCATCAGCTCCGTATCACCATTCACATTGTGACGAGCATAAATTGCTTAGCAACCATATTAAAGTAATCGAATCGCAACCCGTGAAATACTTAGATATTATTGAGTAGTTCCGGTGGCCGTCTGTGGTCTTCATCATCAGTTCCACATCACCAAATAGTGCTTTCCGAGAGCAAATGCACGAGTTACTATAAAAAATACCCAAATCGCTATAGGTGTGCCTATAATATTTGAAGAGTTCCTTCGATTTCTCCAGGATCCCATCATCAAATCCTGCCCTGATGTTTTTAGACTAGATGCTGATAATCCTGGCTGCAGCATCAGGCCAGACTTGTCAACATTGCATTGAACTTAAAATTTAGTCCTGTTTAAAATGAGCCCAAACACGACTACGGTGCTGTAATTTCAAGGTTGGTACTTTTTCTAATGCTCCTGGCTTCAGCATCAGGTCTTTATGTACTTCGGTGTTCCTCATTAACAGTACGTTTATCCACACATCGAGCCCTTTTCAATGAGCCTTAACACGATATATCTGCTGTTAGTTGTCGAGGAGTTAGGTACTCTGCAGACTATCCTGACTGCAGCATCAGGTCATGACTTGATGATCATGAGACCAAATGTGGCAAATGCCCTATCAAACATCAAAACAATTGACTAAAACAGTCCTTGCCTGTTCGAGTAACTTCTTACTGTTAAGGAGTTGTAACTTCCATCATCAGCCCAGCTACCTGAGATGGTGACAACCATACGCAAATACACAAGATACTTCGTAAAATATGCGAAAAACAATAAGTGAGCCTATAAAATTTAAAGGTTGCCCTCGATTACTCTAAGATCCCATCACAGATCCTAACTTGGTGACAGTGGGACCACCTCAAAACTATCTACTTTGGAACAAAAAAAGAATTTTGAAAATCCGTCGATAATTGGCGGAGTATTCGATGAACAAACATACAAAAAAAAAAGACGGGTTGCACTCCGGGAGTGCCGGCAGAAGTGAAAACTTGATTAACGTTGAAATAAATCAATTATTAATTGAATTAATATAACTAAGTTTTTTTCATTATTTCTGCGTCACTTTTTCCATTAATCGATGCACTTTGTTCTATTTCCATTTTTTTAAACACTTTATATACACGAATTTTACGAATACACACCGTCACCGTCACCGTCACCGTCACCGTCACCGTCACCGCCACCGCCATCGCCACCCGTCACCGTCACCGTCACCGTCACCGTCACCGTCAACGTCACCATCACCGTCACCGTCACCGCCACCGCCACCGCCACCCGTCACCGCCACCGCCACCCGTCACCGTCACCGTCAACGTCACCGCCACCGTCACCGTCACCGTCAACGTCACCATCACCGTCACCGTCACCGCCACCGCCACCGCCACCCGTCACCGTCACCGTCACCGTCACCGTCACCGTCACCGTTACCGTCACCGTCACCGTCCGTCCGTCCGTCCGTCCGTCAGTCCGTCAGTCCGTCCGTCCGTCCGTCCGTCCGTCCGTCCGTCCATCCATCCATCCATCCATCCATCCATTATCGTGTCTCACTTGGTTCACTTCGGTTGACGCCGCCGTAGAAAGAGAGGGGGAAATCTCTCCTGACGGTCACGTGTCCTGACGCGATGCCCTGACGCGAGTTTAACATTTTTTACCCATTACAAAAAGTGTGCACCGCCGCTAAAGAAGTTTTCACTTCAAAAAAAAAACATACAAACAGCCGAACATAGTACCTCCTCCTTTTTGTGAAGTCGGTAAAAAATACTTGCATACGAAATTGTTCCAAAAGGAGCATGATCGCATTTGCGAAAACTGACGCGGTTGAGTACCTACGTATTTGAGCGAGTAGCCGTATTGAGTCGGTACCCGGTGTGCGTACTTGGAAGCAAATACCTGGTGTAAAAACCCGGTCGCATATTTATGCGACCGGGACCGGGTTTTTACACCAGGTATTTCCAGCTATTTTTTACGTACCTTCCCTACTCGCGATCACACGTTTTCGTAACGCATTCGCCAGTTTACTCCCCAAGTCAAGCGCGCCTAAAGAAGTTTCACTTCAAAAAACATGAACAATCTACTACATTCTATTTTGAAAAAATCTCCTACAAAGGCCACAGAGCATAGATATCCGAGAGATATTGCCTTCACTGCATATTTGTTCAAGTTCAAGTGTCGCCACATTTTCCCCATTCCGGAATTGGCATTTTGTAAAAATACGAAATGACACTACACGTTTCGATACAAACATAAATGACTACGGCGCTTACCGCCGTCGCGCGCACCAACATAGGGTCAGATTACAACATAGGCTTTTTTATATAGGCGACATGCGCCCGGCGTCACGCCTCCATGCCATATCCCTCGATATCCGTGCACAGAGTCTTTGTAGGAGATTTATTTCAAAATTGTATTCTAGTAGCTGTATAAAATGCAAAGCAATTAAATAGAAGTATAGCCTAACATCAATCACTGAATAAATACATCGGCCATGCAGGGGGCGAGCGCGGTGCAGCGCGGCGGGGGGGGGGGGGGGACAGCACAAATCACGCCATCGCTTTTTATAAGAGCCAGTCGAAGCCGAACAATCTGCGATTTAAATTGGTTCTACCATCGACTAGCTACGGCACATAGTTGTAGGTACTTACATACCTACTATTACTAAGAGCTTAGTTTAGTTTTCGTCTATTTGTTACTTTCCAGTATTTTATGTTCACTTTCTCCTCTTTTAATAATTATGATCTTGCCCAATAATTTACGACTTAGAGTTTATGTGCCCCCACAAATCTAAGCTTTCTAAATCTTTCATTACACAAAGTTAATCAAGTCGCTATAGCCGCACACACACACATACATACGAGCCCGCGCGCGGCTAATCTCTCTACAAAGAGCATCAGCACGAAACAAGCAGTGACTAGTCGGTACAGCGGCACACAGCGCCGCCTGGCAACTCGACGCGCAAACACTCGCGCCTCGCTTTGTGCGACGCGACTGTACCAAAGCTTCGAAAGACTTTAGTTTCTTTGAGGCGAGATATCCGCTTCGGATGGGTAAATGTGGATATGAAGAGTTAATTTTAAATTGTGAAAATTATATGGATTTAATTTCTTTCGGGTACCTTTAACATGTTAATGAATGACTTAACTTGGAAATATTTTGTACCATATATTGAACTTACTAGTTATGCTTAATTTTCCAAGTTAACCTGAATCTCAATTGTATTGATTGATAACTATTGTAATCAAACTAATAAGGAAAACATAACTTGTCCTCAAATACTTTATTACCGAAGGGGTAGGGTAGGCAACATCGATAAAACATTAGCCCATCGACCTAAGATTGAAGCGCCCACTTTGTGGTTGTCTTATTAAAAAGTTTGCAGATCAGTCATCTCAGAGTGAGTATTAATACCATTATATGATGATTATTTTAGTAAGCGAAAAATGCTACATGTAATTCTAAGTCATTATGTTGTCTCAATTGTATAGAATTGTATTTAAATGTTAACGTAGCAATTAAGCAATGATTAAATATTTAATTAATTAAATAATTTTGCATGCCGTAAGGCAAAATGTATCGAGACTCTCCATAAATTAACACCATATTTGTTACCTACATTATTGGCAAATAAATGATTTGTATTTGTATAGTAAACAATCGATTTCGCTTATAATGTGTAACTATAATCATATTACTTTTCTGGCTCCATGAGTGTAATTTGAATCTTATGTAATTCTTGTCCAAATTGTTATAATCCTGTGAGGCTGTAGTGCTGAGGATTCGCAGCGAGTCGGCGATGTTGCGTTTAATTAAGTTTAATTCGAATGTTGTAGAACATTGCGCGCGCGACCTGCCGGGCTCGGCAGGCGGCTCGGCACCGGCACGGCACCCGCACAGCGCGGCACCTGCTGAGAGCGACGACTCTATAGTACAGCAATTAAGAAATTATTAATACAGCTTGATGTTCATCTTATTCAGGATTAATCATGTTTATATAGCTATTTAAGTTGATGAAATAATACATCATGTTTCAGTATGTCGGCGTAATGTACCTACTGAATATAACGTACAAGATTTATATCAGCGAGAAAGTATAATTTACTCGAATTGTTAATTATAATCGTAATGAACATGAGGTGGGATACCACCGGTAATAAATGCGAACAAACACACGTGTAATGAGGCGAACGGACGCGCGTATGATTGGCACCGGCCGGCACCGACTGGTACCGACCGGGCGCCGCGACTGACCGACTGCCACGCGCAACACTTACTAATGAGGCGAGCGAACGCGCGTGTGATTGGCACCGAAACGTACCTACCAGTGCCGACCGGCGCGACTGACCGACTGCCCCGCGCAGCACTTACTAACGAAGCGAGCAGACGCGCGTGTAATTGGCACCAACCGGTGCCGACCGATTACCACTCGTCGCAGAAGTATTTCCTTATTATTCACAATATGCGGCGTCATTATAATGTCCAACAAAGAGATGGGCTTCATACTTCATATTGGATCGCCCTATAAATATGAGTAACTAGCACTTTGCCCACGACTTCGTCCGCGTGTATTTCGTACTTTCCTCTAAAAATTTCGAAAATGTATGTTTATGATCTTTATCATTTATTTAGATAAATAGGGCCATTTTTCAGTTTATAGATCAAAGGAATCAGATTTTTCAAATAAACTGTATCCCCGTTTTTCACCCCCACAGGGGCGGAATTTTGAAAAATTGTTTAGGTTGTGTTCATAACTTGACTCAAACATTATTTATACCAATTTTTGAGTTAATCAAGCCACGCAGTAAAATCCTTCCCTGTAAAATTAACTACCCCTTTTGACCCCGTTAGGGGTAAATTTTCGAAAAACCCTGATATACGTTATTCTTTATGTTTGGTCTTAAGTATAAATACTGAGTTTCGAGTTAATCCGACCACGCGTTAAAATTCTTCCATACAAATTTTTACACCACCCAATCCCCCTTTAGGGGCTAGTTAAAAAAACAAAAAATGCCAAACTTCATAATTTACTTAGGTAAGTATTCTTGCCAAGTTTCAAGTTTATTAACTCAAGGAATAAGATTTTTCATACAAATAAAATCCCCCCTTTTCACCCCCTTAAAAGTTGAATTTCCAAAAACCCGTTCTTAGTGCTCCCCTAGATTATAATGCGTTCAGAATGTTGTTGGGTCTGCCGTGGCGATGCAGCGCGTCTGGGATGTTTGCTGAAGCGCGCACTGATGGTTTCCAGGCCATCATGCGCAAAAAAGCAGCTTCCCTGCTGGCCCGTATACGGGGTAGCAACAACGGCATTCTGAACGCAATAGCTGTACGTTTTGACTGCATCTTTCAAAAGCAGTGGGTCATGTCGTGTGCAGGTGTGGCGAGTCATGCCAAATTGTAAATTCTTATGTAATAGGTTAAGGTTTCTATGGGTCTATGCCACCCGAAATAAAGTTATTATTATTATTATTAAAAGAAGCCGTGTGCAAAATGTCACATTCCTAGTCCCAGTAGTTTGGGCTGTGCGTTGATATGTCAGTCAGTCAGTTGCTCCTTTTATATGAAGATGTGTAGTGGGATGTTTGGTTAAAGACGAAAAGGTATTTTGGATTTTTGAACGTGAATATTTGGAGGATTTCTACTAGCTATATGTAGTGAGCTATCGAGAAGTAACTTCTACAAGGACGTATAAATCAGATGTAATGGTCGTTGTGTCGCCAGTCCGTGACTACATTGATTTATTTTTAGAAAGTCCATTTTTAGTAACCTATGTGGGACGGCTTTTCCAAAAATAAATCAATTTTACAATGGATGTACGAGTATTATGGAATTTAGGTCACCAGGAAACATTTTTTTAAGAAACTTCTATTCTGAGTATTTCTGAGAATGGTCAACAAAATCAAAGATCCAACATGCTAGCACTTGGAACCCCCCCCCCCCCCCCCCCGCCCCCGCACGCTTCGCCGCCGGTCTCCGCTAACTTTCTTTAAAACTCCTTTTAAAGTATTTTATTTAGCACATAGTTAGTTGTTCTGGTTGCCGCAGCTTTACAGTTATTAAGACCGGAGCCGGCGCGCGGCGCACCACTTTCAGCCGGAGATAGCGCGCGCGCTTCAAGCGCGTCTCAATGCTCCGCCAAACTAGATCGAAGCGGACGACAATACCATCTAACTTAGCGCTTAATTTTCCGTTTTGTAATTAAGAGTGTTAAAGTTGCGTACTTACTTTACATTACATTCCTTTGTGTTAGGCAGATGTGTTACGTTTTTGAACAGAAATTATAATTTTATATTTCTTTGTTGTAATTATGGAACTTTGCAGCCCGCGGACACAAACGGCCTAGAGACACCTTTATATCACCCACAAAACATCATCATCATCATCATCATCATCATCAGCCTATAATTTTCCCACTGCTGGGACACATGCCTCCTCTCTGTGAGAGGGAGTGGGCCGTAATCCACCACGCGGGCCCAGTGCGGGTTGGTAGATGTCACAAAACATAACAAAACATAAAATGCTACGTGACTAGTTTGGAACTGTAGCAGGTACAAGCGTGTGAAGTCACTCACGGTTACATGATGAGGTGTCCACCAGTCGCAGGCAGCTAGTGTGAGCCCAGCGCACAGTGTAATGACAGGCGGTAGATCGCTGTCGCCTATCGGTAACACCCGGTATCGGCGCTCGCGAGTAAACACGACTGGCCCCCGCAAGTTTATAGTACGACACAATACAAACGTTCCATCGGCGTTGTCGAACATTATTTCTTCCAAACTAGTGCGAGTTAAGTTTAAACAAACTCAGGCTTGCCAGAGTTCGTTTAAACGTTGACTGAGTCAAGAACATAACTCGTGAGTGGAGCAATTGCTAATAGTATTTTTATTCGGTCGACAGGTACAGGGATACAACAGAACTATACGAGCCCCTGTGCTCGCCTGTACGCGCGCGCTCTCACTCACAATGAAGCGATCTCTGTTGTCTGTACCTACGTACTCTGTGGATTGCGTGTCGATCGCTTTCCGCACTCTTTCGTTTTATAAACACACTCAATATAGTTTCTGTGTTTTTCTTTAACCTGTACCTACTCATCCACCGTTAATTTCAGTGTTTTGGTGAACACGAATCTTATAATATAAAACAAAACGTCTAGTGGGCTAGCTTTAAAGATTTCGCTCTCAAACCAAAGGTTTTCACGACTGCGGCCATTTCTCTCAGCTACCTCGTACTCTGTTTGCTCGACAGTCTTCTATCGGATGTGGGTTTCCGTCACGAGACATGGAAGTATTTGCAGAGTGTGTTATGTTCAGGCATTCATGTGTGCCATCTAAATTTACTGAATCTTTTAAGAAGCAATAACTTAAAAGTTTAACTAAATAAACTTTGCCGCATCCAGTTTATGTTTTCCAAGTCCACGTCGATCTCACGGCTTGCGAGTGTGTGGTGAGGTGCGTCACGAGGCGCCGCTGACCTTGTGCGGATCCTTGTGTTAGCACAGCACGGGGCGCGCGCATGGGGCACGGCGCGCGTGGAGCACAGCACGGGGCGGGCGCATGGGGCACGGGGCGCGCGCATGGGGCACGGCGCGCGTGGAGCACAGCACGGGGCGCGCGCATGGGGCACGGGGCGCGCGCATGGGGCACGGCGCGCGTGGAGCACATCGAGGTGTTCCATCTAACAGCTAGTTCATCACGGTTTGTGTAATAATGTTGTTGTTTATATAATACTTAAGCAGTTGGTACAACTTGGTGGTAGGTAACGTGAACAATCTACGTGATATTATAAACGATACCCAAGCTAGGGAAGTAATATTACTTTATAACCAAAAAGTTAGCGACGAGATATATCTATTTTAGCGGCAGCTGGTGCGGCTCGAGGACAGGCACCGTTTAATAGCTTGCACTGAAGTCGTGCCGGCACGAGCACGAGCGCGAGTTTAAACAAATGTGAATGATTTTTGTATAATTTCATTAGCGCGGCGGCTGGCGACTCGCCAGACACTCGGATTAAGGTGGGGAGCAGAGGGCGCGCAGAAGGCTTACTTCTTAGTCGACAGTGTTGTGGAGCAGTGGGAACACTAGTTCGTGTTCCATATCTTGTAATGACGTCTGTGTTGTGTCAGGTCACACGTGGTTGTTGCGGCGTCACTTGGGTTGTGACCCGTGTAGCTCGATGTGGTGCAGGCTTGTCAATAGTGTGGGTATCAGTCATCTCTCAGCCCATCAGCTTTCTTACAGCAACAGTAACGCTCTGCCGCGTCACCTCTACGTATATAACTATAGCTCATTCAACAATTCAGAGCTTGACTGAATGCCCAGTGCTACCACGTTTGACGATGAACCTTTTGTGTGCGCCTGTGGAGTGACGGCGGTGGTGCGCGCAGGCTGGATCCTTGCCAGCACTGCGCCTTAAACAAATTTACTCTTGGCTTTGGGCGACGTAAGTGTGCCTAACGACGCGCTTCCCCTGCGCCCACGCCTGCCCGCCCCCGCTGGCGCCGGACAACGCGCGCTTCATATGACTCCACTCCGCACGTACGACTTGCCCCTGCTTGCGCTAAGCGTTGACGAAGATTTGCTAAAGATATTATGTTTTTAATTAGATTCGATTCAGGACGATTTTGAACTGGTAGAGAAGCAGTCTGGGTCCTGTTATATAATTATGTTACACGCGCTGTTTACGTTGGTGACGTGTGACACCTGCCTCGAGCACGTCGGGCGGGGTCAACTCGTGACGTGTGTATTTTATTACCTTAATTAATTGTCGTAGAAGTAAGTGCGTGCCCACAGTAAAGTAATAAGTTGTAGACTTTGTTTGTCACGTGGGTTATGTGTGCACAGAAATAGCTGCTACACTTTTGTACTTCAATCACAAAAGAATGTTGAAAATTATATTATGTACAGCACATAATATAATGTTCAACGTAGCTTGTTATGACGAGTGCGAACTACTGTCGTGTGACTTGAGTAATGTGTCGCGCGACATATTTACGAGCCTTTCGATAACATTTTACATGATTTTAAATTGTTATTGTAAAACAAACTAGCTGCGATGCAAACTGCTGCACTCGAGTTGCGCCGATATTTCAGGGTGACTTGCTCTAACAAAGTACAGCTATCGAGTGCTAGTTGAAGCGCGGATGGAGTTATTTACCGGCCGCGCCGCGCTCACATACGTTAAGAAGTTGGAGCGGCGTACGTTGCGCCCCGCGCCCTGCCGCCGGGGACCCGGGGTGCGACTAGTGCAAACTTGGGCGACACTGAGCTTAGGTGCTGCAAAAATGTTCTACATCGCAGATCAAGATAGATGTGACATTTCAGGATTTTGCCAAACTGCATGGATGTTGATGGCAATTCTGTTTGGTAACACGGTTTTTTAATAGTAATAATAATTAAATGTCTAGACTAACACTAGCTCACTACATAATATTGCCGCAAATATCGGCTAGAATTAATGCTCGCATATGTTTCCCACTGTCCCGAAGTAAACTCTGTCTCGCGTCGTGCTGTCGTTTTGGTTCAAATGTCGGAAGACGTTGAATCTTTTTGACATGTTCAGGATTTGTATATTTGGTTGACTTGATAACCAGCAGGCCAGCGAGGGGGTGAGGCGCATATAGAGCCGCGCGGGGAGAGGGGGCGCAGGCTCGCGTGACTCGGGTGCAGGACTGCACTGTTTGATGGTGAATACAAATAGGCAGGCCTCCACCAGCGCTCGCAAGTACATAGATGCCGGCAGAAGGTTCATCCTCACGTGCGCTGAAACAATATCACAAACATTGACGTCGGGAGAAGCTACAGTGTCACTGCAGCGTGTACAATCTCAAATACTTGTCAAGATCATGTAATTACAATATTCTAGTGCTAACTATAACGTCGCGTCGCTGTCACATTGCTCCTCGCCTTCTGTGTGAATGTTGTAGTCGTTGGTGTGGATATAATCTAAATCGTATTAGGCGTGAGAGCGCCCAGCTGCGCGGCCGCCGCCGGTCACGCCACCCGCGCATTACCCGCGCCGGCGCCGCTACCACACCGTTGTACCGACACAATGCGGCTCAGCCGCAGCGGCCTTTGTCACGACACTGAGGACTAACTAGCCGACACATCGTCTGAGTTATCTAGTAAGCGTGAGATTAGACTTGTGTCGTATTGTGTCGCATTGTATTGTATCGTGTTGTGGAGTGTAGGAACATTGATAACTTAAGTCGGAATAAAACATTCAAATTGCAAGTTTTATTGAAATATAACATTGCCATCAAAGCACCACGTATGCGACAATCCGTAGCTTGTAGACAGTCTCGTAGCATTACGTAGCACGTCGTAGCACTACGTAGCACGTCGTAGCAAGTCATTGCACGTCGTAGCGCGTCATTACACCTTCTCGCCGTATCACCAGCAGCATCAAGCTACAATCTCAACGATATGAATAGAAACAGGAATAGCTTGCATGACGAATTCACTTGGGTTCATATTGTGTGATGCCACCAATTCACTTGGGTTCATATTGTGTGATGCAACCGATTTTCTTAGCCAAACAACCTAAATATAGATTTCTGATGGCTTTAAAATCAAAAATATGTTATGAGAAGAAAGTAGAATATCCAAGTGACGGTTAATATCGGGTGACGGCGAAGTGCTGCACATCAATCACTGCCAACTCGCGACTAAGTTTTATCCGCCCCCGAGCTCCGTGACGTCACCTCACCTACCTGCTACGAACATAAACGAGCAGCGCAGGCGCGCTCCGTGACGTCACCTCACCTACCTGCTGCGAACATAAACGAGCAGCGCAGGCGCGCGGCGCGGCCTACTGATAACAGTTATTCCGACTGTATTAAGTACGAGATTTTAATTAACCAGTTTCTAAAAACTGAAAATCTTTGTGCTTTAATTAAAAACTCACACAAAAGTTATCGAAACTGTCGGTGCGACCAATTTCACATTATGTGCGGTGCGGTGCGGTGCGGCGCGGTGCGAACTAATACCGAGCGCGATGTAACACTTAGTTGATATTAATTAGTACCTGTTTCACTAATGAAAGTTAATTGTGAACTGGATAGCACTGCAGCAGGTACCGACCACACGAACACATAACTGCGTGGTTGTCCCGCGACGGCCATCACAATGTTTACAATGCGCACGCAGACGCGTGACTCATCGCTTTCTACATATTAGGCCACGGACACAAAATCAGCAATTGACAACATTTCATATTTTTAACTTGCATGTATTATTACGTATTATAAAAGTAAATTCAAATCTAGGGCACCCATATTTTTTCGTTTTTCGAAATTATGTACTTTTCATTCATAATTTTTACTTTGAAATTCGGTGTATTCTAAAAAGACGTAAGTGCCAGATGACGGTAGAATGGCGATATTACGTTTGCTTTATTATGACCCGTCAAAAAAACTCTTAGATGTCACTTGTCTCAGTCGTTGTTTTGGTTCCGTCATTGGCGTATATTTTTCATTGGGATCCATTTTATTGGCGAAATATCAATCAAACATTGATACTATTAACAGTAAGCAGCGTGACGAGTTGATAGGAAAAAATATTGTTGAATTCAATTCAGTTTTTTAGTTGTTTTCTAGTTACATTTCTTAGGTGACATTGACATGTCTTGTTTGATATAATGTTTTCAATCAAAGACATTGGAATCCGCAAAGGTAACTACCTCATTCCGCCGTTTATGTGACGTCATCACATGTTTTTTGATTTTTATTTTTTTTCTCAGAAATTTAGAAATAAAAAAATAAAATAAAAATATATTTGAACTCAGGATACGAAAATAAAGAAATAATATTTTTGTTTTAAGGTCGTGTCAGGTTTGAAGTGTTGTCAGTTGCGGCGCGGCCGCGGCGGCGGCGCGGGGAGCGGCGTGGCAACGCAGACCTACCCGGTCTCGAAGCCAGCAGGCAGATCGCGCGGCTCTAGAGCGGCGTGTGTTGTGTTATGAGAACTTAATGTCTTTATTCACGAACGAAATGGCTAAACAGCGACGACGACATCTTTTTTAATACAACATTTTGAAAAGTCGGTCGTTAAAAACCTAAAATAAAATACACTACGTCAATGCAGACGCGCGGGCACCGCTAGACTGGTGCGCACCGCTCGTACGCCGCTCCCCGCGCCGCGCCGCGCCGCGCCGCAGCCTTCGAGGCCGGTTCCATATAAATCTATGCATTGAATACGCCGCGCCCGCTGACTTCGTGTCCGTAGCCTTATTGTCGTGTCCTTGTTGTCTTGTCGTTTTATTTTAGGTATCTATGTATTAACAATAGTAGTATTTGTATTTCATACTACACACACATACTGTTTTTTTTAATAGCGATACAACATCTGGAGATGTATTGGCGTTAAATTCCCACGCCTGATTTGTATCTTCTGATGATAAATATTAGTAACACAATCGCTAGCAAAACCCCCGCGGGACAGTGCGCACAGCCGCAGTGCTGTTGTGTGAACCGTACATCACCGGTAAATGTAAACATTAAGATTTGATGCTTGTCCACAATAACCGGCTGATGCGTAGAGCGCGTGCGTCGCTCACAATCACATTCAATGACTCACCTGATAGAGTTATGAGGCGATTTCATTTTATTATTCAACGCGATGCTGTGTCACGTGTTTTACGTTAATTTATCATGTTAATCTGTCAAGCTCCGCTAATGAGACCCAATTGATTTTCTATTGTTTCGTCGCCGATCGGCGAACCGCGCCGCTTGACCGGTTAATATTAAACACATTATGCACCGCAATAGCTTAAAACTACTTAAAATTTAAATCAACAGTTGAAGAGCTCATATTCATTGTTTTATTGCAGTCGCAGCCCGCAAACACTAGTTAGCTTGAACAAGAATAGTCAATCATGTGAACAATCTGCTCAAACAGCCGGCGCTTCGTGTCGGTCGGGCGGTCGGTTGGTCCGAAACTCGCCTGTCCTGTGATAATGACAGTAGTTATGAACTGTCTTCAGCCGGGCGCGCGTCAACAAAGCGGCGATTAGTGCGCATTCACGCGGCGTGGCTGTGGCGTGGCCGTGGCGTGGCGGCACAATGGCTCGTTAGCAGGTGCGCGCCGCCGCCGCTGCGGTCGCGCCACGTCGCCCTCTCGCCGTAATTGTGTGATGAACATTGTCACTTCGGCCTAGCTCCTGTACGGACATACAACACATTATTAAATAATATACAACATATTATTAAATAATAAATAAATTATTTATTTCTGTAAGTAGGTTTGTACAAACACTTTTACACGTCAATCATATTTTTTTAAGCTAGATGAGGTCGGCGTTTCCAATCTGACTACTCTGAGAAGAAAGGCCGAAACAAACTCAGAGGTCACAGTCTCTTTTAAAGTCCAGACAAAATCCTATAGACCATGCAGATTGGTGTCTGAAATGGTCTTTTGAGGAAAGAACCACACAGATTGAGCGGACCTGTCCAGTCAGTGCAAGCATTTGTCAAAAATCGTGCAGGTCAATTAACTTAAGGAGCTCAACGTTTGACGAACAATACCAAAGACAGGACATTTGGGTAGGCCGCATAAACTACTCAAACTGCCAAACCATAATTAAAACGGAAACAATGACCCACATAGTCCTCTCCTTCACAATAATTAAAATAATATAATACAGTAAATGTACATGTCATTGCTTAAGTACATAGATATTAAGAAAAATAAAGTGTAAAATAGCAAAATAAAAAAATAAACAGCATTGCTATGCATTGCATTATTGTTCTGCTACGGACTCGTACTTTAGAGTTTCATGCTTTTCATGTAGTTAACGACTCCTGTTCTGTATAATTAAGTAGTAAACATTGTACCGTTAACATATAAAAATAACCTCGTTTTCGTTAAAATGACTAAAACAAATGTTACCAGTAAGATTACATCGTAATGGCTACCGTAACTGTTCGTAGCACTGCGTAGCTCCGCGTAGCACTGCGTAGCACCGCGTAGCACACCGTAGCACTGCGTAGCTCGCATGTCTACAGCTCGTAGCACATACGTAGAACTTGGTCGGCGATAATGTTATCGTATTATTGTGGGTTGCGCGTTCACGCATGTAGCACAAGCACACTTCACAACAAGGTTCACGCAACACATTCTTCAATCTTATTTTTGTTTGAAACTTATTTAATTTCTCTGTAGCCAGCAATAATTGTCTAAAATGTCTCAAACGTTAACTTGTAACTAGCTACCATGAGTACGCGTGCGCAGTGCAGCGAGGTGATGATTACTAAAGTTGTGCTGTTCTTTCAGCAGTAGTTAACTAAATCGGTGCGGTGAGTGTACTTGTGGTTCTAAATCGTCGTTGAATGCAGCAATCGCCACAGAGTGCGGCTTAGTGCCGGCCAGTTGCGCCGGTGTCCGCCATTGTGTCGACACTCGCCACAGACACTACGCAGGCAGTCGATACACTTCCATGTGGCATGTTCTGTCCTTCACCGTTATAATGTCTATACAATTGTGGATGAGTGTCAGAAGCTGTCTGGCAGCATGCAGGCACTGACAATCTAAATCGTACTGGTTTCTCTCAGAGTATATCCATATTTTCGTCGTGACTAAGCAAAGTATTGATGGCTAACTAATAAATAAATGACGCTAATGTAATCGTACTAAACTAAGTGGTAAACAGAAAGTAAGAAGAATGTTTTGTTTTGTTTATTTGTTGTCGGGCGACGTGACGCAGCTGCTTGATGTGACACCTCACACGCGCGAGACGTACATCGTATATGTTCATAAATGTTACGGACAAGTTTTTCAAGAGTCACTAGTGTATGAATACACGAAACTTGACAAAAAATTCAGTTAAGATATCAAATAAAACCTTAATTCCTAACAATGTTATCAGGGACACGACAGCTCGTCATAAATTATCAGTTTAAACCAAAGAAGAAATTCACGCATTAAAGTACGAAAATCACTTGTCGACGGCCATCAATAAGGCTTTTGTGTGACGCGGAGTGATCGCAGGTTAGCGCGCGGCGATGAGGCGATGACGATGAGGCGATGAGCCGGTGAGGCGCCGCCGCCAGGGGGCGCTATCTCGCGCCATTTGTAACGCACCTTGGCAGTTGACTGTCAAGGTCTCCCCCCGCCCCTCCGCCTCGGCTGACACTCCCCTCAGCAAGTTTATGAGCATCGAAAGGTTGTGCAATGTATGGACTTTGACATTTTACGACGAGGTGACCTTTGCTCAGTTATTAGTATGTTAAAAATGTCTGTCATTGGGAAATACGAAATAGCTGTTCGTTAGCCAGATGTACATCGTCACTTGCTACTACCGAGTCAGTCGTACACTCATGTATGCTTATTCCAGAATGTGAAATGAAACTTATGGAGACTAGTATACAGCGTGTAAAGAGACACATCTCATAGCCGTCACCTACGCATTCTGTACTTCAGACAAAGTAACATTGCACAATAATAATTGCTGGGCGATTTTTATTTTTGGTTTGCGGTAGTGCGCAGTTTAACACACGCAAAACATTGTGCTTATGCGTACGTGGAACGGCACAGGGATCGTGGGGGTATTTAATGTTGTGTTATATCAAAAAATACTAATCGTAAAAAAACTTCAATTAAAGTTGGAATTTTGACCTTCAATATCTCCGTAACCAGAAATGGACGGTTCCCAGAAGGCCAATCCTCGTAATTTAAAACGTTCAAAATCTAGTCGCAGTCTCATTTCGGCGACAAACAAATGTCAAAAGCTTGTCAAAATGTAGGGAAATTAGAGGTATTTTTGACAGATAGAGACTGAGATCAGACTGTGGTCATTCTTAAAATTACGAGAATTGCCCCTCAGGTATGGTCCATTAAAAAAACAATATTTCAATGACGGAAGGACAGTCACGAGCAATAATATGTCAACACTTGGCAACTTTCAATTGCGATATTTTCATGAAATAACGAATGCAACGTTGAAATACGACACTTTACATAAACCTATGGGTTCGAAAATACTATGTTGGTAATAACATAAAATTTCATTCAAAAATAAAGGAGCAAATCGCCTTTGAATAAAGCCAAGTGTATACATACTTATAGACGTGACTGTACAAGTTGCTCTCGGCACCGTTACGTGTCTGTTTACACCCCTTATATTAGGTCCTTACATATGAAATTGGCGTTTTTCGTACTGGCCACTTTAATCACGAATTTCTCCTCTTTGGTAAGGAATTCCAAATTCAAATTTGTACAGCTATTTACTCATGTATTTGTGCTTCGATGACCGTCATTCATTTGTTTTTTTTCTTCTGTTTTTTCTGTTTGCGTCACTCATTTTACAAAATGGAAAATTTAAAATATCGCATTATTTACGAGTACGAGTTCCGCCGTGGCACTAGTGCTGCGGAAACGACTCGAAGGGTGAATGATGTGTATGGCGGTCATGTTGCAAAAGAAAACACAGTTCGTTTTTGGTTCCAACGTTTTCGTTCTGGAAATTTCGACCTGCAGAACAAGCCCCGTGGACGGCCTGAGACCCAAGTTGATAATGGAGAATTGAAGGCTATTGTGGAAGCGGACCCATCGCAAACCACGTCCGAGTTAGCTGCAGGCTTCGATGTTAGTGATAAAACTGTTTTAATTCACTTGAAGCAAATTGGGAAGATTAAAAAGCTCCACGCCACTGCTGCTTCACGACAACGCCAGACCACACACTGCGCAACAGACGGCTACCAAATTAGAAGAGCTTGAATTGGAATGTCTTAGACATCCTCCGTACTCCCCGGACCTTGCTCCAACAGATTACCATTTTTTTCGCAATTTGGATAACTTTTTGCAAGGGAAAAAATTCAACTCCGATGGGGCAGTCCAAATCGCCTTCAAAGATTTTATTGATTCCCGTCCGACTGGTTTTTTTAGTAAAGGGATCAATGAACTACCTATAAGATGGCAAAAGTGCATTGAAAACAATGGTTCATACTTTGATTAATTAAATATATTATATTATAAAATATTTGACTTTTTGTTCCTTCCATACAAAACGCCAATTTCATATGTAAGGACCTAATACATTCATGAATACCTACATTGTGTAACGGTCAATTTTATCAAATTATGTTTGGCTTGGAATCAATCAGCTGAACTTTTGCAGCGGCTTTAAAACCCTTTAATCTAATTACGTGGAACTGGAATGATGTTATGATTTGAGTCTACAATAAACCACCATCAAAGTAAGACTCGTCTTAGCTTTGAAATACCTTCTCAACAAGTACGTAGCGTCTCGTCGGTCGGTCTGATGTAGTGCCTCCTGTAGGCTCGAAGTATTATGAGTGTCGGCAACAGCCATGTTTATTTCATTCAACAAAGACACAGACAGCAATTGTAAGTCAGTGTTGTTCGTGTAAACACTCGGTGCGGCGCGGCGGCGGCGCGGCGGCGGCGCGGCGGCGGCGCGGCGCCGGCGCGGCACAATTTGTCTACTGAATGAAATAACAACATTGAGCTTGTTTAATGGAGCAGTAACGAAAATGACGGATATATTGTGTTACCTGTCAGTACGCTGATAAAAATAAAGACAATATATTGTGTTGATATAAAAATAAGCAGGAAGTATCGACCTAACGTCGTTTTCCTTTCCAGGAGCGCGGCTCCTGCGCGTCATGCTCCTACGCTAGGTGGATTAGACATTTTCCTTTCCTGGAGCGCGGCTCCTGCGTGTCATGCTCCTACGCTAGGTGGATTAGACATTTTCCTTACCTGGAGCGCGGCTCCTGCGCGTCATGCTCCTACGCTAGGTGGATTAGACATTTTCCTTTCCTGGAGCGCGGCTCTTGCGCGACATGCTCCTACGCTAGGTGGATTAGACATTTTCCTTTCCTGGAGCGCGGCTCCTGCGTGTCATGCTCCTACGCTAGGTGGATTAGACATTTTCCTTTCCTGGAGCGCGGCTCCTGCGCGTCATGCTCCTACGCTAGGTGGATTAGACATTTTCCTTTCCTGGAGCGCGGCTCCTGCGCGACATGCTCCTACGATAGATGGATTAGACATTTTCCTTTCCAGGAGCGCGGCTCCTGCGCGACATGCTCCTACGCTAGGTGGATTAGACATTTTCCTTTCCTGGAGCGCGGCTCCTGCGCGACATGCTCCTACGCTAGGTGGATTAGACATTTTTCTTTCCTGGAGCGCGGCTCCTGCGCGACATGCTCCTACGCTAGGTGGATTAGACATTTTCCTTTCCTGGAGCGCGGCTCCTGCGCGTCATGCTCCTACGCTAGGTGGATTAGACATTTTCCTTTCCTGGAGCGCGGCTCCTGCGCGACATGCTCCTACGCTAGATGGATTAGACATTTTCCTTTCTAGGAGCGCGGCTCCTGCGCGACATGCTCCTACGCTAGGTGGATTAGACATTTTCCTTTCCTGGAGCGCGGCTCCTGCGCGACATGCTCCTACGCTACGTGGATTAGACATTTTTCTTTCCTGGAGCGCGGCTCCTGCGCGACATGCTCCTACGCTAGGTGGATTAGACATTTTTCTGTCCTGGAGCGCGGCTCCTGCGCGACATGCTCCTACGCTAGGTGGATTAGACATTTTCCTTTCCTGGAGCGCGGCTCCTGCGCGACATGCTCCTACGCTAGGTGGATTAGACATTTTCCTTTCCTGGAGCGCGGCTCCTGCGCGACATGCTCCTACGATAGATGGATTAGACATTTTCCTTTCCAGGAGCGCGGCTCCTGCGCGACATGCTCCTACGCTAGGTGGATTAGACATTTTCCTTTCCTGGAGCGCGGCTCCTGCGCGACATGCTCCTACGCTAGGTGGATTAGACATTTTTCTTTCCTGGAGCGCGGCTCCTGCGCGACATGCTCCTACGCTAGGTGGATTAGACATTTTCCTTTCCTGGAGCGCGGCTCCTGCGCGTCATGCTCCTACGCTAGGTGGATTAGACATTTTCCTTTCCTGGAGCGCGGCTCCTGCGCGACATGCTCCTACGCTAGATGGATTAGACATTTTCCTTTCTAGGAGCGCGGCTCCTGCGCGACATGCTCCTACGCTAGGTGGATTAGACATTTTCCTTTCCTGGAGCGCGGCTCCTGCGCGACATGCTCCTACGCTACGTGGATTAGACATTTTTCTTTCCTGGAGCGCGGCTCCTGCGCGACATGCTCCTACGCTAGGTGGATTAGACATTTTTCTGTCCTGGAGCGCGGCTCCTGCGCGACATGCTCCTACGCTAGGTGGATTAGACATTTTCCTTTCCTGGAGCGCGGCTCCTGCGCGTCATGCTCCTACGCTAGGTGGATTAGACATTTTCCTTTCCTGGAGCGCGGCTCCTGCGCGACATGCTCCTACGATAGATGGATTAGACATTTTCCTTTCCAGGAGCGCGGCTCCTGCGCGACATGCTCCTACGCTAGGTGGATTAGACATTTTCCTTTCCTGGAGCGCGGCTCCTGCGCGACATGCTCCTACGCTAGGTGGATTAGACATTTTTCTTTCCTGGAGCGCGGCTCCTGCGCGACATGCTCCTACGCTAGGTGGATTAGACATTTTCCTTTCCTGGAGCGCGGCTCCTGCGCGTCATGCTCCTACGCTAGGTGGATTAGACATTTTCCTTTCCTGGAGCGCGGCTCCTGCGCGACATGCTCCTACGCTAGATGGATTAGACATTTTCCTTTCTAGGAGCGCGGCTCCTGCGCGACATGCTCCTACGCTAGGTGGATTAGACATTTTCCTTTCCTGGAGCGCGGCTCCTGCGCGACATGCTCCTACGCTACGTGGATTAGACATTTTTCTTTCCTGGAGCGCGGCTCCTGCGCGACATGCTCCTACGCTAGGTGGATTAGACATTTTTCTGTCCTGGAGCGCGGCTCCTGCGCGACATGCTCCTACGCTAGGTGGATTAGACATTTTCCTTTCCTGGAGCGCGGCTCCTGCGCGACATGCTCCTACGCTAGGTGGATTAGACATTTTCCTTTCCTGGAGCGCGCTACAGCGGTGCAGCGGTACAGCGGTGCAGCGGTGCAGCGGTGCAGCGGTACAGCGGTGCAGTGGTGCAGCGGTGCAGTGGTGCAGCGGTGCAGTGGTGCAGCGGTACAGCGGTGCAGTGGTGCAGCGGTACAGTGGTGCAGCGGTACAGCGGTACAGCGGTGCAGCGGTACAGCGGTACAGCGGTGCAGCGGTACAGCGGTGCAGCGGTGCAGCGGTGCAGCGGTGCAGCGGTACAGCAGTACAGCGGTGCAGCGGTACAGCGGTACAGCGGTGCAGCGGTACAGCGGTACAGCGGTGCAGCGGTACAGCGGTGCAGCGGTGCAGCGGTACAGCGGTGCAGCGGTGCAGCGGTGCAGCGGTACAGCGGTACAGCGGTGCAGCGGTACAGCGGTACAGCGGTGCAGCGGTACAGCGGTACAGCGGTGCAGCGGTACAGCGGTGCAGCGTTGCAGCGGTGCAGCGGTGTCATTAGTTAATACATGTCACATTACCCTTACGCGCTCGTTGCGCGGTCAATCACGATCTATTGTTATTAGCGGGCGCGGCCGGGTGGGCTCGGGAACGAGCCGGACTTGTTACGAGTGCACATTCATATGGCTTTCTTATTAGAAACGGTACTTTCAAGGTACGATAACCGCATTCTTTGAACCAAAAAGCGAGTTGCTATACAAGCACAAAACTCTCGATCCGGTGCTGCACGTGTTCACATTCATCAAATCTTGTTTACTCTGTATCAACGTCAAGTACTTGTTCAGTCACGAAGCTACTTACAGCACACTTCATTATCCTAATACATATTGTATTACAGCCGCAGCACTCGCGCCTGCTTCACTGGTCCGGCCACTTGCGCGAGCCGCTCTCCCGCGACCAGCGCAGCACTCGCGCCTGCTTCACTGGCCCGGCCACTCGCGCGAGCCGCCCTCCCGCGACCAGCGCAGCACTCGCGCCTGCTTCACTGGCCCAGCCACTCGCGCGAGCTGCCCTCCCGCGACCAGCGCAGCACTCGCGCCTGCTTCACTGGCCCGGCCACTCGCGCGAGCCGCTCTCCCGCGACCAGCGCAGCACTCGCGCCTGCTTCACTGGCCCAGCCACTCGCGCGAGCTGCCCTCCCGTGACCAGCGCAGCACTCGCGCCTGCTTCACTGGCCCGGCCACTCGCGCGAGCCGCTCTCCCGCGACCAGCGCAGCACTCGCGCCTGCTTCACTGGCCCGGCCACTCGCGCGAGCCGCTCTCCCGCGACCAGCGCGCACTCGCGCCTGCTTCACTGGCCCGGCCACTCGCGCGAGCCGCTCTCCCGCGACCAGCGCAGCACTCGCGCCTGCTTCACTGGCCCAGCCACTCGCGCGAGCTGCCCTCCCGCGACCAGCGCAGCAATCGCGCCTGCTTCACTGGCCCGGCCACTCGCGCGAGCCGCTCTCCCGCGACCAGGGCAGCACTCGCGCCTGCTTCACTGGCCCGGCCACTCGCGCAAGCCGCTCTCCCGCGACCAGCGCGCACTCGCGCCTGCTTCACTGGCCCGGCCACTCGCGCGAGCCGCTCTCCCGCGACCAGCGCAGCACTCGCGCCTGCTTCACTGGCCCGGCCACTCGTGCGAGCTGCTCTCCCGCGACCAGCGCACCGCGAGCGAACTATTTAAATGTTCCCGTATACTCGTATAGTGCTCCGCGCCACATTTTCGGCGTGGCTCGCTAATCGCCCTGACTAGCTGCGGTTTTTCCATCGCACTGAATTGTTGATCTAAACACTGGTTATTTTGAATATTTATCGGTTCATCCGTTATGTGGCATAATGTTTAATTGTTTATCGTATCGATCGTGAGGTTTGTGTAAACGCGTTTGCTTCTGAAATGATCCCCCGCCGTGTTCGTCTTTAACTACATGTCAGTTACACGAAGTTACTCGTATGTCATGTACCTCTCAAGAAGTTGAAAAGCCACTATACCTACAGTCTACGAACTCGACTCCTTGCGCTGCCTTTCTATTTGTTATGATGCACTTCTATTAAACAAGAGTAACGCCGAGCCGTGTGTCCCGGACGCGCGTTTAATTTACTTCCATCTCAGCGGATAGCTCGGGGCCGCGGGAAGCGGGACCGGTTGGGACCCGCGGGACGGAGCGGGGCGATACATCTCCCATTGTTGCTCAGTCACGACGCGGAGCAGTGATATAGGTTCAATGTTCAATCTTATTCGCGTAAAGGATTAGTGCGAATCTGAGGATGAAGTGAATGTACTTCTTTACTCAGTTCACTTTGTGTTTTGGCGGACACTAAGTGCAGCCACACGCGATAGTTGCGCTGTTGCGCTACCCGCACCGCGGCACCGGGGCGAGTGTCCTGCAACAGTGGGTAGTTGACAGCGTCGCAGGTCGCCGCTCAAGTATACCCGTGACAGTCATGTTCCCGAGTGAAGTTGATATATAATATCGTTTCAAGAATTCAAAATGTTTGTCATCAGAGATAGTATGTATAATTATTGAACCGCTTGTGTCTACAAGCCATATTCGCGGCAACACCTACCTACTGCGAGACTGTGATACGTGTCCAGTGCAAACATATTGCGGCCACTAAACCAGAAGGTGTGTCCATTTCATAAGCATACACTTTTGAAGATGAGCTTTAATACTACAAGACATAAATTAAGTATTTGTGCAAGTTATTGTACATATTTTTATAGGTAATCAAATGATGTCAATAGTGACGGACAAGTTTAGAATAATCGTTGTTAGACGTGAAAGAATGTGACAAGGTGCGTCAATACGTGTGAAGTACATACAGCGGTGCTGCGTCTTTACATACGGTGCCCGGCATAGAGTGCCCCGTTACAAATGTGCCCCGTTACATATGTGCCCCGTTACACGTGCGCCGATTAACAGTTACTGATTTTGTTATGAGCAGCCAGCACGCGCCGCGTGCCGCGCGCCGCGCGCCGGGCTGCGGTGTCAACACTGCTTACGATTATGTCATGAATACTTACTGTTGTAATCTTGGCAATACTTTAATAAGCGTTATTATAAACTTATTGAACAAAGTACCTTGGGAGCTGATTATGACGTCTTCTTCAATGGAGCTACATTATAAGTTGTAACGTCTTCTTCAATGGGGCTACATTATAACGTCGTCTTCAGTGGGGCTACATTATAACGTCGTCTTCAGTGGGGCTACATTAGTTCTGGCTGCGGAGTGCATGTGTCTCCCTGTCGTTGTCGTCACAGCCAGTCTTTGCTTTGATGCGCTTTACTTGACAATTGTAGAGTTCGGGAATTTCCTGGAAATCATAGTGATATATGTAGCGAGCTGCATTCGTATGAGTGGAGCAGGGACACAGGCCGCGTGAGACCGCATCCCGGGCGCGGTACAGTCACGTCTAAAAGTATGTATACACTTGGAAATTTTCAATTGCGATTTTTTCGTGAAATAACGAATGCAACGTTGAAATACGACACTTCACATAAACCTATGGGTTCGAAAATACTATTTTCGTAATAACATAATATTTCATTAAAAAATAAAGGAGAAAATCGCCTTTGAATAAAGCCAAGTGTATACATACTTATAGACGTGACTGTACGTACTGTGCGCAGTGTACAGTATTAAGTTTGTTCGGACAGGTTTACAAGAAAACTAGTTTGTTCCATGTGTACACAGTGTGTAGACTGAGCGCGCTTGTTCTCAGCTCCTGTGTTATCAGAGATCACATTAGAACCTCTGCAGACATATTGTGGCGGTGTGCGCATTCGAGACTGTTGTTAGAAGCGCACGACGAGGTTGTCAATCGATGACAGATGACGTCAGCTCGTTAGCTGGCACATTGTAGTGTGTCAAGACATGTCCGGCCGAATACTGCACGCGGTCACTGCACGCCGGACATATGATAACAACTGTCAGACGGCGCCGGCGGCCGGCCGCCCCGCTGCAGGTGTGTAGCTACAGGTATGTACGTTTCACTCGGGTTTACGATTTAACAAAACGTGCCACTACAGCACCGAGGCACCGCGGACCTTCAGGGCAGGCCGGTTGTTTGGAATTATTCAAAACACGAGGAAAGGATGAAAGTAAGCGGTGGTCGACTAACAAAATCACACAATGTCACACCAAGCGGATTCCTGGCCGCCGCACGGTCGTCCCGGTCGCCCCGGTCGCCCCGGTCGCCCCGGCCGGGCACGCCAACTGCTCCCGAACAAGTTGGAATATCTTGTGTGTCAAGAACTTCGCTGGCATCTATACAGGATGTTACAGAAAGGGTATATCAATACAAACGGGTTGAAGAGTGTATCTGGTATAGAATCTCTGTACAAAATTTCGGCTCAAAAGCAGTAACTTAGAAAATGCTTAATATTTTTTTATTTCGATAGTTTATTAAATTGAAATCATAACAAACGTGTCAGTGTCACCGCACTACGAGGGTCATTATCCATTATCTGTAGTGTGTCTGTGCGCCTAGTACACGCACATCACGCCGCCACGCGCCAGTGCAGCGCCGTGATGTCGAAATAAAAAAATATTAAGCATTTTCAAAGTTAATGCTTTTGAGCTGAAATTTTGTACATAGATTCTAGACCAGATACACTCTTCAACCCGTTTGTATTGATATACCCTTTCCGTAACACCCTGTATACAGACTACTGAAGCCGAAGTATAGTGGTAACGGGACGTACTGCGGCTGTCTAGTAGGCGCTAGGTGAGTACTACTGCAGTCTGTCCTGATTACATTTATACAATAACACATGCCGGCTGACAGCGCGAGTAACACAAAGATAAACAGGTGTATACAAGATAGGAAGGAAGCAGAAACGTTTGCGTACAGTCGCACCGGAAGCGCACGTGGCACGCGTGGTGCCGAGCGCGCCGCGCGTGCGCACTGTGGGGAGCCTTCACTCGTTACGTCGCCGCGTCGGGGAGCACGTACGTTTTGTATGCATTATTTAAAGTAACTTTCAAGAAAATGTAGCTGCGTCAGACTAGCCGTCGCGTCGCTCACGGCGAGCAAGAGTATATGGAAGTAATTGTCCACGTCGCACCACGGCATCGATAGCCGCCATGTAAGATTGATAGTGTAAGAAGGTATATATGTACCGTACATTCGGTACATTCTGTCAAAGTTGGTGGAAGTGCAGTCCCTGTCAGCAGTGCGGTGTGGATCTGTTAGCGGCGGGAAGGGAAGGCCCGCAGGCCGCAGCGCCAACAAATCTTGTCCCGGAAGTAACGCGGGCGCCATCTCGCGACGACGCGGGCGCCGGAAGCGTGCGTATTACCGGCCGGAAGTGGCCTGACGCCTCAATATCCGGCGAGCTGTTAATTCCCGCGCCGCTCACGATTCCACTCGAACACATTTTTATTTGACGTAATTTGTATGAAGTGGAACTCAACTGACGCGAACGGCGGCGCGGCGCGGCGCGGCGCGTCCGCTTGCAAATGACAAAGTAATAAGGAAAGATAAAAGCCGTGCGCGAGATGAAGGGCGTCCGCCGCCGCGCCGTCCGGAGCTAGTGAGATGCTGCTTATCGTTAGTAATGAACATTGCACCGAGTACATTGTTTTTGTTCATTCTGGCCTTTGTCAAACCTACATTGTTCATTCGTCTCAGTTTTTATACTTTCCCTAAAGTCGACCAAAAGTAACTACTTGACTGACTGACAGCTCACCCTGATTGCAAATTGCCCTGTTATGTTGAAATAGGTAGCAATTACATGCAAATTACATTTATAAAGTGTACCTAAAATGATATTCTAAATGTATTAGGGCCAAACATTCTGTGCTATTGTTTGAACCTCCTCCCACGCGAGCACGCGAGCAGCGCGTCGTGCGCGGCGGGCCCAACGCGCTCGCGTGCGTGCCGCGCGCCCATTAGCCACTCGCGACTATCCGAATGAACCTAATAGCTTACAGCCAGTTACAATATACTAAACTGACGGACTACCCTCAATGATTAGCTTATTCGTTTTGTTCGCGGCGCGCTAAGACTGGATGTGACAAGGTGACGTACGGAGTTTAACTAAAGTTAGTAACATTTTACGGTTTCCTTCCTCGGCTTATAATTTTATTGTAAGTTAAGACATGGTCACATGTCAATAAAACGTCTCAACAGTTAGAATATTTTGTTCCCTGGTGTTATTAAATACGGCAGTTGTTCCTATAATTATTTGACAACCAATTACCGTAGCTAAACCGGTTTATCTACAGTAATTGCTTGTCACATTAATTGTTCACATTTCGCATTATAAATGAACACAAAATGATCGTTTAAATAACTTTATTTGGCACATTTTTTTATTATATAGAATCAAAAGTTTTTTTTAAATCAAGCGTTCACATGGGAAAAGCTTAATTTATATTTAAATTCTGAATACGGAGGAGAATTTTATTTTTTAGTAAAAAGCTACGGATTAGTTGGATACAGCTTAATGTAAATAATACATACTTATATGAAGCGAGTGTCGAGCGCCGCTCGCCCGCGCCGCCGCGCCGCCGCGCCGCGCGCCGCAGGGGAGCGATGTGCAGAAGTACCGCGAGAACAACGAGCACTTCTTGAATCACGATAACTGGCAGTCGGCATGTTCTGCGCGACTGCAGCAGCTCCACGGCGTTCTACTTCGCTTGTTACTTCATTTTTGTTTTATCAGCTGTTCACGCCCACTGCTAAACATGATAGTTTTCAGAGAAGTGTACGATGAAAATGTATTTAGTTAGATATCGTTTTTTTTATTGTTTTTAAAACTGGTTCCTCTCTGCATGTATTTGTTTTGGTTTAAAAGCGTAAGACCTGAGCGAGCGAGGATTAATCAGACGCCGTCCGCTGGCGCCGGCCCAACACCCCCGACACACCCGCCGCGCTTACCTATGTTACTGCAGGTATACACATTACACCCATACACGCGCCATACATACGGTCATACACGTGCCATACATGCGGTCGTACACACGCTCATTATAAAGGCGTGTCAGGTGCATTTCCGTCATCACTTCGACATTTACGAGCGTCATAAAAATACGAGGAATAAATTATTACACTCGTTTTATAATCGAAATACATGTGTTCTACTTGTGCGCCATTCCTCGTTCCAAGTAAAGATTAATATAGTGTGTGATTATCGTCCTACACAAATAACTGGCACGTTTCAATCAAGTGCCGAGCAATTGGACGCAATAGCGGCAGTAGTTCACGACACCGCACGCGACGCTGGACGCGATTGTTATTACGACTGTATGCTAATCACACGTCCATACGACGTCCCCGCGACCCCGGCGACCACTAACTGCACTAATAGTAGACGCACAATATAAACTGGTCCGCCACTGAGTCGGTGCAAGTGACAGCCAATCATACAGAGGATCGCGCAGACGATCGACATTTTGTCAACGTTCAGCCATCATCTGAAATGCACTATTAGAATTGGAAGATATTAATGGACTAGAACGGTTCCTTAACTAAGTTCTAAATACATAGGTATTAGTTGGCGAGCGGTACATGTTCAATATAGCCTGCGTAGTGTACACATTACCGTTACTGCACGTACCGGCGAGTGTCGGCTAATGCCGCGTATCGGCGATCAGCTAAAAGCGGCGGAAACGATCTGCGCGCACGTTACCCAGCACAAGCGCACTCACCTGCTATGTATTGTAATTACAGCACAATCACCTACTTACCTCGCGACACATTATAATAGCACAAGCCCGCTACAATGGTCTAAGTGAATAAAAATATAAGTTAAAGTGACGTACGCCGGTACACGGCGACGACATGATTTGTAAGCGCCGCCACTGATTTATGTAACTTGTAAGTTTGGCCTCGCATGCAACTGTTACCGACTTATTATTGTTTGCTCAAGTTTTTAATTAAAATTGTGCCTTGCAGACTTGTGCCTTGCAGACTGTGTGCTATTGTGTTTGTTATAGGTACTACACATTCATACACACACATGAACTCACGCCTTCTCGTGGGGGTAGGCAGAAGCTGTGGCGCGCCACCTGCTGCTGTAGGTACTCACATACTGCTTATATACTTTGGTCACACTCGCGTTGGATGCGAGTAGAACCTACGCACCTGCCCTTTCTGAAGAACGTCACCAGTAAGGTCCTTCTAGGGCGCACCCTCCCGGCGCGCGGCGTCTCCGCTTTACGTAGTCGCCTTTCACACATCCTCTCAACGTGATCATGTTAAGTGGACGAGTGATGCAGTGACAAACATTTTAAAGAGTCTAAAGACACACACAGTTCTAAAGACTCTTTTTTTACGTCCTTTTAAACCGCAGCGTTGCCTGATTATATAACTGCCAGCCTGTCACTCATAGTGTCACCACGCATGCGCTGCAAGAAACGCATGGCCACAGCATTTGTTCTTGTTTCATGCCTCTTTATTATAGTAAGTACTTATTAAGGAACACGCATACAATCACGATCAGAGGCCTCTGAAATCAATTCCAAACCATCCATCCGTTCCATTTTTTTAAATTAATTAATAGCCTGATTGAAATCAACAAAAATATTTGGCAAAAATATAACTTCCGAAGCTTTAAAAAAAAATATATAAAATAAATTAAATAAAAGGCTTATAAATTACTTGAATAAATATAACCTTCTTTCCGACTCACAATAGGGGCCAGTACTCTGTGACAGGGGCGGTCAACTCAGGACGCGGTCATAGCTTTAACGTCTGAAATCACAGATAAGGTAGACGAGGGATATAAGTGTGTTATGGTGTTTCTAGATCTGAAAAAGCTTTTGACACCGTATCTATTCCCATCCTTATGCAGAGACTTGAGGCTATAGAAATTAGAGGCAAAGATCTTTCTCTTTTTGACAGTTATCTCCGGGGTAGGAAACAGCAGGTTACGGTGGGTAAATCGTATAGCAATGAAGAGAATGTTGTTTTCGGTGTTTCACCGGGCTCCGTGCTCGGCCCGCCACTGTTTCTAGTGTATATTAACCTTTTGAACGCCAGAGTATAAACGCATCGCCGTACCCGTGACGCCAGGCCACTTTAACAAAACAACGCACACACTTAAAACAACAAATTTCTCGATATTGGTGGTTTATTTATATTAGTTTCATGCAATACAATATAGACGGGAGCTTAAACTTTGAAATTATAAAAACAACCGACTTCAAAAAAAAAACACTACAAAGTGAAAAATAACTTTAATTTCGGAAGTCGGTGTCGTTGGTTCAGCATTTTCGTTTTTTGACACCGACTTCCGAAATTAAAGTTATTTTTCACTTTGTAGTGTTTTTTTTTTTGAAGTCGGTTGTTTTTTTTTTGTAAAAAAGTTTTTATTTTTCACTTTTTAGTTGTACCTACCCCACACAAATTCAATGAATACTAGTGCATTGAAGAATTGAAGACACAACTCGAAGAATCATCAAAATTCACATAGAAATGCCGGAGATGCAGTACATTTATGCGTATAACTTCGTACATAAGAATAATTACCTAATGTATTATATACTAAAACCTTCCTGAAAGTATGCAAATTACACTAATGAAAGAATTATCAAAATCGGTTCAGTAGTTTTTGAGATAATCGCGGACATACAAACATACATACATACATACGGGTCGAATACAGAACCTCCTTTTTTAAAGTCGGTTAATAAATAAAACACACAAAAGTAATGATTACCCTTAGACCCTAATGTACTAGCTAGAAGAAGGAAGCACAATATTGCTTCCACCTCTTTTGTAAAAACAGAATTTGCAAATACTCAATACGATCAACGTTCGTCCTTCTTATATAATAAAATAAATAGACAAATAGATATACACACTAAACCGTTTCAAGAATGCAAATCATTGCTGATTAAGTGGATAAACAAGTTAAGCTATGATGAAGTAGAGAATCTTCTCCTAAATACAAGGTAAAACCGATTCCGTATAAAATAACCACACACACACATACACACCCATATCTCAACACACACACACACACAAACACGCACACACTCACACACCCCCACACTCACATACATACACAAACACACATACGCACGCAAGCACACTTAAGCATACACACACTCATATACCAACAGGCTAATAAATAAGTATAATTAATTTTTTGTTACCTTTGTTTCGTTTACATGTTACACTAATTACATGACATAATGAAAGAGCGGCGCCTCCTGGCACAGGCATTTATATGCTTAAAAGTGGACGCCACCAACTGTATGATGTAAAACGTGTAATAATGAAATAAAACATTTTTGATTTTGATTTTTTTTTTGATGATTAAATTGTTTATTTCATAATATGGTGCGACCCGTGCGACGTGTAGTTTGACATATATTTGTGACGTTGACGTTCAGGGTAAGATTTCGTTTGTCACATATATGTGACAATGGCGTTCAAAAGGTTAACGAGCTCTGTAAACTACGTAACAGTGGCAGGAAAATCTTCTCATAATTATGCGGACGATGCGGCTATTGTTTACTTTGGCGACACTTGGGAAGAGGTACGTGATAGAGCTGAACAAGCGTTAGTTGTCATAGATAGGTGGCTTAAAGCAAACTTGTTAACGCTTAACATTGCTAAAACAAATTACATTCATTTCTCTCCAAGTGCAAGGTCTAAAGCATGTACTAATTTCAATATCGTGTCCATATGTGTGCACACAGCTTGGGACAGAATTGTGACTGTACTGTAAACCCATCAGACAATTATCGTCTGCAAGTTACTGGGAGTTGGGAGTTATATATAGTCGACGAGCGTCTAGCGCGGCACTCGCATGTCGGTTATTATGTCGCGTGTTCGAAAATGATATGGAGTTTTATAAATCTACCACATGTGATGCCTCCAAAGACACTCAAAAACATTTACATACACAGCACTCGCACAGTCAGTAATCACATACTGCTTACCTGTTTGGGGAGCGGCCACTAAAACTAAATTTCAAGAGTTAGAAAGAGCCCAAAGGTCACTTTTAAAAGTAATCCATTTTAAGCCATATGGATATCCCACAGTCGAACTATATGGAATTAGTGGCCTAGTATCAGTCAGGAAACTAAGCTTTTTAAACATCACTCTATTATTTACACAAACACCTTCCAGTTAACTCAGACAAACAGGCTAGGGAACGAAAAGATATTGTGGCTTACTCTCCGCGGGTACGTACGGTTTTTGCAAGGCGTCAGTATGCATGCCAATGGGCCTTCATAATAATAAGATTAACGCAAAACTAAACTTCCACCATGAGGCCTCGCATCAATGCAAAAAATGAAAACCGGCCAAGTGCGAGTCGGACTCGCACGCGAAGGATTCCGTACCACCGTACAATATGTAACAATACATAATTACATATATAAAAAAATCACGTTTGTTGTATGGGAGCCCCCTTAATTTATTTTATATTATTTAAATTAATTATTTTTATACCTATTCTGTAATATTTCAAGCGTCTACCTGTTGCCGTTATTAATATCGAGCAAATAACGGCAAAAAAATCACGTTTGTCGTATGGGAGCCCCCCTTAAATATTTATTTTATTATATTTTATTATTTGTATTTGTTGTTTTAGCGGCAACTGAAATCATCATCTGTGAAAATTTCAACTGTCTAGCTATCACGGTTCATTAAATACAGCCTGGTGACAGACAGACAAACAGTGGAGTCTTAGTAATAGGGTCCCGTTTTTACTCTTTGGGTACGGAACTATAAAAAGATATAACCGAATGGTTAAAAACTCTAACATATGTATGAAGAAACAGAGCATATTCTAGTCAGACTTACATGAATACTTATCATCTATATCGTAATGGTATGCTTTGTGCTGATTACATAGTGGTATTTTTAACTTTGATTATAATGGCACTATCAGCAAACACGTAAACACACACTAACACAAACGCGATCACACAAAACATACACACACCCACACACCCCGACAAACCCACCCCCACACACTACTGTTGTCACACATACCTACATATACCAAAATTACACACTACACAGAGCTGCTAATTACTTTGTAGGTCATTGTTTTCTCCTTGTTTTTAAAAAAAATTGTTCTAAATTTTAATTTGTATAAAGTCTCAATATGGTTAACAATCAATTAAGGGAAGAAGCGAAACAACCCCAACACAAGTATTATTAATTACTTACTGGGGCTGTTTCATTCACATTTGTAAATGTAACCGTTTCAGACACAATAAACAATTTTATGTTTTTTTATTTATTCATTTCTTAAATACCGACGTTTAGAATGTCTCTTCATGCGACTTTGTCGACAGCAAGCTGTTACCCCGAGTGCTAAACAAACAAATCCCAGATGAAAGGTATCTCTCAATCCTATTGCTAACCCAGTGAGTACTCACTCACACTCTGCTATCTTGAACCTGCCCGTCCGGGTCCAGTTCGGCTCACCCACATCAGTATAAGATCGTATGTAGTGACGTCACTGACTTATCTCAAAGCCAATCTCCGGCGTGTGCGATACATTGTCAGTATAGTCTCGGCGGGCGACGTGTCTGGCGTGGTGCGCGGTGCGCCTGCCCGCGAGCAGCGGCCAGCAGTGCGTGCCACTGCCACATGCTCGGGCTGCGACTCCCTCGTACAGTGCATACTGCAGTCCGCGGACGCATAGCTCGGCGATATACAGGGTGTTACGGAAAGGGTATATCAATACAAACGGGTTGAAGAGTGTATCTGGTCTAGAATCTCTGTACAAATTTTCAGCTCAAAAGCATTAACTTTGAAAATGCTTAATATTTTTTTATTTCGACATCACGGCGCTGCACTGGCGCGCGGCGCACAGTGGGCTGAAATTCGCGTTTCATAGACATTCAACATTTTTTTTTTAAGTATTGCTTTTTTTGGTTGGTAACGATTGGGAATACCTACTACATGCCTTATAAAATAAACTTTTAGGTTTATAATCGGAAACAGCGCACTCAGATTTTTTTTCGAAAAAATTTGTATGGAGTCGGCATATCTCCATTATCGCACAATTGCGCCTAATATCCTCTTAGGTTAATAATATATGAATTATTTTGGATTTTTTGACATACTCCATGCCAAGGTCAAACGTGCGCTTTTTTTTTTAAAATCGTTAAAACAAAAAACTTTTTTTCGTTTTTTACTAATAATAAGCTTAACACGGATGTGGCAATATATAACTCTGCGAGAATCAGCAATTCGAAAAGCCCTTAAGCACTTGTACCCTTCGTATTACTGCGTACAAAAAGAGAAAAATGTCTGCTTTCCACCTGAACCGAAAAATTCAATTACGGTGACAGATTCCTCAGCAAAAATTTCACTGCAAGCTTTGCTAGATCTGACAGCAAAAAGAATAATTAAATCTTTGCCAGAAAGTATACAACATAAAGAACTCATTTTAATATTAAAATACGGTTTCGACGGAGCATCCAGCAAAAGCAGATACAAACAGAAAATGGATTCTACACAAGATGACTCTAGTATCTTCATGACTTCGTTATCACCACTGAAAATGACATGTGAAGACATCACAGTTTGGGAGAACCCGAAACCTTGCTCAGCAGCGTATTGTCGCCCAGTATAGTTCACCTTTGTTAAAGAAAGTGAAACAGTGGTGAAGGGAGAAAATGAAAGAGTCAAAGCTGAGACATCGGCTCTCCAACCATCTGATTGCGATAGCAATATGGTGAGTCATAAGCTAATGCCCACCATGGTAGATGCTAAAATAAAAACATACCTTTCTCCTAACGTAAGATCGAATGCAGCATGCTACATTTGTTTGGCGAAACCTTCGGAGATGAACAACTTGGAAGAAGTTAAAAAGAAATCAACAGAAGATGACTTGATGAAGCTCTTGAAGCTTTTGAATGTCTTTTGCATATCGGGGATAGTGAGAAAGCTGCAGTGGATGCAAGATAGAAAACTATCCAAGCCAGGTTCAAAACGGAGCTCAACCTATTAATCGATGTCGTAAAACAAGGTTATGGCACAAATAACGCCGGCAACTCTACACGACGATCCTTTAAATTTCCTGAAAAGACTGCCGCTTTCACAGGACTAGATAAAGATCTGATCCGAAGATTTGCTGTAATTTTGCAAGCCATAACTTCAGGAGAACCCATCAATATTTCGAAATTTAAATAATATGCGTACATAACTGCTGAGAAATATGTTGAATTGTACAACTGGTACTACATGTCATCAACAGTGCACACGATACTGCTTCATGGAGCCGAAATTATTGCTTATAACGCAATAGTACCAATTGGAAGTTCATCTGAAGAAGCTTCAGAAGCAAGGAACAAGGACTTCAGAAGATTCAGAGAACATCACTCACGTAAGAAGAGCAGAGTGAGTTCCAATGGAGATATTTTTAATTTCCTTCTTCTTTCGTCCGATCCGCTTATTTCAGCAGTACGACAAAAGATGGATGCAAAAAAAAAGAAACCTTTGTTTGATGAAACATTGGATCTGCTGAATCTTCAAACACCTGAATTCGAGATTAGGGATATTGCTCAAATAAATTCTGACTCTGAGTTCGACTCTGAAGATAGTGATTCAGAATAGGCAATATCTTTAAATAATATATTCATTGTTTTATTAATTTTATCATATATTTTTATTGTAATCGTTTTAATATTACATGTTTTCATCATATTTTTGGTTTTAATGAGATGTCATTAATTTTTATAATTATTTGTATTGCACAACTACTAAAATTTAGTTTTTAGGGTATTTCTAGTACCACAAAAGAATCACAAAATGTGTCTTATGATGTTTAAAATGTATATATTTGACAATTACCAATTACGTGTAATTTTAAGCCTAATTATCCAACAGATATTCAAAAAGACAGTAGATAGTTAAAGTATTGTTAAATAATAATATTTTACTTAATTGGGGATTTTGAGAGTCGTTAGATAATTACTTTATCAGCTCACCATTTGTACTACTTTGTTGTTCATCAAATTTAAGTCGTTATGTGTAAAGGTTTCTATGATATAAATATTATCAGAAGGTATTGTATAGAATACCTAGGCAAAGTATAAAATAAATAATATTTCATACATTACCTACACGTTTTAGGTATTCTATACATTGCCTAGGTATTGTATAGAATACCGGATTATACAGATTGCCGGTAACAAATAAAGGATACAAGTATTAAGCCAATTTTTTATGGTTTTTAATGAATTTCAATTTCTAATATTGCACAAAATTAATTTGCGTAAATGTCTAGTCTATATACATACATGTTAAGCTTGATACTAGTTAAAACAAAACAATAAACAAAAAAAATAATGTTTGTTTTTTAATTTTTTTTTTTTTAAAAAAAGCGCACGTTTGACCTTGGCATGGAGTATGTCAAAAAATCCAAAATAATTCATATATTAATAACCTAAGAGGATATTAGGCGCAATTGTGCGATAATGGAGATATCATCATTTATTATGCCGACTCCATACAAATTTTTTCGAAAAAAAATCTGAGTGCGCTGTTTCGGATTATCAACCTAAAAGTTCATTTTATAAGGCATGTAGTAGGTATTCCCAATCGTTACCAAGCAAAAAAAGCAATACTTAAAAAAAAAATGTTGAATGTCTATGAAACGCGAATTTCAGCCCACTGTGCGGCGGCGTGATATGCGTGTACTAGGCGCACAGACACACTACAGATAATGGATAATGACCCTCGTAGTGCAGTGACACGTTTGTTATGATTTCATTTTAATAAGCTATCGAAATAAAAAAAATATTAAGCATTTTCAAAGTTACTGCTTTTGAGCTGAAATTTTGTACAGAGATTCTAGACCAGATATACTCTTCTACCCGTTTGTATTAATATACCCTTTCCGTAACACCCTGTATATTATTATGTTTTCACATTTCAATTGTTTCTGTTGTACTGCCCGCTTGCGTGACTTGCATTAGCGGTTCACAAATAAAATAAATACAGCAAATTAGTATCGTTGTTTTAACAAATTTCCTTCATCCTTGTACATGTACAGACTATCCAAAACACATACATATAGGTGCACGTTGAAGTTTCAATCAAGCGCCTCTCAAGTTCGTTGAACGTTCCAACGGGCACCGGTATTTGAAAATTGCCTAGTCGTCGTACAATGGACCCGCGCTCAATGGATAGTGCACGCGACTAGGGCATGCAAAACCGGTTTTCCGGTTTTGCGCAAAACCGGAAATCGGACAAAATTTAACGATTTTTGAAAACCGGTTTTGAGAGCCAAAACCGGAGCTAAGCTCCGGTTTTGTCAACATTTTTTTCGAAGTAATGTTATTTTGTAGTTCGTCTTCAAAGTAACAAAAATGTTGATTTTTTTGGTTATTGTGGGTGGCTGTGTTTAATATTTGAAGATGCTGATTGTGTTTTCTATGTTTAAAATATATTATTTTTGATAGCAGACTTAAAAGGTAAAAAGATACCAAAAACTTACTTGTTGTTGATTTGATCTCAGTTAACTAATCTTTATACTATTATAAGTTCATTGTTATCTGTACAATTATTATGGTTTGGATTTAAAAAAAAAGTAAAAAAACTAAAACCCGACTACGACAAAAAAAAACGACGCTGAAAAAGTATGAAACAAGATTTTCATACTTCGAACAGAACAAAAAGAAAAACCGTAGTCACACGTTATTAAAGTGTTTCGGTTGGTACCTATAACGTGTGGTGTGACTACGGTTTTTCTTTTTGTTCTGTTCGAAGTATGAAAATCTTGTTTCATACTTTTTCAGCGTCGTTTTTTTTTTGTCGTAGTCGGGTTTATGTTTTTAATATTTTTTATTTAAACAATTTTGGTGTTAAATTTAACACATGACTTTTGTCCGCTAGAGGGCGTCGCTTTAAATTTGAGCAATATTTTGGAAATGTACAAGTGAAGCCCTTTCAAATGATACCAAACATGGCGTATTTATCTCAATTTTTATTTTTAACAAATTACTTTTTGTCCACTAGAGGGCGCCGTATCGAGTTTTGTGCAACGTCACGTGCAGCCTATGTTCAGCGGACAATTAAGACGGTTCTAACGATACCTCATATGTCGAGTTCCGATAAGTAGATTAGGAGCTATGAGGGAACAGATGAACATACTCACATACATACATAGCCTGTTAAAATCATAACCCTCCTTTGGCTTTGCCGTAGTCGGGTAAAAAGAAATGTATCATACAATTTGTTTTATTTGTAGACTTAGTGGGTATTTAAAAAAAATGGTGTTTCTTTTTAAATTATACTACATTCGATTTTTTTTGCTAAAACCGGACCTAGCTCCGGTTTTCGGTTTTGGTCCCAAAAAAACGATGTTCAAAACCGGTTTTGATGACTTTCCGGTTTTGCATGCCCTACACGCGACGCGGGCCATTCGTCAAGCAGCAGGCGTGAGTGGGGGCGGGGGCGACCGGGGGGCGGGGGGCGGGGGGGGGGGGGGGGGGGGGGACGAGCACTGCTGCGATACTAAATGCAGTTTTTGCGGCGCGCTGCGATTGATTCACACACGTCGCGTCGTTAGCCGCCGGTCAGCAGCGCTGCCGGTGCCGCCGACCGCCCGACCCCACCGGTCTCCACCGGGCACCGGCACCCCTCAACCGGCACTCATTCACAAAATCCTCCTCGTTTCAAATCCCTCGTGCGGCCTATTTCCCCTCCAATAAATGACATTCTGCATCGCAGAGCCTACAATGGACGCCTGCTACAGGCCGGTGCCCGCGCACGTGATCGTGGCACTAGTCACACAAACTAAGTGAAACCAACACCGATACAGGAGCTTAGGTCGCCTGACCCACGACTGATATCACATGTATTTAATATGTGTTTGCGGGATACAACGTACTCGTAACAGTCATGTGCCGTTGGGCGCGACGCTCGGTCAAATAACTTGGTTCGGTCAAATAATATTCATATTGTATGACTTTGGAAACGTAAGTTGTTGTTGTATGCTACGGCAATGAGCACAGGACGGTGTGGCGCAACATTCTTCCAAATACTCGACGTGTTAATGATACAGTGCACTGGTACATTCGCGTCACGCGTGTTGCGAGAGGAGCCGCGCGTGGCTCCGGCGTTCGTTTGTCCTTCTGAAAAGAAAGCATCTCATTGTTCATTGAACGCGTACCGACTTCAGCGGAGTCTGATTACCTGACACTGACGCTACATACAGTTGAATAACAATGTTAGCTTTAATTTTTCGAATAGTAGAAATAGGTCATTTAATTTTAGAGCAACATAATCTATTTCACGCTATTTAAAGATTTATCAATAACTAGCTGCGCCCCGCGGTTTCACCCGCATAAGTGTCGATCCCGTGGGAATATCGGGATGAAAAGTTGCCTATATGTTAATCCAGGGTGTCAGCTACCTTCATACAAAATTTTATCAAAATTGGTCCAGTCGTTTGAGCGTGAAGAAGTAACAAACATATAAACACACACACACACTCACAAACTTTCGCCTTTATAATATTAGCGTGATTCGTCACACGAGACGGCTTAACTACTTGGAAACGTTCTTCATCCACAATATCTTTGAGTTCTTCACCTACAATATCTTTGAGTTCTACACCCACAATATCTTTGAATTCTTCACCCACAAGATCTTTGAGGGGATGTGACAGTATACATAAAAACCGGCTAAGTGCGTGTCGGACCACGCACAATGAAGGGTTGCGTAGTTGGAATGAATTTATCCCAAGAACAAACTTAATATTGTAGTTGAAAATCATGTTCTCACATACATTGCAACTGCAAATTTAAGTTGGTCGACTATTACTCGTAAACTTGTAAAGCACACTTAAGTGTGACAGTCTTCATTTAAATTTTGTTATATATAGGTACTACTGCCGTGACATTTGAATTTCTAACTACAACCGTTTAGTTGGTAGAGGGGGGGGACACTACTCTAACGAAAATTGGTACTTTAAAGCTTGATAAGTCACGAACGGTTTACTTAATCAAAAACGGTCTTCCCAAACCCCTAATATTTTTAAAAGACCTATCCATCGATATCCCACACTATGCGAAGGACGAAAAAAAAAATTATCATCCCTACTTTACATGTAGGGGAGGTACCCTAAATAAATGTTTATTTCGAATTTTATGTTACCACTTTTTTGGTGTCATTAACGTGTATACTCATGCCAAATTACAACTTTCTAGTACCAATAGTTTTTGAGCTAAACCGCGGACAGACAGACAGATGGACATGGCGAAACTATATGGGTTCCTTAAATTGTTGACTACGGAACCCTAAAAATCGATTATTAATCGATTTTTTTAATAAAAATAATCGATTATATTAAAATAATCGATATTTCCTTATTTTTAACCCCCGACGCAAAAACGACGGGGTGTTATAAGTTTGACGTGTCTGTGTGTGTGTGTGTGTGTGTGTGTGTGTGTGTGTGTGTGTGTGTCTGTCTGTGGCATCGTAGCTCCCGAACGGATGAACCGATTTTGATTTTGTTTTTTTTGTTTGAAAGGTGAATTAGTCGCGAGTGTTCTTAGCTATGTTTGAAGAAAATCGGTCCAAGATGGCCGCCGCCACAAAATGGCGGATTACATATTTTTTCACAACTCCCTCAATATGGGTATCAAATGAAAGGGCTTGATTAGTAGAATACTACACACTATTACAAATTTCAAATCTAAGATGGCCGCCACCAGAAATGGCGAATTCACAGAGGAATACGTTAGTATGGAATGAACGCCAACGACCACGAGTACCTAACTAGCTTCGCTTCACTGTGGTAAAAAAATACGTACAGCTGCGCAGATTTCGGCTAATCACATGTGGATCGTATAGTATGTTTACTAGTAATATAATATTATAAAGTTTAAAAAGCAAGAAATAAAAATTAAATTAAAAATTTAAAAAACCCCCGACTGAAACAAAAACCTCTAAAAAGTAAAATAATAATATATATTAGCCCTTTAAGTTTAATATAAGTTGCAGGAAATATTTTGATCCAAGCGTCCTCATGTCGGGGGACGGCTAATGAAAACGCCAAACAGATGAGGCTTAAACCCAGCAATAATGAATGTAGCTATTGTAGAAACATAACTGCTGTTAACTTCAAATTTTCATTAGCCGTCCCCCGACGTGAGGACGCTTGGATCAAAATATTTCCTACAACTTATATTAAACTTAAAGGGCTAATATATATTATTATTTTACTTTTTAGAGGTTTTTGTTTCAGTCGGGGGTTTTTTAAATTTTTAATTTAATTTTTTAATAGATAAAGTTAAACGCCTGAAATATCGATAATCACTCTAACACAGCATTCACAGCTCAGTTTTATTAATCTAATAATCAACAAGATAAACATTAATTTAAATTTCACACAAGAAAGTTTTTTTCATTTTTCCTTTCGCAGGAAGTTTCTTAATGTGAATGTAGTGTAGTGGTAACCCACGAAATTCAAGTTTTCTTGGATCAAAAGACAAGAAATCTAACTTGGAGAGATGTATAGATGATTCTTATGGTTACAATAGTTAGCGGTTCGCTTGGCGGCACTGCGGCTTCGCGCTCCTGACTAAAAAGATGTGTGCTGCGGCTGTTCTAGGTGAAAAAAATCGGCAGTTATTAAAACATCGACTTTTTACTAATCAATTTTTGTAATATGTAAATCGATTATAAAAATCGGTTATTATTGAAAAAATAACAATTTTTAATCGACTTTTTCTATTTTTTCACATCCCTTCTACGTCCCCACAATAAGTAAAAACTGTCGTTCAAATCAAACAGATTTCACAACACGAGCATCCTCCCTCTGCGTAGAATACAGATAGGAATCCTCAGCGTCTCAGACTTATTCAAGATTTGTGTCTAGATATTTTTAAATAGCGCGAGTGGCGGTCGCCTGGGAACACATTTCAATAAAGTTTTTCAACAAGGACAGTGCGGGATACAGCCGGAGAAAAACATTATGTAACACCTGGGAATAACATTAGCATTGTACAATATTGAGACACAATGTACAATGTGCTGTATTGTGCGTACGCTCATGTTTCATTACATCTTGGTGCTTAGGATGATAAATGTCAAATAAAGGCCAAACACAGTTCATAGGTTTGCTACTCGTAGTTCCGGCTGAACACGCTTGGAGTACCAACACCAAGGTAGTATCACCGCTGCACAACAAACAACGTTCTACAAAAACTTTAAAAGAAATCTAAAAGTTGTACCCGGGTTGAAGTCACAGGGCTGTCGGCAAACATCGAACAACTTCGGGTGACATCGAGTAACATCGGTAAACTCGATGGGCGTGAGTCGTGAGCGCACGACACGACACTATACGGCCACCCGTTACTCCATCGCCGTTACTTACTGCTTTTGTTTACAGCCGGAATCTATTGGCGACCCGCGACCGTTCGACAAATTGAAACAGTGCCAATCTGCAGTGACCGTCGCAAGGAACCTCTCTCTCGCCTGCCACTACTGCGACAAGTGTGGGAACATCCCAAGCCTCTAGTTGCAGACAACACTCTGCTTCATCGTTTCAAAGCTACTCGTACGTTATAATCGTTAAAAAAATGCGTAGGACCTAACTTGCATTTTCCTAAAATGGTTCATTTTAGTCATTTTAAACTACTCTTTTTCAGCATCGTTTGTGCATAATGAAAGCGTGTGAACACAACAAGCCTCGCCCCTCACCCTCCTGCGCTGTTTGCCGTCATTTGTATTCAGTGCCGCACAAACTAATTAAGTACTAGTTCTTCGCAATAATTATAAAACGCGCTTCGTCTCTAAAACATTCCGATTGGTCCCCCCCGCGCCCCTCCCCCCACTCGCCGGCTCCGCTCGTTTTTACTCGTGTTTTTAAAACTGCAAATTCGTATCGTTTTCGCCTCTCAAATATTAATGTCATATTTTCAATGTTCACTCACTTCCTGCGCCCACTCCGCTTCACAACTTGCACGTGAATTATTTATGTCTAATTTATTTTGGTTTCGAATATGATAAGTGCACCGGACTTACGTTACATCACACTTTGTGTTCGGCGACTCGCCTGCGCCTGCGCCTGGGAGCACGCTGACGAGTACTCACAGTGGGTTGATGTCTACGTGTACATGTACAAACGTGTCTGTAGTCCCGCGGGAACGCGGGATGTACCCCAGCGAGCTCTTCGATGTCTGTTTCAGTTACAAGCAGCCATGGCAGATTCGGCTATTACACTGAATAAAATATAATAATAACTACGATGAATTGAGTAGGATTCGACGTTATAAATTATTGTAAATAATTGAGTGGGATTCGACATAATAAGTTATTGTACGTAATTGGCTTTTTTTTTAGCAAGTCTGTGTCATGAAGGTCATTTGCACTTGCTATCGACGTTTAACATCCATAATTCATATTTTATTCAATCAGTTCCAAGTAAGTTTACGTCCATTGACTGTCAGATCTCTGCAAGTTGAAACCAATCGTTTCTCAGATTAACAGATAAAACTCGTCTTCGTTATACTTCTAATTGCTCCGGTCGCAGCTCGCAGCTAAACCTCCGTAAGAAGTTCAGAGAAGAGTCTAACTGTAACTCAATTAGCGCTAAGAATCGTGTTTCAAAACTTGGAGCTGCCGGCCGCGTGGGCGAGGGGCGGGGGGTCAGGGAGGAGCAGGGGGGCGTCCGGCGGGCAATTATTGCCTGTCACTAATTACAGCCGGCGACCGGTGACCGGCAGCGAGCTCTCCGTAAATAATGCCTTAAGTAAGATGATACTCGTTCCGCGTTAGGTGACCTCATCATGGCAGTCATCTCTCGGATTTTTCCGGTGTCAACAATATTTACTTTTACGGCCCAAATTAATTGCGTATTTCATGTGTAGCAAGCTCGTAGCCAGGCGTAGCTGATCGGTGAACCGCTACGTGTAGCAAGCTCGTAGCCAGGCGTAGCTGATCGGTGAACCGCTACGTGTAGCAAGCTCGTAGCCAGGCGTAGCTGATCGGTGAACCGCTACGTGTAGCAAGCTCGTAGCCAGGCGTAGCTGATCGGTGAACCGCTACGTGTAGCAAGCTCGTAGCCAGGCGTAGCTGATCGGTGAACCGCTACGTGTAGCAAGCTCGTAGCCAGGTGTAGCTGATCGGTGAACCGCTACGTGTAGCAAGCTCGTAGCCAGGCGTAGCTGATCGGTGAACCGCTACGAGAGCGCATCTGCTCCATGTTACTGACATATAACACGTACTCTTTTACGTTAATTTTCACTTCATCGAAGTTCGATGCCTCGAATAGCGCAGTCACTAAATATTTATTATCTCCTTGAGGCACCAGGTTCGGTTAGTCGCACGCAACTGATCTTATAGTTTGGCCTACAGATGAAGGCTCTACGTGAAGTGATAAATCTTCCAAAACGTTGTATGTGTTGGATGATAATCCGCTATCAAGTGCGAGCGACACTTCGCCCGAGTGGACGTCCGGACACGTGGGACGGTGACGTCACCGGGCCGTCTCCAGAGTGTTATCGGTCAGATTAAACGTTTGCTTCTGTCTGTTGAGGACACTGTTGTTTGTTTATATGTTTGTGATGGACTCATCATCAGCACTCGCCGATACATTCCGTGTGAGCTGATGCCGATCCGTTGCCGAGCTCACGCGCGTGCGATGACCGTTACAGTTGCCAGGCCCAACGCTTGCAGTCACACAGATGCGACTAATTACGAGAAACAAGACAGATTTCAGATTAAAGATGCAAAGTACATGAACATTGTATAATAATATATACAGCCCTAAAGAAAAACAAAGTAACAAGAGTAGTCATGGATATAAACATATTGGAATACAACCGTACAGCAGCACACGACCGTGACTGAACCGGTTCCGGCGCCGCGTGCTCGGTGCCGAGGCACTTCGCTGGTCTCATCCGACGCCCGCCAGTACATCGCTCGCGTCGCGTCTATCCGAAGCATAGAGAACGAATCGTGTGAACAGAGAATATTTTGTTACGAGACGCGGCGTCTGCAATCTGAACATGGCGGACGAAAAACTAATAATATTGGATAGTTGCATCACCCGAAGTTAGACTGGTAGACAATGCCCGAGGAATTAAGCCCGCCTTTGTACACTTTTTACTTGGGCATAGACAGATTCGACATATTTGAGCTATATACGTTTAGAAGAAAAGTATTTTTTGTAGAGATCAGGTGCGCAGCGTTGTCCGTTCTCATGCAGCGACGAGCGACCAGCGGACATATTACGTCCTTACCCTTTATTGATCGAAGTCCTTACCTATCAAATTGCCGATTTCCGATACTGGCTATATTGTGAAGATTGATATCTTTCATTCTATTTGAATTCCAAATTCTAATTACTTTTATAATACAGCATGACATTTTGTAATTCAAAATCCTCGTTCATTTGTGTTCCCGCCGGGCGCTTTTTTTTTTAATTGCTATTTCTGTCTCTGTCTTTCTCTAAACTATACGAGTTACCCCTGGAAACTCTCCTTCAGACACCATACTTGCTAATTACGCTGATATCATTACCTATACAATATACATATATTTTTCATTCCCCTTTCTGACAAATGCATGGCTACGAGCGCGTAGACGCTGGCTACGCCGTAGCTGCTACGAGCCGTAGCGATATTCGAATTATGTTATTGTGTCAGATAGTTTAATATTAGTGCAGTGTGTCCTTGAGTAAACATTTTCGATTTATCGAGCTAATTTAAATAAAAGTTTATCTCGTTATCGAAATATCAGTTACGCAGGTAGGTCAGCTTAGACTTGATCAGTAGCCGTCCCTTTGTTTGTTCGCAACACTAGCTAAACTCACCCTCGATAGGTCGCAGCGCGGCGGCGCCACAACTACACTTTGCGTCAAACGTCGACTTCCACTGTAAGTCCTCTTTCATTATTATTAGCAATACGGCGTTGTGTACGCAGCAGCTACAACGCTTTACAGCTGTACAGCGTCTTATAACAATAGGCGGTGTAGAGCGCGTTGAGCTTGAGTGGTGTTTACCTGTGGGCTATTTACTGGTCGTTTGGGATATGACTATTAAACAAATAAATAAGCAGAAGTTTCACTTTATACAACGAGCCCAGCACAAGACGCCAAAATAAATAACAATACCGTTGAAGTTTGAGGCGTTTGAGTTCTCTCGGTTTTATCAGTTGGCTGCGGCTCCGTGTCGCACGTTGCTACAGGCGAGCTGACATTCGCGGAGTGAGGGCGCGCAAGTGGCGGTGATTACCTTTACATACGTGTTGCTTGTGATCCTCTCCATCTCATATTAACGTACACCCGGCACCGCTTGGCGGTGTGCGCGTCGTTCAGTGCTCGCCGCGGAACATTGTGTTATGTTAGACGATTACTTTATTTACTTTATTGCTAACTGATTGATAATGTCATCGTGAGTAATATGACAAATAGAAGGGCGCTCTATCCTTGTGGCATATATGAACATTTTTGACTCATATTTAAGGGACACTTTGTATACAAGTATATTACAAATTAGAAGATTATATCCAAGATAAGAACGCTTGGAAACATGCTGGTCCTGCTCCATAGGACAATCTAGAGTCTAGACAAAATCAAACTGGTTGCTAATTTAATTTATATTTTCCAAATTTTTATGACATTGATTTTTACATTCTGTGACTACAGTAACACGTTAAAATTCTTGGAAAATTATCTACTTTTACTATATTTGTAAATATGTGAGCACCATGTATCTATCACATAATTGATTTACCTATCATTGCTTTATTTTTAATTCTTTTTATCTTTTGTGATAGAGTAATTTTAATCTAGGTGCATCGTCTTCACATATAATTATATAATGAATGTATACAAAACCTTGTAAAGCATTTTAAAAGAGTAACGGTGAAGTTTCTTGTCCATTCTTCTCCATATGAAAAGTACTTTTTGGAAGGGGCGACTATAGGATCAGTTCTATTATATTATAATTTTTGACGTTCAAAATTGCCTTTTATGTGCCTATTTGAAATAAATTATTTGACTTTGACTTTATGCGTCCGTATATGTCGAACAGGTATAATATAATATATTATAAACATCAATAAGCCGCGGCTGCCTCGTGGCGTGGCTCGTTCAGTCAACAGATTGTACAACACGTAATATCGCGCACGATCTGCTGATGCGTGTTTGATTAAAATTGTAATGGCCCCACCGCCCCGGCTCTGACGTAATTAGGCTCCAATTTAATTTATACTCGAACGCCGCACGCCAACTGAAGCTAATTACGAATTAATATAATAAAAAGTGAACTCAATTAGCTGGCCGAATGTCCGGCCGGCCGGACGCCCGGCGGACGACAGGGCGACCGGCGGTCGTTCGCGCGCGTCTACTCGTTACAGTTGTAATGTTCCGAGACATTCAAATGTTCAGCAAGTTTTTGGAGTAGTTTCAATTTGTTTTAAAAACTGGGATGGTGTTCGAGACGAGTCGGAACGATTCGGCGCGACTCGGCGCGAGTCAACACAACGGAAATAGATCAGTGCCGGCACGCGATGGGCTCTACACTTGCAACGCACCGCAATGATAACTTCAGGCACGTTGAAGCGTCACCAAGTAGGTACCTCGTAAGTACTTCTTGAAACAAACTGAAGGGACAGGGCGCACTGACGGCATTGACGGAGTATTGCTGATAACAGCTGATAAGGTGCGTCGACAGCGAGAACGTGACACATGTGAAGTGGCGTGCCGCGGACGCACGACACATGTCGTGTCTCACCTCGCTGTAGTAGCAGTAGAGTGGCTTGTTTGTGCTTCAACACACTATGTACAGTCCCGGTCAGGCCGCCAACTTGTTACAACATTGCGTGTGTGTGAGTGTACGTGCGTGTAGTGCAGCTATTACGATCACTCGTTCGGTTTGATAAACGTTGGCGCGAGTTGTTATTGTTTGTCGCTCGCCGGTCGTTTGTGCAGCTTGCGGTGATTGGCGGGTTAGCGAACTGCTTTGGCGCCTGCTACACTCTCGAGACAGTAATTTGTTAGGATTCGACTTTTGTTTAAACTCGTAACTCGAGCAACCGTCGGGACTGTGGCGCAACGCGGAGCTTCCGAGTTCGTACATAAGCAGCTACATAGACAAGGCCTGAGAACTAAAGCAATCGTTATCTTTGTCGGTAAGCAACGATCACCATTTTATTCGCGTAAGAAATACCTTGTTCACTAAACTTGTTAAAGAAGTTTTCACTTCAAAAATCGATCGAACTGGTCGAAGTTCTGCTATATGATTATTTTAACAAGAGAGATTACAGTTTTATTAAAATTACTTGATTATTGTTATGGAATATAGGATAAATTTTATCCCGATAGTACGATCCCGTGGGGTAATTTCCGACCTCCACGCGGGCGAAGCCGCGGGCAAAGCTAGTAAAGTATAAAACAATTATATTCGTGTATTATTTTTATTTACAGCATTTGATAATGTCTCTTTAGAAAATATAACAGATAGGCACATAATGAAATGCAAAATCGTAACGTCATTCAGTGTGATATAGTTCAAATTTTTATCGCAAGCGGTTTTACAATAAAATATTACGATGATGTCGGTACTCAGATAGACAGCTTTAGCCCAAAATTGTGCACTTTTAGCATTTCTAACGTGACGATATGATCGTGGGCGTCAACGTCCACAAAACGTTTAGACATACGTACGTGCACAATACTCGTATATCGTTCTCGTGGACTGAACGAGCGTAAATTTCAATACATTTAAGTTCCATGTAGGTATTATAGCGATGCCGTGGACGTCCACAATAATATCATCACGTTAGAAATCATAAAGCGCACTAAGGCTTTGTTGCACGGCCCCAAATCATGAAGCGCAATAAGGCTTTGTTGCACGGCTCCAAATCATAAAGCGCACTAAGGCTTTGTTGCACGGCCCCAAATCATAAAGCGCACTAAGGCTTTGTTGCACGGCCCCAAATCATAAAGCGCACTAAGGCTTTGTTGCACGACCCCAAATCAAGCAAAATGCCTAAATCTCCCACGTCCCACTGGACGGCCGTGTTTTTTCATTGAGAAAACAGTGGCAAAAGGCTCTTTGTCTCTCCGAGATTTTTATGGTGTAGGTGGCTCAAAGAATATTTACCTATACTCAAAACAGACAGGCAGCATGGAGGCGGATACCGTCAATCGACAGTTGATGACGATATCTCGACAGTTGATGATGTGACTGTTCCTAAATGACCCTAGGCTGATAAAATTTTCGATTTTCCTAAATGTGTTAAATATTAGTGTTTGGGTCGGTTCCCCCTAATGGGGAAGAGTCGCACCCCGCCACCGTACGACTCTGTAGAGCTCGTCTCCAGACTGGACACTCTCCCACCGATTGTAATGAATTCCCAAGAAGTGTTTTGCCTTGTTCCGAGTTGGAAAGCTGAGAACAAGGGGGGGATACAACAGATCAATTTCAATACAAAATAAGGTTGGGAATTCATTGATAAGGTGATTAAGGAAAGGAACTCTACTTTTCTTTTGGTTACGAAAGTTATAAGATATGAGAGGAATACAAAAGGGTAAATGACACGTAACGCTTGTGTTGGGAAATACATTATTTAAAGTTACGTTAATTTATTTTCTTACAATAAACTACAAACCCACCCCAAGCGACGTGGGACTGCTTACAGCAGCTGACAGCGTCGTATGTGTATTGCTAGACCTGAACGCATAGGACCACTAAGGACACTGCTACGATTCTAACAATACACGTCCCTAAACTCTTACAAGCATGTCTTACTCAATCCTAAGACAGAGTACTGCGAAGTTCAACTGCCATTGAGCGAGACATATCCCAGTATTCTGGACGCGGACTATTGTAAATAACCCCTTTACAGCGGCCTATTCTCCCTTTACTAAGACATTACAAAACTAGCACAAGCGTACCGCATCGTCAGTCGGTTGCAGAATTCTTTACGATTGCTCCTGCTATACGCCGAAGTGGTTATCTTGAATCGTCACTTCTCACTTCCTTAATCTTCCCCATGGAGAGGATGCTTTCAATGTAATCGGCAGCCGTGGGACCGTCCTTGTCAGCAACGGGGCGTTTCTATCTAGGCATCCAAATTGCATGTCTCGCTAATATAATTTGTGAGAGGCCCGAAAGCCGGATGTGGTTTAGCGAGACATGATTACTAGCGTTCCTTAGAACGAACTATCAACCAGTTTAGGGAACTTGGTGAAGCCTACCCCCGCTCCCGGGAAGTGTGCGCAGATCAAGTGCAATGCAAAGTATCCTGCAGTTAGTCAGTCCATAGGGGAAAGATAGCCATCACTAACGTTTGGTTGGTTTGTGTTCATAAATAAGAACAGCAGACTACAAGGTAGCACTATAATTCATATTGGCCCTAACCAAGTGCGAGTTCGGTTCAGCCCCCGTAAACGGTGTGCTTGCCCAAGTGTCATGTCTTATGGCTATGGTTATCTATAGTCTGTTGGTAGAGTATTTGTGTACAGTCTGGTGTCAGGTGTAACACACCATAGAGGGCTTTCTCCGAGTCCCTAGAACCAAACGCATGTGTAGGATATCTCAATTTAGTCATTTAGGAACAAGGAGGGATAAATATTCAACACTCACCCAATCCAGTCGTTCTCACACACACACTGAGATTCACGCCTTACACGCTACTCAAATTATAGTAGACTAATATAACCTAGTCTAAAGCAACACTTATTATTTAACGTATTAAATAATACTCTCGCCCTCACGTTCTCTCAATTAGGCACACAGTTTCATTGCTATTGCCTAAGTTCAACCACTCACTCTCGTGGTCTCCTAGTGTTCACTCAATCTCCTAACTTAACTAGCCTGGACTCGCAAGTCCGTACTCTAAAGCGGGTCAACCCCGACTGCCTCTCCGTCTCCGTCCTCGTTATAATTTCTCACATCCCATATCACCATTCCCAGAGCCGCTTTCCCTCGTTTCTTGGAACATCGGCTCAGGGCCATATTTACGATAACCAGATGTTGGTGATGGGTTTGGGTCGTCCTTAGAATTCGTACAAAATACTGCATCTTAAGTGACGTAAATTGCTCATAAAATATAAATGGAATGAGTCTCCAAAAGGTTCACTATTGTTTTACAATTTTAAAGAAATAGAATATTTTGTTATTGATCAGGGTAACTTGTCAAGCTGTTAGCCCATAAAATATTAATGTGTTCCAAGAGCCATGTGCCGGTTTTAAAATAAATATAATATTTTGTTATAGGTTTAAGTGACAGATAGTCACATTCCCCCCTCTGAAAATCAGACGCGTGACGCAGTTCAGCGGATGAGCTTTCACAATAGAATAAACTATGCCTCTCCTCGAAAGTGTTACAGAAGATGTACCCATACCTATCTGCTATATTTACCAAATAATTGTACATATCCCAATTGGAACATAAATCCAATAAGATTCCAGTAGGATGCAATGTCTGCTAAAATTTAATTCTGTTTCGCAGAAGTATCTTCAACCAATACACAAGCAATTAATTGCTTTATAATATTCAAACTATTATCCCTCTTCCAAATACTCTTTTCTTGATAATTTAAATAACATTACCGTACCTCAGTTCAGTTCAGACAACCTGTGCATGCTTATAATGTAGTTTTACATACCAGGGTCTCCTTAAGAGTATTTGTGCTACCGACGCACGCTATCTACGGTGCTCCATCGTTTTAAACTCAACCTGTCGCAGTTGCCGCTGGCAGAGGCCTCTCCTAGAACGGCTTAGTCAGCTGTCAGCAGTCATATCCAAGAGCAGCTGAAATAGTCCGCACACAAACATATCAGACTTCATTCCAATTAGTCGCCCCCCTCTGATTCTAAGAGGTTAGAACAGTTTTGAATTCTAATAAGAGTTGGGAAGTTACACTGATTAGAAAATATAGGCATCCTCTAAGATGGTTGCGCAGTCTACAGCGCAACTAATTATTGGCTTAGAAACAATGCTGCTAATTATCCACTCAGATCATAAAAGTGTTGACAAAACATCATCTGGTACATTTGAACTGGTAACTATAGTACCATTGCCCTAAAACATGAACCTGTAATATCTCGTAAGATAACAAAAATCATACCACGTAGCTACGGGTAACTCAAGTGTCTAATAAAAGTGAAACTTAGCTTCGTAACAGGAGTCACGCTACAGCTACTGCTGTTGGAGTCAGCTGATGTCAGCTGTTCTTGAAGGAACCTCAAACCAAGCGCAACTCGCAAACCAATTGTTCAGACATAGCGTAGAGGCAGCCGAGTGAAGACTTAAATATCCTCCCCCCTCGCCTCGACGCCGGTGCGAGTTGACGTGTTTGTAAACCCTCCGCAGTCTTTATTCATAAAAAGTGGTCTAAAATAATTTTTTCAACCTAAAACTTTTGTGTATAGTGAAAAGCTAACTTATAAACAAAACTATGTAAAAAAATAGCAATAACCAAAGCGATTCCAACAAAAGTGAGCAAAAAACGATTCAAAATATTCGTTAAAAAGTGGACTTCGGTGTATTGACATTGTGTTCCGAGTGCGCGAGCGACCTTCAAAGTGAAAGCAAGGTTACTCTACTAACATCGTCACTTTAGTTTTGGCATCAGTTGACCTATTTGAATTTCTATCCTTGTGACACGTTTGGTTCCGAGGCGATCGTGTGGATCGACATGTACTAGAGTGGTAGTTCGAATCCAACACAAGACAGCTCTTTTTGGATGTTCTTTTACATGGTTTTCTACAATCTCAACATTTATTGAATATTTTATAGAAAAATAATATAATTTACCAAAGAAATTTTGTATATTTATAAACTGCAAGAGTATTTACTACGTTTCCGGTGCAATGGCGGTGCCACGCTCTCCCCCGAGCACACCTCAGCTTAATCCTCCAACCAACATCATACATTACAGCTCGGACTCAGCCCTTAATAATATGTCGAATCCCACAGACTCGACTGACAATTATTTTAACATTACCAAGCGCCAGAAACGCACTTTTGATAATATCAATGAACCATCTGGCCCCTCATCAGAAATAAAAACAATGCTCGACCAAATCAGGGACCAACAAGACACCAAGTTCGAACTATTACATAATGCTCTAGCTACTATAATTACTCAAAACCACGATATACAGAGATCAGTTGAAACGTTAACCCTTAAGCACGACGACCTTGTTGCTAAAATCAATCTGCTGGAACAGGAAAATAAGGAGTACAAAAAGCGAGTGTTGACTCTGGAACATACCCTGGATCAACTGGATAAGAATGCACACTGTTCAACAATTGAAATTCGAAACATACCTAAACAGGAAAACGAAAACAAGCAGGTGCTAATCGACACAATCCAGCAGCTCGGTTCGACTTTAGGCCTGGAAACACCTATACACCAGTCTGAGATTAGGGACGTTTTTCGCTCCAAGTCAGAAGCAGTATTTGTGGATTTCAGCACTACTCTCAGAAAGGAATCACTGATTTCGAAATACAAAGCATACAATAAATGCAAACGGGAAAACAAACAGCCGCAATTGAACTCGGAGCATATTAAATTACCGGGAACGCCATGTACATTATACATCTCGGAGTACTTAACAGCTAAGGCAAGATATCTTTTCTACATTGCGCGCTCAAACGTTAAAAACAAAAAGCTTCTAGCGGCCTGGACTTCATACGGGAAAGTTTATGTTAAGAAAGAAGAGGACTCGACACCAGTTCGCATTGATGAAGAAACTAAACTTCACAAACTTATTATGTGACTAGCTGTTGTTCAATACTTTCGCTTTTATTTTGTTGTCTTACCATGCTTTTCTCTAGTATTTTTAAATCCATTTGTTATTTGTTTTAGCTTCATGCTCACGTTTATATTATTAATTGTTCATTGTTATTGCAGAATTACACACACACATATTCCACATCACGCTCATCCTTCACTCAACTCAAGACACATGTTATTCAAGCGAGTCGAAACCCTTTACTATGGTGTTTACCCTAGCCCACTATTTCCTGCAGTATGTCAAAACTTTGCTTATAAAGCTACTATAGTGCCAGAACTGAGTTTACTCGACTTCACATTCACCATTACGTCACGTATTAGGCGTGACTGTATTTTTCTCAAAGTGCAAGCAAACTACTACTATGCAAACCATTAACGAAATAAACTCTGATCTGGACGCTATTCAAGTGGCTAAAACTATAACCTGTGACATAGAAAATGCAAAAAATCTTCTGAAAATGAATAAAAATACAATGAATATCCTGTCTCAAAATATTCGTAGTATTAACTGTAATATGCCCAATTTCGTTACGCTTCTCCAAAGATCTGAAATTCCCTGGGATATTTTAGTACTTACAGAATGCTGGCTCCCGTCTGCAAAGTTCATCCCTTCTCTCGACAACTACAATCATATAGCGACCACCTCACACAAAACCCAAAATGAAGGAGTTGTCGTCTACTATAACAAGCTTCTTAATGTAATATCTGAAGAACCCACAGTTACTGATGCTAATTGCCTTGTATTAAAACTGGATCGAGATACTTGCATCGTAGGAGTGTATCGCCCACCCAGTCAAACAAACACTGTTAAATTTATTGACTCAATTAACACGCTATTAAATAATCTAAAAACTTTTAAAAACATTTTCTTTTGTGGCGATATAAATATCAATATAGTTCCAAATAGTTCCGATAAACGATCATACGACTACCTTAACAGCTTAGCTAGCCATGGCTTGCTCCCGGCTCATACTCTGCCAACGCATGGGTTAGCATGTTTAGACCACATGATGCTGAAAACTAAAATGGACGCCTGCTGTTTTGTTTTCGAAACATCTATCACTGACCACGAGAGTGTAGCTATTAGTTGTAGACCTAAAACGCGTCTGAAATATCTTAACAAAACATATTGCTCGGTTAACTTTGACAATCTAGACAAAACAATACAAAATATAGATTACCAGCCTATCCTCGACTGTCAAGACGCTAACGTATCAACCGATCTCCTCGTGGCTCACCTGTCTTCAGCAATAAAAAATAATACCAGCATAGCTAAAACATCAAAAAGAAAACTAATAACCAAACCATGGGTAACCAATGGACTTCTTCGCTGCATGAGAAACCGGGATAACTTGCACAAAAAATACAAACGTAACCCTGACGACGAGATACTAAAATTGACATACAAGCGCTATAGAAATTTTTGCTCCTCTATGCTCAAAAAAGCAAAGAAGAGATATGAAAAACAGGAAATTGAAAATGCAAGGGGTAACAAAAAACAGTTGTGGGATGTCATTAAAAAGATTAGCGGGTCTGACAAGAGGGCAGACTTCTCGTCATCCCTCTTGTCATCTAATAATCCCGAGGCAGACATAAACGACGTCAACAGCTTCTTTGTGAACGTTGGAGCAAAGTTGGCAAATAAAATCTCCACTTCGAAATCAACACCACCTTGCCACATCAGTGATTACACATCTGTAACTCCTTTAAACTCGCTTGTCCTTCTTCCTACCGATGAACAAGAAGTTGGCAACCTCATTGATGGCCTGAAAGAAAATTGTGCAGTGGGAATCGATCAGATTAGCAGCAAAATCATTAAGAGATACGCAAATTACCTCTCTTCTCCCTTAACGCATATCTGCAATCTCTCAATCTCAACAGGAGTTTTTCCCCAAGCTTTTAAAATAGCTGTTATCAAGCCCATCCATAAAGCTGGAAAAAGAGACTGTGTCAACAACTACCGGCCCATCTCCATTCTACCTGCTCTGTCTAAAATATTAGAACGCCTTATAAATCAACGTCTAGTTAAGTTCTTGGAAGCAAATAATCTCCTTTCGTCTTCACAATTTGGTTTTAGAACTGGCAAAAGTACCAATGATGCAGTTCACGAGTTGGTAAACTCTATTGTGCTCAGCTTGGATGACAGAAAGAGATGCCTTACGGTGTTCCTCGACCTTGCAAAAGCGTTTGACACAGTCTCTATTCCACACCTTCTAAAAAAGCTGGAACGGCTCGGTATCAGAGGAATCTCCCTGAAACTGATGGAGGACTATCTTACTGGTAGGAAACAACGAGTAAGGATAAACGACTCGCTCAGTGACGAGCTTTCAATCAATTTTGGTGTGCCACAGGGTAGTATAATTGGGCCAACACTATTCCTGGTGTACATTAATGACCTCTGCCAACTTCCTCTTCTAAAAGGAAAGATCATTACCTTTGCTGACGACACTGCACTGTTCTTTAGTGGTGACGGATGGGAGGAGGTATTCGATGTTGCACAACTGGGTCTAAATCGTGTGAGTAACTGGCTGCAAGACAATATTTTGACTCTCAATGTCTCTAAAACTAAGTACATAGCATTTGCTCAAAGATCTAACTTGCTCCCTCCCTCAACTCTAACGATTACTGCTCACACCTGTGGCATTGAAGATACCCAGTGCTCTTGTTCTTCCCTTGAAATGACCGAGGATATTAAATACCTTGGAGTCACTATTGACCGATATCTCTCCTTTAAACCACACATAGAAACCCTTGTGACCAGGTTACGAAAAGTAATCTATATTTTCAAAAACCTTAGACACTCAGCCGACCGAAAGACTATTAAGATGGTCTATTACGCATTTTGCCAATCACTTATTGATTACTGCATCACATCTTGGGGAGGTGCCGCAAAAACACAACTCATCGAAGTTGAAAGGGCACAGCGGGCCATTCTTAAGGTTGGAGCTGGTCTCCCCTTTTGTTTTCCGACTACTGACCTATACAAAGAATGGGACACTCTCACTGTTAGACAAACGTTCATACTACTTACATTACGTAAAAAACATTCTCAACTGCAGTTTGACGCTAAGCTATACAAAGACAACCGACGAAAGGGTAGGGTATGCCCCACGGCTCAATTTAAAACCACACTCCCTAAAAGATTCTTTTGCTTCCTTGGGCATTATCTTTATAACAAACTGAATAAATTCCTAAACCTATATCCAAAAACTCGATCAAGCTGTATTAAAGAAATAAAAAAATACTTAAAAACCCTAGACTATCATAAAACTGAGAATCTTTTGACTGTACTAAAATAAAACAAATTTTGACCAATCCCATACATACATAGCTGTTCCTCACCACCTTGAAAAACAACTCTCGCTGCACTCACTCCACAAAAGTCACCTTCACTCATACACTGCTCATCTGAATTACTTACATACATCTCCTACTTGTCTAACACTTCACACAAGATAAACACTTACTCACACATCGTTCCACAACATGACTCAACAACTTCTGCATAATTATAGGTAGGTATTCTTATTTTTATTACTTTTTCTTTTATTTGTGTTATGCACATTGTTTAACTCTTACATGGTTTTATTTTTTGTTATGCATATTGTTTAACTTCGACTCTTGCACGGTATCTATGTAAAAGCTAATTCTAGCCGTGGAAGGGGCCTGGTGACCTGTAACACAGGTTTTTCCCAAAAACCTATAACAGGCACCAGTCTCTCACAAAGTTGGAATATAGCTGAGACATTCTTTGTACCATTAACTTTAAGTCGGCTTTGTGAAGAGAGAATAAATGATAAATTATTATTATTATTATTATTATTATCCTGGAATTTGAAATAAGGCCAAACCAGTATCTATTCAATTATAAGACATACGTCGCCGACTTCAGAGATGGAAAGATTTATGTTTACTTCTTATGACGATAGTAAATGTACCTTCTCGGTAACTTAACTGTCATTTTATAACTTCACGCTTCTTAGGTCTTATTCACTAATAATATTAGATTTACCCATAATAAGGGCGTGTCTCATACCTAAACTCACTCCACACACACACATATCAATCTAAAACGCACAAACACATTTCATATCCACGAGCTGTTAGATACAAAACTCACATTTGCAGGGAATCGAACCCTTTATTGCAGTAACACAGTCATACCTACTGTCATATACTAAACTCACGTGTGCAGAGAGTGGACCCTATTATTACCGTATTCACACATACTGTCAGATACTAAACTTACGTTTGCAAAGAATCGAACCCTTTATTGCAGTAACACAGTCATAACTATTGTCAAAAACTAAACTCACGTGTGCAGAGAGTCGACCCTATTATTAGATACCGTATTCACATACTGTCAGATACTAAACTTGCGTTTGCAAGGAATTGAACCCTTTATTGTCGTAACACAGGAGTCCAATCAACAATCATACCATTACCTACTTCGAAATACGTCAAGCCGTGACACAGGAATTCCAAGCAATCATAAAACAATACATCTGGCGGGAATCGAACCCAATATCCATGGTAACGGAATTCAAACGCTTATAAACCAATAACATCAGGTGGACATCGAACCCACTATGAGTACCTACTTACAGAAATCAACCATTATTACCAAACTGTAACTTAATTAGACATAAGTTATTGTATCAACCAATAACATCAGGCGGGAATCGAACCCAAGATTAATGACAATAGAATCTAAGCACATCAGCAAATAAATCATACGGGAATTGAACCCGCTACGAGTAGTTGAATAATTCAACCACCATTATTATTGTGCAACATAACCATTCACGCGTCCCGGACGTCGCATGGAATGTCCCAGACCATTTTCTTTTTTTTCCGGCGCGCCATGTGGCTCCTTTCAACTTATACACAAAAGATTTTTATGAACCCTATAATAAACCAAGTTACTTTAACCGTTGTAACTCGTTTCTTTAACAAAATAAAACCTCCGATCAATAATTACTGATCGCAGAATAGAACCATAACATTACGTTGTGTTATTTTTGTATACGTTGTGTTATTTTCATAGTAACTCATATTTTGTTCTTTCTCGTTGTACTGAAGTGAATTAGTACATTTAATGACGAGAATCCTGGTCACGGCACCACAATGACGATATCCGTGTCGTGGACCTGACCTACCCCGAGGAGTGTGGCCATACCTTTCTCTTGGCTAACTTTGGCTTTATTTAAAGGCCTGCAGTAATTGTGTAACTCGAGGGGGGGAGGGGGTTGATGTTGCGACCTATTTTACTTGCTTTATGTATTACATTAGTTTGACATTTGTGACGCTGCTATTTTCTTATTTCACTAATAATAAATGGAGTTGTGTCAGCGACTACCAGCTAACAATACAGTCCACTAGGCTTTCCATTACAATAATCACATACACTATACAGTATTGATATCAACTTCCTCCAATTATTAAAAATATTGTTCGAATATTGTTATTACCGACTTAAAAAAAAATGAGATTGATAACCTAATTTTTTTTGAAGTCGGTAATTCGACACGTATTATGGAATATTATTGGAACTACAATATATTCACATACAATATAACAATCCATAGGGCTTCCAAACAAATATACAAAACTTCATAGATGTATGTATGTATGTTTGTCCACGCATTTCTCCGCAACTATTAATCGGATCGTGACCATTTTTTTTATTGGCTTACATTTACTTCAACTTAGGGAACAGTGCAAGTTTCATCAAAATCGATTCAGTAATTTTCAAGATATGGACTAATACGTGTAAGTGTGACGGCCTTTTTTTTTATGGATGGGAAATCATCAAATGACCCCTCCCGCTCTGGGTGTAGCGGAAGGGAGTGTCAGACTCTTACTGACCCATCCGTGTTCCTTCCTTAGCCCTTTATGTTCCGGGGTAGCGGTAACCCTTTCGGACAATCCCGCACCCCCGGCAGGCTTCGGCCCTGGCAGGCCCCTTCCTTTTTGCTGACATCTCTTTGAGGCGCGCCTGGAACACGTACGCGCCGTCCGGCACGGGCCTGGTCCTGATCGGATGGTGAGCTACCCGTTACTCTCCGTCCGCAGGCCCGCGCCTACGGTGGCCGGGAGTCTTCATGTGGCTCCCGACGCCCGGAGCGTCTCCCGCGGCGGCTGGGGCATGTGTCCGCCACCTCCTTCGCTAGCATGACTGCTTCGCAGAAGGAGGTGACTGCCTCCCACTCCCTCTCGCCCCGGACCATGGCTTGGAACCAGGGCCGGACGCGAGAGGTCGCCGCTGCTGCTAATCGCCTCTACAAAGGCACGGCGGTGCTCCGCCCAAGTGTGACGGCCTGGCTTATTGATACGAGTTACTAACCTAACCTTGGCCAAATTCTAATGCAATATTTACACAAAACTATTTGGTACCTACTTATACAATTATTTCAGTTTTAAATGACGAAATAAAAAATTGATTTAAAAAAAAATTAAATTGACTTCAAAAAGAAATTAACTCTTTATGAAATAACTTTCATTTCGGAAGTCGGTGGCAAAAACCAAAAACCAAAATACAGATCCCAAGACACCGACTTCCGAAATTTTAAAATTTTAAAATTACTTTTTTTCTGTCAAATCAATTAATATGTACTTACTGAATAATTTAATAAACTAATTTATTTGCAGCATTTTGTTACTGGTAGTCTTTTGACACCATAGACATTATGACACCTTACATCAACGAATATTACTGTGAGTATACACTATCGCTTAGATTTCACCCGAGTCATATCGTATTATACAGAATATTACTGTGAGTATACACTATCGCTTAGATTTCACCCGAGTCATATCGTATTATACAGAATATTACTGTGAGTATACACTATCGCTTAGATTTCACCCGAGTCATATCGTATTATACAGAATATTACTGTGAGTATACACTATCGCTTAGATTTCACCCGAGTCATATCGTATTATACAGAATATTACTGTGAGTATACACTATCGCTTAGATTTCACCCGAGTCATATCGTATTATACAGAATATTACTGTGAGTATACACTATCGCTTAGATTTCACCCGAGTCATATCGTATTATACAGAATATTACTGTGAGTATACACTATCGCTTAGATTTCACCCGAGTCATATCGTATTATACAGAATATTACTGTGAGTATACACTATCGCTTAGATTTCACCCGAGTCATATCGTATTATACAGAATATTACTGTGAGTATACACTATCGCTTAGATTTCACCCGAGTCATATCGTATTATACAGGGTGGCGGGGACATCGACGCGCTAATTACTGTAACCATGAATTCAGCACATGATTCTAGACCGCTAGGGGCCTAGGGGCCTGGGGACCTAGGGGCCTAGGGGCCTGGGGGCCTAGGGGTTTAGAATCAGATTAGATTCAACCATGGTAACAGGTTGCGCGTAGATGTCCCCGAGTAATGCTGTATACAGACTATACTTTTGACCAGAAGGCCAATTCTCGTAATTTAAAACGTTCAAAATCTAGTCGCAGTCTCATCTCGGCGACAAACAAATGTCAAAAGCTTGTCAAAATGTAGGGAAATTAGAGGTATTTTTTCAGATTGAGACTGAGATCAGACTGTGAACGTTCTTAAAATTACGAGAATTGCCCCTCTGTAATTTCAGTAAAATAGTTTTCGTCAATAACTTTAATTTACAAAAAAAAAAATATTAATAAAAAACATAGCTTTGTTTTGACATATCAATGGCGATCCACCCGTGCCGAAACAGCAGTTTTTTTTTTCCTGTAATATTTAGAACTGTCGATTACCGTATTATTCGGCGGCGGGTGATACACTTCCCGTAACATTCTGTTACCAACAGTCCGTACAAGTACACAAGGGTTGTGTCAAATTCACTACAAATTACCATTCGTGACATATTTCTCGAAATTCTGTTCACCTTTGCAAAAAACGACGTGAAAATGTAGCGAAAGGTAGAGAGACGCGTGACAGATGAAATGTATTTATATACAGAGAGCATCTGAGCGCAGTGTTGTCGAGTGTGGCGCGAGTTACCGGCAGAAGCGCCGGGTCGTTGAATGGTCCGCCACCGGCGGCGGCGGCGGCGGCGGCGCAGCACGACCGACGCGGTGTGACGTCACGACCCGGTGACACACTGGAACGAGCGTAACGCCGGAGCCGTATTCTGTTAAACTTAGTTCACGTGATACCTACCTACCTGTCTCTGTACAGTCACGAGCAATAATATATCAACACTTTGCAACTTTCAATTGCGATTTTTTCGTGAAATAACGAATGCAACGTTGAAATACGACACTTTACATAAACCTATGGGTTCGAAAATACTATGTTGGTAATAACATAAAATTTAATTCAAAAATAAAGGAGAAAATCGCCTTTGAATAAAGCCAAGTGTATACATACTTATAGACGTGACTGTACACCAACATTATACAGCTGGATATCGAACTACGCACAAGTTCTCAGCTCAGGCGCGAGTGACCCTTTGAAGAGTTTTAAGGAACATTATAATATTTATCTATTTTTTTATTAAACTATCCAAGAAGTAGTAAGTTAAATAAAATGAAACTGCTCGTGGAACAATGACTTGTATCTATGAACTTGATAGGTATGTTACCGCAGTCCGCACTACTTGTGAGTTGATAGGTGTGTTACCGCAGTCCGCACTACTTGTGAGTTAATAGGCGTGTTTCCGCAGTCCGCACTACTTGTGAGTTGATAGGTGTGTTACCGCAGTCCGCACTACTTGTGAGTTGATAGGCGTGTTACCGCAGTCCGCACTACTTGTGAGTTGATAGGTGTGTTACCGCAGTCCGCACTACTTGTGAGTTGATAGGCGTGTTACCGCAGTCCGCACTACTTGTGAGTTGATAGGTGTGTTACCGCAGTCCGCACTACTTGTGAGTTGATAGGTGTGTTACCGCAGTCCGCACTACTTGTGAGTTGATAGGCGTGTTTCCGCAGTCCGCACTACTTGTGAGTTGATAGGTGTGTTACCGCAGTCCGCACTACTTGTGAGTTGATAGGCGTGTTACCGCAGTCCGCACTACTTGTGAGTTGATAGGCGTGTTACCGCAGTCCGCACTACTTGTGAGTTGATAGGTGTGTTACCGCAGTCCGCACTACTTGTGAGTTGATAGGCGTGTTACCGCAGTCCGCACTACTTGTGAGTTGATAGGTGTGTTACCGCAGTCCGCACTACTTGTGAGTTGATAGGCGTGTTACCGCAGTCCGCACTACTTGTGAGTTGATAGGCGTGTTACCGCAGCCCGCACTACTTGTGAGTTGATAGGTGTGTTACCGCAGTCCGCACTACTTGTGAGTTGATAGGTATGTTACCGCAGTCCGCACTACTTGTGAGTTGATAGGCGTGTTACCGCAGTCCGCACTACTTGTGAGTTGATAGGTGTGTTACCGCAGTCCGCACTACTTGTGAGTTGATAGGTATGTTACCGCAGTCCGCACTACTTGTGAGTTGATAGGCGTGTTACCGCAGACCGGGGTATTTAGATGGCTATAGTCCGAGTAGGAATTGATGACTTTCACCCGTGTTAACACGGGTGACACTCTACTTTTCATTCCGAATATAAGAAAGTAAAAAATAGTAGTTTTCCTAAAATATGCAGATCGCGCAGGCCGCACCGATGCACCGATGTGCAGCATCCACAGCGCACCGCACCGGGTCTGTACCGCACCGGCGCCGTGTCGCGCCCGCATGTGCAATGTTATTCATTTTGAATTAGGATGCGCGCCACCGCCCGGGGATCCCTTCTTTTCGCATAATGTTCTTTGTCCTAATATACTTCGGCATAACGATTTTGGCACAATTTGTTTTGGCATAAATTTAATTCGCATAATACTAAACGACGTTAGGGGCAGCACCCCGAGGTTCGGTTTGGTTAGGTTCTTTCTAACCCTGCAGACAGAAATAGGAGCCCCGCGCAGCGGGGCTCCGTCGACCTGACGTCGTTAGAAATAAAACGAGCATGCTAAATTTATGCTTTAGAATGTTATGCTTAATCATTATTATAATTAGAAAAATTATGCTTAAAATAATTATGCGTAAGCTGTTATGCGTAATTATATTATGCGAAAATATAATTATGCCAAACAAAATTATGCTAAGTGATATTAGGTCTTAAAATTTTATGCAAATGGATAGGGAACCCGCCGCCCGAACTGTTTGTGATGCTGCTCGAATATAACTCGATTTGATTACCTTCTGCATACATATTATTTATGTGTTCCCTACATACAACATAGATACACAAGGGCCAACACGCAGTCTTCTACAAATGATTGAAAACTTGTCATCATTGTGGTCATTGTGGTTTATATTGCGTTTAGGTACCATACAAAGTTATCAGTGCAGCGGTGAGACAAGCAACACAAGCATCGCACTTCACTTCGCTTGCTACTAAACATAAGTAGGTAGGCACAGGCAGTGTAAGAGCGACAGCGTGCTGCATCCGATCCGAGTCACTCTTGTTCCACGTCTAACTACTACCACGTCCCTAAACCGTCTCTGAACCCAAGAGAGAAGTCGAACCTCGTAAAGTGGGGCTACCTCGTCAGAACGGCAGCAGGGTGTGAGATCTGAGTCACAAACTATTGCTCCACCTCCTATCCTGTTCATTGTGCCCAAAACATGCTGCCAAAGTGACTTCGGCGCTGCCACTGCTAACGATGTGGAAGTGGTGAAGTTTTGGGCCAACAGTCGTGCCAGCGACACGAAGAAGAACAGGACTACTACCAACAGAATAAGTCGTGCCAGCGACACGAAGAAGAGCAAGACTACTACCAACAGAATAAGTCGTGCCAGCGACACGAAGAAGAGCAAGACTACTACCAACAGAATAAGTCGTGCCAGCGACACGAAGAAGAGCAAGACTACTACCAACAGAATAAGTCGTGCCAGCGACACGAAGAAGAGCAAGACTACTACCAACAGAATAAGTCGTGCCAGCGACACGAAGAAGAGCAAGACTACTACCAACAGAATAAGTCGTGCCAGCGACACGAAGAAGAGCAAGACTACTACCAATAGAATAAGTCGTGCCAGCGACACGAAGAAGAGCAAGACTTCTACCAACAGAATAAGTCGTGCCAGCGACACGAAGAAGAGCAAGACTACTACCAACAGAATAAGTCGTGCCAGCGACACGAAGAAGAGCAAGACTACTACCAACAGAATAAGTCGTGCCAGCGACACGAAGAAGAGCAAGACTACTACCAACAGAATAAGTCGTGCCAGCGACACGAAGAAGAGCAAGACTACTACCAACAGAATAAGTCGTGCCAGCGACACGAAGAAGAGCAAGACTACTACCAACAGAATAAGTCGTGCCAGCGACACGAAGAAGAGCAAGACTACTACCAAGCTAACTAAAACGAATACCTTCATTAACAGTAACTTCCATAAAATCGAATAAATCTATTGTTCTTCGCTCTAGGAGCGGACCTCGATAGGATGTTGGCTGACTGCGAGAGTGCTGACACCATTGATATATGTATATGTTGCTGACACTCAAACACAGCTCGTCATCAAGCCAACGTTTTTAAACAATCGTACTCGCGCGCGCTCTTACGTAATAATTGCTGAATAATGAAATAATAGAATGTCGCCAACAACACGTAAACTTTTAATTAATATCGTTCGCTCTCGTAAATCCTTCCCTCAGTCACTTTATTTTATTAATGTTCTCGCTGGAAGCTGTGCCGAGTTGCTGGGGGGGGGGGGGGCTAACTGGTAGTTGTCATCGACACGATTGTACCGCACCAAATAAAACGAAACTTTAATTAACGTCCAATGAGCCGATACAGTGGCGGCTTATCCGGCCGCTCGTAAAGTACGCGCGGCCAGCGACCCTGACCCCCGGCGTGCTCTGGGCGCGGCGCCGCGGCGGCTCAGCCTGCGCTGGTCGTATTTCTGCTGACCGCAGATTTAAGCTCGGGAGCTCCGCGTAATAGGCGCATGTCTGATCGAACCGCAGCAGATCCACTCGCCTCCTATTACTCTGTGGCGAGCTATCGCTGTTGTCGCGTTGCTACGTACTACGTGATAGTAACTAGAGGGAGAATCAAATAATACTAATAGGGTTCCACACATACACGGACTTTTTCGTCGATGTGTCGTTTGGCGTCGCCTACATTTTCAACTTATGATGTTAAAGTTACAAAACGAGTCCTCAAAGTTCTTCAAACTTGACAGGTATTTATTGAGAAGTATTGGTAAGTTGAAGTCGTGTCGGTGAAGTGTTTCGCGACCGAATCTCTAAGATTTACAATCACGCTATTCTGCGGCCGAGCGGTGAGGGTGAGTGGGAGGAGGCAGGGGGGGGGGGGCGAGTCAGACTGCCGCCGAGCTATTTATTTTGCTAAATCAATTGCCGTGGCCTGTAAAGCTTGTTTGTTTTTGGGTTATCGCTCAAGTTCGAAGATACCGGACTATTAATGTTGACCGATATTATAACAGGAAAAGTATTCAAATAATCTGAGAGGTCAAATTCTGGTGTACCCATAGTACACGAGCTAGCTAACTGTCCATAGGGCGTCGTTATAAGATATTACCGCTAAGCGCCCGTATTGAGGAGCAGTGGCCGTGGTGCTAATGTGCGCTGTCACTGCACCTCATGGCAGCTGGCCAGGAGCATAGCTCGGTGTACTACAGCAGCACATACACAACAAATGTATGACAATGTAAACATGAAGGACCCACACTGAGCGATGCCTGTCCGCCCCGGCTCACATGACAGCGCAGCAGGAGAGTGTGACACCGGTCGCACATATTATAAGCTTTCGATTTATTCCAGTATGATCCCCTGTAACCCCCTCACCCTCCCTCCCCCCCCCCTCTCTCCCCTCAGTGAAGGTCGCGTGCTCTCATATCATTAGGCTAGGCAGTTAACTGAACGGCTAATTTAACCAGTTGGCTGCGACATATATGTACCGTGTATATGTCGCAGCCGACTGGTTAAATTAGCCGTTCAGTTAACTGCCTAGCCTTTTAGCTAAACGGTGCCGTTCAACTAGCGGCCTAAATGATATTCCGCCAATTCTTCTAATACAACATTTAATGAATTGGCTGGCTGATGCTTAGGCCGTTTATACAAAATTGTTTCTGACCTCAAATAAGATAAAATGGGAAAACGAAACGTTAATATGGGCGATTGACAACCAAATCTGTACCAGTATCTCCAGTAGGTATATTATCTGTGGTGTAAAATGTCGGGCAAAATCGATGAAACGGAACTTAAAAAAAGATACGCCATTTGCGTCTTGTGTCAGCGTCATTATGAAGGTTTTTTTTGCATTGTTGTTTTATTTGTTTTTATAACAACTATGGTTACAATAGGTCGAATCTGTCCCAAAACCGAATCGGGGCACCCCGATTCCACGTAGTCTTTTAGCTGCTACCCCTAGAGTGTATATAAAAATCCGGAGGCGCGGAGGGAGAGCAGCCCCCGCCCGCTGTAACAAAGCATAGGCACCCGTGCGAGCCGTAGCGGCTGAGGCTGGTCGCCCGAGGCGAATAGCAAGCCGAAGCTGCGGAGGTGAGGTATTACGTAATGGCGAAGGGGCTGCACTTCCCGCAGCGCCGGAGACGTTGCAAAAGCAATTTTTTTTGACAACAAGTGTTTTGAGGTTAGGTTGTAGACGTCGTATTGACAGATTGGGTTTCAGCGCCAGGCGGCAGAAAATGGAACTAAATTTAAAATCTGGGCTAGGCAAGTAGTTAAACGTCATTGATCCAAGTAATTTGCCTAGTTGTTTGATTGAATGGCAGAATATCATTCGGCGCCGTTTAGTTAAAAGGCTAGGCAGTTAACTGAACGGCTAATTTAACCAGTTGACTGCGACGTCTACACAGTAATGGACTTTTTTTCTTCAAACCACCACCACCAACCACCAACCAACCACTGCTGCAGGGTTTCGGCTGGGCCTGTCACCGTGCAGCAGTGATGTCGCAATCTGTTTTCTATGTTTTGTAAGTGTATTACTAACTTAGTTTGTGAGTATATTGTTACTGTCTTTGTTGCTTGCAATTAAATTATTATTATTATTATTAATATTTGTAGGCGTATTTTTTAACGTCAGCTATCGTGTAATAAACAAAATACAACCCGAACGGCGCAAGTGACTACCTATACACCAATGAATTTGTACGTACTCAGCGAATACGAGCCGCGTCGTCTAGGTCAAATGACGTCAACGCGGGAGCACCGCGTGTAACATATTTATTCTTGCAAGCGCAACTTCAAAGTGCCATAACTTTTTCATTTCTAAAGATATTGTAATTATTCCACAGTTTTGTTTCATTTTACTTAAATTTTGATAATATTATCCATTAAGAAAACTAGAAACTTATTCATTATGCAATACTAAAGATCAAGTATTTCAAATGCAGTCTCATATTTTGCGCCCCCTTGTCGATTCTTGTCACCACTTCTCAACATACTAGTAACATTGAAGGATTAAATTCGATAAAATGACTGAGTGACTGTAAATGCGAGGTATATTGCAATAACCATACATGTACCTGACGTAGGCTCGAGACAAATAGGCAAATAGTAAATCTAATTACATACAAACGTACTGTCCACAGCAGTTGTTCGTCAGGCACATGGCTGCTCGTATTGTCCACACCAGTTGTTCGTCAGGCACATCGGTGCTCGTACTGTCCACACCAGTTGTTCGTCAGGCACATCGCGGCTCGTACTGTCCACACCAGTTGTTCGTCAGGCACATCGCTGCTCGTACTGTCCACAACAGTTGTTCGTCAGGCACATCGGTGCTCGTACTGTCCACACCAGTTGTTCGTCAGGCACATCGCGGCTCGTACTATCCACAACAGATGTTCGTCAGGCACATCGGTGCTCGTACTGTCCACACCAGTTGTTCGTCAGGCACATCGCGGCTCGTACTATCCACAACAGTTGTTCGTCAGGCTCATCGGTGCTCGTACTGTCCACAACAGTTGTTCGTCAGGCACATCGGCGCTCGTACTGTCCACAACAGTTGTTCGTCAGGCACATCGCCACTCGTACTGTCCACAACAGTTGTTCGTCAGGCACATCGGCGCTCGTACTGTCCACAACAGTTGTTCGTCAGGCACATCGGCGCTCGTACTGTCCACAACAGTTGTTCGTCAGGCACATCGCGGCTCGTACTATCCACAACAGTTGTTCGTCAGGCACATCGGTGCTCGTACTGTCCACACCAGTTGTTCGTCAGGCACATCGCGGCTCGTACTATCCACAACAGTTGTTCGTCAGGCACATCGGTGCTCGTACTGTCCACACCAGTTGTTCGTCAGGCACATCGCGGCTCGTACTATCCACAACAGTTGTTCGTCAGGCACATCGGTGCTCGTACTGTCCACACCAGTTATTCGTCAGGTACATCGCGGCTCGTACTATCCACAACAGTTGTTCGTCAGGCACATCGGCACTCGTACTGTCCACAACAGTTGTTCGTCAGGCACATCGCCACTCGTACTGTCCACAACAGTTGTTCGTCAGGCACATCGGTGCTCGTACTGTCCACACCAGTTGTTCGTCAGGCACATCGCGGCTCGTACTATCCACAACAGTTGTTCGTCAGGCACATCGGTGCTCGTACTGTCCACAACAGTTGTTCGTCAGGCACATCGCCACTCGCACTGTCCACAACAGTTGTTCGTCAGGCACATCGGTGCTCGTACTGTCCACAACAGTTGTTCGTCAGGCACATCGCCACTCGTACTGTCCACAACAGTTGTTCGTCAGGCACATCGCCACTCGTACTGTCCACAACAGTTGTTCGTCAGGCACATCGCCACTCGTACTGTCCACAACAGTTGTTCGTCAGGCACATCGGCGCTCGTACTGTCCACAGCAGTTGTTACTAAGTCACCGTGACCGGCCCAGCGTTATCTGCCCCGGCTAGTTTAATGTTGCTCACTTCGCTTTTTCTGCTCAAGTACAAGAAAGATCTTGTATAACCTATCTGCGCGGGACGATACCTTTGCTAATGTGTCGTTAATCTCACGCTTCCTTTGACTTCCAACTAAGCACAGCGTCATTGTCTGCTCCGTACTGTTCTTATTTTTCGTGAACAGATATTTGGGAATTTATCTCGGGGGCTCACGTTTTGGTTTTGCATTGTGAATCATTGTGAGATAGTACAACACAAGAAGTGATAACTGTAAGTGCACAGCATGACAGCACAGCACAGCGCTGTGCAGCGGTGTGCTGTGCGGAAGGAGTAGCAGCAGCCGCCGGTCCCGCGACTAATTGCGCACCAACCTCTCCTGAACTTGTTTAGGAATGCGCTTACCCCCCTCCCTCCCCCCAGATCCCCGCGCCGCCTGTTGGGAAGTTGCAGCTGAATTAAACAAATGCAAGAGATTTCATAGTTTTTGGAAACAATACCAGCTCGAGTTCGAGCGACAGCCTTTAAGTGCAGTTCGTGTATTAAACGTCTTTGAGTTGCATGTTCGCCTTGCTCAGTTTTGTACAAATACAAAGTTGCAACAAACAAAATATTTAGAGTTCGTAAAGGCTGGTCGTAATAATTTAATTTCAGTAAAAACTGTCAGTTTTTGGTATGCGTTGATTTACCACAAAATAGTTTCGTGTCGGGAGTGAAACCCGCGTGTTTGTCCAACACGAGGAGTGCGAACTGTGAGTGTGCACTGTCGTTGTATGCAATGCTCGCAATATCGTCGCACATTAGTTAACTAACTAGCGAGTTAACTTCCTTGGACGACTGTCACTTTTGGACTGACGTTTTGACTCAACTGTTCTTACTTGAACTTAACTCGCAGCTAGACGATGCTATGGAACGCTACGTCAGAGAGATACCGAATCGTTTTCGCATATTTCCATTACAAAGTGACGCTATCGTTTTGTCCACCGACACCACGTGCAATTTTCATGCAAATGAAAAACTTTATGAAACACTCCGCAGTACGTACAATTTATTACAATGAACGCTCCGCTGGCACAAGTTCATCGGCTTAAAGTTTCAGCAGTCTTCACGAGCGGCACTGATGTTCCATTGAGCTGCGGGGGGTGAGCGGGGCAGAGGGGAGCACCACCCCCGTCAAAATTACCCTTTTACACAAAATCTTTGAACACGTAGATAAGCTATCTACAAAGCGACTCATTTTTGTGAAAGGTTCAAGACAAAAGCTTCACAGATAAGAGTTTTCTAATTAAATAAAAAGTGAAAAATAAAAACTTTTTTACAAAAAAAACAACCGACTTCAAAAAAAAAACACTACAAAGTGAAAAATAACTTCAATTTCGGAAGTCGGTGTCTTTGGTTCCGCATTTTCGTTTTTTGACACCGACTTTCGAAATTGAAGTTATTTTTCACTTTGTAGTGTTTTTTTTTTGAAGTCGGTTGTTTTTTTTGTAAAAAAGTTTTTATTTTTCACTTTTTAGTTGTACCTACCCTACATAAATTCAATTAACACTAGTGCATTGAAGAATTGAAGACACAACTCGAAGAATCGTCAAAATTCGCATAGAAATGCCGGAGATGCAGTACATTTATGCATATAACTTCGTACATAAGAATAATTACCTAATGTGTTATATACTAAAACCTTCCTGAAAGTATGTAGATCACAATAATGAAAGAATTATCAAAATCGGTTCAGTAGTTTTTGAGATAATCGCGGACATACAAACATACATACATACATACATACATACATACATACGGGTCGAATACAGAACCTCCTTTTTTAAAGTCGGTTAAAAATATTGTTTTTTGAAGAATTAGTCTCTTTATTGGGTAAAGTTTTACGGAGTTTACAAGTTTAAACGGTTTTTGTTAATAAATTAACATAACTTGAAACCCAGTCAGGCGGTCCACTGTACTCCCACCAACGTGCATTAGACAAGCGCGGTGGGTTCATTAGTCTACACCCCTACTCTCTCATGACACACAACAATAAAAATGCGCCCCAGGTTCACGCTGGGCTTCTCGTTGAATTATCTCGGCTCAATATGCGCATCCGCCATGGTGCACGGGTGCGCTTTTCGTTGAAGTATCTCGGCTCAATAAGCGCACCCGCCACGGTGCACGGGTGTGCTTTTCGTTGAAGTATCTCGGCTCAATAAGCGCAGTGAGGAGCTAGAGCCTCAGCTGTGGGACCGTATAGGCTGATTGCATAAAGTGCCTGTCTGGGTTAGAACCTACGACCTACTACTCGTGAGTGGCAGTCGTTACCACTGGGCCACCACTGCTCATAGGCTGATTATGATTATTTATTATAACTAACGAACTCGTAGGCGGTCTATCTCGACGACATCATCGCTGAATGATTTAGTATTTGTAACTGTAGTGACCAGTTAATAGCCTGCGAGCCTTCGTAAAGAGAGCTGTTTAGTAACATTAGTATCCTGTGTGACGTGCGCCCCTGAGTACTCGGCGTATTGCTCGGCCCAGTCGCGACACGCGCGTCGTGCGACTACAAACGTTTATTTATGGTTTGTGTACAATGAGCGACGTGGCACTCGACTTGACAAGTGAATAATACATGCACATGTACATGTTACGCGTGTGTGCGAGTCTCGCGTGCGGCGTGTGGCGAGACCTGAAAGTTTCCTAATCAGCGCTAGCTTGTCGTGGCTCTGCTTCGAATGCTCTCAAAGGAGCGTCTGTTATAAAATGTTCAACAAACATAAGATACGACACACTTTACATTGTATTAACTTATGCAACGCAATGATACTTACACACGTTTTCATTTTACATCAGTTGCGTCGAAATCCCCTGACGAAGACAGAGCCGAGCTCGGACACAGTGATCCGAGACATTGAGTGTGTACGAGTAAGACCAGCAAGACAGGCGGTGCGAGAGTGGCTCGCATTGCTAGGCGGGCCGCATCCGCCATCGGCAGCTAATCGGCGCGCGCGCGGAATACTGATCAGCGCGGCGCTATTGTGCGAGCATTAGCATCGCTGATTGCGCCGCAACGACAACGCGCCGGCGCCGGCAGAAGGCGCACTCGCGAGCACAGAACGAACCAAGCCAAACGGTAGCGAATACTTCTGCAACCTGCGACTAGTAGTGGAGCCTATCGCGTGTCTCAGCCTCGCGCCTCGCGCCTGTCCCCCGGGGCGCGGGTGTCGCGAGTGCGCGCGACTGGAGCTTCTGGCGCTCGTGTCGCGTTCGCCCGCTCGCGATTCTCGTCACGCCGCTAATTATCGCGCCACACGCTCGCGCCGCGTCTAATTTACTTTGGAAGAATTGCGAACGCACCACCGCTATGTTCTACCTCATTTTAAGATAATTACTCTGTTACGAATCTACGATGCTCTGACTTGGAAAGCAATCAGGTGAACTGATTCTATAAGATAAAACTTTTCGTAACATTCATTTAACATTACAAACAAGGCGGATTAAAATGAGTGAAGTTAACGTGTTCGTTTTTTAATATGTTATCGCGATATCACTACGGTATCTTTTGTGCATCAGAGTGGAGCACAATGGGGGTAGATGCACTAGCACAAGCCCCACGGTCACACGGCGAGGAACTTGTCGGAGCGGTGCACCCGGGTGCCATGGACACGTGACAGCGTCGAGCGACTGACTGATTGCCGGACGTGTTCGAGTTGCCTATTAATAATATCGCGCTGTATGTAGGTAAGCCCGCGCATACGTAAATGATCACAAGCGTAATTACAACATGATACGCAATTAGCAGTCGGTCGAGTGTGCACGGAGCCGACTCGTTTGGCGCGCAATGAACTAAATCCAATATAATTTCATTAGCGAGGTGCATGATGTGTGCGAAGGAGTTAATTTAAAGTGGCTGTGTGGTTACTGCACACAACAAGTCGTCGCCACAATTAGCGCCTACGTACCTACTCAGCCGCGCATACCTGCAACTGTGGCAAGACAGGTGTAGTGCATGAGAGTGACCGCGTGTAGTGATGGCGCCCGCACGTGCACCACACGATGGCGCGCGCGCACAGTTCGTCACTTGTATAATATTAGGTCCTTACCTATGAAAATGTCGTTTTACATATAAATAAAATATATTTTTTTATGAAAATAATACATATTGTACGGTTGCTTGTTGTGAAATTAAAGCCCCGTTGAACTTGATGATACTTTATTGGCAACTTAACTTATTTTATGTTACACGTTACAATAGTTATACATATATCATAAGGCAACCCTAAGTGGAGGGATGAAAGGGACTGCGTGGCTATCGCCCTTCAGACCTCCCCTAGCTGGCTAGTTTCCTGAAGACTGCTAGGCTATCGAAGCAGGGAACTAGTCGTACTAAGGATCAGAGCTGGCTGCGTGGCTGCCGCGCTCAGAAACCTCTAGCTAGTGAATGACGATTTGTTGTTTTTTTTTTTTTTGATAATGGCATCTCGCAGTTCAACCTATGAGGTTGTCGTCTGCTTAACCGGACTTGCCTGTGGATGCCTCAAAATTAAGGCCTCCAGCCAGGGCTTAAAATTTACTATACTAAGCGACTACACGCTAAGGGCACCCCCTGTGGGGTACGGACCTCGGCTTAGGGCGTCGCTGGGGGAGGGCAGCAAGGGACAGGCTGAATCGGAATTATTTAGGGGCGAATTTAATACTACAGGCTCAGCGGCGCGGGCTGGCTCGAGCAAGGGTCGGGGTGGACAAGTTACGGGACATCGCGACGGCGAGGACGGAAGGACGGCTGACGGGTCTTGTTTGTGTGTCTTCTAAGAGTGCTAGTGTCTTTACTACTCTCCTGGAGGAGAGTGGTGGCGTCGTCGGGGATGGTGAGAGCATGTCTTGGTCGGCGAATCCTACTTATGCGGGAAGGAGTGTATCGGGAGGCCGCCGCAATCAGGGGATTGGAATGAAGACAGCTCTGCTTATATAGGCGGATAGTCTACATATGTGTGCGTAATCACTACACGTAGTCATCTGTTGTTGTGGTGCAGATTACTCGCGGGGTGGCGCTTGCGCAGATTGTTGCACACGAAGATTGTAGATGGCGTCACTTGTCTATAGAAATCGTTTGTAATTGCTGTCTTCTAGTTTGTGAAGCTGCTCATCATAGTGCCAGGATAGTTTACATTAGTTGGCGCTGTATGTTTATTACAATATATTAAATTAATCGAAGTATTGACCATTAGTGAAGGTGCACTTTTGCCATTTTACTGGAAGTTCGTTGATGGCTCTGCTATAAAAATCCAGGCGACGGGAATCGATGAACTCTTTAGAGGCGTTTTTCACCGCTTCGTTGGAATTGAAATTTTTCCCCTATAAAAAAAGTTATCCAGATTCCGAATAAAAATGGCAAAATTAGTTAGAGCAAGGTCTGATGAATATGGTGGGTGACGGAGAGTTTCCAGGGGTAACTCCTATAGTTTTGATACAGTTTGTTGTGCGGTGCTTCGACGCGATTTTGGTGTTGTTGTTCAGTGAGTTCATACGGTACCCACTTTCCGAGCGTTTTTATATTTCCAATTTGAAGTAGGTAAACGAATAAATTCAAATTTTGAAGCAGATTCATCATCAGCTTTCGTCTCCGGTCGGCCACGGAGCTCATTATTGAGATCAAAATTTCCAGAACGGAAGCGATCAAATCAAAAACGAACCGTTCACATTCGGTATCATGCATGTCCATATACGTCGTTAATATTGCGTGCTGTCTGAACTGCGTTGGTGCCACGAAGGTACTCGTATACGAAAATATCGCGCAATTTCGAGTTCTCCCTGGTTACAGAAATCCTAGCGATATTAAAAAAAAAAATCGAACGTCGGAAAAATAAATGAACAACAGATTGAAAAAAAAAATGTCTGAATTTCTAAATAGAATGAAACATACTCTTAACGACGACGTAACGATATTGTTTGAATTCTTATAGAACCTACTTCATCATTTTTCTACTTTCTATCATCTGGCTACCCTCCTTCCCAGCTGTTGGGTTCGGTTTCCACTGTAACCGGATGCAGCTAAATACTGGTATTTAAATGTAATCTGTTAATGCGGCTGATCCTAATCCCAGTTAACATAATGAAGCGGGCGGGTGTCGGGAACGTCGCTGGTGTATGCACCAGCGCCACCAGCACAGCACCGCTGCCAGCTGCCTGCGCGGCACCTGTAGGTATAAGCATAAGCTATAAGTAGCTCAGTTCGCTTCACTATCTCAACTTCAGTCATTTATCATTTGGTTCATCATCAACACCGGCGATGTTTTTGTCTCACGTACACGTGTCACACAGCTCGCACTGTTTGTGTACCAAACAGACACGACGCCTCGGAGGTGCTGAGCCGGCCCAGTGGCGGTGAGGTGCTGAGCCGACCCAGTGGCGGTGAGGTGCTGAGCCGACCCAGCGGCGGTGAGGTGCTGAGCCGACCCAGTGGCGGTGAGGTGCTGAGCCGACCCAGTGGCGGTGAGGTGCTGAGCCGACCCAGTGGCGGTGAGGTGCTGAGCCGACCCAGTGGCGGTGAGGTGCTGAGCCGACCCAGTGGCGGTGAGGTGCTGAGCCGACCCAGTGGCGGTGAGGTGCTGAGCCGACCCAGTGGCGGTGAGGTGCTGAGCCGGCCCAGTGGCGGTGAGGTGCTGAGCCGACCCAGTGGCGGTGAGGTGCTGAGCCGACCCAGTGGCGGTGAGGTGCTGAGCCGACCCAGTGGCGGTGAGGTGTGTTGGAAAACCGTCTTTGTAAACGCAATAAAATCTACCTAGCTCTGTAAAGACTATCTAGTAGCTGTCAAAACGTCAAATAAGAAATGTCTATGGATCTTCCTTTTTGGTCTTTGGAATTTCGTAGTGTGCTCTGATTGATTTCGCAATAAATCCACACTAATCGTCAATATTAGTTTTTCTTTTTGCCTATAATCCATCAGGTTATGGGCCCAGGCATGGTCCTGTTTGTAATTCTTGCAATATTTATTAATTAATTCGATATTTGGCAAAAAGAAAAAAAACTTAACCTCATCGAAATTTCACCACATTGCGGCGGCAACATGGCAACAGGTATTAACACATCTTCTCTAGTCATGGACAAACTAAAAGGCATTGAAAATTATAACTCATGGAAATTCGTGATGAAAATGGTGCTGATCCATGAGGACCTATGGGATTTTGTGGAGAAGGAGCCGACGGATGCTGAGCACGCTAAGAAGGTACAAAAGGCACTCGCCCACATTGCATTATCTGTACAACCTGCTGCATTTGCACACGTCAGGTCTGCGAAATCTGCACACGAGGCCTGGACTAATCTTCAAAAGGCATATGAGGATAGAGGCTTGTGTCGGAGACTGGCGCTATTGAGAGCTTTGTTTAGTACAAAATTAGAGAAGCAAAGTATGGAGAGCTACATCAACAAAATCGTTGAAATATCACAGCAACTCAGCGATATTGGGTCACCACTCGATGATGATTTCATCGCAGTCATCATGCTAAGCGGACTGACTGAGGATTACGATCCCCTGATTATGGCGATTGAAAATTCCAACATTAAATTGTCCAGCGAGGTAGTACAAGGCAAGTTGTTGCAAGAGAACCTGCGTCGTGATGACAAGAGTGAAAGCGGATCGGCCCTGGCAGCTGTGCGGAAACAACCCAAATGTTTTCGATGTAAGAAGACTGGTCACTTCATAAAGGACTGTCCAAAGAAGGTTGGTAAGAAGACAAATACTAACATTAGTAACACGACAAAGGTGGACGAGTCCAAGGCCCTGCTTACAGCCTTGTCAGCGAATATTGAAGCAGATTCATGGTATATTGATAGTGGCGCTACAAGTCATATGTGTTGTGATAGGTCTGTGATGTGTGATTTTGTGAAAAGTAAAAGTCTTGAAGTGAAAGTGGCTAACGGGGACAAGTTGTACACTGAAGGAATAGGAACTGTAAGAATAAAATTAGCAAATGATACAGTAAAAACTGTTAGTAATGTTTACTATGTACCTAAGTTAAGCGGAAACTTGTTATCTGTAAGTTCAATGGTTAAGAAGGGTTTCAAGGTTGTATTCAGTTTCAGTGGGTGTCATGTTTATGATAATGGGGTAGAAGTGGTTAATGCTGCTCTTGAAAGAGGCATGTATAAATTGAATATTGCCGAAGCACTATCGGCCACTTCTAGCACTGTTACAGTTACTCCTCAGGAAGCTAGGGAGAATCTGGTGGTGAATGCAGCAGCTGAGTGTGGCGCATATGAGACCGGGACAGAGCCAATTCCAGCTGAATTATTGGAAAAGGTATGGCATCGACGGCTTGGTCACCTCAACCGAAGAAGTATGAAACTCCTCAGTCAAGGTATGGTTTCTGGTATTTCTTATAATGAGTCTAGTTTTGAACCTTGTGTTCCGTGTATACAAGGAAAGCAAAATAGATTACCATTTCCAAAGAAATCATACAACAGATCGACTGTACCATTAGAACTTGTACATACAGATCTGTGCGGCCCGATGCCCTGTTCTTCTCTTAATGGCTCAAAATATTTTTTACTTTTCATAGATGACTTTTCTAGAAAAACTTTTGTCTATTTCTTGAAAACTAAAAGTGAAGTGTTTGAGAAGTTTAAATCATTTAAAGTTGAGAACCAAACAGATAGAAAAATTAAAGTTCTCAGGAGTGATAACGGTGGTGAGTATATTAATTCAAATTTCCAGATATTTCTGAAGAACAACGGCATTAGACACCAAACAACAGTACCTCACTCGCCGCAGCAGAATGGAGTAGCAGAACGAGCCAACCGTACAATCATGGAGGCAGCAAGGTGTATGCTGCAGGATGCAAGCCTGGCTCAAGAGTTCTGGGCAGAAGCTGTTAACACAGCTGTTTATATACGAAACCATTGTCCCACAAAGGCAGTTATGGGATGTACTCCAGAAGAAAAATGGACTAATAAAAAGGTATCTATCAAACATTTCCGCATATTTGGCTGTGTCGCATATGCATTGAATCCAAATCGAAAGAAATTAGATTCGAAATGCAAAAGCTATATATTTGTTGGTTATTGTGATGACACGAAAGGGTATAGATTGATTGACCCTGAGTTCCCAACTAATTGCATTAAAGCCAGAAATGTTACTTTCTTAGAAAATAAATTACTGAGTAAAGTGTCAAATGATGATAGTGAAAAAGGAGTAGAACAATTTTCACAAGTTCAAAATAAAATTGTACTCATAATGAGAGTCGACATGTTCAAACTAATCTGTCTGAACCTCCTGTACAATCAGAATCATCTATTGTGAACACTGATTTATCTGATGACACTATATTGGAAATCAATCAGAGGAGACACAGCGTGATCTCAGTAAACGATTCTGAGAGCTCTAGAGAGAGCTCGCCGGAGGTCAGCGACCCTGCCGATGAAACTTACGTTCCAGCTTTATCTGACGAAGACGCTTCATCTGACGAAGACTTTGATGATACAAGAGAGTCGCTGTCGTCGTATATGGTGAGCACATCTAATGAAGATGATACACCACAGACTGTGCAAGAAGCACTTGGAGGGAAAGATGCTGAACATTGGAAAGAAGCAATGACTAGTGAGTACAAATCATTTATTGACAATAATTGTTGGACCTTGACTGACAGATCAGAATCACAGAAACCAGTTAAATGTAAATGGGTTTTTAAAATTAAAAGGGGTTTGAATGGTGAACTGTTAAAATATCGAGCTCGTTTGGTTGCCAAAGGATGCACCCAAAAACATGGGATAGACTATGAGGAGACATTTTCCCCAGTCGTTAGATATTCCACAATACGAACATTGTTAGCTTTAGCAGCTGAATACAATATGGAAATTGAGCATCTCGACGTAAAAACAGCATTCCTACATGGTGATTTGACAGAAACTGTCTTCATGGAGCAACCTGAGGGCTTCCAAATAAAAGGTCAAGAACATAAGGTCTACAAGTTAAACAAAGCCATCTATGGTTTGAAACAGGCTTCAAAAGCTTGGTATGAAAAAATTGATCATGTTTTTTGTAACAAATTAAATTTTGTTAGGACATCATCGGAACCTTGTGTTTACATAAAGTCTAATAGCAATTCAATTATAATAATTGCTCTTTATGTGGACGATATAATTTTGTTTTCAAGGTGTAATTTGCAAGAAAAATTGAATATAAAGCAGAAATTAATGACAGAATTTCAAAATACAGATCTAGGGCCAGCTCATCAAATACTTGGTATGAAACTGTGTAAGGCTAATGATAAAATTACTCTCGATCAGAGCAGTTATATTCAAAGGGTCTTACAGAAATACAAAATGGATGATTGTAAGCCATCACCCACACCCATGGAATCGGGACTAAAACTACCAAAGGGTAATCAAAAGGATGATAATCTGGACTACAGAGGTCTAGTTGGTTGTCTTATGTACATTGCTGTATGCAGTAGACCGTACATCGCTCATGCAGTCAGCTATTTAAGTCAATTCAATGAATCTTTTTCAGAAATCCATTGGAAGGCAGCAAAAAGGATTCTACGATACTTGAAAGGTACGATAAATCATTGTCTAGTTTTCCAAAAGAGTGGCTTGGACGTCGCGGCTTACGCAGATGCTGACTGGGCGAATGATGACGGAGATCGAAGGTCATACACTGGGTATGTATTCACCATTGGAAAATCCATAGTTTCCTGGGAAAGTCGTAAACAAAAAACAGTAGCATTATCTAGACTATGTGCTGTACATAGGTTGTGAACATTTATATTTTATTGGTTTAAGGGCCAGTGTTGGAAAACCGTCTTTGTAAACGCAATAAAATCTACCTAGCTCTGTAAAGACTATCTAGTAGCTGTCAAAACGTTAAATAAGAAATGTCTATGGATCTTCCTTTTTGGTCTTTGGAATTTTGTAGTGTGCTCTGATTGATTTCGCAATAAATCCACACTAATCGTCAATATTAGTTTTTCTTTTTGCCTATAATCCATCAAGGTGCTGAGCCGACCCAGTGGCGGTGAGGTGCTGAGCCGACCCAGTGGCGGTGAGGTGCTGAGCCGACCCAGTGGCGGTGAGGTGCTGAGCCGACCCAGTGGCGGTGTGGTGCTGAGCCGACCCAGTGGCGGTGAGGTGCTGAGCCGGCCCAGTCGCGTGCTGTTGGGTTAGCGTCTGCTTGACGACGAGCCGGTGAGGTGATGCCGATCCGGTGCAGTGCTTAGATTGTTTGATGACCTTTTTTTATTGTTTCCTAACATGTCGCAATATATTCTTTTTTTATTGTTTCCTAACATGTCGCAATATATTCTTTTTTTATTGTTTCCTAACATCTCGCAATATAAAATAAAATATTCATAATATAATGTGGCGCTAAACACCTGCTATTTATCCGTCACCTGCACTCTTTGTTTTCTTTTTATAAAAGCGGCTGAGAACCCGCCCACTTTACCCATTGACGAAGATAATAAAAATTACTTGAAATTCTTTAAAATGATCAGACAGACACAAGACAGGTAGCGATTGCGGGTTGCAGGGGTTACAGGTTGCAGGTTGCGGGTTAAATTAGAGTTTCGATAGTTGGTTTAGTTAGCCCCACTGAGGTTAACTGTTGCGAGAGCTTTTATTAACCACTTGCTTAATTAATTAGAATTAAAATCATGCCTCAGATTATGCCTCGTAGAAGTGCTACGACGTAGCACCTGCTGCTAAACTTAATTTTATGTAATACTAGCTGCGCCCCGCGGTTTCACCCGCATAAGTGTCGATCCCGTGGGAATATCAGGATTAAAAGTAGCCTATATGTTAATCCAGGATGTCAGCTACCTCCATACAATGTTTATCAAAATTGGTACAGCCGTTTGAGCGTGAAGAAGTAACAAACATAAAAACACACACACATACACAAATACACACACCCTCACTCACAAACTTTCGCCTTTATAATATTAGTGTGATTATTTTATCACCTTTTGTTGCATAAAACTTGCTTAATCATAACCTAAATGGACGAAGCCACTGGCTTCTTAAATATAGGTACCCTAACGTAGCTCTGGAGCAAGGGCCTTATTGTAATTTTCTGTAACCCGTTTTTATGGCAATAAAGAAAATTATCACTCGTTATCGTCACTGGCGGCGGCGGCCAGCAGTCAGTGCTCACGTGTTCAGCGCCAGTGTCGGTTGGTATCAGCGCAGCCGTGCGGTACTGCTGGTGAGCGCAGAGAAACTTGCCCGCATACAGATTTACATTATAAGCACCGCCGACTACCCCCCCCCCCCCCCCATGCCCCGAGGCATGAATAATGAATGCACTTAGTGGGTGCCTCCCTACAGGCACGTCAATGCCTCTAGCCACACCAGAGGGTCCTCGTGTGAGGGTGGCGCTCCAGGCAGCGCGTCTGTAGGCACGTCAGACGCTCGGCGCCCGTCAACACAGGCACATTATATATTTTTTTATAATAAGATTATAATAAGCACTTGTAGCGATCCAATTTTGTAATAGGCTGATATCCAGAAATAATAGTGTTTCAGTGGGACATAATAACGTTATCTACGTCACCAGGGAGCAATAACTTAGTAGTCATAACTGACCAGCTGGACGTCAGATAATATTAAGAAACCTGCGAGGTACCTGCAAGTCAGCTCGCACTGGTCGCAGACAGCCGCCGCCGCCGCCGCCGCCGTCGCCGCCGCCCCGCCGGCGGCGACGTGCCACCGGCCCGCGGAGAATACCGCTCTCTGCGCTTTTATTTTACAGACAAAAGATAAAGCAGAGTATAATATGGCTTATGTTTAACTCATCACCAGATAATAGTTATTTATGCAACTGTTGTACAATAATGGGTATTAAAACACTAATGTGGGTATATGGGTAGCCGAGTGTGATGATAGTATCACATGAGTGTTTGTGTATATATCATGGCTGTAGATAAATTAAAATATAACATCAAAAAAACACTTTTTACTGCCAAAAGTAGTAAATGGTCACCAAAATTAAAACTCCATTTTATTGTAAAATTCCTAGATAAAGGTGTTTGTATTCTCATTCGCTCGCTCTTGCATCCCATGTCGACAGCCCCGCTTCACGGGGCCCCTATTTCTGTGTAAAGGGTTTAAAGTAACCTAACCAAACCGAACCTCGGGGTGCCCAGCTAGATTGTTGGTGGTTATTATATTTAACCCCGCATAATATTATGACCATCGTACCGATGTATGCAGTTCATAGACTTACATTTCTAGTTGAGCCTAGTGCGGCAGCTGATGCTAATAATTAGACACAATTGTAACAGATTTACTTTGACCCGTCACACAGCCCTGTGTGACGGATCACCAGTATTATCGATCACGAGTATCCTAGTGTGGATGCTCTCACAAAATTGTTGTCAAAACACTATAATTGAAGAGAAAAAGAAATAAAGATAGCCTTTCCTTTATTAAAAAGTAGTGTCATCGATTCTACTCTCAATTACAAAAACACTACATTCAGGTCATAGTCGTGCTTGTGATGTAGTGACAGAGTGTACCTCTCGCAACTGTAACTACTCTGTCAGCGGTCTGTGATTTCTGATTTTGTATTATTTCAACAACAACTTGCATAACGATAGTGAGTTTCTATAACGATTAGACAACGTATGTGTGTAGGCTCCGCAGAGCCACACGTGCACGCGCGGCGGCTGCGCATCACCTGCGTGTGCACGTGCGCACAGCGCCAGAGACCTCACGGGCAGGCTTTTACTTCCTCTTCAAACCACATACCATAAATCCATATGCAAACAAATTAAATCAAAGTAAATGTAATCTCTTATTAAGTTTAAATTGGATTTCACAAAGAAGAAGAAGGTGAATTCAAGACGTTCCAACTTTTATCGACGTCGCTACGAGCTTCGAGTTACGACCCGGCTACACGCCGCGTAGCACCGCATAGCACCGCTTAGTACTGCGTAGCAACGCGTAACACCGCGTAGCACACATTCTGTGCACTAAAAACACGTACCCATTACATAAAAAAAACTTGTTGCGTTGTAAACTTCTTCATGGCGTGTCATTTTGATTAGGTTCGTTGTCAATTTCTAGGCTATCAATGTTCAGTGTCAATAATAACGTGTACGACGCGTATTTCCCTTTCCGTGTTCAACTGGCGACATCGGTCTCGCGAAATCCACACGCTTTTGTTTTACTACGGAATCCTACGAGTCCGTGTTCAATTCGCGTCAACTGAGCACGTCTTTGTGATCAAGTGGCGCTGGGTAAGGTTTAACGCCATAGGATGCAAGGGCAAGCGAATGGCACCCCGAGGTTCGGTTTGGTTAGGTTACTTTAAACCCTTTACACAGAAATAGGGGCCCCGCGAAGCGCGGCTCCGTCGACATAGGATGACATAGGATGAAAAAAAAAAGTGTTTATTATATTAGACTAAATAGGTTTTATGTCTATTGAGTGGTATATCACAGGTTAAAAAACCGTGTTCAATTCAATTGCACACTATTTTGTAAAACTTCTTTTAACGTTGCTTGACCGCAAAAGCGTGCTCAGTTGACGCGAATTGAACACGGGCTCGTAGAATTCCGTAGTAAAACAAAAGCGTGTGGATTTCGCGAGACCGGTGTCGCCAGTTGAACATGGAAAGGGAAATACGCGTGTACGACATTATTTTGTTGCTATTCATTATATTTAGGGTCAATGTAGACAAAGCGGCAACTGCTGAACCATACTCGAGCACAATCCTTTTGGCTCAAGCGTACTCGCTATGGCTACTAACACATGCCGTGGAAGTTTTGGTGAAGTGTTTTTAGATAATACAAACGTCGCTGTCGCCCAGCCGCAGCACCGCTTTCCCTATGTTTCAAACTAATACAATATGTGCGGCGCGGGAGGGGGGGCACCCGGGGGGCGCGCGTGGTCTGTTGCTGCTGAGACTTGATACGAGAGTGTGCTAGTGGCCACTGTACCAGACACCATATGCTACAATAAAACTCCGCGCTTTTATAAAAATATTTAATATCTGTTGGTAGTATCACGTCGCGCTATGTAAACACAGAGCTCACAGAGCGCAGAGCGGTCGCCTGCTCACAATACTCATTTCCACTCTATGTACAACTCTCTCGTACACAATACAATACTTTATCAGAAATTGTAAACGGGACTTAACAAAACTTTCGTTGTTCTTTCTAATTTAGATACAAAGTCATTTGTATGTACAAACGTATTTAATTCATATTATGTATTTGTTTGTGAACGTAAGGCATAAATATTCCGAGCGAGTTTACATACTCGTAAGTGCAACCTTGTTCAGTCGTTTCATTTCATGTTTCAAAACGTACACATTGTCGGAAGCGTAAAAAATGTAGGACATGTATCTACACTGGTCGGTCGCGAGAGTGCCTGAAGAATAGCGAATTATGTAATATGGAGTTGAGATAGTATCTTTGTTACATGTAGCAATGTAGATGTGGCAGCACTGTCCATCGCGTTCACGACACATCACCACGTCGAAATGATCACATACATCACAATCACTAGTCACACACCGCCAGGTGCACGGCCGCGCACTAACTGAGCGCGTGCAGCAGCACGAGCCACAGCGCGGCGGTGAGGCGCGCAGGCGCCGATAGCAACCGCGCGCGTGACGACAGCGCGCTGGCGTGGCACGCCGCCTCGTCCGCCTCCAGTGCTAGCAGCGCCACGCTGCCGCCCTCCCCACGGCACGCGCTTCGCCGCGCCGCGCCCCGCGCCGCCGCCGACCAGCCGCCGACCTCCGCCGTCCAGCGCCGCAGCCACGCGCCCACCCAAGACACCGAGCAGCCGCAGCGCAGCGGGTTCCCCGACACCACCAGCCCGCCTGCCGGGTACACAAGCCTACGGTAACCGAATACACCACATCACAAAACAAACGCAACGCCTTCCACGAGCAGTACTTACCAGAGAGCAGCTTAGTAGCGAGACGATTCCAGCCGGTGAGGTTGGGGTAGAGCGTAGTGGGAGCGAAGCTGACGAGCTGGTTGTCGGAGAGGTCGAGCGCGAGGTGCGGCACGCGCGCCAGCGGCCGCAGCAGGCCGGCGGGCAGCGCGCGCACACCCGTGCCCGACAAGCGCAGCGCCAGCGCGCGCTGCCGGCCCAGCCCGGAGAACGCCACGGACGACACACGCCGCAGTGCACCGCCGCGCACGGACAGCTCGCGCAGCTTGGGTGCGCGTAGCCCGCTCAGCTGCGAGTCCAGCACGCTCTCCCGCACATACACCTCGAGCGTCTCCAGGCCGGGCGTGCAGGCCGCTATATCAGCCAGTGTCACTTCCACTCGACCATTAAACGCGAGTGTCTCGAGGCCGAGTGAACGTAGAGATACTAGCGGCCGAAAAGCTCGCGGCTCTATAGCCTCCAGATGGCGGAGGTGGTACATGCGCAGGTGCAGCAGATGACTCAAGCCCTCGAAGGAACCGTGTGCGACGCGGACGATAGCGTTGTGCGAGACATCGAGCGAGTGGAGGCGCGGGGTGGCGGCCCACATCGCCGGCTGCAGCGATGTGAACCTGTTGCGAGCCACGTCTAGCACGCGCAGGTTGGACAGCCATCGCAGGTCGGACTCGCGGTATGACGCGATGTGATTGCCACTTAGATCCAGTTCGGTCAGGTTGGCGAGTGGCAAGTGCGGCACCACCTTCAGACCTGCACCAGCTAGTGCCAGGCGGCGCAGACGCGGCAGGTTGTGGAACAGTTCCTTGAAGTTGGACTTGATGAGGTTGTGCGACAGGTCGAGGCGCCGCAGCCGCGCCAGGCCGGCGAAAGTGTTGTCGGACAGCACGGTGAGTGCGTTGCGCGCCAGGCTGAGCTCGTGCAAGAAGGCGATAGCGTGGAACATGGCGGCGTCCAGGTACTCCAGGCGGTTGTGCGCCAGCTCTAGGCGCCGCAGCGTGAAGCCCACCTGCGCCAACGCGCTGCTCGGGAACAGGGCGAGCTGGTTGGCGCCGAGGTCCAGGTGCTCCAGCACCGTGTTCTTGAAGGCGTCACGCGGCAGCGCGCGCAGCTCGTTGGCGGCGAGGCGCAGGTGCCGCAGCCGCCGCATGTTGCTGAACTGCTCCACCGACAGCTGCGCCAGCCGGTTGTGCGATAGGTCGAGGATCTGCAGCGCTGACACCTCGCCGAATGCTCTTCGCTTCACCGCACTGATGTTATTGTGATGCAAAATTAATATCTCAAGTTGCGGCATTGCGCCAAAAGCGAAGTTATCAATGTGCGTCAGACGGTTGTGCGACAGAACGATTTGTCGCAGTGACGGTCCCAGGGAGTCGAAAAAAGCTTTCGATAAGCTTTCCAGTAAATTGTGTGACAGGTCCAGAATATTCACGTGGACCGGCGGGCCGCCGCCACCGCCGCCGCCGCCGCCGACGAGTGACGATATTCTATTATAACTGACGTTCACTGACAAATTGCTCTCCTCGCTCGAAACGTTTTCGAAATGTTCCGTAGAGAACTCCACTAGGCGGTTGTCTCGCAAGTCTAGCACTTGTAACTTGGGCAGTCGACTGAACGCGCGCTCCGCGACGAACTCGATAGCGTTTCCCGCCAAGTTTAAATAAACCAGATTTCGTAAATTTGTAAAACTGTGTTCGCTAACATTGTGCAGGCGATTGTATGATAGATCGACGCTCTGCAACTCTTTTAAATCTACGAGAAATTCACTGTTTATCTTACTTATGTAATTGTACGACAGTCTCAGTTCTTTGAGTCTACACGAACAGTTCGCTGCGGACACTTCACTTGGAAATTCAATTATTTTATTAAAGTCTAAATTGAGATATTCGAGCAACGGAAAGTTTTGTATATTTTCAGTGGAAACGTAATGAATGTTATTGTTATCTAAACTGAGCCAAGCGAGCGAGTGGCTGGGCGCGGCCAGCGGGAACTCTCCGCTGAACAGCGCGGACGAGAGCTCCAGCACCTGCAGCCCCGACAGGCTGGCGAAGGCGGCGGCGTGCACGTGGTACAGCTCGTTGAAGCTCAGCACCAGCTCACGCAGCGGCAGCGTCGCGGGGAACGCATCGCTCGCCAGCTGCGCCAGGCGGTTGCCCTTCAGGTTTAGCGTGGCAAGCGCCTCAGACCACACTCCAAACGACTCGGCGCTCACCCACGCGATCTGGTTGTAACCCAAGTCCAGGTAGGCGAGCGTCGCCGGCGCCAGCCCTCGCAGCCCCGTGGGCAGTGCCGTGAGGAAGTTGCCGGCCAGGGACAGCGAGTGCAGGTGCGGCGGCAGGACCTCCAGCTGCTGCAGGCGGTTGTACGCAAGCGACAGGTGGCGCAGCCTCGCCAGCTGCGCCACGCTCGCCGGCAGCGCCGCCAGCTCGTTGTGGTCGAGGTCCAGCCGCTCCAGGTCTCGTCTGAGCGCGTGCACCGTCGCGTCCGACACGTGGCTCACTCTGTTGTACGCCATCGACAACTTCTCGAGTCGCCCGCTGTCCAGCACGAAAGATGGCACTGAAGTAAACTCGTTAAAGTCTAGCATGAGCTGCTTCAATTGCAACCGTTGCAGGAACTCCAGCTCGAACAAGTCGTCCAGCTCGTTATGGCTGAGGTCCAAGGAATCGATTTTAGAGTGTTCACTGCGGCAGGTGCGGTTGTGTGTCGGCTGCAGCATGTTGTTCCTGAGGTGCAGGTGTCGCAGGCGCGGCAAGTGCGCCAGCGCCACGCACGGCAACTGCTGCAGCAGGTTGTCGGATAAGCGCAGCAGTGCCAGCGCCGGCGGCAGCGAGCCCCCCGCCACCACATGCAGCCGGTTGCCGTCCAGATCGAGCTGCGCCAGCATGCGCAGCGAGGACAGCGCGCCCTCGCCCAACGCGCACAGGTGGTTGTTACCGAGGGACAGGCTGCTGAGCGACTCCGCCAGGGAGCCCCAGTCCATGTGCGGCGCCAAGTCGCTGATGTAGTTACTGGAACAGTATCAAAAAATTATTATTTTGAAATAATAAGAAGAAAAGATATAGTCGCAGATATTCCCCGAACTAAATTGAAATTCACTAGCAGACAACTACACAAACGTTCTGCTCAATTATATAATAAAATAAACAAATACGTGTATGTTCATAATAAAAATAGGTACAATTGTAAAACAAGCTTAGTAAATTGGATTAAAACACTTTCCTATGATAAAACGGAGGCTTTGTTACAACAGATTGAGTAATCAGACATATCACACATTTTTCATACAACTCGTTCTATGTATTATCATATTCACATCAAATCACAAACACCACATTCACATCACAACATACATCACATTCATATCACAACACACAATACTGTAACTTCACACACACCACTTCACGTCACAACACACACCTCACATCACGCTACACGTCACGCTTAAATTAGTTACCTATACCATTGTTATGGAAGAGCGGAGCCTTCTAACACAGGCATTATCTGCCTAAAAGGAGACTTCGGATACAAATTTGTAACTATTTGCTGATTTATGACAATAAACAATTTTTTTTTTTTTTATAATGAAACAACAATCCAAAATGTTTGAGACCCACTTACTTTTGCAAATTTAGCCAATTTAATACTTTCAATCCGCGGAGAGACTCCAAAGGTACTTCAGTGAACTCGTTAAATCCTAGATCTAGGGACGCTAGCGTCGATACCATGGACCTGCAAGAAGACGGCGCGATCATTGCAAGTAGGCGCAAGTGCCAGAGAGCACGGAGTGTGAGTGAGTACGTACTGCAGCGCCTGGGGCTCGATATGGTGCAGGCGCGACGCCACCAGCACCAGCGTGCGCAGGGCGCGCCCGTCCAGCGCCGCCTCGCCCAGCGCGCCCAGCCGCGCGCCCGCCACCGACACGTGCGCCACGCCCGGCGCCGTGTCGGGGAACCGGTGGAAGGGCACGTCGCTGCAGGCCTGTTGGTCGCGCCGGCACGCGCACAGCGCGGCGCGCGCGCACGGCCGCGCAGGCGCCGCGGCGAGCCGCGCCAGCCACACCAGCAGCGCCGCCGCCACGCGCAGCAGCCGCGCCGCGCCCCCGCGCATCACGCCCGCCGACGCCAGCCGCGCGCCGCCTCACATGCTACAACGTCTTATTGCTAATCAACGCCCTTGCCTTACTGGCATTATTTGAACACGCTTTGCTTTGTACATTTTTCAAAATCTGTAAATGCAGATCAAAAAGTTAAGAATTGTCCTCTGACCGTTTCTCGTTTTCAACGATCAGGGTATCTGCCCTTATTGCCCCATCTCAAAAATCCACCCTGTATATATCATGATTGACTGCTTAGCTCCATAGAGGTTTATAGCATGATGGCAATTATTTAAAGGGTTAAATCTGTAACTATCTGCAATATTTTAGCTCATCATAAGTATTACAATTAACGGTAAACCATAGAATAATACCAAAATAATACAAACAAATTGCAATATTGCTCATCCCCTATAGCAAATAGCGTGATAATTTATAGCCTACAGACTGACCAGACTTTCATAGAATACGAGTATATAAAAATCTATCCGGTAGTGATACCAGACAAACAAACAGACAAACATTATATTGTCGGTATTAGAATTTATTTATTTAAACTTTATGCACAAGTAAAAAAAATACTGTACAAAGGCGAATTTAATGCCTGAGCCATTTTCTACCAGTCAATATTATTAGGATGGTTTCATCAAAGTGAAGAAGAAGAAGAAGCCTCCTTGTCGGAACCAGTGCGGCACCGCGCTGACAGGACCCAACATGCTGCTGCGTCCAGCAATCCCGACGACGCAGCTGTACGTGTCCAGACTGCACCACTAATATTGTAAATATTGAGCATCATTTCGAACAAGGTACAGGTAACATAGGTATGAATACTTTAAAATAAGAAGCAGTTTATTAACCCATTGTATGTCGTAATTACAGACACAATTAAAAAGCCATTGTGTCTCGCGTAGATCTACGTTCTATATACGAAGGGTTAAAATTCAACATTTTCCTTAAGTTTGCCGTATGTCATCACTTCCCAAAATTTGATCCTTATTGGGGACACTATCGAATGGTGTAACAATACCAGTGAGTGTTTTTTTTTTTCAAAATCAACAGGTAGATTCCTGAACCCTAATTCACAACCATACGACAGGCTATCGTATCCAAATCCTGACATTTCGATAACCTGATTTCACTTACTCTCAACAGCAAATAGCTGTTGGAAGAATAGCGGGCGTCTATTTGATTTAAACTGACAAAATTTTCGGGTTTTGGACTTGTGAACAGCGTTTAGAAGACTCCTACGATAACAATGATTAATGTTCGATACGATACGGAAGCGTATCGAGTGTTTGTGAATAGCTATGCTGGCTAGAAATATAGATTTTTCAAAAATCAGTTTTAGTTTTCATCAAAATCGAGCCCGGGACTCCTTTGAGTACTTTTCGCTATTCCTCATAGTATCGGATCTGGCCATCCACGCCCACTAAAAATTCACCCTGTATATATTGATACAGCACGCTACTTAATGGTCACATATATTCCAAAAACTTTTAGCAAAAAATTTAACAAAATAAAGAAACCTAGTGTAACTCGTCATCGTCTCCAGCTTGTTTCCAACTACGCTGCAGTCGGCTTCGTGTAATCAGGCGCAGCTAAATGCCATTTCCAGTACCGCTTAGTCTAACTAGGCTTCTAAATTAATGTAACTAGTTTCAGAGGCGGCGACGAAAAAACTATTTATTCTTAAATTATTTTTTAATTCTTCGGTTTTCTGTTCTAATTTTCTTCGGTTTGACATTTAGATTTTTTCTTTTTTCGCTTTTCAGAATCCTATTCGTCGGTTTAACCTCAGCAAGCCGGCTAGGTTCACAGTTCCCATCAAGATGAATGAAACAAGCCCAAAGACGATATCGCTGCTGTAAATTGTCGAGATCTTTAGACTGTGTTCCATCTCCAACATCAGAGCAGCTCCAGGTTACTATTGTGCCGCAGTGGCATCACATTTAACAAACAAAATATTAGATGCGCGTCGACTTGAGAACTTCCTCCCTTTTTTTCATTTCGATTAAAAGTATTGCAAGGTTTTTGAAAAATAACCCGCTATTAGCTATCTCTAGAATTCAGAATTTCAAAGTTTTGGCATTTTCATGTTCTTTGTTTTTACCGACTTCACAAAAAGGAGGAAGTACTATGTTCGTCTTATTTTTTTTTATGTTTGTCCATCGAATACTCCGCCAGTTGTCGACGGATTTTCAATATTCTTTTTTGTTCGAAAGTAGATAGTTCTAAGGTGGTCCCACTGTCACCAAGTTAGGATCTAAAGATGGGATCTTAGAGAAATCGAGGGCAACCCTCAAATTTTATAGGCTCACTTATTGTTTTTCGCATATTTTATGAAGTATCTTGTGTATTTGCGTATGGTTGTCACCATCTCAGGTAGCTGGGCTGATGATGGAAGGTACAACTCCTTAACAGTAAGAAGTTACTCGAACAGGCAAGGACTGTTGTAGTAAATTGTTTTGGTGTTTGATAGGGCATTTGCCACATTTGGTCTCATGATCATCAAGTCATGACCTGATGCTGCAGTCAGGATAGTCTGCAGAGTACCTAACTCCTCGACAACTAACAGCAGATATATCGTGTTTAGGCTCATTGAAAAGGGCTCGATGTGTGGATAAACGTACTGTTAATGAGGAACACCGAAGTACATAGAGACCTGATGCTGAAGCCAGGAGGATCAGAAAAAGTACAAACCTTGAAATTACAGCACCGTAGTCGTGTTTGGGCGAACTACTCAATAATATCTAAGTATTTCACGGGTTGCGATTCGATTACTTTATTATGGTTGTTAAGCAATTTATGCTCGCCACGATGTGAATTGTGAAATGGAGCTGATGGTGGACCAGGAGAACTCCTCAACAATTAACGTCCCTGCATCGGGAAAAGCAATATTTTGTAAAAGGCGATGAGCAAGTTGACACTAGGCTATTGTAACTTAGATAAATTATAAGCAGACCCACTAAAAAGCGTGAAATAAAAACCTTTTAACAAAAAAACAACCGACTTCCAAAAAAAACACTACAAAGTGAAAAACAACTTTTATTTCGGAAGTCGGTGGCAATAAACGTAAATACAAAATCAAAGACACCGACTTCCGAAATTAAAGTTATTTTTCACTTTGTAGTGTTTTTTTTTTAAGTGGTTGTTTTTTTACACTTGAACGTTCGCTACAGGATTACCGGCAGACAACCAGCAACACAGAGCTGATGCCTGAACTGCCCCGCTGCGCGCTGCGCGCTGGGTGCACTGGCGCAGGGTTGGGCACAAAGATCAGGTGCAATACCTGGCTAAACTTTACCTCAACTTATAATGCTGTGTTAGTTTTCTCAAAAATCTAGCTGTTTTGCCAATTCGCTATCATAGTTTCAGCGTTCGCCCTGTAAACCCATCTTAAAAATTCAGTGCCATCTCATAAATTTTCTAAATGCATCTATAAATTCCGACTACAATATTTATCGCCACTGCCTTGGCAATAGAACAAAACTACGTGCGTCCGATGAACCGCAGGTGCTACGACGACTACCTCATACCGCTACGACACACACACGGCGGCGCTACGAGGAGCTACGAAGGCCGCTACGGGACGCTACAAGGCGCTACGCGAACAATATTTTGACGTTCACATTAATTATTAACCGTGCGCGTGCGCTGGATGATCTGTACATGTACAGTCACTGCCACACCTCGTGCGAACGGAGGCAACGCGAACTGTCCGTGCGTGCAGCTGAGATGAGATGCCAGGAGGCACTTGTTACGCGAATGGATCAAATTAGAAATGAGTTCATTTGTTATTCATTCATTATTTTATTTATTTATTCACCAGATATAAGCTAACAGTTTACACCAAGCCGCTTGTATCTATGCTAATTCTACAAAATTACATTAAAACTTCTTAGACTAAAAAAAAATAAGATTAATACAATAAAAAACGGAGTAACATAAAATTTGTAAACAAAAAACGACCTTATATATAAAATTAGAAACTAAACAATTCTTTCTTCATATTTAAGTAAATATACACATGTTTAGCGACTGCGAGTTTGTAGGATTCCTCTTACATACTCATTTCTAATTTTATCCCCTCGTCTAAATGTGACGCCAGTGACCGAGAAATTAAATAAGGAACATGTCCTGGTTTTGAGTATTAATGTGTATGGTTATGTAAAGGAAGACGAAACGGGCGGTGACTGGTGATATGACGATATGTGGAAGACAAAGTCGCGCTGCGCCGACCCCAAACACTTTCTTACAAATAGTACTCAGTAGCCTCGCTGACTGCGAGTCTACTAAACGATGTAAGTACAGCCATGTACATATGTACTTGTTTTTACATAAACTTCCTATTTTCTGGAAGCCTCGTGAAGCTGGTGCTGCCTATTTCGCCCAACAGTAGTTCGCTCTAAAAGATGACCTGTGTATCGTATTAACATTCAGCTTGTCTTTGCTAACAGCAAACTTTTGAGCAAAACGAGCAAATAATACTTATGATATCGCAGAAGGAAGATAGAAGGCGCGCGACCCGCGCCGGCTCACACACTGGCACAGCACGAACCGCGCGCGACCTCCACACACCACAGGAGACAACACGCGACGCCGAACCGATGCGCGATGGTGGCTACGATATCATCATCATGGGGCCGTCACTTCTGAGCCCACGGGCACCCCGCAGGCACCCCGCAGGTGACGGGGCTAGCACCGTGTCATTAAAGCTGACTTAGACACAAATTAATTATTATTAGAAGACAGGAAAATATCAAATGTACTACGACAGATTCGCTAAACGATTATAGCGAGCCTACTGATCGGTCAAGGCCGGGTCTGCGTGGAGCTGACAAGTGCAGCAGAGCATCTCATGCGAACTAACAACCACAACTGTTGCCACTCTCACAGCCGGAGTGAGTACACAGAAGAGACTCCTATAGTTGGTCGGGTAAGAAGCTTTGCCACGGATTGCTCACTATGCGAAGACATCCATCTCTCCTGGACCCGACCTAACCTGACTGGCTAAAGAAATTAAAGAAGTAGAACAACAATACTTACATCTGTTTTAAGATCAAGTAGATAAATAGGAAATGTGCGGATATTGTAAAGTAGTCAATTTACTCACAATCCACTAGCAAAGTCCAAATGCACTTCGAACATTCACATCCTGTTAACTATAAACTTTAGAAAGTTTCACGAGCGCACGTGCCGAGCGCGCGACGCGGCTCGCGGCTGGAGCGCAGGGTGGCGGCACGTGCGGCGCCCACAGCGGCCGCGACACGACTGCCCACTGCCGGCTGCCGTGCCGCGCGCCGCCGCACAGTGGGCTGAAACGGGCCGGTAGAGGACTTAGCGTTTAAAAAAAAAAAGTTTATTTTTCTGAAATTTTAAATAGTGCGTTGGATTTATCTATTGATTATAAGTAATTATTTATATCATGGTCGTTTAGATAACTTGAGTATTTTCGGAGTTATTAATAACCAAAGTAATTTTTGTATGAAGCAAAACAAAAAAACTTGAAAATCTAGAAATTCTCAAATTTTCTCAAAGAATTGACTTTACGTATGTATAGTACGTATTTTTGTCCTATTTTAGCACCTATTCTCGGGTTGCGATTTTCTGCGATTTGGTCGCAATTTCAAATTTTGTTCTCTATTCCACACCACCATAGAGGTTAAGAACCAGGCGCGTTTTTTTTTATGTAGTGGTCTCCCCGTTAGGCCTAATCTACTAAGGACTAATAAAATAAGTAAAAATCACAATCAGGTACTGGTCACTGCACTTTTTTAATTTAATCACTATCAAGAGTATCCATATTAACGAATGCAAAATTTTCGTATTCGTCATCATCAAATGTTTCCGTTTGTTCAATTATTAATAAACTTTGTGCTTCTTCTGACAAAGTTTTATGTTTTCTGCGAAGTTTGTGGCGTTTCGCTGAGATGAGTGGATCAGAGCTGGTCAACAAATTATTTAAAATGTCTTCATTTGTAGTTTTTCTACTGCATTTCCTGGAATGGTGTTGGCGGTACCTACGAAAGTCTTTATTTCTAGCTTCAGCAGCTTCTTCAGATAGCTGTCCAATTGGTATTAGACCAAAAGTTTCAATAATAGCTGCACGATGCATATGAACTTTATGAACACTTGAAGGCATATAATACCAGCCATATAATTCCAAATACAGTCGCATGGTCACTTGAGCATATTCGTGAAATTTGACTGTGTCAATGTGGTAACCTGATGAAATTGCCTCTAAAATGGTTGCATCTCAGAAGTCACGTTTGGGTTTGCAAAAAATCTTCTAGCAGTATTTCCGTCATTCGTGGAGCCGTGCCCTTGTTTGACAACATCTATCAGAAGTCCCATTCTATTTTTAAAAGCATCTTGTATATTTTTCTTCCTGCTTTCCATGATGCACTTGTTGTCTCCCTTTCTGTCCATGCCTTTATCGTTAATCTGCATAATAATAAGATGGAAATATATTACCGTCATTCTCGTTAACACTTTTTCTTAAAGTATTGTATTGCCACTTGGTCAGCTTAAGTGATAAAAATAATCCTAAAGCCTCATCCGGAGAAAATACAGATTTTGTTCCTTTAACAGATATGCACTTCTTAACTTTTTTTACATCTTGGGGATTCTTAAGTAAATGTTCTAGTATTTTAGCAATCTCATCATTCCCATCCGCTTTCAACTGCTCAAAATATGCATATTTTATTTCGTCCGAAGATAAATGAAAGTTTTCTGCTCGTCTTTTTTTCTGTTTAAGCGCTAATTCACAAAACGGTTTTCTAGGGCTTTGCTCGGTGGAGACACCGACAGAAACTTTTGCTGGTGATACATACTGAGTTGATGTACTCGGTGCTGGTTGATCTTCATTACTGGTTATTAAACACTTAATAAAGTCTGGCCACATTATGGTTTCTTGTAACCATTCGCTATTTTTAGTTCTGAATATAGTTTCTTTACGATGAGCGTTTTCCCATCTTCTATTTAAATTATAAAAAAAAATTGCACAAAATAACTTTAAGGTCTTTTCACGTTGATCACTTAATTCGACTAAAATTTAGACCTTATCTCACTACACAAACTTTCATTATTTTTAATACTGCCACTGTTTTTTAAAATAATAAAAAGGTCAAGGTTGGTCACCAAATCTTCATACATTTTTACAAACACAAAATAACTCACACTCACTTCACTTATTTGTATAAGTAATAAATATGTGAGGGTAGTGCGTCTATTATGGTGGGTAATAGAACACTGAAGTACGTTTGAATGCAATAGTACATTTTGTGCCCTATTATCGTTGCACCAATCAGGTAACGACACGTGTCATAACTTGATGTTGCGGTCGCGCATTCCTATCTCTTGATTCCCGGAAATAAGTGTCAAAACAAATTACGTCATACCTACCTATATTACCTATGGTGGTGGAAAATGTCGAACAATTTACTTGCGTTCCCATTGAGGGACCACATTTGAATTTTTAGCTTTTGAATGCGTCAGCCTTTAGTAAAAGTTCTCAAACAATTGTAAATTCAGCCTTTAATTTGTAAAAGTAGCCACTCAAAAGTTACAATCGATTAAAGGTGGTCCCTCAGTCGTGACTGACAGGCATCCCTATCTCAAAACCTAGTGAAAATTTGCAACTGCTATAAATTACTACTCTTAGTAAAAGATTTGTAAAACTAATTTATTTGAATAGCAACCCTTCCTGTTCAAGGAATAAAAAGAACTAGCAAGCGGAAGGTGGTCCCTCAATCGATCACCATATGTTCACCTTGAGTGGAGATCACAATGGAATTTGAAATGTACATATGGGTCTAGCGTTAGTAAAAGTACTTGAATGATTGTATATTCAACCTTTAGTTTGTAAAAGAAGCCATTCAAAAGTTACAATCGAATTAAGGTGGTCCCTCAATTGAAACGTTAATCATAAGAAAAATCAATTTACGTAGCATTCGGAGGTTAAATAGACGAATGCTACAGTCTATCCTTTAGTAAATTTTTTTTACTAACGATTACTTTACTAAGCAGTATCAAAAAATGTACCGTTTTATTTTAAATAATAATCAAATAGCTGGGAAGAAATACTAAGATAGAGGTGACCACACAGCAGGGTTTTTCTAGTGACTGTTGATAGTAATTTTTAATAAAAATAAAATCTGCGCGTCGCGTACCTACGTAAACATACTTAAAAAAAAAATTGGTTCAATGACTAGTAACTCAAGCCGCAAATAATTAAAAAAATCCGGATAAGTCGGACTCGTGCAACGAGTATTCCGTAAGGTATGTAAATAGTTTATCACAGTTTTTTTTTTTAATATAACTACGAATGTACGATTTTCGGATTTTTTCCTTTATTTGTGCTACATGACTGCTTTAATGAGGCTAATGTTGATGATGACATAATTTTAATGTATATTAAAGGCTTGAATGACAATAATTACAAGATAGATGATATTTACATCCTTAGAGCACAAATAATTTCCCAAGCTTGTAATAAGAAGAATAAAATCAGAGACGTCGTTACTTACAGTTGCGAATGTAATGTGTCTACCGTTTTCGAAGAAGTTATTAATAAGATTTTTTTTAGTGTCAAATTCTCCAAACTGTGTAGCAATGCATGGTGTCAAACAAAAAACATTTTAAAAAGATATACATTTATCAGTTTGAACATTCAGCTTATTAAAATATTTGGCATTAGTATTTTGGAAGAAGCCATTTTAATTCGTGACGAAATTAAAGAATGTACATTGTGTAATAATCAAGTGACGTACGAATATGAGCTTACAGATTTTATATCTTTCAATTTAAACGACACACCTAAAGGACCGATTAGCGAATTACCTCGAACGATCAAAGTCAAACAAAATTTATACAAATTAGTAGGGGCTATTGAATTTATTCCCGGAACTAGCGCCAGTGAGCTCGGCCATTACAGATGTCTCTACTTCTTTAATGAGAATATACGTTCTTACGACGACATAAGCTTTAAATTTGATGACAGTCCTCTAAACGAACAAATTTTTATACATACACTTTGCTACTGTCTCATTAGTAGTAATGTTTGATGTAAAAACCTTTTTACAAAAAAACAACCGCGACTTCAAAAAAAAAAACACCAAAAAAATGTAAATGCAGAACCAACGACACCGACTTCCGAAATTAAAATTATTTATCACTTTGTAGTGTTTTTTTCTGAAGTCAGTTGTTTTTTTTTTTCGTAAAAAAGTTTTTATTTTTCACTTTTTAGTTGTACCTACCCCACACAAATTCAATAAGCACTAGTCCACTGAAGAATTGAAGACACCGACTAGAAGAATAATAAAAATTCGCATAGAAATGCTGTATTTATGCATATAACTTCGTACATAAGAGTAATTACCTAATGTATTATACAGGGTGTAAGGAGAACGCTTCCGAAGCCTGGACGTACATTATATACAACCTATATGCAAACGAATACCAATAACCTTTCGCTTTAAATTGATTATTTTCAAGACTTCATATTTTGTAAACGCGCAATGGAAACCGTACAAAACGTGAGGTCACTGACACGCAAAGCGACGACGCGCCACCACGTGACCAAGCGCCCGCACGTCGCGGGCGCCTAGCGCTCCGTACGGCCGAGTCACGGGATTTATACGGAATTTACAAATATCACTTTCAAAATGCCCACCCCTACGACACTTCACAAAATTATGAATTTTAATCGCATTCGTAGCCCACTGTTAAACATTAAAGCTGACAGAGGCATTTTACGTACCTGTCTAAATCCTTTGCGACCTTATGAGGTTTGGCTCGAACTGCGCTCCATTCATTTCAATACACAGCTGGGCCCGTCGCTGTGTGGACCGGTGAACACGAGGCATTAGTGTAGGGTCCTCAACACATTCTTCGCGTAGTTTATTAAAAACGCTCACTATTCTGCCCCGCATTTCGTCAGCACTGTCACATTCCCGATCAAACACTCTTTCTTTCACATACCCCCACAAAAAGAAGTCCAGAGGTGTTAAGTCGGGTGAACGAGCCGGCCAGGCGTGCGGCCCCAGCCTTCCGATCCAGCGGTTACCAAAAAGCTCAGTGAGACGCTCGCGGACAGGGCGCGTAACATGAGGTGGAGCGCCATCGTGCTGGAACCATGCTCGACGAAATTCAGCCAGCGATACATTATCTAGCATATCTTCTAAATGTCCATTTATAAAATTAAGATATGCTGATCCATTGAGTCGCTGCGGTAGAAACACTGGTCCCAGAATTCGTCCATTAAAAACACCAGCCCATACGTTGACGGACCATCTGGTCTGATGGCCGGTTTCTTGAGTAGCGAACGGGTTCACGTCTGACCATACATGGGCATTCCTCCTGTTCCACATCCCGTTTCTTGTGAATGTGGACTCGTCCGTCCAGATAATGTGCTCAATGAAGCCAGGCGCACGTTGTTGTTGATCTAGCAGCCAACGACAATACGCACGACGACGAACGCGATCATTAGGTAGCAAAGCTTGTACTTTGTGTATTTTGTAGGGCCGCATTCTGTTCCGGCGCAAGACTTTGTGAACTGTCCAGTGAGAGACGGTCGGTACGCCCCGGCGCCGCAACAATTTCGCCGCACTTCGTGTGCCCAGGCGTGGATTTTGGCGAATTACATTTAAAATACGCTCCTCGGTCTGAACGTTCACTTGTTGTCCACCGCCTGCCGCCATCGGAGCAATCGGTCGATTTTCTAAGACTCGCTGAAAAGCTGCTGTTATCATGCGAGAATCAGACGGATGCCGGACGTTCGGAAATCTGTCTCGGTAAATTCTCAACGCTAGAGAAGCATTGCCACGGGCTTCGCCTAAACACATCAACATGTTGCCGTATTCACGAGCACTGTACACGTATGCCTCAGGCATTGTTTAAAACAACAAAAATAATAACTAAAAAACAATAAAACAGCACTAATAACGTAACAAAAATAATAACTAAAAAACAATAAAACAGCACTAAAAACGTAACAATAATAACTAAAACAAAACAGTATTAAATACGATTCAATAGCGATGGATCGATTAAAAGTAGCGCACGTTCGCTCACGAGTCGAGTCGGAAAGGAACTAACCTAGTTAACCTACAGCTGTGCCTACAGTCTTAGATTACTAAAGAAGTACTAAGAAGATCAAACATGCCGCCTGCGTTTGTTGCCGGCCGACAAACGATACCGCCGCGCGTACGCCGCCACGCGCCAGCGCGGCGACCATAGCGGTGTCTTTTGATGCGCAAAGATCAACAAATTACAGAGGAGAAAATGTTAAAATAATAGTTATGAAATCAGAAACCAATTGTACTTTAGCTTTATTAAATTATTACAAACTATTGTCATTTTATAACTTTTAAATAAGATTTAACGGGTTTCTTAGATTAAATTAATTTAATTATCCACCTTAAATTGATTGGGTTTACTTACCAAATGAAGGATACAGTTGTTCCAATAAACGACCGCGCCTAATGCGACTCTAATTTCATTGACATAAAGTTCAAATTCAATTTATTCACGCGCGCTAGTTGCTTCAAACTGTACAGACGCCAGCACATCAACCTACTACAATCTGTCAAATTTCTTTAGATTTTCAACTTTATCACTAAAGCGTAAGGTTCAAAGTTGATTGGGAAAATTTGACAGTTTCGGGTAGGTTGATGTGCTGGCTTCTGTACATGCGATGAAAATGTTTCTGTCAATCACAGCCACAGCTGATGTCGGCGATCTTTTACTTTATTTCATTCACTATCGATTATCGACTTACATACAAAACTGTTTTTAAATGCACGAAACAGTGCATCAATTTAAAACAGTTGACGCATCTGAAATGTTTTTTTTCTTATTTATTTTGGCGGCGCTTTACAAAGGATGCTTATGGTCACAACTCACAGCGGCGCCGCGCATAGCCGTGGACGCCTAGTTCTTTCAAACTAGGTGGCCCGGGTTCAAATCTCGGCCAATACCAATGAATTTTGTGATCATTTACCTTGATTACCAGAATTCGTACGCGCACCGTTTCTCCCCGCGCACCCCGCGCCGCCGCCGGCGCCGGGATCGGGACCGCGATCGCTCGGTCATCCACCGCCCACCGGCAGTCGATAGCCTATGTACCTACTCCGACGGCGAATGCACGCGCAAATATTTCTAAATTAATAATTACGTTTCGCAATCTAGTGTACCTAAATCTCAGTTTTCTCTTCTAATTCTTGATACTGTATCTTCCTAGTGCTTGTTTCTACTCATTCTGTAAACTGTAATTTTAATTTTGTTGCTGTGCAAAATTTTAATGGACGAATTAACAAAGTTGCTTGTAAAGTCAATGTCTTTGTACATAATCAACTTTTTGTACTTTTCTTTCTCAATCACAGTAGGTATCTAATTACCTTCGATATGGGGTTTCAAGGTTAAGCAAAGTAAACTGGATTTTTCTGATTTGTAAGCAAAATTTGCGAACATTCCGATCAAAATAAAATTGTAACCCTGTTCAAGGGGAAAATCATTACGATCCTTGCATGAATGGAATCCGAAAGCACATATCGCACAACTAGGTAGAAGCACAGAATACTTAAAGTACAACGTACAGAAAGGCCACTCCCTTCCCCCCGCACTAATATCAGTTACCGCACCTCACCCCGCACTTCGGCGTATTCGTCGCAGTTCTTTAACAAGAGCGCTCGCAAACACAAGTACCTCACGCACACATTCATACGTATACAAACGTCATTTTTTAATGTAGTAGTAGGTAATTATTTTGCGAGCGTTGTATGGAGTGTCCGGGGTGTGGTAGAAGTGAACTGAAAAGACATTTGCTTCAAGCGATCGAGTAAAAGTTAGGAGTTCATGAGGATAGGAACACAGCACCGCCCGTGCTGCACAACTTAGCCGTCAGCCGTCGTCTAGCGCGTCACGTGGACTTGGGGTCGTCGGCCGCGCTGCCGTCGGCGAGCGCGCGCGCACTTTGAACCCGAGGTCATGCGCGAGCGTCAGCTGATATTTATTTACGAATACATTGCTTGTTAGAGTTGTAAAGAAAAAAAATGTGTTTAATCGCAAATAATGGTTGTATTTAACTGTTTTCACAGCATAGTGTACGAAAAATGCTAAAAAAAATTGGTAAAATTGTTCATTTTTTTTCCTGATTTTTTGATGGTATTGTATCGAGAATCACTAGCCCTATCACCTGTCTTCGTTTTCGGAAGCGTTTCCCTGGCACCCTGTATACTAAAACCTTCCTTAAAGTATGTAGATCACTTTAGTGAAAGAATTATCCAAATCGGTTTTAGTTTTTGAGAAAATCTCGGACATACAAACATACATACGGGTCGAATACAGAACCTCCTTTTTTGAAGTCGGTTAAAAAGTTCAGAGTTACATTTTCAGTGCAGGGTAAAATTTTGTTTCTTTTTTTTTATTATCATAAACATTATTTTCTCTGTGTTTTTATTTAGCTAAGTGATGTCAAATATTAATAAAAATTAATATCAACAAACACTCACTAGTTTTTACTTAATAAACAATCCTGCTGTGTGGTCACCTCTATCTTGGTATTTCTTCCCAGGAATTTGATTATTATTTGAAATAAAACGGTACATTTTTTGATACTGTTTAGAAAAGTAATCCTTAGTAAAAAAATACTACTAAAGTATAGACTGTATCATTCGTCTATTTAACTTCCGAATGCTACGTAAATAGATTTTTCTTATGATAAACGTTTCAATTGAGGGACCACCTTAATTCGATTGTAACTTTTGAATGGCTTCTTTTACAAACTAAAGGTTGAATATACAATCGTTCAAGTACTTTTACTAACGCTAGACCCGTATGTAAATTTCAAAATCCATTGTGGTCTCCACTCAAGGTGAACATATGGTGATCGATTGAGGGACCACCTTCCGCTTGCTAGTTCTTTTTATTCCTTGAACAGGAAGGGTTGATATTCAAATAAATTAGTTTTACAAATCTTTTACTAAGAGTAGTAATTTATAGCAGTTGCAAATTTTCACTAGGTTTTGAGATAGGGATGCCTGTCAGTCACGACTGAGGGACCACCTTTAATCGATTGTAACTTTTGAGTGGCTACTTTTACAAATTAAAGGCTGAATTTACAATTGTTTGAGAACTTTTACTAAAGGCTGACGCATTCAAAAGCTAAAAATTCAAATGTGGTCCCTCAATGGGAACGCAAGTGAACAATTTTTATTTATTTAAAGTAGGTACTAAGTAAGTATTGAAGTACTTCAGGCCGTTTAGTGTACATTATTTTCAATTTCAAATTAGTAATTACTCATAATGTAAACCTACATTGATACATATCAACATTTCAAATTAATTGGAATAAATTGCTAAACTAAAATTTCATGACTCTTCATACAAATTTGGTATGGCTATATCTCCGAAAGTACGAGTCCAATTAAAAAAAGTCAAAGAGTAAAAACTTTTTAAATTTATGTCTAGATACTAAAAAAATACATTTTAGTTCTTAAGACCCAACCTTGTAATCCCAGCCCACTGTGCGCCGCCGTGCCGCCGTGCCGGCGCGGCGTGCCGCTTCGCTGGGCAGCCAAGCCGGCACAGGTGGTACGCTACGTTTTCAGGTATTATTATTGTAATAGTGCTCTTCATACTTATGACTTTGATTGACTTGTAACACTTATTCTGCATCGCCAATGGAATTTCGTGTTCGAAGTCACTGAAAATGTTACAGAAGGCTTACGGTGAATCGACTTTATCAAAAACACGTTTTCCAGAATTCGATCCTTATTAACGACACCATCGGACGGTGCAATAACACAGGCAGTGTTTTTTTATAGCCCCGACGCAAAAACGACGGGGTGTAATTTTCAAAATCTACTAGTTCGATTCCTAGCTAGCGCAATTGATTTTTCAAAAATTTTATGATGCAGTTTTAGTTTTCATCAAAATAGAGTCCGTGACATCTTTAAGAATTTTTCGGTATTACCTATAGTTTCGGAGTTGGTCACCCACGCTGACTTGAGTCATTCACCCTGTATAGGTATACAGACGAATTGATAACCTCTCTCTTTTAGAAATAGGTTAGAAATAAATTTGTATCTCATGATCTTTCATTTAATCTAGTTAACTTGCAGTTGGCGGCCTAAGCAGAAGTGTTGGGTGGGACTTATTTAAGAAAACTCTCATAACGAACTGACAATGAGAATTGATGGCGATATCAGTAACGATATCGAGCGCAGAAGTTCGTAGTTACAATAAAACCTCAAATAGAAAATTGTTACGGCGTAAATAGTCGTTAGATTAATGTTTTCGTTAATTTTAGTAAGTATAATGTATGACTTTTCACCTTTGCTAGCTTTATCAAACAACTAGCTATGCCCCGCGGTTTCGCCCGCGTTATTTGAGGAAAGAATCTACTAAAATATATTGTATTACTTTATGAGTATTTAGGTTATTACTTAACCTTTTAACTGTCTTCCCAAATAAATAAAATAAAATAAAACCGCCGGACTTTATATCAGTTGTCGTGCCCCCAGCGCCCGACAAGAAAAAAAAAAAAAAAACGAAAAATAAATACCGATGAAACGAGCTGTGATGATGTAATAATAATACAGATTAAACGAGCTGTGTTATTTGGTCGTATATATATACGACTCTGGCGGAATGGACACGAAAATATTTGTCAGATTAATCCGACGTAAGCGGTTAAAAGGTTAACCCTCATGACCGGCCGATGATGACGATGACCGGCCGCCTTGCGAGTTATTTTAAACCTGTGATATCTCCTAAGATATTCATTGAAATCCAATGATGTCAAGGGCGATTTTGTTCAACATGAAATACTTGTGATGAATAACGTATTTAGTTGGATAAGGATTAATATCATGTTTAAAAAAACGCCTTCGCAAATAATACATTATTTTAGAACGATTACCATAAAAATAAAAAGGTTATAGCTAGTCAACCTTAAAAGATAGACATTAATGCTGTCCCAGAGTTTTTTTTTCGAATATTTAAAGGGGAACAATTCCGTCGTACAGTCAGTGACTGCAATTAGCTGACCCACCTTTGCATAAATGATTGAGATTTTTTAGAATACGAATCGATAGAATTTTATAATTCTTTTATATTTTATTTACTTTGCTCAAATAAATAAAATACAAAAGAATTATAAAATTCTATCGATTTATGCAAAGGTGGGTCAGCTAATTGCAGTCACTGACTGTACCTACATGATTTTTGCGTAACTTTAACCGTTTACGCAGCGTACGCAACGGAAGCGCTCAAAAAGATTTTTTTTCCCGTTTTTGCAACATTTTTCATTGATGCTCCGCTCCTATTGGTCGCAGCGTGATGTTATATATTATAGCCTATAGCCTTCCTCGATAAATGGACTATCTAACACAAAAATATATTTTCAATCCGTACCAGTAGTTCCTGAGATTAGCGCGTTCAAACAAACAAACTCTTCAGCTTTATAATATTAGGTACCTACCTACCCCCTTATACTAATAAACGTTGTATAGCGTCTGTTTAGTTACACAACGCTTTGTCTTCCTCTTTCGAAAGTCAAATTACTGACTGACCTGAATCGGTGTGTAACTATTCATCTTATATAATACATTTAATTATTCGTAAGGGGGTTAGTAGAATGACGCGGCGGGCATCTCTCAATATTTTTTAAAACGTTGCTAGCTCGTTAGACAGTCCATAAGATGAGGATGTTTTGCAAATAATTGGTTCACTTCTGAATATCGAGAAATCTTCACAAACGTATCACCTTCCAATTCAAAAAGTAATCGAACCTACTTATTGGGTTCCTTGATTTAGGGATAAATGCATATGGCCACTTTTGGGTAATTTTCAGAATTGATGAAATTTAAATTTAAAAAGTCGTCTTTGAGGCCGGGAAAGCCCACAATTTCTTCGTCTTGCCTATTTGTCATTATGGGTTCGATCCATAGAAATGTATATCTATGGTTCGATCATATGAAAATCAACGGCTCTGAAGATCACTTTATTTTTGGCCCTTTTTTGATATCTGAAAGTGAACTCCTGACCAAGGGCACAGTATAAATATGAACAGTATGGAAACTAGGCCTATTTGTTGAAATAATTACCTACGCTCCATTGGAGCGTTATGGTTGTCACTCTTCATGTCTGTAAAATTGATGTGTTTTATTATAACGAAGTTTTTAACGTGGTTTGCGGTTAGGAGTTGACTGATTATCTTTCCCTCGTCAAAACGTAAATCCAAGATGGCGGCTGCGAAAAAATTCAAATTTTTCGTCGTGAATATCATTTTCATAGTTTTCGAGGGTGCTAAAGCCGATAGGTAGTAGGTAACTAGGTACTATTAAGTATTCGGTGCCGATAGTGAAGTCAAAATGCGCGACGCTCGACCGATGCCTTGTTTAACCCTACACCTTACCGTTTCAACTCGAGAATGGGTGTAATAGTAATTAAAGAAAACAATATTTTAAAAAAATATCTTTATTCTTCGTTATTATAAAATATTTACTGAAAAATACTTTCGCCTGATACGAAATGTTCGAAATGCTTTGTTATTCAATTTTACAGTGTAAAATATTCTCATTCTAATAGTTTTTTTTTTAATAAATTATCGGGAAACAAGGACAGGGTACTTTAAAAGAGATTTTGTCAAGTTCTTTATAAATTGAAAGAGCTATTTTGCAGTTAATATGTTCTCATTTAAAACAAGAACGAAAAATTTCATCGAATATGCTCGACGCATTTTTAAAAAGATGGACGGTCCGTGGCCGCAAGAAATAAATGAATTACGCGACTACTCGTTCCAACACGGCACGCGTGACTGAGCGCACCGCGACTATCGCTTAGGAGTAACGTAGATCTATGCGCGCGTCTGTATGAGTGTGCCGTTTCGTCGTTTTGTACGTAGTTTCCGTACTGTTCATATCTTTCTACTGTGCCAAGGGGCTCCTATCTAAAACTTTTTACTTAAATATACTTTCGGTGTATAGATTTTGTATTGAAAAACACCTGAAATCACCTATGTTTCACAAAATAAATAAATGTTCTCTCCTCATAGGTACCACACCTACTCAGCAATCAACTTTTATCACTATAATCACTGGGTCGCGAGTTCAATCCCCAGAATATGCTATTCGCAACAGTGGATTCGACTTCGTATTAGCATAGGTACCATTCAAACAGTTTTTCGAATCAGCGTGTTCGCGACAACGTCATTTGATAAGGCGGTTTTCGACACAATGTGTTTTCGAACTGGCCATGGCGTAGGTACCACTCGTAAAGTTTTTTGAAATAGCGTGCGTCCCAGTACTAACGTCATTCGAATCTTCGTATCCTAACTTAATATTATAATTGCGAAAGTAAGTATGTTTGCTACCTTTTCACGCCTAAACGACTGAACCTGATTTGCTTATTCGTTGTCAGGAGTATAGATGTAAAACAACCGATTTAAAACGTTCCGTCGACCTGACGTCGTTAGAAATAAAACGAACACGTTAAAGGAGACGGGAAATCCTGGGCCCAGCAGTTAACTAGTTGAAATGGGTATTAAAAAAACTGTTATATTTTTCTAAAGGAAATCACAAAATACAGTACCATGTTTCTATCTAAGAAGCGAGAAAAATTAAATTAAGTTGTGAAACTAAATAATCGATAAAATACATGCCTGAATTCTAAGTAATCGATAGTGAATAAATCGGTAAAATCTCAGAATATGTATGAAAATCGTGTGTCAAATGCTTATCAATCTTTTCGTGGAATCGATTCAAAGCGAATCGAGTTCCTTTAATTTTTCTTCTGTTAGCAACACTGGCCAATCAGTATAGTCTAAAGTAATCTGTGCTGGTCACCGACTGACAGATGACAGGTACAAAAAAACCGGCCTCTATCAAAAAGTACTCTCTGACCGGCACTCGTTCGTTTTCTTTCGTTGTGAGTGCGCACGTATTTTCCGTTCTCAATCTAAACGTGTCAGGATCTTCAACACGTCGCACATGGAGGCTCTCTACTTGCACCCCATGCGTAAAACCATTATACAACCAAAACCATTCAAAAATATTTCACAAATAACATAAAAAACTACAATGTTATAATCACGGATATCGATTATAATGTAACCTCACTTTTACTATATTTCATATAACTTGATTCCTGGATAGCCAAATTTCACCATATTTTCAGTGAGGCCTTGTTATTATATCCACTTACAAATAAAGCTAGTTTGATTGAGTTAACACCTGGGCCCAGGAAACTATGGAGTCTTTCCCTTCTCCTTTATGCTTTAGAATGTTATGCTTAATCATTATTATGATTAGAGAAATTATGCTCAAAAAATTATGCGTACCTACCTAAAATAATGTTATGCGAAAATATAACTAGGAGAAACAAAAGTATGCCAAGTATTAGGTCTTATTTATGCAAATGGATAGGGAACCCTCATACTCGCCTACCCTAAAGGTGAAAAACTCTCATACTGTATGAGTTTTTCACCTTACGCTCATGTGAATGTAGCGAAATGTCCAAGCCATATATTTTGACTAAGGTATAGAGTTTGCGAAGTTAGGCCTTGTAGAGTTAGGGCGTGTAGAGTTAGAAGCTTGGCTCTACATGAGATCTGATTACTTTTTGACAGTGCGAGCTACATGGTCTCGTCTTGGCAACATTTAACATGAAATGTTTTTGTGGGATTTCATTTCTTTTTGTAAGTTGCTTATGATATTTATACGAGTACCTATATTATTCGTAAGTACTTATTAATATTATTCGTTAGTACTTATAGGTAATACAAGTATAATAATGTAGTGAAGAATATTATGAAACCATATTATACACTTTTATCCCGTAATGCAAGGGTTTGAGGGATGTTTTTTTTTTTTTAAATTATGTTTTAATTGGTAAGAAGAATGTACTTGTATAACTTTTAGATCTCAAGCATGAAATTAAGTTTGTATGGGAAAACCGAAACAAATAATTCCTTAATTTAAAGGGTAGGGGATGATTTACTAAAAATCTTGAAATACATATCTATTTATTTATAACAAGGACCCCCTATATAAATTTTCAGACCTCTAGCATCAAAATTTACGGAAGTCTCATACAAACTTTCACCCCCTAGTTTAAGGGGTTGGGGGGGTAAAAGTTTCAAGTTTTAAGATTTTTTTGTTGTTTGTGTACCTACTATTACTAGCTTACATACCAAATTTCAGCTTTCTAGGACTTCAGGAAGAACCTTAAGAATATGGATGATCATCAATGAGTCAGTGAATCAGTGACAAAATCGGGGTATTTTAGATGTCAATAAAATCTAAAGTAGGTATAAGAGCTATGCAAATGAAACTTTAGGTTTAATAAGTCAACCACTGATATCATATCCCGAAAATTTTGTTTATCTGGTATAATCCAAACCCAAGTTAAGAAGGTTCAAAAATACGACGAAGTGCTTCGAGAAAAGGTAGGTAGTGCCCTTGCGCTTCGCTTGGCTCGTCTTGGCGGGGGCACTCCCGTGCCCCCAGATGACAGTTAACTATAGTGGCAGTGTTGGTAATATTTATCTAATCGAGTGGCACCTCGAGAGTAAATGGACTTGCCCCTTTATTTCATTTAATCGAGTTGAGAGTTTTAAATCGAGCCACATCACTATCTGACATTATTGAACTATTGAGGTACTAGAAACGTTATGAAAGCTTTATGGAGAAGAAACAAATGAAGACATCACACTAATATTATATAGGCGAAAGTTTGTGAGTGTGTGTGTTTATATGTTTGTTACTTCTTCACGCCTAAACCACTGAACCGATTTAGATAAAATTTGGCATAGAGATAGTTTGAGTCCCGGAAAAGGACATAGGATAGTTTTTATCCCGATATTCCCACGGGATCGACATTTACGCGGGTTAAACAGCGAGGCGCAGCTAGTTTTTAAATAAATAATTAAACACGGCAATTTATAGTTCGTTTTTACCGACTTCACAAAAAGGAGGAGGTACACTAATATTATAAAGGCGAAAGTTTGTGAGTGTGTGTGTTTATATGTTTGTTACTTCTTCACGCCTAAACCACTGAACCGATTTAGATAAAATTTGGCATAGAGATAGTTTGAGTCCCGGAAAAGGACATAGGATAGTTTTTATCCCGATATTCCCACGGGATCGACATTTACGCGGGTTAAACAGCGAGGCGCAGCTAGTTTTTAAATAAATAATTAAACACGGCAATTTATAGTTCGTTTTTACCGACTTCACAAAAAGGAGGAGGTACTATGTTCGGCTGTGTGTTTTTTTTTGTATGTTTGTTCATCGAATACTCCGCCAATTGTCGACGGATTTTCAAAATTCTTTTTTTGATCCAAAGTAGATAGTTCTGAGGTGGTCCCACTGTCACCAAGTTAGGATCTCATGATGGGATCTTAGAGAAATCGAGGGCAACCCTCAAATTTTATAGGCTCACTTATTGTTTTTCGCATATTTTATGAAGTATCTTGTGTATTTGCGTATGGTTGTCACCATCTCAGGTAGCTGGGCTAATGATGGAAGGTACAACTCCTTAACAGTAAGAAGTTACTCAAACAGGCAAGGACTGTTTTTTTTTAGTAAATTGTTTTGATGTTTGATAGGGCATTTGCCACATTTGGTCTCATGATCATCAAGTCATGACCTGATGCTGCAGTCAGGATAGTCTGCAGAGTACCCAACTCCTCGACAACTAACAGCAGATATATCGTGTTTAAGCTCATTGAAAAGGGCTCGATGTGTGGATAAACGTACTGTTAATGAGGAACACCGAAGTACATAAAGACCTAATGCTGAAGCCAGGAGCATCAGAAAAAGTACCAACCTTGAAATTACAGCACTGTAGTCGTGTTTGGGCTCATTTTAAACAGGACTAGTTTTAATGTAAATTTGACATAAGTCTGGCCTAATGCTGCAGCCAGGATTATCAGCATCTAGTCTAAAAACATCAGGTCAGGATTTGAAGATGGGATCCTGGAGAAATCGAAGGAACTCTTCAAATATTACAGGCACATCTATAGCGATTTGGGTATTTTTTATAGTAACTCGTGCATTTGCTCTCGGAAAGCACTATTTGGTGAAGTGGAACTGATGATGAAGACCGCAGATGGCCACCGGAACTACTCAATAATATATAAGTATTTCACGGGTTGCGATTCGATTACTTTAATATGGTTGCTAAGCAATTTATGCTCGTCACAATGTGAATGGTGATGTGGAGCTGATGGTGGACCTGGAGAACTCCTCAACAATTAACTTCCCTGCATCGGGAAGAGCAATATTTTGTTTGTAAAAGGCGATGATCACTAGGCTATTGTAACTTAGATAAATTATAAGCAGACCCACTAAAAAGCGTGAAATAAAACTTAAAAAAAAAAAAAACCGACTTCCAGAAAACAATACAAAGTGAAAAATAACTTTAATTTCGGAAGTCGGTGGCAAAAAACTAAAATACAGATCCAAAGACACCGACTTCCGAAATTAAAGTTATTTTTCACTTTGTAAGTAGTGTTTTTTGGAACTCGGTTTTTTTTTTTTCTTAAAAAGTTTTTATTTAATCCCAGAGACGAATCTGACATTTAAGTCTAAGTGTTTTCTTTTTTTTAGTATAGAAGTTTGACATTACACTTGTCAGATTAAGTCTCTGGGATTAAAAAAACCATTGAGTTAAATAACTAGAGAAGCAAACCTCAATAAAATGTGTCAAAAAGGTGTAACCACTATTTAAACGCGACGACGTAGCTTTGAAACCACTAAACATTTAAAAGTAAACATATATCTGTCTCACTTACACAAGTCGCAAGAATAATACCGTCACTTAGATTAGACAAAGACCGCAATATAAACATGCAATGGCGGGATGGGGTTGCCTACCCATGCAAAATTTTACCCAACTTTTTAACCGTTAGATCCCCAGCGTCTCCATTTGTCACATACCGGCGCGCACCCGTCAGGCACCACCGTCTCCATTTGTCACCACCCGATTCACGCGGCTTCAACCTCTATTATTACTGTTAAATACGGTCTAATATCCTGTGCAACAGTTTGAGTCTATGGTCCGGTAGATAAACTAATCGACTAAATGATTCAAAACGAAAAATATGGGTTGGCAATATTGGAAAAAAAAAGTTAAAAATAGACTTTACGATTCTTAATGGCAGCTGCAGTGCGTGCTGTTTTGTTATGATGCTATGTTGTTTATTTTAATAGTTTTTGTGTAAAATCGACGTTAAGTGGATGAATATTCGTTTATAACATATTATACGTCCTTGTAGATAATATTGTAGATAATATTTGCACGAAATAACATCACAATCAATCAATAATCTTTTTTTTTGGTCAAACAAAATTTTACGTACCTAAGTACTTCAAGAAAATCTTATGATTTTATAATTATAGTGGTATATTTTTACAAGATATAGGTAGTTATCAGTTAATAAAGGTTTGTGTAGTATCCTAGTAACACTTTTTTAATTAGAAACAACTCAATATGACTAGGATTGGGCGATTACAGTCATTGCGTTGTAATACGAATTGAACGGCTCGGCGCACTGAAATTTGAGTTTCAATATTATTAAAATGTAAGGTAGGACTTTCAAAAAAACGCTGTTATTAGATTACTTGTCTATTCATAATGTAACTTGCAAAGTTTCGTGTAAATTCATATAGTAGTTTTATCAGAAATCGACATAACACGGGAACGAACACACTTTCAACCTATTTTCTGATGACGTCATTTGTTTATAAATACAATACTCGTAATACGAGTATTGTTTGCATTTTATATTATGGTCTGTTTATTCAAGAACCCAAAACAGTTTACATTAAGTGGCTTGAGCCCATATAAGCATCAGTAGACCATTTTTTGTGAGCAGGGTAATAAATCACGCGCTGAGCGGGTGACATCTGGAATTTGACAGGAGTTTTTTTGATGTTACGTCATAATGACGTCTGGGTTTGAGCGGTAGCCATAAATGACGTTCAAAAAAAAACGTTAGGCCAAATTATTTATAAAATATTTGAATTATATATTTCTTATTCGATGTGTATTAGAAGTTTATAACTAATGACAATAATTAAGACATTTTCTTTTTATTTATTTTTTATTTATTCAGTTAGTCTCTTTTCTCAGCAATCTGATTATTTCCACCCATTTATCTGCGTGCTGCGTCTTTAGGCACCCTGCAACGTTATTATTATTTAAAAAATATTTAAAATCACTTATTCCATATAAATTAAAAACTCCCATAAATGTGGGAAACTAAAACTAAGTTTTTAGTGGTAACACTGAACCTAATTTACAAAATTCTGCATTTTATTTATTTTACGTTGATATAAACACAGAAACAATAAAATTACGTGTGGAAAGTAATTCTGGTTAATTTATTATGTTTTTGTGATCTTGAATCGCACTCTTTCACTACGAATTTACGCATTTTGGCGATATTTTTGTCGTGTGTCATTTGGTTCACTTCGGTTGGCGCCACACAGAGCACTGAAGTGACATTAGCTACGAATAAGGCTGTGGCCTTATGACAAGGGGCAACGCCTTGGCGCGGTAATTACTGATCTAGTGTAACATATACAGGGTGAATTTTCCAAGTGGGCGTGGATGGCCAAATTCTAAACTATGAGGAATAGCGAAAAGTACTCAAAGGAGTCGCGGGCTCGATTTTGATAAAAACTAAAATTGCGTCATTGGATTTTTGAAAAATCAATATTTCTAGCCAGGAATCGAACCTGTTGATTTTGAAAAAAAAACACACACACTGTATTATTACACCATTCGATAGTGTCCCTAATAAGGATCAAATTCTGGGAAGTAATGACATACGGCAAACTTATGGAAAATGTTGAATTTTAATAAACTGCTTCTTTTTTCATACTTTGTTCGAAATGATGCTCAATATTTTTTACACCCGAAACACTCGTAGCGCAGTCACCTTCACAAAATTATGTTCTAAATTCAAATTTTTAGTTGCAGTACAATCCTTGAGACGTCGAATCCAGCTATGTATTCAAAAACAATTGTCATAATTTTCAACAATTAATCAGTTAAGGTGTAATAGGTAGGTAGCATAAGAAAATAAAAAAGTATTTTGATAAAAATGAGCTCTTTCCTTTAGTTTGCCGTATGTCATTACTTCCCAGAATTTGATCCTTATTAGCGACACTATCGAATGGTGTAATAATACAGCATGTGATTTTTTTTTGAAAATCAACAGGTTCGATTCCTGGCCAGAAATATTGATTTTTCAAAAATCCAATGATGCAGTTTTAGTTTTCATCAAAATCGAGCCCGCGACTCCTTTGAGTACTTTTCGCTATTCCTCATAGTTTCGGATTTGGCCATCCACGCCCATTTGAAAAATTCACCCTGTATATCAATGTAAAAAACGAACTATAAATTGCCGTGTTTATTTATTTATTTAAAAAATGTAAATTCTTCATTTGTTTCTTCTACATAAAGGTTTCATAACGTTTCTATTACCTCAATAGTTCAATATGCTTACCTGGAGGAAAAAAAAAACAAAAAGATCCTTGTTGTTTACGACTTATATTTTGGTGTAATGTCAAACTTCTATACTAAAAAAAACGAAAACGCAAGACTTTAATGTCAGATTAGTCTCTGGGATTAAAAAACGAACTATAAATTGCCGTGTTTAATTATTTATTTAAAAAATGTCTATTCTTCATTTGTTTCTTCTACATAAAGGTTTCATAACGTTTCTATTACCTCAATAGTTCAATATGCTTACCTGGAGGGAAAAAAAAAACAAAAAAATTCTTGTTATTTTCGACTTATTTTGTGAATAACTCCGAAACCTGACGCTTTAGGATATTATGTTATATAACATTTTTTGTTTGTACAAGTGTCCTCTATCTAAATATATAACCTTTGTTATGCACCGCGATTCTTAAAAAAAAATCAAAATGGCGGCCGACCTTAGGGCCACCCTCCATACAAAAATCTTCAAACCCCTTTTTAGACTATCGATTTTTTGAAAATATCTGAAACCCGGGTTGTGTTTACAAAAAGAACTTTTGAAGCGTAGTCTATAAAACGAACAACGGGAACAAATTGATATTATTTATTGTATTAAATTCCCGATCGTCCCACCAGTGCGACGACGGCCAGTGGGACGAACAGGTTACACGTTTTGGTCCAGTCATCCTGACGCAGAAAATAGTATTTAGGGTAACTTCTAGCATGTACTTTTTTTTGGCCACGTCAAGAGGGGGACGGACCCGTGCTTCACCTATTTTCTCCACCTGGGTGAAGCACGGGGTCTACTGATTCTTGGTCGGGTCCCGTGCTCCAACTGATGACGTTATTGTACAGTGATGCAGTAAATTGTCTTCCCTATATGAATCAAAAGATCTAAACAATTATTTCGGCTACCGGCTTTCATATCCTCGGTCCACGGCACTGATAAATTAATCAGGAAAATCTTAGCCTCCACACTGATTAATTCTGATGTGCCGTGTTTCACCGAGGCTATGGATGCCTGGAGACTTGCTTGCCCGAATACAGATCCACCCGACAATCCATCTTCCCAGAGACGGTGGGATGAGCCGCAGCCTAATTGCGGAACGCCAAATCGTCAAATGATTCTGATCAGTTGGCTTCATTTCTATCACAATTGGCTTCATTTTACGATTTTCGAATTGCGAAACTCTAGTTTATTATGAAACCAATTATGAACGTTAAGGCCCTGCGCAGAAACAAGAGTTTCGCAATTCGAAAATCGTAAAATGAAGCCAATTGTGATAGAAATGAAGCCAACTGATCAGAATCATTTGACGATTTGGCGTTCCGCAATTAGGCTGCTGCTCTGCAGAGTAGTACAGAACAATTTACTTGACTCGTCTGCTACTTCTGCGGAACGTGCGCGTCTGCTGGCTGTGGGTAGATGGGAGTCGGGACTTTGGCTACATGCACTACCTTCGTCGAACATAGGCACTTTGTTCGACGACACTACTTTTCACCTCGCTGCTTCCCTGCGACTAGGTACTCCTTGCTGTTCCCCTCATCGCTGTCACTGTGGCGAAGATGTCAACAGCCTCGGACACCACGGCCTGTCTTGCAACCGAAGTGCGGGTCGCTTAGCACGCCACGCGAACATTAATGACATCATCCGACGAGCTCTTGTTACCGTCGGCGTTCCAGCTGTATTAGAACCCAATGGCTTGGTACGCGACGATGGCAAGAGACCGGACGGTATGTCTCTATTTCCTTGGAAGGTGGGTAGGCCTTTAGTGTGGGACGCAACTTGTGTCGATACTCTTGCGCCATCCCACCTTCCTGGATCGGCATGCTGTGCTGGCGCTGCTGCTGCGGCTGCGGAAAACCTCAAGCGGCGAAAATATAATAACCTTATCGGAAATTATATTTTCGAGCCGTTTGGGGTTGAAACCTTCGGGCCGTGGAGTCCGAGTGCTCATGGTCTTTTTAAAGAAATTTCAAAACGGCTGGTTGACACTTCCCGTGACCCAAGGGCTGGCTTTTACTTTGGCCAAAGGCATTGCCATACAAAGTGGCAATGCCGCCAGTCTCTTGGGTACACTACCAGTCGACAGCGATGCGGATGAATTTTCGACGCTATATTTTAGTTTTTGTATAGTTTTAGTTAAGTTAGGTTTTAATTTTGTTATTTTTGTTAATTAAGGTAAATGGTTTAATTGAAATACTCATATTATTTTTATTTTCTACCTAAGTCTTATCAATTTCATGATAAATTAAATTAAAGGCAGGCCATTTTGGTTACTCCCTCTTAAGTATCAACATAATTATGTACATTGAGACCAATCAACGTTACCGCTAATAGAACAATTATTTAATAAAAGTGAATTTATTAATAATGAAATTTCTGTGGGCCATTTTTTGGAAAAAATGGGTTAAAATAAATTCTATGACTGACTTGCACACTCAATAATGGGCCCCCGAAAATGGTCGCTAGCACTAGTTAATAAATGAATAACTAACATTTTTGATCTTTTCCCGGCAGGTACTTTTTTGACAGAGTAGTATATTATTAAATTACTTATGTATTTTTCTTAATTGCTTGACTGTACTTGATCACGGATCGTTGGAGCACGGGACCCGACCAAGAATCAGTAGACCCCGTGCTTCACCCAGGTGGAGAAAATAGGTGAAGCACGGGTCCGTCCCCGTCAAGAGTTGCCATTTTCTGTCAATCAATGCAGTTAGTGTTCTCAGATTGTACAAGTTTACCACTACCCCTCATGGAAGTACCATGAAAAGCTTCAAGATAGTTCAATAAATCAAACAAGGCCTAAAAATAAATCCCTGAATTACAGCTATATTGCTAGTGCTTTTCAAATACTTATTATTTTCTTTATTTAAAAAAAAAATGTATGGGTTAAACAGTTACTAAAATATAACTTTAAGGTGAATGGGTAGTTGTAGCCCGCGAAATTCAATTTTTCGTTACTTACGTTTTTTGCAATTTTCAGGTCAGGGTCAGGTTATATCTTGATCAAAATATGATTCGCGACTATAACCGGTATGTATTTACAGAATTATAATAATTAGAATCATTAATACATCTTTCTAAGTTAGATTTCTACCGTTAAGAACAAATCTCGTATGGAAAAGTGTTAGTGGTAGAAATCTAACTTAAAGAGATATATTAATGATTTTAATGACTATAATTCTGTAAATACATGTCTATTATAGTCGCGAATCATATTTGGATCAAGATACAACCTGACACTGATCTGCAAATTGCAAAAAACTTAAGAAAATTTAAATTTCGCGGTCTACCATGTCACATTCACCTAAGCAATGTTTATAAGTAAACCCAGCTTACAATAGTGAGTGTAACAGGTGTCGGCTGTGGTACAAATTAAAATAGACAAAAAAGTTTTAATTTTTTTTTATTAATTTTAAATCTAGTCACATCACTTAACTTCTTTAACCTGGAGACCTGTAACAATAAAAAAAAACATATTAACTGAATTCAATAATTAACCTTTTAACCGCCCGACTTTATATCAGTTGTGCCCCCAGCACCCGAGAAAAAAAAAAAAAAAAAACGAAAAATAAATACCGATGAAACGAGCTGGGAACCACTGTACTTCCTCACCCGGCGCATTTTGATAGTAGGTAGTTTTTTTTTTTATAGAAGACCCTTTTTAGTGTATTGTGAAAAACCATAGGGGCCGAGAAAAATTCCCAGTTTTTTTTTTTCTGCAGACCTGCGATTTTTATAGTAACTATTTTTTTTTTTTTTTGATAGAATAGACCCTTTTTAGTGTAAATTTGAAAACCGAAAAGTTCGCAAAACCATAGTGGCCGAGAAAAAAATTCCCAATGATTTTTGTAACCTAACCTTAAAACACTTAAAAGTTGCTTAAAAGGCGTAGTGGTCTAAAAAAAAAATATCCGAGTCGGAGTGCCCCAAGTCCCGAGCTCGCTTCGCTCGCTCTTGCATCCTAAGTTGTCATTACAAATGTGTTATTTTTGTATATTATGTTGGTTTAGTGTGTAGTGTAATCGGGAACACAAAAAAAAACATAAACATGTTACATTTATTTACACATGTTACATTTTCCGTAACTTTAAGATTTTTTTTCTCAAAAACTATAACTTTTCACAATGCGGGATTTTGCGAAAGTGTTTAACATAACGAAATGTAGAACTGTTAAAATTGTGAAGCTTCGAATAAACGGGTGAGGAAGTACAGTGGAGCCACGAGCTGTGATGATATCGCACACCTAGATCTAAACTGAGACAACTCAAAAAGGGTAATTTTTCAGGAGACGATAAAAACGTATAATATAATAATAATACAGATTAAACGAGATGTGTTATTTGGTCGTATACATACGACTCTGGCGGAATGGGCACGAAAATATTTGTCGGATTAATCCGACGTAGGCGGTTAAAAGGTTAAATACTTCCCAATTCCTCATAATTACATGCATGTCTTATTCCATGATTACATTGATGCCACGGATTTCACGTGATGTTGAATGTTCTATGCTAAAAATTCAACAGTATACCTTTATGGAGTTAATCAGTTAATCATGAAATATAATGTGCTGCTACAATGGCGACATTAATTTAACACAGGGGTAGGGCTAGGGGCCAGTAATCATAAACCAATGTTTTTTTTTTTGCGTTTGTAGTCCATAATATGTGTGGCTACAGTTTGAGACCAAAAAAACTTGCAAACATTGAATATATAAGTCAGAAAAAAATAAATAAGATTTTGAAATTTTCGCCATTATCTTAAAATTTAAAAGCCCTAGCCTACTCCTGATTGGTTTTTAATCTAGTCTTAGAGTGAAGCTTTCACGCTGCAAAGGAACGTAAAGCATTATATACGTAGTTTATGAGAAAAAAAAATAAATAGCTAAACTTGACATTCCGGGATTCCGGAATAAAATTGCATTTTTGCAAAAACGATAATAGCTAGGCTGGTAGGAGTTTTTGTCTAGCATTTGTAACATGTTTCTTCATACAATAAGCTAATAAAAATAAGCTGTCCCAAAATGAGGTCAAAAAATATACTGTGCTGTGCTACCATTTTTTAAGTAAGTACATGTTGCTCGATGCTATTTTAGAAAATTAATAAATAAATAATAATGTTTAATTAAATTATGTTCATAAAATGAAAAAGCGAAACCGTATGTGTGTTAAAATAATGTTTTTACAGCAGCATGCTGTATAAGAATTGTTATTTTAGTGAACTTTCAATATACTTAAAAAAAAATCAAATTCAGACAGCTAAGAATGTGAACATTCATTAAAATATGTGAATTGTCCCTCATTTGATATAATTTGTACTTCTTGTTTTAGTGATAGTTCAGAGAATGACATTATGTTTAGTTCTCTTTTGTTATTTATGGTCATAATAATAATAAATATTAATATGTATGCTTAGGTTACTGTTAATGAGGAATCCCATGTTTCCATACCTGGCGGTAAGCTTTGCTTGAGCTTCTCTGCCTTCTCCTTGTCGGTGATGACCAGCGTGTACAGGAATCGCGAGCATCGCACCTTGAACTTCACATTCTCAGGGTTCTTCTTTATCTTGACAGCTGCAACCATGAAAAACAGATTTAAAATACATGGTGCTAGCATCTTGTGTGTCATGATACTGGGCTACGCATCTTACAATAGGTGTCTGGGAAACTTTTATACTCATGTAGGTAGCTGGTAGATATCCACTGATATAGGACAAGAGGTTATAAGTACGTTATACTTACAAAATAAAAATGTAACAATCACTGTAGTAAGAATATCTAGTATCTAACTTACATTTAGCGTCTTTCCTGCGTGCCTTCAGTAGGAAGTCTTTGATATCTTTAATTTCGCGCGGCTGTAACACAACAACAACATTAGGTTCTCAAGTCATTCCAACGCGAGATTACCATTACTCAGTTTTAATCACTACTGATATGATGTATTATTCGCACTAATACAATAATGCTTTATTAATTAACAATTTACGCAAATCCAGAACAACTAATAATTTCTTACCATGTTGAAGACGACAATGTTCAGTGTCAAACTGGAATAAAAACGATGGTATAAATTTAAATATAACTTGAAAGCGATACACCACTGCCACTATAATATGATTAGATTTAAAAAATATAGAAACCACTAGTATTCAGCCAGATTTTATCGGATTTTAGGACAATTTCAATAAAATTCATACACATCTCACCTGCCAAACTTCCAAAAGAACCTTTTGACAATGACATTGACAACTTGGACGTTCCCTATTAGACTTTGACATATTATTGACAGAGTAGTACCTCTTAACAAATTGAACTTTAGTCTTTTAGGGAGGCAGTACCTAAACATCCGGAATGGCCATAGGAATTGATTCAGTGTCGAATCTGAAACCAAAATGGGGTTACATACTGAAAACTCATGAGAAAAAAAGCAAATTTAACAAAGTATCAACACTGTTGTAAAAAAATCATAATGCAACCAAGTGAACAAAAAATAAATTGAACTTAGATTTATAATTTTATACTTAGATTATTTTATGTTTGTTGACTTTTAGTTCTATTTTTGGAAGACTGTATCATAGTTCTCAAGTTCAATCTTGTGTGTTTCTGTGAATGAGTCTAGCATAATACCTATTTTCTACATTTTCGTTGAAATAAAATACCATGTAAAAATACACAGAACAAACAATATTCGTTAAAAATAATTCTACTGTTTGATAAGTTTATAAAAAAATGTGATTACAACGTTCATTGAATTCTGTGAAATATCACAGTTGTTGAAACAATAATATTCAAAATAAAAATATAAGGACCAAATTAAATTACCTATATGAAACATTTGCTGCGAAACGAAATTCTATGATATTTCTGTCTGCGAAACAAAGTATTAACCAAAAAAAAATTGTTTTTTATCTAAATGAAAAAATTATGATGGTTGTTGGGTTTTAGTTTTTAATTTTCTTTTACCTATTCTCGACTTTTTTTAGTTTAGAATGTTCCATTTTTATTGTTTACATAATATTATCCTGTGTCTGCTGTCCCAAATCAAAATATTTTTCAATCTTGCTTTTCTTTCAAAGCCAGGCATTTCTTTCATGTTTGTGTTTTATATATCTAGCAGACAGAAAATAAGCCCAGCGACGTGGAGCTCCTTCAACATAATCGCCGCACCATCGCTAAGGCATTGTCGAATTCGGAATACTGGAAAAGATAGAACACTGACTTATTATTGTAATTTATTACAAAAAGCCTTTGGTATTCATATGCGGCAACGGCAGATATGTATGTACAGACGCCAGCACATCAAGCTACCCCAATCTGTCAAATTTCTTTGATAGATTTTCAACTTTACTACAAAGTAATAAGGTTCATAAAATGTATCATAATACAGTTGAACAACACCGTAATTATTCTTTATGGCAACGTTGCCCATGAAACGCGGGAAGTATAAAATTCCTAAATCCAATACTATTTGGTTGATGAATATTCGAATTTAACGAATCTGCCATCGCACAAGGATGTAGTCTTTTGTTTTCAGTGAGTTGGAACCCTTACGAGAGCACTTAGGTACGCATTACTTCTTGAAAAATTTCAAAATACTTGCCTTTCTTAAATTAAAAAAAAAGACGGGTTGCACTCCGGGAGTGCCGATGCCGGCAGAAGTGAAAACTTGAATATTAACGTTGTGCATTTTTGATATTTTGGAATGGTTAGGGAATAATTTTGCACGAATTGCTTTAATTTTATTAAAATAGAGATGCATTTTGTTCAATTTCCATATTTTAAACACTTTATACACACGAATTTTACGAATACACAGCAGTGTGGCCACTACACAGATGGTCGAGCCATCAGCTGTCACCATCCATGGATGCGCGTGGCACGCTGTAACATAAACACACACGAACATTCGCGCAAGCGCCCTGCGCCGCCTAAACGAAACAGCAGGCATACATTTTCGCCGCGCCGTAGAAAGAGAGGGGGGATACTTCCTCTCCTACGCCGCGCCGGCTGTCTACTCTCCATCCGCCTTACGAATTTTCGATCAGGTCACGTGTCCTGACGCGAGTTTAACATTTTTTACCCATTACAAAAAAAAAGTGTACAACGCCGCTAAAGAAGTTTTCACTTCAAAAAATCTTCGAATACTGCCCCCTTCTTGTAACCCACTACATTTTTACTCGAAGTACTAAATTTTAACTCTCTCGAAGTAAGGCGTGAGCACTGTCTGCCTTATTATGCAGGGTGAATCCGATTGCCAGCAACTGATGGCGCAGTTAGACTCTTTGTTCCTATGGGAATAAAAATTGCCACGTTCTCACTTCAGATGTCACTACTATCACGCGTCCAAGAATTTGACAGCAATCTGTAACTATCCACACATTTTTTTAACCGACTTTAAAAAAGGAGGTTCTGTATTCGACCCGTATGTATGTATGTATGTATGTATGTATGTATGTATGTATGTATGTTTGTATGTCCGCGATTATCTCAAAAACTACTGAACCGATTTTGATAATTCTTTCATTAGTGTAATCTGCATACTTTCAGGAAGGTTTTAGTATATAACACATTAGATAATTATTCTTATGTACGAAGTTATATGCATAAACGTACTGCATCTCCGGCATTTCTATGCGAATTTTGATGATTCTTCGAGTTATGTCTTCAATTCTTCAATACAATAGTGTTAATTGAATTTATGTGGGGTAGGTACAACTAAAAAGTGAGAAATAAAAACTTTTTTACAAAAAAAACAACCGACTTCAAAAAAAAAAACACTACAAAGTGAAAAAACTTTTTTACAAAAAAAACAACCGACTTCAAAAAAAAACACTACAAAGTGAAAAATAACTTTAATTTCGGAAGTCGGTGTCGTTGGTTCCGCATTTTCGTTTTTTGACACCGACTTCCGAAATTAAAGTTATTTTTCACTTTGTAGTGTTTTTTTTTGAAGTCGGTTGTTTTTTTTGTAAAAAAGTTTTTATTTTTCACTTTTTAGTTGTACCTACCCCACACCAATTCAATTAACACTAGTTCATTGAAGAATTGAAGACACGACTCGAAGAATCATCAAAATTCCCATAGAAATGCCGGAGATGCAGTACATTTATGCATATAACTTCGTACATAAGAATAGTTACCTAGTGTATTATATACTAAAACCTTCCTGAAAGTATGTAGATCACAGTAATGAAAGAATTATCAAAATCGGTTCAGTAGTTTTTGAGATAATCGCGGACATACAAACATACATACATACATACATACATACATACATACATACATACATACGGGTCGAATACAGAACCTCCTTTTTTAAAGTCGTCGGTTAAAAATAACTTTAATTTCGGAAGTCGGTGTCAAAAAACGAAAATGCGGAACCAAAGACACCGACTTCCAAAATTAAAGTTATTTTTCACTTTGTAGTGTTTTTTTTTTTGAAGTCGGTTGTTTTTTTTGTAAAAAAGTTTTTTGTAAACAAGCGTCTGCCTTTACGCATAATCTATACATATAATAAAATCGTAGGAAAGTCAAAACTGTACCTACATTGAATATTTTTTTAAAAGAATACTTGGGGCGTGATCTACAGTCGATACCGAAGCCAAAAATATAGTTTTTAGAATTTTTGTCTGTTTGTCTGTATGTATGTCCGGGATAAACTCAAAAACTACTGCATGGATTTACTTCAAATTTTGCATGAGTATTACTAAGAGGTCGGGTCAACAGGCTACATATTATCACGCTATCACCTACGGGGGAGGAGCTGTGAATCTTTATTTTTCTTACGCATTCTGTGACAGCGTGTAATCTAACGACGCATATTTAATTGTTGTTTTTCAGTAAGCCATGCTATTATCTAGCTTTACACTATGAAAACTACGCCATTTAAGTAATTTGGGCCGAGAAACATAGTTTAATGAATGTTAGTAGTATAAAGAAAATTTTGAAGCAGCGCCCGCCATCTATGAGATTTCATTAAAATCAAATCAAGTTACATGTTAACACTTTTTGCAAATTAATAATTTAAATTTGATCATGTTGGCGAGGTTAGTAGTTAGTTATTCTTAAAATTCATAATGTTCATTTTCTTCATAAAAGTTGATAGTTCGTTTTGATAAATTCGAGTTCCAACAAAACCCTCAAAATCTTGAGCAGAGTTGAGGACACCAATTAAAAAAAAACGAGGTGTTAAGTATTACAAAAAAGTTATGTTCCTACTGGAGACGAAGTGATGAACGCGTGCTGAACACCTGTCTCAGTTCACTTCAAGATGTGGTCATTTCTATCGGCGGCAATCCACTGATCGAATATGGGTTACCAGCTCCCCAATCATCACCGCATCAAGACCGTGGAAATCGGGAGTATAACGCTGAGACAAATTACGATCCAGGCGAAATGACCACCGCACGAAATGACCATGTCGCTTTGTTCTCTTCAGAGTAAAAACAAATTTATGACACCGTCCGGCGTCCTTGAAAGCGTTGGGCATAACGACGCCGACACTTCGTGCACAATAGTTAGTTTTTATAATTAAAATATGTATGTTTAGGTTAAGGTATGTATCTATGGGCCTGCGTCGCCTGAAATAAATGGGTTATTATTATTATTTATTATAACCAGGGTAAAATGTTTTTCTTGGATGCTCCTGGTAGAACAGGAAAAACATTTGTTACCACTGACACACTTGCAGAGGTCAGGAGGCGAGGCAAAATTGCTATTGCTGTAGCGTCGTCGGGAATCGCTGCCACAATGCTTCCGGGTGGCAAGACAGCACATGCCATGTTTAAAATTCCCATCGATTTAGAGAGCGCTGAAACGCCTGTTTGTGGTGTGTCACGTAACAGCAATAAGGGACACGTGCTCAAGGATTGCTTTCTGATCGTATGGGATGAGTGTACGATGGCCAATAGGAAGGTAGTTGAGGCCGTGGACAGAACCCTGCTGAACATCCGCAGGAACGAACATTTAATGGGTGGTGTCACAGTTCTGTTCAGTGGCGATTTCCGGCAAACGCTTCCCGTGGTGACACGGGGATCGAGGGCTGACGAGGTGAATGCTTTGTTGTGGTCACGAGTTTGTACGCCGCGCTTGACCATTAATATGAGAGCTCGGCTCGGCGGCAATGCACGTGCTCAAGAATTCTCCGATGTCCTTCTAAGTCTTGGCGAAGGAACTCTACCAAAAGAGGTGGTGCTTCCAGAGTCTCTCGGTAGAGTGGTATCCAGCTTAGAAGAACTCATTCGCTGTGTGCGCGGGGACATCAGTCGTATACTGCACCAGCAGAATTCTTGGGTGTGTGAGCGGGCCATTTTGACGCCCAAAAATGATCAGGCTGCAGCAAGTAACGAATGCATTCTCTCGGAAATTGAGGGGAATGAAGTGGTCTACACCTCGATAAACACTGTTGTCGAGCAAGATGACGCCACACATTATCCCGTGGAATTTCTGAACTCCCTGTCAGCAAGTGGACTCCCAGCGCATACCATCAAGCTGAAGGTCGGTGTCCCGATTATGCTTCTTCGGAACCTATCTCCTTCGAAGTTGTGTAACGGGACCCGCCTTGAAGTCATCTCGCTCCACAGACACACCATTAAGGGGAAAATTCTTACGGGTTGTGGCGTCGGCGAGGCAGTATTTATACTACGCATTCCCCTCATACCTCATAACTTCCCGTTCCAGTTCAAGCGCGTACAGTTCCCCGTGAGTGTTTGCTTCGCGATAACCATCAATAAGTCGCAGGGGCAGACACTGAGGGCAGCGGGTGTCGACCTCAGGACGAGTTGCTTCTCACACGGGCAACTGTACGTCGCTTGCTCCCGCGTCACCAGTCTTGACTCTCTTTACATTTTGGCACCTGGCAGCCTAACTACCAACGTAGTTTATAGGGAAGTGTTGTAAGGTATGATACCTTTGTACGTATTTTTACTCTTTTGTGTACTGGAATGTATTCCTGAATTATTTTCTCTATTTCCTTCAGTCACATCTTATGACTGAACTCGGCAGGATTCCCATATAACTCTCTTTACTTGCTTCGCTTGCAAAAAAAAACTTATATTTAAATGCTATTTTAAAAGTTGTTTACTTATAATGCTATAGCGACACTGGCATCTTAGGTATTTTTGGTGCTGTAGAGCCTTCACGCAGACGACGTCGCGGGCAGTAGCTAGTTATGAATATACCCCGTTGCGCAGCTGTTGACTGCAAAACACCCCCGTGTTTTGCAGTCAACAGCTGCGCAACGGGGTTTCTCACACAGTGTATACATGGGTCCCCACCCATGTATACACTGTGTGAGAAAGCTCAGAAAAAAAAGGCATGCTTACCTGATATTTCGTCGAGACCATGTGCTATCCTTTTTAAACCTGAAGACGAATGTATGGGAGAAATTCATAAACAAGTGATGCTCAGTCTGTTTTCATTACCAACAAGCACTTGTGGAGTTGTTATTGTTTAGTAGAGGTCGGTGTGTATAGAGGAAAGGCAATATTACCTAATAATAAGTCCATGTGTAAATTTATAAACAAACAATTATAATTAAGATAAAAAGTAAAGGTGTGTAGGTACCTACTAATTAAGTCAATGCCAGATTTGAAATTCTCTGAAGGTTTTCAGCCAAGAAGATCATGCACGAGTTGGTTTTCAAGGTTTCAACTATGATCAGAACCGGAGTTACCGCCATAGCATGCAGAGTAAGCAAACTGCAGTGGCAGAGGTCTGGCAATGTCTGTCGTAGGACCAATGGTCGCTGGAGCCTCAATGTTTAATAAAACACTGGAGAAGACATAAGAGCAATATTTGGAACAAAAATGTCTGTCACTGACATATTATTAACTATTGCTTGAAATTGTAACATCTACTTACCTATTGACTTTATTTTATTTTTTTTAGTTGAAATTCGATTACCTAATGATATTTTGTATGCCTTTTGGCGGAACATAGCATGGACCAACATTTTATTATTTATGTAACGCCTGTATATTGTACCCTATGTTCACAAATAGAATAAATGAAATGAAAAAAAAAACTTTTTGCGGGGGGCGCGGTAGCTACTACAAAGAAAAAACAAAAGCTGCTCGCCCGGAAATTGGCAAATGAGAAAGTCCCTTTATTATTTCCGAAACACTGGAGACCAAAATACTTATATCTAATTATGAAAAAAAAATGTCTCTTTATTCTGACAGATGACAGATCGTCGACAAGCAGCGTCGTCAAAATTATTAATAATCTGTGCTTGTGTGTATCCGACGAACGGAAAACGACAGGCTCCTTTGATTGTTTACGAGCGCACCGATCGACCGTCAGCTCTGAACGACATGTCTATGAGGCCGGGGCCGACGAGAGGCAGGCGTCAACGGAGGAACGAGTTGCGGAACGGGCGCAGCCACTAGCCGGGGATATGTCGGACCGTGGCGGAGTGCGATCCAGCGCGCGCCTCAGCGGCGACAGCTCGGCGGGCGCGGCGGCCCCGGCGAGCGCGGCGGCCCCGGCGGCCCCGGCTGCAGGCCGCGTGTCGGTAGGCCGCGGCCGCCCCGTGTCCACCACGGCGGCCGCCGCACTGCGACGCGCTCGCGCCGCCGAGCGCGCAGCCGAGGTGGAGGACAGTCCGCGGGTGCTGCGCGACAAGTGCCGCCGCCTCGCGCGTGCTCTCCGGAATGCCAAGCATCTAGTGGTGAGCACTTCTCCCCTAGCATTTGAATGTTACCTGGCAGTTCTAACAGTGTATAGTATAAGCAGCTTTATTTTAGTCACTACCTCACATGGGCTCTATACTCGGATAATATCCGCAAATCTAGGTCAGAGCAGGTGAGAAATAGATTCATCAAATCCAACCCAACTCCTTGAAAAAGGCTAATAACAACCTATTGTCGCTGGCAATCTCTTGGAGAGCATCTAGGTTACCAAACTACATGAACATCGTTAACAACGATGTGATGAACCATGGCCAGTGATGGCAGGTGTGACTGTATGCGCCTGTTGTATGACACAGGTTGTCTGCCTAACTAACAACTGTGTACAGTTACAGCAGCTTTAACTGGCCACGGGTCATTTAATAAACGCTTCATTATCGTAGGAGTCACAGACAGTGCGTTGTGTGGGGCCTGCATGGAGGACAACGAGGCATCAGCACATTCTGATTCTAAATTGCCTAGTGGTCCCCACATGCGGGGAAAAGAACTTTGGTAACCCAGGCACCCTCCGTGAGACAGTCAGCAACATCAACACGTTGCTGGCCTGCTTGGTCTTCCTTGAGGAGCTGGGGTGGATTAAATAATCAATCTTCCCACCCGTACGCAAAATATGCGCATTGACGTGGAGTTGAGGACACCACCTGTATTGCCTATTATCACAGAATACTTAAAGTACTGCGTACAGAAAGGCCACTCCCTTCCCCGCACTAACATCAGTTACCGCACCTCACCCCGCACTTCGATGTGTTCGTCGCCTGCTCTTTAACAATGGCGCTCGCATACACAAGAACCGCAGCGCTGTACCTACCTACTGCTGAAACGAACACATTATTTTTTTAAAGTTTTATATTTTGTGTTAATCACGATAGTTGTATATTGTGCATTATTGCCAGTGTTGTGATAATTTATTTTCATAATTTTCTCTATTAATCATTTATTTTCCAAGTTTTCTTCGTTTTAGAACAATTAAAACTTCCGTAATATTAACATACCAAATTGCTCTCTCTCTTTATTGTCTTAGTTATGTCTCTTTCTTTCACGTTCTATTCGTTCTTCGACTTTAAAAGTAGTACAATAGAAATGTTATTAATTAGATTTCTGTGAGTACCTAGTGTCGCGGCGCGCGGAGCCACATTGTTGCATACGTTCGGGCAGCGCCGCTGCCTACGCAATACTGCGCCAGCCAGCCCTACTAGATTTCACGCACACATTTACACGTATACAAACGTCATTTGTCAATGTAGTGGTAGTAGGTAATTATTTTGCGAGCGTTGTATGGAGTGTCCGGGGTGTGCTATTATGTCTCTTTTCTTGTTTGTTGGTCAATGCTCATTGACAAGAAGTATCTTCCCTGGCCTGCCTACACTCACTATGGTTTGTCCAAATGCTGTGCTCCCAAGTGTATTCTGCTTTGTTACCAAGAGAGTGCTCTCTTGGTAACAAATCCACTTTCTGAGTTTATCTTGGACATTGCTGATATCAGTGAAGGACAAAAATTGTGAGGTAACCTGGGATCTATACACATAATATAAAAATTAATTGCTGTGTATATACTCTTACAACATTTCGAAAATAACTTGACCAATTGGAAGATTTAGCCTCAATACTAGGACAGTTTAGAAAAAAAGGAAATAACGAAAAACCCAAAGGAACATTTGATAAATCAAAATTTTTAACCAATCGCTTCTCAATCTTAGCTCAATGCGGCCAAAATTGTCCAGCTCACATGCTACGAAGTTCACCGGGTCATCTAGTTATTGTCAAATATAAGTGTGCGATCCTGCTGATCAATGCTTGTGCCTGCTCTGTATGAGAACAGGCCTTTGCTCTGCAACAATACGCTGGTATTATTCTATTTAGTTTTATTGTTAAAATGTCACTAAATATAATCCCTTTTGTGTGATGCAATTAAGATGCAGGACCCACAGCTCCTCTGCTGCATCTCTTCCTCAGCCAGGAGGAAAAAAAGGGGCTCCATTAATTAAACTAATTTGGGTAGTCATATGCACAACCCTTACCCTGACCAGAGATGATGAACTTCAAATAGCAAAATGATTGTTTGAATAATGAATCATAAATATTTATTTTTATCACATCTATTCAAAAAGAGCTAGTCTATTCTTCGTAAACAGGGACTAAAATAGCTCTTGAATCCCTAGGGACTAAAAGTGATTTGAATTTGGAATGTGGATATTGTTAGTAAAAGTTCCAATCACCACAAACATTGTGTGAACAAGTAACAGGCTGTATAATAATAAAAACCTGCGAGTCAAATTAAAAAAAATGTTACAATGCATTTCCATACTTGTTCAAATATAAACATTAGTCTCTTAACTATCTTTATGTATTGCTCCTAATTGTATGTAAATAAATAAACATACTATTCATATATTCATAAGTTGCACTTATTTTTTCATAGACGGTGATAAAAAGTATATTGTCCACCTCAGGAGCAACACGATTTTAAGCTTGAGTGACATACTTTGAACCCCTTGCTGCGCTCAGGCAGGATTCTGCTTTAGAACCCCTCGCTGCGCTCTAGATTAAAAAAAACTCTCACCATCAAAATAGTGGTTTGCTCCCTTGGCAAACAATCTACTATTTAGCGTCCCTAATGTATACAGTAATAAACAGGTTTACACGGGAGCAGGCATCAGCACAGCTGCCGACATCCCTGACTACCGCGGGCCGCACGGAGTGTGGACGCGGCTGCAGCGCGGTGAGACTGTCGGGTGAGTACCTGCAACCGCCGGCCCTGCAGGTCCAGCGTCACGTAGAGGGAGAGGCACTGTACGTGTGTGTGTGTGTGCAGGCGGGTGGAGGTGTCGCGCGCGCAGCCCACGTTCACGCACATGGCGCTGACGGCGCTGTGGGCGCGCGGCGCTCTCAAGTTCGTGGTGTCGCAGAACTGTGACGGCCTGCACCTGCGCGCCGGCCTGCCGCGCCGCGCGCTGGCCGAGCTGCACGGCGACATGTACGCCGAGCTGTGCGCGCCCTGCCGCCGCGTGTACCTGCGCGCCTTCGACACCACGGAGCGCACGGCGCGCCACGCGCACGGCACGCGTCGCCTGTGCCACGCGTGCGGCCAGGAGCTGCGCGACTCCATCGTGCACTTCGGCGAGCGCGGCCGCGCCGCCTGGCCGCTCAACTGGGCCGGCGCGCTGCGCCACGCCGCGCGCGCCGACGTCGTGCTGTGCCTGGGCTCCAGCCTCAAGGTGCTGCGCCGCTACCCGCGCCTGTGGCGCATGCAGAGCGCGCCGCGCGCGCGCCCCGCGCTCTACATCGTCAACCTGCAGTGGACGCCCAAGGACTCGGTGGCGGCGCTCAAGATCAACGCGCGCTGCGACGCCGTCATGCAGCAGGTGGCGCGGCGCCTGCGCCTGCGCGTGCCGCGCTACCGCGGCGCGCTGGACCCCGTGCTGGCGCACGCCGAGCCGCTGGCGGAGCCCGAGGCACACACCACTCGCCGCCCGCCGCTGTGCGCGCCGCGCTCGCCGCCTGCCGCCGCCGAGCACTGGGAGCCCTCCTCGCCCTCCGCCTCCGACTCGGACGAAGAGCTGCCGCTGCGCCACCTGGCGGCGCGCCTGCGCGGGACGCGCTCGCCCAGCCCGCCGCCCGGCGCGCCCGGGACCTCGCCGGGTGGACTGCACGCTCCGGGCTCGACGGACCACCTGCACTCCTTCCAGGTAAGGGGTCTTCGCTACTCGCTCCCGCCTCGCGACGACTCCGCCGTCGGTCAGCTGTGCCTCTGTATCAAGTGGCTCGTCTGTTTTCCAGGTCAACATGCTGTCCGGTGAAGCCACGATCCTCCTGCGCGCCGAGCACGCGCGGCCGCTCGCGCCTGCCTGCACGTTCCCGGCACGCGCGCGCTCGCCGCTGCGCTGTCGCACGGCGGACCTGCGCAGGTTCCGCATGGCCAGGCGGCCCCCGGACACGCCGTGCGCGGTGAACGGCCACGGGCCGCCCGGAATTGCGGCCGGCACGAGACCCGACGCGCTCGCCAACGGCACCGCCGGCCTCGGCTCGAGGCTCAGGCGACTGCTCGAGTACGAGCCGCGCATCGACATTCCCGAGAACAAGCCGCTCCCTGCGGAGCTGCGGCCGAAGCTCGAGGACGGCGCCAAGCGCCCCAAGCTGGAGCCCAAGGAGGAGGCCAGCACGTCGGAGTCCAGCGGCGCGGAGGGCGGCGCGCTGGCGGCCGGCTCGCTGGCGGCCGCCATCATCCGGCGCGCCGTGCTGCTGTGTCGCGCCTCGCTGTACCCGGGCCTGCACACCATCATCGCGCCGCCGCTGTGCCCGGGCCGGCGCCCCGCGCTCGCGCCGCCGCCCGCGCCGCCCGAGTGCGCCTGGTGCGCGCGCCACTTCGCGGCGCGGCGCTGCCTGTGGTACGGGCCGGCGCGCGAGCCGGCGCTGGCGACTCGCGCGTGGCGCCGCGCGCGCGGGCGGCGCTACCTGTGCGCGTGCTGCGGCGCGCAGGACTCGCCGCCGCGCCAGCCCGACGCCGCGCAGGACGACGGCGGCTGGTACGGCAAGGGGTACCGCAAGGGCCGGCGGCGGCGCCGGTAGCGCGAGCCGGACGCCCGGCCGTCCGAGCCGGGCGTCGCCGAGCCCGAGCCGCGGCGCCGCTGACTGCGCCGCCGCTGGGCTCTTCTCCTGTGTAAATATTAGTGTTCGAGTATAAGGAACGGCGCGGCGATGCGTGAAGCTGACGAAAGTATTGTGAAAATGGTTTTATAAAGTTAATTTATTACGAAACATTATGTAGTGTGTCTACCTAATGAGATCAAATCGTAACCCTATACATTTTTATAATGACGATGACGGTGTAGCGGTGTAGTAGGCAAAATGATTATAAATATTACGTTTTAATGGTTGTGATGTAAGTGTGCTTACAAGTAAACAAAGCGCGAACAGAGCGAGGTGTGGACGCCGCGTCGCGTGTAGCGCCGCCGGCCGGGCGGTCGCGCGCGACTCTGGCCGCTCCGGCATTCGGAACTGTACACGTGCTTCCTCTGTGGGCTGCCAACAAACGGTGTCCACTTCCACCGTAATGGCTCGGGCGTGAACTCTTCCAATCCGCTCGCGTGTATAGCACGTACTACACATGCTCGTACTTACACGAAACTATGACAACAGCAAGTGTTGTGTTGCTAGCTACGTGCACACTTTTGTGCAAGTTGCCAGCATGTTTACTTGCGGCTTATTGTGTTGTAGTCACAATTTGCGAAGTCACAAAAATATTTTAGGTTAAAATGAGTTGTCGAATAAAAATGTAGTCTTGGTCTGAAGTCAAGCGCAACACAATCTAATATAATAAATACGCATTAGTTAAAACTAGCTGCGCCCCGCGGTATTACCCGCATAAGTCTCGATCCCGTGGGAATATCGGGATAAAAAGTACCCTATGTCCTTTCCCGGGACTCAAGCTATCTCTATACCAAATTTCATCAAAATTGGTCCAGTCGTTTGAGCGTGAAGAAGTAACAAACATATAAACACACACACACTCACAAACTTTCGCCTTTATAATATTAGTGTGATGTACGATGTGCTTGTTTGTTTGATTGCGTACTGTTAATTTTCGCTGTGTTGCGGACTTGCGGTCGATCGAGTTTTGTATTGTAGGACAATAAGGTCCCTTGCGGCGAGTGTGGTGGCCGTGCAAGTGGACTCGCTGAGTGACGACACTGCTCAATGCTCGGCGGTGGGCGGTGGCATGTTGTTCACAACGTATAATTGTAGCTTTCTAATAAACTAATAAGTAGTGGTCTAATTTAATAGTGAAATGTTAATTGTATGATGTCAGATACTGTGTGATTGTCGATAATTGATATGTGAAATTATAATTAATTGTAAACAAATAAATTTGAACAATGTGATATGTGTATCATTTAGTTGTTGTCTGCCATTCTTCTAGCCAGTCGTGCTACGTGCAGGCATAGAGGTTGCTCGGCGATGTCCTTGGTGGCACAGGACTAAATTGTAAGGGTTCCATTGTTGCCATTTGACTACAGAACTCCAAAAAGTTTAGTTCAGCGGCCCGAACATTATTGTAAATAAATCGATCATCGCTATTGAGTGATCAGTGCTTGCTGGCGCTGAGTAAACTGCCACTGCTCCAGCCACAACCTTTGAGTTCCGACCCGCGCCCTTACGTGCCCTTACTCTTGAGACGCTGGAGCTTGGTGTTCAATAACACGAATAGACTTCATGCTGATAACTAAAAACACTTCGTTTTATTTTAATTATAACAATCATTGATTGTTAGGACAATTATAATTATAATATTCGAACCGATTTTCGTCCTTTTAGAGAAAGTATTACGACAATATCAAAATGTGAGTAGTTCAAGTTATTTATTTCATAACAAAAATACATTTGTGTCGAAATATTTGCACAGTAAGTACACAAAAAGAAGCAACATAAAAAAATATATATATATAAGTAACCTCGTTCCTCACCCATCATCTAAGTTAGAATGTCTATCCAAATTCAAAATCCTAATGTTACAGAACAAATTCCCTATCAAAAACTACAAAAATACATTTAATGTCGAAATTGAGTGTTATAAAGCGCCTGAGTAATAGTCTTGGCAGTCTGTTGCATGAGCCGACCACTAATGTTGCAGGCGCCGACACGGGGCGTCACGTCACGCACGCCGCATAACAGCGCATGGATATTTTGACAACAATATGTCTAAGTTTTCCCCCTGGGAGATATACAACATTATTTTTAGTATATGCGAAACCCGAAACACGTGTCTAGTATTTTTATGTAAAGAATCTATGTACAAAATTTCAAAACTGTATCATGAATAATCACCAAGTTATAAGCTTGTTATGTTACCTGTTTGTCCGTCCAAAATCATACTCACCGCGTGCCGTTCGGTACAGCGCGGCGATTGTATTGTAATAATTAACTGGTGATAACATTTTCCATCACACTTGCAGGCTTTGGACTGTCGTAATGGTCAAGTGTAGGTAGTTATTATAATGTACTTTATTCGTAAATAAATGCAGCCGTAATCTACGAATAAGTAATTACTTATTCGTAAGCCGTAAGTGATACAATGTAGTCAATGCGATTTGTTGCACCTTATGTCAACCACTTGGATGAAAAGTGTTAAACATCGCATTACTTAACCACAGCAGGCTGTAGGTACAAATAATAACTTTCTACAATTAACCATCTTGGCGTGTTTAAAAATGTTAATCATCACGGCAAAGCATTGTGTTCCACCACGATACTCTGATGTACGTACCATTTCTGTGTACTGGACGTTGGTGTATGAGAAAGTCATGGTTACACGACACTTTTTACATACGATAGGTAAGTACACGATCAACCGAAACAAAACTGTAAGGCCCGCGGCGCGGCGGCCGCGCGCTCGCGATTATGCACTTGGACACGCGCGCGCCAGTCTGTAGCACCCGGGCGACTGAAGGGGTTGCTTCACCCCGGCCCCGCTCGCCCCGCTCGCTGTGCGCGGGCGCCGCGCCTATTGTGTATGGGTATGGTAGAAAACTACCTAGGTACTAATGTCGCTCGGTGGCCAAGATTTAACCTTTTTTAAATATTTTTGGGCCAAAATATAACATGGGGTAAAAATTATTGGAATCGATTCAGTTACTTATTCTGAACAAACTATATTCAGGTTTCGCATATACTAAAAATAATGTTGTATATGTTACCGGCCAAACCCGATTTCAGGACAAACTAGTTTAGCCTAGGCTAAACTAGTTCCGTCGACATAGGATGCAGGACGAGCGTAGGGCACCCCGAGGTTCGGTTTGGTTAGGTTACTTTAAACCCTTTACACAGAAATAGGGGCCCCGCGAAGCGGGGCTCCGTCGACATAAGATCCAAGGGCGAGCGAAGGGCACCCCCTATCGCGTATAGGAAGAACTAGTTTAGCCTAGGCTAAACTAGTTTGTCCTGAAATCGGGTTTGGCCGGTAACATATATATTTATATTAGCAATAAAATAAAATCAGCCGATGATAAAATAAAAACTACCTGGCAAATAATAAATAATGAAACAGGTAGGAAAAAACAGCGTAATTCTGAATTTAATTTAGAAACTGCACATGGCCCCATAAACTCAGATGTAGAAATTGCTCAGGAATTTGAAAACTTTTTTGCTAATATTCCCATTAAAACTACTGAAGCTTTACATTCCTCACCCGCGCGTTCTGCTGATTTACTTAGAAAGAATGTTAAGGCATGCCCCTCGGAGTTTAGTTTTCAACATACAAACCCCCAGGCTGTTATAAAAGCTTTTATAGATCTTAAAATTAAATCAACAGAAGATCTCTGGGGAATGTCTGTAAAAGTTTGTAGATCTATCATTGAAACGATTGCGCCCTATTTAGCTTTCATATTTAACATCAGTATAGACCAAGGAGTCTTTCCGGATCTCATGAAACACAGTAAAGTAGTTCCTTTATTCAAAGCCGGTGATAGTAAAGAACCCAACAATTATAGGCCTGTGTCAATTCTGCCAGTTCTCAGTAAGGTCTTTGAAAAGTTGATGCTCAATCAAATGTTACGCCACTTTAATAAAAATTCCACCTTTCATGAACAACAGTACGGTTTCACCAAAGGGCGTTGTACCACTGACGCCGGTGTCACCCTAATAAAGAACATTTTTAACGCCTGGGAAGAAGCACAAGATGCCATTGGAATCTTTTGCGACCTCTCAAAGGCGTTCGATTGCGTCAACCATGAGACACTTGTGCTGAAACTTGAGCACTATGGGATTAGGAATTTAGCTCTTGATTTACTAAAGTCGTATCTAAAAGATAGAAAGCTTAAAGTTCAAGTAAACGGCGTAAACTCATTGGGGTCTGAAATGGCAATGGGCGTTCCTTAAGGTTCGATATTGGGTCCATTCCTCTTTTTATTTTACATTAATGATTTACCACAATTACTTCAAAATCAACCGAAGATGGTGTTATTTGCAGATGACACATCATTGATCTTTAAGATAGACAGACGGGCACAAAATCTTGACGACGTGAATAACTCTATTCTTCAGGTCCAAGATTGGTTTACGGTAAATAATTTGGTACTAAATGAAAAGAAAACCAAATGCATTAGATTTAAATTACCTAATGTTAGAAGTAGCGAATGTGACATCATACTGAATGGAGAAAAACTAGAATTTGTTGATCAAACGGTTTTCCTGGGAATCACGCTAGACGAGAAATTACAATGGGGACCTCACATAACATCTCTTGCGGGGCGGCTTAGCTCGGCCGTTTATGCTGTTAGGAAGATAAGACAGTTAACAGATGTAGAAACCGCGCGTTTAGTCTATTTTAGCTACTTTCACAGCATTATGTCGTACGGCATTTTACTATGGGGTCGAGCTGCAGACATTGAATCCATCTTTATTTTGCAAAAGAGAGATGTCAGAGCCATTTATAATCTACGTCGCCGCGAATCTCTCAGGGAACTATTTAAAAGGATTAATATTATGACGGTACCTTGCCAATTCATTTATGAAAATATTATGTATGTAAGAAAAAAATTACATCTTTTTAATAAAATAAGCGATAGACATAACTTTAATACAAGAAATAAAGATAAAATACATCAACCATTTTTCAGATTAGCCAAAATACATAGATACATCTTTTATGGGGTACTGTGTTAAATGTTACAATAAAATACCTTGTGGTATATTGCAATTAAATGAAAGAAAATTTAAAACTCACATTAAACGTAGGTACACTTTGTAAACAAGCATACTATAAATTAGAAGATTATATCCAAGATAAGAACGCTTGGAAACATGCTGGTCCTGCTCCATAGGACAATCTAGAGTCTAGACAAAATCAAACTGGTTGCTAATTTAATTGTAAATTTTTTTATTCTTTTTTTTTACATTCATTACTCACACCCTGACTTATTAGGTTGTATTTTGTTTGCTTGTACCATGTTTGTAAATATGTGAGCACCATGTATCTATCAGATAATTAATTTATATGTCATGGTTTCGTTTTTAATTCTTTTACCTATTGTGGTATGGTAATTTTATTGTAGGTACATCGTCCTCACATGTTATTATATAATTAATGTAACCATGCAAAATATTGTACCTAAAACATTTTAAAAGAGTAACGGTGGAGTTTCTTGCCCATTCTTCTCCATACGAAAACTACCTTTTGGAATGGGCGACTAGAATCAATTCTATTTTAAGATAATTTTTGACGTTCAAAAGTGCCTTTTATGTGCCTATTTGAAATAAATGCTTTGACTTTGACTTTTATAGGCACTGGGAAATATGTTATACAGGAAGTGATGTAGTAGTAGCGTGTGTGTTTTATTTAATAAAATAATAAGAATTACTCTGCCTATGTAGGTAATATAATATAGATATGCCGCAGCCAACTAGTTAACTGCCTAGCCTTTTAACCAAACGGATCTACGGACTAATCGGGATTAGTCTGTGAGAAACCTAACTTGGAAGTAGCCCTCGCTCGGCTCGCGCGCGTTTGGTCACAGTTCTAACCTAATCTAAGCCATTTGGTCGGGGTGGCCTGTCTTAGTTACTGCGGCCGACTAATTCGGCTCGCGCGTGCTTCATCAGTTCCATCATAACTGCCAAGCTACATATCTGCCCATTCCAACATTTTTACTGGCCATGCATGTATTACACTAGGTACTTGAGCCATTTTTTGTAGGTACTGACATTGTAGCACAGAATACTTTGTAGTATCAACTATCCGACCAATTTTCTTTGAATGTTTTCAACCGCCGTAAAATAAAATTACTGTCCGTTATTTTCTTCAATAATTGATCATAACGCACCCCACGATTTTATTTTTTTGTCTGATCAAGAAAGAAAAATGCGTGTATTGGCATTACAGCAAAAAAAAATAAATACAAACTATAAAAATAGAAAACAAAGATTAAATGCCAAAAACCCGACTGCGGTAAAAAACTTACGTTAAAAAAAAAAACTGAAAAGCTAAAAACAAGCCCATTTTAAATTAAATAAAAGTTGGAAGCAGGCGGGACCCATACCATTTTTATATTTTCAAACTCAAATGGGTCCCGCCTGCTTCCAACTTTTATTTAATTTAAAATGGGCTTGTTTTTAGCTTTTCAGTTTTTTTTTAGCTTAAGTTTTTTACAGTCCGTCAGGTTTTTTGATTTTTTAAATTTAATTTTTTCTTGTTTTTAGCTTTTCAGTTTTTTTTTAGCTTAAGTTTCTTACCGCAGTCAGATTTTTTGATTTCTTAAATTTAATTTTTTTATTTTATTCTTTTTAATAAATGAGTTGTAAATCCCACTTTAAACTTCGTAATATATAGGAACTACTGCCGTAACATTAAAAATTTCTAACTACAACCGTTTAGTTGGTAGAGGGGGGGAAGGATAAGTAATATAATATGATATAATTACAAAACCTCTAATATTTACAAGATATAACAACTGAACCTACTTATAATTTTATTTGATATAATGATCAGTTAATATAATAAACGATTGATATAATTTTAATGTAACTAATTTCTATAAGAATAACAGCCAATTAACCTTTTGAACGCCAGAGTATAAACGAAAATTCCGAACGACTAGGACTGCACCAAATTGAATTGTTTTTTTTTTTTTTGTTGTGTTCGGTATCTACTTATTGCCAGGACGGTTTGTATGAAAGAAAATTTCGGAAATAGAAAAACAAAATGCGAATAATAAGTAAGTAGGTACAGTCAACAGAGCAGTTGGACCACTGCCCCGGACTGGTTTTGCCAATATCGAACACAACAAAAAAAGAATTATCCAATTTGGTGCAGTCATTCGGAACTTATGCGTGTACAGACATTTCGGCGACTTTGTTTTTAACCGCCTTCAAAAAGGGAGGTTCTATATTCGACCCGTATGTATGTATGTTTGTATGTCCGCGATTTTCTCAAAAACTAACGAACCAATTTTGATAATTCTTTCACTAATGTGATCTAGGTACATACTTTCAGGAAGGTTTTAGTATATAATACATCAGGTAATTATTCTCACGTACGAAGTTATATGCACAAATGTAGGTACTGCATGTCAGGCATTTCTATGCGAATTTTGATGATTCTTCTAGCTAGTTGATGTCTTCAATTCTTCAATGCACTTGCACAAGTGTTAACTGAATTTTTGAGGGGTCGGTTACAACCTTGTTACAACTAAAAAGTGAAAAACAAAAATTTTTATACAAAAAAAAAACAACCGACTTAAAAAAAAAAACACTATGTGATAAATAACTTTAATTTCGGAAGTCGGTGTCAAAAAACGAAAATGCAGAACCAACGACACCGACTTCCGAAATTAAAGTTATTTTATATTTATCACTTTGTAGTGTTTTTTTTTTTGAAGTTGGTTGTTTTTTTGTTTTTTGTAAAAAAGTTTTATAGTAAGTAGGTACTATGTATGGATACGTAAGTATTCTAGGTATTAGTTATTCTGTGGTAAGGATAAGGATATAGTACTAGTAGGTATGTACCTATTTTCAACGAAGATCTCATTTCAGAGCGAGTGAGGCTCGCGGCAGCAGGAGGCACGCTGCGCGCTGGCCTGTAGCTCTGCGTTGTTAAAACTAACGACCGAACTAATAATAGCGTCTGTTACTTGTGTAGTCTATCTGTGTGCGGCCGGACGCCGCTATCTGCAGTCGCGAAACTTCCGCGGCTCGCTGGCAGTGCTGAGTGTGCCGACTGCCGAGAGCCCGAGAGCTCTGCGCCCATCAGAGCGCCTCCACCTCCCGGCTCGCCCCTCGCCAGTCCCAAAGTCTCGTGTGCGGTGTGCCTGTGTCTGTCATCTGAGCACCTGGGTACTCAGTGAGTGACAGTACTTGTGCTGCTGTACTCTGTAACTATTGGAAATAGTACCTGATACTCCGCATAACATTAACGTGCATTTAATTGGGTAGGTAAGTAACTAAGCCTAATTATTAATCGCATACGAATTATTATTATCTTCTTAATAAAATCTCCAATGAATTCACTGCCAGACAGTGCACGGTCTAGACTGCTGGGCCGGGTCTAGTACATTCTAGAAGTTTGATGTTTTTTTTTTTTAAATTCATTGCTTAGGTATAGGGGTTAAATACATGTTTGTATAAAAGTTCGTAATTTTTGCAGATGGGACATCTCATTGGGCACACGGCTTGTATACCTATAATATAACATAGTATAAGTAACCATACATAATGTACTACGTAGGTATAGTAGGTAGCATTAGACTAAAAATTCGACTCTCGCACTTACCTAATGTGTGCACAATTATGAAGGGTTCCGAACTTAGGATGAATATTTACGCATGCACAGTATTGACTTTACCGACCTCAAAAACAAGTTTTAGTATTGTTCGAACATAGTTAGGTACTTACAAAAAATATATAAGTACCTATATATTTACATCTGGATTGAGAACCTCCTCCTTTATTAAAGTCGGTTAAAAACATCCCATATCTCACAAACTATGGACCTAAATAAATAAGTCGCTTAGTGGGATAGAAATATCATCATCTTTTTGCAAGCTTTTGTTTAACTTGCAATGTATGTATGTAACTATAATGTTTGTTCGGATGGACTCTTGCAACTCAATTTTGAAGCAGATATCTTCAACCGATTGAGCTGAAAGTTTGTATAGGTACACGTTTAGTTTGGATGACAATGCATTGTTAGCTGTGTGACGTCATTCTAAATCTAACATGGCGGAACACCCAAGAATGCGGACTAGTTATTTTTAATGCACTCCTACAATATGGGTACCTATCAAATGAAAGGACTTGCTGAGAATAATTCGAAAAATAAAGTGACATCATTCTAAATCCAACATGGCGGAACAGCCAAGATGGCGGACTAGTTATTTTTAATGCACTTCTACAACATGGGTATCAAAATGAAAGGGCTTGCTGAGAATAACTCGAAAAATAAAGTGACGTCACTCTAAATCCAATATGACGGACTTCTGAAGATGTCGGACTAAGTTTTTTTATGCTTTATATGGGTATCAATATCAAATGAAAGGTCTTGCTGAGAATACGAATACGAGTTACTTAAACTCCAAAAAAAAAACCTGTCCTCGCGACAAGCTTTTATATCATACTAGCTGCGCCCCGCGGTTTCACCCGCGTAAATGTCGATTCCGTGGGAATATCGGGATAAAAATATCCTATGTCCTTTTCCGGGACTCAAACTATCTCTATACCAAATTTCATCTAAATCGGTTCAGTGGTTTAGGCGTGAAGAAGTAACAAACATATAAACACACACACACACACACACACACTCACAAACTTTCGCCTTTATAATATTAGTGTGATAAATTGTGTACCTACTTAATGACGTTATAATTTGATAGTAAAAGTTTTAAAGGTAAAGTTTATTTTATTCTTTTTAGCGCATTTAACAAAAGCTTGTTTTTTTTTTTAAAGTTTTTTAATTTTTTACAATGGGTCCCAACGAACGATACCCAACTAGCACAAACTGCTGCTTAAGAGCTTTGGAGCTAATCCGATTATTCCCAAAGGCGCCAAGCTCAAGCGCCAGAGCGTGCACTGCAGACCTTATGCAGCCGCTTTGGAGCCAAAGGGGCACAACTTTTTGCAATCTATAGTTCCATTAGAACTTCATAATAGTGGCATAAAAGCGCTACATGAGCTACAGCTGATAATTAACACCACACTAAAGCTCTTGTGGCGCTTATTGATTGAATGAATGACAGGTTTTACTGAACGAATAAAGGATCACTGATCATTCACCTTGTCTCTCATTTATTAAATACATCAGTTGTTCCTGAGTCAGACATTACTGAATACAAATAAATAATAAGTGAAGTGTTTTTGAGCTACATTTTGTATTATATGCAAGTGGCTACAAACGCAGATCAGTTTATCGTGCATATAGTTGATATTATTGGATTATTTTTAACGCGCCTCAATAATTACCTCAGAATATCCTAAAATATGTAAAATATTATTATATAAATATTATAATATCACATACCTACACGATATTGAAATTACATACTTGACTACATTTGTATTTAGTAAGTGGCTGGTTCTATATTTAGTTATATTTTACTACAAATTGCGATAAAAACCTATAAATTTCTCAAGTAATGATAAATAATTGTCTTGTAAACATGTCGTCTATGAGAAGCAGCTTTAACTTGCAACTTCAACCTTAATACTTCCTCTCTGCGCGTCAAAACGCTAAGTTTCACTCTTCTGAAGGTCCAAGTAATACCTGTACCACTAATGCAGTTCAAGTCTTTACAATCACTTTTATTTCGTACTTACTGCAGATATCGAACCACACTAATAGTTATTTGTGTAGAGATCCGTAGAACTCGTTGAAAACCCTAAAATACGATGATAATTTGTAGCTGCTTCTATATTTTTCGCTCTTTCAATTGTTTAACACTTACTATGTCTTACCATGTTTTCAGAATGCCTTTCAAAATAATTCAAACTTATAATGAACAACAAAATAAACAAGAACTTTGCATCTGTGCATCTAAGTGGGAAAAACATGGAGTGTTACACTGGCCGAACAAAAAAGTAAAAAATTATGTAAAATAGAAGATTAGACTCCTGCTGCCAGTATTCACCTGGATCGACGAAGTTTATTGTAATTTCTCTTGGTGTACCAAGTAGTGAGCGTGGATCTTTAGGCATAGCGTTAGGAGTAATTTGGTTTAAAATTTGAAATAAGTCTTTTAAAGCTACTTGACTACATTTGTGTTTCAGCGCCCAAATTCGTATTTGCTCGCGATAGATCCATTTTCTTTCACATTCGACATACTCTAGTTTATATTCAGTATCGCTGTCCGAGTCTAGTCTAGAAAAAAACTTTTTTACAAAAAAAAAACCGACTTCCAAAAAAACACTACAAAGTGAAAAATAACTTTATTTCGGAAGTCGGTGTCTTTGGATCTGTATTTTAGTTTTTTGCCACCGACTTCCGAAATAAAGTTATTTTTCACTTTGTAGTGTTTTTTTGGAAGTCGGTTTTTTTTTTTCTTAAAAAGTTTTTATTTCACGCTTTTTAGTGGGTCTGCTTATAATTTATCTAAGTTACAATAGCCTAGTGATTATCGCCTTTTACAAACAAAATATTGCTTTTCCCGATGCAGGGAAGTTAATTGTTGAGGAGTTCTCCAGGTCCACCATCAGCTCCATATCACCATTCACATTGTGACGAGCATAAATTGCTTAGCAACCATATTAAAGTAATCGAATCGCAACCCGTGAAATACTTAGATATTATTGAGTACTTCCGATGGCCATCTGTGGTCTTCATCATCAGTTCCACTTCACCAAATAGTGCTTTCCGAGAGCAAATGCACGAGTTACTATAAAAAATACCCAAATCGCTATAGGTGTGCCTATAATATTTGAAGAGTTCCTTAGATTTCTCCAGGATCCCATCATCAAATCTTGACCTGAAGCTGACTTGATGATCATGAGACCAAATGTGGCAAATGCCCTATCAAACATCAAAACAATTTACTAAAACAGTCCTTTCCTGTTCGAGTAACTTCTTACTGTTAAGGAGTTGTACCTTCCATCATCAGCCCAGCTACCTGAGATGGTGACAACCATACGCAAATACACAAGATACTTCATAAAATATGCGAAAAACAATAAGTGAGCCTATAAAATTTGAGGGTTGCCCTCGATTTCTCTAAGATCACATCATCAGATATTGAAATGGTGACAATGGGACCACACGGGAAGCACCAGCTTTCAAATAAAAAAAGAATCATGAAAATCGGTTCACCCAGTCGCAAGTTATGAGGTAACAAACATAAAAAAAAAAAAAAATACAGTCGAATTGATAACCTCCTCCTTTTTTTGAAGTCGGTTAAAAAAGAAACAATAAATTACGCAAAGAAGGTTATTTTACTTTATTTTTATAATATGCCACACCAAGCTATAACTTACTTTTCCTCTGTAACTGGCCCGTTATCAGTAATTGAGAAAACAAAATCTACGGGACCCTCGCTTGTGTTTGTTAAACTCGAACTTGGCGCATTATTTTTGTTTGTTTCCAATGAATCCCTTAAAGAATAAATGAAATGAATACAGTTTTATAAATAAAAGCTAAATTACTCTCACGTAATTGAGTTGAAAAAAACTTACGTGTTATTTAATATTTCAATTACAGAATTCTCACACACAGTTGCCTTTTTAATTTCTGCATATTCTGATAAACTCTCCGTACTTTCTTGCGATATCCACCAGTTCTTTGTTTGAACTTCCATGCATTCAGATCCATATTTCTTTTAAACTGGCTTAAATATTTTATAAAATCTGATTTCTCCAATAAAAATAGCAGAATTATCCAAATGAGTAGGGAATGTCCATTACTCTCCTGCTTCTATTGTGAAGCCTTAATGTCGCTATTAGTAAAACAGTCGATAAAATTCCTACTTAAATCTGCGCAAAAGAACAAATCACTTCTGCAAAGAAACTTTCAGTGGCAGAACAGTGATAAATATATCTTTATATAGTTCCGTTAAAAAGTCTGCAATTAAAGTCTTTATGCAGTTCTGAAGCGTACAGCAGCGGCAATAGAAGCTTTTTAGCAGCTTTAAGCTTTAACATACATGTTTTAACTCTCTTTTAAAGCTATAGACGGCAAATGGGTTGTAAAATTAACTCTTATAAAACCTAGAGTGGCATTTGGTTCAGTTTCTGCTACCCCTAGTGATATTTACAGCTATGAGCAGTTACGGAAGCAATAGTAGAACTTAAAACCACTTTCTGAACCCCTAAAGCGCTACTGTACAGCTAAAAGTTGCAAAATAGGCTGCTATTTCCACTAGTGTGCTAGTTGGGTAGGTACCTACACGCTTGATTTTTTCATCCCTCGATTGGGTGGCCAGTGCCACCCCTGATTATTTTTCGTAATTTCAATAGGTACTTTCACGATTGCATTGTTTAACGGTGTGCACATGCTTACGGCTGGAGAAGAGATGGCGTATACTTTACCGACTACATTGCAGTGTGGCGATTCCTAAAGCATGTGATGTCTCTGTTGGAAATCATAATTATCATACAAAAAGCTATTTTTCAGGTGAGTCGGCGTGTGGCGCACACGATGGGCGTGAGGCGCGCTTGCGGCGCGGCGTGGCGGCGCGGGCGCGCGCTGCTGCTGGCGGCGGCGGCGCTGGCCGCGCTGCAGACTGCGCGTCTGCCCGCCTCCCTCTCGTCCGCGCACCACTTCCCCGCGCACGCGCCCAAGGACATCGCGCACTCGCTCGCAGACTTCTCCAACCAGCCGGACGTGTGAGTACGACCATACACGTTTACATGAGCCGCTTCAAAGATAGTTGTCAAGGCGCAGCTGTCAAGCCAGAAATGGAACGACGGCCACGAAGTACGCACAGCACTTACCTACAATTTTATTTGTAGGACCAGCGGTTTAGGCTGTGCGTTGATTTGATATATCTATCAGCACAGAATACTTAATAGTACTACGTCTATCAGTCAGTCAGGACTTTGAATTTTATATGTATAGGTACGTATATGCATACCTAATATAGATTGTAATGAAATCTATAGATATAGGTAAGTAAGTACCTACTTAGGTACGGTTTTCGTTTGCAGTACTTCGTGGTGGGTGGAGGAGGACCACAGCAACTACACGACATGGCGCTACTCGGTGCAGTTCGCGTGCGGCGCGCGCTGCGTCGGGCGCGCCGCCGTGCTGGCGCACGACGAGCCTGCTGCGCGTGCGCCGCAGCACGGCCACGCCGCGCGCCTTCACCGCGTGTCGCTGGCGCGCCGCTCCTGCTCCAGCCTGCCGCTGCTGGCCTGGCCGCAGCTCTGCGGTATGATCCCCGTGTCAATATGTTTGATGAACTTGTCACTTCAAGTGTAACTTGGAAGTTCGAGAAGGCGCGCAAAGTTCAGCTTTTAATTATCTTTTTATTAATCCTATTGAACAGATGAGCTGGAAATGATTGCGATGGTATGGGGCTCCGTGGCGGAGGGCGCGCAGCTGCAGGAGGAGTCGCGCACTCGCTGTAGCGTGCTGAGCTGGCTGAGCGGCGGCTGCGCGCGCTGGCTGCGGGCGCAGCGCGACCTGCGCCTAGTGCGGCTGCGCGCACTACCTGCGCCACAACTCGCCTGAACCTCACTCCACACCATCCCAGCATTATTCTTTATCTTATGTATGTTTCAACGAGTTCTTACCTGAACGCAATAATTAATGAATTTATGTACAGTCAAAAAAAGAGATAAGTATACAGGATCGTCGGATATACTTGAAGTTTAGTAAGAAACCGATGAATGGCCTCGAATAAAAAAAAAATAATAGAAAAAAAACAGCTCATTTATTAAATTACATTTCCGTCTACAACATCCCTCGGTTTCTTATTAAACTTCAACTAAGTAGGTATATCCGACGATCCTGCATACTTATCTCGTTTGTTGAGTTTGGGTATGACCATAGCTGTTTTTTACATTTCTATAACCACAGAGAAGGTTTATATAGTGCCATCCACGAAGACGCCCCCACACTCTTCTTACTATCGCTAGTCGTTATCGGTAGTTAAGAATAAGAATAATATTTATTTGCGTAAAACATGGTATATAAGGTTGTTAAAATACATTCTAGAGCATACATGTTTTGCTTATATCATAGCATGCAAATGTACAAAATGTTTCCCGTCAAAAAATTCTTTTATACTATAAAAATTATTATTATTCAACCATATACTTATGTAGTTTTTTTTTAAACAATCTAAGATCTAAGGTTTTAAAATCACTTGGAATTTTATTGTATATCCGAACACACATGGCTAAACAGCTTTTACTATACTTAGTCAGTCTTGGCAAGTCATTTAATATGAGCCTGTGAGGATCTCGCCGGTTTCGAGGATACACATCCTCTGCCTTTTTAAATAAGTCTTTATGCTTTTTAACAAACATGCATACTTCATAGATATAGAGAGAGGGTAGCGGTAATAAACCAAGTTCCTTAAATATTGACCTGCAAGATTCATCAGGTTGAAGCCCATATACTTATTGCACGAATGCACTTTTTTTGTGCAACGAATACTATGTTTTTGTCGGTACTGTTACCCCACTTTATGAAGCCATAGCGTATTAATGATTCCACATAAGCATGATAGGTAGTGATAGCAGTTGTAATGTTTGTTATATTTTTAACCTTTCTGAGTGCGTATACGAATTTATTTATTCTTTTAGATATATCATCCACTTGTGCTTTCCAATTTATGTCCTGATCTATTATTACTCCGAGAAATTTTGTTTGTGTAACTTCATTAAGTTTTTGGTATGTCAAGTTTTACATTGTATTTATTATTATTAGATTTATTAAATTGTATATATACAGACTTATCTAAATTAATTTTTAGGTTATTCATGTCAAGCCATTCAATTAATTTGTCAATTGTGTTGTTATAATCTCTGTTTCATGGTCGTAAATTGTGTTAGTCTTTTTGCCGGACGTCACTATGATGGAAATATCGTCAGCGAATAATATGCATTTATGATTTGTTATATCTGTGATTGAATTTATGTAGAGTAGGAACAATATTGGGCCCAGGACACTTCCTTACGCTACTTAATTACGCTAGTGTTCGTTTTTGATACACACTAATTACCCATTAATAAGTAGTTACTGTGTATCGACATAACTAAAGCACTAGCGGAATGTTGCACACTTGTACTGTAAGCGACTAGGGAGAAGGGTGGGGCGCGACTTCGTGGATGGCGCTATCTGAAGTGTAGCGAAAAAAAAAAACTTTTTAACAAAAAAATTAAACCTCCGAAAAAACTGAAAAGCAAAAAATAAAAACCTTTTTTATTTTACCTTAATAAATAAGTTCTTAAACTAATGCAAGTATACCTAAAAAATTTTGAGTCGGCGCCAAACAAGCAACTTAATATCGTTGCGAGTGGTCGTGCGGAGAGCGCATTTTTTGTTTGGAATGTTAATATTTAGCGCTGGAGATTTCACGTTGCATTATTAATTTGATTTGGCTATTTCTATAAATTTAAGGTAATTTAGTGATCTTTGTTCATTGATTGTTTGGCGCCGACTCAACATTTTTTAGGTATACTTGCATTAGTTTAAGAACTTATTTATTAAGGTAAAATAAAAAAGGTTTTTATTTTTTGCTTTTCAGTTTTTTCGGAGGTTTAATTTTTTTGTTAAAAAGTTTTTATTTTATAATTTTTTAAGGCTATAATTTACTTATTACTGCATGCTTAATTTTTGATTACTTTTAAAATGGCTACCTACCTTACTTTAGATATTAACTGTTATATAATCCTACTTTAACTATTATTTTTTGTATAGTAAAATACTTAAAAAAACAGGCTTTATGTACCAACATAGATAGGACTTTAATTTTAATTGTAATACACAGCTCAGCATTAAAATCTGTGAATGAACAACAAATCACCCCTATTTTCCCACCCTTAGGGTAGGGTTTTTTTTTCCAAATTTACATGGGACCAACTTCGAGGTATGTTCTATCCATTAAAAAAAGAATTATCAAAATCGGACTAATCTGTAAAAAGTTATGCGTGGTCATACATTACAATCAGTGAGTAAACTATCAATCATCCCCTGTTTTCCTACCCTTAGGGTTGGATTTTTTTTTCCAAATTTATATGGGACCACCTTCGGGGTATATCCTTTCTAATCAAAAAAGAATTATCAAAATCGGACTGCTCTGTAAAAAGTTATGCGTGATCATACATAAAAAAAAAAAAAAAAAATATACGCGTCGAATTGATAACCTCCTCCGTTTTTTCGTCGGTTAAAAAGAATGATTTTTTTCATTTTCGTTTCGTTTCTTTTTCGTTTTAATTTAATGATAAATCTAATTCAAATAAAAGTGTAAAAGAAATCTAAATATAAAACACGGAGTTCTGTTACTTGACAATTATTGTTGGTGTAAAAAGACCCATACCTACATTATTTAACTCACTGCTTGTAATTGGAAATATTCAACGCATACACTAAATAATAACAGAGGAAGTCTACTGTTCTTAAGTAAGAAAATGTATCGAAAGAAAATACCTACCATGTAAGTATGACGCAATACCTAAGTAGGTACTGCAATTAGGGACTGCCAATCTATTGCAGTTTTTAAAAGAAGAGTGAAAGAACACTATCTCTCCACCCTATCATAGTTGTGTATGTATTCTGATTTACATTCTAGTGTTATTTATTTTAGAAGTATGTATGTTTATTTGTATGTATGTAAGTATATTCTTGTATTATTTGTTTAGTTTTATTAAGTGAATTGTTTTTTAGGTTTTATGTATTTTTTTTTTGTCTCCTTTACTCTTTAACACGCTGTCTACATCTCTTTATTTCTTGTCCTATCGCAGGTATGCTGGAAGAGATTTCTTATGAAATAAGCATCACCTTTGTACCTATTTTTTCTGTTCTGTTTTTTCTTGTCTGTTTATATATGTGTGTACATAAATGGTAAAATAAAAAAATAAAATAAATAAATGGTACTGTAACCCTGCCAAAGGCTACAATAAATTCGAAACTGCACAAGTAGCAATCATGAAGAAAGCGAGTAAGGAAGTACCTACCTAGGTGCCATCAACGTCAATGTGCGGCCTGCTAAGACCATGCATTGCATGCATTTTTCCGATCTGGCATTTTGCAACGACGGGATATGATGCGGTGCTGACCGACTGATTAACTCCAGCAATGACCTTGGTAGGTACTTCGAAGTAGTTCGAAGTTCATCTTCAGAATCCCGTCCTGTCAAGTTCGCCAACTTTGAGTCGGCGCCAAAAAAACAAACAAAGCAGATCAATTGGTCGGAAACCAAACTGCGAATCGCGAATTTTTATATTCTTCTGCAGTTCAGGCTGTATGAGACGCTTCAGCAGCAAGGGACCAGCACGGTCGGGGCGTATACTCGTATTTCGCCCAAGGGGCTGTTTATTTATCACGTAAGACAATTTCCACTACGAAAGAAAAAATAAAACTTGGATGAACCTCCTCCCCCCTTTTTAATCTTACGTAAGATCAGTATCTAGGTACCAAAATAGGAAAGAAGAAGTACCTAGCAAAAAATTAAAAACTGTTCACTTTTCTGATCTTACTCATCTTACGTAAGAACAGTCTAGACCCCTCCCACTCCCACGTAAGAAAAAATAGGGCTTGTTTGGACCCCCTCCACCCTCAAATCGTCTTACGTAACAAATGAACTGCAGCCCCCAACAAGTCTCGCCGACTTCGAGAGGTTCCTTGTCGAGTTGGGTGCTGTCGTGGGCCGACTGCCGACGCCACCCGCGCCAGGTGCTGTTGCTGGGGGATCTCAACGCCAAGTCTGCGGCGCGGCGTGGGGATCTCCTGTGACCGATGCTAGGGGCGAGGTGCTGGAGTGGGCGGTCACGACTGGCTTGACCGTCCAGAATGGGGGCTCGGTGCACACGTGCGTGCGGAAGCGGGGTGGGTCTACAATATGTAACAAAAACCCTGTTGTTCCTTTTAGGGACGTATACATTTACCTACAAGCAAAACATTGATGAAATTATAATTTAAAAAACACTACAAAGTGAAAAATAACTTTAATTTCGGAAGTCGGTGTCTTTGGTTCCGCATTTTCGTTTTTTGACACCGACTTCCGAAATTAAAGTTATTTTTCACTTTTTACTTAGTGTTTTTTTAATTCTGAAACATTTCTCCGACATTCGTTTCGCCGTTGAACGGTTCACCGATAGAACGATTCACTTTTCACTGTTTCACCGATAGAACGTTTCAATGACGAACGATTCGCCGACAGAACGATTCACTTTTGAAAATTTCATCGATAGAACCTTTCACCGGCAAACGATTCGCCGACACAACTGTTCGTCTGCCCCTGGGGTATAAAACATAGGTATTAGACATGTGGACCTATTTCCGTTTATTGTTTACACCTGAATCAAGTTGTGAAGACGAAACTTAAAGTTATACTAAACTTGTGGCAAACTAGCCAAAAAAGTGACAAAAACTTATTTGTTTCAATGTCATAACATGTTATGATTATACATACGTTTTGAAAGGTTAAATGAAATAAATGGAAATGAAAATAACTTTTGTAATTACCGTGTAGGTAATAATAAAAGTTATTTTCATTTGCATTTACCTAACATTGTTTAATAGTTTTTTTTGTAAAAAAGTTTTTATTTTTCACTTTTTAGTTGTACCTACCCCACACAAATTCAATTAACACTAGTGCATTGAAGAATAGGGTAGTTTCCTGGGTAAAAAAATAATAATTCTAATTAGTCCGTCAGTTAGATTATCGAAAAATAATGGACCCGTATTTTTTCTTTTGTCAATCAAACAAAAAATGACAAAGATAAAGCGCGTGAAAATTTGGGAGTGGGGGGTCGTGACGTCACGCCGTGCGACACTTTTTAGCGCGGCGTGACGTCACGACCCCCCAATCCCAAATTTTCACGCGCTTTATCTTTGTCATTTTTTGTTTGATTGACAAAAGAAAAAATACGGGTCCATTATTTTTCGATAATCTAACTGACGGACTAATTAGAATTTTTTAGGAAACTAGCCTATTGAAGACACAACTCGACGAATCATCAAAATTCGCATAGAAATGCCGGAGATGCAGTACATTTATGCATATAACTTCGTACATAAGAATAATTACCTAATGTATTATATACTAAAACCTTCCTGAAAGTATGTAGATCACACTAATGAAATTATGAAATCGGTTCAGTAGTTTTTGAGATAATCGCGGACATACAAACATACATACATACATACGGGTCGAATACAGAACCTCCTTTTTTTAAGTCGGTTAAAAAGTTAAGCATTGGCTAGTCGAGAGGTCAAAATCAAATAACTATTAAAATCGACACATTCAAAAAAATGTTTAGAATATCTGATTTTACAAGTACCTACATACATCTATATTTCGCTAAATAGCCTACGAGCAGTACTTTAAGTATTCTGTGCTACGAGCTCGGCGGCTTTCTTTGACGCGACAGAAGATGCCGCCAAAAACTACCGCGGCCACAGTATAATATCAGTAGAACATCTTCATGCAAACGTGCCGCTCTCGGTTTGAATGTGTGCGTGCGCGCCGCGCGCCATGTCGGCACGCGATTTCACGCACACGCTAGCATAATATATGAGGGAATAAGGTGGCGGCAGTGCGGGCTGTGCAGCGCGACTGTGAGCACGCGCGTACGCTACATGACCGCTTGCGTTCGTCAACTCTCGCCGGCGGCGGCCACTTAAATTACGAGTATCATGACTTCAAAAAGGGGAAAAAAATATTGTAGTGTTTTCGGGTGCCTCAATAATGATTTCGCAAACCCGGACTTATCATTCGTCATAGTTCCTACTCAACCAGAAATGTAAGTACCTACTTATACTTAAATATTATTAGAAAATGTGGTATTGTATTGTTTATTTCACAGTTTATTTGCTTTATTAAGAGCGTAGCCGAGTCGCATTTTTCCATATAAATGTATTCCCAAATTTACTTTCTGAATACTATGTTTAGAGCTAAAGTTTATTTTAAGAAGTCTAGTTTTTAACCGACTTCATACTCAAACTCAAACTCAAAGCATTTATTTCAATTAAACCAATTACAGGCACTTTTGAATTGTCAAGGGGTCGGTCAGTCAGAAAGATGAAGCTAGTTGCCCATTCCAAAGCGTAGGTACCTATGGAGAAGAACGGGCAAGAAACTCCACGGACACTCTTTTAAATCAAAATAATATGGTTACAAAGTCTTGGTTACATCATTCACGTTAAAAATTATACATGTGAGAACGATGCAGAACGTTAAAAGCGTCCATAATGAAAAGATGAGAAAAAACAACAATTCAAATATTAAATTAAAATAAAATAAGCCATGGCAGCAAAGAGATGACCAGTCCCTACTGACGGCGCCCGTTCACGAACATGACGCATGTATTAGCACCATTCAGCTCAACCATTTTGAAGGGAGCTAAATGATCCAACACATGCGCCGCCATCAGCGAGACATTTGAGTGAGCATGACATACTCTCAGCCGCCAGGGCACATTCAGTCAATGAAAGACGTACCCAGTAAATGGTAGCTTTATAGTATGTACATAGTACTCAACATGTGCTATGCAATTATACAATACTAGGAGATTGAATTTATACAATGCAAAGATAGACTTACAATCTTCAGCAGCTCCAACAGCATTTTTAAGTGTTAATCAAATAGTTGTGATTGTGGAGCAGGACCAGCATTGAGCCAGGCATTTTTATCAGCGATGTAATCCCCTAACTTATAATATGCCTGTCTGCATAGTGTGCGTTTAATACAAGACTTGAATTTTGTCTCATTCAGTTGAAGAATGTGGGGAGGTATTTTATTATAACATTTTAAACAGTATCCCATAAAAGATGAGTCTACTTTAGCTAGTCTAAATCCTGGTTGAACTAATAGGTCCCTATTTCTAGTACTATAATTATGTCTTTCACCTCTTTTACTAAAAAGATGTAAATTTTTCCTTACATACATGATATTTTCGTAGATATATTGACAAGGTACCGTCATGATGTTAATTTCTTTAAACCGTTCCCTTAGAGAATCGCGCCTGCGGAGATTATAAATGGCTCTGATAGCTCTTTTCTGCAGAATAAAAATAGAATCGATGTCTGCAGCCCGTCCCCAAAGCAAAATACCGTAAGACATGATACTATGGAAGTAACTAAAATAGACCAGTCTCGCGGTATCTACATCAGTAAATTGACGGATTTTTCTCACAGCATAAGCTGCTGAACTTAGCCGTCCTGCAAGAGATGTTAAATGCGGACCCCATTGTAGCCTTGAGTCGAGCGTGATCCCTAGGAAAACAGTTCTATCGACGAATTCAAGTTTCTCTTGATTCAATATTATCTCACAATCACTACCTTTGACATTCGGTAAAGAAAATCTTATGCACTTAGTTTTTTTCCCATTTAATACTAGATTATTAGCAGTGAACCAATTTTGGACCTGCAGTAGGGCGTTATTTACGTCGTCAAAATTTGTAGCACGTCTATTTACCTTAAAAATTAAGGAAGTGTCATCAGCAAATAACACCATTTGTGGTTGATTTTTGAATAAATGGAGTAGATCATTTATATACACTAAAAAGAGGAAAGGACCCAAAATCGAGCCCTGTGGCACACCCATTTTTACAGTTAAACCGTGTGAATTGACACCATTTATTTGAACTTGCTGTTGTCTATCATTTAAGTAAGAACTAACTAAACTGAGCGCAAGTTTTCCAAGTCCGTAATGCTCAAGTTTCAAAAGCAAGGTTTCGTGATCGACGCAATCAAATGCCTTGGAGAGGTCACAAAAGATTCCTATGGCGTCTTGGGCCTCTTCCCACGCGTTAAAAATGTGTTTTAATAAGGTTACACCGGCGTCGGTCGTACAACGTCCTTTGGTAAAACCATACTGTTGATCGTGAAGGATTTTGTTCGTGTTAAAATGATTGAGCATTTGATTAAGCATTATCTTTTCAAACACCTTGCTGAAAACCGGCAACACGGATACGGGTCTATAATTATTAGTGTCTTTACTGTCCCCGGATTTGTAAAGTGGTATTACCTTACTGTATTTCATTAAATCGGGGAAGACTCCTTGATCAACACACGAATTAAATACTAAGGCTAAGTAAGGCGCAATAGTCTCAATTATGGAGGTACATACTTTAATAGACATTCCCCAAAGATCTTCGGTCAATTTGATCTTAATTTGCTTAAAAGCTTTTATTACTACTGCAGGGTTAATATGTTTAAATTGAAATTCAACCGGGCAGGCTTGAACGTTCGCTCTTAATAAATCAATTGATACGCCGGGTGAGGAATTTAAGGCTTCCGTCGTTTTTGATGGTATATTAGTAAAGAAATTTACAAATTCTTGAGCTACTTCTAAGTTAGAGCTTATGATATTAGATACTTCTAAAAAAGGAGGAGGTTCTCAATTCGAATGTTTGTATTTTTTTTTTTTATGTTTGTTCCCGCATAACTCCGTTGCTTGCCAACCGATTTGAAAAATTCTTTTTTTGTTGGAAAGGGTATACCTACTTCCCAAATGGTCCCATGAAAATTTTATCGAAATCGGACAAGCGGTTTTTGAAAAATCAACAACAATCTAAAAATTTATCTACATTGTCTACATTAACGATCTTTTTGTTTACTTTTTTGTGCGGTAGGTACAACTAAAAATTGAAAAATAAAAACTTTTTTACAAAAAAAAAACAACCGACTTCAAAAAAAAAACACTACAAAGTGATAAATAACTTTAATTTCGGAAGTCGGTGTCAAAAAACGAAAATGCGGAACCAACGACACCGACTTCCGAAATTAAAGTTATTTATCACTTTGTAGTGTTTTTTTTTTGAAGTCGGTTGTTTTTTTTTTGTAAAAAAGTTTTTATATTATAAAACAGAGGATTGAGTACGAAACATCGTTTAGGTAAACGTATTTGTCGCGTATAGTTGTAATAAGGGCAATTTCACAATAATTAATATTGCAAATTAATTACTATTGAAATTATTATTTTTTCTATTGTCTGATGTGTTGTTCAATCCAAATATGGTGTCTTAATCATAATATTAACTTAACAAAATTACAGTAACATGTGACCGACTAACGCTTAGGGTTGCTTTACGTCGACGTTAATCAACGAGCGTGTAATTTAAGTGTAGAATCTAGATACACCCATTACAGGAATTACGGCAAAGATCGAAATTTACTCATGATCCCACCTGATGATTTTGTCGATAATGTAGAAAGGATGGAGCAGGTGTTTCGCAAAGCGTTCGAAAAGGACCACATCAACATTAAAATTGGCCGGTCAATTTACGATCAACTGAATGATATAGAATTTAAGATGCCCTGTCCATGCTTTCCCAAAAGCTTTACAAAAACTTTACATAAGAATGAGAATTTACTTTACATTAACAAATAATAATAAAGCGTTCCGGACGTGCAGAAACAGAAGAAAAATTTTCTCGGTATCAAATTTGTAACTTAGTATAATAAATGTTATGTGAATAAAGGCTTTTTATTTTTACTAAATTTATAAATTGGTAAAATATTCAATCATAATATGCTTTTTATTTCATAAATTTAGATCAAGTGCTGCTTGTTCGAAAATATTAACTAAAAGTAAAAGTGACAACCCTGGGGATCAACGCAAGAGTAGGCTAATAACTCGGCGGGCGGCCTTAGATAACTTACTGTATATTATACTGTGCCGCGGCGCACGTGCCTACCCCCGCCCCTTTACCCCATACCCCACCACCCGCCGCCATGCAAATCACTTCCTAGTCTCCCGCGCAGCTTACTTCCGAACGGATGTTATTGTTGACCTACGTAGTGAGTGACTTGTGTTTTGTTTACGTAAACGTTGACGATCATGTCTTATTCAAAATTCTAACGCAGAATATTTTAATATGTTGATGTGCCTTGGAAAATGTGACTGCAATTATGCAGAATCACGCAGACTCTGCCAAGAACGTTTTGCGAGTCTACCTTTACCGTCGGTGATGGCATTCGAACGTTTGCCCTTACGTACGTACAATACCGGCAGTGTGAACGGACGAGACCAACATCGAGCTGACGCAGGCAGACCGAGGACTCGAGAGATTGACATCGAGGAGCAAGTCTTGGACTTGTTTGAGCACGATCCAACGCAAAGTACGCGCTCAGTGGGACACGAACTCGGAGTAAACCATATGCGCGTTTGGAGAGTACTCAAAGAAGACGGCCAGCACCCATTTCACTATCGTCGCGTCCAATCACTACTTCCCTCCGACTGTGAGGCAAGAATCGAATACAGTAGATGGGTACTCGACAAGATCGAACAAGATAGTGATTTCTTGAATTGGATACTGTTCACCGACGAGTGCTCATTGCACGCGTGTGGTCGATCACAAACCCGCATGCTATTTAAACCAAGTCACTTTCAGCATCGGTGGAGGATTAATGTTTGGGCTGGAATTATTGGTGACAAAATTATTGGACCTTGTTTTTTAGAGCAAACAATTGTTTATTGAAATAATTGATTTACATAAATATTTACAAAATAGGGCCTTAAACTAGAGGTAGGTAAGAAATGATTGGATTCTACCTGAACTAGGAATAAACATGTATCTCAGGTATCTCACTCAAGTGCTTATACATAAATATTAGGTATCTGAAATTCCTAAAAATAGTAAATAATTTATCAACTTTAATTATTATGATTATATTCAAATTGAGCAAAATAGTAATACTTTTTGCATCATCGTAAGACATTTTGCAACCATATTCTGTTATGATTTTTGCAATGTAATATTTTTAATAAGGTCGCGTTTACTTTGTCGTACAGAAAAATTTGCCGTGTCAACAAAATGTTACGATTACATGTTTACTTATAATATACCTAAATTGTAAAAACTAATAAAACTAAAATTAATTTTACGGATTGTAACTAGTAAACGACAAAATAACAATAATTATATAACATAAAGTAAAAAAGGCTTATAGATAAGCATTGGCAGTCTTACGCGACGTCATTATAATCTATAGAATTGATGTATCTTGTCTCAGCTATTTTCTTTGCGGGGCATTCTTGATCGCCTGTTTTGTGGTTGCTCGGTTTTTTAAATCGCAAGCATGTTGCACAATGTGACGGTTCGGCATGTTTAGTGCACTCATTCGCCTGATGACCCTGTTCCCCACAATGTCCACACGTATAGGTAGTTTCCCGACAAGTCTTTGCAGCATGTCCATACTGTTGGCATTTAAAGCACCTGGTCACAATTGTGAAGTCCCTCAATGAAATCCTCCCTGAAACAATGAGCGGCGCCAACTATCTTCGTTTCCTGCAAGAACAGCTGGGTGATGAATTTAACGAATTAGGCCTCTATATCATGCGACGTATGTGGTTCAAACATGACGGCGCGCCGCCCCACTTCTCCCGCCCTGTGAGAAGCTATTTAGATGCTAAATACGGAGACAGACGGATTAGTCGCGGTGGACCCATCAATTGGCCCGCAAGATCACCTGATCTGACGCCTTTAGATTTTTTCCTCTGGGGCACTGTTAAACAACAGGTATTCAAAAAAAAACCGAGTGTGCTTATGACCACACGACTGAAGTGAAACTTCAAAAGTTCAAACGTATTTGGCTATGAGAGGAAGAGAGAAAGAAAATGTGCGCGCGCACTGCTTTCTCTTGCTTATATCCCCCACTCAACTCCCGTTCGCCTCGCCCGTAGCCCGTAGACTGGGTCGTACTTGCGAAATCGAGTACCAGGGCTTCCAAGTACGTCCACCTTAAGAAACCAGGGCTCGAGATACTTTCAAGTATTTTCTATCTGCATCGAAAATTGATCCATAACTTCATACAAATAAGAAGTACAATCGCGTAATCAAACAAAAGTCCTGTTGGAAGTAAAAAGTACTTGCATAGGAAATTGACCCGTGAGTTCCTATAAATAAGGAGCACAATCGCGTTTACAAATAAATACTTTTACAAACCATTAAAGTAAAAATACTTGAATACGAAATTGTTCCGTAGACTCTTACCACACCTCGGACACTCCATACAACGCTCGCAAAATAATTACCTATTACTACTACATAAACAAATGACGTTTGTATACGTGCAAATGTGTGCGTGAAATCTAGTAGCGTAAAAAAAATGGCGTGGAAAGCAATTTGTGTCGGGGAACCGAACGACGACGGCGGCGGCGCTGCCCGAACGTGTGCTTTATTATGAAGTGACCATGTAGTTCAATTGTTTATTTATATAGTCGGGTTCGTAATGAAATAAAAACACTAAAATAGTTTAGTTTAAATGACTTATCAGGAGCACAATCGCGTTTACAAATAAATACTTTTACAAACCATTAAAGTAAAAATACTTGAATACGAAATTGTTCCGTAGACTCTTACCACACCTCGGACACTCCATACAACGCTCGCAAAATAATTACCTATTACTACTACATAAACAAATGACGTTTGTATACGTGCAAATGTGTGCGTGAAATCTAGTAGCGTAAAAAAATGGCGTGGAAACATTGATATATAAAAATATATCAATGCGTGGAAAGCAATTTGTGTCGGGGAACCGAATCAATGCGTGGAAAGCAATTTGTGTCGGGGAACCGAACGACGACGGCGGCGGCGCTGCCCGAACGTGTGCTTTATTATGAAGTGACCATGTAGTTCAATTGTTTATTTATATAGTCGGGTTCGTAATGAAATAAAAACACTAAAATAGTTTAGTTTAAATGACTTATCTGTAAATAATCGGTTATTGAATCGCATGTTATTAAAAATGCGAAATCTTACAAACAGTTTATGTAAATACGAATTCGGAAAAGCATCACAACGGCGCCGATTCCCTTGTTCACAAACTAAACTAAATTTAATTTCAGTGAATATTTTTCTTTCTATTTCATTAAGAAAAGGACAGGAGATAAATATTAGTTTAGTCCTGTCAAATTAGTCAAATTGACGTATTTTTAATAGCCAATTTTTTAATCACATCTAAATTGTCTATGGAGTATCTTAATTTGACAGGACTAAACTAATATTTATCTCCTGTCCTTTTCTTAATGAAATAGAAAGAAAAAGATGCACTGAACTTAAATTTAGTTTAGTTTGTGAACAAGAGAATCGGCGCCATTATCCAACCATCGTGATTAAAACTCAAATAAAACTTTTAAATCGCATAAATTGTGTGTTCGTGTCAGCAATACAGCGCTGCGGTTCGCGAGCGCCCTTGCTAAAGAGTCGGCGACGAATACCTCGAAGTGCGGGGTGAGGTGCGGTATCTGATATGAGGGCGAGGAAGGGAGTGTCCTTTCTGTACGTAGTACTATTAAGTATTCTGTGCTCTTACTGATAAGGAGCATGATCGCATTTGCGAAAACAAACGCGGTTGTTGAACTATTTGAGTATATACGTACTCGAGCGCTGAGGCACGACGGAGCGAGATACTTTCAAGTATTTTCTATCTGCATAGAAAATTGATCCATAACTTCATACAGATAAGAAGTAGGTACAATCGCGTACTTATTCAAAAGCCCCGTTGGAAGTAAAACTACTTGCATAGGAAATTGATCAATGACTTCCTATAAATAAGGAGCAAAATTGCGTTTACAAATAAATACTTGCAAACCATTAAAGTAAAAAATACTTGCATACGAAATTGTTCCGTAGACTCTTACTGATAAGGAGAATGATCGCATTTGGGAAAACTAACGCGGTTGAGTACCTACGTATTTGAGCGAGTAGCCGTATAAGATACGTTTACGTCACGCGTTCGCCAGCTTACTCTCCAAGTCAAGTGTGCGTAAAGAAGTTTCACTTCAATAATTTTGACACAACAAAAATCGAATTTGACAATCGCGACTCGTCGACACGTGGTACTTATTTGCCCTACCCCGTGAATTGTTTTTTAGAGCCGCAGGCGCGGAGGGGGCGGCCTTGGCGTGTTTTTTAAGGAATTTTTCACTTTTTGTATGGAAAATATGAAAAATGATTACCTACATGTTGAGTTTTAGGAGTTTATGGGTTTTATAAAGGGGGTCGAAATTTTCATTATTTTTGCGATAGGACGCACCATTTTCGAGATATAAACAAAAGAAAAAAAAGATGCAGACAGTACTGTTTTTGCACCTGAAGTCGAGGTGTTGGTGTGAATTTCTATTCATGACAAATTGACAACTAATTTTATTCCACACCTTTTTAATCACGATTAAAAATAGTCAGATTTAGTTCGATTTAGTTAGACAATCAAAATTTTTCTACGTATTTGAGCGAGTAGCCGTATAAGATACTTTATAGTCTCGCAAGTATTTTGGTGTGCGTACTTGGAAGCAGATACCTGGTGTAAAAACCCGGTCGCATAAATACGTACCTTCCCTACTCGCCCGATCACACGTTTTCGTAACGCATTCGCCAGTTTACTCCCCAAGTCAAGCGCACCTAAAGAAGTTTCACTTCAAAAACATACAAACAGCCGAACATAGTACCTCCTCCTTTTTGTGAAGTCGGTAAAAAATACTTGCATACGAAATTGTTCCAAAAGGAGCATGATCGCATTTGCGAAAACTAACGCGGTTGAGTACCTACGTATTTGAGCGAGTAGCCGTATAAGATACTTAATAGTCTTGCAAGTATTTTGAGTCGGTACCCGGTGTGCGTACTTGGAAGCAAATACCTGGTGTAAAAACCCGGTCGCATAAATATGCGACCGGGTTTTTCCACCAGGTATTTCCAGCTATTTTTTACGTACCTTCCCTACTCGCGATCACACGTTTTCGTAACGCATTCGCCAGTTTACTCCCCAAGTCAAGCGCGCCTAAAGAAGTTTCACTTCAAAAACGTGCGATACGGAGGTCGAAATGCGTTCACGCACAGTAGCAGCATTTGACCACATCAAGTCCGATACCTCCGTTCTGCGAAGCGTACGTCAGAATATTATTCGGCGTTGCAACAAATGTGTTGAGGTACAAGGTGGTCATATCGAACAGAATCTCCGTGGCCGTCAAGTAGACGTCATAATAAATTAGGTACCGAAGGTTATAAGTGACTGACACCGCGACTTTGTTTTTTCTAAATGTAGTGAAGTGTTAAATTTAGTTTTAACAATTATTAATTGTGCTTAAAAATACCGTGTCAAAATTATCAAACATTCATTCGTGAAAGTGATAAAGGACACGAACTTGTGTAGAAAAATAGGTAGATAGGCAGCGGCGGCGCACCGGCGCGGCGGCGCAGCGGCATCGATCAAAGGGAGTGCCGGGAATGTTCTATCTCTTTCTGGTTTCGCGTCACCGCTTCATGCAGAATTGCTGAGGTAAGAAATCAGTTAAACATTGCAAATATTAATAATTAAATATTTATTTTAATTATTTTTGTTGAACAGATTTTATAAATGACTTACTTTATTACGTACTAGCTTCAGCCCGCGACTTCGTTCGCGTGAAACTTCTTGTTTCCCCCGAGCCACCCCGTCGTATCGCATCACCCGCCCGCGCTATCACTTAACGTTCTTTTTTACTTTTTGAAGTGAAACTTCTTTAGGCGCGCTTGACTTGGGGAGTAAACTGGCGAATGCGTTACGAAAACGTGTGATCGCGAGTAGGGAAGGTACGTAAAAAATAGCTGGAAATACCTCTGGTGTAAAAACCCGGTCCCGGTCGCATAAATATGCGACCGGGTTTTTACACCAGGTATTTGCTTCCAAGTACGCACACCGGGTACCGACTCAAAATACTTGCAAGACTACTAAGTATCTTATACGGCTACTCGCTCAAATACGTAGGTACTCAACCGCGTTAGTTTTCGCAAATGCGATCATGCTCCTTTTGGAACAATTTCGTATGCAAGTATTTTTTACCGACTTCACAAAAAGGAGGAGGTACTATGTTCGGCTGTTTGTATGTTTTTTTTTTTTTGTATGTTTGTTCATCGAATACTCCGCCAATTGTCGACGGATTTTCAAAATTATTTTTTTGTTCCAAAGTAGATAGTTTTGAGGTGGTCCCACTGTCACCAAGTTAGGATCTGATGATGGGATCTTAGAGTAATCGAGGGCAACCTTTAAATTTGATAGGCTCACTTATTGTTTTTCGCATATTTTACGAAGTATCTTGTGTATTTGCGTATGGTTGTCACCATCTCAGGTAGCTGGTCTGATGATGGAAGTTACAACTCCTTAACAGTAAGAAGTTCCTCGAACAGGCAAGGACTGTTTTAGTCAATTGTTTTGATGTTTGATAGGGCATTTGCCACATTAGGTCTCATGATCATCAAGTCATGACCTGATGCTGCAGTCAGGATAGTCTGCAGAGTACCTAACTCCTCGACAACTAACAGCAGATATATCGTGTTAAGGCTCATTGAAAAGGGCTCGATGTGTGGATAAACGTACTGTTAATGAGGAACACCGAAGTACATAAAGACCTGATGCTGAAGCCAGGAGCATTAGAAAAAGTACCAACCTTGAAATTACAGCACCGTAGTCGTGTTTGGGCTCATTTTAAACAGGACTAAATTTTAAGTTCAATGCAATGTTGACAAGTCTGGCCTGATGCTGCAGCCAGGATTATCAGCATCTAGTCTAAAAACATCAGGGCAGGATTTGATGATGGGATCCTGGAGAAATCGAAGGAACTCTTCAAATATTATAGGCACACCTATAGCGATTTGGGTATTTTTTATAGTAACTCGTGCATTTGCTCTCGGAAAGCACTATTTGGTGATGTGGAACTGATGATGAAGACCACAGATGGCCACCGGAACTACTCAATAATATCTAAGTATTTCACGGGTTGCGATTCGATTACTTTAATATGGTTGCTAAGCAATTTATGCTCGTCACAATGTGAATGGTGATACGGAGCTGATGGTGGATCTGGAGAACTCCTCAACAATTAACTTCCCTGTATCGGGAAAAGCAATATTTTGTTTGTAAAAGGCGATGATCACTAGGCTATTGTAACTTAGATAAATTATAAGCAGACCCACTAAAAAGCGTGAAATAAAAACTTTTTAAGAAAAAAAAAAAACCGACTTTCAAAAAAACACTACAAAGTGAAAAATATCTTTAATTTCGGAAGTCGGTGGCAAAAAACTAAAATAAATATCCAAAGACACCGACTTCCGAAATTAAAGTTATTTTTCACTTTGTAAAGTTTTTTTTGGAAGTCGTTTTTTTTTTTCTTAAAAAGTTTTTTTTACTTTAATGGTTTGCAAGTATTTATTTGTAAACGCAATTTTGCTCCTTATTTATTCGAAGTCATTGATCAATTTCCTATGCAAGTAGTTTTACTTCCAACGGGGCTTTTGAATACGCGTTTGTATTTCTTATCTGTATGAAGTTATGGATCAGTTTTCTATGCAGATAGAAAATACTTGAAAGTATCTCGCTCCGTCGTGCCTCGACGCTCGAGTACGTAGGTACTCAAATAGTTCAACAACCGCGTTTGTTTTCGCAAATGCGATCATACTCCTTATCAGTAAGAGCACAGAATACTTAATAGTACTACGTACAGAAAGGACACTCCCTTCCTTGCCCTCATATCAGATACCGCACCTCACCCCGCACTTCGAGGTATTCGTCGCCGACTCTTTAGCAAGGGCGCTCGCGAACCGCAGCGCTGTATTGCTGACACACAATTATGCGATTTAAGGTGAATGGGTAGTTGTAGCCCGCGAAATTCAATTTTTCTTACGTTTTTTGCAATTTTCAGGTCAGTGTCAGGTTGTATCTTGATCAAAATATGATTTGCGACTATAATAGACATATTGTATTTACAGAATTATAGTCATTAGAATCATTAATATATCTCTTTAAGTTAGATTTCTACCATCAACACTTTTCCATACGAGATTTGTTCTTAACGGTAGAAATCTAACTTAGAAAGATGTATTAATGATTCTAATTATTATAATTCTGTAAATACGTACCTGTTATTGTCGCGAATCATATTTTGATCAAGATACAACCTGACACTGACCTGAAAATTGCAAAAAACGTAAGAAAAATTGAATTTCGCGGGCTACAACTGCCCATTCACCTTAAAAGTTTTATTTGAGTTTTAATCACGATGGTTGGATATTGTGATGCTTTTCCGAATTCGTATTTACATATACTGTTTGTATGATTTCGCATTTTTAATAACATGCGATTCAATAACCGATTATTTACAGATAAGTCATTTAAACTAAACTATTTTAGTGTTTTTATTTCATTACGAACCCGACTATACAGGGTTATTGGAAAAACACCAACAACCTCTTAAGAGGTCATTGTACTCATCATTATGAACAACTTTTACTATGGGACCAAACCTGAAATCGCGAAAAAAAAATCAGCTGTTCAATACATTTTGACGAGTTCTACGAACATAAATGTAGGGAACAGCTGATTTTTTTTTCGCGATTTCAGGTTTAGTCCCATAGTAAAAGTTGTTTATAATGATGAGTACAATGACCTCTCAAGAGGTTATTGGTGTTTTTCAAATAACCCTGTATAAATAAACAATTAAACTACATGGTCACTTCATAATAATGCACACGTTCGGGCAGCGCCGCCGCCGACGTCGTTCGGTTCCCCGACACAAATTGCTTTCCGCGCCATTTCTTTTTACGCTACTAGATTTCACGCACACATTTGCACGTATACAAACGTCATTTGTTTATGTAGTAGTAATAGGTAATTATTTTGCGAGCGTTGTATGGAGTGTCCGAGGTGTGGTAAGAGTCTACGGAACAATTTCGTATGCAAGAATTTTTACTTTAATGGTTTGTAAAAGTATTTATTTGTAAACGCGATTGTGCTCCTTATTTATAGGAATTCACGGATCAATTTCCTATGCAAGTACTTTTTACTTCCAACAGGGCTTTTGTTTGATTACGCGATTGTACTTCTTATTTGTATGAAGTTATGGATCAGTTTTCGATGCAGATAGAAAATACTTGAAAGTATCTCGAGCCCTGGTTTTAGGCCCTGGTTTCTTAAGGTGGACGTACTTGGAAGCCCTGGTACTCGATTTTGCAAGTACGACCCATGTCTAAGGGCTACGGGCGAGGCGAACGGGAGTTGAGTGGGGGATATAAGCAAGAGAAAGCAGTGCGCGCGCACATTTTCTTTCTCTCTTCCTCTCATAGCCAAATACGTTTGAAGTTTCACTTCAGTCGTGTGGTCATAAGCACACTCGGTTTTTTTTTTCTTTTTGCTCGGCTCCCAAGGGTCATAGCGTGATGTTACATAGCCTATAGCCTTCCTCAAGAATTGGGCTATCAAATGCAAGAAGAATTTTTCAAATCCGACTGGTAGTTCCAGAGATTACCCCCTACATACAAACTTACAAACTTTACCTCTTTATAATATTAGTATAGATGTATACCAATTCATAAAACGTAGGTACATAATCAGCCTATAATGTTCCCACTGCTGGGACACAGGCCTCCTCTCTGTGAGAGGGGAAAACGTAGGTAGAAGCACAGAATACTTAATAGTACTACGTACAGAAAGGACACTCCCTTCCCCGCACTCACATCAGTTACCGCACCTCACCCCGCACTTCGGCATGTTCGTCGCCGGCTCTTTAACAAGGGCGCTCGTAAACACAAGAACCACAGCGCTGTACCTACCTACTGCTGACACGAACACATTATTGAAGTGAAACTTCTTTAGGCGCGCTTGACTTGGGGAGTAAACTGGCGAATGCGTTACGAAAACGTGTGATCGCGAGTAGGGAAGGTACGTAAAAAATAGCTGGAAATACCTCTGGTGTAAAAACCCGGTCCCGGTCGCATAAATATGCGACCGGGTTTTTACGCCAGCAGCCTAATTGCGGAACGCCAAATCGTCAAATGATTCTGATCAGTTGGCTTCATTTCTATCACAATTGGCTTCATTTTACGATTTTCGAATTGCGAAACTCTAGTTTCTGCGCAGGGCCTTAACGTTCATAATTGGTTTCATAATAAACTAGAGTTTCGCAATTCGAAAATCGTAAAATGAAGCCAATTGTGATAGAAATGAAGCCAACTGATCAGAATCATTTGACGATTTGGCGTTCCGCAATTAGGCTGCAGGTATTTGCTTCCAAGTACGCACACCGGGTACCGACTCAAAATACTTGCAAGACTATTAAGTATCTTATACGGCTACTCGCTCAAATACGTAGGTACTCAACCGCGTTAGTTTTCGCAAATGCGATCACGCTCCTTTTGGAACAATTTCGTATGCAAGTATTTTTTACCGACTTCACAAAAAGGAGGGTACTATGTTCGGCTGTTTGTATGTTTCTTGCAAAATCGAGTACCAGGGCTTCCAAGTAAGTCCACCTTAAGAAACCAGGGCCTAAAACCAGGGCTCGAGATACTTTCAAGTATTTTCTATCTGCATCGAAAACTGATCCATAACTTCATACAAATAAGAAGTACAATCGCGTAATCAAACAAAAGCCCTGTTGGAAGTAAAAAGTACTTGCATAGGAAATTGATCCGTGAATTCCTATAAATAAGGAGCACAATCGCGTTTACAAATAAATACTTTTACAAACCATTAAAGTAAAAATACTTGCATACGAAATTGTTCCGTAGACTCTTACCACACCTCGGACACTCCATACAACCACAGTAGATATAATATACAGTAGAACATCTTCATACAAACGTGCCGCTCTCGGTTTGAATGTGTGCGTGCGCGCCGCGCGCCATGTCGGCACGCGATTTCACGCACACGCTAGCATAATATATGAGGGAATAAGGTGGCGGCAGTGCCGGCTGTGCAGCGCGACTGTGAGCACGCGCGCTACATGACCGCTTGCGTTCGTCAACTCTCGCCGGCGGCGGCCACTTAAATTACGAGTATCATGACTTCAAAAAGGGGAAAAAAATATTGTAGTGTTTTCGGGTGCCTCAATAATGATTTCGCAAACCCGGACTTATCATTCTTCATAGTTCCTACTCAACCAGAAATGTAAGTACCTACTTATACTTAAATATTATTAGAAAATGTGGTATTGTATTGTTTATTTCACAGTTTATTTGCTTTAATAAGAGCGTAGCCGAGTCGCATTTTTCCATATAAATGTATTCCCAAATTTACTTTCTGAATACTATGTTTAGAGCTAAAGTTTATTTTAAGAAGTCTAGTTTTTAACCGACTTCTAAAAAAGGAGGAGGTTCTCAATTCGAATGTTTGTATTTTCTTTTTTATATTTGTTCCCGCATAACTCCGTTGCTTGCCAACCGATTTGAAAAATTCTTTTTTTTGTTGGAAAGGGTATACTTCCCAAATGGTCCCATGAAAATTTTATCGAAATCGGACAAGCGGTTTTTGAAAAATCAACAACAATCTAAAAATTTATCTACATTGTCTACATTAACGATCTTTTTGTTTACTTTTTTGTACATATCTGCATATTTTTTTTTTTTTCCGTTAGCCTGTATTGTCCCACTGCTGAGCAAAGGCCTCCCCCATTTCCTTCCACTTCTCCTTGTGCTGTGCTTTCTCCGTCCAGTCGGTTAGGAATGAGTCTAAGTCGCCACAATAATATCTGCATATAGAAAGATTTATTTTACAAATATTACAAAGCCTCCAATAGATGGTAATTGTTCTGAAGATATCACAGAATTTTTGATTAGTTTGAAAAATCACAAACATTTCGAAACAAGTGCCTCAGTAATCGACAAACATCTGACCAGTAGCAATGAAACACAAGGAAATTAAAATATTTTGTCGGAAATCTTACGTTCTGACTATGTACCAATACAACATGAGCTACCGGAAAAAAATGCATTTTTTTATGTTTGTGGCGCTTTGTTAAAAAAATGTGTTGATTACCATAAGAACTGCGATTTTTTAAATAATTACGTCGACGTTAATCAACGAGCGTGTAATTTAAGTGTAGAATCTAGATACACCCATTACAGGAATTACGGCAAAGATCGAAATTTACTCATGATCCCACCTGATGATTTTGTCGATAATGTAGAAAGGATGGAGCAGGTGTTTCGCAAAGCGTTCGAAAAGGACCACATCAACATTAAAATTGGCCGGTCAATTTACGATCAACTGAATGATATAGAATTTAAGATGCCCTGTCCATGCTTTCCCAAAAGCTTTACAAAAACTTTACATAAGAATGAGAATTTACTTTACATTAACAAATAATAATAAAGCGTTCCGGACGTGCAGAAACAGGAGAAAAATTTTCTCGGTATCAAATTTGTAACTTAGTATAATAAATGTTATGTGAATAAAGGCTTTTTATTTTTACTAAATTTATAAATTGGTAAAATATTCAATCATAATATGCTTTTTATTTCATAAATTTAGATCAAGTGCTGCTTGTTCGAAAATATTAACTAAAAGTAAAAGTGACAACCCTGGGGATCAACGCAAGAGTAGGCTAATAACTCGGCGGGCGGCCTTAGATAACTTACTGTATATTATACTGTGATACAACGCTCGCAAAATAATTACCTAGTACTACTACATAAACAAATGACGTTTGTATACGTGCAAATGTGTGCGTGAAATCTAGTAGCGTAAAAAAAATGGCGCGGAAAGCAATTTGTGTCGGGGAACCGAACGACGTCGGCGGCGGCGCTGCCCGAACGTGTGCATTATTATGAAGTGACCATGTAGTTCAATTGTTTATTTATATAGTCGGGTTCGTAATGAAATAAAAACACTAAAATAGTTTAGTTTAAATGACTTATCTGTAAATAATGGGTTATTAAATCGCATGTTATTAAAAATGCGAAATCATACAAACAGTATATGTAAATACGAATTCGGAAAAGCATCACAATATCCAACCATCGTGATTAAAACTCAAATAAAACTTTTAAGGTGAATGGGCAGTTGTAGCCCACGAAATTCAATTTTTCTTACGTTTTTTGCAATTTTCAGGTCAGTGTCAGGTTGTATCTTGATCAAAATATGATTCGCGACAATAACAGGTACGTATTTACAGAATTATAATAATTAGAATCATTAATACTTACATCTTTCTAAGTTAGATTTCTACCGTTAAGAACAAATCTCGTATGGAAAAGTGTTGATGGTAGAAATCTAACTTAAAGAGATATATTAATGATTCTAATGACTATAATTCTGTAAATACATGTCTATTATAGTCGCAAATCATATTTTGATCAAGATACAACCTGACACTGACCTGAAAATTGCAAAAAACGTAAGAAAAATTGAATTTCGCGGGCTACAACTACCCATTCACCTTAAATCGCATAATTGTGTGTCAGCAATACAGCGCTGCGGTTCGCGAGCGCCCTTGCTAAAGAGTCGGCGACGAATACCTCGAAGTGCGGGGTGAGGTGCGGTATCTGATATGAGGGCGAGGAAGGGAGTGTCCTTTCTGTACGTAGTACTATTAAGTATTCTGTGCTCTTACTGATAAGGAGTATGATCGCATTTGCGAAAACAAACGCGGTTGTTGAACTATTTGAGTACCTACGTACTCGAGCGTCGAGGCACGCCGGAGCGAGATACTTTCAAGTATTTTCTATCTGCATAGAAAACTGATCCATAACTTCATACAGATAAGAAATACAAACGCGTTTTCAAAAGCCCCGTTGGAAGTAAAACTACTTGCATAGGAAATTGATCAATGACTTCGAATAAATAAGGAGCAAAATCGCGTTTACAAATAAATACTTTTACAAACCATTAAAGTAAAAAAAACATTTTAAGAAAAAAAAAAACCGAGTGTGCTTATGACCACACGACTGAAGTGAAACTTCAAACGTGTTTGGCTATGAGAGGAAGAGAGAAAGAAAATGTGCGCGCGCACTGCTTTCTCTTGCTTATATCCCCCACTCAACTCCCGTTCGCCTCGCCCGTAGCCCGTAGACATGGGTCGTACTTGCAAAATCGACTACCAGGCCTTCCAAGTACGTCCACCTTAAGAAACCAGGGCCTAAAACCAAGGCTCGAGATACGTTCAAGTATTTTCTATCTGCATCGAAAACTGATCCATAACTTCATACAAATAAGAAGTACAATCGCGTAATCAAACAAAAGCCCTGTTGGAAGTAAAAAGTACTTGCATAGGAAATTGATCCGTGAATTCCTATAAATAAGGAGCACAATCGCGTTTACAAATAAATACTTTTACAAACCATTAAAGTAAAAATACTTGCATACGAAATTGTTCCGTAGACTCTTACCACACCTCGGACCCTCCATACAACGCTCGCAAAATAATTTCCTATTACTACTACATATACAAATGACGTTTGTATACGTGCAAATGTGTGCGTAAAATCTAGTAGCGTAAAAAAAAATGGCGCGAAAAGCAATTTGTGTCGGGGAACCGAACGACGTCGGCGGCGGCGCTGCCCGAACGTGTGCATTATTATGAAGTGACCAAGTAGTTCAATTGTTTATTTATATAGACGGGTTCGTAATGAAATAAAAACACTAAAATAGTTTAGTTTAAATGACTTTTCTGTAAATAATGGGTTATTAAATCGCATGTTATTAAAAATGCGAAATCATACAAACAGTATATGTAAATACGAATTCGGAAAAGCATCACAATATCCAACCATCGTGATTAAAACTCAAATAAAACTTTTAAATCGCATAATTGTGTGTCAGCAATACAGCGCTGCGGTTCGCGAGCGCCCTTGCTAAAGAGTCGGCGACGAATACCTCGAAGTGCGGGGTGAGGTGCGGTATCTGATATGAGGGCGAGGAAGGGAGTGTCCTTTCTGTACGTAGTACTATTAAGTATTCTGTGCTCTTACTGATAAGGAGTATGATCGCATTTGCGAAAACAAACGCGGTTGTTGAACTATTTGAGTACCTACGTACTCGAGCGTCGAGGCACGATGGAGCGAGATACTTTCAAGTATTTTCTATCTGCATAGAAAACTGATCCATAGCTTCATACAGATAAGAAATACAATCGCGTATTCAAAAGCCCCGTTGGAAGTAAAACTACTTGCATAGGAAATTGATCAATGACTTCGAATAAATAAGGAGCAAAATCGCGTTTACAAATAAATACTTGCAAACCATTAAAGTAAAAAAAACTTTTTAAGAAAAAAAAAACCGACTTCCAAAAAAAACTTTACAAAGTGAAAAATAACTAATTTCGGAAGTCGGTGTCTTTGGATCTTTATTTTAGTTTTTTGCCACCGACTTCCGAAATTAAAGATATTTTTCACTTTGTAGTGTTTTTTTGAAAGTCGGTTTTTTTTTTTTCTTAAAAAGTTTTTATTTCACGCTTTTTAGTGGGTCTGCTTATAATTTATCTAAGTAACAATAGCCTAGTGATCATCGCCTTTTACAAACAAAATATTGCTTTTCCCGATACAGGGAAGTTAATTGTTGAGGAGTTCTCCAGATCCACCATCAGCTCCGTATCACCATTCACATTGTGACGAGCATAAATTGCTTAGCAACCATATTAAAGTAATCGAATCGCAACCCGTGAAATACTTAGATATTATTGAGTAGTTCCGGTGGCCGTCTGTGGTCTTCATCATCAGTTCCACATCACCAAATAGTGCTTTCCGAGAGCAAATGCACGAGTTACTATAAAAAATACCCAAATCGCTATAGGTGTGCCTATAATATTTGAAGAGTTCCTTCGATTTCTCCAGGATCCCATCATCAAATCCTGCCCTGATGTTTTTAGACTAGATGCTGATAATCCTGGCTGCAGCATCAGGCCAGACTTGTCAACATTGCATTGAACTTAAAATTTAGTCCTGTTTAAAATGAGCCCAAACACGACTACGGTGCTGTAATTTCAAGGTTGGTACTTTTTCTAATGCTCCTGGCTTCAGCATCAGGTCTTTATGTACTTCGGTGTTCCTCATTAACAGTACGTTTATCCACACATCGAGCCCTTTTCAATGAGCCTTAACACGATATATCTGCTGTTAGTTGTCGAGGAGTTAGGTACTCTGCAGACTATCCTGACTGCAGCATCAGGTCATGACTTGATGATCATGAGACCAAATGTGGCAAATGCCCTATCAAACATCAAAACAATTGACTAAAACAGTCCTTGCCTGTTCGAGTAACTTCTTACTGTTAAGGAGTTGTAACTTCCATCATCAGCCCAGCTACCTGAGATGGTGACAACCATACGCAAATACACAAGATACTTCGTAAAATATGCGAAAAACAATAAGTGAGCCTATAAAATTTAAAGGTTGCCCTCGATTACTCTAAGATCCCATCACAGATCCTAACTTGGTGACAGTGGGACCACCTCAAAACTATCTACTTTGGAACAAAAAAAGAATTTTGAAAATCCGTCGATAATTGGCGGAGTATTCGATGAACAAACATACAAAAAAAAAAGACGGGTTGCACTCCGGGAGTGCCGGCAGAAGTGAAAACTTGATTAACGTTGAAATAAATCAATTATTAATTGAATTAATATAACTAAGTTTTTTTCATTATTTCTGCGTCACTTTTTCCATTAATCGATGCACTTTGTTCTATTTCCATTTTTTTAAACACTTTATATACACGAATTTTACGAATACACACCGTCACCGTCACCGTCACCGTCACCGTCACCGTCACCGCCACCGCCATCGCCACCCGTCACCGTCACCGTCACCGTCACCGTCACCGTCAACGTCACCATCACCGTCACCGTCACCGCCACCGCCACCGCCACCCGTCACCGCCACCGCCACCCGTCACCGTCACCGTCAACGTCACCGCCACCGTCACCGTCACCGTCAACGTCACCATCACCGTCACCGTCACCGCCACCGCCACCGCCACCCGTCACCGTCACCGTCACCGTCACCGTCACCGTCACCGTTACCGTCACCGTCACCGTCCGTCCGTCCGTCCGTCCGTCAGTCCGTCAGTCCGTCCGTCCGTCCGTCCGTCCGTCCGTCCGTCCATCCATCCATCCATCCATCCATCCATTATCGTGTCTCACTTGGTTCACTTCGGTTGACGCCGCCGTAGAAAGAGAGGGGGAAATCTCTCCTGACGGTCACGTGTCCTGACGCGATGCCCTGACGCGAGTTTAACATTTTTTACCCATTACAAAAAGTGTGCACCGCCGCTAAAGAAGTTTTCACTTCAAAAAAAAAACATACAAACAGCCGAACATAGTACCTCCTCCTTTTTGTGAAGTCGGTAAAAAATACTTGCATACGAAATTGTTCCAAAAGGAGCATGATCGCATTTGCGAAAACTGACGCGGTTGAGTACCTACGTATTTGAGCGAGTAGCCGTATTGAGTCGGTACCCGGTGTGCGTACTTGGAAGCAAATACCTGGTGTAAAAACCCGGTCGCATATTTATGCGACCGGGACCGGGTTTTTACACCAGGTATTTCCAGCTATTTTTTACGTACCTTCCCTACTCGCGATCACACGTTTTCGTAACGCATTCGCCAGTTTACTCCCCAAGTCAAGCGCGCCTAAAGAAGTTTCACTTCAAAAACCGACTTCCAAAAAAAACTTTACAAAGTGAAAAATAACTTTAATTTCGGAAGTCGGTGTCTTTGGATATTTATTTTAGTTTTTTGCCACCGACTTCCGAAATTAAAGATATTTTTCACTTTGTAGTGTTTTTTTGAAAGTCGGTTTTTTTTCTTCTTAAAAAGTTTTTATTTCACGCTTTTTAGTGGGTCTGCTTATAATTTATCTAAGTTACAATAGCCTAGTGATCATCGCCTTTTACAAACAAAATATTGCTTTTCCCGATACAGGGAAGTTAATTGTTGAGGAGTTCTCCATTTCCACCATCAGCTCCGTATCACCATTCACATTGTGACGAGCATAAATTGCTTAGCAACCATATTAAAGTAATCGAATCGCAACCCGTGAAATACTTAGATATTATTGAGTAGTTCCGGTGGCCATCTATGGTCTTCATCATCAGTTCCACATCACCAAATAGTGCTTTCCGAGAGCAAATGCACGAGTTACTATAAAAAATACCCAAATCGCTATAGGTGTGCCTATAATATTTGAAGAGTTCCTTCGATTTCTCCAGGATCCCATCATCAAATCTTGCCCTGATGTTTTTAGACTAGATGCTGATAATCCTGGCTGCAGCATCAGGCCAGACTTGTCAACATTGCATTGAACTTAAAATTTAGTCCTGTTTAAAATGAGCCCAAACACGACTACGGTGCTGTAATTTCAAGGTTGGTACTTTTTCTAATGCTCCTGGCTTCAGCATCAGGTCTTTATGTAGGTACTTCGGTGTTCCTCATTAACAGTACGTTTATCCACACATCGAGCCCTTTTCAATGAGCCTTAACACGATATAATATCTGCTGTTGGTTGTCGAGGAGTTAGGTACTCTGCAGACTATCCTGACTGCAGCATCAGGTCATGACTTGATGATCATGAGACCAAATGTGGCAAATGCCCTATCAAACATCAAAACAATTGACTAAAACAGTCCTTGCCTGTTCGAGGAACTTCTTACTGTTAAGGAGTTGTAACTTCCATCATCAGACCAGCTACCTGAGATGGTAACAACCATACGCAAATACACAAGATACTTCGTAAAATATGCGAAAAACAATAAGTGAGCCTATAAAATTTAAAGGTTGCCCTCGATTACTCTAAGATCCCATCATCAGATCCTAACTTGGTGACAGTGGGACCACCTCAAAACTATCTACTTTGGAACAAAAAAAGAATTTTGAAAATCCGTCGACAATTGGCGGAGTATTCGATGAACAAACATACAAAAAAAAAAACATACAAGCAGCCGAACATAGTACCCTCCTTTTTGTGAAGTCGGTAAAAAATACTTGCATACGAAATTGTTCCAAAAGGAGCGTGATCGCATTTGCGAAAACTAACGCGGTTGAGTACCTACGTATTTGAGCGAGTAGCCGTATAAGATACTTAATAGTCTTGCAAGTATTTTGAGTCGGTACCCGGTGTGCGTACTTGGAAGCAAATACCTGGTGTAAAAACCCGGTCGCATATTTATGCGACCGGGACCGGGTTTTTACACCAGAGGTATTTCCAGCTATTTTTTACGTACCTTCCCTACTCGCGATCACACGTTTTCGTAACGCATTCGCCAGTTTACTCCCCAAGTCAAGCGCGCCTAAAGAAGTTTCACTTCAAAAAATAAAGTTTTGAAGTGTAAACTTCTTTAGCGGCGTTGCACACTTTTAGTAGTGGGTAAAAAATGTTAAACTCGCGTCAGGACACGTGACCGTCAGGAGAGATTTCCCCCCCTCTTTCTACGGCGGCGCCAACCGAAGTGAAGTGACACACGGACACAATGGATGGATGGATGGAAGTGGAAGTCGAAGTGGAAGTCGAAGTGGAAGTGGAAGTCGAAGTGGAAGTCGAAGTCGAAGTGGAAGTCGAAGTGGAAGTCGAAGTGGATGTAGAAGTGGAAGTCGAAGTGGAAGTCGAAGTGGAAGTCGAAGTGGAAGTCGAAGTGGAAGTCGAAGTCGAAGTGGAAGGCGAAGTGGAAGTCGAAGTGGAAGTGGAAGTCGAAGTCGAAGTGGAAGTCGAAGTGGAAGTGGAAGTGGATGAACAGCTGATGGCTCGACCGTCTGTGTAGTAGCCACACTGCTGTGTATTCGTAAAATTCGTTTATATAAAGTGTTTAAAATATGGAAATTGAACAAAGTGCATCTATTAATGAAAAAAGTGACGCAGAAATAGTGAAAAAAGATGAGTTATATTAATTAAATTAATAATTGATTTATTTCAACGTTAGTATTCAAGTTTTCACTTCTGCCGGCACTCCCGGAGTGCAACCCTTTTTTTTTTTGCGAGTGTTGTATGGAGTGTCCGGGGTGTGGTAGAAGGAACAACAGGGATTTTGTTACATATTGTATAGTGAACGTCTCGTTCGCTAGCCTCGCTGTCGCTAGCCGTGCCCGCGACTAACGTGTCACCGTGGAGGTGGAGACGTTGTCGAAAAACCGGTACATCCGTTTCAACGTCTCCGCCCAAACCGCCGGCAGCCGCGGTTTATCGGCACCGGACGAACGGACGTACCATGCTGGGTGCGTAAGCGCACCGACAGGGAGCTTCTCCCGGAGGCCGCTATTGTCCAGGCCTGGATCCGGGAGTCGGAAACGAACGGACCCGTCGAAGTCAAGCAGGAGGCGCTGTGGTTCCGCGGGCCGATGACGCAAATCAGCGACGCGTCCATGCCTTGGGACCACGCACAGTCAGCAAGGCGCCAGGTGTACTACCGGACAGCCGCAGCGCAGTTGCGCCTCGCGTGCGTGACGGTTAGGCGCCACTACACTCCATACCGGAGGAGACGTCGACGAGTCCCTGATGAAGAAGAGAGGTACCGCGCGGCGAAGGGGACTCTGTAGGTGACCATCATGGAACAGTTTAATACTGGTTACAGTATGTAACAGATCGTAAAGTTGAATAAATGTAAGTTGAATAAATGAGTGAAGGTGCCATAGTACAGTTCGAAGCAATCCATAGCTACCCCAGCAAGAAATTATGAATTGCCAAACACGTAAATAATAGTGGTTGACAGCTTATTGATCAATGTACTATACAAAAGGTAATGAATGTGTGAACCCATGTAGATATGTAGTTGTAAAAGAATGTGTGTGTGAATAGAATGCGGTTCACGTATTAAATACCGGTAAAAGGAGGCTTCTTTGCTCCTTGAAGTTAAATATGCACCAAATCTCTAATTTCGATCAAATCTCTAAAACTCCAAGGAAATTGAAATATTTTTGAACGCATCCGATAAAAAATCTATACTATCTATACTTTAAAATTATAATATTATAATATAATATACATATATAAAATAATAATAATAATATTATAAAGAGGAAAGATTTGTATTTTTGTACAGACGCCAGCACATCAAGCTACTACAATCTGTCAAATTTCTTTGATAGATTTTCAACTTTATCGCTAAAGAATAAGGTTCAAAGTTAATTGGGAAAATTTGATAGTTTCGGGTAGCTTGATATGCTGGCGTCTGTACGTAACGAATAAACTTAAAAACTACTGGACCGATTTCAAAAATTCTGTTGCCGTTAGATAGCTACATTATCACTAAGTAACATAGGCTATATTTAGTACTAGAAAAAAATTAGAGATCCTTATACATTTTTCGAGCAGTGGTGGCCAAGTGGTAACGGCCGCGACTTACGAGGAGTAGGTCGTGGGTTCGAACCCAGACAGGCGCTTTACTTTGTGTAAATTATTTCATCACCTATTGTTGTTTTTTTGAAGTGAAACTTCTTTAGGCGCGCTTGACTTGGGGAGTAAACTGGCGAATGCGTTACGAAAACGTGTGATCGCGAGTAGGGAAGGTACGTAAAAAATAGCTGGAAATACCTCTGGTGTAAAAACCCGGTCCCGGTCGCATAAATATGCGACCGGGTTTTTACACCAGGTATTTGCTTCCAAGTACGCACACCGGGTACCGACTCAAAATACTTGCAAGACTATTAAGTATCTTATACGGCTACTCGCTCAAATACGTAGGTACTCAACCGCGTTAGTTTTCGCAAATGCGATCATGCTCCTTTTGGAACAATTTCGTATGCAAGTATTTTTTACCGACTTCACAAAAAGGAGGAGGTACTATGTTCGGCTGTTTGTATGTTTTTTTTTTTTGTATGTTTGTTCATCGAATACTCCGCCAATTGTCGACGGATTTTCAAAATTCTTTTGTTGTTCCAAAGTTTTGAGGTGGTCCCACTGTCACCAAGTTAGGATCTGATGATGGGATCTTAGAGTAATCGAGGGCAACCTTTAAATTTTATAGGCTCACTTATTGTTTTTCGCATATTTTACGAAGTATCTTGTGTATTTGCGTATGGTTGTCACCATCTCAGGTAGCTGGTCTGATGATGAAAGTTACAACTCCTTAACAGTAAGAAGTTACTCGAACAGGCAAGGACTGTTTTAGTCAATTGTTTTGATGTTTGATAGGGCATTTGCCACATTTGGTCTCATGATCATCAAGTCATGACCTGATGCTGCAGTCAGGATAGTCTGCAGAGTACCTAACTCCTCGACAACTAACAGCAGATATATCGTGTTAAGGCTCATTGAAAAGGGCTCGATGTGTGGATAAACGTACTGTTAATGAGGAACACCGAAGTACATAAAGACCTGATGCTGAAGCCAGGAGCATTAGAAAAAGTACCAACCTTGAAATTACAGCACCGTAGTCGTGTTTGGGCTCATTTTAAACAGGACTAAATTTTAAGTTCAATGCAATGTTGACAAGTCTGGCCTGATGCTGCAGCCAGGATTATCAGCATCTAGTCTAAAAACATCAGGGCAGGATTTGATGATGGGATCCTGGAGAAATCGAAGGAACTCTTCAAATATTATAGGCACACCTATAGCGATTTGGGTATTTTTTATAGTAACTCGTGCATTTGCTCTCGGAAAGCACTATTTGGTGATGTGGAACTGATGATGAAGACCACAGATGGCCACCGGAACTACTCAATAATATCTAAGTATTTCACGGGTTGCGATTCGATTACTTTAATATGGTTGTTAAGCAATTTATGCTCGTCACAATGTGAATGATGATACGGAGCTGATGGTGGACCTGGAGAACTCCTCAACAATTAACTTCCCTGTATCGGGAAAAGCAATATTTTGTTTGTAAAAGGCGATGATCACTAGGCTATTGTAACTTAGATAAATTATAAGCAGACCCACTAAAAAGCGTGAAATAAAAACTTTTTAAGAAAAAAAAAAAAACCGACTTTCAAAAAAACACTACAAAGTGAAAAATATCTTTAATTTCGGAAGTCGGTGGCAAAAAACTAAAATAAATATCCAAAGACACCGACTTCCGAAATTAAAGTTATTTTTCACTTTGTAAAGTTTTTTTTGGAAGTCGGTTTTTTTTTCTTAAAAAGTTTTTTTTACTTTAATGGTTTGCAAGTATTTATTTGTAAACGCAATTTTGCTCCTTATTTATTCGAAGTCATTGATCAATTTCCTATGCAAGTAGTTTTACTTCCAACGGGGCTTTTGAATACGCGATTGTATTTCTTATCTGTATGAATTTATGGATCAGTTTTCTATGCAGATAGAAAATACTTGAAAGTATCTCGCTCCATCGTGCCTCGACGCTCGAGTACGTAGGTTCTCAAATATGTAGTTCAACAACCGCGTTTGTTTTCGCAAATGCGATCATACTCCTTATCAGTAAGAGCACAGAATACTTAATAGTACTACGTACAGAAAGGACACTCCCTTCCTTGCCCTCATATCAGATACCGCACCTCACCCCGCACTTCGAGGTATTCGTCGCTGACTCTTTAGCAAGGGCGCTCGCGAACCGCAGCGCTGTATTGCTGACACACAATTATGCGATTTAAGGTGAATGGGTAGTTGTAGCCCGCGAAATTCAATTTTTCTTACGTTTTTTGCAATTTTCAGGTCAGTGTCAGGTTGTATCTTGATCAAAATATGATTTGCGACTATAATAGACATGTATTTACAGAATTATAGTCATTAGAATCATTAATATATCTCTTTAAGTTAGATTTCTACCATCAACACTTTTCCATACGAGATTTGTTCTTAACGGTAGAAATCTAACTTAGAAAGATGTATTACTGATTCTAATTATTATAATTCTGTAAATACGTACCTGTTACTGTCGCGAATCATATTTTGATCAAGATACAACCTGACACTGACCTGAAAATTGCAAAAAACGTAAGAAAAATTGAATTTTGCGGGCTACAACTGCCCATTCACCTTAAAACTTTTATTTGAGTTTTAATCACGATGGTTGGATATTGTGATGCTTTTCCGAATTCGTATTTACATATACTGTTTGTATGATTTCGCATTTTTAATAACATGCGATTCAATAACCGATTATTTACAGATATGTCATTTAAACTAAACTATTTTAGTGTTTTTATTTCATTACGAACCCGACTATATAAATAAACAATTGAACTACATGGTCACTTCATAATAATGCACACGTTCGGGCAGCGCCGCCGCCGACGTCGTTCGGTTCCCCGACACAAATTGCTTTCCGCGCCATTTTTTTTTACGCTATTAGATTTCACGCACACATTTGCACGTATACAAACGTCATTTGTTTATGTAGTAGTAATAGGTAATTATTTTGCGAGCGTTGTATGGAGTGTCCGAGGTGTGGTAAGAGTCTACGGAACAATTTCGTATGCAAGTATTTTTACTTTAATGGTTTGTAAAAGTATTTATTTGTAAACGCGATTGTGCTCCTTATTTATAGGATTTCACGGATCAATTTCCTATGCAAGTACTTTTTACTTCCAACAGGGCTTTTGTTTGATTACGCGATTGTACTTCTTATTTGTATGAAGTTATGGATCAGTTTTCGATGCAGATAGAAAATACTTGAAAGTATCTCGAGCCCTGGTTTCTTAAGGTGGACGTACTTGGAAGCCCTGGTACTCGATTTTGCAAGTACGACCCATGTCTAAGGGCTACGGGCGAGGCGCACGGGAGTTGAGTGGGGGATATAAGCAAGAGAAAGCAGTGCGCGCGCACAGTTCTTCTCCATAGGCACCAATAACTGCTTTAATTTATAGAAATCTTTTTTCTGTTTTTCACCCCAAATAAACTCTGCGTCTTTTTTTAATAACTCTCTTAAAGAATATGTAACATCTGATAAATTAGGCACAAATTTTGATACATAGGTAACAATGCCTAATATTGTTTGCAATTGTTTTTTATTTTTTGGTTCATCCATACTTACAATTGCTCTTATTTTCTCCGGATCTGGTTTTATACCATCCCCACTTACTATATGCCCTACATACTTTACTTCTTTAACCCCAAACTGACATTTCTGTTTATTTAATTTAACTCCTGATTCCTTTGCTTTTTGTAATACCCTTTCTAACCTCTCATTATGTTGATGTTCTATGGTAGTAACTAAGAAATAAGATGACACTACTCTTTGGAATGGGCAACTAGCTTCATCTTTCTGACTGACCGACCCCTTAACAATTCAAAAGTGCCTGTAATTGGTTTAATTGAAATAAATGCTTTGTGTTTGAGTTTGAGTTTGACCACTGCTCTCAAAACGGTGAAGGAAAACATCGTGAGGAAACCGGCATGTCCTAGAACCAAAAATTCGAAGACATGTGACATCTGCCAACCCGCACTGGGCCCGCGTGGTGGATTACGGCCCATTCCCTCTCGCTGAGAGGAGGCCTGTGTCCCAGCAGTGGGAACATTATAGGCTGATTATATTATATATATATATAAATTTTTACTAAAACCAACCCAAGGTGTAAAAAAAATTTAACATAAAATGACATCGCATGCGCTGCGGAAAGTATTGATGATAGAACAAAAAAATGTTCTAAAATATTATAGAACATATCAATATCTACAAAAAACTTCGCGAGACCATATGTCCAACTATATAAGATCAAACGAACTTCTTGAAGTGAAGTTCGATCATTATTATATGAGTCGCTTCATTCGAAGATACAAATAACAATGTAGTGCCTTTATTCTACAAGGCTCTATTCGCACGTTTAAAGAATCGACTTTTAGTCGATGGCCATTTTTTTTTTTTTTTTTTTAATCTGTCAACCTCACTAGCGTGGCGTGATGTTCGTGCTATGAACTTCATTCTTGTTTAGAGATCAGTTTTCTACGATGGGTTTGGGTGGGCGAGGACCTTGTATCTTCGAATGAAGCGACTCATATAATAATGATCGAACTTCACTTCAAGAAGTTCGTTTGATCTTATATTATATTTCGTCGCTTCATTCTTCAGATACAAATAACCATGTAGATGTTTAGAGATAGATTCTCAGATTAGTAAATAAAACTTTACTTTACTATCAGTAGAAAACTTTAATTTTAATAACACAAATTTGTTCTTAATTATAAATAATTATAAATTAAGTAATCATTACCTGTTGGAACAACAGAAAAGAACAACAAATACCTAAATGTATTTTGATTAGTTTTAAACTTATATAATACTTATAGTAATTTATTACTCTACTAGCTGCTGCCCACGACTTCGTACGTGGATCCGGTTGGTTATGCCAGCGAAATCGGGGTCGTCAAAATCGAAGATCTGAAAGTTTTTTAGATCTTCGATTTTGCAAACAACAACGGGATGCGCGAGACGATTCGAGACGTTCCAGATCTTTCATTTTTGTAAGTCAACAGGAAATGCCCATTAGACTAAACAACTTTTGCTAAGACGTCATTCCTATTATGTTATAGTGTCGCTGGGCTTTGGAGTTCCAGAACAGGTGTTCCAGATCTTCAAATTTATTCTCACAGCAGAAAATGCTCTTCACGTGGAATAATTTTTGCTATGGCGCCATTTTTATATCTCTTATATTGCGGTTCTGCATCAGGTGTCCCATTTTCCAAAATAAATTATAGCTTTTATGTTGCCCAGACTTAATACCTATACAATAAAAATACTTTTCTTTCCGTAATTCCGCAGCGGATCCCAAGGGTACACTGAATTAATTGCAAATAACTTAAAAAAAAATTCTTTATAAACTATATTTTCTTGATGATTGGATACGAAATATATTTGGAGAAACTTGGGGTCATTTACTGGCAATAATGAACCAATGAGGTGGTAAACTTGGCCTTGCGCTTTGAATGTTGGCATAAATGGGCGTTCTGAAATTTGTTTCGCACCAAAAGATGTCATTTGAAAGGCATTAGGTATTGTACGAACGGAGATTGTCCAAGAAATGTTTTGACTGTGGATGGTCACCGATTAGCAGTGATATTAATATTTTTGGAGGATTTTGTAATATTTCAATATGTACTTTCCCACCTGAGCAACACATACCGTTTGTTTCCAGCTTCACAAAAAGTACAATTTTGAACCATACCTCAGATGGCGGAATATGTGGCGTAGTCAATCATAAGAGTATACGTAAATGCACTTCGTTCCTTATCAACCCAAGGAAGGTCGCCATGCCCTACGGCTATATCTTGAGACACATCCGATTCTTCAGATGATATCGACATTCTGTTCAGAGAATCTCGAAGTCGATCAGAATTCAAACGTTCTTTGCGCTCTTCTTCTGTCTCTTCATGCCGTACTCCAGCAATTCTTTCTCTCTCAGTTTCTAACTGATTATGAATGTTTTGTTGTGTGCGTGTTCGGGACAATGTATGATAATCTCGATCAGCAGTTAGTCACGCATCACGTTCATCACTCGTTTCAAAAGACCTGTTAGTAGATGCGCGAATACGCTGAGAACTCAAGCGTGATTCTGTATCGGCAAAAGTTTCCGATTTGCGAGACAATGCATGTCGCTTACGATCAGCGGACAGTCGCGCATCACGTTCCGCACTTGTCTCTAGAGACCTAGAAGCAGATGCGTAGATACGCTGAGAACTCAAGCGCAATTCTCTATCCGTGAACGTCTCCGACTCGAGAGACAATGCGTGACGTTCACGATCAGCGGTCAGTCGCACATCACGTTCCCCACTTGTCTCTACAGACCTAGAAGTCGATGCGTAGATACGCTTGGAACTCAAGCGCAAGTCTCTATCCGTGAACGTCTCCGACTCGCGAGACAATGCATGACGTTCACGATCAGCGGTCAGTCGCGCATCATATTCTTCACTGGTCTCTAGAGACCTGGATGTAGATGCGTAAATACGCCGAGAACGCAGGCGTGCTTCGCGATCCGAAGAGGTTTCCACGGAGCGAGTTGCAGCCTGATGTTGAACAGTATCAAGGCTCTCCTGACGCTCTTCGGTAGATTCTTGGGATCTTATGATCCTCAATCTTTTAGCTCCTTTGGAACATTGGGAAAGATTTGACCTCTTTCTAGGCACGGTTATAGTTTTATTGTGAAGATACCTGATCAATTAAAATCTAAGTGACTGCTCTCCTGCGTTACCGGGTAGGCTACCGTGTCGCGAAGATAAATGGAAAAGGAAATTAAACACTCAAATAACATAAGCCCGAAGGCATATTTATTCGATAGGTAAATTAAAAAAAAATGGGAGTTTTGGCCAGTAGAGTCAAATTTTCAATGATATACCATCGTCATCGAAAATCAGTCCTAAACTGTTACCGCCTTCACCGCGTGGAGGTACTCCCAGCTAGCCCAGTGAAATTAGTGATAGCTTTGATTTCCACATCAGATGTTTCTGATCTTCGATTTTTATAAGTCAACAGAAAATGCCCGTCAGACCGAACCACTTTTGCTAAGACGTCATTCCTATATGTGTTATGGTGTAGCTGGGCTCTTGGAGTTCCACATCAGGTGTTCTAGATCTTCAAATTTATTCTCTCAGCAGAAAATGCTCATCACGTGGAACAATTTTTGCTATGGTACCATTTTTGTATCTCGTATAGTTTAGCTGGTCTGTTGTGGTTCTGCACCAGGTGTTCAAGTTTCCAAGATAAATTATAGTTTATATGTTGCCCAAACAAAATACCTATACAACAAAAAAAAAATCATTCAAATCCGTCTAGTGGTTCGGAAGATTAGCGTGTACAAACAAACAGACACACAGACAACTTTTTTTTTTTAGATTCTTGGCCTATTACTGTTTCTAAACCCCCCTCAATATTTTTTTTTTAAATATATTGAATGTACAGACACAGTTTTTTTACTGTTTTATTATATGTATAGACAAGAAGTACAATTTTGAACCATACCTTCGATGGCGGAATATGTGGCGTAGTCAATCATTAGGAGTATACGTAAATGCACTACGTTTCTTATCAACCCAAGGAAGGTCGCCATGCTCTACGGCTATATCTTGAGACACATCCGATTCTTCAGATGATATCGACATTCTGTTCAGAGAATGTCGAAGTCGATTAGAATTCAAACGTTCGTTGCGCTCTTCTTCTGTCTCTTCATGCCGTACTCCAGCAATTCTTTCTCTCTCACTTTCTAACTGATATTTTGTTGTGTGCGTGTTCGGGACAACGTATGATAATCTCGATCAGCAGTTAGTCGCGCATCACATTCATCACTCGTTTCAAAACACCTGTTAGTAGATGTGCCAATACGCTGAGAACTCAAGCGTGATTCTGTGTCGGGAAACGTTTCCGATTCGCGAGACAATGTATGGCGCTCACGATCAGCGGACAGTCGCGCATCACGTTCCGCATTTGTCTCTAGAGACCTAGAAGCAGATACGTAGATACGCTGAGAACTCAAGCGCAATTCTCTACCCGTGAACGTCTCCGACTCGCGAGACAATGCATGACGTTCACGATCAGCGGTCAGTCGCGTATCATATTCTTCATTGGACTCTAGAGACCTGGACGTAGATGCGTAAATACGCTGAGAACGCAGGCGTGCTTCGCGATCCGAAGAGGTTTCCACGGAGCGAGTTGCAGCCTGATGTTCTCGAACAGCATCAAGTCTCTCCTGACGCTCTTCGGTAGATCCTTGTAATCTTATGACCCTCAATCTTTTAGCTCCTTTGGAACATTGGGAAAGATTTGACCTCTTTCTAGGCATGGTTATAGTTTTATTGTGAAGATACCTGATCAATTAAAATCTAAGTGACTGCTCCCCTGCGTTACCGGGTAGGCTACCGTGTCACGAAGATAAATGGAAAAGGAAATTAAACACTCAAATAACATAAGCCCGAAGGCATATTTATTCGATAAAAAAAAAAAAATGGGAGTTTTGGCCAGTAGAGTAAAATTTTCAATGATATACCATCGTCATCGAAAATCACTCCTAAACTGTTACCGCCTTCACCGCGTGGAGGTACTCCCAGCTTATGTTATTTTATAATTATACAGTGAAATTAGTGATAGCTTTGATTTCCACATCAGATGTATCTGATCTACGATTTTTATAAGTCAACAGGAAATGCCCATCAGACCGAACAACTTTTGCTAAGACGTCATTCCTATGTGTGGTATAGTGTAGCTGGGCTCTTGGAGTTCCACATCAGGTGTTTCAGATTTTCAAATTTATTCTCTCAGCAGAAAATGCAAATCACGTGGAACAATTTTTGCTATGGTACCATTTTTGTATCTCTTATAGTTTAGCTGGTCTGTTGCGGTTCTGCATCAGGTGTTCAAGTTTCCAAGATAAATTATAGCCTATATGTTGCCCAGACATAATGCCTATACAACCATAAAAAATTCATTCAAATCCGTCCAGTAGTTCCGAAGATTAGCGTGTACAAACAAACAGACACACAGACAGAATTTTTTTTTTTGATTCGTGCCCTATTACTGTTTCTAAACCCCCCTCAATAATTTTTTTTTAAATATATTCAATGTACAGACACAGTTTTTTTACTGTTTTATTATATGTATAGATATCTAAATTACTGATGGCGCAGACAGATCGAGCAAAAATTCCATCATCAATTAATGGTCGGTTATAGAACCGAGCAAACGTCTGAGACGAGCTAGCCCAGCCAGCCGTCTTCCTGATGGTGTCAACACAGACTCCAGCGGAGGCCGCCGCCGAGGTGGAGGCGTGGCGCGTGCTGTGCGCACTAAATACTGTAACGTCGACGCCGCTCTCCGCTAGGGTCTGCTTGATCCATCTACTGATAGTTTGTGACGATGCTTTCTTATATGGTCTTTTAACGGTTAGCAAAAGACTATCGGTTCCTTCGGGTCGTGAAGCAGATGTTACCTCGAGGTAATCATCGAGCGTCTTTGCAGGGCATATCCTCGGGTTTTCTACGAAATACGGTAAATATAAAACAGGTTGTTCTCGATTTGCTGCAGAAGTCTTAATTATGTCAGTTATGTTTATCTTTATACCAGTGGAGGATCTATTGATATTTTGCACTCTAATAAGGGAGAAGGTTTGTACTCGGTGGGAAGTACATAACGCTAATAAAATTGATAATTTTTTTGTTAGTTTAGTAAGGTCAAGATTGGTATTGGGGTACCATTTGGAAACGTAGTCCAGTATTACTTTTGGGTCCCAAGTGGTATTATATTTGGGACGAGATGGCTTTTGCCTATAAATACCTTTGAGTAGACGTTTTATTCTCTCGTCTGCTCCAATGTTATTCCCGAGGAGTAATGAAAGGGCAGATCGATGGCTATTCATAGAACCGTATGATGCTCCCTTATGAAAGAGATCCACCAGAAAGGTTATGACTGATGATAACGAAGCTTCAAAGGTATTAAGATTATTTTCAAGACAAAATTGCCACCAATGTTTGTAAGTTACGGAATATTGTTTCATAGTATTATCCGAGATGGAGCCTAGCATTAAGTCTAGCGCTACGTCCGGGGTATTCAGTCTCGTAAATGCTGCCCTGAGAGCGTCGCGGCCCCCAGTGTAAGGCTGCTGTGAAGCGGGTGACGAGATCTGTAATTTGAATGTAAAAGGTCCTCATTAGGATCCAAGAAAACAATATCTGAAATGAGCATTCTTTTCAGCAATGGAAACCAAGGTTGGCCAGGCCAATAAGGAAATACTAGGATACCGGTGGCTGAGTCGTCAATGATTTTTCTCAAACATTTTAGGATTAAAGCAAACGGTGGAAAAGCGTAGAAAAAAGTTGATTGCCAGCTAACTGTAAAAGCGTCAACTGTTATGGAATCAGGGTCCGGTCTCCATGAAATGTACTGGCTACATTTGGCATTGGTGCGGGAAGCGAATAGATCGATTTTTGGTTCACCTAACGTCTGAACTATCATTTGGAAAGCCCAATCAGATAGTTCCCATTCTGTGTCTACATTAATTTTCCGAGATTCTTCATCGGCTTCTACATTGTCATGTGTATTAATGTACGATGCAAATAGAAATATATTTCGCTTCTCACACCATTGCCAAATTGTTTTGGCTAGATCATTTAAATGTGGGAACCGAACTCCTCCCATACGGTTAATATAGCTGATAGCAGTTGTATTATCCACGCGCAGCAATATGGAACAGTTAGAATGCAAGCTTGCAAAGCACTTCAAACCTAGAAAAATCGCTAACAGTTCGAGGTAATTAATGTGGAATGATAATTCCTGATTTTTCCAACCACCGTTTGCTCGATTACCGTTACAGACTGCACCCCAGCCGGTCCTAGAAGCGTCCGTGTAAATTTCTAAATCGAACTGTTCATCTCTTCTCAACGCGTTGTATGTTAAGTTGATGTTCCGTCTCCACCATTCTAGGTCAGGTAAGATGACTTCCGACAGTCTTATTTTTGCTTCAAAGTCGCCATACTTTTGAAGGGCTAAATATTTCTGACGTTCGAGCGTTTTGGTGTATAACCAACCATATCTAACTGCAGGACAGGCTGCAGTAAGTACTCCGATCAACTGTGATAGTTCCCTAATGGAACATTTAGGAAGAGAAGAGAACTTAATGACTAATTGCATAATCCCTGTTCGTTTGTCATCTGGCAGGCCTAGTGACATGTCGACGCTATTAAATATAAAACCTAAAAACTTACAAATTTGTCGAGGTTCAAGACAACTTTTTTCGTAATTAATTACAAAACCCAAGCATTTGAGCAATGTTAGTGTTTCATTAACGTTGTCACGACATTCATCGAAAGTATTACCGATGCAAAAAATGTCATCGAGATATATTACCGACGTATAACCCCTGTGTCTTAGATGGTTAATAACCTCCTTCATTAACTTCGTGAAAACCCTAGGAGCAACAGATAAACCATAGGGCATTGCGTTGAACTCGTACGTTTGATCAAAATGGAAACGTAAGTATTTACGATGTTCTTTGCAAATAGGGACTAAAAGGTATGCTTCCTTTAGGTCAATGCTTGCCATGAAACCATCTTTAGGTACAAGTCTAGCTGCAGTCCTATGGTCCTCCATTTTAAAGTGTGCCGTGGAAACAAACTTATTTAAGGCTTTTAAATTTAAAATAAACCTTTTGCCTCCATTAGGTTTAGGAGTTAAAAATATTTTGGAAACGAAATCGTTTTTGGATCTATGACATGGGGATATAGCACCTAACTCTAATAATTTTTTGATAGCTTCTAACATAAGCGGTTGGTCGCTCGAAGATACATAATTACGTATGGCTGATACTTGTTTCACTTTTTTTATAAATGGAATGGAATATCCTTCAGATATCCACTTAAGAATTAATGGATTACCAGTTATCTTAAGCCAACAATTATAAAAATGCTGGATTCTCCCAGCGTGTACCTCTATTGTTGAGCTGCCGCACGCTGTTTGCTCTGGACAGATGACTTCTGTTGAGCTGCGCCTGTCTGGTGCTTGCGAGGTGCTGGGGCAGTCCTCCTTGGCCCTCCCCTCCCTCCCCTGTTCGACGGAAAGCGAGGAGGGCCTCCCCAGTTTCCCTGGGAGCGCGGCCGGTTAGTTGTTGGTTGATAGGATGAAGTAGAAGGCGTTTTGGGAATCGGTGCGGGCTTCTTGATTTGCAAGCCCTGTTTTTCAATTACTTTCGTGGCCTTTATTTTTTCCGAAAGTCTGCTTCCAAAAAGCATTTCATCGCGATCGATATCTTGCGTGATATTTAAAAAGGATTTATCTAGGCCCGGAGTGACGAACTTCTTTCTCGCCTCTGTTTCTTCGAAGTGCAGATCGCACAGCAAGCGACAGCTGTCGCTTAAAAATTTAATGGCCTGAACTTTGTCTTTGCCATCGTCAAGAAGCAAGTCTAATCCTTTATTAAGAGCGGCTATTCCGTGACCTAATTGCTGCTGTACTACTTCTACTCTTTTGTCACGAACACGGGTACCTTCATTTACTGCGGCCGAAATTTCTGGGTTTAATTTAGGCGCTTGTAATAAGGGGCAATTCTCTGGAATTAGGTACTCTTTGTGAAGCCTCTCCTTTGTCTCCTTATTCATCCCTTTTCGGAGAATAGGTAGCCAAAGCCGCGATAGGTTTTCATGAATTTTAGGTCCAAACTTTGGCGTCTCTTCCGTGGTCTCACCTAAGGCGGATAGAATATTAGGGTCCAATTCCGGTACTGGAGTTGGTTCCTGTTCGCTATCAGGTTTGGTTTCCTCATCGGGTGACATGTCGTTCATGCCAGTCTGATCTATTAACCCAATGGGGTCTGGATCGGCGTCATTACGACGAGTGTCGTCTAAAACAATAAAAAATAAAAGTAAAAATTTGAGGGTAGACGTGATTTTTATTTTTTACCTTGTATTAACACGCGGTTAATCTCTCAGGTAGGTAATATTACAATGCTAAGGCGGTAATATAATTGATAACCTTCGTGAGGATACACGATCCACCTCCAGGCATTTTATTTGTTTTAACGTAATCGTCCATTTAACAATTACGGATTACCTTTGTGTTAACACGCGGTTAACCTCTAGGTATAGTAAGTTACCTTCGTGATGACACACGGTCAACCTCCAGGCATTATTATAAGTAATCGAGAAAATATTTCTCATAAATATTTTCACTAATGCACTTAATAAATAACGATTTACCAACCTGAATTTTCATCGGAGTCATCCGATGACGAATAAAGAATTCTTTTATATTTTCTTTGTTGATTTTCCAGTTTTTGAATTTTACGTAGATAACGTTCAATTTTATCCTGATTTCTTCTTTTCGGCATTATAATGGTGATTGCTGAGCACGAAATATTCACTAAGGTACGTACGAACGATGCCTCGCAAAAAAAAGGAATGAAGTTCATAGCACGAACATCACGCCACGCTAGTGAGGTTGACAGATAAAAAAAAAAAAAAAAAAATGACCATCGACTAAAAGTCGATTCTTTAAACGTGCGAATAGAGCCTTGTAGAATAAAGGCACTACATGGTTATTTGTATCTGAAGAATGAAGCGACGAAATATAATTGTAGTTATGTCACTATAACTACTTTTTTACATTTTAATAGTTGATAGAAATGCCGATCAAAATCAGACCATGTTGTCCATACCTTGGTATTTATCCTTATCCAAATAAGTTGTTTCTTATCCAAGACTGTATCAATACCTGTTGATTACTTTTTAAATTTTTGAAATCGGACATTCCATTCAAAAGATATTACGAAATTAAAAATGTCAAAATAAACAAAAAATACACGCCGACATGCCAGTGTGGCTCCACGCAGAGCGCAGCGATAAAATTGTCGTGTCACAGTGTTGGTAACAAAACTCCTCCGAAACGGCTTGACCGATTCTTATGAAATTTTGTGTGTATATTCAGTAGGTCTGAGTAGAGGACGTAAACTATTTTTATTTTAAAACTATTCGTGTTGGGTAGGGGTAGGATTAGGGCAGGAGTAGGGTAGGGGAAGGAGTAGGACACCACGCGAACGAAGTCGCGCCGGGCAGCTAGTAAAATAGAAAAGTTCCTTTAATTTGTTCCAATTCCAACCATATCAATAAGACGAGAAACAAAAAAACGGGTTGCACTCCGGGAGTGCCGGCAGAAGTGAAAACTTGAATATTAACGTTGAAATAAATCAATTATTAATTGAATTAATATAACTAAGTTTTTTTTTTTTTTTTTTTTTTTTTTTCAATATTTCTGCGTCACTTTTTTCATTAATCGATGCACTGTGTTCAATTTCCATTTTTCGAAACACTTTATATACACGAATTTTACGAATATACGTTCGCGTCCGCGTCCACCATCACCATCACATCACATCACATCACCATTGCCATCGCCATCGACATCGCCATCACCATCGCCATCACCATCGACATCGCCATCACCATCACCATCACCATCGCCATCATCATCGCCATCACCATCGCCATCACCATCGCCATCACCATCACCATCCATCCATCCATTATCGTGTCTCACTTGGTTCACTTCGGTTGGCGCCGCGCCGTAGAAAGAGATGGGGGGGGGGGAATCTCTCCTGACGGTCACGTGTCCTGACGCGATGCCCTGACGCGAGTTTAACAGTTTTTACCCATTACAAAAAGTGTTCAACGCCGCTAAAGAAGTTTTCACTTCAAAAAAATTGCTTCCTTATTATTATTTTTGGAGTTTAGTAACAGCTGAGGCTGTTAACTTTGCCACTGTCTCAAAAATGTGTCGTTTTAGTACAAGTTAAATGTAGGAGCAATGTTTCCGAAAGGGTGGGTAACATTGCTCCATTATTAAAATTAAAGTAAAAATTAAAGAAAATCAAAGTAAACCACTATTTTTGTCATTGAATATTAGAGCCAGAATGTTATATAAGTTGTGGAAATATTGTCAAAAGCCATAACAAAGAAGCATTTTACGTCAGTCACACTAGAAAATTTGGAGCAAAAAACAGGGCAAAGTAGCCTCATTTTACGTTAATGTAAAAGGAGCGAGTCGCGATTCGCGTATTGAATCGGGTTTTAATCGAAACCCTCCCCATCACTCACCCAGCGTACTTAAGTAAGTCGACTTCGATTACGCCGGGTGAGTGATGGCGAGGGGTATTTTATTTTTGCCGAGAAAATTTTATGATTAAAAGTGGCGAAAATTTGTCGATTCATCCTGTTCGTGTATTAAATTAGCTCAGGTTTGGTTAGGTTAGGTTAGGTTAGGTTAGGTTAGGTTTTCTCCGGGACTGGCTTTCGCCCCCCCCCCCCCCCCCCTGTCGATGCCTTGGACGTGGACGCCGCAGCGGTCCAGCTCAGGGTGTCCCTGACCGAGGTGTGCAACTCCAGCATGCCTCGGTCTCGCCGTCCGCCTCCCCGTCGCGCCGTCTATTGGTGGACGCAGGAGCTGGCGGGTCTCCGGGCAGCCTGCGTTGCGGCCAGAAGGGCTTACGCGCGGAGCCGACGGCGCAGCGCCCAAAACCGAGTCCGGGCAGGGGAGGACCGCCTATACGCCTCTTACCAAGAGGCGAGGACGGCCCTCAAGTCTGCAATGGGCGCTGCGGAAGACTCGGCGAGGGCCGAGATGCTGGAGGGTCTCGACAGGGATCCTTATGGGAGACCATACAAGGCGGCGCGGAACCAGCTACGCCCCTATGGTCCCCCACTGACGGAGACCCTCGAGCCGGCGTTCCTGGACGGGGTGGTCCGGTCCCTGTTTCCGCGCAGGACCGACTTCACCCCACCAGCGATGGATCCCCCGCAAGGGGCGGCTCCGCCGGACGAGCAGGTCCCCCCGGTGACGGTGGAGGAGCTCCGCGCGGGGGTTCTCACCCTCCGCGCGAAGAAGACGGCCCCCGGGCCAGACGGCGTCCCCGCACGGGTGGTGGCGATCGCCGCCTCCCAAATGGAGGACAGGTTTCGGGACCTCTTCAGCGCGTGCTTTACGGCTGGGAGGTTCCCGAAACTGTGGAAGGAGGGGCAGCTCTGCCTCCTCCGAAAGGAGGGACGTCCGGTGGACTCCCCGTCGGCATACCGGCCCATCGTCTTGCTCGATGAGGTCGGTAAACTGTTCGAGGGGATCATCGCGTCCCGGCTTCATGGCCTTTTGCGGGGGGTAGGGCCGGACCTGTCGGACGCCCAATTCGGCTTCCGACAAGGGCGTTCGACGATCGACGCGCTGGCCCTACTCAAGGGCCAGGTGAAGGAGGCGGTGGAGGCGGGGGACGGAGTGCTGGCAGTGTCGTTCGACATTGCAAACGCCTTCAACTCCGTCCCCCACTCGACGATATTGGAGGCGCTCCGGTATCACGGAGTGCCCCAATACCTGCAGGATCTGCTGGCCAGCTACCTGGAGGGCCGAGAGGTCCTCCTCGCGGACCGGACGGGCACGGTGAGGCGGTACGGAGCAGAGTCCGGTGTTCCGCAGGGGTCAGTTCTGGGGCCCTCCCTGTGGAACATCGGGTTCGACTGGCTCCTACGCGGAGTCCTCCTCCAGGGCACGAGTGTCATCTGCTACGCGGATGACACTCTCCTCACTGCCCGGGGGAGGAACTTTGGAGACGCGGCCTGTCTGGCCTCGGCTGGCGGATCCCTGGTTGCAGAAAGGATCCGCCTCCTGGGATTGAAGGTGGCGCTGCACAAGACCGAGGCCGTATTCTTTCACGGGCCTCGGCAGCGCTGCCCTCCCGACGCCCACATCGTCGTAGAGGGCGTCCGGATAGAGGTCCAGCCCCAGATGAAGTATCTGGGCCTGGTGCTGGACGAGAGGTGGCGCTTCGGCCCGCATTTCAGCGGGCTGTCGACGCGCCTCCTGAAAGCCGCGGACGCCCTCTCGCGGCTGCTCCCGAACCTGGGGGGTGTCGTATACTAATCGGGTAGGACAATGTCTTAACGTATAATAATAATTAGGTTGTGGGTATTCAATAAAAAATCAGTCTTGGTCAACCCGTCTTTCATTTACAACATGGTGGCAGCGGTGCTGAGTAATTAATTGAAATTAACACGCAATAATCCCGGTATATGTATAAAAATACAGCAACAGTGATAGTAACAAACGTAAACAATTGAAAACAATGGAACACGCGCGACCTCCGGCGGAATTGTGTCTGGAAGGTGGGCCGGCCAGTCGGGCCGAAGCGTGGCAAAAATGGCTGAGGAAATTCAACGTGTTTCTAAAAGCGTCTGGTGTCCACAAAGAAGCAAATGACGTCAAAGCGAGTTTATTGGTGAATTTGGTCGGATCGGAAGGGTACGATGTGTATACAACTTTCAAATTCACCAAAGACGAAAACAAAGAATGCTTCGATACGCTCGTGTTAAAATACAATGAACATTTTGGAACCAAACAGAACACTACGATGGCTCGATTCAAGTTTTTCACAAGAAACCAGGAAGAAGGCGAATCTATAGACGACTATGTGACGGCACTAAAACTTCTCACTCAGCGATGCGAGTTTGAACATTTAGAAGAGGGCCTGGTGCGAGACAGGATCGTGTGCGGGGTCCGAGACGGCAAGCTGCGCGATCGACTACTCAGGGCAGACGATCTCACTCTGGAAAAAGCTGTTAAAGTCTGTCAAGCTAACGAGATGTCCATGGAGGAGCAGATGCAGATAGAGGGCACCAAGACTCAGGTGGTAGCAGTGGACGCGATGAGCACGCGCGGTGCGTACCGCGCGGGCACCAGAGGAAGCGCAGCGCGAGGCGGCGCCGGCGGCGCGGCGTTGCCAGCCGGGCGAGGACGCGGCGGCCGCGGCGGCGGCGGGGCCGGTTGGCGCCAGCAGCAGCGCGGCGCGGCGGCCGGGGTGGGTGGCGAGCCTGCCCAGCAGCGCGTGCCGGGAAAAGTGTTGTGTGCTGCGTGCGGTATAGGCAGTTGTGATAGCTATAAATGTGCGGCTAAAAATGCAATGTGTTTCTGGTGCAGTGAAAGAGGACATTTTAAAAACATGTGCCCAAAATTGCGTAGGCGCGTATTACAAATCAACGCTGGTGTCGAGCCCGACGCCGACGTGATCATCGGTGAAGGCGACGACGGGTTGTACTATGTTTCTTCGTTACGGGGAAAGATGGATCGTAAGGACTCTAAATGGTATGAAACTTTGATTTTTAAATGTACCGGGGCTAGTGAAAGTTTTAAGTTAGATTCAGGGTCAGACTTAAATGTAATTTCTTTAAGTACATTTCAGGGATTAGGCCTGCCAAACGAAATAATAAGTTCAGATAACACGAGGGCGCAATCATTTTGTGGCAATTATATACCGATAGTTGGTTATTGTTATCTGAAATGTACTTATAAAAACGTAGAGTATACATTGCGTTTCATTATTGCCGACTTCGATTGCCAGAGTGTGTTAGGCAGATATGCTTGTGAGGAGCTGGGAATGGTGAAGCGTATATTGTCTCTCAACCTAGATCCCTATGCAGATTTGTTTCAAGGTTTAGGTAAATTACCCGGAAAATATACCATTGTAATAGATCAGTGCGCCCAGCCGTCAGTCTGTCCAGTTAGAAAAATACCCATAGGTGTTCGCGACAAGTTATCGCAAGAATTGTTGCGCATGGAGAAAATGGGAGTGATCCGTAAGGTGGCTCACCCGACACAGTGGGTGAACGGTATCGTAGTGGCGGCCAAGAAGGACGGCACCATCCGCGTGTGTCTCGACCCGCGGCCGCTGAACCGCGTCGTGCGGCGCGCACACTACCCGCTGCCGACGCTCATGGAAATCGCAACCAAGCTCCAGGGGGCGCAATATTTCAGTAAGTTAGATGCTCGTTCTGGGTTCTGGATGGTAGAAATTGACGATGCCAGCGCTGACCTTTGTACCTTCGGGACGCCGTTCGGTAGATACCAATTTTTGCGTTTACCGTATGGAATCAACTGCGCTTCAGAGGTTTTCCATCATAAAATCCGCCAGATACTCGAAGACCTGGAGGGAGTCGACTCATTCATCGATGACGTGATCTGCTGGGGCTCCAGCAAAGCCCAGCACGATGAGCGTCTGAAGAGATTGCTAGATAGGGCGCGAGAAGTAGGTATAAAATTTAACCAAGATAAATGTGAGTTCCAAGTGAGACAAGTATGTTACTTAGGCCACATTTTTAGTGAGGAGGGCATGGCCATAGATAGAAATAAAATAAAAGCGATAGAGAAAATGCCAGCTCCGGAAGACAGGCCAGCGCTTGAGAGGTTTTTGGGCATGATAAATTACCTATCCAAATTTATCCCCAATTACTCAGAGTTAGCACTTCCGCTACGCAATCTGTTGAAAAAAGATAGCGAGTGGATATGGGACTCGGCACAGGAGTCGGCAGCGGCGCAGTTAAAGCGCGCAGTGTGCGCGGCGCCCGTGCTGGCGCTGTACTCGCCGCGCGAGCCCGTGCTGCTATCGGTGGACGCGAGCGCGCACGCATTGGGGGCCGTGCTGCTGCAGGCGGGCCGTCCGGTCGAGTTCGCATCCGCCACGCTCACCGACACGCAGACGAGGTATGCACAGATAGAGAAGGAGCTGCTCGCGATTGTCTACGCTCTCGAACGGTTCCATCAGTACGTCTATGGACGTCATGACGTCACAGTGGAATCCGATCATAAACCGCTGGAGGCGTTGTTTAAAAAACCGCTCGATTCGATCCCCGCGCGCCTCCAACGCATGATGCTACGCGTACAAGGCTATGATTTTACCGTCATCTATAAACCAGGGAAGTACATGTACGTAGCAGACGCCTTATCGCGAGCCGCATTACCGGAACTTACATCGGAAAAAGTATGTGAGGAAGTAGAAGAACAATCGTGTTTTCTGTTAAATAATGTACGTTTCAGTGACAGCAAAACAAATCTTATAAAAAGCGCCACGAAAAAGGATATAGAATGTCAGTTACTTATACAATACATACAAAAAGGGTGGCCGCTGAATAAATATTCAGTCGACGAACGAGTGAGAGAACAGTGGTCGTATAGAGGTAGCTTTGGTTTTATTGATGGAATCATATTTAAAGATAACCTAGTTTATATACCGAAAAGCGTCAGAACGGAAATGCTGAGTAGGTTACACGACGGTCACATGGGCATAGACAGGTGCAAGCGTCACGCTCGCGAGGTGATGTTCTGGCCGGGTATGTCACGTGACGTGGAGGAGATGGTGCGCCGGTGTCACGCATGCGCTGAGCGCGCGCACCGTCCCGCGCGGGAGCCGCTCAAGCCGCATCACATACCGCCCTTGCCGTGGGCCAAAGTGGGCTCAGACATATTCCAGTATGCAGGAAAGTATTTTTTGATAATTGTTGATTACTTTTCCAATTTTATAGAAGTGAATCCGTTAACAAACATAGGTACGAAGGCGGTAGTGACGGCCATGCGAGATCAGTTCGCAAGACACGGGATCCCACAGGAGTTAGTGTCTGATAACGGTCCGGCTTATGCATCGAAAGAGTTCGATACATTTTGTACTAATTGGGGCATTAAGCACACTACTAGTTCGCCAAACTATGCTCAATCAAATGGACAAAGTGAAAGGAGTGTTCAAATAATAAAAAAAAACCGAGTGTGCTTATGACCACACGACTGAAGTGAAACTTCAAACGTATTTGGCTATGAGAGGAAGAGAGAAAGAAAATGTGCGCGCGCACTGCTTTCTCTTGCTTATATCCCCCACTCAACTCCCGTTCGCCTCGCCCGTAGCCCGTAGACATGGGTCGTACTTGCAAAATCGAGTACCAGGGCTTCCAAGTACGTCCACCTTAAGAAACCAGGGCCTAAAACCAGGGCTCGAGATACTTTCAAGTATTTTCTACCTGCATCGAAAATTGATCCATAAATTCATACAAATAAGAAGTACAATCGCGTAATCAAACAAAAGCCCTTTTGGAAGTAAAAAGTACTTGCATAGGAAATTGATCCGTGAATTCCTATAAATAAGGAGCACAATCGCGTTTACAAATAAATACTTTTACAAACCATTAAAGTAAAAATACTTGCATACGAAATTGTTCCGTAGACTCTTACCACACCTCGGACACTTCATACAACGCTCGCAAAATAATTACCTATTACTACTACATAAACAAATGACGTTTGTATACGTGCAAATGTGTGCGTGAAATCTAGTAGCGTAAAAAAAATTGGCGTGGAAAGCAATTTGTGTCGGGGAACCGAACGACGTCGGCGGCGACGCTGCCCGAAATTGGCCCGAACGTGTGCATTATTATGAAGTGACCATGTAGTTCAATTGTTTATTTATATAGTCGGGTTCGTAATTAAATAAAAACACTAAAATAGTTTAGTTTAAATGACTTATCTGTAAATAATCGGTTATTAAATCGCATGTTATTAAAAATGCGAAATCTTACAAACAGTTTATGTAAATACGAATTCGGAAAAGCATCACAATATCCAACCATCGTGATTAAAACTCAAATAAAACTTTTTAATCGCATAATTGTGTGTCAGCAATACAGCGCTGCGGTTCGCGAGCGCCCTTGCTAAAGAGTCGGCGACGAATACCTCGAAGTGCGGGGTGAGGTGCGGTATCTGATATGAGGGCGAGGAAGGGAGTGTCCTTTCTGTACGTAGTACTATTAAGTATTCTGTGCTCTTACTGATAAGGAGTATGATCGCATTTGCGAAAACAAACGCGATTGTTGAACTATTTGAGTACCTACGTACTCGAGTGTCGAGACACGACGGAGCGAGATACTTTCAAATATTTTCTATCTGCATAGAAAACTGATCCATAACTTCATACAGATAAGAAGTACAATCGCGTATTCAAAAGCCCCGTTGGAAGTAAAACTACTTGCATAGGAAATTGATCAATGACTTCCTATAAATAAGGAACAAAATCGCGTTTACAAATAAATACTTGCAAACCATTAAAGTAAAACAACTTTTTAAGAAAAAAAAAACCGACTTCCATTAAAACACTACAAAGTCAAAAATAACTTTAATTTCGGAAGTCGGTATCTTTGGATCTTTATTTTAGTTTTTTACCACCGACTTCCGAAATTAAAGTTATTTTTCACTTTTTAGTGTTTTTTTGTAAGTCGGTTTTTTTTTTCTTAAAAAGTTTTTATTTCACGCTTTTTAGTGGGTCTGCTTATAATTTTTCTAAGTTACAATAGCCTAGTGATCATCGCCTTTTACAAACAAAATATTGCTTTTCCCGATGCAGGGAAGTTAATTGTTGAGGAGTTCTCAAGGTCCACCATCAGCTCCATATCACCAATACACCATTCACATTGTGACGAGCATAAATTGCTTAGCAACCATATTAAAGTAATCGAATCGCAACCCGTGAAATACTTAGATAGTATTGAGTAGTTCCGGTCGCCATCTGTGGTCTTCATCATCAGTTCCACATCACCAAATAGTGCTTTCCGAGAGCAAATGCACGAGTTACTATAAAAAATACCCAAATCGCTATAGGTGTGCCTATAATATTTGAAGAGTTCCTTCGATTTCTCCAGGATCCCATCATCAAATCCTGACCTGATGTTTTTAGACTAGATCCTGATAATCCTGGCTGCAGCATCAGGCCAGACTTGTGTCAACATTGCATTGAACTTAAAATTTAGTCCTGTTTAAAATGAGCCCAAACACGACTACGGTGCTGTAATTTCAAGGTTGGTACTTTTTCTAATGAGCCTTAACACGATATATCTGCTGTTAGTTGTCGAGGAGTTAGGTACTCTGCAGACTATCCTGACTGCAGCATCAGGTCATGACTTGATGATCATGAGACCAAATGTGACAAATGCCCTATCAAACATCAAAACAATTGACTAAAACAGTCCTTGCCTGTTCGAGTAACTTCTTACTGTTAAGGAGTTGTAACTTCCATCATCAGCCCAGCTACCTGAGATGGTGACAACCATACGCAAATACACAAGATACTTCGTAAAATATGCGAAAAACAATAAGTGAGCCTATAAAATTTAAAGGTTGCCCTCGATTACTCTAAGATCCCATCATCAGATCCTAACTTGGTGACAGTGGGACCACCTCAAAACTATCTACTTTGGAACAAAAAAAGAATTTTGAAAATCCGTCGACAATTGGCGGAGTATTCGATGAACAAACATACAAAAAAAAAACATACAAACAGCCGAACATAGTACCTCCTCCTTTTTGTGAAGTCGGTAAAAAATACTTGCATATGAAATTGTTCCAAAAGGAGCATAATCGCATTTGCGAAAACTAACGCGGTTGAGTACCTACGTATTTGAGCGAGTAGCCGTATAAGATACTTAATAGTCTTGCAAGTATTTTGAGTCGGTACCCGGTGTGCGTACTTGGAAGCAAATACCTGGAGTAAAAACCCGGTCGCATATTTATGCGACCGGGACCGGGTTTTTACACCAGGTATTTCCAGCTATTTTTTACGTACCTTCCCTACTCGCGATCACACGTTTTCGTAACGCATTCGCCAGTTTACTCCCCAAGTCAAGCGCGCCTAAAGAAGTTTCACTTCAAAAAAATACTTGCATACGAAATTGTTCCGTAGACTTTTACTGATAAGGAGCATGATCGCATTTGCGAACACTAACGCGGTTGAGTACCTACGTATTTGAGCGAGTAGCCGTATAAGATACTTTATAGTCTTGCAAGTATTTTGAGTCGGTACCTGGTGTGCGTACTTGGAAGCAAATACCTGGTGTAAAAACCTGATCGCGTAAATACGTACCTTCCCTACTCGCCCGATCACACTTTTCGTAACGCTTACGTCACGCATTCGCCAGCTTACTCTCCAAGTCAAGTGTGCGTAAAGAAGTTTCACTTCAATAATTTTGACACACCAAAAATCGAATTTGACAATCGCGACTCGTCGACACGTGGTACTTATTTGCCCTACCCCGTGTATTGTTTTTTAGAGCCGCAGGCGCGGAGGGGGCGGCCTTATCGTGTTTTTTAAGGAATTTTTCACTTTTTGTATGGAAAATATGAAAAATGATTACCTACATGTTGAGTTTTAGGAGTTTATGGGCTTTATAAAGGGGGTCGAAATTTTCATTATTTTTGTGATAGGACGCACCATTTTCGAGATATAAGCAGAAGAAAAAAAACTTTAAACGTATTTGGCTATGAGAAGAAGAGAGAAAGAAAATGTGCGCGCGCACTGCTTTCTCTTGCTTATATCCCCCACTTAACTCCCGTTCACCTCGCCCGATCACACTTTTCGTAACGCGTTCGCCAGTTTACTCCCCAAGTCAAGCGCGCGTAGTTTCCCTTCAAAAATACTTGCATACGAAATTGTTCCGTATACTCTTACTGATAAGGAGCATGATCGCATTTGCAAAAACTAACGCGGTTGAGTACCTACGTATTTGAGCGACTAGCCGTATAATATACTTTATAGTCTTGCAAGTATTTTGAGTCGGTACCTGGCGTGCGTACTTGGAAGCAAATACCTGGTGTAAAAACCCGGTCGCATAAATACGTACCTTCCCTACTCGCCCGATCACACGTTTTCGTAACGCATTCGCCAGTTTACTCCCCAAGTCAAGCGCGCCTAAAGAAGTTTCACTTCAAAAACATACAAACAGCCGAACATAGTACCTCCTCCTTTTTGTGAAGTCGGTAAAAAATACTTGCATACGAAATTGTTCCAAAAGGAGCATGATCGCATTTGCGAAAACTAACGCGGTTGAGTACCTACGTATTTGAGCGAGTAGCCGTATAAGATACTTAATAGTCTTGCAAGTATTTTGAGTCGGTACCCGGTGTGCGTACTTGGAAGCAAATACCTGGTGTAAAAACCCGGTCGCATATTTATGCGACCGGGACCGGGTTTTTACACCAGGTATTTCCAGCTATTTTTTACGTACCTTCCCTACTCGCGATCACACGTTTTCGTAACGCATTCGCCAGTTTACTCCCCAAGTCAAGCGCGCCTAAAGAAGTTTCACTTCAAAAAAACATACAAACAGCCGAACATAGTACCTCCTCCTTTTTGTGAAGTCGGTAAAAAATATTTGCATACGAAATTGTTCCAAAAGGAGCATGATCGCATTTGCGAAAACTAACGCGGTTGAGTACCTACGTATTTGAGCGAGTAGCCGTATAAGATACTTAATAGTCTTGCAAGTATTTTGAGTCGGTACCCTGTGTGCGTACTTGGAAGCAACTGGTGTAAAAACCCGGTCGCATATTTATGCGACCGGGACCGGGTTTTTACACCAGGTATTTCCAGCTATTTTTTACGTACCTTCCCTACTCGCGATCACACGTTTTCGTAACGCATTCGCCAGTTTACTCCCCAAGTCAAGCGCGCCTAAAGAAGTTTCACTTCAAAAATATTTTGATAAAGTCAATAAACTCGGGGACAGACTTCTACTTAGGTCTGTTAAACTATCGAGCTACGCCACGTAATGGAATCAGTTCGCCGTCGGAACTATTAATGGGGCGGCGACTGAATACTAGGTTACCATTGCACGCTGAAAAGTTGAAGCCAAGTCGAGATAATGAGATTGACTACAAGGAGATGTTACGTAAACAGCAGGCCGATAAGACGTATTATGATAGGCGAACGAAACCGCTACCAATGTTATCGGCCGGACAACCGGTACTCGTCACAGACGATGACAAACGCAAATCGGCACGAATCGTAGGTCGTGCTGCTCAACCTCGCTCTTATTTTGTCGTAGACAATACGGGTAAGCGATTTAGGCGGAACCGGCGGCATCTGGTTAAGCTGCCAACTGATGGCAATGTAACCCCTGGCCCATCTCATGATCAGATGAGCGATGATGAGACATGGAGTAGTCCCAAAAGTGCTAGCGATGAGAGCCCAGGGACAAGCGATGACGGTATCGCTCCCATTCCTCCACAAGCCTCACCAAATCAACGCATACGCAGACCGGCGGCTATACTAGCACGACAAAAAATTGAAAACTGTTTACAAAAGAAATAAATAATGCAACCTACTTACCAACTACCTAATGAATATAATGTACGGTCGGAGACAGGAGTCGATTAACACTTTAGTTTTTTATTTAATCTTAGTTATTCAGCAAAAAATGTGTTCAAAATAGAAGTGGAAAAAAAAAAAAAAAAACATACTATAAAATCATTGCTATAATGTGAAAGCTGAAAAGCAGTTAATTGACAACATTTCATATATTTAACCTGCATGTATTATTACGTTATATAAAAGTAAATTCAAATCTAGGACACCCATATTTTTTCGTTTTTCGAAATTATGTACTTTTCATTCATAATTTCAACTTTGAAATTCGGTGTATTCTAAAAAGACGTAAGCGCCATCACATGTTTTTTGGTTTTATTTTTTTTTTCTTAGTAAATTAGAAAAAAAAAAAAAAAAATATATTCGAACTCAGGATACGAAAATGAAGAAATAGAATTTTGTGTTTTAAGGTCGTGTCAGGTTTGAAATGTTGTCAATTGCAAATAATGGTTGTCAGACTGATAGCATGTAAATGACAGTGAAAATCTACTTATGTTGCTGACTATACCAGATGAAATGTCAGACTATTGGTTACTTAAGCTTACCTAATAATCAACTAGATTGAGTATTACTGTGTGTGTAAGGTAATCAGTGAAAAAAAAAATGTATCTGTATTACATAACTTAGTAAATAATACTACACTAGAGAGTATAAATACATAAGTAACAAAGTGACTAACACAGATGTTATAAATAAGGTAAAAAAAAAAAAAAAAAAAAAAAAAAAAAAAAAAAAAAAAGGAAAGAGATGTCGTATACTAATCGGGTAGGACAATGTCTTAACGTATAATAATAATTAGGTTGTGGGTATTCAATAAAAAATCAGTCTTGGTCAACCCGTCTTTCATTTACAACAGGGGGGCCCAAGGTGGGGTGCCGGCGCCTCTATGCCGGCGTCCTCAGGAGCATGGCCCTATACGGGGCCCCTATCTGGGCGGACTCCCTCCACAGGAGGGAGAATGCGACCGCCATCCGCAAGCCCCAAAGGGCCATTGCACTGCGGGTGGCGAGGGCCTACCGCTCGGTGGGCTTTTCGGCGGCGTGCGCTCTGGCCGGCACCCCTCCTTGGGAGCTGGAGGCTTGGGTGCTCGCCAGAGTGTACGAGTGGACCGCGCAACGAAGGGCGCTCGGGGAGCGCCCCGTCGCCGAAGAGCGGGAGGCCGTGCGGCGGGAGGCGAGGGACGCAATCGTCCTTCACTGGACAGAGGACCTCGCCACCGCCGCCTTCGGCCGCCGGACGTTGGACGCGCTCGGCCCGGTCCTGCAGAGCTGGCTCGAGCGGTCCCACGGTTTCCTCTCGTTCCGTCTGGTGCAGGTGTTGTCCGGCCACGGCTGTTTCGGAACGTACCTGCACCGGATCGGGAGGGAGGAGACCCCGGCGTGCCACGACTGCGGCGCGGCGGAGGACACGGCGCAGCACACCCTCGAGGCGTGCCCGGCTTGGTCCGAGCTGCGCCGCGGTCTGACCGCGGCGGTCGGACAGGACCTCTCGCTTCCTGGTGTGATCAACGCCATGCTGGGGAGCGAGGAGGCCTGGGCAGCGGTGGCCTCCTTTTGCGAGGACGTAATCTCGCAAAAGGAGGAGGCGGAGCGCGCGCGGGAGGACGACCCTCTCGCTGTGCCGCTCCGCAGACGAAGAAGGGGTCGGAGAAGGCGCCAGCCTCTCCCCCCTCATGGTGGCGATGGGCGGGCGACAGGCACGGGGGTGCCGTCTCCCGCATTGCACCCATCACCACCTTCGTCGGTCACTCCCGGGCCCCCGTGAGGGGCCCGCCCTGAAGGACAATCGTCGGCGGAGGACTGGACGTTAAGGCTACGCTGGTTTCCCAGTCCCCCGCCACTCGGACGAAGCGGGAGTGCCGCTGGGTTTTTTAGTGGGTATACCGGGTCAGACCCGGGAGTCCCACATAGCCCCCTATCCCCCGATGGGAGGGTATGCGTAACGCATTTTTCCCAGCGCAAAAAAAAAAAAAAAAAAAAAAAAAAAAAAAAAAAATGTTTATGCCGGCGTCCTCAGGAGCATGGCCCTATACGGGGCCCCTATCTGGGCGGACTCCCTCCACAGGAGGGAGAATGCGACCGCCATCCGCAAGCCCCAAAGGGCCATTGCACTGCGGGTGGCGAGGGCCTACCGCTCGGTGGGCTTTTCGGCGGCGTGCGCTCTGGCCGGCACCCCTCCTTGGGAGCTGGAGGCTTGGGTGCTCGCCAGAGTGTACGAGTGGACCGCGCAACGAAGGGCGCTCGGGGAGCGCCCCGTCGCCGAAGAGCGGGAGGCCGTGCGGCGGGAGGCGAGGGACGCAATCGTCCTTCACTGGACAGAGGACCTCGCCACCGCCGCCTTTGGCCGCCGGACGTTGGACGCGCTCGGCCCGGTCCTGCAGAGCTGGCTCGAGCGGTCCCACGGTTTCCTCTCGTTCCGTCTGGTGCAGGTGTTGTCCGGCCACGGCTGTTTCGGAACGTACCTGCACCGGATCGGGAGGGAGGAGACCCCGGCGTGCCACGACTGCGGCGCGGCGGAGGACACGGCGCAGCACACCCTCGAGGCGTGCCCGGCTTGGTCCGAGCTGCGCCGCGGTCTGACAGCGGCGGTCGGACAGGACCTCTCGCTTCCTGGTGTGATCAACGCCATGCTGGGGAGCGAGGAGGCCTGGGCAGCGGTGGCCTCCTTTTGCGAGGACGTAATCTCGCAAAAGGAGGAGGCGGAGCGCGCGCGGGAGGACGACCCTCTCGCTGTGCCGCTCCGCAGACGAAGAAGGGGTCGGAGAAGGCGCCAGCCTCTCCCCCCTCATGGTGGCGATGGGCGGGCGACAGGCACGGGGGTGCCGTCTCCCGCATTGCACCCATCACCACCTTCGTCGGTCACTCCCGGGCCCCCGTGAGGGGCCCGCCCTGAAGGACAATCGTCGGCGGAGGACTGGACGTTAAGGCTACGCTGGTTTCCCAGTCCCCCGCCACTCGGACGAAGCGGGAGTGCCGCTGGGTTTTTTAGTGGGTATACCGGGTCAGAGCCGGGAGTCCCACATAGCCCCCCATCCCCCGATGGGAGGGTATGCGTAACGCATTTTTCCCAGCGCAAAAAAAAAAAAAAAAGGTTACGTTATGTTAGGTTAGGTTAGGTTATGTTGGCGTGCGCTCTGGCCGGCACCCCTCCTTGGGAGCTGGAGGCTTGGGTGCTCGCCAGAGTGTACGAGTGGACCGCGCAACGAAGGGCGCTCGGGGAGCGCCCCGTCGCCGAAGAGCGGGAGGCCGTGCGGCGGGAGGCGAGGGACGCAATCGTCCTTCACTGGACAGAGGACCTCGCCACCGCCGCCTTTGGCCGCCGGACGTTGGACGCGCTCGGCCCGGTCCTGCAGAGCTGGCTCGAGCGGTCCCACGGTTTCCTCTCGTTCCGTCTGGTGCAGGTGTTGTCCGGCCACGGCTGTTTCGGAACGTACCTGCACCGGATCGGGAGGGAGGAGACCCCGGCGTGCCACGACTGCGGCGCGGCGGAGGACACGGCGCAGCACACCCTCGAGGCGTGCCCGGCTTGGTCCGAGCTGCGCCGCGGTCTGACCGCGGCGGTCGGACAGGACCTCTCGCTTCCTGGTGTGATCAACGCCATGCTGGGGAGCGAGGAGGCCTGGGCAGCGGTGGCCTCCTTTTGCGAGGACGTAATCTCGCAAAAGGAGGAGGCGGAGCGCGCGCGGGAGGACGACCCTCTCGCTGTGCCGCTCCGCAGACGAAGAAGGGGTCGGAGAAGGCGCCAGCCTCTCCCCCCTCATGGTGGCGATGGGCGGGCGACAGGCACGGGGGTGCCGTCTCCCGCATTGCACCCATCACCACCTTCGTCGGTCACTCCCGGGCCCCCGTGAGGGGCCCGCCCTGAAGGACAATCGTCGGCGGAGGACTGGACGTTAAGGCTACGCTGGTTTCCCAGTCCCCCGCCACTCGGACGAAGCGGGAGTGCCGCTGGGTTTTTTAGTGGGTATACCGGGTCAGACCCGGGAGTCCCACATAGCCCCCCATCCCCCGATGGGAGGGTATGCGTAACGCATTTTTCCCAGCGCAAAAAAAAAAAAAAAAAGGTTAGGTTATGTTAGGTTGGGGGACCACCCCACAGTGCTTGCGTCCACGTCGCGTCCCCTGGAAACAGCCCAGTTCTGACCACCGTAACGGAGTGGCAGACTGGGTTGGCCAAAGTGCACTGTGCCTTCGCGGATTTTAATTTTATCTTAGTCGTGTGTCTGCGAACCTGCCGGGATCATGCCGACCCCTGAGCGGGACGCCTCCGGGCGATTTTTAAAACAAAAAGGCCCTTCTCAGGGCCAACCCAAAGGCCCTTCTCAGGGCCAACCAAAAGGCCCTTCTCAGGGCCAACCCAAAGGCCCTTCTCAGGGCCAACCCAAAGGCCCTTCTCAGGGCCAACCCAAAGGCCCTTCTCAGGGCCAAGCCGACGCTTCGGCGTCAGAAACTAGCCGCGCGCCGTCTGCGGCTAGTTTCTTTGGAGGGGCGGACGAGTCGTCGTCCGACAACGACTCACTCATCACTGTGTCGGACGCGGACGACTCTCGTTCGCGGAAAAGAGTCCACCGGAGCGGTGGGTCCGAGGGCTCCTCGGGCTCGGGGTCGACGCGGTCGCCGAAGGCTTAAAAGCCGACGGCTGCCGCGGAGACCCATGTCGTTGGGCTCGAGAACGCCCAACGCCAGCTGGATCTGGCTCGGCGGGCTCAGCTCCAGCAAGAGCTGGAGGAGCGGGTCGCTGCCGCGGAGAAGCGGGCGCACGTCGCCCGGGCCAAGTCCGGGTACGGTGCGCCCCGCGTCGTATACGCGGACCACTCCCTGGCCGAGCTGGAGAGGATGGCGGAGGAGGACGAGAGGGAGATCGCGGAGGTCGCCTCGAAGTCCTCCAACATAAAGGGGACCCTCCAAAAGGCCCTGAAATGTAGGGCCGCGAGCATGCGCGGCGTCGTTGCGGAGCTGGTCCAGCGCAGCTCCACCGACGAAACGCGGCAACTGCAGGCGAAGGTGGATCGCCTGCAGTCGGAGGTCAGCCAGCTTCATCAGAAGCTGGCTGAAGCCACGGCCCGGCCACAACAGGCCAAGTCGAGCCCTGCGGCAGAGGGCCCCTCCTCCAACCTTGAGGATATCATCCGCAAGGTCGTAATGGAGGAGAGGGCCTTCACAAGAGCCTGCTTGGCGGGCATAGAGGACCGGCTCCTGCCGGAGAAGCGCCTCCGACCGGCCCTTGCGGCAGACGCGAGGCAGCGTGAGCCGGGCCCGTCCTGCTCCCACGCGGACGACGCCCTTCTCCTCCCCTCAACGACCCCGTCCAACGAGTGGACGGAAGTGGTCCGCAAGGGGAAGGGCAAGGGCAAAAAGTCGGCGACGGCCGTCCCCGCCGTCCCCGCCGCCACCACCGCTCCCAGCAAGTCGCAGACGACCGGCAAGGGAAAGCGGACGGGGAAAGGGAAGAGAAGGGTGCAGCTGGTCTCCCCAAAAACCGCAGCCGTCGTGGTGACGCTCACCGCGGAGGCTGCGGACCGAGGGGAGACGTACGCGTCCGTTTTGGTGCGGGCGCGTGCGAACGCCGATCCCACCCAGCTGGGGATCGGCAGTGTGTCCTGCCGGCGGACCCAGGCCGGGGCTCGAATATTCGAGTTCCCGGGGGCAGAGGGGAGTGCCCATGCGGACCTCTTTGCAGCCAAGCTGCAGGAGGTCATCGCGGATTCGGCCAAGGTGGCACGGCCGGTCAAGTCGGCGGCCATAGAGGTGACGGACCTGGACGACTCCGTCACCAAGGAGGAGGTGGTAGCGGCGGTCGCAGCGATAGGGGGCTGTGGCGTCGCGGCGGTCCAAGGCCGGGACATAAGGCCCGGCCGCGGCGGCATGGGCACCATGCGCCTCGAGTGCCCAATCGCCGCTGCCAAAGCCGTCCTTGCCAAGGGACGGCTCACAGTCGGGTTTAGCTCGGGAGCGGTCCGGGCGCTCGAGGACCAGCCTCTGCGGTGTTTCCGGTGCTTCGGCATCGGACACACCCGGCCCCTGTGTCCGTCCGCAGTGGACAGGTCGAACGCCTGCTACCGCTGCGGCAAGGACGGCCACAAAGCCGCCTCCTGCGAGGCCGCCACGCCGCACTGCGCGGTGTGTGCCGCCAGTGGCTGCCCGGCAGACCACGCAATGAAGGGGAGGAACTGCAGTCCTCCCCCTGTGCGGGGCAAAGCGCAGGCGCCGACCGGGCCTGCCAATGGCACCGCTGCTTCTGCGGTGGCTGCGGAGGAAGGGGGTGCGATGTCCGACTGATGGATAGGGTCGAACATCGCATACTCCAGGCGAACGCCAACCACTGCAGGGCAGCCCAGGATCTGCTGATGCAGACCATGGCTGAGTGGTTGGTGGACTTGGCGGTGGTCGCCGAGCCTTATTCGGTCCCTGGCCGTTGGCTGGGCGACCGGGACGGCCTGGTGGCGTTGGTGTCGCGGTCTTCCACGGACTCCCCTCCCCTCTCGCTCTTAGAGAGGGGACCGGGATACGTGGCCGCCGCGTGGGGAGACATGGCCCTGGTAGGGGTCTACTTCTCCCCGAACCGCTCTCTCTCCGACTTTGAGGATTTCCTCGAGATCCTCACCGCGGTCGTAGGGAGGGCGGCACCGCGCCAGGTCGTGGTGTTGGGCGACCTGAACGCCAAGTCGGTGGCCTGGGGCAACCCGGCCACCGGTTGCAACGTCCGGGGACGTGCCGTCGAGTTTTGGGCGGCCTCATGCGGTGTGTCCCTCCTCAACAGGGGGGCGGTCCACACGTGTGTGCGGCAACAGGGCGGATCGGTGGTGGACGTCTCGTTTGCCACCCCCGCGCTAGCCGCCCGCGTCGTCAACTGGCGGGTAGAGATGGTGGAGACCCTGTCGGACCACCGATATGTGCGGTTCGACATCTCCACCCAGGGGGGGGGGAGGGCCCGCGCCGGGCAATCTCCCTTCCCACGGTGGGCACTCACCCGCCTGGACCGGGAGGCAGCCGAGGAGGCGGCCTTTCTCCAGGACTGGCTTTCGCCCCCCCCTGTCGATGCCTTGGACGTGGACGCCGCAGCGGTCCAGCTCAGGGGGTCCCTGACCGAGGTGTGCAACTCCAGCATGCCTCGGTCTCGCCGTCCGCCTCCCCGTCGCGCCGTCTATTGGTGGACGCAGGAGCTAGGAGAAACCGAGTCCGGGCAGAGGAGGACCGCCTATACGCCTCTTACCAAGAGGCGAGGACGGCCCTCAAGTCTGCAATGGGCGCTGCGGAAGACTCGGCGAGGGCCGAGATGCTGGAGGGTCTCGACAGGGATCCTTATGGGAGACCATACAAGGCGGCGCGGAACCAGCTACGCCCCTATGGTCCCCCACTGACGGAGACCCTCGAGCCGGCGTTGCTGGACGGGGTGGTCCGGTCCCTGTTTCCGCGCAGGACCGACTTCACCCCACCAGCGATGGATCCCCCGCAAGGGGCGGCTCCGCCGGACGAGCAGGTCCCCCCGGTGACGGTGGAGGAGCTCCGCGCGGGGGTTCTCACCCTCCGCGCGAAGAAGACGGCCCCCGGGCCAGACGGCGTCCCCGCACGGGTGGTGGCGATCGCCGCCTCCCAAATGGAGGACAGGTTTCGGGACCTCTTCAGCGCGTGCTTTACGGCTGGGAGGTTCCCGAAACTGTGGAAGGAGGGGCAGCTCTGCCTCCTCCGAAAGGAGGGACGTCCGGTGGACTCCCCGTCGGCATACCGGCCCATCGTCTTGCTCGATGAGGTCGGTAAACTGTTCGAGGGGATCATCGCGTCCCGGCTTCATGGCCTTTTGCGGGGGGTAGGGCCGGACCTGTCGGACGCCCAATTCGGCTTCCGACAAGGGCGTTCGACGATCGACGCGCTGGCCCTACTCAAGGGCCAGGTGAAGGAGGCGGTGGAGGCGGGGGACGGAGTGCTGGCAGTGTCGTTCGACATTGCAAACGCCTTCAACTCCGTCCCCCACTCGACGATATTGGAGGCGCTCCGGTATCACGGAGTGCCCCAATACCTGCAGAATCTGCTGGCCAGCTACCTGGGGGGCCGAGAGGTCCTCCTCGCGGACCGGACGGGCACGGTGAGGCGGTACGGAGCAGAGTCCGGTGTTCCGCAGGGGTCAGTTCTGGGGCCCTCCCTGTGGAACATCGGGTTCGACTGGCTCCTACGCGGAGTCCTCCTCCAGGGCACGAGTGTCATCTGCTACGCGGATGACACTCTCCTCACTGCCCGGGGGAGGAACTTTGGAGACGCGGCCTGTCTGGCCTCGGCTGGCGGATCCCTGGTTGCAGAAAGGATCCGCCTCCTGGGATTGAAGGTGGCGCTGCACAAGACCGAGGCCGTATTCTTTCACGGGCCTCGGCAGCGCTGCCCTCCCGACGCCCACATCGTCGTAGAGGGCGTCCGGATAGGGGTCCAGCCCCAGATGAAGTATCTGGGCCTGGTGTTGGACGAGAGGTGGCGCTTCGGCCCGCATTTCAGCGGGCTGTCGACGCGCCTCCTGAAAGCCGCGGACGCCCTCTCGCGGCTGCTCCCGAACCTGGGGGGGCCCAAGGTGGGGTGCCGGCGCCTCTATGCCGGCGTCCTCAGGAGCATGGCCCTATACGGGGCCCCTATCTGGGCGGACTCACTCCACAGGAGGGAGAATGCGACCGCCATCCGCAAGCCCCAAAGGGCCATTGCACTGCGGGTGGCGAGGGCCTACCGCTCGGTGGGCTTTTCGGCGGCGTGCGCTCTGGCCGGCACCCCTCCTTGGGAGCTGGAGGCTTGGGTGCTCGCCAGAGTGTACGAGTGGACCGCGCAACGAAGGGCGCTCGGGGAGCGCCCCGTCGCCGAAGAGCGGGAGGCCGTGCGGCGGGAGGCGAGGGACGCAATCGTCCTTCACTGGACAGAGGACCTCGCCACCGCCGCCTTTGGCCGCCGGACGTTGGACGCGCTCGGCCCGGTCCTGCAGAGCTGGCTCGAGCGGTCCCACGGTTTCCTCTCGTTCCGTCTGGTGCAGGTGTTGTCCGGCCACGGCTGTTTCGGAACGTACCTGCACCGGATCGGGAGGGAGGAGACCCCGGCGTGCCACGACTGCGGCGCGGCGGAGGACACGGCGCAGCACACCCTCGAGGCGTGCCCGGCTTGGTCCGAGCTGCGCCGCGGTCTGACCGCGGCGGTCGGACAGGACCTCTCGCTTCCTGGTGTGATCAACGCCATGCTGGGGAGCGAGGAGGCCTGGGCAGCGGTGGCCTCCTTTTGCGAGGACGTAATCTCGCAAAAGGAGGAGGCGGAGCGCGCGCGGGAGGACGACCCTCTCGCTGTGCCGCTCCGCAGACGAAGAAGGGGTCGGAGAAGGCGCCAGCCTCTCCCCCCTCATGGTGGCGATGGGCGGGCGACAGGCACGGGGGTGCCGTCTCCCGCATTGCACCCATCACCACCTTCGTCGGTCACTCCCGGGCCCCCGTGAGGGGCCCGCCCTGAAGGACAATCGTCGGCGGAGGACTGGACGTTAAGGCTACGCTGGTTTCCCAGTCCCCCGCCACTCGGACGAAGCGGGAGTGCCGCTGGGTTTTTTAGTGGGTATACCGGGTCAGACCCGGGAGTCCCACATAGCCCCCCATCCCCCGATGGGAGGGTATGCGTAACGCATTTTTCCCAGCGCAAAAAAAAAAAAAAAAAAAAAAAGGTTATGTTAGGTTAGGTTGGGGGACCACCCCACAGTGCTTGCGTCCACGTCGCGTCCCCTGGAAACAGCCCAGTTCTGACCACCGTAACGGAGTGGCAGACTGGGTTGGCCAAAGTGCACTGTGCCTTCGCGGATTTTAATTTTATCTTAGTAGTGTGTCTGCGAACCTGCCGGGATCATGCCGACCCCTGAGCGGGACGCCTCCGGGCGATTTTTAAAACAAAAAGGCCCTTCTCAGGGCCAACCCAAAGGCCCTTCTCAGGGCCAACCAAAAGGCCCTTCTCAGGGCCAACCCAAAGGCCCTTCTCAGGGCCAACCAAAAGGCCCTTCTCAGGGCCAACCCAAAGGCCCTTCTCAGGGCCAAGCCGACGCTTCAGAAACTAGCCGCGCGCCGTCTGCGGCTAGCTTCTTCTTTGGAGGGGCGGACGAGTCGTCGTCCGACAACGACTCACTTATCAGTGTGTCGGACGCGGACGACTCTCGTTCGCGGAAGAGGGTCCACCGGAGCGGTGGGTCCGAGGGCTCCTCGGCCTCGGGGTCGACGCGGTCGCCGAAGGCTAAAAAGCCGACGGCTGTCGCGGAGACCCATGTCGTTGGGCTCGAGAACGCCCAACGCCAGCTGGATCTGACTCGGCGGGCTCAGCTCCAGCAAGAGCTGGAGGAGCGGGTCGCTGCCGCGGAGAAGCGGGCGCACGTCGCCCGGGCCAAGTCCGGGTACGGTGCGCCCCGCGTCGTGTACGCGGACCACTCCCTGGCCGAGCTGGAGAGGATGGCGGAGGAGGACGAGAGGGAGATCGCGGAGGTCGCCTCGAAGTCCTCCAACATAAAGGGGACCCTTCAAAAGGCCCTGAAATGTAGGCAAGGGAAAGCGGACGGGGAAGGGGAAGGGGAAGCGAAGGGTGCAGCTGGTCTCCCCAAAAACCGCGGCCGTCGTGGTGACGCTCACCGCGGAGGCTGCGGACCGAGGGGAGACGTACGCGTCCGTTTTGGTGCGGGCGCGTGCGAACGCCGATCCCACCCAGCTGGGGATCGGCAGTGTGTCCTGCCGGCGGACCCAGGCCGGGGCTCGAATATTCGAGTTCCCGGGGGCAGAGGGGAGTGCCCATGCGGACCTCTTTGCAGCCAAGCTGCAGGAGGTCATCGCAGACTCGGCCAAGGTGGCACGGCCGGTCAAGTCGGCGGCCATAGAGGTGACGGACCTGGACGACTCCGTCACCAAGGAGGAGGTGGTAGCGGCGGTCGCAGCGATAGGGGGCTGTGGCGTCGCGGCGGTCCAAGGCCGGGACATAAGGCCCGGCCGCGGCGGCATGGGCACCATGCGCCTCGAGTGCCCAATCGCCGCTGCCAAAGCCGTCCTTGCCAAGGGACGGCTCACAGTCGGGTTTAGCTCGGGAGCGGTCCGGGCGCTCGAGGACCAGCCTCTGCGGTGTTTCCGGTGCTTCGGCATCGGACACACCCGGCCCCTGTGTCCGTCCGCAGTGGACAGGTCGAACGCCTGCTACCGCTGCGGCAAGGACGGCCACAAAGCCGCCTCCTGCGAGGCCGCCACGCCGCACTGCGCGGTGTGTGCCGCCAGTGGCTGCCCGGCAGACCACGCAATGAAGGGGAGGAACTGCAGTCCTCCCCCTGTGCGGGGCAAAGCGCAGGCGCCGACCGGGCCTGCCAATGGCACCGCTGCTTCTGCGGTGGCTGCGGAGGAAGGGGGTGCGATGTCCGACTGATGGATAGGGTCGAACATCGCATACTCCAGGCGAACGCCAACCACTGCAGGGCAGCCCAGGATCTGCTGATGCAGACCATGGCTGAGTGGTTGGTGGACTTGGCGGTGGTCGCCGAGCCTTATTCGGTCCCTGGCCGTTGGCTGGGCGACCGGGACGGCCTGGTGGCGTTGGTGTCGCGGTCTTCCACGGACTCCCCTCCCCTCTCGCTCTTAGAGAGGGGACCGGGATACGTGGCCGCCGCGTGGGGAGACATGGCCCTGGTAGGGGTCTACTTCTCCCCGAACCGCTCTCTCTCCGACTTTGAGGATTTCCTCGAGATCCTCACCGCGGTCGTAGGGAGGGCGGCACCGCGCCAGGTCGTGGTGTTGGGCGACCTGAACGCCAAGTCGGTGGCCTGGGGCAACCCGGCCACCGGTTGCAACGTCCGGGGACGTGCCGTCGAGTTTTGGGCGGCCTCATGCGGTGTGTCCCTCCTCAACAGGGGGGCGGTCCACACGTGTGTGCGGCAACAGGGCGGATCGGTGGTGGACGTCTCGTTTGCCACCCCCGCGCTAGCCGCCCGCGTCGTCAACTGGCGGGTAGAGATGGTGGAGACCCTGTCGGACCACCGATATGTGCGGTTCGACATCTCCACCCAGGGGGGGGGGAGGGCCCGCGCCGGGCAATCTCCCTTCCCACGGTGGGCACTCACCCGCCTGGACCGGGAGGCAGCCGAGGAGGCGGCCTTTCTCCGGGGCTGGCTTTCGCCCCCCCCTGTCGATGCCTTGGACGTGGACGCCGCAGCGGTCCAGCTCAGGGGGTCCCTGACCGAGGTGTGCAACTCCAGCATGCCTCGGTCTCGCCGTCCGCCTCCCCGTCGCGCCGTCTATTGGTGGACGCAGGAGCTGGCGGGTCTCCGGGCCGCCTGCGTTGCGGCCAGAAGGGCCTACGCGCGGAGCCGACGGCGCAGCGCCCAAAACCGAGTCCGGGCAGAGGAGGACCGCCCGACCTCCCGACGCCCACATCGTCGTAGAGGGCGTCCGGATAGAGGTCCAGCCCCAGATGAAGTATCTGGGCCTGGTGCTGGACGAGAGGTGGCGCTTCGGCCCGCATTTCAGCGGGCTGTCGACGCGCCTCCTGAAAGCCGCGGACGCCCTCTCGCGGCTGCTCCCGAACCTGGGGGGGCCCAAGGTGGGGTGCCGGCGCCTCTATGCCGGCGTCCTCAGGAGCATGGCCCTATACGGGGCCCCTATCTGGGCGGACTCCCTCCACAGGAGGGAGAATGCGACCGCCATCCGCAAGCCCCAAAGGGCCATTGCACTGCGGGTGGCGAGGGCCTACCGCTCGGTGGGCTTTTCGGCGGCGTGCGCTCTGGCCGGCACCCCTCCTTGGGAGCTGGAGGCTTGGGTGCTCGCCAGAGTGTACGAGTGGACCGCGCAACGAAGGGCGCTCGGGGAGCGCCCCGTCGCCGAAGAGCGGGAGGCCGTGCGGCGGGAGGCGAGGGACGCAATCGTCCTTCATTGGACAGAGGACCTCGCCACCGCCGCCTTTGGCCGCCGGACGTTGGACGCGCTCGGCCCGGTCCTGCAGAGCTGGCTCGAGCGGTCCCACGGTTTCCTCTCCTTCCGTCTGGTGCAGGTGTTGTCCGGCCACGGCTGTTTCGGAACGTACCTGCACCGGATCGGGAGGGAGGAGACCCCGGCGTGCCACGACTGCGGCGCGGCGGAGGACACGGCGCAGCACACCCTCGAGGCGTGCCCGGCTTGGTCCGAGCTGCGCCGCGGTCTGGCCGCGGCGGTCGGACGGGACCTCTCGCTTCCTGGTGTGATCAACGCCATGCTGGGGAGCGAGGAGGCCTGGGCAGCGGTGGCCTCCTTTTGCGAGGACGTAATCTCGCAAAAGGAGGAGGCGGAGCGCGCGCGGGAGGACGACCCTCTCGCTGTGCCGCTCCGCAGACGAAGAAGGGGTCGGAGAAGGCGCCAGCCTCTCCCCCCTCATGGTGGCGATGGGCGGGCGACAGGCACGGGGGTGCCGTCTCCCGCATTGCACCCATCACCACCTTCGTCGGTCACTCCCGGGCCCCCGTGAGGGGCCCGCCCTGAAGGACAATCGTCGGCGGAGGACTGGACGTTAAGGCTACGCTGGTTTCCCAGTCCCCCGCCACTCGGACGAAGCGGGAGTGCCGCTGGGTTTTTTAGTGGGTATACCGGGTCAGACCCGGGAGTCCCACATAGCCTCCCATCCCCCGATGGGAGGGTATGCGTAACGCATTTTTCCCAGCGCAAAAAAAAAAAAAAAAAAAAAAGGTTAGGTTAGGTTAGGTTAGGTTGGGGTGCACGTTGAAAAGCCTCCTCGTGGCGCACCCTGGGCAACGTCGGCTCCAATTGCCCACCAGGTTTGGTGGACACTTGGGGCTGGCGGCTAATTTTCAACAGGCGGGGAAAGTCATGGTTCCAATCACCGATCATCCTTGATGGTCTGTGAAGGGAACATGGCTACAGACGGACGGTCATACGTCTACTCCCCCTCTGCTTACAGAGGGAGGTGAGTGGCCGTAGACTGGGAAGGGGCGGTTCGCGCCGCTGCACCCATGAGAGTGTGGGTGGTGGAGGGTGTTCAATGTCCACGCCGCGTCTGTCCGGCATCCGGCGGCAGCGTGTGAACGCCGGGGCGGCGGTTGGTTCTGCCCAGCCGTCGGCCACCCCGTAATCCTGAGTTCAGGACCGGGGGTCCGGGCCACTGAGGCTCGGGCCGCGAGGAAGACAACCTCTCTAAAAAATTACCCCAATCCCAAGGTCTAGCGTGCCGAGGGGATGTATGGCCGGAGGGGATCCGGTCGTTAGCGCGGCGAAAAGGGACCTCACCCTTAAAAGGAAAAAATGAATAAGGCTAATGAGAAAATGATTCCCCAGGCGGGCAACCTCCAAGAGGTACAATCCCGCCCTTCTTCGGAAGGCAGCCCCTTCGTATCTGGGGGGGGCACCAATAGCCTCGCGGACCGGCGGATCACCGCCGACCTGCGTCAACTGGTGTCGCAAGAAAAGGAGCTCCGGGTTAGCCTGGAGCGCCTGTGCGACGCCAAAGTACCGCTTGCCGTCGCTGACGGCAACGAGAGCCGAGGAGGCTCACGTCCTGAGAAGGACTCAGACTCGCGTGAGTGCACCTCCGAATTTCGGAGGAAGCGCCCGCGAAGCGCGGACTCGATGGGCCTCTCTTCCAGTGAGGAGAACCTGTCGGCCGCCAAGGTGCCAACGGCACAGAGAGGGCGGGGTCGCGCGAGCGTGGGCGCAGCCCCCGCTCGGCTGCCGGGCCATGACAGAGCGGGTCGCTTCGTGCGGATCTCTCGGCCCGCTACACCGGCTCCCATAGAGCGTCTGGCAGAGAGCGTGGAGAGCGACCCCGGGCCCTCGATAATGGACCTGAGTGAGGGCTCCTCGGTGTCCTTGCTGGGGTCCAACAAGGCGGAGGCGAACGCCGCAAAGCGGGCACAGCGGAAGGCGGTGGCGGCTGATGAAGTCAGCGAAATGGCCCGACTAGCCCGAGAGCGACGCTCTGCTCAAGCGGCTGCCGGAGAGAGCCTGTCGGCGGTGGCGCTCAGTCGCCAAGTTTTGGACGGCGTGGACATCGTCCTGAAGGTTGCCACTAAATCTGGCAGCCTGAAAGGCACGTTCACGCGCGCTCTGAAGGAGGCGGCTGACGACATCAAGGAGGCAGTTGGGCTCCTCCTTAATCGCACAAGCTCGGAGGAGACGGCGAAGCTGTGGGAGGAGAACGGCCGTCTGAGGTCTGAGCTCGAGGACCTCAAGCGGGAGCTTGCCGCGCAGAGGGCGGAATGGCAGCAGAGGCGTCCTGCGACTACCAGTTCTGCTCCCGTCACTGCCCCGCCACCGCCGGCCCCATCGTCGTCGGTCCCTACCCCTACACCTGCAGATGTGGAGATCGAAAAGATCGTTCGCATCTGCATGCTGCAGTGCGGGGGTATGGTGAATGCCCGTCTGCAGAACCTGGAGTCGAGGCTCCTCCCGGCAGAGACTCTCCGGCCGCCGCTCGCTGCAGATAGGCGGAGGAAGGAGGAGCCCGCTAAGCCGGGCCCGACAGCCGAGAAACCCAAGGGGGGGAAAAAGCCCGGAAAGCCCGTGGAGGGTACGTCCGTGCCAACTTCCCGGACAGCTGCGCCCCCGCCGACCGCGCCTCCGCCAACCGCACCCCCGGCGACCGCACCCTCGGCGACCGTACCCGGGTCCACCATGGAGGCCTGGACGACCGTCGCCAAGAGGGGCCGCCGTAAGAGGGGCCGCCGTAAGAGGAGGACGGTGCCGCCGCCACCGGTACCCGCTGGTTCACCGGCACCGGCACCCAAGAAGGCTCAGGGGCCGCCTAGGGTCAGAGCCCCGCGCTCCGCGGCTGTAGTAATTACGCTGCAGCCCGGAGCCGTCGAAAGGGGCGTCTCCTATAAGGCGGTCCTTATGGAGGCAAAAGCCAAAGTCGCGTTCTCCGACCTTGGCATACCGTCCGGCCTCAGAATGAGGCCGGCGATGACGGGGGCGCGACTGCTTGAGGTGTCGGGTGCCTCTAGCGGCGAAAAGGCGGATATCCTGGCCGTCAAGCTGAGGGAGGTCCTCAACCCGGAGGACGTTCGGGTGTCCAGGCCGATGAAGACCGCTGAATTGCGCGTCGACGGACTGGATGACTCGACGACCCCGGCCGAGGTCGTGGCGGCCGTCGCCCAAGCCGGTGGATGTCCGCCCGAGGACGTGCGAACGGGCGAGATACGCGTCGACGCTTCCGGGCTAGGCGCGATTTGGATGCGGTGCCCGGTGGCGGCGGCGAACAAAGTCGCCGACACTGGGCGTCTGTTGGTGGGGTGGGTTGCAGCGAGGGTGAAGCTGCTGCAACCCAGGGCCTTGCGGTGCTACCGTTGCCTCGACATTGGGCATGTCAGGGCACGGTGCACCTCCGTAGACCGCAGCGAGCAGTGCTATCGCTGCGGTCAGGCCGGCCATAAAGCGGCCCAGTGCTCCGCGGCGCCGAACTGCAGCCTCTGTACAGCTGCAGGGAGGCCCGCTGGGCACAGGGCGGGCGGAAAGGCCTGTGGTGCGCCCGCCCAGAAAGGGAAGAGAAGGGATGCCAAGGCTGCCGGAGGCTCTTTACCCCCCCCTCAGCCTGGCTGCCCTTCGGCCGACTCTCGGCCTAGGAATGGTGTGGAGGGAATGGATTGCGCATAATGGCGTTCTACCATTTCCTCCAGGGCAATATCAAGGAGGCGCTGTGGTTCCGTGGGGTGATGACGCAAATTTGTGACGCGTCCATGCCCCGGGTCCACGCACAGTCAGCAAGGCGCCAGGTGTACTGGTGGACCGCCGAGATCGCGCAGCTGCGCGTCGCGTAAGCCGACGACGTAGCGGCCAACAAGTAGGTTGCGGTGCCGCTTGAGCGACATCGCAGCTGAGGCGGGCCGCGATGTCGTATCGGAGGCATCGCGGCTGAGGGTTGGAGGCCGCGGTGGGAGAGGAGTGCCGGTATTGCGGTGCGCCGCTCTCCCTACCTTCCGCGGCCTTGACGGGGTCGCCACCGTCCGTTGGCGGACGCGGTGGGGCCGCAGAGGAAGAGGAGTGTTGGTATGACGTTGGCCGCTCTCCCTATCCTCTGCGGCCGAAAATTGGCAGGCGGCGGGGCTAATGACCTGACCCGTCGCAGGGGGACCAAGGGTGCAAGTCCCTGGCCGTTGGCTGGGCGACCGGGACGGCCTGGTGGCGTTGGTGTCGCGGTCTTCCACGGACTCCCCTCCCCTCTCGCTCTTAGAGAGGGGACCGGGATACGTGGCCGCCGCGTGGGGAGACATGGCCCTGGTAGGGGTCTACTTCTCCCCGAACCGCTCTCTCTCCGACTTTGAGGATTTCCTCGAGATCCTCACCGCGGTCGTAGGGAGGGCGGCACCGCGCCAGGTCGTGGTGTTGGGCGACCTGAACGCCCCTTCTCAGGGCCAACCCAAAGGCCCTTCTCAGGGCCAACCAAAAGGCCCTTCTCAGGGCCAACCCAAAGGCCCTTCTCAGGGCCAAGCCGACGCTTGGGCGTCAGAAACTAGCCGCGCGCCGTCTGCGGCTAGCTTCTTTTTTGGAGGGGCGGACGAGTCGTCGTCCGACAACGACTCACTTATCAGTGTGTCGGACGCGGACGACTCTCGTTCGCGGAAGAGGGTCCATCGGAGCGGTGGGTCCGAGGGCTCCTCGGCCTCGGGGTCGACGCGGTCGCCGAAGGCTAAAAAGCCGACGGCTGCCGCGGAGACCCATGTCGTTGGGCTCGAGAACGCCCAACGCCAGCTGGATCTGGCTCGACGGGCTCAGCTCCAGCAAGAGCTGGAGGAGCGGGTCGCTGCCGCGGAGAAGCGGGCGCACGTCGCCCGGGCCAAGTCCGGGTACGGTGCGCCCCGCGTCGTATACGCGGACCACTCCCTGGCCGAGCTGGAGAGGATGGCGGAGGAGGACGAGAGGGAGATCGCGGAGGTCGCCTCGAAGTCCTCCAACATAAAGGGGACCCTTCAAAAGGCCCTGAAATGTAGGGCCGCGAGCATGCGCGGCGTCGTTGCGGAGCTGGTCCAGCGCAGCTCCACAGACGAAACGCGGCAACTGCAGGCGAAGGTGGATCGCCTGCAGTCGGAGGTCAGCCAGCTTCATCAGAAGCTGGCTGAAGCCACGGCCCGGCCACAACAGGCCAAGTCGAGCCCTGCGGCAGAGGGCCCCTCCTCCAACCTTGAGGATATCATCCGCAAGGTCGTAATGCAGGAGAGGGCCTTCACAAGAGCCTGCTTAGCGGGCATCGAGGACCGGCTCCTGCCGGAGAAGCGCCTCCGACCGGCCCTTGCGGCAGACGCGAGGCAGCGTGAGCCGGTCCCGTCCTGCTCCCACGCGGACGACGCCCTTCTCCTCCCCTCAACGACCCCGTCCAACGAGTGGACGGAAGTGGTCCGCAAGGGGAAGGGCAAGGGAAAAAAGTCGGCGACGGCCGTCCCCGCCGTCCCCGCCGCTCCCAGCAAGTCGCAGACGACCGGCAAGGGAAAGCGGACGGGGAAGGGGAAGGGGAAGCGAAGGGTGCAGCTGGTCTCCCCAAAAACCGCGGCCGTCGTGGTGACGCTCACCGCGGAGGCTGCGGACCGAGGGGAGACGTACGCGTCCGTTTTGGTGCGGGCGCGTGCGAACGCCGATCCCACCCAGCTGGGGATCGGCAGTGTGTCCTGCCGGCGGACCCAGGCCGGGGCTCGAATATTCGAGTTCCCGGGGGCAGAGGGGAGTGCCCATGCGGACCTCTTTGCAGCCAAGCTGCAGGAGGTCATCGCAGACTCGGCCAAGGTGGCACGGCCGGTCAAGTCGGCGGCCATAGAGGTGACGGACCTGGACGACTCCGTCACCAAGGAGGAGGTGGTAGCGGCGGTCGCAGCGATAGGGGGCTGTGGCGTCGCGGCGGTCCAAGGCCGGGACATAAGGCCCGGCCGCGGCGGCATGGGCACCATGCGCCTCGAGTGCCCAATCGCCGCTGCCAAAGCCGTCCTTGCCAAGGGACGGCTCACAGTCGGGTTTAGCTCGGGAGCGGTCCGGGCGCTCGAGGACCAGCCTCTGCGGTGTTTCCGGTGCTTCGGCATCGGACACACCCGGCCCCTGTGTCCGTCCGCAGTGGACAGGTCGAACGCCTGCTACCGCTGCGGCAAGGACGGCCACAAAGCCGCCTCCTGCGAGGCCGCCACGCCGCACTGCGCGGTGTGTGCCGCCAGTGGCTGCCCGGCAGACCACGCAATGAAGGGGAGGAACTGCAGTCCTCCCCCTGTGCGGGGCAAAGCGCAGGCGCCGACCGGGCCTGCCAATGGCACCGCTGCTTCTGCGGTGGCTGCGGAGGAAGGGGGTGCGATGTCCGACTGATGGATAGGGTCGAACATCGCATACTCCAGGCGAACGCCAACCACTGCAGGGCAGCCCAGGATCTGCTGATGCAGACCATGGCTGAGTGGTTGGTGGACTTGGCGGTGGTCGCCGAGCCTTATTCGGTCCCTGGCCGTTGGCTGGGCGACCGGGACGGCCTGGTGGCGTTGGTGTCGCGGTCTTCCACGGACTCCCCTCCCCTCTCGCTCTTAGAGAGGGGACCGGGATACGTGGCCGCCGCGTGGGGAGACATGGCCCTGGTAGGGGTCTACTTCTCCCCGAACCGCTCTCTCTCCGACTTTGAGGATTTCCTCGAGATCCTCACCGCGGTCGTAGGGAGGGCGGCACCGCGCCAGGTCGTGGTGTTGGGCGACCTGAACGCCAAGTCGGTGGCCTGGGGCAACCCGGCCCCCGGTTGCAACGTCCGGGGACGCGCCGTCGAGTTTTGGGCGGCCTCATGCGGTGTGTCCCTCCTCAACAGGGGGGCGGTCCACACGTGTGTGCGGCAACAGGGCGGATCGGTGGTGGACGTCTCGTTTGCCACCCCCGCGCTAGCCGCCCGCGTCGTCAACTGGCGGGTAGAGATGGTGGAGACCCTGTCGGACCACCGATATGTGCGGTTCGACATCTCCACCCTGGGAGGGGGGAGGGCCCGCGCCGGGCAATCTCCCTTCCCACGGTGGGCACTCACCCGCCTGGACCGGGAGGCAGCCGAGGAGGCGGCCTTTCTCCAGGACTGGCTTTCGCCCCCCCCTGTCGATGCCTTGGACGTGGACGCCGCAGCGGTCCAGCTCAGGGGGTCCCTGACCGAGGTGTGCAACTCCAGCATGCCTCGGTCTCGCCGTCCGCCTCCCCGTCGCGCCGTCTATTGGTGGACGCAGGAGCTGGCGGGTCTCCGGGCCGCCTGCGTTGCGGCCAGAAGGGCCTACGCGCGGAGCCGACGGCGCAGCGCCCAAAACCGAGTCCGGGCAGAGGAGGACCGCCTATACGCCTCTTACCAAGAGGCGAGGACGGCCCTCAAGTCTGCAATGGGCGCTGCGGAAGACTCGGCGAGGGCCGAGATGCTGGAGGGTCTCGACAGGGATCCTTATGGGAGACCGTACAAGGCGGCGCGGAACCAGCTACGCCCCTATGGTCCCCCACTGACGGAGACCCTCGAGCCGGCGTTGCTGGACGGGGTGGTCCGGTCCCTGTTTCCGCGCAGGACCGACTTCACCCCACCAGCGATGGATCCCCCGCAAGGGGCGGCTCCGCCGGACGAGCAGGTCCCCCCGGTGACGGTGGAGGAGCTCCGCGCGGGGGTTCTCACCCTCCGCGCGAAGAAGACGGCCCCCGGGCCAGACGGCGTCCCCGCACGGGTGGTGGCGATCGCCGCCTCCCAAATGGAGGACAGGTTTCGGGACCTCTTCAGCGCGTGCTTTACGGCTGGGAGGTTCCCGAAACTGTGGAAGGAGGGGCAGCTCTGCCTCCTCCGAAAGGAGGGACGTCCGGTGGACTCCCCGTCGGCATACCGGCCCATCGTCTTGCTCGATGAGGTCGGTAAACTGTTCGAGGGGATCATCGCGTCCCGGCTTCATGGCCTTTTGCGGGGGGTAGGGCCGGACCTGTCGGACGCCCAATTCGGCTTCCGACAAGGGCGTTCGACGATCGACGCGCTGGCCCTACTCAAGGGCCAGGTGAAGGAGGCGGTGGAGGCGGGGGACGGAGTGCTGGCAGTGTCGTTCGACATTGCAAACGCCTTCAACTCCGTCCCCCACTCGACGATATTGGAGGCGCTCCGGTATCACGGAGTGCCCCAATACCTGCAGGATCTGCTGGCCAGCTACCTGGAGGGCCGAGAGGTCCTCCTCGCGGACCGGACGGGCACGGTGAGGCGGTACGGAGCAGAGTCCGGTGTTCCGCAGGGGTCAGTTCTGGGGCCCTCCCTGTGGAACATCGGGTTCGACTGGCTCCTACGCGGAGTCCTCCTCCAGGGCACGAGTGTCATCTGCTACGCGGATGACACTCTCCTCACTGCCCGGGGGAGGAACTTTGGAGACGCGGCCTGTCTGGCCTCGGCTGGCGGATCCCTGGTTGCAGAAAGGATCCGCCTCCTGGGATTGAAGGTGGCGCTGCACAAGACCGAGGCCGTATTCTTTCACGGGCCTCGGCAGCGCTGCCCTCCCGACGCCCACATCGTCGTAGAGGGCGTCCGGATAGAGGTCCAGCCCCAGATGAAGTATCTGGGCCTGGTGCTGGACGAGAGGTGGCGCTTCGGCCCGCATTTCAGCGGGCTGTCGACGCGCCTCCTGAAAGCCGCGGACGCCCTCTCGCGGCTGCTCCCGAACCTGGGGGGGCCCAAGGTGGGGTGCCGGCGCCTCTATGCCGGCGTCCTCAGGAGCATGGCCCTATACGGGGCCCCTATCTGGGCGGACTCCCTCCACAGGAGGGAGAATGCGACCGCCATCCGCAAGCCCCAAAGGGCCATTGCACTGCGGGTGGCGAGGGCCTACCGCTCGGTGGGCTTTTCGGCGGCGTGCGCTCTGGCCGGCACCCCTCCTTGGGAGCTGGAGGCTTGGGTGCTCGCCAGAGTGTACGAGTGGACCGCGCAACGAAGGGCGCTCGGGGAGCGCCCCGTCGCCGAAGAGCGGGAGGCCGTGCGGCGGGAGGCGAGGGACGCAATCGTCCTTCACTGGACAGAGGACCTCGCCACCGCCGCCTTTGGCCGCCGGACGTTGGACGCGCTCGGCCCGGTCCTGCAGAGCTGGCTCGAGCGGTCCCACGGTTTCCTCTCGTTCCGTCTGGTGCAGGTGTTGTCCGGCCACGGCTGTTTCGGAACGTACCTGCACCGGATCGGGAGGGAGGAGACCCCGGCGTGCCACGACTGCGGCGCGGCGGAGGACACGGCGCAGCACACCCTCGAGGCGTGCCCGGCTTGGTCCGAGCTGCGCCGCGGTCTGACCGCGGCGGTCGGACAGGACCTCTCGCTTCCTGGTGTGATCAACGCCATGCTGGGGAGCGAGGAGGCCTGGGCAGCGGTGGCCTCCTTTTGCGAGGACGTAATCTCGCAAAAGGAGGAGGCGGAGCGCGCGCGGGAGGACGACCCTCTCGCTGTGCCGCTCCGCAGACGAAGAAGGGGTCGGAGAAGGCGCCAGCCTCTCCCCCCTCATGGTGGCGATGGGCGGGCGACAGGCACGGGGGTGCCGTCTCCCGCATTGCACCCATCACCACCTTCGTCGGTCACTCCCGGGCCCCCGTGAGGGGCCCGCCCTGAAGGACAATCGTCGGCGGAGGACTGGACGTTAAGGCTACGCTGGTTTCCCAGTCCCCCGCCACTCGGACGAAGCGGGAGTGCCGCTGGGTTTTTTAGTGGGTATACCGGGTCACAGCCGGGAGTCCCACATAGCCCCCCATCCCCCGATGGGAGGGTATGCGTAACGCATTTTTCCCAGCGCAAAAAAAAAAACCGAGTGTGCTTATGACCACACGACTGAAGTGAAACTTCAAACGTATTTGGCTATGAGAGGAAGAGAGAAAGAAAATGTGCGCGCGCACTGCTTTCTCTTGCTTATATCCCCCACTCAACTCCCGTTCGCCTCGCCCGTAGCCCGTAGACATGGGTCGTACTTGCAAAATCGAGTACCAGGGCTTCCAAGTACGTCCACCTTAAGAAACCAGGGCCTAAAACCAGGGCTCGAGATACTTTCAAGTATTTTCTACCTGCATCGAAAATTGATCCATAAATTCATACAAATAAGAAGTACAATCGCGTAATCAAACAAAAGCCCTTTTGGAAGTAAAAAGTACTTGCATAGGAAATTGATCCGTGAATTCCTATAAATAAGGAGCACAATCGCGTTTACAAATAAATACTTTTACAAACCATTAAAGTAAAAATACTTGCATACGAAATTGTTCCGTAGACTCTTACCACACCTCGGACACTTCATACAACGCTCGCAAAATAATTACCTATTACTACTACATAAACAAATGACGTTTGTATACGTGCAAATGTGTGCGTGAAATCTAGTATCGTAAAAAAAATGGCGCGGAAAGCAATTTGTGTCGGGGAACCGAACGACGTCGGCGGCGGCGCTGCCCGAACGTGTGCATTATTATGAAGTGACCATGTAGTTCAAATGTTTATTTATATAGTCGGGTTCGTAATGAAATAAAAACACTAAAATAGTTTAGTTTAAATGACTTATCTGTAAATAATCGGTTATTGAATCGCATGTTATTAAAAATGCGAAATCTTACAAACAGTTTATGTAAATACGAATTCGGAAAAGCATCACAATATCCAACCATCGTGATTAAAACTCAAATAAAACTTTTAAATCCCATAATCGTGTGTTCGTGTCAGCAATACAGCGCTGCGGTTCGCGAGCGCCCTTGCTAAAGAGTCGGCGACGAATACCTCGAAGTGCGGGGTGAGGTGCGGTATCTGATCTGAGGGCGAGGAAGGGAGTGTCCCTTTCTGTACGTAGTACTATTAAGTATTCTGTGCTCTTACTGATAAGGAGCACATGATCGCATTTGCGAAAACAAACGCGGTTGTTGAACTATTTGAGTACCTACGTACTCGAGCGCTGAGGCACGACGGAGCGAGATACTTTCAAGTATTTTCTATCTGCATAGAAAATTGATCCATAACTTCATACAGATAAGAAGTACAATCGCGTATTCAAAAGCCCCGTTGGAAGTAAAACTACTTGCATAGGAAATTGATCAATGACTTCCTATAAATAAGGAGCAAAATCGCGTTTACAAATAAATACTTGCAAACCAATAAAGTAAAAAATACTTGCATACGAAATTGTTCCGTAGACTCTTACTGATAAGGAGAATGATCGCATTTGGGAAAACTAACGCAGTTGAGTACCTACGTATTTGAGCGAGTAGCCGTATAAGATACGTTTACGTCACGCGTTCGCCAGCTTACTCTCAAAGTCAAGTGTGCGTAATGAAGTTTCACCACACCCCGGACACTCCATACAACCTGTGATACAACGCTCGCAAAATAATTACCTACTACTACTACATTAAAAAATGACGTTTGTATACGTATGAATGTGTGCGTGAGGTACTTGTGTTTGCGAGCGCTCTTGTTAAAGAACTGCGACGAATACGCCGAAGTGCGGGGTGAGGTGCGGTAACTGATGTTAGTGCGGGGAAGGGAGTGTCCTTTCTGTGCGTAGTACTTTAAGTATTCTGTGGTTTCACTTCAATATAATTTTGACACAACAAAAATCGAATTTGCCAACGCGACTCGTCGACACGTGGTACTTATTTGCCCTACCCCGTGAATTGTTTTTTAGAGCCGCAGGCGCGGAGGGGGCGGCCTTGGCGTGTTTTTTAAGGAATTTTTCACTTTTTGTATGGAAAGTATGAAAAATGATTACCTACATGTTGAGTTTCAGGAGTTTATGGATTTTATAAAGGGGTCGAAATTTTCATTATTTTTGCGATAGGACGCACCATTTTCGAGATATAAACAAAAGAAAAAAAAGATACAGACAGTACTGTTTTTGCACCTGAAGTCGAGGTGTTGGTGTGAATTTCTATTCATGACAACTAATTTTATTCCACACCTTTTTAATCACGATTAAAAATAGTCAGATTTAGTTCGATTTAGTTGACAATCAAAATTTTTGGTTGAGTACCTACGTATTTGAGCGAGTAGCCGTATAAGATACTTTATAGTCTTGCGAGTATTTTGAGTCGGTACCTGGTGTGCGAACTTGGAAGCAAATACCCTGTGTAAAAACCCGGTCGCACAAATACGTACATACCTTCCCTACTCGCCCGATCACACGTTTTCGTAACGCATTCGCCAGTTTACTCCCCAAGTCAAGCGCGCCTAAAGAAGTTTCACTTCAAAAAAAAAAAAAAAAAAAAAAAAAAAAGGTTAGGTTAGGTTAGGTTAGGTTAGGTTAGGTTAGGTTAGGTTTCGGCGGCGTGCGCTCTGGCCGGCACCCCTCCTTGGGAGCTGGAGGCTTGGGTGCTCGCCAGAGTGTACGAGTGGACCGCGCAACGAAGGGCGCTCGGGGAGCGCCCCGTCGCCGAAGAGCGGGAGGCCGTGCGGCGGGAGGCGAGGGACGCAATCGTCCTTCACTGGACAGAGGACCTCGCCACCGCCGCCTTTGGCCACCGGACGTTGGACGCGCTCGGCCCGGTCCTGCAGAGCTGGCTCGAGCGGTCCCACGGTTTCCTCTCGTTCCGTCTGGTGCAGGTGTTGTCCGGCCACGGCTGTTTCGGAACGTACCTGCACCGGATCGGGAGGGAGGAGACCCCGGCGTGCCACGACTGCGGCGCGGCGGAGGACACGGCGCAGCACACCCTCGAGGCGTGCCCGGCTTGGTCCGAGCTGCGCCGCGGTCTGACCGCGGCGGTCGGACAGGACCTCTCGCTTCCTGGTGTGATCAACGCCATGCTGGGGAGCGAGGAGGCCTGGGCAGCGGTGGCCTCCTTTTGCGAGGACGTAATCTCGCAAAAGGAGGAGGCGGAGCGCGCGCGGGAGGACGACCCTCTCGCTGTGCCGCTCCGCAGACGAAGAAGGGGTCGGAGAAGGCGCCAGCCTCTCCCCCCTCATGGTGGCGATGGGCGGGCGACAGGCACGGGGGTGCCGTCTCCCGCATTGCACCCATCACCACCTTCGTCGGTCACTCCCGGGCCCCCGTGAGGGGCCCGCCCTGAAGGACAATCGTCGGCGGAGGACTGGACGTTAAGGCTACGCTGGTTTCCCAGTCCCCCGCCACTCGGACGAAGCGGGAGTGCCGCTGGGTTTTTTAGTGGGTATACCGGGTCAGACCCGGGAGTCCCACATAGCCCCCCATCCCCCGATGGGAGGGTATGCGTAAAAAAAAAAAAAAAAAAAGGTTAGGTTAGGTTAGGTTGGGGGACCACCCCACAGTGCTTGCGTCCACGTCGCGTCCCCTGGAAACAGCCCAGTTCTGACCACCGTAACGGAGTGGCAGACTGGGTTGGCCAAAGTGCACTGTGCCTTCGCGGATTTTAATTTTATCTTAGTTGTGTCTTGTCTGCGAACCTGCCGGGATCATGCCGACCCCTGAGCGGGACGCCTCCGGGCGATTTTTAAATTAAAAAGGCCCTTCTCAGGGCCAACCCAAAGGCCCTTCTCAGGGCCAACCAAAAGGCCCTTCTCAGGGCCAACCCAAAGGCCCTTCTCAGGGCCAACCAAAAGGCCCTTCTCAGGGCCAACCCAAGGGCCCTTCTCAGGGCCGGGCCGACGCTTCGGCGTCGGAAACTAGCCGCGCGCCGTCTGCGGCTAGCTTCTTTCTTGGAGGGGCGGACGAGTCGTCGTCCGACAACGACTCACTTATCAGTGTGTCGGACGCGGACGACTCTCGTTCGCGGAAGAGGGTCCACCGGAGCGGTGGGTCCGGGGGCTCCTCGGCCTCGGGGTCGACGCGGTCGCCGAAGGCTAAAAAGCCGACGGCTGCCGCGGAGACCCATGTCGTTGGGCTCGAGAACGCCCAACGCCAGCTGGATCTGGCTCGGCGGGCTCAGCTCCAGCAAGAGCTGGAGGAGCGGGTCGCTGCCGCGGAGAAGCGGGCGCACGTCGCCCGGGCCAAGTCCGGGTACGGTGCGCCCCGCGTCGTATACGCGGACCACTCCCTGGCCGAGCTGGAGAGGATGGCGGAGGAGGACGAGAGGGAGATCGCGGAGGTCGCCTCGAAGTCCTCCAACATAAAGGGGACCCTTCAGAAGGCCCTGAAATGTAGGGCCGCGAGCATGCGCGGCGTCGTTGCGGAGCTGGTCCAGTGCAGCTCCACAGACGAAACGCGGCAACTGCAGGCGAAGGTGGATCGCCTGCAGTCGGAGGTCAGCCAGCTTCATCAGAAGCTGGCTGAAGCCACGGCCCGGCCACAACAGGCCAAGTCGAGCCCTGCGGCAGAGGGCCCCTCCTCCAACCTTGAGGATATCATCCGCAAGGTCGTAATGCAGGAGAGGGCCTTCACAAGAGCCTGCTTAGCGGGCATCGAGGACCGGCTCCTGCCGGAGAAGCGCCTCCGACCGGCCCTTGCGGCAGACGCGAGGCAGCGTGAGCCGGTCCCGTCCTGCTCCCACGCGGACGACGCCCTTCTCCTCCCCTCAACGACCCCGTCCAACGAGTGGACGGAAGTGGTCCGCAAGGGGAAGGGCAAGGGCAAAAAGTCGGCGACGGCCGTCCCCGCCGTCCCCGCCGCCACCGCCGCTCCCAGCAAGTCGCAGACGACCGGCAAGGGAAAGCGGACGGGGAAGGGGAAGGGGAAGCGAAGGGTGCAGCTGGTCTCCCCAAAAACCGCGGCCGTCGTGGTGACGCTCACCGCGGAGGCTGCGGACCGAGGGGAGACGTACGCGTCCGTTTTGGTGCGGGCGCGTGCGAACGCCGATCCCACCCAGCTGGGGATCGGCAGTGTGTCCTGCCGGCGGACCCAGGCCGGGGCTCGAATATTCGAGTTCCCGGGGGCAGAGGGGAGTGCCCATGCGGACCTCTTTGCAGCCAAGCTGCAGGAGGTCATCGCGGATTCGGCCAAGGTGGCACGGCCGGTCAAGTCGGCGGCCATAGAGGTGACGGACCTGGACGACTCCGTCACCAAGGAGGAGGTGGTAGCGGCGGTCGCAGCGATAGGGGGCTGTGGCGTCGCGGCGGTCCAAGGCCGGGACATAAGGCCCGGCCGCGGCGGCATGGGCACCATGCGCCTCGAGTGCCCAATCGCCGCTGCCAAAGCCGTCCTTGCCAAGGGACGGCTCACAGTCGGCTTTAGCTCGGGAGTGGTCCGGGCGCTCGAGGACCAGCCTCTGCGGTGTTTCCGGTGCTTCGGCATCGGACACACCCGGCCCCTGTGTCCGTCCGCAGTGGACAGGTCGAACGCCTGCTACCGCTGCGGCAAGGACGGCCACAAAGCCGCCTCCTGCGAGGCCGCCACGCCGCACTGCGCGGTGTGTGCCGCCAGTGGCTGCCCGGCAGACCACACAATGAAGGGGAGGAACTGCAGTCCTCCCCCTGTGCGGGGCAAAGCGCAGGCGCCGACCGGGCCTGCAAATAACACCGCTGCTTCTGCGGTGGCTGCGGAGGAAGGGGGTGCGATGTCCGACTGATGGATAGGGTCGAACATCGCATACTCCAGGCGAACGCCAACCACTGCAGGGCAGCCCAGGATCTGCTGATGCAGACCATGGCTGAGTGGTTGGTGGACTTGGCGGTGGTCGCCGAGCCTTATTCGGTCCCTGGCCGTTGGCTGGGCGACCGGGACGGCCTGGTGGCGTTGGTGTCGCGGTCTTCCACGGACTCCCCTCCCCTCTCGCTCTTAGAGAGGGGACCGGGATACGTGGCCGCCGCGTGGGGAGACATGGCCCTGGTAGGGGTCTACTTCTCCCCGAACCGCTCTCTCTCCGACTTTGAGGATTTCCTCGAGATCCTCACCGCGGTCGTAGGGAGGGCGGCACCGCGCCAGGTCGTGGTGTTGGGCGACCTGAACGCCAAGTCGGTGGCCTGGGGCAACCCGGCCCCCGGTTGCAACGTCCGGGGACGCGCCGTCGAGTTTTGGGCGGCCTCATGCGGTGTGTCCCTCCTCAACAGGGGGGCGGTCCACACGTGTGTGCGGCAACAGGGCGGATCGGTGGTGGACGTCTCGTTTGCCACCCCCGCGCTAGCCGCCCGCGTCGTCAACTGGCGGGTAGAGATGGTGGAGACCCTGTCGGACCACCGATATGTGCGGTTCGACATCTCCACCCAGGGAGGGGGGAGGGCCCGCGCCGGGCAATCTCCCTTCCCACGGTGGGCACTCACCCGCCTGGACCGGGAGGCAGCCGAGGAGGCGGCCTTTCTCCAGGACTGGCTTTCGCCCCCCCCTGTCGATGCCTTGGACGTGGACGCCGCAGCGGTCCAGCTCAGGGGGTCCCTGACCGAGGTGTGCAACTCCAGCATGCCTCGGTCTCGCCGTCCGCCTCCCCGTCGCGCCGTCTATTGGTGGACGCAGGAGCTGGCGGGTCTCCGGGCCGCCTGCGTTGCGGCCAGAAGGGCCTACGCGCGGAGCCGACGGCGCAGCGCCCAAAACCGAGTCCGGGCAGAGGAGGACCGCCTATACGCCTCTTACCAAGAGGCGAGGACGGCCCTCAAGTCTGCAATGGGCGCTGCGGAAGACTCGGCGAGGGCCGAGATGCTGGAGGGTCTCGACAGGGATCCTTATGGGAGACCGTACAAGGCGGCGCGGAACCAGCTACGCCCCTATGGTCCCCCACTGACGGAGACCCTCGAGCCGGCGTTGCTGGACGGGGTGGTCCGGTCCCTGTTTCCGCGCAGGACCGACTTCACCCCACCAGCGATGGATCCCCCGCAAGGGGCGGCTCCGCCGGACGAGCAGGTCCCCCCGGTGACGGTGGAGGAGCTCCGCGCGGGGGTTCTCACCCTCCGCGCGAAGAAGACGGCCCCCGGGCCAGACGGCGTCCCCGCACGGGTGGTGGCGATCGCCGCCTCCCAAATGGAGGACAGGTTTCGGGACCTCTTCAGCGCGTGCTTTACGGCTGGGAGGTTCCCGAAACTGTGGAAGGAGGGGCAGCTCTGCCTCCTCCGAAAGGAGGGACGTCCGGTGGACTCCCCGTCGGCATACCGGCCCATCGTCTTGCTCGATGAGGTCGGTAAACTGTTCGAGGGGATCATCGCGTCCCGGCTTCATGGCCTTTTGCGGGGGGTAGGGCCGGACCTGTCGGACGCCCAATTCGGCTTCCGACAAGGGCGTTCGACGATCGACGCGCTGGCCCTACTCAAGGGCCAGGTGAAGGAGGCGGTGGAGGCGGGGGACGGAGTGCTGGCAGTGTCGTTCGACATTGCAAACGCCTTCAACTCCGTCCCCCACTCGACGATATTGGAGGCGCTCCGGTATCACGGAGTGCCCCAATACCTGCAGGATCTGCTGGCCAGCTACCTGGAGGGCCGAGAGGTCCTCCTCGCGGACCGGACGGGCACGGTGAGGCGGTACGGAGCAGAGTCCGGTGTTCCGCAGGGGTCAGTTCTGGGGCCCTCCCTGTGGAACATCGGGTTCGACTGGCTCCTACGCGGAGTCCTCCTCCAGGGCACGAGTGTCATCTGCTACGCGGATGACACTCTCCTCACTGCCCGGGGGAGGAACTTTGGAGACGCGGCCTGTCTGGCCTCGGCTGGCGGATCCCTGGTTGCAGAGAGGATCCGCCTCCTGGGATTGAAGGTGGCGCTGCACAAGACCGAGGCCGTATTCTTTCACGGGCCTCGGCAGCGCTGCCCTCCCGACGCCCACATCGTCGTAGAGGGCGTCCGGATAGAGGTCCAGCCCCAGATGAAGTATCTGGGCCTGGTGCTGGACGAGAGGTGGCGCTTCGGCCCGCATTTCAGCGGGCTGTCGACGCGCCTCCTGAAAGCCGCGGACGCCCTCTCGCGGCTGCTCCCGAACCTGGGGGGGCCCAAGGTGGGGTGCCGGCGCCTCTATGCCGGCGTCCTCAGGAGCATGGCCCTATACGGGGCCCCTATCTGGGCGGACTCCCTCCACAGGAGGGAGAATGCGACCGCCATCCGCAAGCCCCAAAGGGCCATTGCACTGCGGGTGGCGAGGGCCTACCGCTCGGTGGGCTTTTCGGCGGCGTGCGCTCTGGCCGGCACCCCTCCTTGGGAGCTGGAGGCTTGGGTGCTCGCCAGAGTGTACGAGTGGACCGCGCAACGAAGGGCGCTCGGGGAGCGCCCCGTCGCCGAAGAGCGGGAGGCCGTGCGGCGGGAGGCGAGGGACGCAATCGTCCTTCACTGGACAGAGGACCTCGCCACCGCCGCCTTCGGCCGCCGGACGTTGGACGCGCTCGGCCCGGTCCTGCAGAGCTGGCTCGAGCGGTCCCACGGTTTCCTCTCGTTCCGTCTGGTGCAGGTGTTGTCCGGCCACGGCTGTTTCGGAACGTACCTGCACCGGATCGGGAGGGAGGAGACCCCGGCGTGCCACGACTGCGGCGCGGCGGAGGACACGGCGCAGCACACCCTCGAGGCGTGCCCGGCTTGGTCCGAGCTGCGCCGCGGTCTGACCGCGGCGGTCGGACAGGACCTCTCGCTTCCTGGTGTGATCAACGCCATGCTGGGGAGCGAGGAGGCCTGGGCAGCGGTGGCCTCCTTTTGCGAGGACGTAATCTCGCAAAAGGAGGAGGCGGAGCGCGCGCGGGAGGACGACCCTCTCGCTGTGCCGCTCCGCAGACGAAGAAGGGGTCGGAGAAGGCGCCAGCCTCTCCCCCCTCATGGTGGCGATGGGCGGGCGACAGGCACGGGGGTGCCGTCTCCCGCATTGCACCCATCACCACCTTCGTCGGTCACTCCCGGGCCCCCGTGAGGGGCCCGCCCTGAAGGACAATCGTCGGCGGAGGACTGGACGTTAAGGCTACGCTGGTTTCCCAGTCCCCCGCCACTCGGACGAAGCGGGAGTGCCGCTGGGTTTTTTAGTGGGTATACCGGGTCAGACCCGGGAGTCCCACATAGCCCCCCATCCCCCGATGGGAGGGTATGCGTAACGCATTTTTCCCAGCGCAAAAAAAAAAAAAAAAAAAAAAAAAAAAAAAAGGTTAGGTTAGGTTAGGTTGCGGCCTTTCTCCAGGACTGGCTTTCGCCCCCCCCTGTCGATGCCTTGGACGTGGACGCCGCAGCGGTCCAGCTCAGGGGGTCCCTGACCGAGGTGTGCAACTCCAGCATGCCTCGGTCTCGCCGTCCGCCTCCCCGTCGCGCCGTCTATTGGTGGACGCAGGAGCTGGCGGGTCTCCGGGCCGCCTGCGTTGCGGCCAGAAGGGCCTACGCGCGGAGCCGACGGCGCAGCGCCCAAAACCGAGTCCGGGCAGAGGAGGACCGCCTATACGCCTCTTACCAAGAGGCGAGGACGGCCCTCAAGTCTGCAATGGGCGCTGCGGAAGACTCGGCGAGGGCCGAGATGCTGGAGGGTCTCGACAGGGATCCTTATGGGAGACCGTACAAGGCGGCGCGGAACCAGCTACGCCCCTATGGTCCCCCACTGACGGAGACCCTCGAGCCGGCGTTGCTGGACGGGGTGGTCCGGTCCCTGTTTCCGCGCAGGACCGACTTCGCCCCACCAGCGATGGATCCCCCGCAAGGGGCGGCTCCGCCGGACGAGCAGGTCCCCCCGGTGACGGTGGAGGAGCTCCGCGCGGGGGTTCTCACCCTCCGCGCGAAGAAGACGGCCCCCGGGCCAGACGGCGTCCCCGCACGGGTGGTGGCGATCGCCGCCTCCCAAATGGAGGACAGGTTTCGGGACCTCTTCAGCGCGTGCTTTACGGCTGGGAGGTTCCCGAAACTGTGGAAGGAGGGGCAGCTCTGCCTCCTCCGAAAGGAGGGACGTCCGGTGGACTCCCCGTCGGCATACCGGCCCATCGTCTTGCTCGATGAGGTCGGTAAACTGTTCGAGGGGATCATCGCGTCCCGGCTTCATGGCCTTTTGCGGGGGGTAGGGCCGGACCTGTCGGACGCCCAATTCGGCTTCCGACAAGGGCGTTCGACGATCGACGCGCTGGCCCTACTCAAGGGCCAGGTGAAGGAGGCGGTGGAGGCGGGGGACGGAGTGCTGGCAGTGTCGTTCGACATTGCAAACGCCTTCAACTCCGTCCCCCACTCGACGATATTGGAGGCGCTCCGGTATCACGGAGTGCCCCAATACCTGCAGGATCTGCTGGCCAGCTACCTGGAGGGCCGAGAGGTCCTCCTCGCGGACCGGACGGGCACGGTGAGGCGGTACGGAGCAGAGTCCGGTGTTCCGCAGGGGTCAGTTCTGGGGCCCTCCCTGTGGAACATCGGGTTCGACTGGCTCCTACGCGGAGTCCTCCTCCAGGGCACGAGTGTCATCTGCTACGCGGATGACACTCTCCTCACTGCCCGGGGGAGGAACTTTGGAGACGCGGCCTGTCTGGCCTCGGCTGGCGGATCCCTGGTTGCAGAAAGGATCCGCCTCCTGGGATTGAAGGTGGCGCTGCACAAGACCGAGGCCGTATTCTTTCACGGGCCTCGGCAGCGCTGCCCTCCCGACGCCCACATCGTCGTAGACGGCGTCCGGATAGAGGTCCAGCCCCAGATGAAGTATCTGGGCCTGGTGCTGGACGAGAGGTGGCGCTTCGGCCCGCATTTCAGCGGGCTGTCAACGCGCCTCCTGAAAGCCGCGGACGCCCTCTCGCGGCTGCTCCCGAACCTGGGGGGGCCCAAGGTGGGGTGCCGGCGCCTCTATGCCGGCGTCCTCAGGAGCATGGCCCTATACGGGGCCCCTATCTGGGCGGACTCCCTCCACAGGAGGGAGAATGCGACCGCCATCCGCAAGCCCCAAAGGGCCATTGCACTGCGGGTGGCGAGGGCCTACCGCTCGGTGGGCTTTTCGGCGGCGTGCGCTCTGGCCGGCACCCCTCCTTGGGAGCTGGAGGCTTGGGTGCTCGCCAGAGTGTACGAGTGGACCGCGCAACGAAGGGCGCTCGGGGAGCGCCCCGTCGCCGAAGAGCGGGAGGCCGTGCGGCGGGAGGCGAGGGACGCAATCGTCCTTCACTGGACAGAGGACCTCGCCACCGCCGCCTTTGGCCGCCGGACGTTGGACGCGCTCGGCCCGGTCCTGCAGAGCTGGCTCGAGCGGTCCCACGGTTTCCTCTCGTTCCGTCTGGTGCAGGTGTTGTCCGGCCACGGCTGTTTCGGAACGTACCTGCACCGGATCGGGAGGGAGGAGACCCCGGCGTGCCACGACTGCGGCGCGGCGGAGGACACGGCGCAGCACACCCTCGAGGCGTGCCCGGCTTGGTCCGAGCTGCGCCGCGGTCTGACCGCGGCGGTCGGACAGGACCTCTCGCTTCCTGGTGTGATCAACGCCATGCTGGGGAGCGAGGAGGCCTGGGCAGCGGTGGCCTCCTTTTGCGAGGACGTAATCTCGCAAAAGGAGGAGGCGGAGCGCGCGCGGGAGGACGACCCTCTCGCTGTGCCGCTCCGCAGACGAAGAAGGGGTCGGAGAAGGCGCCAGCCTCTCCCCCCTCATGGTGGCGATGGGCGGGCGACAGGCACGGGGGTGCCGTCTCCCGCATTGCACCCATCACCACCTTCGTCGGTCACTCCCGGGCCCCCGTGAGGGGCCCGCCCTGAAGGACAATCGTCGGCGGAGGACTGGACGTTAAGGCTACGCTGGTTTCCCAGTCCCCCGCCACTCGGACGAAGCGGGAGTGCCGCT